>CM018696.1:55818890-57286836 GCA_009363875.1 Mikania micrantha
TAATATAGTTAAAATTTTGATAACAGATTTGATCCCACAATTTGAACCGACTAAACTTTAAAACTTGTTCAAAGTTTATTTATTTATTTTATTTTATTTTATTTTATTTTTTTATTTTATTTTATTTTATTTTATTTTATTTTATTTTTATTTTATTTTATTTTAGAAAAGTTAGAATTTTAAATCGAAATCAGAATATAAACGTGTATGCGAAATCGTGTACACGAAACATGCGTACTCGAAAAACCTATAAATGGTCCAACCACAGTTAATTTCGAGTACCATTCATTTTGTGTACACAGTTTTTCATTTCGAGTACAGAAACTTCCTTTTAGTGGCGATCTCGATTTCTAGACTTAATCTCAAAATTCCACTCCGGCTCTCTTGTAGATCCTCTATAGGCGACCCTAGGTATCAATTTTCATCAAGATTTAACCGTGAAATCGAAAGTTGTGGTCAAAATAAGATTTCGAGTACGCGATTTTCGTGCACAGAAGTTTTTGGTCAAATTGACCTCGAAATACTTAAAATTGAAAGGCAATTCGTGAATATGTTGGTCGCCTTTCAATTCCGAGTATATTGAACCTGATTAGAAATTCTAAGGAGCAAAATTGTTGAACTTTTCAAGGATTTTTCAGTACACGAAATATGAACTTTCGAGTACACACTTACTTCGTGTACAGCTTCAACTTCGTGTACAGGTTATACTTCGTGTACAAATCACATTTCGTGTACATCAAGTATTTCGTGTACATCTTGATCTTCGTGTACACAAGACTAAGAATTTTTTTTCAAATCCAGTATTTCGTGAACACTCTGGTCTTCGTGTACACTCAGACTTAGAAGATTTTTTTTTTTTTTTTTGGAAAATCCAGTCTTTCTTGAACCTAAACTAACTTGATCTGTTTGTACTTTTCAGATGGCAGATTTACGGTTTGTGCATGATCACAACATGACAGCATTTCTTGGGGAACCTCCAGCCAAACACTCAGAGTTCAAGAGTATGGTGGATGGACTGATTTTGTCGCCCATCAACTATGCCATTATGGAGTATCCGCCCATTATGACCGACTTTGTTAGAAGCTTCTGGAGCACCGTGGAAAGAAAGTGTCGATGCAGATGAAAACATCATTATCGTTGGAAAGATCCAGGATCACCCCATCATCATTTCGGAGCAGATTATCAGAGAATGTCTGCAGTTCGGAGACAAAGATTCTGACCCAGTAGAGCTTGATCAAGCGTTGGTGAACCGAACTGTCTTTCAAATGGGACATGAAGGCAAATATCCACCCACTGAGAAGAAGCTACTGCATCCATATTGGAGATATCTGGCTCACGTAGTGACACAGTGTCTCTCTGGACGGAAGGGTGGATACGATGTGCTGAACCAGACTCTTAGTTCCTGTCTGGTGGCCTTAGCACTTGGAATGGATTTCAACTACTCCAAGATGATCTTCATCGACATGTACGCAAATATCAAAGGACGAAGAAAGGAACGTTTCTTGGCATTCCCTCGATTTGTGCAGATCATCATCAACAAAAGGTATCCATCTTTGACTCCCACTCTTGGTACTTTGGAGATCAAGAGAATGCGCGATGACATTTTCGGATACATGAAGATGAATAAACGTGGGAAGAAGCAATATGTCGGTCAAAGGCCTCTGATAAAGTTTGGACGTTTTGTAGGGGATGAGAACGTTGTGGAGGATCAAGGCACTCAAGTTGCCTTTGTGGCTGAGGAGCATGACATTCAGGCTACAAGTTCTAAAGCTAAAGCGAGTAAAGCTACAAAAGTTGCATTTGATGTTTCCTCTTCTTCATCAAGTGAAGATTTCATCCCAGAGGGGCCACCTCTCACAAGGCAAGAAAGGGAAGACGTTCAAGATGTTGATTATACTCCCACTCCCGAGTCTTCGCCAAAGAAGAAAAGGCAAAAGACGATGGCCCGAAAGGCAAAAGACCCAAGACTTCAGTCTATTCTCTCAAGCTTATCCTTCTCCTCTGCTACTGCTGCCATGACCCAGGCATCTATTAAACCCACTCTTGTCACCAAACCACCCTCACCACCTCACATCACCAAACCACCATCACCACCTCATGTCACATTACCACCATCACCACCACATGTCACACTACCACCCTCACCACCACCTGTCACAAAACCACCATCGCTCTCACCTGTCACTCAACCACCTCCACCACCTCAACCTTCTCAACCCATTAAGCCACAACAACACAAACCTACACCCAAACCTTCGAAAACCAAACTCATCATCCGAGTTCCCTCCACACGCCCATCCGTCACCATTCCGCCTCAAACCAAAACCAAGACCAAATCACCTCCACCTCAGTCCGGAAGCAGCAAAGGAAAATCTCCTTTGCATTCCGACTCACCATACGAGCCTGTGCAGGTGCCTGTGGATCTCATTGGACTTCAGGAGCGAGTCTATTAGTTAGAGAAAGATGCGGAGATAAAAGACAAAATGATCATGAACCTGCGTGAAGGGAAGATCAAGATATGTTCTCATCTGAACAAGTGCAGAGGAAAGATCAAGGCTCATGAAAAAATTCATCAGAATTCTTTTATTAGAGAACCACAAGATGCAGAGGGATATCAAACGACTCAAAGGAGAAGAAGTCTCCGAGTCTGAAGATGAAGTCATGGATGTCAGTGATGACAGTGACGACAGTGATGATGATGATAATGATGGAAATGATGAACAAGATCAAAAGAAAGATAAAGATGAAAAGAAGGACAAGGATGATAAAGACGATCAAGGCGACAAAGATGATAAAGATGGAGATGACAAAGATAAAGACCAAGGTCCTCCTGATGACAAAGATCAAGGTGGAGACTCTGGGAATCCATCATCTTTCGAAAAGCCTTCTGGTCTGTATGATGATCTATTTGGAGACATTCCAGATGACATCATTTTGGGTGATTGTGTACAGCCAGACGAGACTACTGGAGCCGGACTTGACAGTATATTTGATGATCTTCCGGATGATTTTGATTTTGGGTCACCAAGCCATCTGAAGAATGATCAAGCCAAGTCTTCTGCAGGGGTATCTGTAGAAGAAGAACCAGAAAACATAATTCTTGGCAATGTGTCATCAGATCCTTATATCGATTATTTGTATGCCCACAAATACATTGATGCATTGGGAAATGAGATCACTTCTCTGAATGAAGTGATAGATAGCTGGTTTGATCGAAAGAAAGACTGGACGCCTGCTCCTCCTGTAGATAAAGCAGCTTGGTTCAAAGAAATGGGCGACCAGCATCCAGAGCATACCTTCATTTCCGATGACAGAAACCTATTTGCAGTTCGCAATGATAGATCAAATGTATGCTGCTGGATGTACGACAAACAAAGAGATATCTACTTGGTGAAACGGATGAGTGGAAAGGTCGAGTTCTACAAGAAGCCAAGATATTTTTGTTCGTTGCCCAAAGTAGACATCAGAAGCATTGACAAGGCTATGTTCTTCAACCCGTCTAAGGACTCACAGGCTGATTTGTTCGCAAAGTTTATCAAAGATCAGTGTGAGAAGAATTTCCCTGTGATGCGCACGGCAAAGGGACGACGTTTTGTCTCTTCGTGCATCATAGATCCAAAGACAAAGAAGCCTTGGGTGTACTATAAGTACCCTCCTCCTCATGTAGAGCAAGCAGTCCCCGTCTCACCAAGAGTTCCTGATAACTCTTTGGCTAAATTTCTATCTTGGTATTTTGATGATCTGAACCTTGCTGCAGTTATTCTTAGGAATATGGATGATATTGATGACATCGACATGATTCTTGACCCTATGGATCTTCTGAAGTATGGTAAAGATGACATGATGAAGCTGCACAACTCTCCTATACGAGTATATTCCGGAAATGATGAGCTGGCTAAGCCATTTACACGAGTCGTTGCTTATGCCATGAAGCTGAAGCTATATGCTGGAGCAGGGCCACACAGTGTTACTCTTCCTATCGGATGACTTCGCCAGTCTAGGGGGAGTTTGTAGAGCCCGCCAAACGATGAAGACTGACAAAGTCAACCCGGAAGAGTCAAAGCTCAAGTTTTTGGATAATTTCGTGTACAGCTTTTCGAGTACACGAAGTTATCGTGTACTCGAACCTTTTGTATCTAGATTTCGTGTACACCTAGGCCTAGTATAAATAGACGTATTTGTACAGGTTTAGGTTGGAATCCCGAGGCATACGCTCTCTAGACGTATTGAGGCGCTTTACTCGAAAGTTTTGCAATATTTATAAAGTTTGCATTTTCTACTTGCTTTCGTGTTTCTAACTTGGATTCCGCACTTGTTAGAGATCATTGATGATGTTTACAGAGATAAAGTTTGGATCTTGATCAGTTTGAGGACCTACATTTTATGCACAGTATGATTAAGCATGTTGACTTCGGTCAACAGTGAAGGCTAAATTTTGTTCACAGTATGATTAATGGTATGATGATGTGTTATGTTAAAGCCTGTTGACTTAGGTCAACAGTGAAGGCTAAAGTTTTATGCACAGTATGATTAAGCATGTTGACTTCGGTCAACAGTGAAGGCTAAATTTTTATGCACGGTATGATTGATGTTATGATGACATGTATGTTATGTACTTGAATTAGGTTATGTTATATAAAGATATGAATGAGTAAAGATATGAATTATGCTATGTTATGTGATGATCTAAAAGGCTAAAGATTTCTATAAAAAATTTAATTTAGAATTCACCAGCGAAAGCTGACTTGATTTATCATGCATGTCAGGTTGAGCAAGTTATGATAGAGATATGATGGCTCGTGGCATGACATGAGGACTACCTATTCAAGAACTGGCTTTCCTAAGGAGATTAAATATTACGTAATGATTTCCACTGCTATAGTATACAACTATGTACGGTTTAAAAGCTATGTTTTTGATGCTTTGCCAACCGAGGGGACTCCAGGAGTTCGGGGCCTTTCACAAAACCTTAAACTTATAATACTAAACCCTAATAAACTAAACTAATCAAAATAATATAAACAATAACTAATAAACCTTAAAATAATCAAAATATTAAACTCATAATACTAAACCTTAAACTAATAATAAAAAAAAACTAAAAAAAATAAACTTAAAAAAAAAAAACTAAAAAAATAATATTAAACTAATAACTAATAACTTTAATTAAAAATAATCAAAACCTAAACTCATAATTAAACCTAATAAACTTAAACTACTCAAAATAATATTAAACTAATTAAAACCTAATAAAATCTTAATAGTTTATGGTTTTATTAAATAATAGTATGTTTAAGGTTTATTAAGGTTTAGCCATTATTAGTTTAAGGTTTTGATTATTTTAAGGTTTATTAGTTATTAATTTAATATTAGTTTGATTAATTCAAGGTTATTAGGGTTTAGTAATTATTAGTTTAAGGTTTTGATTATTTTAAGGTTTATTAGTTATTAGTCCTAGTTTAATATTAGTTTGATTAGTTTAAGGTTTATTAGGGTTGAGTAATTATTGTTTATTAGTTTTAGGTTTTGATTTTGTTAACTTTTTATTATGGTATTATTATATTATCTTTAAGGTTGAAAACGTATAATAGAAAAAACGGTTCAATACAGTCAAACGGATTAACGGATAACAAAAAAAAGGTTTAAAAACCGGTTTTTGAACCGGTTTGGTCCGTTAACCGGTCCGGTTAAAACACGGTTCGGTTCCATCGGTTAGGAAATATAGGTTAAAAAAACCTGTTAATAACCGAACTCTAAAAACCGGTAAACCCTTTACACCGGTTAACCGGTTCGGTTAATTTAAAAACCGGTTTGGACTGGTAACCAATTTGTGCACCACTACTAATGGATATGATAAGACTTCTGAAAAACTCCTAGGTTTTTATTAATTCATAAGATATATATTATATTTTTTTTCTTATTTAATATAATAAACTAGGAAAATATAGGTAGACTTTTCAGAAAATAATAAAATTTATATTGTAATAGTTTCTTTGGTAAATAAAATTCTGTGAATTTTTCAAATTTTTATAAGCTCGTTTATATATGATTCATGTTTTAAGCATTATTAAATAAATAAAAATATAAATAAACTCCAAAAGTTATGAAAATTTGTTAGAAATTTTAATTTATTATTTAAAGTCTACTGTATATTATTTAGAATTTTTGTGGTCTTAAAGATCTTTATCTTAATTTCTCTCAAAATTTCAGCATTATAACAACTTAATTTTTGTATTATCCCATTTTATTTAATCCCAATTAGCACATATGCATTATTTCATCTAAAAAATGTGGTCAAATAATACAATACAGCCCATATAAATATATATGTAAAAATACCAATTCTTTTTGCAAAGAATAATATTTTTAAACTAAATGTAAAAGTATCTAAAGTATCTTTTGTTTTTAAATCTTATTAAATAATTATATTTATTTCTAATTAAATAATTATAATAATCACAATAATAACTAATAATATTTTATCTTTTTATTAGAAAAAACATTTAAAAAAGTTTTTAAGATATGAAATTTTTTAATAATATATATTTTCTTGAAATAAGAATATTTTATTTTCAGAAAATCAAAGTTGTATAATAAACAAGTTTTCTATAAAAATGATTTTATATAAAAAATAAAATAAACTATAAACCAGATTTTAAACAATAATATTTTTATTAACCAATGTTGTTTTTTATTTATTTAAAAAGCAAAGTAAAAAATGATAGAAAAAAGGTACGCTATTTGTCCTTATATTTAATGCTATTTTTAATTTATTTGTTTAAGTTTTAATAATTATATAAGTTATATACTACGTTGTTGATTTATAAAAGTTAGTTTTTGATATAATATAGAATGAAGTTTTATTATTAGTTAGTTTGAAGATAATAACTATACAAATCAAAAAAAATCTTATATCATTTGTATAGTTATTAAAATTTTAAATTATTATTTTATTACTTAAAGTATTAATATGTAAATTAATCATTTTAGCTTAAAATATCGTTTTACAATTTTTAAATTGTTATTATTAAGTATTTAAAAATTTTATATTAAATCCATGTAATGCACGAAGCAATAAGTAATATAATTTAATTACTTAACTTTATTAAATATTAGTGGCAGATTGTTGTTATATGTAATATTTAATTTATTACTATTTCCTTTCATCTCGTAAAAAAATTATAATTGAGCAAATGATTTTTTTTAAAATCTTTATAAGGATGACACGGGTAAGGATTAAGAGACAATGTGTATCGCAACAACTTTTGATACATATATAAACATGAACAAACCTTTATTAACATCAATATTTCATCGCTACGGAGCAAAACACGATAGCATACCATTGTTATGAAGCTGTAAAATATGGTGCGAGAGACCGTTTTTAATATTGTAGTGATGATATAACAGTAGTTGCATCATAAGAAACTCCTAAGACACGTATATAAAAATGCTGAAAATTGAATTTTTATTGATAATTATTATAACTAAATTGTTGTTTAAGATGCTACAATATGAATCTTCATGCCCATTCCACAGTGCGAAGGGAAATTACAAATGAAGCTGTTCTGACCCCTAACAAGCGTAATGTTATCATGTCCACTCGTGTGCACCTTTGCATCATTTGGGAGCGTCTTACAAGAATCATACCCATTCTTGTTCACTGCCACCACATTATGCTTTCCATGTTCGTAGTTAAAAACTGTTCCCATCATAAAATAATAATCAATTAAACAAATATTTATTTAAATTATTAGAATTTAATAAAAACATTATAAAATTGAAATGGGATTGCAGTGCATAACTATAAAAAGATGCATAGCTATAATATTGATAATGTTAAAAATCAATAGATATTTTTTGTAAACAAAGTCTGGCGAAATAAATAAATACTTGGAAGTACAATAAATGCTAATTTTCAAAGAGTCATTTACATATTTCCCCTTCATGTCAACCATTGCTTAGCCCGATGGTAGAGCTCCAACCTTTCATTGTAAAGGTTGTGGGTTTTATTCTCGTTGGAGTCAAGTTGGGGGACATCTATCCCATATGACAATCATGAGGTATATCCCTGTTTTTTTGATAGGGGGCGAGGGTTTACCTATCACAGGTTTCCCGTTGATCTAAGGGGCATGTCTCCGGTGGGTCCGGCTAAAACAACATACGTGTAACATTGCTTTCCCAAAAAAACATATTTCCCCTTCATAACTTGTAACATTATATATTTATTCAAATAATGCTTTAAGAACATTGTACATTATGGATTGAAAATTTGTATCTTGGGAAATATGTAATTTTGAAAGTTAAGAAGTGAAAATATGTAATTTTATGATTTAAAAAATCACTATTTGGGGTATTAAACCAATCTAATTTAAATAACTCGAATAATTCGAACCAAACAATATCGAACTTTTGAGCCGGATTCAATTTCGATTTCAATTCGAAATATATTCAAATAAACCAATTTGAATTTAATATCAAATTCTATTCTATTCGCATTGAAAAGAATGGAATTTGAGTTGATTTGATTTTAATTTGCTTAAATATTTTTTTAATTTTATTTATGAAATTAATCCTAACTTTAAACATTAAATAATCAAAACCTTAAATAAATGACCACATTATAATTTTAGTTTTATATATATACACACACACATATATTTCTAATTCGAATTTCTAACCGAATAGAAATGAAAATTCATAAATTCGAAATTCAATATGAGACTTCGAATCGAATTAGAATGTGAAAATTCGAATCGAATTAGAATGTGAAAATTCAAACTGAATCTTGAATTTGTATTTTGAAATCAAAATCGAATCGATTTCTAGTTTCTCGAATCAAATTCGAAAACAGAACATTTCAAATCATTATGTGGTGGCTTATTTGTCTTAAATTTTCTATTTCTTTCTTATTAAACAATGAAACATACATCACTCTTTAGTGTTCAATACATTTATTTTCTGTATTTCACTCGTATTAAATGATAATATTATATAATAATAGTTTTAAAAAATTATATTTTTAAATCTATATCTATATCTATATATATACTCTCTAATAAAAGAGTAAATATTTTGACACATGTCACCTTCTTACAACAGTATTGTCACTTGTCACTTGTCACCTTCTTACACCATAAGTGACACTTGTCAATTTCTTATTATTTACTTAATTCTCTATGCAATTAAATAGCTATCTTCTCTCTCGTATTAAATAATTTTTCTTTTATTAATTAATTATAATATTAATAAGAAATATATTTTTTATCTTTTTTATTATAAAACACATTTAAATTTTTTTTATAGAATACGAAATTTTCTAAAACAAAAAAATTTTAAAGTAAGAAGTATTTTATTTTCAAAAAAACAAAATTTATGTAAAAAAATAAGTTATCTTGAAAAAAAATTTAAAATAACGTATACTATAAAAGAAGTTTTCAAATAATGAGATTTTTATAAACAAATGACGCTTTTTTAATTTATTTATAAATATAAATAATGAAAATAATAGAATAGGTTACATTTTTGGTCCGTCGTGTTTAACATTATTTTTAAATTGTGTCATTTATATTTAGTAATTATAAAATTATATTTTATATTATTGATTTATAAAAGTTGGTTTTTAATATAATATTAACTGAAATTTTTAACGTAAATTATATCAAAGATATCAATTGTTAAACATTAAAGGTCATATATCATTTTTAAAATGATTAAATTTTTTAATTATTTTTTATCACTTAAAATATTTATTAATATGTAATTAATCACTTTATATCAAAACATTATTTTGTAATTCTAAATTTTCATTGCTAACTATTTAATATTTTATATTAAATTCGTGTAATACACGGGTTAATAACCTAGTATTTAATATAAACCTACTTATAAATGATTATTGCACTATTAAATAATTGCTATTTAATTTTAATATTTTATTCTTGGAATACACTATTTTGTAGCCTAATAATAGTAATAATAATATAGTTCTTCTTCCTGTTCGTGTTATTTTTATTATTATGTTAACATAATTATCTTGAAATGAAGCTTTTACGTTAATTTATTATGACAATCGCTTGAAACTGAGAGGTTACCAAGAACATCGCCAGCTTTGAATTGCTTGCCATTTTCCCAACCCATGACACCATACTTCCAGCCACTGCTACCACCGACGACGTACCTAGCGGCTAAAGCTAGCTCGCATTGCAATACCATTACTAGTTGACATAGCACAACGATTGTCACCACTGCACCGCCTCTTCCCTTAGCCATGGTTCAGTAGTTAAACAGGAGATGAAAGATTTGATGATTTCTGATATGATGACTTGTGACTTATGCTTGTGCATGTTTAGGCTGATATGAAACCTATTTATAATAAAAAGAGAATCACTCATCTTGAAATGTCTTAACTAGAGCCGGGTCAACAATTTCGAAGGCCATAAGCAGAATAAAAAGTCAGGTTCTTCACGAACGGTTACGTTAAAAACTCTTCTTTTATCCGGTCCTGAGACCAACAATAACAAATTAAAAGTTTATATATAATATAGTTAAAAAAATAAGAAATTTTGTTTATATTTATATGTATAAAATATTCAAGTTAAATTTATTTTTCTAGTTTTTTTAAATGCAAATCTTTAATAAAATATTCATAAATAATTTTTTAAAAAGTCTTTTTCATTTGAATATTAAAAGCATTTTATGTGTGCCTTTGTTTAAACTCTAATTTTTTTAGAGTACACATGCTAAAAAAAAGCCCGCATGTCAAAAAAAAACCTACTGCAAGAAACAAATTTTAAAAAAATTTGAGGTCCTATATTTTTGGGTGCCCTAATTAAGCCCATGTTTGAGTTGATTGACCGATTGGACTGGTAAGACTCTCTTAGAGTATGGTTTTAAAATAACTGTTAATAAAAAGTGATGACGTATTGTAACATGTTTGTTATATAATTACATTTTATAGCTATATCGTAACAATTTATATCGTTATTTTAATGAGTTGTGAGTCATATTTTACATCCATGCATCATATTTTAACATGGCACATAAATGTTGCATCTAGCTAAATGCGGCAATCATTTCACGTGTTGAAACGCGGGTTGTAAGACCTTAAATATATATTATAGATTTTACAGTTAGATTCAAACATCATAAGTATTGTTCTTAAATTGTTTTGAGGTTATATGTCACATCCAGAGGTTATATGTCACATCCAACCGACAACAGATTATACGTCAGGTGTGGCAATTGTCTGTAGCTCGTGACACTTATTAATAAAGTTTATAGTTTAATCATGCCAAATAACATTGTCACAACCATACAAATAGTTTCAACATAACATAACATAAATATTATTTCCATTTATTACAACTTGGTCCATTTCACTCTACATGCAACATCAAACTTGTACACTCTCAAACTATATTTCTAGCAGCATTTATAATAATAGAGAGTAAACAAATATATTGGTGAGTAAACATAAGTTTTGATTATATGTAATATGATAAAATTTGTGTACATATGTCAATGGTATAATTTAGGCAACTGTTAATAAACGTCTGCATAATTAGACCTTAATTGACTAGACACTTGACTCGCAAGTTAAGATTAGAGTAATTTCAATTTCAATCTCCCAAATGCCCTCATTAATATTAAACATAGACGGATATCACCCAATAGAATTATCATCATTACTGTTGGCTTGTATAGTTACCAATCAAGTTAGAATTTAGACTTTAGAATAACACCCACATAGTTTAACACACATATCATTGAATCATGCACATGAATTCACATAGTTTATGAAAATTGAATTATAATTTGAATATGTATACTTTACAACCAAAGCTTAGAAGTAAAAAGGGCTTATAAATACTCACAATTCAAAATGAGTTGGAAACATAAATTGGGATTCAGGCTCGTATCATATTAGGCACCTGTCACATTATAGTTTCTTTTTAGTTTAAGAATTTAATATAGTTAATGATGTTGTATTCTTGTATATCATGGTTTTTGTTTCTTTGATTAATTTAAGCATGGGTATTTCTTAAAATAATTAAAACTTTAACTTATATTTGAAATATTTGTTATAATGCCTTAAAGTACTAAGTGTATGAGTTTTTAGAAAAATTTCGATATTATAACGACGTATTTTGGAAAATTACCATTTTGTTTAGCAACTTCAATACTTATTAATTACTTCAACATATATATGTATTAGGTATATAAATATTACGTCATTCAAGTATGTGTGTGGCATATATACACATATTCATATACATGCATTAACAATTAATCTTGTTGTACAAATTTGAATATTATAATTTCTACTTTTGGACAAATTATGCCCATGTTGTTCGAGTGAGTGTTAAAAATAGCAATCATTGGAATATGAAACTTTCTATTCTACTATTTTAAGATGTTATGAACAACTTTTATTTGGAATACCTTTAGTGATTTTGCTTTTGAATGGGACAAGATAGCCACACAAGTGTAAGTCCTTGAAGTTTCTATTTTAACGGATTCAGTCCAGTAGGTTCAGATACATTTTTAAAACAGAAACCTTTGATTTAAATTATGAAACTTTCCAGGTGTTACAAACAACTTTTGTTTAGTAAAGTATATATGATTCAGCTCGTAAGTAGGTTAAAACAGCAACACAAGTCAGGGGATACAAATATGTTTACTAATCTTGTGAAGGGTGCTTGGGGCATCATTTGGTTGAGTTAGAAGGTGTGTAAATATTGCATGGAAAGTTAACACAATGAACTTAGTCATGGAACTTGAGTTTGTTTAGTTTAAGTTATGACCATTTTATGACCTTTTGAAGTCATGATAATTTTCTACCAAATTTCCAGGATGCATGTTTGTGTATATAGTTAGGTGAAAATTATGAAAAACAAGGTTCTTAAGTCTTATACCTTTAATGGAGCTGAAGATGACTAAGAATAATGCAAATTATGTGAAAGAACAAGCTGACTTCCTTCTTGAGCTTCTTTCAGTCTTTGTTCTTGCACAAACACTTCAAAACTCACCAAATTCATTCAAGAAATTGATGCATGTGAAGAAAGAAGGAATTTAGAAATGGAAATATGGTGGTGGTGGTGTGGTTGACGACAAAGAGAGGTGGAGAGGAGGAATAGATGGTGTATTTAAGTGTGTAATGTAATTATGTAGGATTCTTCAAAGATTTTCCAAGACCTTGATATGACTATCCTTGTGTATGATTCTTCAAAGATATTGATATGACATGATTCTTACAAGTTCACACAATGACATTGTTATATGTTTGTCCTATTATAAGCATGTAAAATAGGTTAAAAGTTAAAACTGATAAAAATTGAGTATTATGATAGTTAAATCTCGAACATGGTATTTATTATTTATACACGATTTTAACCGAAAACTAATGAAATAGTTAAACCCACTAAAATAATCAAATTTTAGTTAGTGATAATAGCAGATGATATATTTGTGTATTATGTCTGCCTTATCCGGCTAAAACACGGATATCTTCCGTTGTTTGTAACTTTACCGCGTAAAATTAAAACTTTATGGTTTTTCCTTGTTAACTCAAATTTGCACTTATGATTTATTATTTCATACTAAACTAAGCATATTGACTTAATTCATTAACCAAGTTATCACCAATGTTTGTTTTAGGTAGTATACCGTATAGTGGTTTCGTAATTATGAAAATTACCAAATGCAAAATCATACATTTTAAAAGGAATGTACTTTGCTAAAAATTTAATTACCAAGTCTTCTGACTCTACAGTCATAATCAACTTTAAAATACTAATGTTATTAAGTAAGCCAAACCTAAAAATTGATAGATGTGACATTAGAGTTGAATTCAAGCATCATAAACATAGTTCTTAAAATGATATTTCATGAAAATACAATAGAAAAATTGTTCAAGATCTCCTATCATAACTCATATTATAATCTCAAGATTTTGTGTTTAGAACTTTTATATAAGTTTTTAAAAATCACTATTAAGTATTAATTTGTAAAACTTTATAGATTTAATCAAGCTTATAGAACTTTATTTAAAATGTATTATTTTATAAAATTCAATTTAATTTTCATTAAATTAAATTTGATTGAAATTTCTACTAAACATATATATATATATATATAATTTAACTAGTCTTTTACAATTTTTATTAAAATGTTTTAGTAAAGATTTAATTAATTTATTTCAAATTAATTAAATTCTATTAACATTTATATTGCATGATATATGTATATATAATTATATACACACACGCAAATATATACATAATTCATTATTCATAATAAAGAGGTCATATGCAAAAGAATGAAATACTCGGCTATGTTTGTACAATTATCCATAAAGTTAAAGGAAACTTATAAAAGACAAAGTAAATCTAAAGAAGTAAAGTCAAAGTAAATAGTTAAATGTATTGAACAAAGTTTTAAAGAAAAGTAAATCAAGAAAACAAATTATATTCATAGTACCTGCTAAAGCATGGGAAATGGTATTAAACTATCTCTATTTAAACAAATAAAGAACTAGAACTTGCTCAAATACATTAACTTTGTATAAAACAGAAGGAAGAACCAACTTGACACAAGAATGAGACTAACTGGCAGTGTTTGAAACATTGCATTCTTTTATAAACAATTATGAATTTGTATAAGTACATCTAAAACAATTGAAATTCAATATGATTGTGATAATTTAACTAATTCTGATACAATGAAATGAACTAAATTTTTTCACTTAAGAGCTATGTTTGTAACATGTTAATCCAACTTTCATATCTTTGTGAGAATAATGTCTTAGATATAAAGATCACAAACCAAAGCACAAAAGACATTTTGTTACAATGGTGGTTATGAATACATTGAAAGGGCAAAGTGTTGTCCTTTAGAAAATTTTAACCTAGCAAATGTTGGAATTTTACTAACTTTGGACAATTATAATAATATGTATTTGTTGCATATTTAATTATTAAAAACTAAGTATATGTTCTACGATGTGAGAGGTTCACAACGAACTAACTGGGTCCAAAAGAAAGCTAAGATGAATAAGATATCGAAGCTTAAAAGTGTGTAGTTGAAAACATTAAAAATGAGAAATAAGCTTATCCCACATTGATAGAAGGATAAACCTTGTGTGGGTTTATAAGAAGGAGCTTATTGGCATAAGCATTATCAAATGCAAAGAGTTGAGCCTGAAGGGTGCCCAAGCACTCGCCCGCACCTGGGCCTGGCCCGGCTCCGGGCTGGGGCGCTTTTTGCTCCGTTTCAGAATTTCATCAGTGGTTGTTGGCAGTTTGTTTATGTAACCATTGAAAGGAATTAGTGGTTATCTGATCCATGGTTTTGGATCAGTGGTTGCATTCGGTGGTTATGGATCAGTGGTTGCGTTCCATGGTTATAGATCAGTGGTTGCAAGGTGCTCTATGTTACTTAGATGCGCAAGAGTCTTGTGTCAGGATGGATTCTCAATAAGCATGGTTTTCGTTTAGTTTTTGAGTTTGATAATTTGTATTAACTAAACGTGTAATGTTTGTTGGTAAGGGATATGACCAAAATGGTATGTTCACACTCAATGTAATTGCTAAGAACATGAATACGCTTCTACTTCTATTTACTTGATTGAGACTTCTAATGTTTGGCATGGTCGTCTTGGTCATGTTAGTTTCAATTCGATGCGTCATTTGATTAAATTAGATTGCATACCAAAATTTTCCATGGACTCAAAATACAAATGTAAAACATGTGTTGAAACGAAACAAACAAGGTCATCATTTAAATCAATTGAAAAAATAACTGAACACCTTGATATAATTCACACGGATGTGTGTGATTTAAAATCGATTCCCACAAGAGGTGGAAAAAAGTACTTCATCACCTTTATTGATGATAGTACAAGATATTTGTATGTATACTTACTCAAGAATAAAGATGAAGCAATTGACTAGTTTGTCTTGTACAAAAATGAAGTTGAGAATCAACTTAATAAAAAGATAAAAGTTTTTAAGGATTATAGAAGAGGTGAATATGTTTCACCATTTGCCAATATTTGTGAACAAAGTGGAACTATCCATGAGTGTACTGCTCCTTATTCCCCACAACAAAATGGCATTGATGAAAGAAAGAATAGAACCTTAAAAGAAATGATGAATGCCATGTTGTTAAGTTCTGGGTTGAGCCAGGACATGTGGGGGAAAGGCATTTTATCTGCAACTTATCTTTTAAACAAAATACCTTACAATAAAAATGATGTAAATGTTTATGAGCTGTGGATGGGTAGGAAATCATCATATAAATACTTGAAAATGTGGGGGTGCCTAGCAAAAGTGGTTTTTTCACCATCAAAGGTTCAAAGAATATGACCCAAAACCGTGGATTGTGTATTCATTGGTTATGCCCATCATAGTAGTACATATCGGCTTCGTGTACATGATTCAAAAAATCTTGAAATACGCAAAAATATTATTATGGAATCAAGGAATGCATCATTCTTTGAGGAAGTGTTTCCTTGTTTAAAAAAGGAACACGCAAGTTCATCATCACCTGTTGATGAGACTGTTCATGATGAAGATCAAGAACAATCAGAGATCGAAGAAGTTAAGCCAAGAAGAAGTAAGAGACAAAGGATTGACAAATCCTTTGGTCCTGATTTTCTTACTTACATGGTATAGGGTGAGCCTCAAACCTACCGTGAAGTAGTCACTTCTTCAAAAGGACCTCAATGGAAGGAAGCAATCAAGAATGAATTTGATTCGATCTTACAAAACCATACTTGGGAGTTAGTAGATTTTCCACCATGTTGTAAACCACTTGGATATTGATGGATATTCAAAAGGTAGATGAAAGCTGATGGTTCCATTGATAAGTACAAGGCAAGGTTAGTGAACAAAGGATTTAGACAAAAGGAAGAATTAGACTATTTTGATACTCGCCTGTGACTAGAATAACCTCGATAAGGTTGGTGCTTGCAATAGCGGCTTTAAGAAATTTGAAACTCCATCAAATGGATGTTAAAACCACTTTTCTAAATGGGGATTTAGAAGAAGAAATTTACATGGAGCAACCTGAGGGTTTCTTAGCTCCAGGCCAAGAAGGCAAAGTATGTAAATTAGTCAAGTCAATGTATGGCTTGAAGCAAGCTCGAAAACAATGGCATCAAAAGTTTGACCAAGTTATGCTTAACAATGGTTTCAAAATTAATGAATGCGACGAGTGTGTTTATGTGAAAAACACAAAGAGATGTTATGTCATATTATGTCTTTATGTAGATGATATGCTTATCATTGGGAGTGATGATCAAATGATCAAATCTACTAAAGACATGTTAAAAGCGAGATTTGAAACGAAAGACATGGGTCTAGCTGATGTGATTTTTGGTGTAAAGATTAATAAAACCCAAAATGGTCTTATGTTAAGTCAATCTCACTATGTTGACAATATCCTTGAAAAATTTAATTCGGAGGATACGAGTGTGGATCAAACTCCCGTAGATACCACCCAACATCTATTGAAAAATATAGGTGAGGGTGTTGCTCAGTTGGAGTATTCAACGGTTATTGGCAGTCTGATGTATCTGATGACATATATGTACACGGCCAGACTTAGCATATGCTATGATCAGACTGAGTATTACTAGTAATCCTAGCTCAGAAAATTGGAAGAGCATGATAAGATTACTAAGGTACTTAAGATACGCAAGGAATTATGGGTTGTATAATGGCCGAGATCCAGCTTTGATAGAAGGATACAGTGATGCGAACTGGATATCCGATATTAAAGATTCCAAATCAACAAGTGGTTATGTGTTCACCCTTGGTGGACCAGTTATAGCATAGAAGTCGTCCAAGCAAACTTTACGATGGAATATGAGTTTATCGCATTAAATAAAGTTGGAGAAGAAGCAGAATGGCTACGTCAATTTGTGGAAGATGTTCCAGGATGGCCAAAGCCTATGATGGCTATTTGCATACGTTGTGATTGCCAATTGGCTATTCGTAAAGCTCAAAGTGCAATGTATAATGGCAAATAAAGGCACATTCGACGCAAACAAAATATGATACAACAATTACTCTCAATAGGTGTTATCTCAATTGACTATGTGAGGTCAAAGGATAACATAGGGGATCCGCTGACAAAAGGCTTAATCAGAAAGCTAGTGCACAAGTCATTGAGAAGAATGTGACTAAAGCCCTTGAATTAAGTTTGTAAAGGAAAATCTATCCTAGAAGATTAGAGATCCGATGATCTATGCTCAATAGAACAACCTAATTGTATAAATAAGGAAAGTCACTGTGAGGGAGTACCTCAAATATAACAAGGGAGTTGCATACTTCCTAGCTCATTCCTTTTATCAAATCCGTGATAACAATTGAGGATAAGCATAGTGTGATCAACGATTTTGTATAAATCATAAAGAACCTGATGCTTTTAATTATCTATGGTGATCACCTATGTGAGAGAGAAGTGGGGTCGCTTCGAATGGATTTGTGGGGTGCGCAAATCCTAGAGCTCTTACAGAACTAGGCTAGTGTTCCATGACCATAACGGACACGAAAATGAGGCGTTAACCAGACCAGGAAGAGTCTTGTGTGAAATGTAATAACGTCTTCGTAAACAGGGATTGGCTCAAGGTGATTGTGTCTACTAATCGCTAGGAGACAAAGTACATTTCACAAAGGAGGGTTCAAAAGGATCACCTACTTCTCCTGCAAGACTTAACCGATGAAACTATATCGTGACACTTGAGTGAAAGGATCAATACCCATTCATGTGGAGGATTCAGTTTAAATAGGTATTTGAGCATTCAGTTTTATTTTGAAATTGTATTGTAATCTGAAATATCAAATTAATAAAATATTTATATTAATATGTGAACGGTGCTCCTACAGCAAATTGAGTGAATTCATTTCATTGAAAGGGTATTTACATCTAAAATTTATATTAAGTATTTTGAAATAATAAAGCAAACTGGGCAAAAACTACGTTACCCAAGTTATCAAGAAATTGAATCATATAAACAAAAGCGATACAAAGAGTTTAGAAAATCGTATATTGGCTATCATATTAAAATCTTACTAATACTACTTTGCTATTTACATAGGAAAAAAAATGGAAACATGAATGTTGTTTAAGGTAAGAGAGAGTCATATTTTAAGGCATGCATGGGATGGACAAATAATTCAATAGCGCAAGACTCCTTATATTTTGTACGATTTAAATTGTTGTTATTATGTTTGATACCACTTTAATAGGCTTAGAATATTTAAGTATAAGTTTAAATAGGTCAAAATAACTCGAAAACACGTTCATAGGGTTAAAATATCTAAATATAAATTTAAATGGGCTGAAGGGACTCAAATCCACTTTAATAAAGTTAAAATATTCAAGTTAGAGTTTAAATGAGTCAAAATCACCCAAACCCATTTTATACATTTAAAATATCGTATATTGGCTATCATATTAAAATCTTACTAATTCTACTTTGCTATTTACATAGGAAAAAAAAATGGAAACATGAATGTTGTTTAAGGTAAGAGAAAGTCATATTTTAAGGCATGCATGGGATGGACAAATAATTCAATAGCGCAAGACTCCTTATATTTGTACGATTTAAATTGTTGTTATTATGTTTGATACCACTTTAATAGGTTTAGAATATTTAAGTATAAGTTTAAATAGGTCAAAATAACTCGAAAACACGTTCATAGGGTTAAAATATCTAAATATAAATTTAAATGGGCTGAAGGGACTCAAATCCACTTTAATAAAGTTAAAATATTCAAGTTAGAGTTTAAATGAGTCAAAATCACC
Source organism: Mikania micrantha (assembly GCA_009363875.1). Taxonomy (NCBI): domain Eukaryota; kingdom Viridiplantae; phylum Streptophyta; class Magnoliopsida; order Asterales; family Asteraceae; genus Mikania; species Mikania micrantha. The sequence continues at coordinate 55,838,706 of CM018696.1, forward strand.
CAAACCCATTTTATACATTTAAAATATCTAATTTTGAGTTAAAAAATAATCAAACTAAATCTATTTTAATAGGGTTAAAATATACAGTTTTAGTTTAGATGGGTTAAAATACCATACACCCACTTTAATTGAGTTAAATATCTATGTTTTATTTTAAGTGAGTCAAAATGATTTGAACTCACTTTTATAGTGTTAAAGTATTAAATTATTAGTTTAAGTATGTCAAAATAATTCAAATTCACTTTAATATGGTTATGTATTCAATTTTTTATTAAAAGGATTTAAATAAGTTAAAATATGTAACATTTAGTTAAATGAGTTAAAATGATATGAACTCAATTTAAGAGGCTTAAAATAACCAAGTTTTAGTTTAAAAATGCTAAAATAATCTGAATCCTTATTAATAAGATAAAAATGTCTAAAGTTTTAGTTTAAAATTGTCAAAATGACTCGTATCTTACTAATGTTAAAATATACAAGTGAAAAGATCTAGGTTGTTTTAAATGGGTTGTAATGATTCAAACCCACTTTAATATATTAAAAATATCCAAGTTGTAGTTTAAATGTGTTAAAATGATCCTAATCCACTTTAAGAAAGTTAAAAATCAAATTTTAGTTTACATGAATTAAAATGACCCGATCCAGATAAAATAAGATGTTTATATGAAGACTTTTAACAATTGTATTTATCTATAGTTAGTATTTCTTTAATTGTAAGCTAATTACTGGTTTTTGGAAATTATTAGTACTTAGCACTTTAGTTAACTTGTTGGTTATTCACCTTACAAACTGCTTTTATAATTGTGGTTTTTAATATATGAAAAATTTTAAATAAGGCTTGTAAAATGGGAAGTTCTATATCAAAATAGGGGATGAGTATGAGGCTTTGGAAAAGGATTTAGGTGAAAGGCATGTACACATACGTGATATTAATTGGTTGTGTAGTAAAATTAAAAGTGTATCAGCCAAAGTGTGAAATACATATTCCACCCCTCACATCAATGACAATAATAGGAAGAACAAATGAGGCAACATGAAATGAATGAAAATATTTAAAAAATGTAAGCGAACTTCAAAAAGTCAAGTCAAAACAATCCTTTCATTAGGGGTGATGAAAATGAAAGTCAAAAGAAGCTAGAGTGATTTGTTTAGTCTTGTCATGTTTCATCACATGTGAGTTTATCTTGACTTGTTGAACAATTTTAAAGATTTGACTTTAGTATTTGGTGCATATGATGTTATTTGGTATTTGGTATGCATTGGTGGATATTTTTTGTTTGTGTATTTAGAACTTTTGATATGTTTATTGTAAAAAAAACTAGAAAAATAAAAATTATACTAAAATTTGTTGAAAGACCAGTAACGATGACATACTGTCAATATAGAACATTCCAAAAATTTTATTTTGAAACCCCATATAACTACAAAATGTTATCACTATAAGAAGTTATATATTAATTTAATTGTCACTTTTTTTGTTTCACTATAACAACAAATTGTCATTGTATAAAAAATAATTTAACTACTAATTTTTTATTATTATTCTACGGCGAATCTATAAATAAAGTAATATAATTGAACTACGCTTTTTATTAAATTTTAGTGACAAAATGTTGTTACAATATGTCATATTTATATTACTATATATTTTCTTGTATCTAGCAAAAAAAGTATAATTTTGCTGATGATTTTTTTTCTCTTTATAGCGATGACATTGGTAAGGACTCTCACAACGTGTATCACGACAACTTTTGATATCTATAAATATTATAATTAATATTATTCATAATTATTATTATGACTAAATTGTTGTTTAAGATGCAACGATATGGATCCTCATGCCCATTCCACAATGCAAAGGAAAATTACAAATGAATCTGTTTGAACCCCTCACAAGGGTAATGCTGTCATTTCCACTCGTGTGAACCCTTGCATTACGTGGGATCGTCCTACAAGAATCATACCCTGTCTTGTTCACTTCCACCACATTATGTTTTCCACGTATGTAGTTAAACACTGTTACCATCACAAAATAATAATCAATTAATTAAACATTTATTTGTTGTAATTATTAATTAAAAGTAAATAAAAGCATAATAAATATTTGAAATGGGATGGCAATGCAAATATTAATTAGAAGGTTTCCTCAGTCAAATTTTATAACAAACCTTGTTGTGTTATACAAGTGACACGGTTCGATTTTAAATGGTTTTCGTGTTATAAAAAGATGCATAATTATAATATTAATAATTTTGAAAATAATAGATATTAATATTTTTAGTAAACAAAAGTTTTAGAACTATAAGTTATACATTTAAGTGATTTAAAAAATAATAATAGTAATAATAATAATAATAATAATAATAATAACAACAACAAATATGTATCATATATTATTTCGTTTCTAATATGTCTTGATTTTCCATTTCTCTTATATCAAGTATACTATGTTGTAAACCCATGTATTACGTGGGTTAAATATATCAAATATGTTATAAACAATATTTTTTTATATAGATTTGTATGTTTAATAACATTAATTGTTAATAACTAATAAAGCATGAATACTTAAAATAATAAATTACAAATAATAAAAATTTAGGAATTATAAAATTACATTTTAAGATATTAAATAATTGAAAATTCTTATAAGAACAATTATATATTTGATATTTAATAATATAATTTAATTATTCAAAATCATTAAGATTTAATTTATTTAATATAAAAGACAATTAATTAGTATTTAATATGACAGATAGGGGGGAAAAATTTCTAAAGTTCATGAGCTGGTTATATGTGTCAGGTGTTGCTATTATTTTATTTGAATTAGATTATTACATATATTTCATGTATTTAACTCTTATTAAATAATAATATATAACAACAATATTAAAAAAATATTTTTAAATGTTTAGTATAAACTTAATTAAATATGAATGATTAATATTAATTATTAACTAGTTTCTATTTAATATTAATATTTAATTCGTGTAACACACTTATTTTTGTAACCTAATAATTATAATAATATATTTCTTCCTCTTGGTGTTATTTTTATTATTATTATAATATAATAATAATAATAATAATAATAATAATAATTTTATATTTATGTTAACATAAATATCTTGAAATAAAGCTATTCTACTTTAATTGATAATAATGGAAAATCTTTGAAATTGAGAGGCTACCAAGAACGTCGTTGGCCTTGAAAGCCTTGCCATTCTCCCAGCCCGCCCATGACACCATACTTCCAGCCTCTGCTATCACCGACGACATAAGTAGTGGCTAAAGCTACCTCACATTGCAACACCACCGCAAGTTGACAAACCGCAACGATGGCCACCACCGCACCGCCTCTTCCCTTAGCCATGGTTCACTACTTAAACAGGAGATATATGGAAGATTTGATGATGATGATGATGATGATGAATTGTGACTTTTGTTTGCGAATGTTTAGGTTGATATGAAACCTATTTATAGAATTATAGTAACGAGCTGTTTGGTAACATTTTAATGATCATTAAGTGACTTTTTATTAATAAATCATAGTCTCTTAATAGTTAAGAGATAGCCTTAAGCCTTAACAATTAAAAGGTAACATTAATATATAGGGGTGTTCGCGGTCCGGTTTTTACGGTTTTTAAGTGGAACCGTAACCGAACCGTTAACAACGGTTTTTGAACAATGAAAACCAAAACCGAACCGTTCAAAATAAAAACCGAACCAAACCGAACCGTTATCAACGGTTTGGTTCCGGTTTGGTTTGCGGTTTGGGATTTTGATCCCGTGAAAAATAAAATTGAATCAAACGAAACTTTTGTAGTTCAATACGGAATATTTACACAAAGTCTATATGTGTATTTTTAATATCACGAATTAATCAAGAACATTATATGCATACACACATATATAAGCATCTATATATGTATATATCGATATATCCATGTGTATATACGTATATATATTTATATATACACGTGCACACACTATACGGTCCGGTCCGGTTTTTTACGACCGGTTTTTTATGAAAACCGTAAACCAAACCGTTTATTACGGTTTTAAACTTTTGAAACCGACCGACCGAATGTTTGAGGAAAAAACCAACCGTGAAACCGAACCGATGAACGGTTTGGGCGGTTTCGCGGTTTGGAACCGAACCGTGAACACCCCTATTAATATATAGTCTTTTAACCATTCAGACTTTATTAAGACTACTTTTTAACCATTAAAATGCTATAAACCATTAAGATGTAGTCTCTTAATTAATGATGTTAAGAGGCTATCAAACAACCTGGTAATCGCATCTTGAAAAAAATAATGCTATATTTAGATTTTCTTAGAGTATAGTTTTAAAATAGTTATTTATAAAAAGTGATGATAATAACATATCTGTAATGTAATTACACTTTGTAGCTATATCGTAACAATTTATATCGTTATTTAATAAGTTATGCGTCATATTTTATATCCATGCATCATATTTAACGTGGAATATAAATGTTGCATCTAGCCAATGCGGCAATCATTTCACGGGGTGTAGCGTAGGCTCTAAAACCCTGAATACAAAGAGGTTTTGCAATTGGATTCAAACATGACAATGTTTTTCAGAACCGGACCGGGCATCGAACCGTTCTTCTTACCGGTCAGAGGTCAAACCGGTCGAACCGAATTTAAGAACAGGATGATCTTATAAACATTACTATATATACATTTGCAAAGCAAATAAACAGTAATAATAATATAATAATAATAATAATAATAATAATAATATAATATTAATAATATTATTATATAACAATAATAATATTAAAATATATTATTATTATTATTATTATAATATAATAATATAATATTAGTATAATATTATAATAATAATTATTATATAATATAATATTAATAATATTATAATATAACAATAATTATTATATAATATAATATTAATAATATTATTATATAACAATAATAATTATATAATATAATATTAATAATATTATTATATAATACTAATAATATTAAAATATATTATTATTACTATTATAAAATAATAATATAATAATAATATTATTATAATGTTCATATAATAATATTAGAATACTTATTATTAAAATAATATACGATTTAAAGGCCTTGATCATATAATCGTCGTTGTGATCAAATACCTCAGACATGTTTACATCGTATTTTGTAATGTTTTACGTAAAAGTAACAACTGTTGTGACATATTTTTATATATCTATTTTAATATACGTGATCGTATATGCGCTATGATAAAAATATTTTTATAATAATAATAATAATATAATGTACATACGACTTAAAGGCCTTGATCATATAAATGACGTTGTGATCAAATACCTCGGACATGTTTACACCGTACTTTGTAAGGTTTTACGTAAGAATGACAACTGCTGTGACATGTTTTTATATATCTATTTTGGTATACGTGATCGTATATGCGCTATGATATTCGAAATCGTGACGGAATTCCCGCCGCAACGCGCGGGGTTGTCCACTAGTTATATATATATATAATAATAATCAAAAAAATTAAAAAAACAAAAAAAACGGTTCAACCACCGGTTCAACAGGCCGGTTCGCCCAAAACGCCCAGAACCCCTAACCGGACCGGTTTGCCCACCGGCTGCCGGTTCGAATGGTCCGGTTTTTAAAACAGTGCAAGCATCATAAACATTGTTGTTTGGTTATGTTTTGATTTTATTTGGATGATTTAAACATTAGACACTTGTTTTGATGCATATTTAGACTTGAAAATTTGATTATATGTTACGACATGGTGGTGGAAGTTAAAGACTGAAAAAGGAAGATTATGGACTAGAATAATCTGGAGTTTTCATCACAATTCAAGTTCATGGTGTTATATTCCGGTAAGTGTATCAATGCCGGGGGTTTGGAAAAGCATCGGCAAAATCGGAAAGGATCTTTTAAAATGCAATGTTGATCTAACTAAGCTTATCAGTGGTAAGGTGGGTAAGGGGGATCAAGTTAGATTTTGGATTGATAAATGGTTGGGAAATGATAGTTTTGACAAGCTGTTCCCCTCACTTTTCAACAAGGAAGTGAGCAAGTCATGTACCATTAAGGAAAGGTATAACATAGTTGGCAGGAATATAATATGGGAATGGAGTTGGAATGAGAGCAACTTTAATCCACAGGAACAAATGGAACTAAATAATCTATCTCAGCTTCTCCTTCAAGCAAACATAACTAATGAGGAGGATGCATGGAGATGGGAAGATCCACCAAATTTCTCCTTCTCGGTCAATTGTATTAAACGTTTATGCCAAAAACAATCGGATAGGGTCAGTGGTTTTAACTTTCCTTGGAATAAGTTGGTTCCAAAGAAAGTGAATATACTTTCTTGGCGGGCGGAGATGGGAAGAATCCCGACTTTAACAGCTTTAAGATCTAGAAACATTATTCATGGTTCTCTTCTTTGTAAATTTTGTGGTGAGTCTGAAGAATCGGTCGAGCATCTCTTTACTGCATGTCCAATAATTGCACATATATGGAGTGACATCGAACGATGGTGCAAGCTACCCCCTTTCTTTGCCTTCAGCTTTCGTGATCTTATGACTTTTCATTACTCTCTAACTTCGACTAAACACAAAAAGGACATGGTACTCTCGGTGATTCAAACAGCGGTTTGGTGTATATGGAAGGCACGAAATGAAGCTATTTTTCGTAATCAAAATATAATAAAGGAGAAGATTTTAGAAGATGTTAAAGTGCTTAGTTACTTCTGGGTGAAGCATCGAAAAAAGAATGGAGGTTTGGACTGGGTTACTTGGATGTCTTTTGATGTTTGGTAGTCCTAATTTTTGTTTTCTTGTATTATCTTGTCTTTTCTTGTTTTGTTTTTTACTGGCGTGGTTGTAATGTTTGATATGGGGTTTTATACTCTTACTAGCCCCTGGTGGAATAAAATTTTATTCGTTCAAAAAAAATATGTTACGACATATGTTAACAAAATACACTTCGCAATTTCTCTTAAAACATTTTAATGTATTATGATATATTACTCGTTATATTCCCATGTTTCTGGGTGTGACAACTCTTTCATTATTATTTAAATTTCATTGTGACTTTTTGACAAGTAGGTTAAAATAACATCTTTTAGTTATCAATCAATTTACAGTTAGTTATGCTTCAAATATAGTTATTAATTAAGTTCAAATACAATATATGCTTATCGAATTAATGACAAATCCAAATTTTAAAACATGATCTTAAAACGTTATGCATAATTTGACATTTAGATACCAAGTTAAACTCAATGTCAGACAAGAATCCATACTTGAAATGTAAATTTATGCTCTTTTAGAACAGTCTTACTTATACCTCAGTATCACGTCTTGTGTTTCCCCGACATTGAGTTATTCTAGGCGTATACGAACCTCGGTCAAACGAGAGTACAATGATTTGACCGCCTATACGTGGAGTATTAGAACGATGCTCTACAAAACAAGATTTGATCTATACGCCACGAAGTGAACTATACGTGGCGTTGAAGTACGAGATTCTAATTCTACAGAGACTTTGACAGAAGATGGTACACAAGCGCCATGTTGTGGACAATACGTGATGTTTAGGGTTTTCTTATACGCGTCCTAAAGGCCAATACATGGTGTTTAATGTTTAAAACGTGCACAATGATCTTATTACGTAAACGACATTACGAATTATTCGACACAACATTTTATTCCTCTTTATAATCATCGATATAAACGTTCGTTTACGATTCATTTGATATAATAGTTACGATTCACTGTTAAAAAAGGTTTTCCTTGCTTCATTCGAATACTTATTGTTCGCTACTATTCATTCGATTAAAAAATACCGTGGTGGGACGGAGACTTTTTATTCACTCAATATTCCGATGTTTCACGAGTGCTAGAAACTTGTTAAGTATAAAACTGTAATTTAGTTGTTTTATTGTTAATCAAATGATAAACTAATCATACTGTTTTTAAGGATGAGACTGGTGTGCACTCATCTGAGACTCCAATTAGACCAAGATTGTCAGATCTTGACGAAGAGATTGTTGCTCAATCTTTGTAATGTCAATTTGATTTGAACCAGGAACCTTGCATTGATGATGACATGGACTGGGAAGCTTGCGTTGGTGAACATTCATACCCACCCGAATTTTCGGTTAAAGAAAAAAAATCTTACGTTGTATACCCAAATATGGACTGGAATATCAATGAGGTAATAGGGCTTTCACATGCTTGGTTAGATGTATATTAGTTTCACGAAAACATTGTTTTCAAATATTAATGCCTCTGGAAGAGTTGATGTCAATGGTGAAAAGCAGAGCACTTGACAATAGATACGTCATAGTTACCGGACGATCAAAGAAAAAGGAGACTAATGAGGTCAACAAAATATGGCTTGTGTGTGATCGTGGTAGTAAACACAATAGTACGGCCACCTTAATAGTTCCCTTCTTTTTCTTTGATCGTACGGTAACTATGACGTATCTATTGTCAAGTGCTCTGCTTTTCACCTATGACATCAACTCTTCCAAAGACATTAATATCTGAAAACAATGTTTCATGAAACTAATATACATCTAACTAAAAGCAAGTGAAAGCCCTATTACCTTATTGATATTCTAATCCATATTTAGGTATACAATGTAAGATTGTTCCTTAGGTAAATATGTAATAAATGATCTTAGGAAGGGAAAACATGTAAATGCCCCTTAAATTTACGACTTGCTCGACAAGATACAATCGAAGGTTTTTATGGATTCACTACACCAAATTGTTTCAAGACCCACTATAGTAAAAAATTCAAACTAAACGGTATTATTACCGTTTGAATCGAAGTGCTACATGGTGGGAGGAAGTACCATTTGAATCAAAGTGCTACATTGTGGAAGGAAGTCCTGAGATTCAGGATGAAAGCTCTTGGTCGCGAATAGGACAGGGTGGTGTTTCCTGTCTGCCCCAGATTCAGCAAGCCTTACCCTAGTCCCACTCTGTCACAACTTACATTGAAGGCCCTTTTGCACCAAGTATACATTTTTATATCCAAGTTGGTTTTCCTCGAATGTTGTTGCACCTTGATAAACATCCAAGTTTTCATGGCTCCAAGCCATGAATCTTTTAGACTTTTGTTCACCACATGCAAAGTTTTACATCACAATTTTGGATTAAAATGACGAGTTGTATCATTGAAAATTCAAAGCATTGAGTTAACCTTCTTTTAAAATTTGACTCGTGATGCAGGCTTTCAACGTCCGCACGGCTTCAAGCACACCATCCTGAATTGACCAATGTAAATGTAATCAATATTATGAAACAAGGGTTTATGATGAAACCAAGTAAAGATGACAAAATGGGAGGTCATGTTAAAATTCTTATTGACCATATATGATTTACAACTGTAAGAAAAATATATGCTTTTGAAAAGTTATAATAATTACTTGCGCTTAAAAAATAGATAAATTTTGTTTTAGATGTTAATAGTGGCAGATTTACCTTGTAATCGGTGGCCAGGTGAGTGAACAAAATTCTACAAAATTTCTATTTTTGTTCTAGTTTTTTACTCTGAAAGTCTGTAAGGGATCAATTGTCTTTAAAGGGGCACTGCTGACTTTCAAAGGGTTGAACCAACACATAGGAAACAGTAAACCTTATGAGCAATGTATTGGGCAAAACGATTATATGTCATGAAAGTAGCACGTCGTTTATTCAAAGGGTTTGATTATTAGTGAAATGTCTAAAAAAACCCTCATAAATAACAAAACAATGAAACTTGTCAACCAAAATCAGAGCTAATAATATTGTGTAACAAACAGTAGTTAACATTATGTATTATTTTAACAAGAGAAAACGTCACCTCAGAAGACAATCTTTGAGAAATATGTAAGGCGTTTTCTTTGACTGGATTAGATAAAGCATAATTAATTGCTGTAGTAAGAGCACTTGCAGCTTCCTTAATTGTAATCTCGTCATCTTCATCTGGGAGCAGATGAGTTCTCTTCAGGGGTTCGGGTGAAACACCAAGCCAGAACATCCTCTCTGCCCAATAAAACTGATCCAGCATAAACGGGCACAATACCTGTACATTTCATTAGCCATTTGAACAAAAAAAAATGAAAACTATGTAACACTGGATTATAAGGACATATTGAAGCAAACCTGTGGTATTCCCGCATGCAAAGCAGCTGCAGTGGATCCACTAGTTGACCCGAATTATATGCAGAACAGCACATTAGTACAAAAATGGGGGAAAATGATCCAAGAGCAAGGTGTAAACAAGCCAAGACACTCGTACGCTACTCCATATTAACTCACTAAAAGCTTAAATTGAGTTGTGGTTAAACGAGCCTAAGCCCAAGCTCAAGCTTAAAATGAAGCTTATTTCAAATCTGAGTTTCATATGCCAAGCTTGACTACATTCCGTCCCTAAACAAGTATATTATTTATATAAATATAATGTTTTTTATTTAATTTAATAACTATAATGAGATAATAAATACTAATATGTAAGTAACTATGATCAAAATAACTAAATAGTATATATATATTAAACTATAAATATAAATGCGTGTGTATGCATATAAATAAAAATAATAAAGCAATTGATAAACAAGGATTAAGAAATGATTTGAGCTTGAGCTTGAAAGTTAACGAGTCAAGCTACATCTTTAGATAGAGCTTGAAATGAGTTGAGCTCTTTTAAGTTAAACGAGCTAAGCTCGACTCTACTTGATTACGCCCCTATACAAGAGGATAGAAGAATTACAAACTTGTAAACCGGAAACAATTTTGAACACTGTAAAAAATTATAAAACTTATCACAATAGGGAGTGAAAACTAACCGTAAGCTTACCTACCACCATGATGAATAGCAGCAGCACATTTCGGAAACAGCCACTTGTAAGGTACAGAACTAACCATAGAACAAAAAAGGAATCAAACAAGTATTAGAATTTACTGTTTCTGGGGATTTTAAATGGAGCCAATCCTTGGTCATAATAAACGAGGGTATAAAAGAAGATGCAACTGTGGGTTTCAAGGGGTTTCAAGGTGTATCTGGCTATCTGCTTATCATAGTAAAAAATTAAAATTCAATTCAAACAACATCAGCAAATTATGAATCGAGTTTTTGCAGCGGAACCTTCTATAAGTTTAGCTCGAGTATGAGTCCTCTCTATTAGTCAAGTACTTTAGTGCTGGAACTCTAAAGTGTTGTTTTCTCATGTATTTAAAGCATTTAATGTTCACTCACAAGGAATGAAGATGTTTCATATGTTTATTTAATTAAAATATTACAGAAGGGCAAGCAATGTTTATGTCTTATGTAAGTCGGTAATACGTGCAAAAATAGCAAAGAACAAGTATATGAAATGGAGAACTAACTGGTATTTCCCATCATTAAACTTGTTACATTACAACCTGCTTATTGAGGAAAACCAAGTCTAGGATACTTGCCAACTTGGCCACATGTAGAGGCAAGTTGGCTACTTAGCTAACACTACTTACTACATCAAATATAATAACATATCAAATTTATTTTTCTAGCATTTTCTTTCATACTTTCTAACACTCCACCTCAAGCTGGAGCATAGACGTGAATCATGCCCAACTTGTTACAAGTATAGCAGATTCGACTTACAAGCATGCCTCTGTTGGTGGTAAATAATAGTCCAAATCAGTGTCTTCAAATAGCAACATAAAACCAATATCCAACAAGTCAAATGAATCCACAGAGAACGAAGTAGTGATAGAATTAGAGGGAAACAAAGATTGACCTTGTGATCGAATCAAAGTACCAAACGTCTAGAAGGACTGAACCCGAACGTTCCGAAGGACTTAACTGAACGTACCAGAGAACTAAGCGTCCCATAGGACTAAAGGAAATGTCCCGGACAACGAAAATCAATATCCAGAAGGACTAAAACAAACATCTCGTAGAGCTAGACCAAATGTTTCATAGGAACAAACCAAACAACCTGAAGGACTAAACCAAACGTCCCGTAAGTCTAGACCAAATGTTTCAGTTTCATAGGAACAAACCAAGCATCTCAAAGGACATAATCGAATGTCTTGCAACACTAGATGTCTCAAAAGACCAAATGTCAAGGACTAAACATCCCATAACCCCCCCTGAGAAACAAACTCAGTTGGCCTTTAGGAAGTGGTTTCAATTTTTTATTCTAGTCGAAAGATAAGTTGGCATGTCAATACATACATGTTTTTGAGGTTTATAATGGATATATTGTCACTAGTTATTTGCGCAAATGGAAATCAACCATTACATGTATGAAGGCTTTCTCCCTTGATTTGGAAGTATGGTATCCCAATGTGAATCTACTTTAACATAACGTTGTTTAAATAATAAGAAACAACAATAGAATAATTAAAAAACCTTCTTTTTTCTAAAGTTATTTTTGCAACATCATAATTTATCCTATATTGAAATCTGAAGCTATGTTATTTTATTTGATTATGTCTGTATTTGTACTTGAGTCTGGAGTCTTTTTGGGATCAGTCTCCCTTTCTTCAGATATAGAGGTAAGGTCTGCCTAGATCTTATCCCATAACCTACAAATAGCCATTCTACAAGTGAAATACTTTTTGGGTATGATGGATTGATTGGTTGAAGCTATGTGACAAACTTGGTTTAATATTGCGCGTAACTTGTGGCATTGCGTTGTTGCGACCGTTTGAACGCAAGGCAACCTTTGTTGTGGCTAGCATTCCGATTGCGCTGCTGTTCTGATAAATTTCGCCAAAACGTGAAATGCGGCTAGTTGCACCCACAACTATTTGGGTTAGAATTTGAGCGGCAATTTAAGATAAGTTAGTCAACCATCAACTCAACCGTCACCTTCAAAATCGACAACAAGTCCTCTTAAATTCGTAATTTGTTTTCTGATTTCTTCTATGATTTTTTTAAATCAATCTGCATATTTCTTCAAATGTCAACATCTTTAGTCATCACAATCATCAATCACGTCTGACTTCCGATAATAATTTTCATCCTCATAGTTTTTTATTGCTAATTTTAATATGATGTTATGAGGTAATTTCATTATGATATTCAGATATTCTGATGTAATTTTGCCTAACAGTCTTGATTTAGATCTACGCCCCATTTGCGGTGCACGCATATAATGTATATATGTGTGGGCCCTTAAGGGGCAAAAGGAAAAGTGCACTAATTTTAACGTTATTTTAGTTATTTGTGAAAATAACGTTCAAATCATTGGGATGGTCAACTTCAAACGATAACTTCGAGTCAGGGACTCTTTCGGAGCAGTCTCTCTATCCCAATTGGGATAGGGGTAAGGTTTGTATCTATCCTTCACCCCAGACCCTACTGAAAAGTGGGAACATACTGGGTAAGGTTGTTGTTGTTGTAGAGATCGAACCAAATGATTGTCAAAGCTACAAACCAAAATTCAACTCTCAAGGAATTATATTGAATCAAATGGTTGAGAAAGTTGTTGCCAGATGTTGCAACAAGAGCCGGGGAAGGTCTAAATTCCGAGCACAAATACTTTGAACTGGAGCATGATCATTGTAACCACCATGTGAGCTACCTTGATGGCTCCTACAGAACCTCCCTTGGCTGATTAGGTCACTAGTATAAGCTAGGGGCATTGGAGATGAAGTGTCTTCATGACAAAGAATACAGAAAATGTTCCTGAAGAGATGGAATGGAGGGCTCATTCAAGAACTGAGATCTATCGGTGTCAGATTCTACCAGTTGAGAGCTCACAACAGCAAATTGTTCTCCTCGGCACTGAGATGTAGGAGTGAGTTTAGCTCTTGATGCATCTTCTTAATACCATAACATAAGTAGTTAGTGATTGATCAAGTTGCACATCCCTATAAAAAAAAACTTACAAACACCATAGATTGATGACATGTTACTTTGTCCAGTATATATTTATTCCAAGTAATCCATCAACTCTTTGACGTACTTACAGTGGTCGATAAGCGAAAGTATAAAAGTGTCGATAGGCTTCCTAATTTGGAAGAACAACCGAGCATTGATTTGTAGACACTGGTCTTAGGTAGCATCTGTCAAAGGACCAAATGTGAGATGAGAAGCGTTCCAATACTCCGTATATAGATACGGACAGTTTTGCTTCATACAAAGAAATTAGAGCCATCAAGTGTCTAAGAGTAGGGTTGCTACTGATATAATTTCAAAATTAATGAAAGTTTGACAGGATGAATGACAAATTGACAATATTGGTAGATTTACCCTAGTCACTTTTGGCTTCATTGTTATCGGTCATATTATTTAATACAAAACAAAAGAAATAGGGACTAAAACCAAGAATTAAATAATTCTGAAAAGTCAAAAAGGACCCTAGGATCTAGAAATTGTTCTAGAGGGTGTAGGTAAATAAACAAAAGGACAAGAGGATCTGGAAGTTGTTTCAGAGAGTCTGAAAAATAAATAAAAGAACTATAGGGTCAGGATGTGGTTCCAGAGAGGGGGGTCAGGGGGTTTTCCCAGTAGGGTTTCCTCCTGGGGTGGTTGTGGTGGCTCATGGGAGGTCCAGGTAACTAGACCTTGGTGACATGGCCTGGAAACAGTGGGTTCACACGATTGAGACCTTCGCCATTCAAAAAAAAAAAAAAACTATAGGGTCTGGATGTGGTTCCAGAGTCTGGAAACAAAAGTAATCATGAATAAGAAGAAAATTGAAATCTGGCATAAATCAGAAGTTGAACCAATTTTTTCTTTGTATTATTTTTTTATCAAAAGTCAACGGTCAACAGTCAACTATTCCAGATGCAGAGTCGATTTTCATATATCTTGAAGAGACCAGAAGTCAAACTATAAAGTCAATGCAGAAAGTCAAAAGTCAATAAGCAAGTCAACTAGAAACTAAAAGTCAAACCAGGGGCATAATCCGAGGTTCAGGTCCGGTCCCAGAACTATAGATAGAGGGTCTCAATGAGTCTTGCTAAAATCAGTAATAACCCAGATCAGAGGCAACAGACCAGATTTCTTCAGTCAACAAAAGTAAACCAGAGGACTGAACCAAAATCTGAACCAGAGACAAACCAAAAGACAATTACAAGAAAGAAGCAACCTAGATGGCTGCTGTAACGTAAACTATATGTAAACCAGAAGATAAAATAAAAAAATCCCAATTATCCGGAGAATCAACTCAAAAGAATAAGGGTTTGTTTGGTATGAGGGAATGAAATAGACAAGGGAATAGAATGGTCGGGGGAATGAAATGGACAAGGGAAAGAAATTGAACATTTCCATTCTATTGTCCTGTTTGTTTACCTATGTTAATAAATTCATTTCATGTTGTTTGGTAGACATAAGAAGATGAAGAAATGGAATACAATTTATGGGTTGAGTCGTGGTTATAATCATTGTTCGAATCATGGGTCGGGTCGTGGGTCGTGAGTCGAGTCAAGGTTTGGACCATCGGTCGGTTCATTGATTGGTTATTGTTTAGCTCATGGTATGAGCATGGGATAGTTCATGGATCGGGTTGGTTTGGTTCATGCGATAGATCGTAGTTCAGATCATGATTTGGGTCATGGGTCGGGACATAATTAGGTTCATGGGTCAGGTCATTATTTGAGTCATGGGTCGGGCAATTGTTCGAGTCATGGATCGATTCATGGTTCAAGTCATGGGTTTGGTTATGGGTCGGATCATAGTTTGAATCATGGTTCAGGTCATGGGTCGAGTCATGGTTCACGTTATGGTTCAGGTAATGGGTCGGGTCATGGTTTTGGTCAAGGGTCGGGTCATGGTTTTGGTCAAGGGTCGGGTCATGGTTTTGGTCAACGGTCGGGTCATGCTTTTTGCCATGGGCCGGAAATTTGGTCGGTTATTCCTTAAAGAGAAGGAATGAAGAAAAACACCCATACTCTAAGGAATGAAAATCATCAAAAGTGAAGAAATCACATTTCTTATGATATAGTACATGTCATTCCTATGTGGTAACCTACCGTAACCAAACACGTTTCTTTTCATTCCAACGTAATGACTCATTTCATTCCACCATTCATTTATGCATACTAAACGCTACCTAACAGTTTCCATAACCGAAAATCCAATCACATGAACATGATTGGAATCAAAGGAAGACAACAACCAGAAAATTCGGCAACTCTCCAGGGAGCCATGCGCTGGAGAGTGGCAAAACGGCAGCGTGTCGACTGGTTTCCAGCGATGTTTTTTTTGGGTAGCCTATTCAGGGGTCTATGAATGCAGTGGTGGTAAGGTGAGATGAAAAGATTGCTCGAAAAGGATTCTCAAAATGCACCAATCAAAGTACAACTCTCTTGGTGAGAGGTACAACTCTTAAGTAAAACCAAAGTCTGATACCATGTAAGTTGGTAATCGGAACAAAAATAGCAATAAACAATGTATGTGGTGGACTATGGAGAAGTAACTTGTATTTCTCATCCTTAAACTTGTTACTGTACAACCTATTTATTGAGGAAAACCAAGTCTAGGATAGGTGCCAACTCAGCCACTTGTAAAGACGAGTTGGTAACTTTGCTACCCCCACCCCCCCTGGGGCGAGCCTCCTTATTTGTGAAACTTTACTGGGTATGTTTGTAAATCTTACCGCATGAGAAACAATAACATATCTAATCTATTTTTTTTAACATTTAAAATTATATATTCTAACATCTACAAAAGAAAATTATTTCTATACAATATAGCTTGTATTTAATGTTAACTGAATACTTGAAAACATAAATCTGAGCAGACCTGAACACAAAAATGCTTACCCTGAGAAACAGAAAAGCCGACTATTAAAAAGAGATATTCCGTCCCTGATGAATTCTTCTTTTTCTGAATGTAATGATGCTTCTGCAGCAAGCAATCGTGTTGCAGCATCCAAAGGTTCATATCCAGAGGAGAACAGGATAAAACGGTAATTTGTTGTCTCTAGAACACTTTGAAGGACTCGAAGAAGCAACTGAGGTTTTCTCATAAAGCCCATGCTGCTGACAGAAGGGTATTGTGTTTCAGATTAGATTATTAGAAGATCAGTTAAGACAGGTCATAGGTGGGCTGAGTAACAGGTTGAAACAGGTCATTTTAACTACAGATCAAAACAGGTCAGTTCGGTCAACCCATAAGCGCTGTTTGTCCTTTTTCTGAGCTTTATTTATCAAAAATAAAAGCATGAATTATGATTATATAAAATGAATCATTAAAGTAATAACGTAAATCTTTAAATTAGAAAACTTTTGCCAACTTTCAACATGTTTGGCTTGTTCCCCTTTTAGCTTTCTTTTTATTTAACCCGTTTAACACCACCCATTCATAAGTTAAAAGGACCAAAACTTGCCACATCTAATGATAACCATAGATGGGACAGAAATTGCAAGAGTGGAACCAAGAGTACAAAATTTTACTCATCCAGAACTATGATTATAGGTGCACTCTAGAACTAATAACTAAAACACCGTCTTTACTAAGGCATCTACGGCTAGGAGTATCAAAAATGAAGTAATCATGGGCAAATGGCCCGAATCAAACTTCACAGCCGTTTGAGGTGACAAGTTCAACCTATTTAATTACGAGTGGTAGATTTGGGTTGTGTTGCATCTCTAATGGGGAAAAGGGATCAAAATTGCCTAAAGTGTATTAAAAAAACATAAAACCTCCTAAATCATATTATCTAAATTGCTATAATATTATTGAATTAATAAAATTTTCGTAAACATATTCAAATCAGGAACTGACTATTAAAAACTTGACTTTTGGACAAAAAATATTTTAGGTCCACCCGCCCCGCCCAGACTGGTGTAAATAACAACCTAAGCTATTGAAGGGTGAAACAGATGTCAAAAAGCTGGTGTTCAACTTCTAATGTATTAGATTTTATTATGAAAACTTAAAAAACTTGCCTTCCCATAGAACTTAAACCAACAAAAACAGGCGGTAGTGATTCTGGAGCATATAAAAAGTGTTGCAGCTCAATGTGAGCTGAGCACATTTCAGCTTTCATATTCAAATTTTCTGAAGATGTTAAAGCTGTAACTTCTGCACATTTTTGGCAAGAGAACTGCCACTCCATAGGAAGACTCCAAAATCCACAGACATGAACATTTGACGGCCAATAACCTAAAGCAATGAAAAGGTGAACTTATAAGTTGAATGATATGTTGCAATTAATATCTATCATTATAGAAAACACCTAGCGAAGAACTAATTATAGGTATTGTGGTTACATGCACACATATAGCCCTGATCTGAGAAAGAAAGAAACTTTCATCTACTATACGGTTTCATGGTCAGATATAGGGAAAACAAAAAGATAACCAGATTTGGTCCATTTCACATGACCAGCTATTTTTGCCGTGTAAAAAGATCTCAAACTTCAAAGAAAAAAGCTTGATTTAAGATAATTTTCAACCATGACAGAAGGTAACTGGTATCTAATCCCCACATTGGTGCCAGTTTAGACTATTTAACTCAATGTAAAAGAAAAGTGGCATACTCTTTTATAAGAGATTTTGAATGTTTGGAGGCTTTTTGTCGAGGTCTCAGATAAACTGAAGGCTAAACTTGAAATTTTCAAAAGCTTGTGAGTTTCTATTTGTTTGTCTAAAAATTTAATAATTGTCTGTGGGGAAAAAAATTGGTTACCTGAAATAGAAATTGGACAAAAGTCGGTTTT
This sequence comes from Mikania micrantha, assembly GCA_009363875.1. NCBI lineage: Eukaryota > Viridiplantae > Streptophyta > Magnoliopsida > Asterales > Asteraceae > Mikania > Mikania micrantha. The sequence continues at coordinate 55,857,379 of CM018696.1, forward strand.
GTTTTTATGCAATTAGCCTCAAATATATAAGCATTACTATCCTTACAGCTCTATAACTAATTGGAACTCTGTCCGTGTCGAAGGGGCAAAAATTCCTATTAGATATAACTTTTTGAAGCCTACTAAGCACCCAAAAAAGAGGGCTTTAATCAAGAGAAATTATCATACCAGGGAATTCCACAATTTCTTTACTGAAACCATACCTATTATAATGAAATGAATTAAATTAGAATAATGGATGCATGTGCTGTATTTTTTTAGGAAGTGTACATGAAGAGATCACAAGCATAGTAGCATTATAGCAATTTTATTCTTTCCATAAGTTGAACTTGTAAAATAATTGGAACCATGGCTTTATCTTACAGTAGCAAAGGAGATGAATGCCTACTGTGCCATACAGGATGACTTGTGACTGGATCCTAGAGGCATGAAGAGATGACAAGATGATTGCAATTAACACCCTGATTAAAAAAAGGAAAAAGAACAAGGCAGCATACATTGCCAAGGATTGAGCTAAAGATGACAGATGTGTAGGTTTGTAACAGTAAAAACAGGGCGGCCAGGTTGGAATGTTGGACTGACCAGAAACACTTTCTTGCCCCTTTAATTAGTAACAAATGACTTAATTATGATTAAAAAACTGAATTATTGGTCATTACATTAAAAGGTAAAAATGGAATCTGATTGAAACAAGCCATTACTAAACAGATCAAAACAGGTGGGTAATAATGGGTTGACCATTGTACACTTTCTAGCAATCTCTAGAGAAAGCCATAGCCATTTCCATATTTAGTAGATAAGAAACTATATAAAATGGGCTTAAACTATGTAATGCTGACTAGGTTACCAAACTTATGATGAGGGATGAAACCAATGGAAGCAAGGGTATACCGTGAAAGGCAAGGGACTCAGCTTTAACTTTGTAGCTCTCCATGCTCCCCATTCCTCAGTGAAAAGAGGCCACATCCAATGGATAACATCTTTCCATGAAAGCTTAAATATCACACATTTGTCAGAGAAGTCATTCATATCAACTATAAAAGAAAGTATGGGAGTACATGAATGGTTGATTAAAAGGAGAGAAAAATCTAAATATTGTGTGAAAATATACTACACAAGTGGTTCAAAACATTTAAGAAACCAAACTGACCAAATTTCTGCATGTCACGATTAATATTTTACAATCAGATTTATGATAGAAAAACGGTGAAACTGAATATTGAAATTAAATGTATATGAGATTAGGGTTTCTATTTAGGGGTGTGCATGGTGCGGTTCGGTACGGTTATGGCTATATTCAATTTCGGTTAATAATGAAGTTGTTGAAAAACTAAAAAAAGACGTGTAAATAAGCTTGTGAATTAGAGATATATTGATGATAAAAATCTAATTAAAACTCGTATAACTTTAGAATGACTGAGAATGAGTGAAGAAAAAAAAAACTTATGAACATTAACTAATCTCCTAATATATTTAGTCTCACATGTAACCCATAACATTTTCATTCAATAAAAAGTTATAACTCACCTTTTATACTTAACTTGCATCATAACTTCTTAAAAAAAAAACAAGAAGAAACACACACATACACACCTAGAAATATATTTTAAAAAAAACAAATATGCAATAATCGGTTCGGTTAAAGTCGGTTAATAGCTTGGCTTAACCATAATTATAACCGAATGGGTTGGTAAATGGCTTAGCTTAACCATAACCACAGGTTAAAGTCGGTTTCGGTTAAAATCGGTTATGGTTCGAGGCGGTTATCGGTTAATTTCCGGTTACGGTTTTACCATGCACACCCCTATTTCTGTTATTGAACCCATGGGCCCATTGGTTTAATCAAGGTTTCCTTGTAATGTCTATAAATTGCAAGGTAACCTATTAAAGAATGCAATTCAACAACAACCTACTCAGTAAATCCCACGCGTAGCATGCCTATTTATAGGGTCTGGGAAGGTGGGATATAGGCAAACTTTACGTTTATCCCTAGGGAAAGAGAGGTTGCTTCGAGAAAGACTGGCTCAAGAATGCAATTCAGTTTTTAATAATCTTACATAGTACTAGAGCCACCCAAGCCTCTCTACTATCTCTACAGTGCCACCACATAAGCTCCCTATGATCAGCTAGCCACCAAAAGAGGCCACTGAACCGATAAAATTTATACTGAATTACAATGAAGCCCTCAATATTTAAGGTTTTTATCAAATTTGACCTAGCCCTCAATATTTAAGGTCTTAATGATCTAATTTTGAAGTATCATATATATATATATATATATATATAATATATATAGGGGAAGGTTAAAAATATAACCCACTAAATGCGCGCTAACCCAAATAACTTTGGCAAGATGAAGCCGAATCTTGGATTTTTTTTTTTTAACATCATTGTAACACATTTTGAACACCATGTTCTTTTATGAGTTTGAGCTAATTCATCACCGTTCAAAAACTTACAGTACTGTAGCACAAAACTTACAACGATGATATTTTTTAAACGGTGATGAATTTCCACAAACTCATAAAAGAACATGGTGTTCAAAATGTGTTACAATGATGTTCAAAAAAAAAATCCAAGATTCGGCTTCATCTTGCCAAAGTTATTTGGGTTAGCGCGCATTTAGTGGGTTATGAAAAATTCCATGCCCTGTATATATATATATATAGATATGATACTTCCAATAGTCGGTACCACACCGCCTGATTAACCTAGCAATTTCTAACACTAAATACATCATATATATCAACCAATTTTATCTATTTTAACAATTTCTGACTGGTTTTGACCTATTTTGACCGAAATTTGACCATTTTTCATTAATTTTGACCAGTACTGAGTTTTAGAGTCGATTAGGGGAAATCAAAGTGGTAACCCTTTGATTTCTGACTAATCGGCGCCAGGCGTGATTTTCACAACACGGATTGTTATCATTGAAAACTATAAATTTGTTCGCAGAAGTTTGAACTGCTGAATTGTGGTCCGGGATAAAAACCAATTTCTTTTATTATTATTGTTTTTATGTTTTGTTCGGTCTAAGCTTTCAGTTTCTTTCCGCTTTGTCTGCAGGGGAGTTTTGAAATGTATATCAGATTAGGTTTTCTAGTATTGAAACCAGACTCGTTGGATTGATCAAGGCTTTCTTGTAATGTCTATAACTTGTAAGATAACCTATTCAAAAATGCATTTCAGTTTTTCATATGCATACACTGCATTTGCAAGAAAAAAGCTCTAAATATTTTCTTGTCATGGGGATGACAATTTCTCCACAAGGCCACCGACCCGGGTGCTTGCGCCCGCGGTTTACCCGTTCCCACCGGTTAGTCGGGTATTTGGGGGGGGGGGGGGGGGGGGGTTACCACGCAAGTGGGTTCCCCGGTCATCAAAAATATATATTTTATTGTGACCAACTATCAATCAAAACTGCAAACTAATGAGTCAAAGGTCAGATCTGTAATAAACAGAATAAAGAAGATATAAGATAGACAAAAAAAAACTATTCTAGATAAGAAATATGTCCAAGAAACGAGGAATTTGAGCTTTACCTCATCACTTGATGCCGCATGAAGATAATTGTACAAAAGTGGAAGTTCTTCACTAAATTTCCGTTCAAACGATGAAGGAGCACTACACATGATATAAAATGTGCAGAGCAGATACACATGCAAACGAAAAGAAAATAAATAAGAGTTGCTTAATCATATATAAAAGAAAATGGATAATAAAAACAAGATGTAAAAAAAATAATTCAGCCTTATATACCTATAACAAGTTGCATGATATGATTTAGATAAAGTCAACTGTACCTGTAAGGAACAACATAAGGAGCTGCTATCACACAGCAAACATCAAATAGCTCAGCCAGGCTCCAACCTTCCTGCACAATATAGAGAAGTGTTCCACAGTTGAGATTAATCATCATGCCTGTAACAAAAGTTGACTTGGATACTCCCAAAAATATTGTATAGGAAAATACATATGTGAATTAACTTTTGCTAGCTAAGTCTGTACAGAAATTGATTTTTCAGAAATTACTAGGGAATCAAGGTTTTTTACTTTACAAACAACATAAACTTAATGTGAAGTGTGAAAATGGTTGATGTGCATATCAAAGACTGTCCTCTTCTACAGAATTAGTGTACAGTTGAGTTGTTGCATTGAAAAAGGGCAGCATGAAACGTCAGGGTATTAAGAATCTTCTAGTTTATAAAAATATGCATATAAATAAGGAAAAATATCATTTGTGTCAGTGTTGTCAAAAAACCCTAAGGTTGCACAATAGCGCCTAGGCCCTTAAAAAAAGCCCATCCCACCAAAAACGCCTCTCGAAGGCTAGGCGCAGATTTGTGCTTTTTTTTACAAGAGCCACAATAGGCAATGGCTTTAATAAGCGCAAGGGTATTAAGGCACATGTTTTTTTTTAAGAAAAGCATTATTATCTCTAATCTGGATTTTTAAATTTGGTTTAGATTTTTTTGGATTTGTTTTGATTTAATTTTAAAAGTTATACCTAAAAAAACACAAGAATTAACATATATGTCATTGGTTTCGAACATTTGGTATTGGTTTGAACATTTGGTTTTCGTTTTTGAACATCTGGTGTTGGTTTTGAACATTTGGTTTTCGTTTTTGAACATTTGGTATTGGTTTTAAACATTTGGTTTGTGAAAGAGTACAACAACAACCTTACCCAGTATATTCCGACTTTTCGGTAGGGTCTGGGGGGAAGGATAGATACAAACCTTACCCCTATCCCATTTGGGATAGAGAGGCTGCTCCGAAAGAGTCCCCAGCTCAAAGTTATCGTTTGAAGTTGATCATCCCAATGATTTTAACGTTATTTTCACAAAATAATTAAAATAACGTTAAAATTAGTGCACTTTTACTTTTGCCCCTTATGGGCCCACACATATATACATTATATGCGTGCACCGCAAATGGGGCGTTTGGTTTGTGAAAGACTATTAACTTTAAATGCATAATATAATTTGTTTTCCATCTACGTGGGTTTTTTTCCCTCCGGCTATCACTTTTTATGCGCTTTGCACCTAGGCCTCGGGCAAGACCTTTGCACCTTGAGTGCACCTTGAGTGCAACCATCGCCTTTGACAACATAGATTTGTGTACAAGCTAATTTGCCTTTTAAGTTCGAGATGGAAATTACCAATGCAAAAAAGTTTATTATGACTAGATCGTCATCCATGCTCGGGACATCACCAAAGATATTTTCAAATATGTCAACACATTCTTGTCTATGTTCTCTTGTCAATTTCCTTTTCTCTTGATGAAAGGAGAACTGCACAACACCTGGAAACTCCAAACAGACACAAGACCAGGTGAACTACAAGCTGTTTTCTTTTTACCACAAAAAAGGTTACACGAAGATAAACTAAATGAGTATCATGACAACAGAAGGTTTTGCTACCAAAACCTGAATTATTGTGGTGTTCACAGGGAGAAAGAGCAGGAGGAGACGAAACGGAAAAACATGAAACTTTATTTCTGCTTAGATGCTCCCTTATGTCCTGCCAGGAACAGATGAATATAAATCATGCAGACTAATTACTTGTAGAGTTGTGTGTATACCAAGAATGTCACAGTTTGAAAACAAAAATGCATTCCATTAAAGTCGTGATTTCTTTTTTCCTCTATATATGATGAAGTTCAGCTTTTTTATGTTAGAAAATTAAAACTGTTACCATACTAATATCTTTTCCTCATTACATATTTAAGGAACAAGTATCATACAGATTACAGACATGCACAACATATTTCAGAAGGAAAATCTTTGGACTTAATACCACTTTAGCATCAAGTATTATACAAACAACCTCATGTGCAGAATGCGTTATAAAAACCACATGGCGTTGCACCTGGTCACAAGCAAAAGCTGAGGCAATTGCCTGCAGATAAATTTCAAGATGCATCATGTAATTAGCATAAAAATGTTAATGTAATAAATGAAAGTGATCGATGGAAAATAAAATGAGATTAAGATGGTACATTATTAGTTGATAGGTGATATTTAAGTTAAACATACAACAACCAACAACCTTACCCAGTAAATTCCCACTTTTCAGTAGGGTCTAGGGGGGAAGGATAGATACAAACCTTACCCCTATCCCAATTGGGATAGAGAGGCTGCTCCGAAAGAGTCCCCGGCTCAAAGTTATCATTTGAAGTTGATCATCCCAATGATTTTAACGTTATTTTCACAAATAACTAAAATAACGTTAAAATTAGTGCACTTTTACTTTTGCCCCTTAAGGGCCCACACATATATACATTATATGCGTGCACCGCAAATGGGGCGTTTTAAGTTAAACATGATGTCCTTAAATAAACCAAAACTAGACATATAATAGGTCACAATTTCACATGCAAACTCTTGTTTGTTGAGCATGTTACACAAAGAAATTGAATGAAAACCAGTAAATTATCAAACGCAGTAGAAGTGAAAGATTTCTAGTGAAAATCCTTCTATATTATTAAAGCATGCACTTTTAGTCATCATTTGCTTCAAGATTACACATTCAAGTCATTGGCTTCCTTTTATTAGTGCACTTTGAATCTTATAAAGTTTAAGCTGATGTTAGCATGAGCTTACTCTGCTAAAAGTAAGATTTTCTTGAATCCTTTCTGACTATTTTACTGTTTACCAAAATATATATAGGATGCAGAGAATAATAGGTACTTCAATGTTTCAGAATTATGTTTCTTAGTGTCAGATATTGAGGGCGAACTTTAGAACAACTAGTAAGGTTGTTGCTTTGTGACCTTGAGGTCATGGGTTCAAGTTGTGCAAGATAGCCTCTTTAACAAATGTGTAGGGAAAAATTTCGTACATCAGATCGCAAAGCGATCCAGCTAAGTTAAGCACCATGTTTGCCCTTTATTGTTAGAAACTATAAGTTAAAAATATTAAATAATAGATCTTGGATTCCCTGGACTATGCAAGCCGTTTTGTAATCTTTTTTTGTAGCCAAGTGGGCAAGTTGTTTTTTAATCTTATCAAGTGGCCAAGCAGCGTTACTCAGACCCGCCAGCACATGAGGTCACGTATCCCGCCAGATTCTCCAGGCCCTTTCTTCTTATGTTTATGTTTATTTTCACAATCTCCAGACCCTATGGTCCTTTAATTTATGTTTATTTGTCCAAACTCTGGAAGCCAGATCCTCTAGTCCCTTCTGGGCTTTTCAAAATATTTGGTTTTAACCTCCAAGGAAGTGGTGTAGTGGTTAGAGTGGAGGAGAGACAACCTAGAGGTCTCAAGTTCAATCCCCACTTGGAGCAATTTTCATTGGAGGCCATCGACCCGGTTTCTACGGCCACGCTTTACCTATTCCTCTCGGTTAATCGGGTATTGGGGGGACCCGAGGGTTTACCACGCAAATGGGTTCCCACGGTTATCAAAATATATATATATTGGTTCTAGTCTTTGTTCTTTTTGGTTTTGCAATAAAATATCAATCAATCATACATCGTAAAATACCACTAATAGCCAAAGTATTGGCAGGACCTGGGGAGGGTGACTGATAAAAATGAAGCCAAAGGTTATTTAGGTAAAGCTACTTATTTTGTTACTTTTACTAAATTGGAAATCATATCAATAGCAGCCCAACTCACAATTGTATTCGTATCTATTTACAAAGTATTGGGAAAGCTTCTCATCTCACATCTCGTCTCCGACAGATAATACCAAAGATCAGTGGCTAAAAATCGAAGCTCTGCTGTTCTTCAAATCAGAAGCTCTATTGACATTGTTCTCCATTCACTTATTAATCAATTAATCAATAAGTATGTTAAAGAGTTAAGAAACTATTTGGAATTTCTATATTTTGGACATCCAGAATCTCTAGTGTTTGCAAATCTTTTCATAGGAGGGAGTAATTTGCACAAACTGCTTATGTTATAGAGTTCAAGATTTATGAAGAGTTAAACTCACTTCTACCTTTAGTGTTGATGTGCAGATTTAGTGTTGTAGAATTTGCTAGGCACTAATCGAGTGATGTGGTACCAGCTAGGGATTAATCGAATTAAAATTTTATATATAATTCTTAAAATTGTATATATATACACCACTGTTGTAAAAATCGGCCTAGGCGGCCATTTACTGTGTCGATTTTGGCCTAGGCGGCCTAGTCAGATTTTTTATTTTTTTTCGATTTTTTTGACTTTTTTGACTTTTTTTGACCTTTTTATGGTAAAAAGGGACCAACTTCATAATTATTTAGACATTTCTTAACCCAAAATCCTTAATATGTCTCTGAAACATCGAATCCAGCCACTTAACATCGAAATTCATGTCTAAACTTTGAACTTGGTGTTTAAGTTTGCTTTGAAATACTTGACTTAGTATGTTTAAGTTTATTTTTTAAATTATTTGAAGTATTATTATATTAAATTATTGATATTGATGTGTGTGTATAATATATATTTGTAAAATTACATATAAAAATTCCAATCTGCCCAGCGCCGATTAATCCCTAGGCGGTACCTCGCCGCCCGACTAGCGCCTAGCGACTTCTACAACCATGATATATACACATACTAAATTTTATATGTACTTTTATAAAAATGTTCAGTTACATATATAAACACACACACAACTTTTGCTCTAATTTGGTAAGATTTTAAAGCCTTGGCGATTACATGAGTTCGCTAGAATTTGGCCAGAATCGCTGGTTTTTGGCCGATTTTTTGCCGCTAGGACCGCACGGTCCGCCTAATGATTAATTGGCCGATTAACCTAAATAGAGGCAATGGACGGTTGTTCAGCGAATAGTTGTTGATTAATCAACCTTAGAATGCAATCGCATTCTCTGGTCCAATTGTCGTTTTTGGTTTTGTATTCCTGATTTATCCACTAGGTCAGTCTGGTTGGTTCTTTGCGCCTAGTTTTGGCGTAGCAGTTATATTTCGACCACGTAAGCCGATTTTACAACCATGGTAGGTTATGCAAACCCAACAAGAGCAAATTGTTACGAGTTTCTTGACTGGGCCACGATCGGAACTTGACACCAGTAGATCTCAGTTTTCGAATGAATTTGCTATACAATTTCCTTAAGAGACATTTGCCTGCATTCTTTCTCTTGAAGATACTTCATCTCTAGCACCCCTAGCTCACACTAGCATCTTAATCGGCCGGGTGGTTTCATAGTTAGCAATCGATATGGCTCGCACGGTGATTATAGTGGTTGTATTCCCATTCAAAATGTTTGGGCTTAATATTCTAGACCTTCCTTAGCTCATGTTGTTGATACATTTGATAGCAACTTTGATACAACCATCTGGTAGTTACAGTGGCTAAAAACAGTCGTTTGGTTCGATCACCTTTCTTGTGAGATTGATTTTCGGTTTGTGGCTTTGACAGCCATTTGATTCAATCTACATTCTTGTCAAAACGACTTTTGGCTTATGGTACTGACGGCCATTTGGTCCGATCTCCTTCTCTTTTAGATCATTTTTTTTTCTTTTTGTTTTCTAGTCCTTCAGTACATTTGGTTTGATAGACCACCTGTGTTTTTTTGCTTAGGAGAGGTCACCAGACGTTTAGTCCTTAACATTTGGTCCTTCTGGGCGTTTGATCTTTAGGGGCATAAGATCAGTTGGGTCCCAAATTTGGGATTTGGGTTCGGTTACACTTTTATGCAGTGATCATTTTGTGATTCAGGTTTGTTAACACTTTCACTTTCATTAGTGACTAGTGTAGTTTATGAAAGGTGGGTTTTTTGGGCTACCAGGCACCATCTTATTCCTGTTCTTGTTTTTTTGCAGCTATTTCAGAAATATTTGATACAGATTGTGTGTTCTGGTCTTGATTTTGCTGTTAATTGATACTTCTCTAGTCCTCACCCGATCGTCATTTTATCTTCCATTGTTTCATATAATATGTTCTAACTGGGTCTTTTATCTATATCCTTTTTTATCTAATGTTCATTGTGCTAGCTCCAACAAAGGCCTTGCCTGGAAGTTGAATTTTCTATATTTGTAAAGTTCATCTTGGTAAAGTAATCGTAAATTGTATTATGAAGATTGTGTTACAATAGGAGACATAAATAGTATAAATATTTACACTCTAGTCCTCCTAATATAATAACAACTAACTATAATATCTAATTGTCTAATTTTCCCCCGTAAGCTAAGGTCGGGAGTGAAAGCCTTAGCTTGGACGTGGAAGCATAAAACATGGTGATAATAATGGTTTCGTAAACACATCTGCAATTTGATCATCTATGGAGATAAACTTGACTTAATGCTTGCCATGTGCCACCTTTTCTTAAACAAAGTGAAAACTAACTTCTACGTGTTTGGTTCGTGCAGGGAACACAGGATTAGCTGACAAATATGTGACTCCCAAATTGTCACACCATGATAGGGATTGAATTAAGTGAAATAGGAATAATGAAATCAAAATGCAAATTGTATTGAAATTGAAGAAGATGATCACAAGGATCTACAATTAACCAACTAGTGGTCCCAGGGCTATGCCCTCCTCAATGTCATGCACTGAGTCTACACAATCTAACAATAATCTCTCCCCCTCTCACAATACTAATCATCCTTATTTATAGAATTAGAAACTACACTTACCCCCCTCCCACAATTACAAAATACTAGTAATTAACAAAATAGAATAAGATCTCTATCAATACTCCCCCCATAACCCAAGACTTGTCCTCAAGGCTTGAGAGAAGATCCCACAGTCCGCTGGATAACCCCATCCGATTGAAAAGTGTCCATATGTTCCAACTGACAATGTAGCCCCTCAAGTCCATCCGGTTCATCATCCCCAAGCAACAACACCCGGAGTTTACCCTCCGAACACTTATGTGTTGGACTAAAAGGTTGTCCACACTTGTAGCATAATCCTTTCTTTCTGCGTTCTTCCCACTCAGTGCGAGATAAAGAACGAACAGCACGATCATGATAACTTGCTTGCCCACTGGTAGGTCGGCAGTTCCCACTATGAGTGGGCATCCGATTACCCAACGGACGATGTCCAATTCCAGAATCCAACATCGGCAGCCCCACCTGTGGAGAATATCTAAAACGAGACAGCAACGAATTGGAATCCGATGGTCGAAGCATCAACTCAACATCCTTAGCCAAATACATCGCATCAATACAAGAAGTTGGTCTATGTAAACGAACTTGCTGTTTGACATCATCCTTCAACCCAGCAATAAAATAACCGAGAGTTTGGGACTCTGGTAAAGGAGGAACCAATGACAACACATACTCAAAATCATCTATATAGTCAAAGATGGAATGCGATTGCCGAATAGTAGCTAATTGTTCATAAGGATTCTGAATTTCCAGACCACTAAAACGGTGTAACAATTCTGATTGAAATTCAGTCCAAGTCAAAGAAGGACGAACCTGAGTGAGCACCTTATACCAATGTTGAGCAACACCAATCATGCTCAATTGAATAAGATGCAAACGGATGTCATCAGCAACAGTATTGATGTCAAAATACAGATTAGCCTTTTGGATCCATCCTTGCGGATCAAATCCAGAGAACTCAGGCAATTTAACCTTCTTCACAGCCCACGGTAACCCAGAAGGAGCATCAGATGAACTGGAATTGGCGTCGGAAGTCGAAAACACAAGCCCGGAGGCACCCGATGAAGCATCCACAGGCCGCTTCTCCTGCGATTTCATCCAATTCAGAACCACCTTACGGAATTCGGCGGATTCCGCACGATCATCATTCAACGCCACTAACGACGCCTTGATTTCTGCAACATCAGCTTGGAGTTGCAGGATTTGCTGCTCGTGAGTATCCAAACGGGAGGTTTGATTCACCATAATTGAATCTGAAATTGGAAGTGCTAATGATTGTGGAAAGTCAGAAGGAAAAAGGATACCGTAAATCGAAGAAGGAACTGAAAGGAGAAATCGGAATTGGTATGGGATGAGAATCGGCAGAAATTGAACGTGATTCGAATGAGACGAGTTCAATCAAATCAGAAATAAGAAGATGAAATAGAAATCAGAGTGGAAATTGCAATCGACGATTGTATGATTTTGGAGAACGGCAGAAGAGGAGCGTGAATTGAAATAGGCGAATGGAATCAAATCAGAGAATTCGAAAATGAAATTGAAAGTAAAAGAACCTGAAATCAAATGCTAATCGGAAGTGAACTGATGGTGGGATCCGGCAGGTGACAACGACGATGAATTTGGAATCGATTGGTAAGAAGGCGAATTGTTGATATCCGGCAGGTCGGACCAATGATAGGGATTGAATTAAGTGAAATAGGAATAATGAAATCAAAATGCAAATTGTATTGAAATTGAAGAAGATGATCACAAGGATCTACAATTAACCAACTAGTGGTCCCAGGGCTATGCCCTCCTCAATGTCATGCACTGAGTCTACACAATCTAACAATAATCTCTCCCCCCTCTCACAATACTAATCATCCTTATTTATAGAATTAGAAACTACACTTACCCCCCTCCCACAATTACAAAATACTAGTAATTAACAAAATAGAATAAGATCTCTATCACACCATGACATGGGAGTTGTCTTAAGAGAAACTTGAAGTGCAGTCAGAACATCTTGAAGCCAGGTTAACTCAGCTACCATGTCTGCTAAGGCTTCGTATTCAAACTCAGTGGATGACCTAGAGATAGTTCGTTGCTTCTAACAGACCATGAGACAAGATAAGATCCAAGATATATAGCATATCTCCTGGTGGAGTGACGATCATCCGGGCAGCTAGCCCAATCTGCATCAAAGTAAGATGTAATGGAGTTAAAGGTGCAATTTGTATATGCATGAAGCCTGGTTTTCGAGTGTTGTAGCTTGAGACCATAGGAAACCATGTCTTGCAGATAATGGAGGTTGCTTTTGACCATAGACCATGATTTGTTGTATGGGAGTGCATAAATTGACACATTTCGTTGACAACAAAGGTGATGGTATCGGCGTTTGGAGCCTGGGACCAAGTGCCATTTTTCATCCAGGAAAAATATTCTTCACGCATGGCTTGGCGCCATTGTGAGATGGTATTGGCAATAGTAAAGGTTGGTGGTTTGGTTTCTGAGTAATTTATGATGGCGTGATAGGCAGAAGGCTGAAATTTGGATTGTTTAGGGTTTTGGCACCATTTTTTAGGGCTCTGATACCAAGTTAATCTTGGTAAAGTAATCGTAAACTGTATTATGAAGATTGTGTTACAATAGGAGACAACATAAATAGAAGAAATATCTACACTCTAGTCCTCCTATATAATAACAACTAATTATAGCATCTAATTGTCTAACATGTAACAAGCTGGGCATGATTAACATCTGTGCTCCAGCTTGAAGAGGGAATATTGGATACTATAAGTGAAAATATTAATTAGTAGATCTTGGATTCCAGGCTATGCAAGTTGTTTTGTAATCTAATCATGTAGCCAAGTGGGCAATTTGTAATTTTTCTAGAGCTGGTTTCTTTCTATAAATAGGTTGTATTGTAACCTCAATTGATGAGAAAGAGAAAGTTAATTCATATATACCTTTTCTTTGCCCTTTCATTTCTATTTTCTGATTACCGACTTACACCAAATAAAATTTTCTTAAGCTAGGGGTTTGGTATGGTTAAATGATTTATTCTTCACCATATATGCACTTCTTAGTTCCAACATCTATCTCTCGTTCACTTTGAAAAAAAAAAAAGGAGAAATGACAAAGGTCCCATTCATTATATATCAAGTAGGTTTTAGACATTTCAAATTCGGTATTTGTAACCGTAGGAGAAATGATAGGATCTTATGTTTGAAACAAAAGAAGTAAATTACAGCTATTGGATACACATCTCCTTTTGTCCCAAAGGCCATGAAAACAGCCCTAGGCTGCCTTCTTATGGAAGTCATTCTTCTCACCTTCACAACTTTCAAATGATGAATGTAACTGAGAAAAAATGATTATCAGAATGTCAGAAGCAATTCACAAGTTACATATTACATCATGCTTACTTAAAAGAAAAGGAAAAAAGAAAAAATTGTTAGGCTTTTTCTAAATTATATTAGTTATTAACTAAAGAATTCACAAAAACTAAAATGAAACTTATGCATTGTTTGTTTATGTGCTAACAAGTGTTGCAAGATTATAAATTTGCAAGATTCAGTTTGAAGAGCATGCAGATGCAATTACAGCTTGAGTGTGACAAACATACATCTGCTGGATCTCAAAAAATAAACTTAAAGCAATTCTTGTAGCAAGAAAGAAGATGTTATTACAAATTAATCGAATTCAATTAGGTTTGGTATTGTCTATCAAGTATCTCAAAAAATTGTATTTAAGATGATAATATATAAACAAATTAACTTACTTAGATAACATAGAAAAATCTCTCCACTCTCCAGATAACATGAAATTGTTTACCGACGTGCCTCTATCTATTAGTGACGTTAGTTTGTTGCCTGCTAAGAAAGAATATAGTTATTTTACTTAAAGCTAAAGCAATTTCATTAATCCCCCCCCCCCCCCCCCAAGCAGTCAAAATAATTTGATTTTACTAATAATTGAGCATCATTTGGCAATACGTGCACTTTCTATCTTCCTGTATACATATTAGTATAGTACAATGTTTTGCCATATTTACATTTAGATTTAAAATCAAAATTTTAATGTTTCTAGAGTTTACAGTACAGGTAAACAAAAAGCACATGTTGACAGTTTCATTTTACTAAGGTAGAGCCTTTGAACTTGGGAAAACATAACTATGTTTCTGATTTTAGGCTTTAATCTTGTTTTTTAAATGAAAAAAGATACTATGACAAGTTTGTTTTTACATTATTGTTAAGTGGAAATTTCAATGTGATGAAAACAGAAAATATAACCACACAAGTGTTACCAAACAACATAGAGGAAGCCAATAAAGGAAGTGGGACAATGTTCAAATGTTGGTTGTCACAATAAGCAACCAATCCATTCCAGTCCCAAGGGCAGGTAAAACAAGGCCTTGACGGATAGGAACTCCTACTCTGACTAGATTTTTGCGATCTCTAAGTGGGATTTTCAGTTATCTATCATTTATCTTTTCCCCTAGCGAGTGAAGAAAGAGTGGATGTTTTGAAAAGGATTCCTAAGTTATTACATAACTAGCAGACGCAAACCTGAGTGTTGCGGCGGGTTCGTGGATAGTATTCGGAAGTTCTTATAAAAATGAATCCGTGAAAAGAATTCACGCTCAAACATTGATAAAAATAAGCATGTCATAACATTAAATTCATAATTTTATAGTTGTAACAATAAAACCAAAAATAACAGTAAACAAACCGAAAATTCAAAACAACTTAGACGGCTTTGTACACTTGTCATTCATTGACTTGAAAAACAACTAGGTTTTGAATAAAATTTTCATCGAAACATTAAAAAAATAAACTCGTCGCAACTACACATACATAAAGATCATTTTCTTAAAATCACATGAGAATAATTAAAAATTGTGTTTTACATATATAATTTTACTTTCTACACAGCATGTTAAATGAATAAAAATAACATTTGTATGTCGTATAAGAAATTAATTAAATTGAAGGTTTTATTATTTGACTTTATTTTAATTTTGTAAAATCCTTTATATTAAAGTATTGAACAAAATCATAGAAATTGTAAAATGAAATAAGTGAGGCGCCAACATTTGCCAATAAATATGTCGGTGCATCGGGTAGAACTTCGTATGCGAGGTTTAGAATACCAAAAGTTTACATCAATGAGTTTAATTCGATCATAACTCGGTTAGGAAAAGTTGGATATAAGTTTGATGATGAAATTAAGGCAGTACTTTTATTGTCTTTTTTGTCGAATAGTTGGTTGGGATGGTGACAACAGTTAGTAGTTCATCGGGAACTGCTAAGCTTACATTTGAGGGAATTCAGGTTTGATTCTTAGTGAGGACACAGACGAGGAAAATAGGGAATTCTTCAAATTCACGTTTAAGTGCCAAGGGCAAAAGAAAAGAAATGGAAGATGGAGCAGTTGTGGTAGAAGGAGAAGCAAATACAGGAATCCACAAGATGTTATTCCTTGGGATTACAAGCAGGTAAGGCACTTCAGAAATCAATGCTCAGATGCTAAGAAAGAAAAAGAAATGAACAATGTCAAAGATCGCTTAGATGACACTTTGACTTGTAGGGTAGACTAGTGGAGTGTGCATTGATTCATGAGTTATGGATTTTGATGCACTGTTTCATGCGATGCACTACATAGACACGATGAAGAATCTGAGGTTTGGGAACTTTGGTAAGGAACGACTTAAGAATAATGAGGTTCTAGATGTTACGAGAATAGGGAACATTGACTTGAAGACTTCAGTGGAAGCTACATTGACTTTGAATGACGCCAAGGTTATTCCAAGCTTAAACGAATGGTTATCGTAGTCTAGCAGTTTGATAAAGAGGGATATGATGTTAAGTTTGGCAGCAGACAATGGAAGGTAGTCAAGGGAAACCTAGTCATAGCTCATGGAAAGAAGTGGGGTTCACTTTATATGGCCAAGATGCCTCCAAAAGGAACGAGTCTAATTCTAGTGAAAGAAAACTTTGGTTAAGTGAATGTTGTGTGCAGAAGAGGGTTACCTTTGTCAAAGTGGTTCTAAGAGCAATTCAAAATAAATAGTTAGTATGGAAAGGTTCAATCAGCCGAAAATTGGCGAATATTCAAGTGACTTTTCAAATTCTGGCAAAAAAATCCGGTGACTTTTAGAATTCCAGCAAAAAAAACGGCCACCTTTGAATTCCGACAGCAACTTTTAAAAATTTGGCAAAAAATCAAGTGAAAATTTGAAATTCCGGCAATTTTTATATATAAATTTATAAAACTTTAACATTTTAATAAAAATTATATAGAAAAATTGGTTACATATATGAATAATTAAAAATTTACATATAATAATTTCGATATGATTAATCCTAATTAATCCCTAATCCATGCCTCACCGTCGTCTAGCGATTTTTAAAACCATGTTTGTTTGTATTGTAGGCTTCTTTGGTTGTTGGTTGTCATGTTGTAGAAATCGCTAGACATTACTACGTTAGTTGAGCAATGAGGTAGGAACTAGCGATTAATCAAGATTTTTGAGGATTAATGGGATCATAATTTTTATATGTAATATTTCAAAATTATATATCACCAAATTTATATATAATTTTTATTAAAATGTTTACTTATATACACACACACACATATATAACTGCACAAGTTTCATATTTTCGTCGAAATTTTTGCCGGATTTTCAAAAGTAACCAGAAATTAAACGGAATTTGGAAAGCCGCCTATATTTTCACTGGATTCCAGCCGATTTGGCTTCCCTAGGCCTGATTTATTCGGCCTAGGCCTGATTTTTAGTCCGAACGATGAGCCAAAATCAAAGCGGCAAACGACCGCCTAGACCGATTTTTACAACACCGGTTCATTGGTATTTGTAGGAAAGAACCATTGTGAATTTCGATGTAGTATAGTTTGGCATTTTGGAAAATGACGTATTTTAATCATTTGAAATCAATGGATTTAATATTATGTTTTAAGCATTGTGTTTCTTACTCTAAAGATCAAAATTTAATTACTTTAACAAGATAGTGATCATCCTATGGTAGAACAATGATCATCAGAAAACATTTGTTAAAACATTGGATGTTTGATAGCTATCTATTAGGAACGAAAATGTAATAGCATAAGCCATACATGTAAATTTGTATTTGATCAGCAAAAAAATTAAAAACCAAAGGTTGCTATATTAGAGCTAATTGCATGCATGCATGCATGCATGCATACATACATACATACATACATATATATTGTTTACTTCTGTACCGCTGATTTTAGAATTATAGAAAATGGATAAATTCTCAAGGCATGTAACAGATAAATGCAGCCACATTACAGAGCAATAAAAGAAAATAATAGAACATCTCATTCTAGCCTCACTAGGTACTTGAAAGCTTTCTACTCAAAAATTAAAAGTTTGTTTGAAGATTTTTTTATAAAAATTATTACAATATAAGTCAAAGACAATTGATCATTAATGGAAAAAGCTGAATTCCAGCCTAGAGTGTTTATTTTTAATTAATATTAAATCCTTTTAAGGAAGATAAGTAAAGTTTGCAAAGATGATAATAAGGTTTAATAAAAAACATTAATACAGAAATGCCTTTATTTCAAATTCTTAAAAGTGACTGTAAATGAGTAAATTTAGAGTTTCTTAAAAGTGATTGTAAATGAGTAAATGCATGAGCATATAAAATATATTATACACCAAATTAATTTATTCCAAAATATCATTAATGGCTATTTTCATAATATGTAATCCTATTTTGTCAAGTTGTACTGGTGAGTTTCTTCTGTTGCTTAACCATTCCCAGAGAAAAAAAGAGAACCACTATCAAGAAGGAGAGCAAGAGCCAAGGTATTTTGTCAAGTAGTACCTGGGTATTTTTAATTTTTAACCCTTCATTCCATATATGTTTATTTTGGTTTTCCTTAATACTCATTTTCTTATCAGGTAATTAAGTAAAAGTTTCCCAAGGGGTCAGATATCATGGTGAAAGAAGGACCTTGCTGTCATTGTGGAATTAAAAGTAAGACCTTCCAGACTTGGTTTTAGTATGAGCAGTTCAATTTCATTTTAATGATATGCATCTTCTTGCTTACTTTTTTAGCATTTGTAGCATGTCTTCATTTAGTGAATTGCATTAAAATGGTTACATAATAATTTATTCAATAGGATTGCTCTTTCGAGGAATACTTTTATGTCTAGCCAAATATCATATGTAATATGTATATGTATATGTGTGTGTGTGTGTCTAGCCAGATACTTATATTCATATAGCATAAAATCTTGGTCAATCCCTAACATCTGGAATTTTGTCTCATGAATGTCTGGTCCAGAACTCAAATGAATACTGGCATATATGTTACGAGTAAGAAATTTTAGTTTTTAAAAAAAAAAAAAACTGAGATTTTGTGATTATTGCACTCACAAAACACCTAAAAATGTATCTTTTCTAATTTCATGGCATTTCAAGTTTTCAATGTCATGCAGCTATTTATCATAGTTAAAGCTCCAAGATACATGAGTCCTTAAGTATATTAACACAGCAAAAGAATAAAGTGTGCCCAATTTGGTGAGATGGACCAATGACAGGTTGTGGATGCATTTGTCCATAAAACATAAAGGGGGTCTAACAATTTTCACTATTAATACAACTTTAAAAGGATCAAATGCTACCAAGTACTAGAATACATTCAACAGTTAATGCATTATATCCATTCTTATGTATGATGGAAAGCTAAACTTATGTTTAACCATCATTTATCTCTCCTATTAAAAAATATACTTTTTATTTCTCATATGTAATACCAAGTCTAAAAAACAATTACTTTGATGTTTGGGTGAGGTATATCTTTGACATACATTTATCACAAACTAGAACAGACTTTACTTTAAAGTTTAAACTACAAACATTAATATTTCCTTATTATTTTAAAATCTTATTCTTCACTTTAATCACCTTCTCGGTCAATTGCAGCATTTTCTATTTGAAATGTCCAAAGAAACAAAATATATTTTTCTTTTCAGAAGGATTACAATGATAATTTTCCAACTTGCAGTCATCACAAGATGTTTGTGAGACTGAATGTCGTAGCATGTCTGTAGTTTTGTTATAAATTAGAGAATTTTGGATGTGTGTACATATAAGGCATTGTTACAACTTATGCTATTAAAACTCTCGAGTTGGGTTTTCTTTCAAATCGAATGATACTTCAAAGGATTCTCCATGACAAAGCGTAGCACTTAAAGAAAGATAATCAGATCAATTCAAAATCAGTCAGGCCCAATTTATCGTGCTTTTTTAGCTTCGTTATTGACCGAAGCTATTGGCCCCGTTTGCGGTGCGCACATATAATGTATATATGTGTCGGCCCTCGAGAGGCAAAAGTAATATTGCACTAATTTTAACGTTATTTTACTTAATAAATTTGAAAGTGTTGGGTTGGTTGTTTAACTAGGCATCATGAGTCAGGGGTCTTATTGGAAACAGCCTTTGTATTCCTATAGGATAGAGGTAAGGTTGTGTACATCTTACCCTCCTTAGACCCTACCTTATATTTGCTAAAGATGGGATATAGACGATGATAATGATTAGTGGAACATAATAGGCTTTCTAAAGATGGTGGTAAATTTGCCAATTTGGGTAAGTTTTTTATGGAAAAATTGCTCTTTTAATTGAGCATAATTGATGCTTCTGCTGCAATTATAATTTCCAATTGAGCAATCTATGCCGGGTTGATTGGGAACACAAAAACTCTTTCTTAGTAGAGCTAGTGATGGAAACATGAATGTAGTTCATTAACTTTGTACAAGATCTTTTGCTCGTGATTCAATTGGGTACGGTAACTAAGTAAGTATGGTACCTAGGTGTGAAGTGAATTCCCCAAACCACTAACAGATTAAAAGATGTTGAACAGGCACTCCATTATGGAGAAACGGACCGCCTGCAAAACCAGTGCTTTGCAATGCCTGTGGCTCCAGATGGAGAACAAGAGGAACACTGAATGACTATGTCCCAAAGCATGCAATCAACCAGAACATACAGATGAGCGAATTACCTGCCACCGAAGACTCCGGTCAAACAGATTCGAGCTCTCCAGATGATGCAATCACGGCTGGTAATAACGCAAAACAGTTTCATTCACAATCGTTTATTGTTCGTTAGCCTTGATGAACTTTAACAAACAAAAATAATTGAAATACGAAAAGAGCAAAATCAGAACAACCATCTACGATTGAACAAACTAATCATCAAAACCAAGATACTTGAAGATATGAGTATATGACGCTAGCTATTTCCCACCCATACACAGATGAACAAGAAAACAGTACAAAAGTAGGTGATTAATTAGGGATCTTAGGGTTTACCTCTCTAAATCTGTGAATACCACGTTCTGCTGAATGAAATTGAAGTTGAGTTCATCGATGATTGGTATCATATATCATCAGTTTCATAAATCCTGATGTATATAGTTCGAAGTTCCCCAAATTATTAAAGGTGAGATTTTAATCATTTAGAAACTAGGAGGGGCGAATTATACGTTTTTTATATTTTTAAGGCTTTTTATTGCTAGTAGTAATGTTACAACTTACATGTGCCATGTGGGCGGCTTCGGCGGTGTGTTACGATTAACGCTTGAGTTTTACGAAGTTAAGGTAATACTCAAATGAATATATAAAATTGTGACGAATCGATTATGGACAAAGCACGGAGATAATAAGTATTATTATGTTCTCGTAAGCTATGGTATAACAATTTTAAAAAGCTTATGTAATAGGACATAAATGAAAATTGTTAAAAGAGAAGAAAAAAAAAGACCTAAAAAGATTAAATATTAGAGCCCACAAGATTCGAACCTGCATCACCACAAATCTTAAAAACACGCCCTAACCAGCATTGAGGAACAACGGGAGATTCGATCTCATAGAGTTCCATTCCCGTTCTCAACCCATGACCAATATGAGCTCGAAGCTTCCTTCGTAACTCCCGGAACTTATTCGTAGTGGCTCCCCTCAATGCCTCATTTCATAAGGAACCTCAAAGTGGCTCTATTTCATTATATTCCATCCATATCGTAACCCCCTAAAATTAACTCACACGTTACACGTGTTTGAAAAGCAGCATCCGAGTTTTATCCCATAAATTCAAATAAACGATCTTCTATGAATGCTTTTACATCCAATTTAGATAAACCTTTCAAAAGTTTACGTTATAATTAAACATTCACAAACAACTCCATTCACATTAACATGAGTCTCAAAACATTCAACTTTAACCAATAACATAGTTCAATCACGAGCCTTGAAAAATATCCTATCACACTAGCCTTTACCCTTTCTTCTCACATAAAAACAACACATTTAAGTCACCGTTAGTTTGTTAGAACTAAGTAAGGTCACATGTCATTCCTCCAAGCTTAAACAACCTTTACAGTGAAGCATGGCAACAAATTGGGGTCAAAATCAAAAATCCAGACACACTGGTAGGCGCACTACATAACTATCCAGTCGCACTAGGCTCCCAGCTTTAGCATGTTTTTTTGCACCTTTTAACACCTAAAACCTTTCCCGATTGTTTCCAATCATTCCCCCCCCCCCCCATGCATTCTATAACACCACATGGACAAAATAATCAAGTACCAAACATTCTTCAAAGACCTTAACAACAAACCATTTACTAATGGGTTGTTTTTACCCAAATACCCCTAACTTACAATCACCAAGACACCTATGTTGCTTCTTAGACATAACCAACACTTGCATACTGTCTAATAACATATTTCAACACCAATAAGGTTCACACCGCTTGTGAATCCACATTAACTCACGCTTACCACATAAATCATCTAAACACATTAATAAAAAAAATTCTCACCAAACTCCTCGAGTTAGAAAATCACACCACTTGTGATTACCCACTTTGCTCCATCAATCGTAAAAAAGTTCACACCAATTTCACTAACAACAAATTGGCAATAATAGAATTATATAAACAAATGACCAAACAACTAGAGATTTGTTAACGGATCGTTTTCACCCAAAATCTTGAAATGTCCTTTTTCACCAAGGATTCTCAAGTTAGATAATCACACCATTTGTGATTTATCCAAAATTTCTCAAAACCGTTCCAGGAAGTTCACATTACTTGTGAATTAACCCATAAAACGTTCACTTCACGTGTTAATCATAACACCAAATATAATTCAATTCATTGTGAAAGTTTATGTCACTTGTGAATCATTCCAATCTTTCACACCACATATGAATTAACAAAAATTCAAACATAGATAAGCAAATATATCTCTTATCGCCTCACATTAATAAACACCAACATATAACACCAAGCATATAACTATTACCATGCAATGTAAAACTTGTGAATTATTACACCAAATTCAACACAATTAACTTTGAAAGTTTACACCACCTGTGAATCATTTCAACTTTCACACCCCTTAAGAAATAATTCAAGTCAATAATAACTGTTAGGTTTACGAAGGCCTTAGGGAGATTAGGGCAGCCGGCACTAGTCTGGCCCTATGTCCGGCCCGTTAGTTGTTTAACCTAAATTGTATCTCTATATATACCTTGTCATGTAATTGTAATCTTTGGTCTGAACTTAATGAAAAATACCTAGTTGCAGCCCGTGGACGTAGGTTCCCCACTGGAACCGAACCACGTAAAATTCTTGTGTCGTATCTTTTATTATTTTCTGGTCTGCGTGATTATCGTGTGTTAGTGTGTGTGATACCCAACAACTGGTACCAGAGCTGGGTTCTGAGTTTCATCACTAACCATCACTGCTTCTGCCGGAATCGTCGCCGCCGGCCGCCGGAATCGTCGCCGGATTCCGGCCAATGCCGCCAATCGTCGTTCAGAGGTTCTGATAGAACCAGATATGAAGGAAATCGCGATTAGGGTTTATTCTGGAGCAAAATCGTTGCCGTCGTTCCCGATTTGGGGGTTCTGGTTCGTGATTTGCCGCCGCCGCCGCCCTAGGGTTAGGGTTTCGGTCGCACCACAGGTTGTAAAAATCAGATCGGCCACCGATTGAAACGCGATTTAGGGTTTCTGTGGAGGATTGCGCCGCCGTCGCCCTAGATCTAGGGTTTCTCGACCGCAGCCGCCGTCATAGCCGGATTAGGGTTCCGGCGAACCCTAGCCGTCGCGTTTTGCTGCTACAGCCGCTGTTACTCACGATTAGGGTTTTGGGGTTGCCTGATCGATGAAGATTACAGCCGCCGCCGCTGTTGTTCTTGCCGGATTAGGGTTTAGCCGCCGCCGCCGGATTAGGGTTCCGGCGAACCTGATTTGACCAGAAAAGTCCGATTCCGACCTGAATCGTTCTGATTGCAGCAGTTTGCTGCTGTTCGGGGCTGCTTCCGCTGTTATGCAGGTTAGATGTGTTCGGATTTGTTCGATCGGGTGTGGATTGGGTGTTTTTTCGGGTTTTGATATCGCAGGTGAAAGGTTTTTTGTTTGGGTACCGGGTTAAACTCTTGAGATGGTGATTAGGGTTTTGGTTTAGAAACTCTTGGATTTACTGGGTTAGAGTTTGTTTTTCTGTTTCATTTGACTCATAATCAACTTAAAAAGGAGGAACTGGGTTATGTGAATATTCAGCATTCGGGTGAAGATTTGTCTGCAGGAGATCATCAGGTAACTGTTTGAAGTTTGTTTCTGATTATCGAGTTAGCAGGATCAAATCGGTTTTGATTGACAGGGTTCAGTAGAACAGCCGTCAAGTTCAGGCCCGTGCCATTGTTGTGTCTGTTCACTGTTTTCGTTCCTGCTTGTTATTGTTATAACTGAAAACATGATGAAATCAAAATGTTCGTCAGTTGTGGATCTCGGTTGATTGGTTTGTCAAGGAACTTGGATGTGGTACAAACAATGGATAAAACTTGGAGAAAATGGAACCGGTGAGTGTGCTGGTGACGACATAAGTGAAAAAAGAGTTCAGTGAAAGTCATGTGAACTACTGTCGTTCTGAATACTTTTCGGTTAGGGTTTGCGTTAACTGATTGTGTGTACGGTCATAGAACCCTTGGTACCGCTTACTTTCCATGAAAGTTATACTGTTGTTATAATCGTTTGCCTGTTAGCTGATTTTGAACTGTCTTGTTCAATGGTGATCAGTGGTACAACATTTGAGGTGATCTGGGATCCGATACTGGGTGAAGACATTTGCCGTGGAAGTAAGTTTGGGGATTCATCTCATGGAGTGTTGGTTTGGCATGGGTTGGGATAACAAGGACAATGGGAGCTTGGCATAGTTGACTGCTTGACTTGGTAGAGCTGCATAGAGGTGTGGACATTCCTTAGAGTCAATGTCCAAAGATATTTGAATTCTACGTCTGAAAATGTGTCTGGCCTTGATGCATTGGGATTCAGTGGAACGCAGTGAAGACTCTTGGTTCTGAGATTCTGTTTTGCTTCATTATATTGTTACCTACTTCAATGAAGCATCGGTGAATCTATTTGATTGAAGACTTTTAGGAGATATGGGATTACGTATCACCGGAAGAAATGGACCAACTTTCGAGCATTATATTGTTACCTATGTCCGGCCCGTTAGTTGTTTAACCTAAATTGTATCTCTATATATACCTTGTCATGTAATTGTAATCTTTGGTCTGAACTTAATGAAAAATACCTAGTTGCAGCCCGTGGACGTAGGTTCCCCACTAGAACCGAACCACGTAAAATTCTTATGTCGTATCGTTTATTATTTTCTCGTCTGCGTGTTAGTGTGTGTGATACCCAACAATAACTAGGTAAAATATCACCTATTTCATATTATTGACATCACCAAATCACAGACACTCCAATTCACCAAAGTGGGCATTCATTGTGTATTTCACATACATCGCTATGCATATATACATATATGTACATGAACCATTTAACATGCCATTTATATCCAATTCACAAAAGGTGTTAATCGAGTCGGATTACAAGACATTTGGATTTGAATTTTTTGTTTATATATAATACCGGCCCGATCCGAATAGTTTCGAATTCGATCCGACCTGAATCTCTGCGAACTAGGATTTGGTTCGGATTCGGATAAATCCGAGTATCCTTAACATCTCAAACAACCCGAATACAAGTGAATGAAAATTTCATGATTTTTTGTTTCTGTTTTTGCTATCTATTTTCCTATATTTTGGTTCCTAAAACTAAACATTTAACTAGTTTAGATTAATAATATAGCACTTCAAAGTTCAAATTTAAAAAGTCACAATTTTATCGTAATAAAATAGTCTAAATAAATTTCATGATACATAAAAAACATCCATTCAACGTGAACAAACCGAACAACTCGAAACGAACAATAGTCCATTTGACTAGTAATCGGATTATTCGAATACCCAAACAATCCGAATTACAAAAAACCAGAATTCCGAATCCGACCCGAATATTCGAATAACTTAGCTATTGTTCATAATTTGTTTTTGTTTTAGTTACATACTATTACAAAATGTCCATATTATTTCTCAATTTTTTAAATGAAATGTTGTTTTTAACCATGCTAAAATTGTATAATTATAAAGTAGGTTTGAAAAATAAAAATAACACAAACAATTGTTTAAAAATTCTAATTTTGTGTGATTGTTGGTTTAGTTCTATATCACTACAAGAATAAGAATGAGGCGGATCTATAGCGACAAGAATGGTCGTCGCAATAGATAATAATTTGTAATGCCATAATAGTATTGGTTTTGAAAAATCTTGCTAATGAGTTTAGAATAGTAATTTTACTAACTATTGATATTCTTGATTATGTAGGACCAAGTGAGCCAAATTTTGAAAACATCCCCAGGCGTAGAAGATCCAACCTTGATCAATTTATTTTATCACCAGTAGAGAGGCTTCACAAGCAATTATATGATATGGTACATGAAGAGCCAGAAGTGGTGGTTGGAGATGTGCTTATTGACCAGGTAAACAATATGATGCCCGCTCAACCCGAGACCGCTCTTGGTGTGATGCTCCTTAACTCGAGTCCTAAAGATCATGAACGAAGCGAGTCAGTGTCGTCTTCAAGCATGAAAACACCGGAAGCATCTACTTCACCGGAAAATGGTGGTAATGATGGTGCCTCACCAGAGAATGGTGATAATGGTGGTGATCAAGGAGAGTCATCATTTACTTGAGAGATTACATTTCTTATTTAACCTATAATAAAATTCAGAAAATTTAATTTTCAACTTTTAACTTGTGTTTTTTTTTTGTGCATGTGACTTTACACGAGTAGAAACATAGGAAAGAAGTGAATGTCAAAACACTTAGGGGCTGTTTGTTTTTTAGAAAAACGTCTGCGAAGGTCTGCGAGACCTCTTTTGTCTGCACCCCGCAGACCAAGGAAAAATGTAGGGTGTTTGTTTTCTCGCAGACATTTCATTAAAAAACGTCTGCGAGACCTCTTCTTGGAAAAGAGGTGGACCATAGCCGGTCTCCTCCACCGCCGGCCTCCTCCATAGCCGGCTCCCCCACCGTTGTCGCCTCCCACCGCCATCACCCCCACATGTTCATCTAGGGTTCGCCCCTTTTCAGTCGCGCCTCCCACCGCCGTCGCCCCCACCGGTTCGATCTAGGGTTCGCCCCTTTTCAGTCGCGCCTCCCACCGCTGTTGTAACATCACTGTATTTCCGGTTGTCCGTACATCCGTACATTTGTACGATTGTACTGTTACGACCTGAGTTTTTGTAATTATAAATATTGACACATTATTTGATGATTATCACTGTTACTGGTATACATGTTTATAACATATTATACGCGTAAACCATGGGAAGTTTAGTTGTAATCCAACTAAACAGAACCAGAGAGTTTATCGCAGTTACATTCACAGATTATGGATTTTGGTTTTAAATGGAATGGAGAGTTGGTTGTTGGTTGTTGTTTGGTTACTAAACATAGTCAAGGACACATGGTCATGGTTTATCGAAATAGCGGTGGGACGGTGGCTAGGGCAGTTGTGACTGACCCTTACATATGCCCTATACATATGCATATTTTGGTCTATCATGGATGTGTCAGTGACTTGGGTTTAGTGGGTTTTGGTTTGGGAAGATAACATTAAAGTTAATATAATAATGGAAGTGTAACTGGAATTAATTACGCGATGGTGAGGTTACGAACACAATGTAAACGCGAATATAAATTCAGAAATATTAACTTAATAAAAGTATTCGCGTGGGTGACGATTCACACGAATATAATTATTGAGAATAATATTCTGAAATAATATTCCCTAAATAGTAAATCGAATCGAAATACGGTACGAGCGTTGGATTCGCAAAGGTGACGATCTTTACGAATACGTACGCGAGTAACGCGTTTCGAAGAGATATAATAATATCAAACGATATTAAATTAATAAATGGAAACTTAAAATATTTATTAGGAAGCACAATCTTAAACAAGAACGAATGAATTAAATTATTTAACTAATTAATATGAAAATTAAACGGTTATACTTCATTTGAACGATTTTATTTGAAATCTTTTTTTTATTATAACAAAAACATGACTAGTTAAATACTTAATTGTTTTAAATGTAATTACGATTAAAACCGAGATAACCGATCATTTATTATATGTTATCGCGATAAAAACGAGACCGGACACGAGGAAAAACACGCGATATATGGAAGAAGCCTCCCCCCATTTCTTTCACTTTCACCACATTACTTCTCTCTCTAAAAACACACACACACCATATCTTTGTCTCTACCTTCTCTCTAGCCTACCTCGCTCGTTACTCGACGGATTTACGAGATCTCGGCGTCTACGCGATCGTGTGATCGAGAGGAACAAGAGGATACGAAGAAATCCCGAATTAGGCCAACGAATTCAGGTAAATCTTAAGTTACTTTTCGGTTTTGTTACAAAATTGATGTTGTTGGTGTGTGGACCGTGGGATCGAGATTAGGACCTTGTGTAGTGTGGAAATCGGACTAGGATTGAAACGTGGGAAGCCATGGATGACCTTAAACCAACAAATCCAAGGATGAGCATGATGGGGCTGTTGGGTTCGCGACAGCACGGATGGCCGAACCTTCTGTGAGGGTGTAACTTGGCCGAACCTGAGTCATGGTTACATGCGGCGAACCTGTGGCCATAGGCCGAACCATAGCAGGTGCCACGAACCCTTGTGCTAGGCGAATCCCTAGCCACGAACCTTCCTTCCCTTTTCTAGCCACGAACCTTCGGCAATCCTATAAACCCTAGCGAGCCGAACCCTGTTGGCCAACACCCTAGACGAACCTTGGTGATCATGAAACCGAGAGGGAACGAACCTTCTTGGCCTAGCCTTCCATTGGGAACGAACCCTTGTGTTGATTTAGGCGAACCCTATAGGGGCGAACCTAGGGTTAGCCGAACCCTAGGGAATGGCGAACCCACCACTTGAGAGGCGAACCTTGGACGGCTGAACCAAAAGGTTCGCTGACCCAAGGGCTAAACCCCATATTCTTTTGCGGACGAACCTTAAACGTGGAATTAAGATCAAGGGGGAATAGAAGAACATATGTACTCATATAACCATGCATGCATGATCAAAATAAGCCATCATTTTTTTCTCTTTTAACTTTAGTTTTTAAAAGAAATGGGAAATGATAACCACCTATGCATGCATGCCAAATGATAATGTTGTCACCTTATCTTTATAAATATAAGCCTAAACTTTGAGGGATTGCAAGTTGAACATTCTAGGAGATTAACATATATATGATCTTTGAATTTTTAATTGGAAGTTCATTACTATAAACTCTCAATGACAATTTAGTTATGAGGGCAATTATAAACACGGATATGGTTATAAATGTGGCAAGGTGTAACATCACTGTACTTTAGGTTGTCCGTACATCCGTACATCCGTACGATTGTACTATTACGACCTAAGATTTATTATTATTAATGATAATGGATTATTTATTGATATTATTGATTATTATCACTGTTACTGGTATACATGATTATAACACATATTATACGCATAAACCATGGGAAGTTTAGTTGTAACCCAACTAAACAGAACCAGAGAGTTCATCGCAGTAATATTATTGAAAATGATGATTGTTGGTTCGGAATAAAAATGAATATGGGGTTTGGTTTGGGAATTTTAATATTAAAATTTATAAAATAACGGAACTGATTACGCGATGGTGAGGTTACGAACGTTATCTAAACACGAATATTAATTCAGAAATATTAACTTAATAAATGTATTCGCGTGAGTGACGATTCACACGAATATAATTATTAGGAATAATATTCTGAAACGATATTCAATAAATCGTAAATCGAATCGAAATACGATACGAGCGACGAATTCGCAAAGGTGACGATCTTTACGAATACGTACGCGAGTGACGCGTTTCGACGAAATAATTAAATAATATCAAACGATATTAAAATTAATAAATGAAAACTGAAAACGGTTATTAGGAATCACAACCTAAAGCAAAACCGAGTAAATCAGTTATTTAAAATAATTAATTTAGTAAAAATAAAACGAAATCGTTTTACGAAATAAAATTATTTAAATCATTTTAATTAATGAAATCCAATTATTTAAACATGTTATGTTTAAATATGTTTTCGTTAAAAACCGAGCATAACCGATCATTTATTATATTTTATCGCGATAAAAACGAGACCGAACCCGCAGGAAATACGCGGGTTATTAAAGAAGAAGAAGCCTTCTTCTTCTTCACTTTACACACACACTTTCTCTCTCTAAATAACCCAACCCGTCACCACTTTCTCTCTCTACCTTCTCTCTACCATAACTCACTCAAAACTCAACCAAATCACCTCATTCTTGCGCCAAATCGAAGCTCTCGACATCCCCTACAAAAAGGTACCAAGGATCGGCCCTATCTCCATCTCAAACTCTCGAAATCTTAGAGAGAAGTTTCGGTTTTTAGGGTTTTCTACAAACCCGACAAAAACCGAACTTTAACCGGTTCAAAACATCACTTTTTCGACCCATACACCTTCTAAATGAGTTTGCTCATCTAAACCCACTCAAAACGACTATATATACAACTATACCTCGAAATCATCTTCTCCCATGGCTGAAAACCCGTTCCGGCGAATGGCCCATGAGTATGAGCCATTCGGCCGAATGAGTCGGGAGAATGAGTGGAGTATGAGTCGGGAGAATGAGTGGAGTATGAGTCGGGAGAATGAGTGGAGTATGAGTCAGGAGAATGAGTGGAGTATGAGTAGGGAGAATGAGTGGAGTATGAGTCGGGAGAATGAGTGGAGTATGAGTCGGGAGAATGAGTCATTCGGGTGACTCATTCGGCGAATGACTCATTCGGGACTCATTCGGGAGACTCATTCGGAGGACTCATTCGGGAGACTCATTCGGAGAATGACTCATTCGGGACTCATTCGGGAGACTCATTCGGCGACTGACTCATTCGAGACTCATTCGGGAGAATGACTCATTCGGGTGAAAACTCATTAGCATGAGCCATTCTTATGAAAATCACAAGAATGAGTCATTTTCACTACACCAACTCAATTAACAACTTAGATTTCAAAAAGAACAATCAAATAAGGGATCATAACTTTAGATAACATTTAATCAAACACAGGACTGTGAATACAACATCAGTACGACAACGGTGAGCGCGCATAATACGAGAACACAGATACTAAGGACTTCAGGTGAGTTCTCATAACCTCCCTTTCTTTAAACTGTTTTGTTTTTAAAACTCGGAGGTGAAACATGTATACCAAGTTAAATATTATTTTGATAACACAAGGATAATACCTGTTTATCAATATGATATTCACAATATAAAATTACCACTTATTATGGATTATCTCTTATTAACTTATATCCGTGTAAACATTGTTATTGACTTCGGTCAATAACAAAGATTACATGTATTGTCACAAACTCCGTGAATCATCGCTCTTAACTTCGGTTAATTGCTTTGACTTCATGTATTGTCACGTGGATGGGTTCCACATCCGTGAAATCATTGCCTTTGACTTGGGTTAATTGCTTTGAATTCATGTATTGTCACGTGGTTAGCTACCACTCCATGGATCATGTTCTTAACTTATGTTAATTACATAATGATCATGTATAGTCACGAACATTATTTGAGAATATTGATGTTGATATTGTTTGATTGGTTTGTGGTTTGATTATCTATGATTGACTTTGATTACCTATTATTGAATATGATTATCTATGATTGATTATGACTGATTTGATATGTGATTATGGGTTTGTGTATGTGTTTGATTGTTGAGTTTGGAGATTGGTTGGATTATCTCATACAGGTATTATTGTGGATTTTCTCAGGAAATCATAAGCATTTATACTCATTTTATCTAAACCTTTTACAAAACCATTTTTAAACTTAAACTTTTAAATTTATTTTATAAAATCGTTTAAGTATAAAAACTTATGATTACTCACCAACTACTTCGTAGTTGACACTTGATTTTCTTACATGTTTCAGGTGATGGAGACAAGTAGGATGAAGAGGATGATCTCTTCTATTTTGGACATCATCATATAGGGTCTTGGACTTAGCTAAAGTTAACTAAAATTCTAGCGATTAGAGTTTAGTTAGTTAGCTAATTCTTTTGTGTAATTGATGTACTTAATTCATGATGAACATGATTTTTGTGTAATTATTTTGGTTGATTGAATGATATATGATGATTTGATTTAGATGCCCATGAGCTTTTGAACAATCTACACATCCCTCGTGGCATCCCGACGATTCCGCCGCCGGTCGGGGTGTTACAGATTGGTATCAGAGCCTGGGTTATAGGGAATTAGGTTACTAGAAATGGTTGACCTAGTCTATAACCGTAGGATACCCTAGTATGAAGAAATTCATACACTAGTTAGTATATTCAGGATTTCATGCTTATGTGTTTATTACATGTTAACTGAACTCCTGTTATACATCTGCTTATATATGTTGATTATTAATTGTTTGCTACTGGTGCCCTAATGACTCGATAAGGACATACTCGTGGTGTATTGTAAAGGTGGTGGGACGGTGGTTTGGGCGGTTGCGACCTACCCTTATCATATGCCCTATATATATACCATTTACAGTACATCGGGTGGATGTCAGTATTGAGGAATAAGGGAACTACCCGTTTGGGACACTTATCTGTTTAAGAACTTAACTGCTTAGGAAATTATCTGCTTTAGAAATTATCTGCTAGATCTATTGATCACCAGACAAGGACACACTCGTGGTATACTACAAAGGTGGTGGGACGGTGTAAGGGAGATTGCGATCAACCCTTGCATATGCCCTATACATATACCATTTGTAGTATATTGGGGGGTCTGTCAGTGTCAGGAACTTAGGATATTATTAGGAAGTTACAAGGAATTGTTGTGAGGATATGATTGATGGACTGTTAATAGTATGTTTGTTGAGAATGGTTTGGATTGACTCTTGGATGATCACATTTGATGAACACTTATAAACTCATTTATAAACACACTCATTGGACATGTAGGGTGCATAGGATCAATGAACGACGCGAACACTTAGTGATTTAATTGTAAAATTGGATGATGATATAGACACTTGAAGAATATATAAACGCAGAGTGATGATACTAACACCTAGTGATGGTATGGACACTTGGTGAGAATAAATTATAGGGAGGATATGAACACTTAGTGACAATAAGAGCACTTTGTGATGATATGAACCCTCATTGATGATTATTGACATAGGGATTGACATGGATTTTAGTGAACTTAGACAATCGGGGGAAACTTAATGTCAGGTGAACTTAGACATTAGGTGAACTTAGAAATATGTAAACCTACATGTCAGGTGAGCTTAGACATTAGGCGAACCTAATTGCCCAAGGGAACTAGAGACCACTTCACTCAGAACTATCCTACCTAGGATAAGGTTGTGAAATGAGATTATGGTAAGATACATGACACACCCTAACTGCTAGCAAGGGCATAATCGTGGTGCAATGGAACGGTGGTGGGACGGTGTAGGGGAGATTGCGATCTACCTCTGCATATGCCCTATATATAAGCTTGTTGCATTGCATCGGGAGGTTGTCAGTGTTGGTATAGGGTGGGGAATGTATAGGACTTAGGAATAACTAGCTAATATTAGTTATGACCAACTAGGACACTTAGTATAATAATAGGAAATTTATAAATGTTATGAGTTTAATAACATATAGGAGAGAAATGTAGTTCCTATATGTAATCCTAACTGTTTAAATGAACTCAATTGACCATTGTTTGTTTGACTTACGTTGTAAACGGTAGTAACATGTTTCTAATTTCTCAGAAACATGCCGCCGCGCCGTCACAACGAAGATGACTCGAACAGTGGGGATGCTAACAACGGTAATGCCAACTCCGGCATCCAAGAGTTAGCAACACTGATCACTGGATTAGTGAAACAACTGACACAAGCCAACCAGTCACTCACTCAGAACAGAGGTGGTGCAAACCCACCAACTTGCACATTCAAACACTTCAACTCCTGTAATCCACTGAAGTTTACGGGGTCTGAGACTGCCACTGGGCTACTGCAGTGGTTTGAGAGCATGGAGAATACCTTCATCAACAGTGACTGCCCCGATAACCTGAAAGTTCGCTATGCCACCAGTGTTTTCCAGAAGAGAGCACTAACTTGGTGGAATGGGGAGAAGCGAACTAGGGGAGTTGATGCTGCCCTAGCACTGACTTGGACTGAGGTCAAGACTTTGATGACCACTGAATTCTGTTCTCGCAGTGAGATGAGGAAACTGGAGACTGAGTTCTGGGAACTCAAGCAGGATAGCGGAGAGAATGTTATCTACAATACTCAGTTTCATGAGTATAGCCTGCTGGTGCCTCATCTGGTGACACCTTTGGAGAGGGCGATTGAAAAGTACATAGGCGGGTTGCCTATACAGATTCAGGACACAGTCTACGGGAGCAATCCCAAAACACTTGAGGCTGCGATCCGATTGTCTGCAACTCTTACTGATAATCACGTGAAGAATGGAACACTCACTCGGAAGGGATACAAGAAGACTGACACCAAGGCTGCTACAAAGGAAGTCAAAACTGAGGTCAAGTCTGAAGCTGCTAGCACTTCTAAGAGCAGCAACAAAAAGAGGAAGACCAGAAATTTCATGGTCACTGCTCCTGCTGCTAAGTATGCGCAGCAATCATCAAATAATTCAACTGCCAGGAATTACATTGGGAACACCCCCCAATGTAATACCTGTCGATATCATCACGTACCGAACTTGCCATGTCGCGTCTGCAACAACTGCGGCAAGTTTGGTCATTTTGCTAATGTCTGTCGGAGTGCACCGCAAGCACAAAGGATGCAACAAGCACCGCTTGCACTGCCAGCTCCGCATGCACAACCTATTCCAGCTGTACCCGTTTGCCAGGTACCTCAGGCACAGGCAAGAGCCTGTTATGAGTGTGGTGAAGTGGGTCATTTCAGAAATCAATGCCCAAAGTTGACCGGGAATAATCAGAGGGTGGCAAGAGGCCGGGCATTTCAACTGAATGCTCCTGCTGCTCAAGCCAACCAGGACGTCGTCAACGGTACATTTTTGATCAACAACTCTTATGCATCTGTCTTATTTGATTCTGGTGCCGATAGGAGTTTCGTTTCATATGATTTTGAATGCTTGCTTGGTAGAACACGTACACATTTAGATAAACCGTTTAACGTGGAAGTGGCTGGCGGCAACACTATCGATATTGACACTATTATCGTTGGATGTACGGTGAACTTAAATGATCACGTTTTCCCGATTGATCTTATACCTATGCATCTTGGTAGCTTTGATGTTATCATAGGCATGGATTGGTTAGTCACCCACAAAGCGGAGATAGTTTGCCATGAGAAATACATACGTATTCCATTGCCTTCGGGTGAAATTTTAAGAGTCTTTGGAGAAACTTCTAGCAAAGGTCTTAAGCTTATGTCATGCACTAAAGCACACAAGTACCTTAGGAAGAAATGTATAGCATTTTTTGCTCACATTGTAGAGAAGAAAGAGAAAGGAAAGAAGATTGAAGATGTTCCAGTGATACGAGATTTTCCAGAAGTGTTTCCTGATGATTTGCCGGGTCTTCCACCAGAACGTCAAGTAGAGTTTCGAATTGACTTAGTACCTGGTGCAAATCCTGTCGCCAAAGCTCCTTACCGACTTGCGCCTTCGGAGTTGCAAGAATTGGCGAGCCAGTTGCAAGAACTGACTGATAAAGGATTTATTCGCCCGAGCCATTCACCATGGGGTGCACCGGTCCTGTTTGTCAAGAAGAAGGAAGGGTCATTCCAAATGTGCATCGATTATCGCGAATTAAACAAACTCACAATTAAGAATCGATATCCACTGCCGCGCATCGATGATCTCTTCGATCAGCTTCAAGGCTCGGCATGGTTTTCAAAGATAGATCTTAGGTCTGGGTATCATCAGCTTCGAGTACATGATGATGATATTCCCAAGACTGCTTTCAGAACAAGATATGGCCATTATGAATTCCTGGTAATGCCTTTCGGCCTTACCAATGCACCTGCGGTTTTCATGGATCTCATGAACCGTGTTTGCAGGCCATACTTGGATAAATTTGTGATTGTATTCATTGATGATATTCTGATCTACTCAAAGACCAAGGAAGAACACGAGAGGCACCTTAAGTTGGTTTTGGAGATCCTGAGAGAAGAGCAATTGTATGCCAAATTCTCTAAATGTGAATTTTGGCTTAAGGAAGTTCAATTTTTGGGGCACATAGTCAACGAATACGGTGTTCACGTGGATCCTGCAAAAAAATTGATGCGGTGAAGAATTGGAGTGCACCAAAGACACCGACGGAGATTCGATCGTTTCTCGGACTTGCCGGTTACTATCGGCGGTTTATTTCGAATTTCTCCAGGATTGTTGTCCCTCTCACTTCTTTAACTCAGAAAAATAAGCTGTATGAGTGGGGACCAAAGCAAGAAGATGCATTTCAGACTCTGAAGCAGAAACTTTGTGATGCTCCTGTCTTGACACTGCCTGATGGAAATGATGATTTTGTAGTCTATTATGATGCGTCTAATCTAGGTCTCAGTTGTGTTCTCATGCAACGGGGAAAGGTTGTGGCTTATGCATCCAGGTAGCTGAAGATTCACGAGAAGAACTACACTACACACGACTTGGAACTTGGTGCAGTCGTGTTTGCCTTGAAGATATGGAGACATTATCTTTATGGCACTAAGTGTGTTGTTTTTACTGATCATAAAAGTTTGCAACATATTCTCAATCAAAAGGAACTTAATATGAGACAACGGAGATGGGTTGAACTGTTGAATGATTATGACTGTGAAATTCGCTACCATCCTGGTAAAGCGAATGTTGTAGCAGATGCGCTTAGTCGCAAAAGTCAAGTTCAGATTCATAGTGTCCGAGTGCACACTAATCTCCGTAATGATGTTCTCACAGCCCAACAACTCTCATTAGCTCAGGATAACTTGAAAAATGAGATGTCTTGCGGGGCTGAAATTCTATTGGAAACTAAGGATGACGGTTTGATGTATCATTTGAATCGCTTGTGGATACCGAACATGGGTGATCTTAGGATGCTGATCATGGATGAAGCTCATAAGTCTCGTTACTCAATCCATCCAGGTTTCGATAAGATGTATCAAGACCTTAGGGGCTTGTACTGGTGGCCTGGAATGAAGAAGGATATTGCTGAGTATGTGTCTAAGTGCCTTAACTGTGCCAAAGTCAAGGCCGAACATCAGCGACCTTCGGGATTGTTACTACAACCAGAGATACCGATGTGGAAGTGGGAGAATATCTCTATGGATTTCATTACCAAACTCCCACGAACCACAAACGGTAAAGATAGTATCTGGCTAATTGTTGATAGATTGACCAAGTCGGCTCACTTCTTGCCGATATGCGAAACATACCCTGTGCGGAAGTTAGCGCGTATCTACATTGATGAGATCATTAGCCGACATGGTATTCCCTTAAGCATAATATCGGATCGTGATGCTCGTTTCACGGCACGATTTTGGGAATCACTTCATGAAGCCTTTGGAACAAGACTGGATCTTAGCACTGCTTATCATCCTCAAACGGATGGTCAAACGGAGCGAACGATCCAGACATTGGAAGACATGTTGAGAGCGTGTGTCATCGATTTTGGTGGCAACTGGGATAGCCATTTACCATTGGTCGAGTTCTCGTATAACAACAGTTATCACGCGAGCATTGGTATGGTGCCGTTTGCAGCTCTTTATGGCAGGAAATGTCAGTCACCTATTTGTTGGACCGAAGTCGGCGACTCGCAGATTACTGGTCCTGAGATTATTGAGGAAACGACTGACAAGATCCGCCAGATCCGCGACAATCTGTTAGCTTCTCGCAGTCGACAGAAGAGCTACGCGGATAAACGAAGGAAACCTTTAGAGTTTGAAGTTGGAGATATGGTATTGCTTTAAGTGTCGCCTTGGAAGGGCGTTGTTCGATTCGGAAAGAAAGGGAAGCTTGCTCCACGTTACGTTGGCCCTTTTAAGATCCTTGAACGGATCGGGAAGGTTGCCTACAAATTGGAACTTCCTCCTGAACTTAGTAATGTGCACCCGACGTTTCACGTGTCCAATCTAAGGAAGTGCTTAGCTGATCAGGATCTTCAGGTATCACTCGATGACATTCGCATCGATGATACCATGCATTTTGTTGAAAAACCAGTAGAGATAATAGATCGTGAGGTTAAACAACTCAAACGCAGTAGAATTCCAATTGTCAAAGTACGTTGGGAATCGAAGCGGGGTCCAGAATTCACGTGGGAGCGAGAAGATCAGATGAAGCTTAAGTACCCACAATTATTTACTACGGTCACTCCAAGTTGAATTTCGGGACGAAATTCCTTTAACTAGGGGAGACTGTAACATCACTGTACTTTAGGTTGTCCGTACATCCGTACATCCGTACGATTGTACTATTACGACCTAAGATTTATTATTATTAATGATAATGGATTATTTATTCATATTATTGATTATTATCACTGTTACTGGTATACATGATTATAACACATATTATACGCGTAAAACATGGGAAGTTTAGTTGTAACCCAACTAAACAGAACCAGAGAGTTCATCGCAGTAATATTATTGAAAATGATGATTGTTGGTTCGGAATAAAAATGAATATGGGGTTTGGTTTGGGAATTTTAATATTAAAATTTATAAAATAACGGAACTGATTACGCGATGGTGAGGTTACGAACGTTATCTAAACACGAATATTAATTCAGAAATATTAACTTAATAAATGTATTCGCGTGAGTGACGATTCACACGAATATAATTATTAGGAATAATATTCTGAAACGATATTCAATAAATCGTAAATCGAATCGAAATACGATACGAGCGACGAATTCGCAAAGGTGACGATCTTTACGAATACGTACGCGAGTGACGCGTTTCGACGAAATAATTAAATAATATCAAACGATATTAAAATTAATAAATGAAAACTGAAAACGGTTATTAGGAATCACAACCTAAAGCAAAACCGAGTAAATCAGTTATTTAAAATAATTAATTTAGTAAAAATAAAACGAAATCGTTTTACGAAATAAAATTATTTAAATCATTTTAATTAATGAAATCCAATTATTTAAACATGTTATGTTTAAATATGTTTTCGTTAAAAACCGAGCATAACCGATCATTTATTATATTTTATCGCGATAAAAACGAGACCGAACCCGCAGGAAATACGCGGGTTATTAAAGAAGAAGAAGCCTTCTTCTTCTTCACTTTACACACACACTTTCTCTCTCTAAATAACCCAACCCGTCACCACTTTCTCTCTCTACCTTCTCTCTACCATAACTCACTCAAAACTCAACCAAATCACCTCATTCTTGCGCCAAATCGAAGCTCTCGACATCCCCTACAAAAAGGTACCAAGGATCGGCCCTATCTCCATCTCAAACTCTCGAAATCTTAGAGAGAAGTTTCGGTTTTTAGGGTTTTCTACAAACCCGACAAAAACCGAACTTTAACCGGTTCAAAACATCACTTTTTCGACCCATACACCTTCTAAATGAGTTTGCTCATCTAAACCCACTCAAAACGACTATATATACAACTATACCTCGAAATCATCTTCTCCCATGGCTGAAAACCCGTTCCGGCGAATGGCCCATGAGTATGAGCCATTCGGCCGAATGAGTCGGGAGAATGAGTGGAGTATGAGTCGGGAGAATGAGTGGAGTATGAGTCGGGAGAATGAGTGGAGTATGAGTCAGGAGAATGAGTGGAGTATGAGTAGGGAGAATGAGTGGAGTATGAGTCGGGAGAATGAGTGGAGTATGAGTCGGGAGAATGAGTCATTCGGGTGACTCATTCGGCGAATGACTCATTCGGGACTCATTCGGGAGACTCATTCGGAGGACTCATTCGGGAGACTCATTCGGAGAATGACTCATTCGGGACTCATTCGGGAGACTCATTCGGCGACTGACTCATTCGAGACTCATTCGGGAGAATGACTCATTCGGGTGAAAACTCATTAGCATGAGCCATTCTTATGAAAATCACAAGAATGAGTCATTTTCACTACACCAACTCAATTAACAACTTAGATTTCAAAAAGAACAATCAAATAAGGGATCATAACTTTAGATAACATTTAATCAAACACAGGACTGTGAATACAACATCAGTACGACAACGGTGAGCGCGCATAATACGAGAACACAGATACTAAGGACTTCAGGTGAGTTCTCATAACCTCCCTTTCTTTAAACTGTTTTGTTTTTAAAACTCGGAGGTGAAACATGTATACCAAGTTAAATATTATTTTGATAACACAAGGATAATACCTGTTTATCAATATGATATTCACAATATAAAATTACCACTTATTATGGATTATCTCTTATTAACTTATATCCGTGTAAACATTGTTATTGACTTCGGTCAATAACAAAGATTACATGTATTGTCACAAACTCCGTGAATCATCGCTCTTAACTTCGGTTAATTGCTTTGACTTCATGTATTGTCACGTGGATGGGTTCCACATCCGTGAAATCATTGCCTTTGACTTGGGTTAATTGCTTTGAATTCATGTATTGTCACGTGGTTAGCTACCACTCCATGGATCATGTTCTTAACTTATGTTAATTACATAATGATCATGTATAGTCACGAACATTATTTGAGAATATTGATGTTGATATTGTTTGATTGGTTTGTGGTTTGATTATCTATGATTGACTTTGATTACCTATTATTGAATATGATTATCTATGATTGATTATGACTGATTTGATATGTGATTATGGGTTTGTGTATGTGTTTGATTGTTGAGTTTGGAGATTGGTTGGATTATCTCATACAGGTATTATTGTGGATTTTCTCAGGAAATCATAAGCATTTATACTCATTTTATCTAAACCTTTTACAAAACCATTTTTAAACTTAAACTTTTAAATTTATTTTATAAAATCGTTTAAGTATAAAAACTTATGATTACTCACCAACTACTTCGTAGTTGACACTTGATTTTCTTACATGTTTCAGGTGATGGAGACAAGTAGGATGAAGAGGATGATCTCTTCTATTTTGGACATCATCATATAGGGTCTTGGACTTAGCTAAAGTTAACTAAAATTCTAGCGATTAGAGTTTAGTTAGTTAGCTAATTCTTTTGTGTAATTGATGTACTTAATTCATGATGAACATGATTTTTGTGTAATTATTTTGGTTGATTGAATGATATATGATGATTTGATTTAGATGCCCATGAGCTTTTGAACAATCTACACATCCCTCGTGGCATCCCGACGATTCCGCCGCCGGTCGGGGTGTTACAGATTGGTATCAGAGCCTGGGTTATAGGGAATTAGGTTACTAGAAATGGTTGACCTAGTCTATAACCGTAGGATACCCTAGTATGAAGAAATTCATACACTAGTTAGTATATTCAGGATTTCATGCTTATGTGTTTATTACATGTTAACTGAACTCCTGTTATACATCTGCTTATATATGTTGATTATTAATTGTTTGCTACTGGTGCCCTAATGACTCGATAAGGACATACTCGTGGTGTATTGTAAAGGTGGTGGGACGGTGGTTTGGGCGGTTGCGACCTACCCTTATCATATGCCCTATATATATACCATTTACAGTACATCGGGTGGATGTCAGTATTGAGGAATAAGGGAACTACCCGTTTGGGACACTTATCTGTTTAAGAACTTAACTGCTTAGGAAATTATCTGCTTTAGAAATTATCTGCTAGATCTATTGATCACCAGACAAGGACACACTCGTGGTATACTACAAAGGTGGTGGGACGGTGTAAGGGAGATTGCGATCAACCCTTGCATATGCCCTATACATATACCATTTGTAGTATATTGGGGGGTCTGTCAGTGTCAGGAACTTAGGATATTATTAGGAAGTTACAAGGAATTGTTGTGAGGATATGATTGATGGACTGTTAATAGTATGTTTGTTGAGAATGGTTTGGATTGACTCTTGGATGATCACATTTGATGAACACTTATAAACTCATTTATAAACACACTCATTGGACATGTAGGGTGCATAGGATCAATGAACGACGCGAACACTTAGTGATTTAATTGTAAAATTGGATGATGATATAGACACTTGAAGAATATATAAACGCAGAGTGATGATACTAACACCTAGTGATGGTATGGACACTTGGTGAGAATAAATTATAGGGAGGATATGAACACTTAGTGACAATAAGAGCACTTTGTGATGATATGAACCCTCATTGATGATTATTGACATAGGGATTGACATGGATTTTAGTGAACTTAGACAATCGGGGGAAACTTAATGTCAGGTGAACTTAGACATTAGGTGAACTTAGAAATATGTAAACCTACATGTCAGGTGAGCTTAGACATTAGGCGAACCTAATTGCCCAAGGGAACTAGAGACCACTTCACTCAGAACTATCCTACCTAAGATAAGGTTGTGAAATGAGATTATGGTAAGATACATGACACACCCTAACTGCTAGCAAGGGCATAATCGTGGTGCAATGGAACGGTGGTGGGACGGTGTAGGGGAGATTGCGATCTACCTCTGCATATGCCCTATATATAAGCTTGTTGCATTGCATCGGGAGGTTGTCAGTGTTGGTATAGGGTGGGGAATGTATAGGACTTAGGAATAACTAGCTAATATTAGTTATGACCAACTAGGACACTTAGTATAATAATAGGAAATTTATAAATGTTATGAGTTTAATAACATATAGGAGAGAAATGTAGTTCCTATATGTAATCCTAACTGTTTAAATGAACTCAATTGACCATTGTTTGTTTGACTTACGTTGTAAACGGTAGTAACATGTTTCTAATTTCTCAGAAACATGCCGCCGCGCCGTCACAACGAAGATGACTCGAACAGTGGGGATGCTAACAACGGTAATGCCAACTCCGGCATCCAAGAGTTAGCAACACTG
The DNA here is from genome assembly GCA_009363875.1 of Mikania micrantha. NCBI lineage: Eukaryota > Viridiplantae > Streptophyta > Magnoliopsida > Asterales > Asteraceae > Mikania > Mikania micrantha. The sequence goes on from CM018696.1 coordinate 55,900,457, forward strand.
ATCACTGGATTAGTGAAACAACTGACACAAGCCAACCAGTCACTCACTCAGAACAGAGGTGGTGCAAACCCACCAACTTGCACATTCAAACACTTCAACTCCTGTAATCCACTGAAGTTTACGGGGTCTGAGACTGCCACTGGGCTACTGCAGTGGTTTGAGAGCATGGAGAATACCTTCATCAACAGTGACTGCCCCGATAACCTGAAAGTTCGCTATGCCACCAGTGTTTTCCAGAAGAGAGCACTAACTTGGTGGAATGGGGAGAAGCGAACTAGGGGAGTTGATGCTGCCCTAGCACTGACTTGGACTGAGGTCAAGACTTTGATGACCACTGAATTCTGTTCTCGCAGTGAGATGAGGAAACTGGAGACTGAGTTCTGGGAACTCAAGCAGGATAGCGGAGAGAATGTTATCTACAATACTCAGTTTCATGAGTATAGCCTGCTGGTGCCTCATCTGGTGACACCTTTGGAGAGGGCGATTGAAAAGTACATAGGCGGGTTGCCTATACAGATTCAGGACACAGTCTACGGGAGCAATCCCAAAACACTTGAGGCTGCGATCCGATTGTCTGCAACTCTTACTGATAATCACGTGAAGAATGGAACACTCACTCGGAAGGGATACAAGAAGACTGACACCAAGGCTGCTACAAAGGAAGTCAAAACTGAGGTCAAGTCTGAAGCTGCTAGCACTTCTAAGAGCAGCAACAAAAAGAGGAAGACCAGAAATTTCATGGTCACTGCTCCTGCTGCTCCTTGCTGTACGGAACCAAGTGTATTGTGTACACGGATCACAAAAGTCTCCAACATATTCTAGATCAGAAAATGTTGAACATGCGACAAAGGCGATGGGTTGAACTCTTGAACGATTATGATTGTGAAATCCGTTATCACCCAGGCAAGGCAAATGTTGTGGCCGATGCCTTGAGTCGCAAGGAACGGGTCAAACCCCTACGTGTGAAAGCGTTAGGTTTGACTATCCAAACCAGTCTAATTCCTCAGATTAGAAATGCTCAGCAACAAGCTTTACAAACAACGAATTATTCTGCTGAGGGACTAAGAGGATTAGATAAGAAACTCGATACTAAGGTTGATGGACTGTTGTATTTCAAAGACCGAATGTGGATTCCTTTATTCGGTAACTCTCGAACTATTATCTTGGATGAGGCGCACAAATCCAGGTATTCTATTCATCCAGGTGCTGACAAAATGTATAAAGATCTTAAAGACTTTTACTGGTGGCCTGGAATGAAGAAACAAATAGCTGAATACGTGGATCGATGTCTAACATGTCTCAAAGTTAAGGCTGAACATCAACGACCTTCTGGGTTACTCCAACAACCTGAGATTCCCATGTGGAAATGGGATCAGATCTCTATGGATTTCATTACAAAACTACCCAGAACGTCACGTAACCATGACTCGATATGGGTTATCGTTGATCGCCTTACTAAATCTGCGCATTTCTTACCCATCCGAGAAGATTACTCTATGGATCGACTGGCTAAACTCTATGTTAATGAGATTGTATCTCGACATGGAGTACCGATCTCTATCATTTCTGACAGAGATAGTCGATTTATGTCACGATTTTGGCAAACTCTTCAGAATGCTCTGGGCACGCAAATCAATATGAGCACTGCTTATCATCCTCAAACAGACGGGCAGACTGAACGAACAAATCAAACTCTTGAAGACATGCTCAGAAGCTGTGTGATTGATTTTGGAGGTAGCTGGGATATTCATCTTCCACTTGTTGAATTCTCATACAATAACAGCTACCATACTAGTATTCAATGCGCTCCATTCGAAGCACTTTATGGACGCAAGTGTAGATCACCTATCTGTTGGTCAGAGGTAGTGAAAACCAAATCATTGGCCCAGAATTCATTCAGGAAACAACTGATAAGATCGCATTGATTCAAGAACGAATTAAAGCTGCTCGCGATCGACAAAAGAGTTATGCTGACAATCGTCGTAGACCGTTGGAATTTCAAATCGGTGATCTAGTAATGTTGAAAGTTTCACCGTGGAAGGGTATATTCAGATTTGGGAAGAGAGGTAAACTTTCACCAAGATTTGTAGGACCATTTAAAATTCTTGAACGAATTGGACCAGTGGCTTACAGACTTGAATTACCTCTTGAACTCGATAACGTTCATGATGTCTTCCATGTACCAAATTTGAAGAAATGCCTAACCGATGAATCCTTGATTGTACCTCTAGAAGAGATTCATATTGACGAAAAACTACAATTCAGGGAAGAACCAGTTGAAGTAATGGATCGAGAGGTGAAGGTACTAAAGCGTAGTCGCATACCTATTGTTAAAATTCGATGGAATTCACAGCGTGGACCCGAATATACGTGGGAACGTGAAGATCAAATGAAAGCAAAGTACCCACATCTATTCTCATAAACGATTGTCTTAATGTAAGTCTTTATTAAATTTCGGGACGAAATTTCTCTAACAGGAGGAGACTGTGGCAGTTGCGTACGAAGAATTCGGCATTAATGACGTAAGCACATTTGATCGTGTTTGAAATCCACGAGGAATTAACAACTTTTGTTAATGGGGATTGAAAGTATGTGAAAAATGATGAACGTGGGCGAAAACCGTGCGCAAAACGGAGTTCGTATGCTCCCGGAATCGCGAAACGAAGTTTGAAACCAAAAATGATGTGCTGATGACGTGGGGCGCTACGCCTGGCGCCAGGCTGCGAAGCCAGGCGATACGCGCGGATGGTTATGTCGGCAAAAAAATTTATTTTTAAGATCAGAATGCGTAGAAACTTGTAGAACATCACCATTCTCGTCCCTGATCACCTTTAGACGCAATTTTCAGCCATCAAACCTTTCCAAGCTTCATTTCAAAGGCTTTTTAACATCCGGATCGTTCCAGGGATCGTATATACAAGTCCCGATCGCAGTTTTAACCGCAGAAACTCGTCAGAACAGGTAACGGTTCGTTTTAACCTTCTAGTTTGATTTTGATTGATTAGATCTTGATTTTGAACGTAATGAGATAGTTAGGATTGTTGATTATTGCCTAGATGATGGCTAGGATTGATTATAAACGAAGAACACGAAGTTCTAACGGTTAAATCCTTGTTTTGATCCGTTGTGATGCCCGGTTTGCATGAAATCATACCTATGATTATAATGGTTTAAACCATTTGATTATAACAATGTAGGTGATTAGTCTGATTAATCTTTGAAATGCAAAGGTTAAATCCAAGTGTTTCAAACTAATCACAATCATTAACATACTCATTGGAATGATTATCTGATGTTTGTGATAACAGTCAGATTAGTATGTTAAATCTGGTTATTTCACCTATTATGGTGCTACATTGTGATATTTCATGATATTTGGGTAATCAATAACAAGGATTAATCATTTCTAAGCCATTAAATCATCTAAAAATTGTCTTAATATTATAATCAACAATATTAACTATTTGATTAATCCGAGATTATTTAGATTAATCAAGAAAGTCATCAACTTTGTATTAGGAATCTAATGCAATGTAGGTTCCTACATTATCATACATTGTATGATATAACCTTAAATTGGTTAATTATATAATTAATATCGAGTTGATGATTTACTGAGCAATGTCTTTGACATTGAACGTTCAGAAGGATCTAATCAGTAAACTAGAACATAAATAACTTATTAAATATAATTAAATGCAGAATCATCTCTTTGTTGTTAGATTTGAGAGATTTTGCTACCTTATATCATCAGGTGAGTTTCGTACCACCCCTGTTCTTTTAATGTTTTATAAACATCGGGGTATAACTGCTAAACTTTTCTTGATCATATGATATGTGTCACTGTTATCTGCGTGATTTCATGTGTTTAACTGAATTTGTGGATTTCATGGGATTGTTGCCGTTAGTATCTCTATCATGATATCAAAGTCCTCATTCTTGAACTGTATCTAGTGAACCCATGTGTGGCCGAGCAGAAAACATTGATAGTACTATCGGTTGACACCCCATTCACTGGGAGGATTGCATCTCCCCTGGTGTGAATGTTTGTTATCTGTTTCCTGAACTTCTTAATGGTGTGATAGACATTAAGATAATGAGGCAATAAGATATGTACCGACGGGTAATATCGAGAACTGAACATATCGTCCGAAAGGAACTAGATACGGGTCCCATGGTTATCCGGAACTGTGAACATGTATTTGAACTTAACTGTCATATCATATGATTTAACTAAACTGTATGAACTCACCAGCTTTGTGCTGATGTTTTCGAAACTAAAACTTTTGCAGGCAATCAAGGACAACGGTGAGGATGCACTCACAGCACTAGCAACAACTGTAATTAAATAAATTGTAATATGTATAAACTGTAATAATATTTGTAACCACGAACCTTGTAATGTAAGTTTTACTTTTCGTAATCTGTGTGCTATGATGATACCGGATCAAGTAAGTCACCCCTCATGCTCTGAGACATCACCACTATGCTTCCGCTACCCTTTTGATGACATCATTCTCAGGTGACGAGAGGTGGGGGTGTGACAGATAAGGTTGTGAAATGAGATTATGGTAAGATACATGACACACCCTAACTGCTAGCAAGGGCATAATCGTGGTGCAATGGAACGGTGGTGGGACGGTGTAGGGGAGATTGCGATCTACCTCTGCATATGCCCTATATATAAGCTTGTTGCATTGCATCGGGAGGTTGTCAGTGTTGGTATAGGGTGGGGAATGTATAGGACTTAGGAATAACTAGCTAATATTAGTTATGACCAACTAGGACACTTAGTATAATAATAGGAAATTTATAAATGTTATGAGTTTAATAACATATAGGAGAGAAATGTAGTTCCTATATGTAATCCTAACAGTTTAAATGAACTCAATTGACCATTGTTTGTTTGACTTACGTTGTAAACGGTAGTAACATGTTTCTAATTTCTCAGAAACATGCCGCCGCGCCGTCACAACGAAGATGACTCGAACAGTGGGGATGCTAACAACGGTAATGCCAACTCCGGCATCCAAGAGTTAGCAACACTGATCACTAGGGAACATGAACATGTTAGCCCCAAAATTTCCACACGCATAACACGTGTTTTAAAACAACATCAAAGTTTAGGTCCCAGATTTTTTTAACTAAAACATCAAGTTTAAACACCCAAAATAACCCAACCCTTCACCGAAAGTTATTTACAAATGTTTTGTCAACCAAACATCCTAAACATCTTTACAATATTTCCAAAATGTTGGGTTTTCAACCAAAAACACGTTCAACCCGAGTTCTTGAGAGCATTCCGATCACATAAGCCTTCACCCTTTTCGTTCACCTAAAAAACACCACATTTAATTCACCGTTAGTTCGTTAGAACTAAGTAAGATCACCCATCTATTTCCCCACGTGTATCCCATAACACCATATTATGGATACAATAGTAATTTCCCAAATATAATTTGGGAACATTATTCGACCCGAATACAAAACGATTTACTAACGGGTCGTTTTCACCCAAAAACCCTTAAATCTTTAATTCTTACTCAAATCAATTAGATTCACCCATAAAATATCCATCAAAGTTGAAATATGCCAATTTATGACATTTTTAGAGTTACAGACGCAACACGGTCGTGTTCCGAGGGAACACGGTCATGTCAGAAGGTTTTTCAACATCAGACCTGCAGATATGACATGGGCGTGTTCCAGGGGAACATGAACATGTTAAAACTGCTTCCATTTTGTTCTCTACCATTATCCTTTTTCACCAAGGATTTCAATTTGAACAACCACAACAATATATTAAACACCTTAATTCACCAAATTTACAACCATCAAGGTTATAATGTCAAACGATTTACTAACGGGTCGTTTGTACCCAAAACACCATTTGAAATCTTATTCCACAAGATTTCTCAAGTTAAGTAAACCACATCTACTTGTGTTTTACTAACTTGATTTCACCCAACAAATGACATTCACACACCTTGTGAATAATCCAATGTCATGATCACACCACTTGTGATTCAAAACACCAATTTGAGTAAAACTCCATTAAAGGTTCACACACCTTATGAACTCTTTCATACATTCATCACACATACAATTAGACACCAATTCTAATCAAAATAGTCAAATAAACACCAAATCAACAATAAATTAAGCAACATAACACCTATTGCCTATTATTGCCAAACAACAATATCACAACCACCATTTCACCCAAAAGTCAAATCTTTCACTATAACATTCATGCATGCATAACACCATTACACACAACAAGTAAATGATTTGGGTGACTTACCTTGCACCAATGAGTTATCCACCACAATCTCTTTTCCGGGCCTTCTGGTTCCCCTAACGTTTCCTATATCACAACTTATAGGTTTAACAAAATGTTGACTACAACTAGTCAAAATACACCCATTCAACCCATTTTCACCATTTCTCCTTAATTCTCATTCATATGACCCATATTCATACCAATTCATCATTTTTTTATTTCATACATACATATTCCATATTACCATGAACTTAAAACTAAGTTTTAAGTTAAACTCTAAAAATAGGCATTTCATCAAACACCTCATATGCATGAATTTACCTACTTATGATCATTGATCATTAACACCCCTATCAAACTCCATTTTTGACTCATGAGATGAGTAAGTTCATCTTGTACACCCACAAACTACAACAACTTTGTGTAATCATCAAATCCCCAACTTTTATACTATATTTAATCACCTAGTTCATATACCCCATGAACCATACAAAACCCCCTTTCATCATATTACATTATCATGCAAGAAATGATCAAAATGTTGTTCCTAGATGATTATCACTATGAATAACAACATTTAACACCCTCCAAACACCCAAAATTCATATTTCACCATACCCTACTCATACCCCATATGAGACCCACGAAAATTTCACCAAAAACACCCAAAATTCTTACCTTGTTGTAGTATGAGCTTAGAAGAACTCCTATTCTTGATTGTTTGGATGATCCCAACCTTCCTTGATCATATATTTGGTGAAACTTTAAAATTATGTTTTCTCCTTTTTCTTGTTCTTGCCTCCCACGTAAAACACACACATAGGTGAAAATGATTTGGGGATTTTGACCAAAGTCAAGATCTTATCCCCTTTCATTTTCATCTTTGGCCAATTGGCAATTCTAGTCCCTCCCAACTACTAACTTAGCTTATTTAATTAACATTCATCATAATTACAATATTCAAATAAAAATGAAACACCCATCAATTAAAATATCACCATAATTATGCTCCGATTATATTGTATTTTAATATTCTCCCAAAATGGGTCGTTACAGTTATTGACTTCGGTCAATAACAAAGATTACATGTATTGTCACAAACTCCGTGAATCATCGCTCTTAACTTCGGTTAATTACTTTGACTTCATGTATTGTCACGTGGATGGGTTCCACATCCGTGAAATCATTGCCTTTGACTTGGGTTAATTGCTTTGAATTCATGTATTGTCACGTGGTTAGCTACCACTCCATGGATCATGTTCTTAACTTATGTTAATTACATAATGATCATGTATAGTCGCGAACATTATTTGAGAATATTGATGTTGATATTGGTTGATTGGTTTGTGGTTTGATTATCTATGATTGACTTTGATTACCTATTATTGAATATGATTATCTATGATTGATTATGACTGATTTGATATGTGATTATGGGTTTGTGTATGTGTTTGATTGTTGAGTTTGGAGATTGGTTGGATTATCTCATACAGGTATTATTGTGGATTTTCTCAGGAAATCATAAGCATTTATACTCATTTTATCTAAACCTTTTACAAAACCATTTTTAAACTTAAACTTTTAAATTTATTTTATAAAATCGTTTAAGTATAAAAACTTATGATTACTCACCAACTACTTCGTAGTTGGTACTTGATTTTCTTACATGTTTCAGGTGATGGAGACAAGTAGGATGAAGAGGATGATCTCTTCTATTTTGGACATCATCATATAGGGTCTTGGACTTAGCTAAAGTTAACTAAAATTCTAGCGATTAGAGTTTAGTTAGTTAGCTAATTCTTTTATGTAATTGATGTACTTAATTCATGATGAACATGATTTTTGTGTAATTATTTTGGTTGATTGAATGATATATGATGATTTGATTTAGATGCCCATGAGCTTTTGAACAATCTACACATCCCTCGTGGCATCCCGACGATTCCGCCGCCGGTCGGGGTGTTACACAAGGGTTAACACTTGTGAATATACACATATAGGTCTATAAAGAATATATTAGAGAATTCACAATTAATTAACATATAATTGATAATTAAAAATAACAAGTAAATTATCTCTTTATAATGATCATTAATGGAACTTTGAGTGTTACAATCTCACTTAGATTAAATAAGCTAAGTTAACAATACACCTAGCAAATAAGGGAAAAACATATGAACACTCAATTGAAATAAAACGCTTATACTTATAAACACGATCACATATTAAATTTACAGATCGTTGAGTTGACTTGAGTTATATACACGAGCGCGCATTATAAGAGAACACAGATTCTAAGGACTTCAGGTGAGTTCTCATAACCTCCCTTTCTTTAAACTGTTTTGGTTTTAAAACTCGGAGGTGAAGCATGTATACCAAATTCAAATATTATTTCGATAATACAAGGATAATACCTGTTTATCAATATGATATTCACATTTTAGAATTATCATTACTTATGGATTATCACTTATATGCATATATTCGTGTAAATATTGTCATTGACCTCGGTCAATAACAAAGATTACATGTATTGCCACTTGGATTATCACAACTTCGTGAAACATTGCCTTTGACCTTGGTTAATTGCATTGGTTTCATGTATTGCCACGTGGATAGCTTCCACTCCATGGATCATGTTTTTAACTTATGTTAATTACATAATGACCATGTATAGTCACAGATATTATTTGAGAATATTGATGTTGAGATTGATTGAATGGTTATGTGGTTGATTATCTATTATTGACTATGATTATCTATGATTGACTATGACTGATTGGGTATGTGATTATGTGTTTGTGTATGTGTTTGATTGTTGAGTTTGGAGATGTGTTGGATTATCTCATGCATGTATTCTTGTGGATTTCCTCAGAAAGACCATAAGTTCTTATACTTATTTTATCTAAACTTTTTGTAAAATCTTTTCAAAATACAAACTTTTATACTCATTTTATAAAATATTTTTTTAAAATATAAAAATTTATGATTACTCACCAATTACTTAGTAGTTGACACTTGACTTCTTTACATGTTTCAGGTGATGAAGCTAAGTAGGTTGAAGAAGATGAATTCTCACTTTTGGACATCATCACATAGGATCTTGGACTTAGCTAATTAACTAAAATTCTGGCGATTAGAGTTTAGTTAGTTTAGCTAATTCTTTTGTGTAATTGATATATTTAATTCATGATAGACATGATTTTTGTGTAAACATTTATTTGGTTTGATTGATATGTGATGGTTTATATTTAGATGCCCACGAGCTTTTGAACAATCTACACATCTCTCGTGGCATCCCAACGTTTCCGCCATCGGTCGGGGTGTTACAGATTGGTATCAGAGCCTGGGTTATAGGGAATTAGGTTACTAGAAATGGTTGACCTAGTCTATAACCGTAGGATACCCTAGTATGAATTAATTCATACACTAGTTAGTATATTCATGATTTCATGCTTATGTGTTTATTACATTTTACCTGAACTCCTGTTATACATCTGATATGCATATAGTGCTTATTAATTTCTTGCTTACGTGTGCCCTAATGATTCGATAAGGACATGCACGTGGTGTATCGTAAAGGTGGTGGGACGTTGGCTAGGGCAGTTGCGACTGACCCTTACATATGCCCTATATATATACCATTTACGGTACATTAGGTGGATGTCAGTATTGAAGAATGTGGGAACTACCGGTTGGGAAATTATCTGCTTAGGAAATTAACTGCTTAGGAATTTTCTGCTTTAGGGAACTATTTGTCTGATCTATAAACTCCATGCAAGGACACACTCGTGGTATACTACAAAGGTGGTGGGACGGTGGCTAGGGCAGTTGCGACTGACCCTTACATATGCCCTATACATATACCATTTGTAGTATATTGGGGGTCTGTCAGTGTCAGGAACTTAGGATATTATTAGGGAGTGCTTTAAGGTTATGGTTGATGATATGTTTGTTGGAGTGGTTTGGATTGACTCATGGATGATCATACTTGATAAACACTTATAAATTCACTTATAAAACACACAGATTGGGCACGTAGGGTGCATAGGATCAACGAACGATATGAACGATTAGTGATGGAATATGGACTTGGGTGATGATATGGACACTTGGTGATAATATAAACGCATAGTGATGATACTAACACTTAGTGATAGTATGGACACTTGACGAGAATAAATTATAGGGAAGAAATGAACACTTAGTGACAATAAGAGCACTCAGTGATGATATGAACCCTTATTAATGATTATGGACATTGAGATTTGATATGAAATTTAGTGAACTTAGACATTAAGGGAAACTTTAATGTCAGGTGAACTTAGACATTAGGTGAACTTAGAAATAGGTAAACCTACATGTCAGGTGAACTTAGACATTAGGCGAACCTAATTGTCCAAGGGAACTAGAGACCACTTCACTCAAAATTATCCTATCCAGGATAAAGTTTGTGAAGTGAATATATGGTGAAATACATGATACACCCTAAACACTAACAAGGGCATAATCGTGGTGCAATGGGACGGTGTAGGGGAGATTGCGATCTACCTCTGCATATGCCCTATATATAAGCTTGTTGCATTACATCGGGAGGTTGTCAGTGTTGGTATGGGGTGGGGAATGTATAGCATTTAGGAATAGTTAGTTAATATTAGTTATGACCAACTAGGACACTTAGTATAATTTTAGGAAATTGATAAATGTTATGAGTTTAATGGCAGATAGGAGAAAAATATAGTTCCTATATGTAATCTTAACTGTCTAAATGAACTCATTTGATCATTGTTTGTATGAATTACGTTGTAAACGGTAGTAACATGTTTCTAATTCCTCAGAAACATGCCGCCGAGCTGTCACAACGAAGATGACTCGAACAATGGGGATGCTAACAACAATAATGCCAACTCCGGCATACAAGAGTTAGCAACACTTATCTCTGGATTGGTGAACCAATTGACTCAGGCCAATCAGAACATCAATCAAAACAGAGGAGGTGCAAATCCGCCAACTTGCACATTCAAGCATTTCAACTCCTGTAATCCTCTGAAGTTCACGGGTGCTGAATCAGCCACTGGTCTACTGCAGTGGCTTGAGAGCATGGAGAATACCTTCATCAACAGCGATTGTCCTGAGAACTTGAAGGTGCGCTATGCCACCAGTGTTTTCCAAAAGAGAGCACTGACTTGGTGGAATGGCGAGAAGCGAACTAGGGGAGTTGATGCCTCCCTAGCGCTAACATGGAAAGAGGTTAAGGATCTGATGACCAGTGAATTTTGCCCTCGCAGTGAGATGAGGAAGCTTGAGACTGAGTTCTGGGAGCTCAAGCAGGACAGTGGGGAGAATGTAATCTACAATACTCAGTTCCATGAGTATAGTCTGCTGGTGCCTCATCTTGTTACACCACTGGAGAGAGCTATTGAGAAGTATATAGGCGGGTTGCCTATGCAGATTCAAGACACTGTCTACGGGAGCAACCCCAAAACACTTGAGGCTGCGATCCGTTTGTCTGCTACACTTACGGATAACCATGTAAAGGATGGAACTCTCACGAGAAAAGGAACGAAGAAGACTGAGGCGAAAAATACCATAAAGGAAGCAAAGACTGAGATCAAGACTGAAGCTGCTAGTTCATCAAAGAGTAGCAACAAAAAGAGAAAGACCAGGAATTTCATGGTCACTACTCCTGCTGCTAAGTCCGCACAGCAATATTCAAACAACACTACTGCCAGAAATTACACTGGGAATACTCCCCCAATGTAATACCTGCCGATATCATCACGCACCTAACTTGCCATGTCGCGTCTGCAAAAACTGCGGCAAGTATGGTCATTATGCAAATGTTTGTAGGAGCGCACCGCAAGCTCAAAGGATGCAACATGCGCCGCTTGCACTGCCTGCTCCACATACACAACCAATTCCAGCTGTACCTATTCGCCAGGTACCTCAAGCACAGGCAAGAGCCTGTTACGAGTGTGGTGAAGTGGGTCACTTCAGAAATCAATGCCCAAAGTTGACTGGAAATAATCAGAGGGTGGCAAGAGGCCGGGCATTCCAACTGAATGCTCCAGCTGCTCAAGCCAACCAGGATGTGGTCAACGGTACATTTCTAATCAACAACTCTTATGCATCTGTCTTATTTGATTCTGGTGCCGATAGGAGTTTTGTTTCATATGATTTTGAATGCTTACTTGGTAGAAGAGGTGGCTGACGGAAACACTATTGATATTGACACTATTATTATTGGATGTATGTTGAACTTAAGTGATCACGTTTTCCCAATTGATCTCATACCTATGCATCTTGGTAGCTTTGATGTTATCATAGGCATGGATTGGTTAGCCACCCACAAAGCGGAGATAATTTGCCATGAGAAATACATTCGTATTCCATTACCTTCGGGTGAAACTTTAGGGGTCTTTGGAGAAACTTCTAGTAAGGGTCTTAAGCTTATGTCATGCACTAAAGCACACAAGTACCTTAGGAAGAGATGCATAGCATTTTTAGCTCACATTGTGGAGACAAAAGAGAAAGGAAAGAAAATTGAAGACACTCTAGTGATACGAGATTTTCCAGAAGTATTTCCATATGATTTGCCGGGTCTTCCACCAGAACGCCAAGTAGAGTTTCGAATTGACTTAGTACCTGGTGTGAACCCAGTTGCTAAAGCTCCCTACAGACTTGCACCTTCAGAGTTGTAAGAATTGGCGAGCCAGCTGCAAGAGCTTACGGATAAAGGATTCATTCGCCCGAACCATCCGCCATGGGGTGCACCGGTCTTGTTTGTCAATAAGAAGGACGGGTCATTCCGAATGTGCATCGATTACCGCGAATTGAACAAGTTAACTATCAAGAATCGATATCCACTGCCGCGCATCGATGATCTCTTCGATCAGCTTCAAGGCTCGGCATGGTTTTCAAAGATCGATCTTAGGTCTGGGTATCATCAGCTTCGCGTACATGAAGATGATATTCCCAAGACAGCTTTCAGGACAAGATATGGCCATTATGAATTTTTAGTAATGCCTTTCGGCCTTACCAATGCACCTGCAGTTTTCATGGACCTTATGAACCGTGTCTGCAGGCCATACTTGGATAAATTTGTGATTGTATTTATTGATGATATTTTGATCTACTCAAAGACCAAGGAAGAATACGAGAAACACCTTAAGTTGGTTTTGGAGATCCTAAGAGAAGAGCGACTGTATGCCAAATCCTCTAAATGTGAATTCTGGCTTAAGGAAGTTAAATTCTTGGGACACATAGTCAACGAATATGGTGTTCACGTAGATCCAGCAAAGATTGATGCGGTGAAGAATTGGCATACACCGAAGACACCCACGGAGATTCGATCATTTCTCGGACTTGCCGGTTACTATCGGCGGTTCATCTCGAATTTCTCCAGGATTGCAGTCCCGCTTACTTCTTTGACTCAAAAGAATAAGCCATATGAGTGGGGACCAAAGCAGGAAGAGGCGTTCCAGACATTGAAGCAGAAACTTTGTGATGCTCCTGTCTTGACACTACCCGATGGAAATGATGATTTCGTGGTTTATTGTGATGCATCCAACCTAGGTCTCGGTTGTGTTCTCATGCAACGGGGAAAGATTGTAGCCTATGCATCAAGACAACTGAAAATTCATAAGAAGAACTACACCGCACACGACTTGGAACTTGGTGCAGTCGTGTTTGCCTTGAAGATATGGAGACACTATCTTTATGGCACTAAGTGTGTAGTGTTCACTGATCATAAAAGCTTACAACATATTCTCAATCAGAAAGAACTTAACATGAGACAACGGAGATGGGTTGAACTGTTGAATGATTATGACTGTGAAATTCGCTACCATCCTGGTAAAGTGAATGTAGTAGCAGATGCGCTTAGTCGCAAGAGTCAAGTTCAGATCCATAGTGTCAGAGTGCACTCTAGTCTCCGTAATGATGTTCTCACGGCCCAACAACACTCATTAGCTCAAGACGACTTGAAGAATGAGATGTCTTGCGGGGCTGAAATCTTATTGGAAACCAAAGATGATGGATTAGTGTATTATTTGAATCGGTTGTGGATACCGAACAGGGGTGATCTTAGGAGGGTGATTATGGATGAAGCACATAAGTCTCGTTACTCAATCCATCCAGGTTCGGATAAGATGTATCAAGACCTTAGGGGCTTGTACTGGTGGCCTGGAATGAAGAAGGATATTGCTGAATACGTGTCAAAGTGCCTTAACTGCGCTAAAGTCAAGGCAGAACACCAGCGACCTTCGGGATTATTATTACAACCAGAAATACCCATGTGGAAGTGGGAGAATATCTCCATGGATTTCATTACTAAACTCCCACGAACCGCAAACGGTAAAGATAGCATTTGGGTGATAGTTGATAGATTGACCAAGTCGGCTCATTTCTTACCGATACGTGAAACTTACCCTGTGCGGAAGTTAGCTCGTATCTACATTGATGAGATCATCAGCCGACATGGCATTCCCCTAAGCATAATATCATATCGTGATGCTCGTTTCACGGCACGATTTTGGGAATCACTTCATGAAGCCTTTGGAACAAGACTGGATCTTAGCACCGCTTATCATCCTCAAACGGATGGTCAAATGGAGCGAACGATTCAAACATTGGAAGACATGTTGAGAGCTTGTGTCATCGATTTCGGTGGCAATTGGGATAGCCATTTACCGTTGGTTGAGTTCTAGTATAACAATAGTTATCACGCAAGCATTGGTATGGCGCCGTTTGAAGCTCTTTATGGTAGGAAATGTCGGTCACCTATTTGTTGGACCGAGGTCGGCGATTCGCAGATCACTGGTCCAGAAATTATTCAAGAAACGACCGATAAGATCCGCCAGATCCGTGACACTCTGTTAGCTGCTCGCAGTCTACTAAAGAGTTACGCGGATAAACGAAGGAAACCTTTGGAGTTCGAATTTGGAGATATGGTATTACTCAAAGTGTCGCCTTGGAAGGGCGTTGTACGATTCGGGAAGAAAGGTAAGCTTGCTCCACGATATGTTGGCCCTTTTAAGATTCTTGAACGGATCGTGAAGGTTGCCTACAAATTAGAACTTCCTCCTGAACTTAGTAATGTGCACCCGACGTTTCACGTGTCTAATCTAAGAAAGTGCTTTGCCGATCAGGTTCTTCAGGTACCACTCGATGACATTCGCGTCGATGATACCATGCATTTTGTTGAAAAACCGGCGGAGATAATGGATCGTGAGGTTAAAAAGCTCAAACGCAGTAGAATTCCAATTGTCAAAGTACGTTGGGAATCGAAGCGGGGTCCAGAATTCACCTGGGAGCGGGAAGATCAGATGAAGCTTAACTATCCACACTTATTTACTACGGTCACTCCAAGTTGAATTTCGAGACGAAATTCCTTTAACTAGGGGAGACTGTAACATCACTGTATTTCCGGTTGTCCGTACATTTGTACGATCGTACTGTTACGACCTGAGTTTATGTAATTATAGATATTGACACATTATTTGATGATTATCACTATTACTGGTATACATGTTTATAACATATTATACGCGTAAACCATGGGAAGTTTAGTTGTAATCCAACTAAACAGAACCAGAGAGTTTATCGCAATTACATTCACAGATTATGGATTTTGGTTTTGAATGGAATGGAGAGTTGGTTGTTGTTTGGTTACTAAACATAGTCAAGGACACATGGTCATGGTTTATCGAAATAGCGGTGGGACGGTGGCTAGGGCAGTTGCGACTGACCCTTACATATGCCCTATACATATGCATATTTCGGTCTATCATGGATGTGTCAGTGACTTGGGTTTACTGGGTTTTGGTTTGGGAAGATAACATTAAAGTTAATATAATAATGGAAGTGTAACTGGAATTAATTACGCGATGGTGAGGTTACGAACACAATGTAAACGCGAATATAAATTCAGAAATATTAACTTAATAAAAGTATTCGCGTGGGTGACGATTCACACGAATATAATTATTGAGAATAATATTCTGAAATAATATTCCCTAAATAGTAAATCGAATCGAAATACGGTACGAGCGTTGGATTCGCAAAGGTGACGATCTTTACGAATATGTACGCGAGTAACGCGTTTCGAAGAGATATAATAATATCTAACGATATTAAATTAATAAATGGAAACTTAAAATATTTATTAGGAAGCACAATCTTAAACAAGAACGAATGAATTAAATTATTTAACTAATTAATATGAAAATTAAACGGTTATACTTCATTTGAACGATTTTATTTGAAATCTTTTTTTTTATTATAACAAAAACATGACTAGTTAAATACTTAATTGTTTTAAATGTAATTACGATAAAAACCGAGCATAACCGATCATTTATTATATGTTATCGCGATAAAAACGAGACCGGGCACGAGGAAAAACACGCGATATATGGAAGAAGCCTCCCCCCATTTCTTTCACTTTCTCCACATTACTTCTCTCTCTAAAAACACACACACACACCATATCTTTTTCTCTACCTTCTCTCTAGCCTACCTCGCTCGTTACTCGACGGATTTACGAGATCTCGGCGTCTACGCGTTCGTGTGATCGAGAGGAACAAGAGGATACGAAGAAATCCCGAATTGGGCCAACGAATTCAGGTAAATCTTAAGTTACTTTTCGGTTTTGTTACAAAATTGATGTTGTTGGTGTGTGGACCGTGGGATCGAGATTAGGACCTTGTGTAGTGTGGAAATCGGACTAGGATTGAAACGTGGGAAGCCATGGATGACCTTAAACCAACAAATCCAAGGATGAGCATGATGGGGCTGTTGGGTTCGTGACAGCACGGATGGCTAAGGTGGCCGAACCTTCTGTGAGGGTGTAACTTGGCCGAACCTGAGTCATGGTTACATGCGGCGAACCTGTGGCCATAGGCCGAACCATAGCAGGTGCCACGAACCCTTGTGCTAGGCGAATCCCTAGCCACGAACCTTCCTTCCCTTTTCTAGCCACGAACCTTCGGCAATCCTATAAACCCTAGCGAGCCGAACCCTGTTGGCCAACACCCTAGACGAACCTTGGTGATCATGAAACCGAGAGGGAACGAACCTTCTTGGCCTAGCCTTCCATTGGGAACGAACCCTTGTGTTGATTTAGGCGAACCCTATAGGGGCGAACCTAGGGTTAGCCGAACCCTAGGGAATGGCGAACCCACCACATGAGAGGCGAACCTTGGACGGCTGAACCAAAAGGTTCGCTGACCCAAGGGCTAAACCCCATATTCTTTTGCGGACGAACCTTAACGTGGAATTAAGATCAAGGGGGAATAGAAGAACATATGTACTCATATAACCATGCATGCATGATCAAAATAAGCCATCATTTTTTTTTCTCTTTTAACTTTAGTTTTTAAAAGAAATGGGAAATGATAACCACCTATGCATGCATGCCAAATGATAATGTTGTCACCTTATCTTTATAAATATAAGCCTAAACTTTGAGGGATTGCAAGTTGAACATTCTAGGAGATTAACATAAGTATGATCTTTGAATTTTTAATTGGAAGTTCATTACTATAAACTCTCAATGATAATTTAGTTATGAGGGCAATTATAAACACGGATATGGTTATAAATGTGGCAAGGGTTAACACTTGTGAATATACACATATAGGATTATAAAGAATATATTAGAGAATTCACAATTAATTATCATATAATTGATAATTAAAAATAACAAGTAAATTATCTCTTTATAATGATCATTAATGGAACTTTGAGTGTTACAATCTCACTTAGATTAAATAAGCTAAGTTAACAATACACCTAGCAAATAAGGGAAAAACATATGAACACTCAATTGAAATAAAACGCTTATACTTATAAACACGATCACATATTAAATTTACAGATCGTTGAGTTGACTTGAGTTATATACGCGAGCGCGCATTATAAGAGAACACAGATTCTAAGGACTTCAGGTGAGTTCTCATAACCTCCCTTTCTTTAAACTGTTTTGGTTTTAAAACTCGGAGGTGAAGCATGTATACCAAATTCAAATATTATTTTGATAATACAAGGATAATACCTGTTTATCAATATGATATTCACATTTTAGAATTATCATTACTTATGGATTATCACTTATATGCATATATTCTTGTAAATATTGTCATTGACCTCGGTCAATAACAAAGATTACATGTATTGCCACTTGGATTATCACAACTTCGTGAAACATTGCCTTTGACCTTGGTTAATTGCATTGGTTTCATGTATTGCCACGTGGATAGCTTCCACTCCATGGATCATGTTTTTAACTTATGTTAATTACATAATGACCATGTATAGTCACAGATATTATTTGAGAATATTGATGTTGAGATTGATTGAATGGTTATGTGGTTGATTATCTATTATTGACTATGATTATCTATGATTGACTATGACTGATTGGGTATGTGATTATGTGTTTGTGTATGTGTTTGATTGTTGAGTTTGGAGATGTGTTGGATTATCTCATGCAGGTATTCTTGTGGATTTCCTTAGAAAGACCATAAGTTCTTATACTTATTTTATCTAAACTTTTTGTAAAATCTTTTCAAAATACAAACTTTTATACTCATTTTATAAAATATTTTTTTAAAATATAAAAATTTATGATTACTCACCAACTACTTAGTAGTTGGCACTTGACTTCTTTACATGTTTCAGGTGATGAAGCTAAGTAGGTTGAAGAAGATGAATTCTCACTTTTGGACATCATCACATAGGATCTTGAACTTAGCTAATTAACTAAAATTCTGGCGATTAGAGTTTAGTTAGTTTAGCTAATTCTTTTGTGTAATTGATGTATTTAATTCATGATAGGCATGATTTTTGTGTAAACATTTATTTGGTTTGATTGATATGTGATGGTTTATATTTAGATGCCCACGAGCTTTTGAACAATCTACACATCCCTCGTGGCATCGCGACGTTTCCGCCATCGGTCGGGGTGTTACAGCCGTCGCCCCCCCACCGGTTCGATCTAGAGTTCTAGGGTTCGCCCTCCTCGACGGTTCATCCTCTCGATCTAGGGTTCTAGGGTTCGCCCTCCTCGATCGGAGCTGGCCTTCTGCGGTCGGATCTGCCTCATCTACGGTCGACGGTCGGTGGAGGGGGACGATCGGAGGTGATGGTGACAATGGTGGACGATCGGAGGTGATGGCTGGTGATCGGAGAAGACGGTGGGGTTGGGGGACGGTGGGTTGGGTTTTCATATGAAGAGGTTTTCTTGTTTGAAGAGGTTTTTAGAAAACAAACACCCTCAAAACCTCTTTTTGCAGAGGTTTGCAGATGTGGTCCGCAGACTGCAGATGTTTTACTTCTTAAAAAACAAACAGCACCTTAGATTCGTATTTATTTATAACATTTTTTAAAGTTTCCATCAAAATGAGATGTTTAATAGTCAATTTTGGTGTTTAATGTAAAACTATTTTGAAGAAAAAAGGCACTACAAGGAAAATTGTTCTTATATGTCGCCCTGTCATGACGGCATGTCGTCGCCTCGAAGTTAAGCGCAATAACTTGGATGCTATAAAAACTTTAGTTGTCGGTTAAAGTTTCATCAATATTGATGACTTGTCCAGACGACATGTCATCCCAAGACGTCGTCACGAAAAGCAATTAGATATTTAAAAAAAAAGTTAAACAAAATGCACTCTATGCTGACCACATGTCGTCGGTCAAACTCTATTTAAAAATAATAATAATAGTAAATAAATAAAACATTCATTACACTCTATGCCGACAATATGTCGTTGGCAAAAAGAACATTGAAAAAAAATCTTGCCCCGACCTACAACGGCGACCTGTCGTCACGAGAAAGATGCCATGTCCTGCGAATTCAGCATACTGGTTAGGGTTTCACCTTGTGGCCGAGAGGTCATGGGTTCAGACCCTGCTAGAGGCGATTTAAAGGACATCCAGGTGAGGGAAGGATTCTTGAGCTTAATCTCGGGTTCTGGACCAATGGGGGGGCGAGGGTTTACCCATTCCAGGGGGTTCCCGTGCATCAAGTTTGGCCGCGTCTTACATTTGCCCGGTGGGCCCTGTTAAGGCAACAACATGGTATGTAAGATCGTCGCCGTTCAAAAAAAGCGAGAAAGATGCTATACCTACAATATATTGTCGTCGGGAAAGTTCCGGTGATTAACTTTCTTGTAGTGGCATGTATTCCAGATGATACAAATATATTGCTATCCAAACACATTAAAAAATCAATGAAAATAATGAATGCATGAATGCATGAATGCATGTTTGAAGGGAAAAAGGGCGCATAGACGATATATAGACTTTTGTTGCTTCATTGTCGTATACACACATTGAAAAAATAAGTAGCCGATACTCTAATCAAATGATACAAACAAATATACTAGTCTACAACATGTTGATATGATAAATGTGACGAAATAAACCGATTTTGTGATACAAATGCCATTATGTATTAGAATATAAATAAAATGTATAAAATGACTTATTAAAGTCAAAGTAAATTGTTAGAATTTTAATGATATTTGTCAACTAATTTATTTAGTCGCATACAAATTTAATAATCTTTTACATGTTATAAACCTAAGTATAAATTGTAGGAAAGCTAATAAAATGTTGCTTATTTTGTCATCTACAAACATTGTAAATATAATATGTTAGCAAGAGCTTCAGATTTAATCGGACCTAAACCCAGTGGCGGAGCTTGACCAAAAGTTTAGGGGGGCGATATAAAATTTTTAAAAAAATTTTACACCACGTATCGAGAAATGTAAACTACTACACGAAAAAACAGAAGGGCGGTCCCCCCTCCTCCGGGTCCCTACAAAGCACCGCCCCTGCCTAAAGCCATAGGCTTATGATTCCAGTTTTGAAAACCCTATTAGACAATGTGTAGTGCGTGACCCAGGCGTGATAGAGCCCGGTCATGTCCCGGTGGCACCCTCAGCTCCCCCACTGCATAGGGGCGTGAGGGGCAATGGCGTTAGGGGCAATGGCGTGAGTGGCATCACGAGTCAACTTGGGTGTTTGAAAAAAAAACCTTAAACACCTATATTATTGTTTAAAAGAAAAAAAAATCAAATTTTTTACCTATATAAACACATTCAACCTACCACAAAAAATACTTACACTCTCTCAAAAGTTTCTAACTTTCTAAAAATTTCAGCTTTCAAATCTTCAAAAAAATATTTTACATGCTATGGATCCAAATAACCCAAACAATCCGTTTTTAACCCGTTTATTAATTGTTATCGTCCTCAAGGCGATACAAACAACCAAAACCCTTTCTAACGTTTGCAAATTGGTACCCACAACAATCATTTTTCAACCAACATTCATCCGCTACCGAAAACTTTACCGAAACCCAACCCGAACTTGACATTGAGACAGTTTCGGAAACACAAGCCGACCCCCAACCGGCTACATCGCGACGAAGGCATAGACGAAAGGATGTTCCAAAAAAAACAATGAAACCTACCATCACTCGATGGATGGATGTTGAGGAGGTGGCACTAGCTTGTGCATATATCGATGTTGGTGAAGATCCGTTCTTTGGTAATAACCAAACAAGTATGGAATTTTGGAAACATGTTATAGCCCAATTTTTTCAGCAATAGGTCGTAACTTCTACCATACGAAAGAGCGTTGAAATACATGGAGCTAACACTAACATGAAACCACTAAGAGGAAGAAAAACTAATGTTTCTCCTTTTCTTTTGAAAAATCTAGTGAGTGAAAGACAAGTGAACAAGAATGAAAAAGCGGGAATCCCTTATTTGTGTATATTTTCTAAGCTATATGTATTCTTAGATGGGTGGTCTAAGGGTGCTTCTAGACAACCCATTCACGTCGTGATTTTGGCCAGAATTGTCCGATCTTCGGACGTGATTATCGCTTTGTTACATATTTAGGGGTGTTCGTGGTCTGGTTTTATGGCTTTAGGTGTACCGTAAACCAAATCATAAATAACTTTTTTTGAATAACGGAAACCAAAACCAAGCCGTTAAAAATGAAAAACGAACCAAACCAAACCGTTATTAATGGTTAGGTTCCAGTTTGGTTTTGCGGTTTGAGATTTATGGGTTTCGCTTTTCTGGTTTTGCACTTTTTGAGTTCGTTAAAAACTAAAATCGAATCAAGCCTAATCATTTTATTGTTTGAGATTGGCTAATCACATTGCAATCTAAAATGTAATTTTTGTGTTGAATAACTTAATCATTAAACCTACACACACACATATATCATGAGCGGCCCGGGGTAAGGGCAAACTTGACCCCGTCCCGGGCCCATTTTTAGGGGGCACACCAATTTTTAAATATACATATAGGGAGATGATCAAATGTTAACCCATGTTTATTGCGTTAATAGGGTCCTACATTAATTAAAAAAAAGAAAAACCTAAACCTTTAGATTTACTTTAATGTGGACCCCAAAGTAATATGATGTAGTTATTCGGTTAATGCAATAAGGAATGATTAACATTTGAACAATCCCCTATATATACATATACATATATATATTCATTCAAATGAGAACTTATAAGGTGAAGAGAACTAAAAATAAACATTTATAAACACATTATTTAATGGGTGAAAATAATTAGTTTTTCTAAATATGTTCATTGGTTCGGTTAATTGTTTATTCGGTCTGGTTTAATCGGTTTTTTCTCTATCAAAAAACCGAACCGAATTTGAGAAGTGGTTCGGTTCTAATTTCGGTTAAAACCAACTAAACAGATTGAAAGCCAAATAAACCGCTTAAAAGTCGAATAAACCGATCCAAATAAACCGAATTCAATCGAATAAACCGATTAAAACTAAATAAACGATTAAAAACCAAATAAACCGATTAAAAACCAAATAAACCGATCTGAATAAACCGAATTCAACCGAGTAAACCGAATTCAATATATCTTATATATTACTAATAAGATAATAAATTTAAATTTGAATTTGAATTCGGTTTAATCGATTAACCAAACAAACCAAATTTATAAAAAAATTTGAATTAAAAACCGAAATTCGGATATGGTCAGGTATCGAACCGAAAACCGAATTCAAATTTTGGATACAACTAGAACCAAAACGAAAACTAAATTTAGAATTCGGTTCGATTTTTCAGTTACGAATACGTTTTGGTTTTCGGTATTAAACGGTTTTTTGGTTTTTTTGAACAACTACACTTTAGTATTTGAATTCGCTAGGGCATTTTTTTCCGGCTCGTCTTGGGCACGACAATTCTCAGGGCCGCCCCTGATATATACATATATATAATTAACAATAATAGGTCGATCTGGTCCAGTCCAGTTTTTTGTGACCGGCTTTTAATGAAAACTATAAACAAATAGTTTACTACGGTTTCAAATTTTCGAAACCAACCGATTGCATAATGCAACATAACATAACATAACATAACTAGACATACGCAATGTTTTTTCAACCTAGGTATGATGCACGAGCATCACGTGGACCCAAATCTGCAAGATGATGAGGACCTAGGAGTCGGTTGCATGGTTAAGTATTTGGCTGGATGATGAAGAAGTTTTATTATTTTTTATTCTTTTACAATTATCATTGCATTATATTTGATTTTTTTAGTTGTCTTTCATTTGAACTGGTACTAAAAAAATTTATGATCCACAAAGTTTAGGACAGAGTTGGGCAAAAAAAACCTGGAACCGTAACCAAAAACCTGAATCGGAACAGGTCCTATCCGAATCAACGAAACTTCCAATTCTGGATTCTTAGAGAAATCATAACAAAAACCGGAATTACCATAACCAGTTCCACTTTTACCCGACTAAAAGCAAAACTAATCAAAACTCGACGGTCAAAACCAGGTTAAAAACCCGGCTCTAACCGGAACCGATACTTGATTTGTTGGCCAAAACCGTTTACTATCCATTTTTTTTTGAACGACTAAGCTTACTCCTACCTAAATTACACCTTAATTACACTCTTGCATAAGATTGAACCCATGACCTCCCAATCTAAGAGGCAAGCTTCTACCAAGTGAGGTTTACTATCCATTTGAAAGACCATTCTTAATGTTGGATAAATATACCCGGCCCAAAATACACTCGGCCCATCACCATACGATAAAACCCTCACATGTTCCCTCCGATTTCTCACTCCTTCAACGAACCCCCAAATCAAATCTTTTCATCTCCGATTTAGAGCAAATCTGCTACAGTTTCCATGGGGAAAGACGACGACGATATGAGAGGTGAGATGGAGGAGAGGTTAATTAACGAAGAATACAAAGTCTGGAAGAAGAACACACCGTTTTTGTACGATTTAGTCATCACGCACGCGCTCGAGTGGCCTTCTCTCACTGTTGAATGGCTGCCGGACCGTGATGAGCCCGCCGGAAAAGACTATTCCGTTCAGAAGCTGATTCTTGGGACTCACACGTCCGAGAACGAGCCGAATTACCTTATGCTGGCTCAAGTTCAGTTGCCGCTTGAAGATGCTGAGTATGATGCTCGTCATTATGACGATGATCGGTCTGATTTTGGTGGGTTTGGTGGCACTAATGGAAAGGTTTGTGTTTTTGCTGGATCTTGGTGCTTTTGATTTGTTTGGAATTGGTAAGTGTGTCGGTGTTTTTATTTTCTCAAAGAAAATTGTTGTTTTTTGTTGTTGTGCAGGGGTTGATTCTCTTTTTAGTGCTAATTTGCTGTTTAGGTTGAAATGAGTGTTAGGATTAGGGCTCATCTCATGTACCTATATGTCAGGGCTTTTTGTTTACAATTACCCCGTCCTTGGTGGATTCAGAAATTCTTTTTACTAGAGGAAAAAAATGGGTTGGTAAAAATGGGTGTAGGTAAAAAGCGGTTCGGGACAGTTGAAACACAAAACAAACCCATCTGTCCGTGTAAAATGAAGGTTGGGTTTGTTGAAACCACAATACAAAATTATCAAAAGTATTAAGAAAAATAATTGTTTAAATAATCAATTTCAAAGTTACAAGTTAGGATTCTATGAAAAGACCAATGTTTTCATTATTCACTTCCAATTAAGTTTGTGCCCAATGTAATCTGATTTGTGCCTTCTTTTTGTTTCAAAATTAAGAAAAAAGTATTTGAAAACAATGCGTTTTAAAACTCGATGTTGGGTCTGCCTCTGCTTTCAGTTGCTGATGTCATACATGAGCGGACATGCTGGTGCTTTCTATGTATATTTTTTATTGGCGAGGGTCATTTGGACGAAGTAGAGATGCCACTAAATCTATATGACTCCTATCTTGTATAGGGGTATTTGACACCTAGAGTGTCTCGTACAATACTATACGAGTCGTATGGGTTTTTTGATTTGATAGGTTGCACGTTTGTAGGGTAAATATATGCCATTATTGCCATATGACTCGTTCAGAAGTCGTATAGATTGTGTCATTTAGTGTATCTTTTAACATCTCTCTTTTTATGTTTATTTTTTAGGAGGGAATCTTATTCAAGAGTTAATTGTTTGTTTGTTTTTTTTCCTTTTTCCTGAAGCCGTTCAGGGTTCTATATTTAAGTAAAGGGTTGATGGTGATTTGAAGTGTTATCATTTGATAATTTTGGGAGAACAGTTTTAGTGTTAGATTGTATTTATATGATTGACATGGTGTTTTGTGCTTATTATTGGATGTTGTAATTGTGAATAGGCTCTGAGGTTTCTTCTTCTTCTTTTTTATTATCATTATCATGGATATATGGGTTAGGGTTTAGCAGTGTGACACAGGAAGAAGTCGGTGTATTTTTCACTTGGAGATGGAGTTTAAATGTTTAGAGTATATAGTAAAGTTAAAAACTTGGACAGTTTAGCATAAGTTTTTTTTTCCTTTTTTATCTATAATTCTATATGATCATCTGAAATTTGGATGTTATTTCTAAGTTTGAACTAACAATTGATGTTATGTTCAATAGTTACCTAGGTCCATTATTTTTGTTTGAAATCATATTTAAGGTCTACTTCAGCTCCATCACATTTGTGCTTTTACCGGCCTGTTTTGAATTATACTTTCCGAGGTTATTGCATGTCTTCACACATCCTCATTGCCTTCTGATATTATAGTTTTGCAATGTTTTTCTGTTTTTAGCACTGATTTCGAATTCAGAAAGTTATTGCATGTTATGTATTTTGTGATTGGATTTGGCTTCATATTTCTTCACTATGCTTGTTCTTGTATTTTTTTTCGCAGGTACAAATAATTCAGCAAATAAATCATGATGGAGAGGTGAACAGGGCTCGTTATATGCCTCAAAACTCATTCATTATTGCTACAAAAACTGTCAGTGCAGAAGTTTATGTATTTGATTATAGCAAACATCCATCTAAACCTCCTCTAGATGGAGCATGCAGTCCGGATTTGAGATTAAGGGGCCACAACACTGAGGGATATGGCTTATCATGGAGTAAGTTTAAACAGGGTCATTTGCTTAGCGGTTCGGATGATGCTCAAATTTGCTTATGGGATATTAATGGAACCCCCAAAAATAAATCACTTGACGCCATGCAAATATTTAAGGTAAATTTACATGTTTCTGATATATAGAATTTCCATCTGTCATCATACTACTAATATTGAATTTAAACAGATAAACATATCTGGTAAAATCTCACTCATAGTAGATCTATTAGTAGGATTTGGGGAGGATAGGTTGAGGGCAAGCCTTTCCTCTATCCTAGGGATTATAGACTACCAAAATTGATTTTAAAAGTTCATTTTACACGTTTGACAGGTTCATGATGGTGTCGTAGAAGATGTGGCATGGCATTTGAGGCATGAATATCTTTTTGGTTCATGTGGGGATGACCAATACTTGCACATATGGGATCTCAGGTCTCCATCAGTTACTAAGCCTGTCCAAAGTGTAATGGCTCACCAAAGTGAAGTAAGTACAAGATTTTATCTGTGCGAAAAACAACGTGGGTTCAAAAATCATAACTAGATGTTATGTTGTAGTAAAACGGGCTGCATAAGATAGTGTTGTAGTATGCTTTTGCTGTCTGAAGTTGTACCAATTAGACAATCATTGTTTGGGTGTTTGCCTAATACTTGTATGATTATGAATGAATACATTAATAACTGAAAAGTATATTCTTGTAAAAAAAGGAAGAGGTGATCATTGAAACGAAGGAAAACTCTAAAATTTTGTAAAACTAAAAAAAAAAGGGTAAATAGGTTACAGTATTTACCCTCTTTTGTTGCAGCAAGTATGAAACTGACAATTGAAAACTTAAAAATTGCTTATTGTAACTTCAAGTTCTAATACCCAAATCTAAGAGCATGTCTCTTGGAAAGAGGATTTTTTTCTTTGTAGGATTCTTGAATTGGTGTTAACACATTTTGCATGAAATACTACTTATATTGATGAGAGCTCATGATTTATTAATGTATTTGTGGTAGGTTAACTGCTTAGCTTTTAATCCTTTTAATGAGTGGGTTTTGGCAACTGGGTCAACTGACAAGACCGTTAAGTTGTTTGACTTACGAAAGCTCAACTCTGCTCTTCATACCTTTGATTGTCACAAGTAAAAGTTCTTGCATATCTTTGATCATTTTTTTTTCCAGCATGAATTTAATTGTGATGTAATGTTTTTCCATAGGGAGGAAGTGTTCCAAGTTGGATGGAATCCAGAGAATGAGACAATTTTAGCTTCTTGCTGTCTTGGCAGAAGGCTCATGGTGTGGGATCTTAGCAGGTAAAAAATTGAATTGTTTTTGCATTGTGGTTGTATTCTATTCTTATTAGTCTAGTGTTCGTTTTTTTCTAATTGAGCGGGAGGTTTCTTTGGAAGCATCCTCTCTTTCCTTAGGAATAAAGGCACCCTCATCCTCTCTTTACGCCCCATTTGCGGTACACGCGTATAATGTATATATGTGTGGCCCTTAAGGGGCAAAAGTAAAAGTGCACTAATTTTAACGCTATTTTAGTTATTTGTGAAAATAACGTTAAAATCATGGGGATGATCAACTTCAAACAATAACTTTGAGCCGGGGACTCTTTCGGAGCAGCCTCTCTATCCCAATTGGGATAGAGGTAAGGTTTGTATTTATCCGTCCCCCCTAGACCCTACTGAAAAGTGGGAATATACTGGGTAAGGATGTTGGTTGTTGTTGGTTGGTTGTTGTTGTAGTACTTTAAATACGTGACTAAGAGTAATCAAGACAACAACCATACGGGAGTACTAATATTAATATTTGTAAACTATCCTTATCATAAGGTGAGGTTTCGTTTGCGGTGTGCACATATAATGTATATATGTGTCGGCCCTTGAGGGGCAAAAATTTTGCACTAATTTTAACATTAATTTACTTAATTTTTGTGAAAATAACGTTAAAAAGCGTTGGTTGGTCGGTCGATCGAGCATCATGAGTCAGGGGTCTTATTGGAAGCAAACTCTCTATTCTAATGGGTAGAGGTAAGGTTGTCTACATGTTACCCTTCTCAGACCCTACCTTAACTTTGCTAATGATAGGATATACTATTATACTGTGTACGATGATGAAGACCCGTAGCCTAAGGAGAACTATATTAGCAACATGGTGATTGCTATATCTTTTTCCATACAAGTTTGCAAACACATTAGTTATGTATGAGCAAACGTGAAGAACCTGGTAATTCAAAATTATTTAAAATTTGTTTACTTATATGACTAATCTTGTTTGAAAACACAGGATTGACCAAGAACAAACACCAGAAGATGCTGAAGACGGGCCACCAGAGTTGCTGTTCATCCATGGTGGACATACAAGTAAAGTTTCAGATTTCTCATGGAATCCATGCGAGGAATGGGTGGTTGCTAGCGTTGCAGAAGATAACATACTCCAAATCTGGCAGATGGCTGAAAACATCTACCACGATGAAGATGAAACACCCGCAGAGGAATCTCGAGGTGCCTAAATATATATATATCCTTAAATCTATCAACATTAACTATATAAACACTTAGGTTTGGTTATCCTTTTATCTAAGAGATGTTTGTTTTCTGGTCTTTGGATGGCTTTATGTTGTTGAATTATGTTGTTCTTTAAAAGATGCAGTGTTTAGTGTTTGGATGATATGATCAGATTCACATTTCATGTTAAGAAATTTTTTTAGAATTTTTTTAATGTTTATTTCTTTAGTATTGTGTTTCACACTTCAATTGTAGGTTTTTCCTCTTAAATAGTTCTTTACAACTTGTTGGCTTTTATTTGAACGTATCCACACACATTGTGTGTGTATAGAGGATAGAGAAAAAAAAATAACAACCCACTCTTATTGTAATAATCCAAATGACTTCATCAAGATCAAGTCAAATCTTGGATTTTTTTAAATCATTGTAACAAATTTATAACACGTTTTCCTTTATGAGTTTGTGTAAATTCATCACTGTTTAAGATTTATCATCATTGTAAGTTTTGACTTACAACACTGTAACTGTTTTAGAGGCAAAACTTACAACGATGTTACCTCTTAAACAGTGATGAATTTACGCAAACTCATAAAAGAAGAAAGTGTTCTAAATGTGTTACAATAATGTTTAAAAAATTTCCAAAATTTGGCTTGATCTTGATTTGAGTTACTACAAAAAATGGGTTATTATTACTAGGGGTGTAAACGAGGCGAGCCGAGTCGATCCCAAGCTCATTAAGGCTCGAGCTCGGCTCGTTAAGAGTTTTATTTACAAGGCTCGAGCTCGGCCTGTTAGAAAATTTTTAGGCTCGAGCTCGGCCCGTTAGAAAATTTTTAGGCTCACTCGTTTAGATTTGAATTATTTAATTTATATACTTCAATTGCTAATTTAATTATATTTATAATTATATTTTCCAAATTTAACATAAAATATTTGATTTAAATACAGTTATCATAATTTTATATATAAAAATAATTACTATTATTAACAAACACTTAATATAATAAATAAAAGTTATATAAACAAAAAGCACGTTAAGGATCTAGCTCGAGCTTCATAACTAAACGAGCCACATTTTTGGGTTCGAGCTCGGGCTCATTAAGGCTCGGCTTGTTCGAGCTTTTTACCGATACGATCCCTCGAGTATTTCAGGAGATGCCTTAATTCGTTTACAACCCTAATTATTACTTCCATCTTATGTGTGTGTGTGTGAGAGAGAGAGAAGTATTTAGTTTTGTTTTATAATAGGAAATCGTATTTTAATAATCCAAAGTTTTATGAGTGCCTCTACCTGTCCCAACTTTGAAAATCGCTAACAACGGAACATACTTTCACACTATTTTCTTCTTGGACCTTCGTAAAAAACGTTAACGCCGTTAACCTTTTTTTGAATTTCAAATGGATCTTTTAGGGCTTTTGATCAAAATAAGAATACAAGTCGAATGATGTATAACTTACCTCGAAACGTAGCTCTAAATGATGATAATGATGATTGCCTTGATCAATTGAAAGTTTAAACACCCTATTGAAGAACTGTTTCATCATTTGGAGCAACATTTCAAGGTAAGTTATACATCATTTGACTCGTATTTTCATTCTGATCAAATGCACAAAAAGATACGTTTGAAATTCGAAAAAAAGTTAATGACATTATTTTTTTAACGGAGTTCCACAAGAAGAAAATTGTGTGAAAGTAGGGATCGTTATTGGTGATTTTCAAAGTTGGGACCGGAAGAGGCCAATTCTTAAAACTTTGGATTATTAAAATCCACTTTGCTTTTATAAACTAACAAAAAAACATACACAATCTTAAACAACATGCCATTGCAACCTCACCATTGTTAGCTTTGATTCATTTATTTTTCTTTTATTAAAGCCTTTGAGAATATAATTGTTGTCATTAGTTGGAAGAATTAGGCCATTTTGAAAAAGATCGTCAATTTGTGTAGCTTGTTGCTTCAACAGTCTCCCTAGCTATCTTCTCCGGTGGGCCTACAAAGACAAGCAACACCCCGTTAGCTTCACCACTGAAGGGGTCTCCTGTCGTCAAGACTTCGACGTGAGAATAAGCATGGTTTCTTTGGAAGTTGATAGCAAGTAGAGAGTGATTGAGTAACTCATATGTTTACCTAGCTATTTCCTTGCCTCTTGCCAGATTTCTCTTCCCTTTCTTTTGAATGCTAATCCTCCTTGTGAAACTAAAGTCTCCCTTGAAATCTGATATATTACCATTTAGGTGATATATGTTGACCACTGTAGCGACTCGACCTTTCATGTGTCCCGCTTTTTCTTTTGTCTAGGCATATATTTTTGCCCTTGACTTATCTGTTTTGCATGAATGGAAAGATGGCGCCTCCTCCTTATATGATATACTGATTATCTTTCTTCTTTTGCTAGGACATTAGTGGCTTCACGGTTCCTTTCATGCTCCCGCCTTGTATCCTTACTAACGTTAGCTAGGGTAGAAAATCCTTGCCTCCGTCTTGGTGTCGTTATCACTGACACTGGGGCGTGATGCCCTCCATCCACAGCCCCCCGTCGGGTGTGGTCGTTGCCACTTGCCTGTTCATACTCACCCTTGGTGACGTATGCTAAGGTGTCCCATGACGACGTACCCTACAATCGTTGCACGAGTGCCATTTGATGATTGCTTTTAATGCGCAATCTTACTCAATTCCTTTTATCAAGGCTGCAAAAGTTACTTTTACCATTTAATGCACATCCTATCATTATGATTATTTATTGATATATATATATGAGGGGTAAGAAAGGCAGTTCTTTGGATCCCGCTGTGTTCCTACGTCTTCCCCATACTCTTGTCTCCCTTTCAATCAACGGTCTTCCCAAGTTAGTTTCTTGTCTCTTTCCTTCAACTCACCATGTCGAACCGATTTGACATGCGAAATCGGCTATCAGAAATGTGGGAAGATGAGCTTCGGGTGTTTTGTGCTTTGTTTCATGTTGGTCCAGTGTTTTTACCGACACTCCCACGCCTGAATCAAAGCATTCCGGGTTGTCCTCCCAGATTCGTTGCTTTGTACACCTGATTCTTCGAATTTTCCAATTTTGCTTCCATTAACTACCTTCTTTGTCAAAATGTTGGAGTATTATCGAGCCAATTTGTGTCAACTGGCCCTTTTTGGTGTGAGTAAGATCACGCATTTTGAGTTGGTCTGTAAGGCAGTGGGAGCTACTTCTACCATTGCCCCTTTTTCGTGTTTTCTTTCAGCTTGCTAAAAATGGTGATTGGTTAACTATTCAGCGCCGTAAGGACCCTGCGTGCCAGTGTGTTTCCTTATAATCCGACTGTTAAATTTTGGAATAACCGATTCTTTTGGGTGTCTTCCGTGATCTTTTGGTTCCCCACCATCCTTAGGAACCCTAATGATTATTTCTTTGACATTACTTTGCGTGACTTAATTGCAAACAAAACTCATGTCCAACCGTTCTCGGAAGAGGTCCTCTTGCTCGTGGGTCTTTGCAAAAAGTGGGATAAAACATATCATCTTCCTTCCTTCCTTCCTTCCTTCACATGTCGTGGTGTGGATGTGTCTTGTAATTTTAAGCTTGATGGCCTTAACCCATTGCATTGTAAATGCTAACTGCTGTTTTACTTTTCTTGTAGCCATGGGTTTGCTGGATCTAATGAAGCTAGATACGAATTCTGTCAAGAGTTCCTCCCGCCCTTTGTTGGACAACGATGATGTTGTGACCATTCATGCCAAATCTGTTTATGCTGGTTTGGATTATGCTAGCATTCTTCCCGAGGGAGATGTAACACGGTGCGATCCTCCCTCCTTGGATGTGATCATGGCTCTCCCCAACCCTTCTTACCATAGGAGAAAAAAGAGATCACTTGATAAGGGTCCCTCGAAGGTTGGTAACTCTCCGAAAGGCATGAGGTTGCTTTCCGCCAAGGCGAAAAAAGCAGTTGAACCTTCTTTTCGAGGAGAACCTCAAACGTTGACTTCCTTAGGGACTCCCGAGCCAGAAAACAATGACGATCAGTCATGGGATTCTAGCAATGTTAAAGCAGATGCTAAGCCTGGGCCGCCCGTCGATCCCCCTCCGGAAAAACTGGATGAGGATTTTGCTAACCTACCATTTATTCCCTCGTGGAATATTTTAAACAAGGACACCTTTGTGGATGCTTCTGTTTGTCGAAAGATTGGCGAGGAGTTCTCAACTCCCGGGCAAGATCTGAGTGTAGGTGCGTTGAGCCACACCTCTCTGACAGATGAGCTATTTATCCACTGGGCTCAACTTGGGTCTATGCTTCCTGAAGCCTTGCGTCGCTGGTCTTCCTGCTGCTCGTCTCAAGATAAAAACCGCAAGAAGATATCTAGTTTATCTAATAGGCTTTGGCTGGAAAAAGGTACGGTCTCCGACCTGCGGAAACAAATTCTTTCTTTGAAAAAAGAAAAACTGGAACTTGCCACCCGTTGTGAGGAGGTTGAGAAAAACTTTGCACATAAGGAGACTCTTTTGCATAATGAAATTAGTCAGGCCAAGGAGGATGTTGAAAGGGATTTAGCAGCCCTTGAAGCTGGTCGGGCCTCTTTGACCGAGGATAGAAAAACCTTTAAAGTCAATGAAACGAAAGAGAAAATGGCAATTGAGCAACTGCTTCAACAGAACCAGGCGCTCCGCAATCGTATTGAAGAGTTGTCTGCTGACCGTGCCTGGTTTATAACAAAGGGATTCAAGCATTTCTTTTCTCGGCTTCGCTGTAGCCCTGAGTTCCTAGAACCCCTAGCTGCCGTGCCAAAGGCTGCTCATGCATACGGATTATTTGTGGGGCTGCGAGCCGGGTATCGTTATGCTGCTAGGGGGCGCACTATCGAATCAACTTCGTATTATGCTCCTGATTCCAAGGCAAAACTTCTGCAAGCTGTGAAAACATTTGAAAACGCTACATTTCCCTACTTAGAGACTTTGTCCCAGAGTCCTCATGCTTCGTTAGCTGTACTTCAGAACTTAGCACCGCAAGGGCTGGACGTTACAGACTTGATTAATGGCCCGATGAGCCCAAGCCAAACAAGCATGGCTACACCTTTCGCATCCATGCATCCACCACATATGCTGCCCAGTTCTCTGCTCCCATCTGACGTGACCCAGCTATCTACCTTAGACAATCCTTCTGCCACCCTTGTTAGCCCTGCTTCTAGGAAAGGTGACCATGATCCTACCGCAAAGGCTGCTGGAATGTAGATGCTTTGGAGTTAATTCAGCTAGGTCACTGATATTGTTAATTGTTAAGCTGGGAACAAGCTTTTCTTTTGTGTGGTTGGATTTTGGTACTTTGCTTTGGACATGCTTATCTTACTATCATATGATGATGATATGTTTTGTGGTTGACTGTTTGTCATGTATGTTTGTTGTATATGTTGTATATATTGTAAGGTGATCAGCATTATCATGAATGAGTAAGAAGTCTATCTTACTATTGCCCCATGTATTACATGGGTAGGTCATGGTCGGATTCCATAGAGCCAAATTTTATCCAGAGCTCACTCTTTTTGCGTGGGTAGGCCAATGCTAGACCCCATCTGCATAGGCAATGCCACATCCTATGGGTTTGATGCTTGACTTGCGTGTTTTTTTTTTTTTTTGTCACATTATCTTTGGTATATATTAACATCATGTGGTTATGTATAATAACTTGGACTAAATATTTTTCAACAAGCAAGACATGTTCATTGATAATATTTGGCATGTTGCCATACAAAATAGGAGGAATATCACACTCCATACAACAGTAACTTTTCCCAATGTGACAAAAGAGAAACACGTTTGTGGTTGCTTACTCACTTAAACGTAAAAACGTCGTAAATTACTTGCATTCCAATGCCTTGGCACTGACTTGCCTTCCATGCCCTTGAGCGGGAACCCTGTTCCGGGTTTGACCCTAGCATCGTAGTATTGGGCCATGTTTTGTTTGTACAGGGCTTCCTTTATACTGGCTTGCTCTCGTTCTTCATTCAGTAACTCCAAATTGAGTGAGAGCTCCCCTTCGTTTTCTTCTTCATTGAATCCGTGTTGCGTGTGAGAGTTGATCGGCTGGATAACTGTCTCTGAACCTTATATGATGCTAAACGAAGTCCTCCAATTACTTGTCTTTTCCATTATTCTTATCGCCCATAGCACACTTTGGAGTTCTTCTAGTCGGTCTTTTCCATACCGCCCCAACCTTGCCTTTAATTCATCCACAACTACTAATAGAAACTTTACCCCACCCTTGGTTGGCGGGAATGGGCCGACAATGTCCATTCCTCATTTGTGAAACGGACATGCTGAAGAAATTGTTATTAGATCGTACTTTGGGGCATTCTTAACTGGGGAGTGTAATTGGCACGCCTCACACCTCTGGAGTTCCTCTATTGTATCTTTATGCATGGTGGGCCAATAAAAGACCATATTCATTATTTTAGCCACCACCGTTCTTGGCCCGGAGTTTGTTCCGCATATTCCCTCATGTACCTCCCTAATCGGATAGTTACAGTAGCTCAGGTCCTACACATCTAAGGAGTGGTGCCGTGTAGGTTTTTTTTTGAACAACCGACCATTTTCAATCACATATTGAGCCGACTTGATTTTAATTCGTGTTGCCTCCACTTTGTCATCTGGTAGAGACCTGGCTGTTAGGAAGTCATGGATGGGTGTCATCCAGGTTTTCCTTCTTCAACTATCTTAGTAACCTCGGCTGCGGCGATGGAGCTTGTGTGTAACACTTCTATGAGCACTTTCTTTGTTAGATAAGCAAACGCCAAAGACGCTAGTTTGCTTAAGGCGTTGGCCTTCTTATTCTGGCTTCGGGATATCTGGACCAGATCACACAATGTGAAAAGTTTCTTGAGCTACTTGACCTTCTGAACATACGCCTTCATTGTTTCCTCCTTATCCTCATAACTGCCAATGATGGTTAGCCACCAGCAGCGAGTCCACATGGGCCATCAAATGTGTGACATGCATCTTTAGAGTTAAATGCAATCCGGCCAGCAAGGCTTCGTACTTTGCCTCATTGTTTGTACAAGGGAAATTCAAACGAAGGGCGTATGTGAGCTCCATTTCTTCGGGGCTTATTAGGATTAATCCGGTTCCTGACCTTTCCACACTAGATGCTCTATTCGTGTAGAGTAGCCAACTATTGGCATTTCTTTTAGCTTCTCGTACTTTAAATATTTCTTGACCTGTTTGCTCAGTGACCCTGGTTCCTTCGACTAAAAAGTCTGCGAGAACATGACCCTTGATGGTTGTTCCGGGATGGTATGTCAGGCCATGCTCTTCTCACTTTACCTCCCATTTGACCAATCTTCCTGAGTTTTCTGGTTTGACTAGAACTTCTCGTAATGAAGAATTGGTCATTACTTTAACAGGGGATGCCTGAAAGTACCTTCGTAATCGCCTTGTGGTGTGAACAACTGCAAGCACCGTCTTCTCAAGTGGCGGATATATGGTCTTTGCTTCTTTCAAAACCTTACTTATAAAGTATCATGGAGCGTGTTTGCCCTATATTTCCACCATTAGTACAGAGCTGATGGCCTCTTCCCCTAGGGCTACGTATAACAACAAAATTTGTCTTTTTGTGGTGTTACAAGTGGAGGTAACCCAACGATACATGCCTTTATTTGTTTACATCATCTCCCGCCTTATCTGACCATGCGAATTTCTTTGAGCACCCCTTTAAGGTTTTGATGAATCGCATGGAACGCTCTGCCAATTTTGACAAGAACATGTGTAATGTACCTAGTTTTCTATAAAGACTTTGCACATCTTTTCTGCTTTTTGGTGAGGACATCTACTGTATTGCTCGAACCTTGTTAGGGTTGGCCTTGATTTCCTGCTTGTTCACCACATGCCCCAAAAATCTGCATTCCTTGAATTCAAATGAACATTTGCTTGGGTTCAGCTTCATATTTATTTTCTGTAAGTTGGAGAACGAATATGCGACATCCCTTATCATGGCTTACTCAATATTGCTCTTGATCACCACGCCATCTACATAGGCCTCCATGTTTCGCCATATTTGTTGGTGAAATGCCATGTCAATCAATCTTTGGTATGTTGCCTAAGCATTCTTCAAATCAAAAGGCATCTTGGTATAACAGAACATACCCTAGGTAGTGTGAAAAGATGTATTTTCTTCATCTTTCTCATTTGCACATATTGATATCCCTTGTAAGCGTCGAGAAAACATTTGAGGTTAAAATCTGCTAATGAGTTGACCTTAAAGTCGATTTTTGGTAAGGGTAGCAGTCCTTAGGGCAAGCTTTGTTTAAGTCTTTGAAATCAACACACATCCTCCTATTTCCATGAGCCTATTTGACCATGACAGGGTTTGCCACCCATGTATGGTACTTCACTTCCCATAAGATTTTAGCATTTATTAACTTTTCCACTTCTATGCATACTGCCTGGCTTCTATCATGTGCCATACCTCTCTTTTTCTATATGACAGGTTAACTTTTGAATTGTTATTTTTATGAGTGTTCAGCAATATACCTTGGCACTCCTGTCATGCCATGACTGAAGGTTCCTAGCCAAAAACATCCTTGCTTCTTTGCAACAACATGGCGAGGTCTTGCTTACCATGTTGCGTCAGATTTGAACCAATGTTAATCAGTTGGTCGGGGTGATCTTTATTGATGCTGAGGCCTTCACTTGGCACTTATTCTTTTTCCACTTTGACCATGGCAGCCCTAAGAAAAAAGCTCCAAATGATCATCTTTGTCACCCAGGCCATCGTATGTCATGACGTTTGTTGGCATTTTGGTTTTTGGTGGGAAAGCAAAGTTAGCCATCATGGCAGAGAACTTGTATGAGTAGTAGGGATATACGGTTGGGAAAGGTCATCGACCGGTCCCTCCGTTTGGGCTACTGGTTGGGTAGTGTACTTACTGACGTAGGGTGCTGTGTTAACACCCTGGGCAACTGGATAAGGCATTTACATACTTGAGTATATGGAGTATGAAAAAGGTGGTGCCAACTGTTGCGACCAGAATAATTGTGTGGTGTTTTTGTTTGGCATTAGGATGAAAAATTGGTCCCCCATCTACCCTGGGATGACAGCAGCGAGTGTGACAAATAATGAGTACGTAACTAGTGGAGGGACCTCTTGACTCGTCGAGCTTTGGACGAAAAATGGTTGGCTTGGATTGAACAAAGTAGCCTCTGGTCTAACCATAACCCAGGATATGCTTTCAGAAAAGATTGGGAGCAGTTGCCCTGCGACCCCGAGCACTCATGACGGGGTGATGGACATGATTTTGGCTAGGGCATGTACCTTTCCCGTAAATTGAAAATGTGCACGTGACTCCGGGGCACTTTGGGCGAATGGAGTGATTGAGATGGTGGCATCTCATTCGTAGGCACCCGGACTCCCTTAAGGTGTTCTCTTATATAGTTACTAAACAGCTAGTGTAGGCGAGGGAAGTTTTGCCTTGCGCCTTCAGGCGTTAGCTCGATCATGTTTGTTATGACCGGAGACTCATTTCTTACATTTTCCTCGTGATTGTTTGTTTCTTCTATTCTTTTGAAGGTTTTCAACCCGTAAAGAAGAACTGCAACAGTGAGTGAGGAGTGTCATACCCAAGAAAGTTAGCAAGAATCTGTCCCACAGTTGCCTCCAAATGTTGTTTCAACAGTCTCCCCGGCTATCTTCTCCGGTGGCCCTGCAAAGACAAGCAACACCCGTTAGCCTCACCATAGGAGGGATCTACTGTGGTCAAGAATTCGGCGTGAGAATAGACAAGGTTTCTTTGGAAAGTTGATAGCAAGTAGGGAGTGATTAAGTAAATAATGTGTTTACCTTGCTATTTCTTGCCTATTTATAATCGGTTAACCTACTCTTGCCAAGTTTCTCTTCCCCTGCTTTTGAATGTTAATCTTCCTTGTGAAACTGAAGCCTCCCTTGAGGTATGTAACACCCCAACACGGCAAGGGCTGACATGTCATTATTATAGGTTTCAGAACACTTCCATACTTATTTAAATTCATAGTTTGAGTAAAGGAATGCAAATTCCTAATCTCTAGCATTTATTATCATGGTCTACCTAAACTCTTTAATCTTTTAATCATCTTTATCTTCTCTTCACATATCCCCATCAATCCTGCGCGTACTCGTAAAAATAAAGAAAACAACCAAAACGAAATATTACTGAGCCAAAAATAGTTGCGAAAGAATAATAGTAATGGTAGGGAACCAATTATCGAAATGCGAAAGAGTAACAATTATTTAACTAATAAGGTCAGCGTTACAATTATTTAACTAATAAGGTCAACAATTATTTAACTAATAACGGATGTCAGAACGAACCAACATACGATTAACAATTGCAATTACTCAAAACAAATACATAATCAAATAATTCGTATGGTAAAGAGATACATATTTGAGCACAAAACAAAACAAATGGTATACACAAACCCGTTGGCCTATTGTACCAAATCCTGAGTTGTATGTGGGCATAGACGAACACTCACCAAACAAAACAATTATACTGGGACCGGTCCATATGGCTCTTCAGAATTCAGTATGTACACATTTATACTATCAGGGTACTAAATAGAGACGTCATGAGCCAGTCAAATCGTCAAGGAAAATGCTACGCCATTGATGCTCCAATGACGCACCGGTAGAATCATCTACCGAAGGCTTGCTCGGGTAACTAAATTGAAACAAATTACAGATACAACACAATCAAATATCTAAACAAAGGTCGAAAATTACAGTAACCTTTACAAAATTTTCAGGCCAAGCCTATCTTACCCACTTATGTTCTGTTTCCTACAATTGTTACTTTTAAACCCATTTCCAAATTAGTTTTGTTTTTAAACCACCTTATAATCGTGTGTGTGTATATAAATCCTTTCGATATCTGAATTTATTTCAAATGTTCAAGTGTTTTCAAACCCGTTTCTC
The DNA here is from genome assembly GCA_009363875.1 of Mikania micrantha. Taxonomy (NCBI): domain Eukaryota; kingdom Viridiplantae; phylum Streptophyta; class Magnoliopsida; order Asterales; family Asteraceae; genus Mikania; species Mikania micrantha. Next base: position 55,940,547 of record CM018696.1, read on the forward strand.
AACCAAATTAATTCGCAATTATTTGTTTTCGGTTTCAATTTGTAATGTATAAAAAAACAATAATTTCCAATTGATAAGTTTAATTTAAACGTAACCATCATGAGTTGGTTTCTAAAATGATTACAATTCAGTTGGTTATGGTTGTGGGTATGATTTCGTTTGTTAAAAATAATCAAGTGGAAAGTTATAAAATAATAAAATTTCAGTTAAATTGTTCGGTTACCTAAATAACTAAAATGTTCGGTCATTGATTTGTTGTTAATTCATTGGAATTTTGAATCAATTATATTTGTCGGAACATTCTTAATTCATATTTCAATGATTTTTCTTTTGCCTAAGCATATACTTTTGCCATTGACTTATCTGTTTCGCATAAACGGAAAGATGCCGCCCTCTCCTTCTATGATTTACTGATTATCTTTCTTCTTTGGCCAGGACGTTCATGGCTTCATGCTTCCTTTCCCACTCCCGCCTTGTATCCTTACTAACGTTAGCTAGGGTAGAAAATCCTTGCCTTCGTCTTGGTGCCATTATCACTGACCCTGGGGCGAGCTCATGTAGCATCATGCCTTTGTATATCAAAATAATCAGATTCATGGCGGATCACCAATTGTATGTTCAAAAAATGTACACAAATGTTAAACAATCGTTTTTCTTAAAAGATCAGTTACATAAATCATTGTTAACAAGTCGAATATAAAATAAACTAACATGGCTAAAGTGCGAGTATGTTGAATCATTGGCGTCTGAGATGAGGATGGAGAGATGGAGAAGTGATAGAGAGGTCGATGTAAGCATTTGCTTAAATCATTTGTTTTCTTCTTTTTTATGTAACAAATGGTATTAACTTTTTCTCTGCTTTAAAAAAATATTTTTAAACCAATGTTACTTAGATAGTCAGATATACTGTTATATTAGCAATGGATCTAAAAAAAAAACATGTGAATAACCACGTCCTAAAGATTATCCAATCATATTGGCCAACATTATCATATTCAATCTTGAAAAAATTGGGTACCTTAGACAATTTATGAAGGCCGAATTTTCTTTCACCAGAATCAGAGTGACACTGACACATCTAATTTAGTAAATTATCATCAAACATATTTTTTGCGCGTAACATTCGAAATATTTAAACTTAAACTCCCCACCACCAAAATATTTATTAAATATTTATATTCCCATATGGTTTCTTGATTTTCCCATATTCTCTGAAATTAAAATAAAAGGATTAAGAGTTTAAGACCCAAAGATATACTAATTTTAATGTATTTAATCTTCGACAATGTAACTGCAGTCAATCCTGACCTATATGTTGGATTCGATTCCTTTGACTCATATTTTAACATGAATACAAAATCAGTAAATAACACGAGATTATATGAAACCTGTGAATCCAGTGAATGCGTTGTTGATTCCTGACATGATGCTTGAGAGATGATGATCCGATCGGTTCCCGTTTAGGGTGTATAGCGAGGATGGATTAGGAGAGCTCGGGGAGGAAGGTTCACGAAATCCAGAGGGTTAGGGATTTGTGATGATGATGTTGGTAACCTTAGCTCATTTATATATACACCCAAGGCGCAAACTCTAATTAGGAAAAATAAGGATAATTATGTCCATCAAATAATTATCTATCTACTAGGGGTATTTAGGTAATTGATCTATTTAATTAGATAATCATGAGTGCCACATTTAATTATTTAGTCTAACATTATACACATGTAAAATTGTGTAACCTAACATGAAGTCATGAACTATGTTAAACCAATTTATCCAAACGTATCAAACGGATAGATGGGTAGTTATTAAGTTCCAAATGTGCTAATTGGGTTTGTGAGTGGTAATTAAGTTCCAAATGTGCCAAACGGGTTGACGGATCAACGTGTTTGATTAAAAAAGTTAAACATGACAACTCAAACATGTTATATACGACAATTAAATTAATAATGTGTCTCGGTTCAGACTGGAAAGCTAAAACCCCTTATGTCATTGACAATACATTATGTCGATAAAAATTGGGTTTTAAGAAAAAAGTGTTGAACTTTAGAGTGATACTGCCTCCACATAGTGGTTCTATTTTTAGCAGAGTACATGATCAATTTTTTATGAGATTGAGGCATTGACAAAAAGGTTTTACACTTACACGAGATAATGTCAAGTATAATGATGTTTTAGTGGAATGTTTAAGAAGGCATTCACGTTTAAATAACATGCGAGTCTGTGCTAGAGATTTTACTCATGTTCGTTCTTCTGCACACGTGTTAAATCTCATTTTTCAAGATGGGTTGAAGGCAATCGAATGGGCCCTTGAGAAGGTTCGAGAGTTGGTAAAATATGTAAGAGGAAGTACTGCTAGAAAGCATAAGTTCGTAGAATGCATAAAACAACTTTCATTACAATGCGGGAAACTAGGGTGTTCACGGTTCGGTTTCCAACCGTGAAACCGTCCAAATCAGTCATCGGTTTGGATTCACGGTTGGGTTTTTTTCAAACATTTGGTCGGTTGGTTTCAAAAGTTCAAAACCGTAATAAAAGGTTTGGTTTACGTTTTCACCAAAAACTGGTCGTAAAAAACCAAATCGGACCATATGTGTGCACACGTTATATATAAATATATACACATAGATATATCTATATATGCATATATATAACATGTCTGTATATGTGTATGTATAAATTGAGTTAATGATCCATTTAAAAAAAATACATTTAGACTTGGTTTAATTAGTTCATGATAAACTATAAAGGTTTAGTGTTATTTGATTTGTATTAACGAGATCAAAAGCCCAAACCCTAAGCCAAACCGGAACTATGCCGTTGATAACGGTTCGGTTTTACAAGTCAACTTCCAACATATTAATTTTTGTATTATAGTTTTAACCGAAAAATTTTAACATGAGCGATAAACCGTTTATATGAATCTCCGTCTCTGGCCTGATGGTGTGCGTAGGGATTGATGAAAATTAGCAACAACACATTTAATCATATGTGATTGAGAATGAATCCATCAATCTCATGTTTGCATAATGAAAATGAAAATTATTTAATTAAAAAGGTGGTGACTGACATTACGATTTATGGCTCCAGGAAGACCCTCAAAGAAAGCAGGCCAACCACAGCCAGTATTGAACTTTGCAGTGGACTTGTAGAGAGGGGTTCCACAGCCTGCACAGGCATATGATGAGCAGGGGCGTCTCCGAGAATTCGAGTGCCCCGTGCGAAAAGGGAAAAAAAAGGCCCCTTAGATAATTTTTTTTATATATAATGACTAATGTTGTTGCAATTAACGTATCAGATACATACGTCTTCTTTTTTTCTTTTTGGGCTGGCCGAATGGGCCTTGTAGATGTGCCTATTGTTTTTTTTAATCATTTATTGGGCCTTTTAATTTAATCTATAGAATGTTATAATGGGACAGTTGAATTTTTATAAAAAACATATAGTATATATAAATTTTTTTTTATAAAATTGTGCCCCTAAAAACGATGGGCCCTGTTGTCACACCCCGGGCCGGCGGGAACGGATCGGGTTTTCCCGTCGGGCGGAAGGTTCCCGAGGCGCGATATCTTTGGGTGATAATCAATTGATCAGATTGTTTACATAGCACATGAGATATAAATGAGAAATGCTAATCATGACATGAAATAGAATTACAAAGTTAAATTACATTGTACATCATAATTTAACTAAGTAACTCTAATCAAAAAGAATCATTGAGTTTATATCTTGAACTGTACAAGATATACAAAAGTGATTCACTGTTTTGTCAATATCAAAAGTATGCAGTCAAAAGTAAGCTAGGTCTTCTAAAAGTCCACTAGCTTAGCACTGGCACAATTGTATCTACACCTGTCCGTCACCTGAGAAAACATGCATTTAAACAAAGTCAACACTAGGTTGGTGAGTTCATAAGTAAGTAAATTGAAAACCATTGAATTGATCATGCACACATCCACAATGTCATACTTGTTGCTTGTAATACTTGTTTCATCTGTACCACCCAATGGCCTCTCCTTAGTTGTATGTACAAGTAGTGTATCACCTGATCAAGTATGCTTATATATAGGGAATCCTGAAAGGGTCAAGCCCAGACGCTATCCCACCACATACTCAGTCAAGTTCCACACCACTTGCGATACAACTAAAGATATCCATTTCCCCGCTTATTCATCGCACTTGAGTTGTGTTCAGTTATTGTATTGATGATAGAATAATATATTGTATGGGGTTTAATTATCAAACCGAAGTATTGATAACCCTCGATGTAATAAGGAATTTTAGATTAATATAATCTTGTCCTTGTATTATTCTATACTTGAGGTGGGTTAACTGATGATACTCTATTAAATATTAAGAGTGTGAGTTAACCCCTTGCAACTTGTTCTTGAACCATAGTGCATAGAGCCTAAAAGGAATCCATTGAAATCCTCACGTAATCAGATTTCAATGCATCCGATTTAACTCTACCACTTTGCATGTCTATTGTCCTCAACGAAATCTATTACTAGTAGTGTCACATGAGAGCAGATCACCTTCTCAACCTACTAGTCAATAGGGTTCTCGCTGGATTAATTACTTATCACTGTAGATTAATATCACCATGTGTCGCTTACCAGAACCTGACTTGAGGTCGCCCTGTCACCGGTCATACGTTACCGGCCAATGAATTGTTACGATCAACATACTAGCCCTACAAGCTAGAGGTTTGTCAAACCTATGGTACCACTATGCTATCGTCGGTTTAGTCCCGTCAAACTAACTGGTCAGCGAATTAAAGGGTCTTACATGATCACTTGAACAACTTGGCACATGATTGAAGTGATATAATGCAAACAGGTCAATAGTAACTAATTGTAATTGTATTCTCTTGTACTCTTGTTCTCATTGTCATATGTTCTCCGTGGTATTAACAAAATTAAATAAGAACTAGTCTTATTAGGTTATGTTAATTAATTGAGTGAATGATGTTGTTATCATGAAATTATGTTATCATGATTATCATTCCATATTCCTTGTTCTTCTTGTAACATGTGTTGAGTTGTGAGGTTAAGTATTATAAGATCTAGTCTTATTACACTTATTTAACTCTTGTATTGAATGATGTAGTAAAGATATATTATCTTTATATCATTCGTGTGTTTTGCTCTTGTAATCATGTCTTCGTGTTTCCTTGTAATTGTTGTAATGTCATTTCTTGTAAGAATAACTAAGTGTTATAAGAGTTAACTTACTACTAAGTTATTCTATTGTATCGATGAGTTATGATATTATAATATCATCATCATCTTATCTTTCCTGTATTCTTGAATTCAAACAAGCATGCATACAATGATTTATGATAGTAACAAGTTAATATCAACTAATCAAAGTATTAACAATATATAAGCACAACTTTTAAATAAATAAAAGTAAAGCATGTTTCTCAGCCCCGAGAGTTTAAAATCAGTAAAGATTAACGAAAAGGGGCATATGAACTCACTTTGTTGTTGTTGGAGTTGACTTAGCTTAAACGAGGATGCACGCGCTCTTGTTGTCGTACTGATGTTGTATTCACAGTCCTGTGTTTGATTAAATGTTATTTGAGTTATGATCCCCTATTTGATTGTTCTTTTTGAAATCTGAGTTGTTAATTGAGTTGGTGTAGTGAAAATGACTCATTCTTGTGATTTTCATAAGAATGGCTCGTGCTAATGAGTTTTCACCCGAATGAGTCATTCTCCCGAATGAGTCCCGAATGACTCATTCTTCCGAATGAGTCCCGAATGAGTCACCCAAATGAGTCTCGAATGAGTCACCCGAATGAGTCTCCCGAATGAGTCCCGAATGAGTCATTCTCCCGAATGGGCTCATACTCCACTCATTCTCCCGAATGGGCTCATACTCCACTCATTCTCCCGAATGGGCTCATACTCCACTCATTCTCCCGAATGGGCTCATACTCCACTCATTCTCCCGAATGAGCTCATACTCCACTCATTCGGCCGAATGGCTCATACTCATGGGCCATTCGCCCGAACGGGTTTTCAGCCATGGGAGAAGATGATTTCGGGGTATAGTCGTATATATAGTCGTTTTGAGTGGGTTTAGGTGAGTAAACTCATTTAGAAGGTGTATGGGTCGAAAAGGGGGTGTTTTAGACCGGTTAAAGTTCGGATTTTGTCGGGTTTGTAGAAAACCCTAAAAATCGCTACTTTGATCTCGATTTTACCTCGGTTTTGGTCGTTTTCAGGGCGGATCCTTTGTACTTTCGTGTAGAGGGTGATGAGAGCTTCAAGTAGGTTCAAGAATGGAGTGATTTGGTGAAGAAATGAAGAAGTTATGGAAGAGAGAAGGTGAGAAATGGGGAGGGTTTTGTGAAATCCGGAAATTTGAGTTGTGGTGGAGAAGATGAAGTGGGAAATGAGTAAATTTGACTCATTTATGGTTATTTATACCCCGAGGGTGTTCGGGTTCGTTTTCGTTGCTCGGTTCGCGTTTTCGTTACGTTTCCGGAAAATTACGCGTAATTTAAATAGAATTAATTAAAGTAACTAATTTAATTATTTTGATGAGTTTCAAAATTGTAAAATGTTATTTATTTTATTTTATTAAATTATTTTCGTTCGTGTCGTGTTTTCGTTTTCGTTTCGTCAGATCGCGTCACCTTCGCGCGTATTCGTCCGAATCGTCACCCGGTCGAACACGACGATTGTTTTGCTTTCTGACTTTTGTTTTCTACTTGTCAGTCATCATTTCAGAACGTTAAACTCACAGATATGTTTGTGTGAATCTTCACCCACACAAACACACTGTCAGTTCGTTATTCTGAAACGACACTGATATTATGTTTGAATTGTGTTTCCTCACTGTCGGACTCAACTAAACATCATGTTTTCACATTGTTTTTAAATTGTCTTGTCGGCCATCTGATTCCTGTCATCTGTGGACATCAGATCGCAACCGATATGTTTTCGTGGTTCACTTGTAAACTGTTGTTTCTCTTGATTCGTTGTGTTAACTGTTATTAAGTTTTCACTTAATAAACACAACTAATGTTTCAAATGTGTGTTGTACTTAATGTATTTAAGTTTACACTAAAATACGTCCAACTGTGTATTGTATTCTGAAATCGGTTATCATAAACACTGTTCACATATACGTATTTGCACATAGTGTAAGGTGAAAGTACACATACCGTACGGACTTGCCGGACGATCTGGCACCTGCTGTTACACCTGTGCGGGAGGGGGGTTTGCACCCCCTCCAAGCCGGCCCTGATGATGAGTATGATATTTCTTCAAAGACAATGCATGATTCTTTAATTAGTGAGAGTTTAAATACCGGTGTTGATCCATTAGATGAGCTAGAAGGATTCGAGTCATTTGAAAATCAATTTAGAAGTGTTAGAAAAGTCACACTTAACCATGTATTTAGAAGAATATTATAGACTTGGTAGAAAACAATAACTTGATGTTCTACAGTACTAGAAAGATAACCAATTAACTAGGGGAGATATCACAGTTGTCTCTCATGGCTCGTGATATATTGAACATTCCAATAACGACTGTTGCTTCTGAATAATCTTTTAGTATTGGTGGACAAGTTATAAGTAAATATCGAAGTTCACCAGTATCTTCAAATGTTGAAGCGTTATTGTGATGTAACCCCCTGTTGCTATTTAATCTTTTTCACATAATATCAGAGTTGGTTCCAGAAAATTTCTTATTTTCAAAACCTTGTTTAACTTTTTAACCTTCTTTATTTAATAATATTAAACAAAGTTTAACACAAACATAAACATGTCACACAAAGTTATGTTTCTTATTTACATAAGTAAGTTTAAACACAAGTTAAAACCCTTGTGACAAAGTTCGTTCGATTTAGCTCTTGACCCGCCTCAACCATTACAGCCGCATCCGTCATGTTTGACCTACAAACATCACATAATAACTCCCATTAGTTTATAAGAACTAAGTAAGTTAAATCCCAATGGTTTCTCAAGACAAAAATGTAAAAATACATTTTTCACAATCAATGTTTCAAATGAGCCATTTCTATTCAAATTGACTCATCACAATGTAATAATATCATATTATTATTTATCAACTATTGTTTGCAATAGTTTAATCATGATCACAATATGGTGTTCACCCTCCTGTTCTTCCACCATAGTTACTTGTCAGCACCTCTGACTATCCACACACATGTGGTTTCATACATAATTTTAAGTCTTAAGATGTTCACCCACCGGTCCTTCCATCTAAGTCACTTGCTATCACCTCTAGCTATCCACACACCTGTGGTTCGTTATTTCAATCAAATCACTATGATATTCACTCACCAGTACTTTCATCATAGAATCCCACTATTTTAATTCACCAACGTATTGGATTTATCATAGCTTGTTGAACTTCTATTATTCAACTTTCCACTAGCACCAATACCATTCCTATCATATAATTGATTCAACAACAAGTTTAATATTCATTATGTGATGTCATAGTTGTGGGATTACTTACCTTGATCAGATAATGGATTATCACCTACAGGTTCCTTTCCCGATCTATGGCTACTTGCTTGACCTCCACTACCACCACCTAGTTGCAAAGCACATATACAACTAGTTTCAATACATATAGCACATACATACAATCAAGTTCAACCCACTTGACTGGTTTGACTTTCTCAAAGTCAATTTGTCACATAATTTACTCTATCTTACTACATTTAGCAAGTTTTAGCCAATTATCACAATTAATCATATTCCATGCCTTCCTTAGGCATTTCATCATATAATTGATGTTCATTACATTAGTTATGATCCTAATCACCTCTTTTAATCAAAGATTCACCCAAGATCATAACTTTTATTAACTTTAACATCAATTTACTACATTTTAACATTTAACTCATAGATTATGATCCATATTTCATTCAAAACCATGATTTAATCATCCTACTAGTTATCAAACACAATGATATGGATTTAATAATAACCGAACATTATACCGGCTTAAAACGAAGATTTCACGGTCAAAATATCAAATTATTCGTTTCTAACTATTCCTAGTCCTCATCGTTACCCCTTTCGAACAAATTTCTGGTTGAAAACAACGATCGGATGTTGTAGAAACAATCATTGGCTCGATCCGGATGTTTAGAGAGCTCCAAATATGATTTTTGATGGTCAAAAGTTCGTATGGCTGAAGATTATGGAGCTGCTATTCGAAGAAGATCAATATTATGTTGAACATGAAATCTGATCTTTATTCTAATTTTTTTTTCAAACCGCCATACTTGTCGTATATCGCCAAGAAAGGCTTATGGGGCCTTGGCGTACCGCGAAGAAATCCGGAGTCCTCAAATATTTTGGGTTCTTCGCGTACCGCCAAGGAGGCTCAAAATATCTTTGGCGTACCGCGAAGGATTCCATAACTAATATTTACCCAATTTTCTTGTTTTCGCGATTTCGAGGGAATGCACACATACACATGATTTAAAACCCCATAAATGTTTATATTATTTTTATTACAAAACATGTATGACCGTGAAAACCGGTCGTTACATGTGCACTCGTGATAGGTTGTTTGATTTAGATGGTATTGACTTTGTAACTTTAATTTTCGTGTGCTTAAGTGCTTTCATGTTTATATAATTATATATAATGTTTATACATCCTTCATGATTTATATATTTAGATGAAAATGAGAAGGATATTGAGGAAGGAATTATAGAAGATATCGAAGCACTAATTTCAACTTTTAGCAATAGCAACTTTTAGGTAACATCAACTTTCTTTGACTTTCATTATCTTTAAAACTTTCATTATTATAAGTACATAATCATGTAATTTTTTTTTAACTTCCTTTAGCTTGGCACATGTCTTGTTTTTTTGACTTGAGTTAGCATCAAGTCCAATATCAGTAAATGACTTCAGCCTTAATGGCGATCGCACCAAAGAGCAAAGACCATGACCATGTTGGTTTTGGAATAGAAAGGTCTGTTAAAAACTATGTATTTCATGTAATTTAATCGAACTATGTATTTCATGATTCAAGACTATGTATTTCAAAATTTGACCATTTTTTAGATGATCCGTGCTAACCCAAAGCCATTTTATCAAAACCGTTATGACCCAGGACCAAAATAACTATTTTTTAAAATAACACGCCTTGACCCGAATTCGTTTTAACACGCTACCCGACCCGACCCGCTCAATTTGCTAGGCATAGTCTCGGTGTAAGTAGAGACAAATTTGTGACCATTTTTTCTTCCCTATTTTTGTTTAATAAAAATAAAACAATGCTAAAAGGAAATCATATATAAAGTGTCCACCACGTCTATTAGACACTTAAGTAGTTAAGTTTAACAAATGAACAACATGACATTATTAACATTTGACATGAGATGCTACTATTGTAAGTATAAGATAATTATCACACAAGACATGTTTGTTCTTGCATTATAATTATCACATGTTTGTGTGATAGCTTCGTATTTTTGAAATAATTATCACGTAAGAACATTTAAGTCTTCTGTGATAGTTATCATGCGTCTCTGAAACTCTCTTTCGCTCACTTTCACACACACACACACACACATATACATATATGTGTGCGAGGTTTAAATAAAAAGCTAACTTTCCCTAAAAAGAAATATGATTTTAACATTTGTCATGATATTAAAAAAAAAAAAGATAAAAAGCAAATTGGGTATAACATCTGTTGTTGTCTTTTTCTAAGCTTCTCTCATTTTTCTTAAACATTCATTACTTTTTATATTACATTATAAAATAATTATTGACAAATAATTTTATTTAAATGAATTAGATTTTTGTAAATGTACTGTATTTTTCAAACGTGTACTGGATTTTGTAAACACGATGATTGGATTTTTGCATCAAAATATATAACAAAAAATATATCAAAAAAATATAGCGTGGAAAAATATATGCATAAAAATACATTGCATCAAAGTGTCTTGTTGTATAACTCTTCCACCCTTTTTCGAGCACTTTGATCTCAACCATTAATTTATCAATGGATGTCTTTGATCACTTCTTAATCTCCTTAGGTAAAATAATTTTTTTAATAAGAATCTCCCTACATATGTGTGCATTTGTGTATATGTGTGTGTATCTGCGTGTATTTACACACACACACACATATATAGGGTTTGAATCTTTTGAAAACTCGATCTTAAAGAGAAAACCCTTAAACCCTACGTGAACCGTTAGATCAAACTTATTTTAGATTTTAATTAATTAAATAGAAAAAAACATGTGGTCCACAATAAAGTTAAATATTTTAATGAGGTTTTTGAGAAGAAAATAACTTTTTTACCCTTTAAAGAGTATAAGTGACTTTTTTTCACTCTTTCTCCTCTCTCTTCATTAATTAATACAGATTCTCTCTCATCTCTCTTCTTTCTCTTCTCTCTTTTCATTAATTAATTCAGATTTTATCTTCTTTCTCTCCTCTCTCCTCTCTCTGAATTCATCATTCTCTCTCCTCTTTTTCTCTCTTTATTCTATATGTTTGGATATTAAAATAAAATAAAAATATTTTTTTAAAGAAAAACAAAAAATATACACATGTGTATCAAACACAAATTTCACTACTCAAACACAATATTACATATTTTCAACCATAATAAAATATTACACACGTGTATTTTACATATGAAACAAAAAATTACACATGTGTAAATTTATAAATGAACATCAAATTAACCAAAACACCAAAAACTACACATGTGTAGGTGTAATATTTTATAAATCTCAAATATATAAAATATACACATGTGTATATTTTTATTTCTACACATGTGTAGTATTTCGAGTAAAGTATACTTTTTGTATTAAAACTTATACATTTTTATTTATACGCATGTGTAATTTTTTATATCTTCTTGTAAAAATATGTTTTTTTTAATTTTGTATAAAAAAATATACATTTTTGTTGTTGTTTTGAAGTTTTAAAAAACTTTTTTTTAAATTGATGGAGAGAGAAGAGATATATGAGAGGGAAATTTGATATTAATAAATTATTATATATATGGATGATTTTAAATAAGAGAGAAAGAGATAAATTAATATATATATGGGTGAGTGGTTAAAGACTATTATACCCTTTTTCATATTAATAATTTAGAAAGAAAAAAATGTTGATCTAACGGTTGAGATAGGTTTAAGGGTTTTCTCTTTAAGATCGAGTTTTCATTTGATTCAAATCTTATATATATATATATATATATAAAGGGAGAGGTTCAAATGTTAACCCTCCCTTATAGCGTTAACCGCTTAACCCTAGCGTTTTTTGCTCGAATCTTAGTTTTTTTTTCATGGTTTTTATTATACATAAATAGGGGGGTTTCTTTTTTGTGTTTTTGCTAATTCATCACCGTTTGGAAGTTATAGTAAGTGTAAGTTACTTACACTTACTTACAATCCAATCAGATGTAAGTAAATGTAAGTAAGTGTAAGTAACTTACACTTACTATAACTTCAAAACGGTGATGAATTAGCAAAAACACAAAAAAGAAACCCCCCTATTTATGTATAATAAAAACCATGAAAAAAAAAACTAAGATTCGGGCAAAAAACGCTAGGGTTAAGCGGTTAACGCTATAAGGAATGGTTAACAATGGAACCTTCCCCTATATATATATATATATATATATATATATAGAGAGAGAGAGAGGATTGTGAACAAATAAGAACCCATAGATTAAACAATAATCCATTAACTCAAATCTAATTGTTAATTTAAAAGTTTAGTGCATAGGATTTTGTCATGTGTTCACATTCATATTGAAATAAAGAATGGTATTTTAGTCATTTATATTATATCAAAAAGTTGGAATTAATATGATAGTGTCATGTGTCACATTTTAACATATTTTATTTAAGCTAATTTTTATTTAAAGTTTACCACATTTTTTTATACATTCATAACTTTTTTATACTATAATATTTTAATATAAAAATTGAACCATTTTACTCGTCTTATCTTTCTCTTTAATTCCGTTATAGTCTTGACTACGTTTTTTTTTTGTTTTTTTCGGATGTTCGTATTTACATCAATGTAACAAGTATAAACATAACACATTATTTGTAACGAGTTGTAACGGATTTAATTTATATTGTCGTAAATTAAAGAAAAAATTATTTGTATACCTGTTAAATCATGTGCCATTGAATAGTTCTTTTTTATTCTTAATAGCTTATTGGTTCTCATTTGAATAAAATCATGCATTCATGCATAGGGCTGTAAACGAACCGAACGTTCAGCGAACAGTTCGTGAATTGTTCGGCGGGAAGTTCGTTTATGTTTGTTCGTTTAATAAATGAACGAACACGAACAAAAAATTCCGTTCGTTTAGTTAAATGAACGAACATGAACAGAGGTCGTGTTCGTTCATTTGTGTTCGTGAACGTTCGGTAACATGTTCGTTTACGTTCGTTTATGTTCGGTTAAGTTCATTTATTATATTTATTTATTGAATATGTTGTATATTTGTTATTTTTTATTTTTAGTTTAACAGCATAATATTTAAATTATTTTTAGTTTCGTACTATAATATTTTAATTTATATATATATATTTGTAAATGATTACCTCCAATGCTTGAGATTATAAAAGTTGATTTTTGTTGTTTAAATAATATGTGTTCGTTAGCGTTCGTGAACCGTTCGTGAACAAGCTAAATTCCTTAATGAACGAACACGAACAAGAATCTTCGTTCGGTTAGCGTTCGTGAACCGTTCGTGAACAAGTTAAAAGTTAAACGAACGAACACGAACAAGGGCTCGTTCGTGTTCGTTCGGTTCGTTTACAGCCCTATTCATGCATGCATGTATATCATAAGTTAAAAATACAAAATCTTTTTTGCGTGTAAAGTGTGAAACATGCATGAAATTATCATGGAAGAATGATTGATACTTTGATGCTAATTTTACATAGAGAGAGAAATGTCACAAAGTGTTGAAATTATCACGCAAGCAAAGGTGGGTAAAAAACTTGGAACCGGCAACCCGAACCGGTGGGTACAAGCGGTTCCATATTTTCAAAGAAATTGGAACCGAAACTGAAAAAACGGAACCGATTCCACTTTTATCCGGCAAAACCCAGACCGGAACCAGCCAAAAACCTGTTGGAACCGGTCAGAAACCAAAAGCAGTTATTGACTTTGTTCACCGAAACCGGAGCCGTTTGGAACCAAAACCGGTTCCAGAAACAGAACCGGTTCCACAAAAAACCCAGTTTGCCAACATCTGCATGCACGTATAAATTGTTTTTGCATGATAATTTCAGACTCCTTTCACATGCAATATCCTTCCTCTTTGTATAGTAACCATTAACCAACCCTTATGTATGTAAGTATGCATGTATGTATGTATGAATGTATGTGTGTATGTTTTATACAGGTTTTTTTTTATTATATAGTAAAATATGTTTAATATACAAACACAAATAATAATAATAATAATAATAATGATAATAATAATAATAATAATAATAATAATAATAATAATAATAATAATAATAATTGAGCTCACCCAATACAGTCAACTCGTGGCCCGAGCTCGAGTTCTCAGCTTGATAAAAAAAGGGTCAGGCTAAATATACCCCTCATTCTGACTTGTTATACCCTCTCCGCAAATTATAAATATAAATTTGTCAAAATCAACCATTCAAAATTATAACACAACCAAAATGAACCAAACATTATTTCCACCTTAAATTCTACTAAACATATCCCCTTCTTACTTGTCATACCCCCTTTCTACAAAATATAAAATATAAATTCATCAAAAATCAGATTTAATCGTATAAACCCTAATTCATCTTTGTTCAAATTCGATTGAACTGAGGCCTGATCGTTGTTACAAACATAGGGTTTTAATTCCTCGAACAAAAATGAGTGTAATGGTGTGTGAAACACCTATTTTAGCTAACTAATTCGTGTTCGTTGCTTGATGAACCGAAGTCGAACCGCTGAGTTCTTACAGATCTTTTTCTTGATTTGTTTAAGATTGTGAATAGCTTTGGTTTACACCGAGTTTCGCAGAAGTTAAAGGAATGCTTGGGTTCAATTAATTTTGAGTTTTATACTTGTTTTAATAGAGTTTGAGTTTTCGTTCGACTATGGTTATTTAGGCTTATATTTCGTATTAATTTGATTTTTAAACGATGAATTGATGATGATGATGATGATAATGATTCCGTGATGTTTGCAGTTGTTTTAATTTTAAATGTTTATGTATCTTTTTAGTTAACAATTAAAAACATAAGGTTTACTTGTATATATTTAAAAATATTAAGAAGGGGTTTGACAAGTAAAAAAATTACAAAAGTGGGCTTGAACTTTAAACCCTTTTGATATTTTTAGCATAAGGTTTACTTGTATATATTTAGCATAACCCTAAAAAATTGAGAGAAGCTCATAAGCCTACTAGATTCGGCCGACTTTAATTTTGGTATTTTATGAACTTTAAACCCTTTTTATTTTGGCCCTATATTATATTAGGGTGTGGCTAAATGTACCCCTCTTTTGAACTTGTCATACCCCCTTCCTTAAAATATTAAATATAAATTTGTTAAAATCAACCCTTCAACTATATAACACAACCAAAATGCACTAAATATTATTTTTACTTTAAAGTCTACTAAACGTATCCCCTCTTACTTGTCATACCCTATACAAAATATAAAATTAAATTCATCCAAAATCAGATTTAATTGTATGAACCTAGTTCCTCTTTGTTCAAATTCGATTGAACTGAGGCTCGATTGTTGTTACAAACATAGGGCTTTCATTCCTCGAACAAAAACGAGTGTAATTGTATATGAAACACCTACCTTAGCTAACTAATTCATGTTCGTTGCTTGATGAACCGAAGTCGAACCGCCGGTTTCTTACATGCCTTTTCTTGATTTGTTTGAGATTGTGAATAGCTTTAGTTTACGCAGAGAGTTTCGCAGAGGTTAAAGAATTGTTTGGGTTCAATTAATTTTGAGTTTTATACTCGTTTTAATAGACTTTGAGTTTGAGTTCGACTATGGTTATTTAGGCTTAGATTTCGTATTGATTTGATTTTTAAACAATTAATTGATGATGATAATGATTCCGTGATGTTTGAGTTTTGTAAAAACAGTCCCTCACGTTTTTGTTTAAAGGTTTATAGATATTTTTAGTTAACTAAAAACATAAGGTTTAATTGTATATATTTAAAAAACTTAAGGAGGGGGTACGACAAGTAAAAAAAATACAAAGGGGGGTATATTTAGCATAACCCATTATATTATTATGGGCTTGAACATGTCTTGTTTGATTTTAATCTGTTAAATCAGGTTCACCCGTTGAGGCCTCTTTCTTCATGTTTAAGTTTTTAAGTGACGAGCAATGTGCCATTTTTGTTATTTTCCCTCAAAATCAATTCGGTTCAAACCGATTCATTTAGATGAACAATGGTCAAAATCGGTGTTGACGAAACCAGTTTTGAAGGGGAAAAAATACTAGTTTTATTTTAAATGTTTTTTTTAGTTCATTATGGTTAAACTGTTTTCAAAGCTATATAGTTCGGTTGGGAGATGATCAAATGTTAATCATGTTTATTGCGTTAACCGCAGGGCCGTCTCAAGCTTTTTCGGGGCCCTAGGCGAAATTTTAAAAACGGGGCCCTTTTCTCAAAGTCGCACGTAATAGCTATGTTTAAAACCCTCCTCCTTTTTGTTCATCATTTGAATCTTTTTGTTCATTACCTACATTATGTTGTTCATTAGTTCCATTTTGTTGTTCATTACCTACATTATGTTGTTCATTAGTTCCATTTTGTTGTTCATTACCTTCATTATGTTATTCATTACCTACATTATTTGCATTATTTTTTTTAACTGTAACATATTTTAGGAATGATCCTTTTTCTTTCTTAACTATAGCATCCAGTTTTAATTTCTTCTTCCTTTTCGAGTATCCAGATTCGTATTTCCTATTTCTATTTGACATAACCCATGCAAAATCTAAATTAACAAATCAAGTAAATTAATAGAACAATCCTTATGTAAAACCAATTTTTTCAATAAAAAAGAAATAAAGGTCTTCAGCCGAGTCAAAAACAGTTTCAACAGTTTCAACACAGTTTCAACAGCATGATAACGTGACTCACCTACCCAAGACGAAACCCAGAACTAGAGAAACCCCTTGACTAAACCCAAATCAATATTTGCTTTAGATAGACTCCAACCTAAAACCTCCAATAAAAAAAGTCAATTGTTACTGCTAGACTAGAAGCACTTCGACTAACCGAGAGAAACAGGTAAAGCACGGTCGCAAAGCAACCGGGTGAGTGTCCTCTAAGGAAATCATCCTAAGTAAGAATTGTACTTAAGATATCTAAATTATCCCTTCTCCACTTTAACCACTACACCATTTCCTTAAAGGTTTTAATTAATTAGAATATTTGTTTATTGAAAATGGTTCATTAGACTTCAAAATATGTCTAACAATATTCTTTATTGGCGAAACCATAGAGGCCAATAAGGGGTTTCATGGCACCTTAATAATATGAGCAACCAAAATACCAAATATCAACCGACACTCTACCAGTTTAGTGGCCAAAGTGTCAAACCAACCTAGATAATTTCAAGAGAAGTTAAACAACAAAGATCAAATCTTTACATTAGTGTGATTCAAGTCTAAAGAATGTTCAAATTCAATAAGATTGAGTAAGCATAAAAGGGAATCATTAAAAATTACAGACAAACAACAAGAAAAGAGAACAACTTACTATCTTTCCAATTTGAAGTGAAGACAATGGCAATTGAGAGGCAAATGTGCATACCCATCTAAATACTTTAACATCTTCTTGATTCCCTTCTTTACATCCCATTTTATACAAGTTATCTACGTTCTTCTCCTCCCAGACCTACCAAGTAAAACCCTACCCTGGCGGCGTAGTCGATTCACCAGGGACATGCCACCACTATCATCTTCAATGTTGTTATCACTTCTACCAAGGGAGCCATCAGATCCAAATGCATGAAACAAGAGAAATACATTAACAAGACTGCTATCAGCTGCCACATCCAAACCACTGCCGGTGATACCCTGCTCTAAACCACCACCATCCTCATCATCATCTGAATCCGAATCTGACCCGTATGGATTCCTTTCAATCACATAATCACCAAAAATCACTGCTCCTGGCATTGATGATGTCACAGTGCTAATCACGTCTTCCCGCTCTCTCTCCCGCTCAAGTCGACGCCATTTCTGTTCCTGATCAGGATCCACTTCCCGCGGTTTAGAACATGGGTGTTGAGACTTGACATGTTTCTTCAGGTCCTTATACGCCCCAATAAACGAACACTTGTCATGCATACATGTTCTTTTCTTACAATTAAGATATTCCCGAGTTGACTCCACCACAGTCCACCCTTTGACTTGGCCTCTGCAGAGAGGACATGCCAGTTCAGTCACTTCTTCATGCTTCTCAATGGGCCATGAATCGGGAACTGGACTGTTAGATGCGGTTGTTAACGGTGGTGGTGACAAAGATGTGGTTTTGGTGTAGGCATTTTTGTACTGGTCCAGGCAGTTGGAATAGCGGGAGCTAGTACCGCACATGTATGGGCGGCAACCCTTATCATGCGAAGAACATAGCAGAAGAACAGCATTGTGGGGATATTCCATGCATACTGAACACGTAATATCTTCTAAATCCTTTTTGGGCATGCTTATGCTTGACTTTTTTTCATTTAGATTTGATAAATTATGTTCACAAGTGAGCATTGGATATGGGGTTGCCCTGCGGTTTCTGTATGCCATTCTGCGTCTTCCCCTGGTGCCTTTAGCCATTCTTGGGATATATGTGTACTGAACACATTAATATGGGAATTAGATGTGTAATTTAGACAAATTTACTCAAGAATGAGTTGGTATGGGTTATTTTTATCTCTAATAGGTCAAAAATATTGAATTAAAAAGGTAAACTATAAAGAAAAAGGGTAGAACAGATCAGAAGTCACCCAAAGAATATACTTCATACATAAAACCATCTAAATCATATAATCTAATAAAACAGTTCATTATTGATGTAATACAGACATACAGTTATTTTATTTTTTGTAATATGCCCGAAAACTTTCAAGACAATGGTGTTTCAGATAGAGGTGCACAAACCAGGTATAAAATCAGGTACACTGCATAAAAAAAACCAGGTATGGTTCCAGGTACAGGGACAAACAATAACCAGTTTTTCTTGTTTTCCCTGGCATAAATCAGTTATAGTTCGGTTCCAGGTATAAAATAAGTAGGTACAAGAAAAACCTGTTCCAGGTACAGCCGTACGGGTTTCTTGTGCACCACTAATTTCAGGTCAAACCAACCTGATAAGATGTATTTCACCTATCCCACAAAATTGCCATATTGACACGTTACTCAACCCACTACCAAAAAAAATGCAGTAGTATCATGCAGTTCAAAATAGCAAGATATATCAAACACTTGTCACAAACAAAACATTTATGTACAATGACAAGTAATCAATAAAGAAACAAAACAAGTAATGCCTGAGTGACAAGATTGAAAATAATCCAAATTCCAAACACCCAGTAAATGATGCTATTTGATCTTGTAGGTGACAGTAGCCAGTTTGACCTCACAGTCAAACGAAGATGGTTACTTTATATAGAGGGGCTTTTGTTTTCATATATACATTTCAGTTGATACTTTTTTTTTATCTCATTACCAAAAACAGTTACAAATTACCCAAAAAAAACCTTTCTTGACAGAACCCTTATATGGATTATGAAAGGTGGACCATTATAGCTGCTTGTGAACATGGTTCAAAAATTTAATGCAAAAAATCTTTAGGTAACAGTGTAACGCTATGGAATGACACAAGACACCGGCATTAATATGTATATGCCACACGATGAGAAGTTGCCAGGCATGCCAATAAAAATATTTTACAGCAAAAGGTGGAGCTACAGACAATGTTAAACCTCAGACCAATTTTTTATAATCTAAGGAAACAAGTTAACACCAATATGCAACTACCCAAAATTAACTTGCTAACTTAATATTAGTTCCACTGAAACCAAAATGACTGGATAACATCCATCTACAAAATTTAGAATTATCATACCATCAAGGAAAAACTTATCAACAAAGTTTAATCATTAAAAGCTCGAAAGCAACAGCTCAGATAAAAAAAGACCCTCCTGATGATACCGATTAAGATTTAAAATCAGATAGATCTCCTCTAGTTTGTGATCACAGTCACATAGAGGAAATTAAAATGAAATCTAATCAAAATTTATGCATAGATCATAAAATTTGACAAAATTCAAATAGCATAGTTGTGAGAACATCATCCAAGTGCTAAGCAGATGGCAAAATCATCATAATTAGGATTCAATTCATAAGCTTAACCCTGTTAATTTAACTTTTAATGAAAATGTTCAACCATATGACCATCGCAAGACCAGGTAAAACTCAAGATCACAAAATCAAAACTTTGATTCCATATAGCGATTAACCCAAATAAAAAAAAGCTCACATAAATCAAACGAAATGATCAAAAAGCCAAAATTTTTCAAAATATTAACATCCTTACAGCTGAAAACCAAATCTAGATCCAAGAGCAATTAAAGATAAGATATATGCAGAATTGCAGATATGTTTATGTAATAAACCGAGTCATACAAATATAGGTTGCTAGAAAGCACCACAACATGCTATATCCAAACAATCACGCGAGAGACAGTTATAAATGAATTAATTAATCCATGTTCTTTAATCACGAAGTCGCAGGCATCGAAATTCAATTTTTTTAATATTAAATAAAAAAAAAAAAGGAAAAAGCACATGCCTTTGGCGTCTAACCAACCCCAATCTGAGATTCGAGCTTAAAATACTCGAAAAAACATCAAATCCTCGGATTCAAATCTCAGCAAACCACTAAAGAGTAGATTATACGATTTAACAATCGGTGAAAATAAAATCATACCTGAAAATTCAAAGATGAAAACACTGACAGGGTCGATTAGGGTTTGTTTCTAGAAAGAGATGAAATGAGCGGTTGGATCGATGAAATTGATCGAGAGCGCGGGCATTTCGATTTTCTATCTTTCTAACGCGAAATCACTAGAGCGAGACGATTTTATGGATTCGATTCCGATATTCGTTTCTAGAGAGAGAAAGAGAGTACGTGAGAGAGAAGTTTTTTGGGAATCAAATTCTACGCGCTTTTTGGAGCGTGCATTTCTAGATACGTTAAGAAATAAAATAAAGGACCGGTTATTCACACAATATTCTTTTTTAATTCAACACACTCACCGATCTTATACGTCTCGCATAGATCTATATGTGACGTAGAACCCGGCGTATAGGTCTCCAATTATTGACACTAACAAATTATGACACTTACGACGTGTATAGGCTTATATGCCTCGTATAGGTCCCCAATTATTAACACTGACAAATTATGATACTCAATTATTGCTCCCATATAAACCTTGTATATATCTATACGAGGCGTATAGTGGTTGGGGTGGGCGTGTGAATAACACACCCTGTAAAATAATAAAGACATGTTCTATATTTATAGATTAGGTTCAACTAAATAATTTTTTCATCCTTAAAGTTTAAGAAATATTCTTGACCACTAGATCATAAGATCAAATTAAAGAAAGAAAATTCAAAATTTTAGAGGGAAAAATTGGAGGTTAATTTAATCATGATCACTTTCCCCTTTTTTTTAAACGTTCATAACTTTTACATACGGTATTATTTTTTTAAAAAATATATCATAAAAAATAGTATTTTATATCTTTAAAATGATTAAAGTGTTCTTATAAAAAATGAAATTGGTTCTGTTCATTGTGTCTAATTATCGTCATTGTGTTTTCTTAAACATTTGTATATAATCATCTTCTTGTGTTTTTTTTACATTTCATTGTGTCTTTTCTAAAAAAATTGTATCATTCATACTCGTCATTGTGTCATCCTTTCTTGATATTATGTATTATGCAACATCATTGTATTTTGTATTGTTCAGGAAAACATAATATTGGGCAGGAAATACAAAAGACACAATGACTTGTACAAAAGGCATAATAACCCACACAAAAGACATAATAGCTTGTAAACAATACGCAATTGCTTATAGAAAAAAACAAAAAAGATGATTATACACAAACATTTGATAGACACAATAACGATAATTATGTATTCTGCAACATTATTGTGTCATTCAGACTCGTCATTGTGTCATCCTTGTTTGATATTAAGTATTTTGCAACATCATCGTATCTTGAATTGTACAGGGAAATATAATATTAAGCAGGAAACACAAAAGACACAATTACTTGAAAAAACACAAAAAAAAGATGATTATACACAAACGTTTAAGAAAGACATAATGATGATAATTATGTATTATATCATCCTTGCTTGATGTATGTATTCAGCAACATCATTATGTCTTAAATTATTTAGGAAAATATAACATTGAGAAGGAAACACAAAAGACACCATAATTTGTACAAAAGACACAGTGAATTGAAAAAACAAAATTTTTTTATAGCAAAACCATAAATTTTGTAAAAAAAAAATGCTCGTTTTTATGGTTTTTTTTTTCAAAGAATAATGTCTTGTGTAAAAGTTATGAGCATTTAAAAAAGTTGGAAACTTGATAAAAAGTCAACAAAGATAATTATTACTAAAATATTCTTAAACAACTTACTTTAATCATAGTCATTTATTAATTATCTAATGGTTCATGATCATTCTTAGGGGGTGTTTGTTTGCTTCTTAATGATTCCATTCAGAAGCTGCCTCTGAATCGGTAAGAGGCAAGTGTGTTTGGTTGGGTAAAATACAGCCTCTAAATGGTTCCATTCAGATCTGAATGGTTCAGCATGGGAAAGAGTCTGAATGAAACTTGAAGCCATTCCCAGCCACCACCGACGACTCCATCCAGCCACCACCATCGACGACTCCATTCAGCCACCACCATCAACGACTCCATCGCGCCGCCACCTTCGCGCCGCCATCATCGCGCCATCACCATCGCACCACCACTGCCGCTTGATGGTTCACACCACAAGGCGGCGAAACCCTAACATCGACGATGGGTTGCAAACGATTCGATGATGGGATAGGCCAAAGGTGCGAAACCCTAAAATCGACAAAGATGCGACGCCTATGGGGCGGGTGTGAAGGCCGAAGGGGTAGGCGGCTTCACTATGGTGCTCGCGGTGGTGCTCGTCGGTGGGGTCAGCTTCACAGTCAGCGGCTCTCGAAGATGACGGGAAGAAGACGGGGATGGGTAGGGTTTTGAGAAAAAAATGGAGAAATTTTTAGTTTTATTCAGATGTGTGAACCAAACATTCTTAATTGGTTCAGCAATTAATCATTCAGACCCTCTTAAGCATTCAAACATCTTAACCATTCAACACCTAATAATTCAGATTCAACCAAACAGCTCTTTAGTCTTTTTTATGATAAGGAGCCCATTTAATTTAACTTAACCATATTTTTATATTATTTTCTCTTATCCCTCTTATATTAAATATTCATAAATATATATTTTTTATTTTAACTTTTTCTTAGTTTAAATATTAATTATTTTATTTAATTTAATAAATAATACAGTATGTTATAAGTCATATTTTTTATAATTTTAAAATTTATTTAATGTGTAATACACAGATTTTTAACATAGTTAAAAATATTTGAGTAGATTTAGTTTTAAGTTTAAAATAGGTATTAGACTCATGTTTAGCTGCCTAAAGTGGGCTAGCATTTAATAGTATCGAAACGGGGCATGTTGATGCTGATGTGTTTAATTACATAAAAGCAAACATTATTGAAATTTATAAGCTTAGATTCAATGACTTGTATATTAGTACTTTTCGTGCGTCTAAAATAAAGTTTACATGAATAACTAAGTATTGAATAAAATTAACATCAAAATATTTTATAAAAATAAGCATGTCAACGACACGTTTAAATTACACAAAACATTGTATTTTAACAGTTTTAAAAGAGAAACGAAAAAATTGTAACTTTAAAGCAACTTTGCCAGCTTGTGCAAATTTTACGACTTGTACTTTATTATGCACAAATATGTATAGAATAAAATTTAAATTGTAACATTAATAAAAACAACTATGTCACAAAGATGTATTTGGAATTTAATAAACCTTCTAACATTATAAGAGAAAATGAAACTAATATAAAAGGAAATAAATTAGCATTGTTTGTTTAGTTAGAACTCAAAGATCTAACAAATTACAGTCTGATTCACGAAATATATCTAATAAAATAACAACTGTCAAAAAGAGAATTAAGTAAGCGTTGTATCCAAACAATATGTATAAGAAAGCAAGAATATAATATTATGCTAAAGTTTGTTCATGTTTTGTAATTAAAAAAAATCTAGAAAGTCATAAATGGAAGGAAAAAAAGAGAGAGAGAACATGTAAAAATATGCATAAAAGAAGTAGAATACTACGTCAAAGTTTGTTCATGTTTCGTAGTTAAAATATAGAATGTAAAAAGAAAAAAGAAAAAAAAACATCTAAATATTCAAACACAAGCACCTTCCACACAACTAAACAAAGTTATCATTCAACTTATATGCACATTTGATTTAAGAATTATTTGAAATTAAGTTTAACATATACAATTAAAAGGAAACATAATATTCATGGATTTTCATTGTAGTTTTTAGGTGTTTTATAATGATAAAAAAAAAAAAAAAAAAACATTAATGACTTCCTGTTTAACGTAAAAACAATCAAAATAGGAGAAGTAAAGTAGCAAACAGCCAAACTTATAAATTTAAACTTGCAACACTATTAATGATGCTAGTGATACGAAACACATAAACAATTAGTTGCACATCACATTTTGTGAATTTTTAAAAACAATAATTTTTTTTTAATTTGGCGAACATTTATGCAAATTATTATATTTTATATCATCATGCTTAATTATTTAAAACTATTTATATAAGTTACAATAAAAACAACTACTTTGTACGCAAAAATAGTGTATACAAAATAAAGTTTATTAAAAGTAAAATAAATTAAATTTTTTTAATAAAAAAACATACTACATATTTTTTTGGTATCTTCATGGTTGCAAAAATCGCTAGGCGCTCCCAGGTCGGAATAGCTCCTTGGAGCGAGTAATCGGGGAGCACTCGGCCCTAATCGGGAGTACTCGGGTAAAAATCAGGAAGTACTCGGCCTCGGGACAACCCCTTGGAGCGAGTACTCGGCGAGTACTCGGCCTTACAAAATTACTATATTTAAAATACTTTAAAATCTAAAAATAAATGTGACGTAAAGGTCAAACAAGTTATTAATACATCTCAAAATTATTTTAAAACAAAGTGAGCAAGAGACAAGGAAAAGAAAATAAAGAACACTTGCCTAAGGCCCACCGTTTGATGCCCTTTTAACGCTTTTTGAAAGACTATACAATTGTTCCAAATAAATAAACTATTACATTGAAAGACTATACAATTGTTTCAAAGTTTAAACTAGGTCACTAACTAAGCATATCTTATGTCTTCATCATGCTTCTTTAACCTGTTACACATGTAAAATAGAGTTTGTCAACTATTTGCATAGTTGGTGAGTTCACACACTAAGTTTAAGTAATAAGTATAAAAAGAATGCAAACTATAGCCTAACTAGATATGTATCATAAGCATAGCATGAATACAAGTTTGAATAAATAGAATGAATGAATAAATGAATAACAATTTGCTTGTGTCCAAACAAGTATCCTTACAACATGTTAATTCAAGTATGACCATACTATAAATTAACAGTTATAATTCAACCAGTTTGCTAGGTGTACTTTTCATCTTTTTCACACAAAGGCAAAAACCTTTGCGAAGATAGTATCTAACCATCTTAGGCTACTAAGTACTAGATTGCTTGACTGACAACACACATAGAATCAACACATTGTATAAGCCTAGCCTCTAACTGTGATAATTGTATTCGAGAATTACGTCATTAATGACGAAATCATATGTGGTCGTGCTTGAAGTCCACGCTGAATTGATAATTTTAATTATTACAGGTTGATAATATGCGAAAAATGGTGTTAGTAGATCACAAAGAAACATCCATCACATAATGCTTATTTAAATAAATGACCAACTGATTTCATGTTTAGAATCATAACTCGAAAATGAAGAGAATGAGTGGAAGCGAAATTTCGAAACGACGCTCCGATTTCAAGATACACCGAATCGAATATAGCGTTAAATAAGAGGTCAAATATTTTGAACTCTTTAGGTCTTGAGATTATAACCATTGGAAAGAGCTCGAAAAGTCGTGAACGTAGGCGAAAACCGTGCGCAAAACGGAGTTCGTATGCTCCCGGAATCGCGAAAACAAAATCGGGTCTAACTAAGGCGGCGGAGGTACGCGAAGAAAACTCTCCGCGGTACGCGACGGATGCAGATGGCGTAAAAATCTGATTTTCTTGATCAGATTTCTTCCAGAACTCATTTTTTTCATTTCCTTCGACCTTGTACGACTTTCAGACGACCAAACCTTCATTTTCAGCCCTCAAACTCTATTTTGAAGCCATCAGAAGCCATAGATCGTACCAAGGAACATATATACAAGTCCCGATCATCATATCTGCCCGAGAAATCCGTCAGATTAGGTAACGGTTCGTTTTTAATCTTCTAGTTTGATTTTTTTATTGGTTAAATCGTGTTCTTGAACGTAATGAGATAGTTAGTGTAACATCACTGTACTTCCGGTTGTCCGTACATCCGTACATCTGTACGATTGTACTGTTACGACCGGAGATTTATTATTTATTAATGATTATGAATTATTGATTGTCATTATTGATATCATCTCTATTTCTGGTATGCATGTTATAATATATTATACGCGTAAACTTTGGGAAGTTTAGTTGAAATTTAACTGAACAGACCCATAGAGTTTATCGCAGGGTTATTACTGATGATTATGGATTATTGGTTTGAGAATGGTTTTGGGATGGAACTGGGAGTTTGTTATGGTTTGGTTACTAAACATAGTTAAGGACACATGGTCATAGTTTATCGAAATAGCGGTGGGACGGTGGCTAGGGCAGTTGCGACTGACCCTTACATATGCCCTATATATATGCATATTTCGGTCTATCATGGATGTGTCAGTGACTAGGGTTTAGTGGGTTTTTGGTTTGGGAAATGATAATATTAAAGTTAATAAATGATGGGAATTAATTACGCGAAGTGAGGTTACGAACGCTATCTAATCGTGAATATTAATTTAGAAATATTAACTTAATAATGTATTCGCGCGGGTGACGATTCACGCGAATATAATTATTAGGAATAATATTCTAAAACGATATTCCATAAATCATAGATCAAATCGAAATGCGATACGAGCATCGGATTCGCAAAGGTGACGATCTTTACGAATACGTACGCGAGTAACTCGTTTCGACGAGATAAGTAAATAATATTTAATGATATTAAATTAATGGTTGGAAACTAAAAACGTTTATTAGGAATCACAACCTAAAATGTTTTCGAATAAATTAAATTATTTAAATAATTATCTGACGAAAACGAAATGGAAGTTATTTTACGAAACAAATTATTTAAACTTGTGTTAATTAAATAAAACTAATTTATTTAAAACAAGTTATTTGTTTTAAATATGTTACGTTAGGAAACCGAGCATGTTGTTACATTTCACGCGTATTAAACGAGATCATTTTGAGAAATAAGGATGGTTTTAAATAAATTAATTATCGAAACCTATTATTTAAACACTTTTTATTTAAATATGTTTAACGAGAAAAGCCGAGTTTTATTTTGTTTTATCGCGATAAAAACGAGACCAGACACGCGGGAACGAGATAGCCATAAATGGTGGAAGAATCCACCATTTCCTTCACTTTTCTATATCTCTTTCTCTCTCTAATTTCACCACAAAACACACACATAACTTCTCTCTACGATTCCTCGTTCGTTACCCAACGGATTTGCGAGATCTTGACGTCCACGCGACCGGGTGATCGAGGGCTACAAGAGGATACGAAGAAATCACACATTGGACCACTGAATCGAGGTAGATCTCAAGTTCATTTTTCGGTTTTTACTAAAAACGTGAGGTGTTTTGTGTTTAGAACATAGGACCGAGACTAGGGTTGTCTAATGTGTTAAACGAATTGGTATTGAGTTGATCGACGCCATAGATAGTCTGATAATCGCAGATTTTGAATGATGATGATGATGAAGTTAAGCTGCAGGTCAACGAACCCTCTTTGGTGCGAACCTTCAAAGGGCTACGAACCCTACCCCTCACGAGCCTTTGTTGGGCGGGAACCCAGGGTGGCCGAACCCTAGGGCTAGCCGAACCCACAAGCTCGACGAACCCCCCGGCTGCATGATGGTGACAAACCTATCTCGGTAACGAACCATGCTTGGCGAACCCTGGGATGAAGAAACCTTGGATCAGCCGAACTATTAGGTCGCGAACCCTCTTGAGTTGTGGGGAATCAACCGAACCCTTGTTGTGACCAAACCCTAAGGGCCGAACCCTCGGGTCTTCACGAACCCTATGAAGCCGAACCTCTAGGCTGAATGGGCCGAACCTATCCCTTGGGCTAAGGGTTCGCTGCCCCATGTGACTAAAAACTTAATTTCGGTTTAACTAAGGGTTTAAGGGTAAATAGGGGACACGATTAATATGCATATATGTACGTAGTTATTCATGCATGCATGAGGAATTTGAGTACCACCTTTTTCTTAATATTATGATTTTAATTCATGAGAAAGACTCCAATATAATTTCCTTTAACTCAAGGTAAATATCTTTTTATGTAATAAATTATACTACGGTGGTCGACTTAATTACTCATACATGTAAGAAGGAAAGTGTGTAGGATAAGAGTTACTAAACTTTAAACATATACACACATGAGAATACATCAAGGACATTACAAATAGACACTGTTGTTAAAAGGCTTAAAACTATCAAGTTTGAATTACGTTGATATGGTGATCAATCAAGAGACCTTAGTTGTCTATTTTAAATTGGTCTAAATAACGGAGTTAATAAAATACAAGCGGGTTAATGAAAATTAATATAAACATCAATTGGGTATGAAACACTTATACTTATAAAAGTGGAAATCGCATTAATTACAGATTGTTGAGTTGACTTGAGTTACGCACGCGAGCGCGCATTATTAGAGAACACTGATTCTAAGGACTTCAGGTGAGTTCTCATAACCTCCCTTTCTTCAAACTGATTTGTTTTAAAACTCGGAGGTGAAACATGTATACCAGATTAATTATTATTTTGATAACATAAGGTTTATACCTGTTTATCAATATGGTAATTACAACTTAAAATTTATTGATTATTATGGATTTTCTTTTATTATCTTATATCCGTGTAAACATTGTTATTGACTTAGGTCAATAACAAAGATTACATGTATTGTCACGTGGATGAGTTCCACATCCGTGAATCATTACTCTTAACTTCGGTTAATTGTTTTGACTTCATGTATTGTCACGTGGATGAGTTCCACATCCGTGAATCATTACTCTTAACTTCGGTTAATTGTTTTGACTTCATGTATTGTCACGTGGATGATTTCCACATCCGTGAAGTATTGCTTTTGACTTCGGTTAATTGCTTTGACTTCATGTATTGTCACGTGGTTAGCGACCACTCCATGATTCATGTATCTAACTTACGTTAAATACATAAGGAATCATGTATAGTCACGAACATTGATTGAGAATATGATTGATTGAGTTGGTTGATTTGTTGTGGATTGATTATCTATGTTTGATTATGATTATTTGAGATCGATATTAACTGATTGATTATGTGATTATGTGATTGTGTATGTGTTTGGTTGTTGAATGGTTGGATGTGTGTTGGATTATATCATACAGGTATTCAGATGGAATTTCTCAAGAAGATCATAAGTTTTATACCCGTTTTAAACAAAGCATCTTATAAAACCATTTTAAGCATAAACTTTCAAACGCATTTTACTAAAACATTTTTAAAATATAAAAACTTATGATTACTCACCAACTACTTTTGTAGTTGACACTTGATTTTCTTACATGTTTCAGGTGATGGAGACAAGTAGGAATGAAGAGAGGATCTCTCTATTTTTGGACATCATCATCATATAGGATCTTGGACTTAGTTAATTAACTAAATCTCTGGCGATTAGAGTTTAGTTAGTTTAACTAATTCTTTTGTGTAACTGATGTACTTGTTTTATGATGAACATGATTTTTGTGTAATTATTGTGGTTGATTAAATGATATATGATGATATGATTTAGATGCCCATGAGCTTTTGAACAATCTACACATCCCTCGTGGCATCCCGATGATTCCGCCGTCGGTCGGGGTGTTACAGATTGGTATCAGAGCCTGGGTTATAGGGAATTAGGTTACTAGAAATGGTTGACCTAGTCTATAACCGTAGGATACCCTAGTATGAATTAATTTCATACACTAGTTAGTATACTCAGGATTTCATGCTTATGTGTTTATTACATGTTAACTGAACTTCTGATATACATCTGATTACATATGCTGCTTATTAATTTCTTGCTTATGTGTGCTCTAATGATTCGATAAGGACATGCACGTGGTGTATCGTAAAGGTGGTGGGACGTTGGCTAGGGCAGTTGCGACTGACCCTTACATATGCCCTATATATATACCATTTACGGTACATTAGGTGGATGTCAGTATTGAAGAATGTGGGAACTACCCGTTTGGGAAATTACTTGCTTAGGAAATAAATTGTTTATGAATTATTTGCTTTAGGAATTATCTGTTTATATTGTAACCACCAGACAAGGACATACTCGTGGTATACTACAAAGGTGGTGGGACGGTGGCTGGGGCAGTTGCGACTGACCCCTACATATGCCCTATACATATACCATTTGTAGTATATCGGGGGTCTGTCAGTGTCAGGAACTTAGGATATTACTAGGAATTATTGTGAGATGGATGTTGATGGTCTGTTGGTTAAGGTTGGTTTGGAATGACACTTTGGATGATCACACTTGATAAACACTTATAAATTCCCTTATAAAAACATACGGATTGGACACGTAGGGTGCATAGGATTAATGAACGATATGAGCGATTAGTGATGGAATATGGACTTGGGTGATGATATAGACACTTGATGATAATATAAACGCATAGTGATGATACTAACACTTAGTGATGGTATGGACACTTGATGAGAATAAACTATAGGGAGGATATGAACACTTAGTGACAATAAGAGCACTTTGTGATGATATGAACCCTCATTGATGAGTTTGACATTGAGATTGACATTGATTTAGTGAACTTAGACAGTTAGAGGAACCTTAATGTCAGGTGAACTTAGACATTAGGTGAGCTTAGGAATAGGTAAGCCTACATGTCAGGTGAACTTAGACATTAGGCGAATCTAATTGTCCAAGAGAACTAGAGATCACTTCACTCAAAATTATCCTACTAAGGATAAGGTTTGTGAAGTGAGAATTATGGTGAAATGCATGACACACTCTACACACTAACAAGGGCATAATCGTGGTGCAATGGAACGGTGGTGGGACGGTGTAGGGGAGATTGCGATCTACCTCTGCATATGCCCTATATATAAGCCTGTTGCATTGCATTGGGAGGTTGTCAGTGTTAGTATAGGGTGAAGGATGTATAGGACTTAGGAATAGTTAGTTAACACTAGTTATGACCAACCAGGACACTTAGAATAATATTAGGGAAATTTATAGACACTATGAGTTTAATAACAGATAGGAAATAAATATAATTCCTATATGTAATCCTAACTGTTTAAACGAACTCATTTGACCATTGTTTGTATAACTTACGTTGTAAACGGTAGTAACATGTTTCTATTTCCTTCAGAAACATGCCGCCTCGCCGTCACAACGAAGATGACTCGAACAATGGGGATGCTAACAACAGTAATGCCAACTCCGGCATACAAGAGTTAGCTACACTTATTTCTGGATTGGTGAGCCAACTGACTCAGGCTAACCAGAACATTAATCAGAACCGAGGTGGTGCAAACCAGACAACTTGCACGTTCAAACACTTCAATTCCTGCAATCCCCTGAAATTTACGGGTGCTGAATCAGCCACTGGTCTGCTGCAGTGGTTCGAGAGTATGGAGAACACCTTCATCAACAGCGAATGTCCCGAGAATCTGAAAGTTCGCTATGCCACCAGTGTTTTCCAAAAGAGAGCACTGACTTGGTGGAATGGGGAAAAACGAACTAGGGGAGTGGATGCTGCCTTAGCACTGACATGGACAGAGGTCAAGAATCTGATGACCACTGAATTCTGTCCTAGAAGCGAGATGAGGAAACTGGAGACTGAATTCTGGGAACTCAAACAAGATAGTGGCGAGAACGTCATCTACAATACTCAATTCCATGAGTATAGTCTGCTAGTGCCTCATATGGTGACACCCTTGGAGAGGGCGATTGAGAAATATATCGGCGGGCTGCCGGTGCAGATTCAGGATACGGTCTACGGGAGTAATCCCAAAACACTGGAGGCTGCAATCCGATTATCTGCAACTCTTACTGATAATCACGTTAGGAATGGAACACTTACCCGGAAGGGACACAAAAAGACTGACACCAAGACTGCTACAAAGGAAGTCAAAGCTGAAGTCAAGTCTGAAGCTGCTAGTTCGTCCAAAAGCAGCAACAAGAAGAGAAAGAATCGGAACTTCATGGTCACTGTACCTGCTGCAAAGTCTGCGCAGCAATCATCAAACAATTCAACTGCCAGGAATTTCACTGGGAACACTCCTCAGTGTCATACCTGCCGTTATCATCACGCACCAAATTTGCCTTGTCGCGTCTGCAACAACTGTGGCAAATTTGGTCACTTTGCTAACGTCTGTCGGAGTGCACTGCAAGCACAAAGGATGCAACATGCACCGCTTGCACTGCCAGCTCCTCCTCCACAACCTATACCAGCTGTACCCGTTCGCCAGGTACCTCAAGCACAGGCAAGAGCCTGTTATGAATGTGGTGAAGTGGGTCACTTCAGAAATCAATGCCCAAAGTTGACTGGAAATAATCAAAGGGTGGCAAGAGGCCGGGCTTTCCAGTTGAATGCTCCAGCTGCTCAAGCCAACCAGGATGTGGTCAACGGTACATTTCTGATCAACAACTCTTATGCATCTGTCTTGTTTGATTCTAGTGCCGATAGGAGTTTCGTTTCATATGATTTTGAATGCTTGCTTGGTAGAACACGTACATACTTAGATAAACCGTTTAACGTGGAAGTGGCTGACGGAAACACTATTGAAATTGACACTATTATAGTTGGATGTACGGTGAACTTAAATGATCACGTTTTCCCAATTGATCTCATACCTATGCATCTTGGTAGCTTCGATGTTATCATAGGCATGGATTGGTTAGCCACCCACAGAGCGGAGATTGTTTGTCATGAGAAATATATTCGTATTCCTTTAGCTTCGGGTGAAACTTTGAGAATAATTGGAGAAACTGCTAGTAAAGGTCTTAAGCTGATGTCTTGCACTAAAGCACATAAGTACCTTAGGAAGAAATGTATAGCATTCTTAGCTCATATTGTGGAGAAGAAAGAGAAAGGAAAGAAGATTGAAGATGTTCCAGTGATACGAGATTTCCCAGAAGTATTTCCAGATGATTTGCCGGGTCTTCCACCAGAACGTCAAGTTGAGTTCCGAATCGACTTAGTACCTGGTGCGAACCCAGTCGCCAAAGCTCCCTACAGACTTGCGCCTTCGGAGTTGCAAGAATTGGCGAGCCAGCTACAAGAGCTGACTGACAAAGGATTCATTCGCCCGAGCCATTCGCCATGGGGTGCACCGGTCCTATTTGTCAAGAAAAAGGACGGGTCATTCCGAATGTGCATCGATTATCGCGAATTGAACAAACTTACAATCAAGAATCGATATCCACTGCCGCGTATCGATGATCTCTTCGATCAGCTTCAAGGCTCGGCATGGTTTTCAAAAATCGATCTTAGGTCTGGGTATCATCAGCTTCGCGTACATGATGATGATATTCCCAAGACAGCTTTCAGAACAAGATATGGTCACTATGAATTTCTGGTAATGCCTTTCGGCCTTACCAATGCACCTGCGGTTTTCATGGACCTCATGAACCGTGTTTGCAGGCCATACTTGGATAAATTTGTGATAGTGTTCATTGATGATATTTTGATCTACTCAAAGACTAAGGAAGAACACGAGAAACACCTTAAGTTGGTTTTGGAGATCCTAAGAGAGGAGCGGCTGTATGCCAAATTCTCTAAATGTGAATTTTGGCTTAAAGAAGTTCAATTCTTGGGACACATAGTCAACGAATACGGTGTTCACGTGGATCCTGCAAAGATTGATGCTGTGAAGAATTGGAGTACGCCGAAGACACCGACGGAGATTCGATCGTTTCTTGGACTCGCCGGTTACTATCGGCGGTTCATATCGAACTTCTCCAGGATTGCTGTCCCTCTCACTGCTTTGACTCAAAAGAATAGGCCATACGAGTGGGGACCAAAGCAAGAAGAGGCATTTCAGACCTTGAAGCAGAAACTTTGTGATGCCCCGGTCTTGACATTGCCTGACGGAAATGATGATTTTGTGGTTTATTGTGATGCATCCAACCTAGGTCTCGGTTGTGTTCTCATGCAACGGGGAAAGGTTGTGGCTTATGCATCAAGACAATTGAAGATTCACGAAAAGAACTACACCACACACGACTTGGAACTTGGTGCAGTCGTGTTTGCCTTGAAGATATGGAGACACTATCTTTATGGCACTAAGTGTGTAGTCTTTACTGATCATAAGAGTTTACAACATATTCTGAATCAGAAAGAGCTTAACATGAGACAACGGAGATGGGTTGAACTGTTAAATGATTATGACTGTGAAATTCGCTACCATCCTGGTAAAGCGAATGTAGTAGCAGATGCGCTTAGTCGCAAAAGTCAAGTTCAGATTCATAGTGTCCGAGTGCACACTAATCTCCGTAATGATGTTCTCACAGCCCAACAACACTCATTAGCTCAAGATAACTTGAAAAATGAGATGTCTTGCGGGGCTGAAATCTTATTGGAAACTAAGGATGACGGTTTGATGTATTACTTGAATCGGTTGTGGATACCGAACAGGGGTGATCTTAGGATGCTGATTATGGATGAAGCTCATAAGTCTCGTTATTCAATCCATCCAGGTGCTGATAAGATGTATCAAGACCTTAGGGGCTTGTACTGGTGGCCTGGAATGAAGAAGGATATTGCTGAGTATGTGTCTAAGTGCCTTAATTGTGCTAAAGTCAAGGCAGAACATCAGCGACCTTCGGGATTGTTACTACAACCAGAAATACCGATGTGGAAGTGGGAGAATATCTCCATGGATTTCATTACTAAACTCCCACGGACCGCGAACGGTAAAGATAGTATCTGGGTAATTGTTGACAGATTGACCAAGTCGGCTCATTTCTTACCAATACGCGAAACTTATCCTGTGAGGAAGTTAGCTCGTATCTACATTGATGAGATCATTAGCCGACATGGTATTCCCTTAAGCATAATATCGGACCGTGATGCTCGTTTCACGGCACGATTTTGGGAATCACTTCATGAAGCCTTTGGAACAAGACTGGATCTTAGCACTGCTTATCATCCTCAAACGGATGGTCAAACGGAGCGAACGATTCAAACACTGGAAGACATGTTGAGAGCTTGTGTCATCGATTTCGGTGGCAATTGGGATAGCCATCTACCATTGGTTGAGTTCTCGTATAACAACAGTTATCACGCGAGCATTGGTATGGCACCGTTTGAAGCTCTTTATGGCAGGAAATGTCGGTCACCTATTTGTTGGACTGAGGTCGGCGATTCGCAGATCACTGGTCCCGAGATTATTCAGGAAACGACTGACAAGATTCGCCAGATCCGCGACAATCTGTTAGCTGCTCGCAGTCGACAGAAAAGCTACGCGGATAAACGAAGAAAACCTTTGGAGTTTGAAGTGGGGGATATGGTATTGCTTAAAGTGTCGCCTTGGAAGGGCGTTGTTCGATTTGGGAAGAAGGGGAAGCTTGCTCCACGATACGTTGGCCCTTTTAAGATCCTTGAACGGATCGGGAAGGTTGCTTACAAATTGGAATTTCCTCCAGAACTTAGTAATGTGCATCCGACGTTTCACGTGTCCAATCTAAGAAAGTGCTTAGCTGATCAAGATCTTCAGGTACCACTCGATGACATCCGCATCGATGATACCATGCATTTTGTTGAAAAACCAGTGGAGATAATGGATCGGGAGATTAAACAGCTCAAACGCAGTAGAATTCCAATTGTCAAAGTACGTTGGGAATCGAAGCGGGGTCCAGAATTCACATGGGAACGAGAAGATCAGATGAAGCTTAAGTACCCACATTTGTTTACTACGGTCACTCCAAGTTAAATTTCGGGACGAAATTCCTTTAACTAGGGGAGACTGTAACATCACTGTACTTCCGGTTGTCCGTACATCCGTACATCTGTACGATTGTACTGTTACGACCGGAGATTTATTATTTATTAATGATTATGAATTATTGATTGTCATTATTGATATCATCTCTATTTCTGGTATGCATGTTATAATATATTATACGCGTAAACTTTGGGAAGTTTAGTTGAAATTTAACTGAACAGACCCATAGAGTTTATCGCAGGGTTATTACTGATGATTATGGATTATTGGTTTGAGAATGGTTTTGGGATGGAACTGGGAGTTTGTTATGGTTTGGTTACTAAACATAGTTAAGGACACATGGTCATAGTTTATCGAAATAGCGGTGGGACGGTGGCTAGGGCAGTTGCGACTGACCCTTACATATGCCCTATATATATGCATATTTCGGTCTATCATGGATGTGTCAGTGACTAGGGTTTAGTGGGTTTTTGGTTTGGGAAATGATAATATTAAAGTTAATAAATGATGGGAATTAATTACGCGAAGTGAGGTTACGAACGCTATCTAATCGTGAATATTAATTTAGAAATATTAACTTAATAATGTATTCGCGCGGGTGACGATTCACGCGAATATAATTATTAGGAATAATATTCTAAAACGATATTCCATAAATCATAGATCAAATCGAAATGCGATACGAGCATCGGATTCGCAAAGGTGACGATCTTTACGAATACGTACGCGAGTAACTCGTTTCGACGAGATAAGTAAATAATATTTAATGATATTAAATTAATGGTTGGAAACTAAAAACGTTTATTAGGAATCACAACCTAAAATGTTTTCGAATAAATTAAATTATTTAAATAATTATCTGACGAAAACGAAATGGAAGTTATTTTACGAAACAAATTATTTAAACTTGTGTTAATTAAATAAAACTAATTTATTTAAAACAAGTTATTTGTTTTAAATATGTTACGTTAGGAAACCGAGCATGTTGTTACATTTCACGCGTATTAAACGAGATCATTTTGAGAAATAAGGATGGTTTTAAATAAATTAATTATCGAAACCTATTATTTAAACACTTTTTATTTAAATATGTTTAACGAGAAAAGCCGAGTTTTATTTTGTTTTATCGCGATAAAAACGAGACCAGACACGCGGGAACGAGATAGCCATAAATGGTGGAAGAATCCACCATTTCCTTCACTTTTCTATATCTCTTTCTCTCTCTAATTTCACCACAAAACACACACATAACTTCTCTCTACGATTCCTCGTTCGTTACCCAACGGATTTGCGAGATCTTGACGTCCACGCGACCGGGTGATCGAGGGCTACAAGAGGATACGAAGAAATCACACATTGGACCACTGAATCGAGGTAGATCTCAAGTTCATTTTTCGGTTTTTACTAAAAACGTGAGGTGTTTTGTGTTTAGAACATAGGACCGAGACTAGGGTTGTCTAATGTGTTAAACGAATTGGTATTGAGTTGATCGACGCCATAGATAGTCTGATAATCGCAGATTTTGAATGATGATGATGATGAAGTTAAGCTGCAGGTCAACGAACCCTTTTTGGTGCGAACCTTCAAAGGGCTACGAACCCTACCCCTCACGAGCCTTTGTTGGGCGGGAACCCAGGGTGGCCGAACCCTAGGGCTAGCCGAACCCACAAGCTCGACGAACCCCCCGGCTGCATGATGGTGACAAACCTATCTCGGTAACGAACCATGCTTGGCGAACCCTGGGATGAAGAAACCTTGGATCAGCCGAACTATTAGGTCGCGAACCCTCTTGAGTTGTGGGGAATCAACCGAACCCTTGTTGTGACCAAACCCTAAGGGCCGAACCCTCGGGTCTTCACGAACCCTATGAAGCCGAACCTCTAGGCTGAATGGGCCGAACCTATCCCTTGGGCTAAGGGTTCGCTGCCCCATGTGACTAAAAACTTAATTTCGGTTTAACTAAGGGTTTAAGGGTAAATAGGGGACACGATTAATATGCATATATGTACGTAGTTATTCATGCATGCATGAGGAATTTGAGTACCACCTTTTTCTTAATATTATGATTTTAATTCATGAGAAAGACTCCAATATAATTTCCTTTAACTCAAGGTAAATATCTTTTTATGTAATAAATTATACTACGGTGGTCGACTTAATTACTCATACATGTAAGAAGGAAAGTGTGTAGGATAAGAGTTACTAAACTTTAAACATATACACACATGAGAATACATCAA
Source organism: Mikania micrantha (assembly GCA_009363875.1). Taxonomy (NCBI): domain Eukaryota; kingdom Viridiplantae; phylum Streptophyta; class Magnoliopsida; order Asterales; family Asteraceae; genus Mikania; species Mikania micrantha. The sequence continues at coordinate 55,979,328 of CM018696.1, forward strand.
GGACATTACAAATAGACACTGTTGTTAAAAGGCTTAAAACTATCAAGTTTGAATTACGTTGATATGGTGATCAATCAAGAGACCTTAGTTGTCTATTTTAAATTGGTCTAAATAACGGAGTTAATAAAATACAAGCGGGTTAATGAAAATTAATATAAACATCAATTGGGTATGAAACACTTATACTTATAAAAGTGGAAATCGCATTAATTACAGATTGTTGAGTTGACTTGAGTTACGCACGCGAGCGCGCATTATTAGAGAACACTGATTCTAAGGACTTCAGGTGAGTTCTCATAACCTCCCTTTCTTCAAACTGATTTGTTTTAAAACTCGGAGGTGAAACATGTATACCAGATTAATTATTATTTTGATAACATAAGGTTTATACCTGTTTATCAATATGGTAATTACAACTTAAAATTTATTGATTATTATGGATTTTCTTTTATTATCTTATATCCGTGTAAACATTGTTATTGACTTAGGTCAATAACAAAGATTACATGTATTGTCACGTGGATGAGTTCCACATCCGTGAATCATTACTCTTAACTTCGGTTAATTGTTTTGACTTCATGTATTGTCACGTGGATGAGTTCCACATCCGTGAATCATTACTCTTAACTTCGGTTAATTGTTTTGACTTCATGTATTGTCACGTGGATGATTTCCACATCCGTGAAGTATTGCTTTTGACTTCGGTTAATTGCTTTGACTTCATGTATTGTCACGTGGTTAGCGACCACTCCATGATTCATGTATCTAACTTACGTTAAATACATAAGGAATCATGTATAGTCACGAACATTGATTGAGAATATGATTGATTGAGTTGGTTGATTTGTTGTGGATTGATTATCTATGTTTGATTATGATTATTTGAGATCGATATTAACTGATTGATTATGTGATTATGTGATTGTGTATGTGTTTGGTTGTTGAATGGTTGGATGTGTGTTGGATTATATCATACAGGTATTCAGATGGAATTTCTCAAGAAGATCATAAGTTTTATACCCGTTTTAAACAAAGCATCTTATAAAACCATTTTAAGCATAAACTTTCAAACGCATTTTACTAAAACATTTTTAAAATATAAAAACTTATGATTACTCACCAACTACTTTTGTAGTTGACACTTGATTTTCTTACATGTTTCAGGTGATGGAGACAAGTAGGAATGAAGAGAGGATCTCTCTATTTTTGGACATCATCATCATATAGGATCTTGGACTTAGTTAATTAACTAAATCTCTGGCGATTAGAGTTTAGTTAGTTTAACTAATTCTTTTGTGTAACTGATGTACTTGTTTTATGATGAACATGATTTTTGTGTAATTATTGTGGTTGATTAAATGATATATGATGATATGATTTAGATGCCCATGAGCTTTTGAACAATCTACACATCCCTCGTGGCATCCCGATGATTCCGCCGTCGGTCGGGGTGTTACAGTTAGGGTTGTTGATTATTGCCTAGATGATGGCTAGGAATGATTATAAACAAAGAACACGATGTTTTAACGGGTAAATCCTTGTTTTGAGCCGTTGTAATGCCCGGTTTTCATGAAACTATATCTTAGATTAAAATGGTTTAAACCATTTGAGTGTAACAATGATTGTGATTGTCTTGATCATTTATTGAAATGCTAGGTTTCATCCAAGTGTTTCAAACTAATGATAAGCATAAAGATAATCACTGGAATAACGATCTGATGTTTATGATAACAGTCAGACTAGTACATTGAGCATGGTTATTAAACCTATTTTAATATTGCATTCTCATGTTTCATGATACCTAAATGATCAATAACAAGGATTGATTATTCCTAAGCCAGAAATTCATCTAGGAATTGTCTTAAGTGAAATAATCAACAACAACATCTATTTGATTAATCTGAAAACGTTGTGACTAATTCAGTTAGTCATAAATTGTTATAGGAACCATATAGGATTTCCTATCAGCTGAACATCAAGATCATCATCATCCGTATATAACAGTGAGATCATAGCCCCCCTTCTTTTATCGTTTTAAATGTCTACTAAAACTCGGGGTGGAACATGTAGATGTATTTTCAAAACGTATTTTATCAATCATCGTGAAATCATATATTATTATCATGAGGAACGTCATGATAAACACTTATCAAATCTTGTGAAATCATATATCAGAATCATCAGGATGATGATAAACATTTATCAACTTCGGTGAAATCATGTATTGGTTTCATCAGGGAAATCATAAAAATCTATTTTGAGTAAAGCTTTTATTAAATCATTAAGAACAAGTGTATCACTTGGGAACTTTGGTTATGTGGAGGCTATTTGGGGTATTCTTCATGTGAACATCATTAACTTGTTATCAAGCCCTTGGTAGTACTGGTATGATCATATGCGGGAACTCAAGTATCATTAACACGGCGTTCTAGCGGGTAGCTAGACGCTAACACTACGGCGTTCCGGCGGGTAGCTGGACGTTGACACTACGGCGTTTGGCGGGTAGCCAAACGTTAGCATTTATCATTAGGTTTGATGTTTGCATGCTCAGGTGGATTCAATTTCAAAGTACCTGTTTGATCACTTGTGAATAATATATTATGAATATCATGGTTTGAACAATCATTTTACATCAACAAAACCTATGACTCTCACTCAACTATTCGTAGTTGACTCTTTTATCTACATGTTTCAGGTAATGGGGAACGACAGCAAACCAATCTAGGTCAGGATCAACAGCAGAACTAGTGGTGACCTAGAAAGAAAACTTAATCAATGTACCGTATAATAAATATCTTATGATAACTTGTTGTATAATATGTATGTTATGCGTGTTTAAATAAACTTAACTTTATTAAACATAGTAATCGTGGGTTGTTCTCCAACATTGGCATATGAACACATAGTCACGCGCCGTGGATTCCGCACGCGGCGTGGGTTGTGACAGATGTGGTATCAGAGCCATGGTTGTAGAGAATTAGGTTAACCCTAATGGATGACCTAGACTACAACTTAAGCGTCCCTTATGTGTTTGTGTGATTTCTTACCTGAAACTCCTCATCCTTATTTTATACATCAATCTAAATATATTGTTTGTCGTTCTGTCTTTAGAATGGCCGACAATAATCCCTCTGATGAGACAGAACGTTTGGCAGCTATCATTACTAGACAAGTGACGCAAGTTTTGCCAACTTTAGTTACTCAACTAAACAACTCTTATCAAAATTCTCCAAATGGTTCTCAGTATCGTCCTACTCAGAATAATGGTGAGAATTCGAATAACTTTACTTTTAAGCAATTCAACGATGCTAGGCCCAAAACTTTCTCTGGGGTAGAAGGTGCCACTGGACTCATTCAGTGGTTTGAATCGATTGAGGATACCTTGGACTACACTAATTGTCCAGATGATCAAAAAGTTAAAATGGCTGCAAGCACGTTCCAGCAGGGAGCCTTGACCTGGTGGAATGGCGAAAAGAAGAGTAGAGGTAGGGAAGCTGCCTTAAGCATGTCTTGGACTGATTTCAAAGCTCTTTTGGTTACACAATTTTGTCCCAAGCATGAGATGAAGAATTTGGAGGATGAATTGTACAATTTAGTTCAAGTAAGTGGAAACAATCGTACTTATACCAACCGATTTCAAGAGCTCAGTATTCTGGTGCCTCACATGGTTACTCCTGTATCCCGCCAAATCGACAAGTATATTGGGGGATTGCCATTGCTTATCAGGAGCATGGTGATGGGTAGTAAACCAGCAACACTGCAGTCAGCAATACATCTAGCTGCTGATATTACCAATGAATTTGTGAAGGGTGGTCAACTCACTCGAACCGATGATGTTCTTCCTGCGGTTAAGGAAGAAAAGAAACTAACAGAGCTACCTAAGAAGAAGCAGAAAACTAATAAAAGTTTTGCAATTTCATCAACCCCATCTGCTTCTATATATCAAGCACCGTCAGTTGGAGACTCTACCACAAACTCCCGAAGATCATACATTGGACCTTATCCTTTATGTAACAATTGCAAGTATCATCATCCATTTGGTCGACAATGTTGGAAATGTACCAAGTGTGGGAGATATGGTCATCTGGGACAAAGGTGTCAATTCAATGGGAAAGTGGTCAATGCAACTACGTCGATGGCCGCATCAAAATCCGTTGGGCCAGCATGCTATGAATGTGGAGCAACTGGTCATTTTAGGAGCAGATGTCCCAGACTTTTTAACAACAATCAAAGCCAAAATGCTCCAGCACGCGTGTTTTCTATGAATGCTCACGAAGCACGCGAAGAAACCACGGTTGTCACAGGTACGTTCACTATTAACGATCATTATGCTTCAGTTCTATTTGATACTGGTGCCGACAAGAGTTTTGTCTCAACATCAATTATACATCATTTGGGTAAATCAGTAGAAGTATTAGAACCCCCGTATACCATAGAAATAGCAAACGGTAAACTTATACATGCCAATTCCATTATTCACAACTGTACATTGAAACTCATTGATTTCACCTCGTGTACAGTCTGACGTCACTGAATCGGTTGCGGAAGCATAGTGGTGATGTCTCCGAGATGAGGGGTGACTTACTTGAACCAATATCATAAGCACACAGATTAACTTAAAATAAATACTTTACTAGGGTGTCGCAATTACAATCACATTAAAGCTACATTTATTTAATTACAATACTAATTATTAAAGTGCAACTGTTCCAAAAGTGCATTCTCACCGGCTACTATGGTTTACCTGCAAAAAGGATTTAATTTGAAACGTCAGCACAAAGCTGGTGAGATCGACAGTTTAATTTAAAACAATATGATATGATAAGCACGTTCTCAAAGGTTCAGTTCTGGATAACCATGGGACCTGTATCTAGTTCCTTTCGGACGTCTAGTTCAGTTCTCAAGATATTACCCGTCGGTACATATCTTAGTGCCTCATTATCTTAATGTCTATCACACCATTAAGAAGTTCAGGAAACAGATAACAAACATTCACACAAGGGGAGATGCAATCCTCCCAGCGAATGGGGTGTCAACCAATAGTACTATCAATGTTTTCTGCTCGGCCACACATGGGTTCACTAGATACAGTTCAAAAATGAGGACTTTCAGTTCCATGATAGGGTTCAGTCTACAGGCAAAATCCCATGAAATTCCACAATATCACATGAAATCACACAGATATCATTGATGCATATCATATGTTCAGACAACAGTTTGCAGAGTTTCCCCGATGTTTATAAAAGATTAAAAATAAAAGGGGTTGTACGAAACTCACCTGATGATAATATGGTAGCAGTGTATCACCAAACTGATAGTACAGAGATGATTCTGCATTTAGTTATCTTTAATAAGTTATTTATGTTCTAGTTTACTGATTAGATCCTTCTGAACGTTCAATGTCAAAGACATTGCTTAGTAAATCATCAACTCGATATTAATTATATAATTAATTAATTTAATGTCATATCATACAATGTATGATAATGTAGGAACCTACATTGCATTAGATTCCTAACACAAAGCTGATGACACTCTAGATTAATCAAAATAATCTCTGATTAATCAGATAGTTAATGTTGTTGATTGTAATGCTAAAACAGTTTCTAGATAATTTAATGGCTTAGAAATGATTAATCCTTGTTATTGATTACCCAAATATCATGAGATATCAAAATGTAGTATCATAATAGGTGTAATAACCAGGTTTAACATACTAATCTGACTGTTATCATAAACATCAGATAATCGTTCCAATGAGTATGTTAATGATTGTGATTAGTTTGAAACACTTGGATTTAACCTTTGCATTTCAAAGATTAATCAAACTAATCACCTACATTGTCATAATCAAATGGGTTAAACCATTATAATGATAGTTATGGTTTCATGCAAACCGGGCATTACAACGGATCAAAACAAGGATTTAACCGTTAGAACTTCGTGTTCTTTGTTTATAATCAATCCTAGCCATCATTTAGGCAATAATCAACAATCCTAACTATATCATTACGTTCAAAATCAAGATCTAATCAATCAAAATCAAACCAGAAAGTTTAAACGGATCATTACCTAATCTGACGGATTTCTAACTTCAAAATAACGATCAGAACTTGTTATGATGATCCCTGGTGCGATCCTTAGCTTCAGATGGCTTGAAAGATAGATTTAGATGATGTATATGTGTGTGTTTTCGTCTGGTTTGCGAAACAGAAACAAGAAGAAGAAATAATTTCTTCTTGCATGAAATCTGATGAAGTAGATCAGATTTCTGCACCGCCACATCCGTCGCGTACCGCGACCAAAAGCCCAAAAAGGCTTCGCGTACCGCGAAGAAATCCGGAGATCTCAGATTTCTTTCGTGCATCGCGTACCGCGGAGAACTTCCAAGCCCACCTCCGCGTACCGCGATGAGTCCAATCGACCAACACTTAGCGATTTTTCTTCGTTTTTCAATTCCGGACAATCCAGGACTCCGTTTTGAACACGGTTTTCGCCCACGTTCATAATTTCTCACCTACTATCAACCTGTAATAATTACAATTATTAAATTAACATGGATTTCTATAACGATCAAATGTGCTCAAATCATTGATGACGTAAATTCTCGTATGCAACTGTCACAGTCTCCTCCTGTTAGAGAAATTTCGTCCCGAAATTTAGTGAAGACTTACATTATGACAATCGTTTATGAGAATAGATGTGGATATTTTAACTTCATTTGATCTTCACGTTCCCACGTATACTCAGGTCCACGTTGCGAGTTCCATCGTACTTTAACGATTGGTATACGACCACGTTTCAACACTTTCATTTCTCGATCCATTACCTCTACTGGTTCTTCACTGAACTGAAGTTTTTCATCAATATGAATCTCTTCTAGAGGTACGATCAATGATTCATCAATTAAACACTTTTTCAGATTGGATACATGAAAGACATCGTGAATGTTACCGAGTTCAGGAGGTAATTCAAGTCTGTAGGCTACTGACCCAATTCGTTCAAGAATTTTGAATGGTCCTACAAATCTTGGTGAAAGTTTACCTCTTTTCCCAAATCTGAAAATGCCTTTCCAAGGTGACACTTTCAACATTACTCGATCACCTACTTGGAATTCGAGTGGTCTACGGCGATTATCAGCATAACTCTTTTGACGATCGCGAGCAGTTTTGATTCGTTCCTGAATGAGTGCGATCTTATCTGTTGTTTCCTGAATGAGTTCTGGGCCTATGATTTGACTTTCACCTACCTCTGACCAACAGATAGGTGATCTACACTTGCGTCCATAAAGTGCTTCGAATGGAGCGCATTGAATACTAGTATGGTAGCTGTTATTGTATGAGAATTCAACAAGTGGAAGATGAATATCCCAGCTACCTCCAAAATCAATCACACAACTTCTAAGCATATCCTCAAAAGTTTGATTTGTTCGTTCAGTCTGCCCGTCTGTTTGAGGATGATAAGCAGTGCTCATATTGATTTGAGTGCCCAAAGCATTCTGAAGAGTTTGCCAAAATCGTGACATAAATCGACTATCTCTGTCAGAAATGATAGAGATCGGTACTCCATGTCGAGATACAATCTCATTAACATAAAGTTTAGCGAGTCGATCCATAGAATAATCTTCTCGGATGGGTAAGAAATGCGCAGATTTAGTAAGGCGATCAACGATAACCCATATAGAGTCATGATTACGTGATGTTCTGGGTAATTTAGTAATGAAATCCATAGAGATCTGATCCCATTTCCACATGGGAATCTCAGGTTGTTGCAATAACCCAGAAGGTCGTTGATGTTCAGCCTTAACTTTGAGACATGTTAGACATCGGTCCACGTATTCAGCTATTTGTTTCTTCATTCCAGGCCACCAATAAAAGTCTTTAAGATCTTTATACATTTTATCAGCACCTGGATGAATAGAATACCTGGATTTGTGCGCCTCATCCAAGATAATTGTTCGAGATTTACCGAATAGAGGAACCCACATTCGGTCTTTGAAATACAATAGTTCATCGTCTTTTGTATCAAGTTTCTTATCTAATCCTCTCAGTCCCTCAGCAGAATAATTCGTTGCTTGTAAAGCTTGTTGCTGAGCGTCTTTGATTTGAGGAATTAGACTGGTTTGAATAATCATACCTAACGCTTTCACACGTAAAGGCTTGACTCGTTCCTTGCGACTTAAAGCATCAGCTACAACATTTGCTTTGCCTGGGTGATAACGAATCTCACAGTCGTAATCGTTCAACAGTTCAACCCATCGCCTCTGTCGCATGTTCAACATTTTCTGATCTAGAATGTGTTGGAGACTTTTGTGATCAGTGTATATAATACACCTAGTTCCGTACAAATAGTGTCTCCAAATCTTGAGTGCAAACACTACCGCACCAAGTTCTAGATCATGAGTGGTATAGTTCTTCTCATGTACTTTCAGTTGTCGAGAAGCGTAAGCAATTACTTTGTCGTTCTGCATTAAAACACATCCAAGACCTTGACAAGAAGCATCACAATACACTGTGAAGTTATCAATACCTTCCGGTAGTGCCAAGATAGGGTGGTATCAGAGCCACAGGTTATAGAGAATTAGGTTGACTTAGAAACCTAGACTATAACCATAGGTTCGTATAGTTACACAGAGAGCACCGAACATTAATATTGAACAAAACTTGTTTTGAATTAAGCCAGGATAATCAGGTGGTACAAACTACAGTTTTGACTCGCCAGCACAACTGTAATTTGCAACACGTGTGCATTCTAGTTTATTTTAATTCAAGCAGAACCTTAATAACTATAAAGACGAATAGCTGCTCTAAGATAGGAGAGAGCATCATATCATGTTCATATTAAATATTGTTATTTAATATTTATGTCATGATACTGATTAGAAATTTTTTTTATTGTACTAGTGATGGCTGATCAAGGAGAACAGCATGTTCATCAGCGAGTCCCACATGTGATGAGGGATGATACTCCGAGCTCTAGCTCAGCACGGGATTCAGATCCTTCAGAGGCATCGACTGCAGCCTCACGGGCGCCATCTGTAGTGCCACAGGCACCACCAGCATTACCACATTCACCATTGGAGCCTAGACCAGTTACACCACCACCACCAGCACATGTAGCATCACCCGGACATTCTCAGCTTCATGCTGAGAATGTAGTAGCTGAGAGACAGCATATTCATTCACCACAGAGAGTCCCTGTTTGGGATGGACTCAGGAGAATGCGGGGTCAGGCCCGCAAGACCACGGGATTACCTCCCCGGAAGCAGTTGGCTTTCAGGGATGAGTTTCACGCTGTACATGAGGTAGGAGAGTCCTCACAGCAGGCGGAGTTTAGGGCACAGCTTCGCCAGGTGACCTTAGATCTTCAGGGGACTCGACTAGAGTTACAGGAGTCTCGTGCTATTGGGGAAGATACACGTACCACTGTGTTCGAGATACTCTCATCTCATCTGTTGTTGATGGAACAGATGAATGCACTGGATGCTGGCTCGCAAGCTTGGCGGGCTATGATCGAGGAGAGGATGAGGAGAACCGTGATTCAGGGGATGATAGAGCACCCTGTCACACCCCCACCCCTCGTCACCTCGTGTACAGTCTGACGTCACTGAATCGGTTGCGGAAGCATAGTGGTGATGTCTCCGAGATGAGGGGTGACTTACTTGAACCAATATCATAAGCACACAGATTAACTTAAAATAAATACTTTACTAGGGTGTCGCAATTACAATCACATTAAAGCTACATTTATTTAATTACAATACTAATTATTAAAGTGCAACTGTTCCAAAAGTGCATTCTCACCGGCTACTATGGTTTACCTGCAAAAAGGATTTAATTTGAAACGTCAGCACAAAGCTGGTGAGATCGACAGTTTAATTTAAAACAATATGATATGATAAGCACGTTCTCAAAGGTTCAGTTCTGGATAACCATGGGACCTGTATCTAGTTCCTTTCGGACGTCTAGTTCAGTTCTCAAGATATTACCCGTCGGTACATATCTTAGTGCCTCATTATCTTAATGTCTATCACACCATTAAGAAGTTCAGGAAACAGATAACAAACATTCACACAAGGGGAGATGCAATCCTCCCAGCGAATGGGGTGTCAACCAATAGTACTATCAATGTTTTCTGCTCGGCCACACATGGGTTCACTAGATACAGTTCAAAAATGAGGACTTTCAGTTCCATGATAGGGTTCAGTCTACAGGCAAAATCCCATGAAATCCCACAAAAGTCTAATGAAATCACACAGATATCATTGAATCATATCATATATTCAGTCAACAGTTTGCAGTGTTACCCCGATGTTTATAAAAGATTAAGAATAAAAAGGGGTTGTACGAAACTCACCTGATGATAATATGGTAGCAGTGTATCACCAAACTGATAGTACAGAGATGATTCTGCATTTAGTTATCTTTAATAAGTTATTTATGTTCTAGTTTACTGATTAGATCCTTCTGAACGTTCAATGTCAAAGACATTGCTTAGTAAATCATCAACTCGATATTAATTATATAATTAATTAATTTAATGTCATATCATACAATGTATGATAATGTAGGAACCTACATTGCATTAGATTCCTAACACAAAGCTGATGACACTCTAGATTAATCAGAATAATCTCTGATTAATCAGATAGTTAATGTTGTTGATTGTAATGCTAAAACAGTTTCTAGATAATTTAATGGCTTAGAAATGATTAATCCTTGTTATTGATTACCCAAATATCATGAGATATCAAAATGTAGTATCATAATAGGTGTAATAACCAGGTTTAACATACTAATCTGACTGTTATCATAAACATCAGATAATCGTTCCAATGAGTATGTTAATGATTGTGATTAGTTTGAAACACTTGGATTTAACCTTTGCATTTCAAAGATTAATCAAACTAATCACCTACATTGTCATAATCAAATGGGTTAAACCATTATAATCATAGTTATGGTTTCATGCAAACCGGGCATTACAACGGATCAAAACAAGGATTTAACCGTTAGAACTTCGTGTTCTTTGTTTATAATCAATCCTAGCCATCATTTAGGCAATAATCAACAATCCTAACTATATCATTACGTTCAAAATCAAGATCTAATCAATCAAAACCAAACCAGAAAGTTTAAACGGATCATTACCTAATCTGACGGATTTCTAACTTCAAAATAACGATCAGAACTTGTTATGATGATCTCTGGTGCGATCCTTAGCTTCAGATGGCTTGAAAGATAGATTTAGATGATGTATATGTGTGTGTTTTCGTCTGGTTTGCGAAACAGAAACAAGAAGAAGAAATAATTTCTTCTTGCATGAAATCTGATGAAGTAGATCAGATTTCTGCACCGCCACATCCGTCGCGTACCGCGACCAAAAGCCCAAAAAGGCTTCGCGTACCGCGAAGAAATCCGGAGATCTCAGATTTCTTTCGTGCATCGCGTACCGCGGAGAACTTCCAAGCCCACCTCCGCGTACCGCGATGAGTCCAATCGACCAACACTTAGCGATTTTTCTTCGTTTTTCAATTCCGGACAATCCAGGACTCCGTTTTGAACACGGTTTTCGCCCACGTTCATAATTTCTCACCTACTATCAACCTGTAATAATTACAATTATTAAATTAACATGGATTTCTATAACGATCAAATGTGCTCAAATCATTGATGACGTAAATTCTCGTATGCAACTGTCACAGTCTCCTCCTGTTAGAGAAATTTCGTCCCGAAATTTAGTGAAGACTTACATTATGACAATCGTTTATGAGAATAGATGTGGATATTTTAACTTCATTTGATCTTCACGTTCCCACGTATACTCAGGTCCACGTTGCGAGTTCCATCGTACTTTAACGATTGGTATACGACCACGTTTCAACACTTTCATTTCTCGATCCATTACCTCTACTGGTTCTTCACTGAACTGAAGTTTTTCATCAATATGAATCTCTTCTAGAGGTACGATCAATGATTCATCAATTAAACACTTTTTCAGATTGGATACATGAAAGACATCGTGAATGTTACCGAGTTCAGGAGGTAATTCAAGTCTGTAGGCTACTGACCCAATTCGTTCAAGAATTTTGAATGGTCCTACAAATCTTGGTGAAAGTTTACCTCTTTTCCCAAATCTGAAAATGCCTTTCCAAGGTGACACTTTCAACATTACTCGATCACCTACTTGGAATTCGAGTGGTCTACGGCGATTATCAGCATAACTCTTTTGACGATCGCGAGCAGTTTTGATTCGTTCCTGAATGAGTGCGATCTTATCTGTTGTTTCCTGAATGAGTTCTGGGCCTATGATTTGACTTTCACCTACCTCTGACCAACAGATAGGTGATCTACACTTGCGTCCATAAAGTGCTTCGAATGGAGCGCATTGAATACTAGTATGGTAGCTGTTATTGTATGAGAATTCAACAAGTGGAAGATGAATATCCCAGCTACCTCCAAAATCAATCACACAACTTCTAAGCATATCCTCAAAAGTTTGATTTGTTCGTTCAGTCTGCCCGTCTGTTTGAGGATGATAAGCAGTGCTCATATTGATTTGAGTGCCCAAAGCATTCTGAAGAGTTTGCCAAAATCGTGACATAAATCGACTATCTCTGTCAGAAATGATAGAGATCGGTACTCCATGTCGAGATACAATCTCATTAACATAAAGTTTAGCGAGTCGATCCATAGAATAATCTTCTCGGATGGGTAAGAAATGCGCAGATTTAGTAAGGCGATCAACGATAACCCATATAGAGTCATGATTACGTGATGTTCTGGGTAATTTAGTAATGAAATCCATAGAGATCTGATCCCATTTCCACATGGGAATCTCAGGTTGTTGCAATAACCCAGAAGGTCGTTGATGTTCAGCCTTAACTTTGAGACATGTTAGACATCGGTCCACGTATTCAGCTATTTGTTTCTTCATTCCAGGCCACCAATAAAAGTCTTTAAGATCTTTATACATTTTATCAGCACCTGGATGAATAGAATACCTGGATTTGTGCGCCTCATCCAAGATAATTGTTCGAGATTTACCGAATAGAGGAACCCACATTCGGTCTTTGAAATACAATAGTTCATCGTCTTTTGTATCAAGTTTCTTATCTAATCCTCTCAGTCCCTCAGCAGAATAATTCGTTGCTTGTAAAGCTTGTTGCTGAGCGTCTTTGATTTGAGGAATTAGACTGGTTTGAATAATCATACCTAACGCTTTCACACGTAAAGGCTTGACTCGTTCCTTGCGACTTAAAGCATCAGCTACAACATTTGCTTTGCCTGGGTGATAACGAATCTCACAGTCGTAATCGTTCAACAGTTCAACCCATCGCCTCTGTCGCATGTTCAACATTTTCTGATCTAGAATGTGTTGGAGACTTTTGTGATCAGTGTATATAATACACCTAGTTCCGTACAAATAGTGTCTCCAAATCTTGAGTGCAAACACTACCGCACCAAGTTCTAGATCATGAGTGGTATAGTTCTTCTCATGTACTTTCAGTTGTCGAGAAGCGTAAGCAATTACTTTGTCGTTCTGCATTAAAACACATCCAAGACCTTGACAAGAAGCATCACAATACACTGTGAAGTTATCAATACCTTCCGGTAGTGCCAAGATAGGTGCGTTGCAGAGTTTGTGTTTCAACAGTTGGAACGCCTCCTCCTGTTGAGAATTCCATACAAACGGTTGATTTTTCTGTGTCAATGTAGTCAGTGGCAAGGCTATCTTTGAAAAGTTCTTAATAAACCGACGATAATAACCTGCCAACCCCAAGAATTGACGTATTTCAGTCGGGGTTCGTGGTGTCTCCCACTGTTTCACCGCCTGAATCTTACTGGGATCCACTTGAATACCGTTTTGATTTACTACATGACCAAGAAATTGAACTTCTCGTAACCAGAACTCACACTTGGAGAATTTGGCATATAATTTTTCACGTGCCAAAAGTTCTAGAATTAATTTCAAGTGTTGAGCATGTTCTTGTTGATTTCGAGAATAAATAAGAATATCATCAATAAACACAATCACAAATTTATCCAGATAAGGTCTACATACTCGATTCATCAGATCCATGAAAACTGCTGGTGCATTTGTTAAACCAAACGGCATTACTAGAAATTCGTAATGTCCGTATCGAGTTCTGAAAGCAGTTTTAGGAATGTCATCATCATGAATACGTAACTGATGATATCCAGATCTCAAATCGATTTTTGAAAAATAAGTAGCACCTTGTAGTTGATCAAACAGATCATCGATACGAGGTAGTGGATAACGGTTCTTGATTGTCAGTTTATTGAGTTCCCTGTAGTCAATACACATTCTGAATGAACCATCCTTCTTTTTCACAAAAAGAATAGGTGCTCCCCAGGGTGAGAAACTAGGTCTGATAAAACCTTTGTCTAACAGTTCTTGTAATTGACCTGAAAGTTCTTGCATTTCGGATGGTGCAAGCCGATACGGGGCTTTAGCAACAGGTGCTGCACCTGGAATCAAGTCGATTCGAAATTCAACTTGTCTCACTGGGGGTAATCCTGATATGTCCTCAGGAAAGACTTCAGGAAAATCCTTGACTACTGGGATATCTGTGATTTGTTTGGGTGAAGAATTGTGCTCAGTCACATGTGCTAGGAAAGCATAACAACCTTTCCTTAAGAACTTCTGAGCTCGCATACAAGATATGATACCAAGTTTTCTACCAGCTCGTTCTCCTTGAACTATCAGTGTATTACCGTTAGGTAATGGAATGCGGATCACCTTGTTTTGACAGACAACTTCCGCTTGGTTATTAGAAAGCCAGTCCATACCAACAACGACATCAAAGCTCCCAAGCTCAATAGGAAGTAAATCAATTTTGAAAAGATGATCATTCAAATTCAAGGAACATCCTTGAATAACACTGTTAGTTTTGATTAACTTGCCATTAGCAAGTTCAATGACATAAGGAGTTTCTAGATCTACCGTAGGCAATGAAATTAATGATGCAAATTCAGGAGAGATAAAACTCTTATCCGCTCCTGTGTCAAACAAAACTGATGCGTATAGATTATTAAGAAGAAACGTACCAGTAACAATATTTGCATCATGTCTCGCCTCGGTCGCACCAATCTGAAAAGCTCTCCCCCTAGCTTCAGTTCCCGGATTGGTGTTATTGTTCGGACAGTTTCGTATGAGATGATCAGGGCTTCCACATTTGTAACATGACCGGTTGGTTTGAGTGGTTTGTCGTGGTGCTTGGTTTGGTGTCTGAGCAGGAAAGTTGCAATATTTAGCATAATGTCCAACTCGGTTACAGTTCAGACAAACAGGACATGGTCCCGTGTGATGTAGTGGACACTTATTGCATTTGGGCGCCTGTCCAGTATAAGTTTTCCTCTCAGGAACATTTGCACCATAGTTTTTCACAGTTGGCTTGCTCTGGGTGATCTCAGCCGGAGCCTTCGCCTTGGTTTTACCGAACCACTTTCGTTTGGTACCTTTTGACACATTCGAGGTACCGACATCACTACGACTATGAACCGTCTGAGGTTTCAAAGACAGAGTACCACTCCTTACCGCCTCATTGGTAAGCTTAGTGGTCAAAAGAATCGTATGTTTCAGGGTTGTAGGTTCAGCAGCAGTTATCATTCCTCGTATCTGAGGAATCAGACCCTTAATGTACTTCTCGATTAAAGCGGCTTCCGTAGGAAACATGTCGGGAAGCAAACAAGTAAGTTCATGAAAACGATCGGTGTAAGCAAGACAGTCAGCACCGATCATAGAGTGATTCCAGAATTCCTCCTGGAGTTTTTGAATTTCAGTGATTGGGCAGTACTCTGATCTAATCAGAGTTTTGAAGTCGTTCCAGCCCATCGAGTCAACTGTGGCTGAACCCAAAGTCTTGGCCTGGGTATTCCACCAGGTCAAAGCCGAGTCTTTCAAAGAACAGGCAGCATAAGACACCTTATGCTCCTCCAAACACTGACTGATTTTGAGCTTAATTTCCATCTCCTCAATCCACCTTATAAGACCAGCCGCTCCTTCTTTGCCAGTAAAAGTAGGAGGGTTACAGGAAGCAAAATACTTGTAAGTACATCCCTGTCGAGGTGGATCAGGAACAGTAGTAGTTGTACCGGTAGTGGTATGAGTTTCAACGTGACCACCAGTAGCATTATGTTCAACATGATCATGATCCCCACCAGAACCTGCAGTGATATGTGGTTGGTGTTGTGTCAGAACACCACAAGCAGATAGTTGTTCACGCACAATGCGAGCTATCATAGCCTCATTTGTTTCAGATCCGCTTGTACCAGCAGGTGGAACAATGCCTGCTCCAGGGTTCACTGGTGGAGTAGTATGCGTTTCCAAGTTCCCAGGTGGAACTACGTTCGCTTCCGGATTAACATGCGGATCCGGATTTGAGTCAACATTCAGAGATGGAATTTGATTCGGTTCAGGGTTTGTAATGTTCTGAGTAGCTCTCTTAGCTGGTCGACCTCGTTTAGGAGCCATTATTCTGCTTACAAGCAGACAAAACTCAGGTCAGTTCAAGAACATTAAAGATATAACCCGTTCTATCACATAAATACAATCCCATTCAGTTACACTGAAAATTTGCATTGACATGTGATATAAGAATACAGTATAACTACATGAATTCAGTCCAGACATGTTCACATTACACACAGATCACACAATTATTCGTAGTTATACTTAGTCCTGTTATTTCAAAAACATGTTAGAGTCTTACCCAGCTCATTGCATTGCAACACATGTTTTTAAAGATATGTTCATACAGGACTAGGACATGTTCTCAGACAAGTTCTCTAATATGTTCTCAGTTCATACATTAAGTTCTCATACAGACTATAGATATGTTCTCGTACAGTATGGCTCTCGTACTGTACTTTAGTTCCAGACACATTCACAATTAGATACGTTCACAATTCAGACATGTTCTCGTACAGTATGGCTCTCGTACTGTACTTTAGTTCCAGACACATTCACAATTAGATACGTTCACAATTCAGACATGTTCTCGTACAGTATGGCTCTCGTACTGTACTTAAGTTACAGATATATTTGCATACAGTATTGCTCCGTACTGTATTCCAGCAAAATATATATTTTAGTTCAATATATTCGCATACAGTATTGTTCCCGTACTGTATTTCAGCGAAATATATATATTAGTTCAATATATTCGCATACAGTATTGTTCCCGTACTGTATTTCAGCGAAATATATATATCTGTTTGTACAATGAACTTTGTGTGTGAACTATAAACAATTCTGTGTGAAAACATAACAGTATGCGAACGAATTAATATGAGATACCACCCTGTCACACCCCCACCCCTCGTCACCTCGTGTACAGTCTGACGTCACTGAATCGGTTGCGGAAGCATAGTGGTGATGTCTCCGAGATGAGGGGTGACTTACTTGAACCAATATCATAAGCACACAGATTAACTTAAAATAAATACTTTACTAGGGTGTCGCAATTACAATCACATTAAAGCTACATTTATTTAATTACAATACTAATTATTAAAGTGCAACTGTTCCAAAAGTGCATTCTCACCGGCTACTATGGTTTACCTGCAAAAAGGATTTAATTTGAAACGTCAGCACAAAGCTGGTGAGATCGACAGTTTAATTTAAAACAATATGATATGATAAGCACGTTCTCAAAGGTTCAGTTCTGGATAACCATGGGACCTGTATCTAGTTCCTTTCGGACGTCTAGTTCAGTTCTCAAGATATTACCCGTCGGTACATATCTTAGTGCCTCATTATCTTAATGTCTATCACACCATTAAGAAGTTCAGGAAACAGATAACAAACATTCACACAAGGGGAGATGCAATCCTCCCAGCGAATGGGGTGTCAACCAATAGTACTATCAATGTTTTCTGCTCGGCCACACATGGGTTCACTAGATACAGTTCAAAAATGAGGACTTTCAGTTCCATGATAGGGTTCAGTCTACATGCAAAATCCCATGAAATCCCACAAAAGTCTAATGAAATCACACAGATATCATTGAATCATATCATATATTCAGTCAACAGTTTGCAGTGTTACCCCGATGTTTATAAAAGATTAAGAATAAAAAGGGGTTGTACGAAACTCACCTGATGATAATATGGTAGCAGTGTATCACCAAACTGATAGTACAGAGATGATTCTGCATTTAGTTATCTTTAATAAGTTATTTATGTTCTAGTTTACTGATTAGATCCTTCTGAACGTTCAATGTCAAAGACATTGCTTAGTAAATCATCAACTCGATATTAATTATATAATTAATTAATTTAATGTCATATCATACAATGTATGATAATGTAGGAACCTACATTGCATTAGATTCCTAACACAAAGCTGATGACACTCTAGATTAATCAGAATAATCTCTGATTAATCAGATAGTTAATGTTGTTGATTGTAATGCTAAAACAGTTTCTAGATAATTTAATGGCTTAGAAATGATTAATCCTTGTTATTGATTACCCAAATATCATGAGATATCAAAATGTAGTATCATAATAGGTGTAATAACCAGGTTTAACATACTAATCTGACTGTTATCATAAACATCAGATAATCGTTCCAATGAGTATGTTAATGATTGTGATTAGTTTGAAACACTTGGATTTAACCTTTGCATTTCAAAGATTAATCAAACTAATCACCTACATTGTCATAATCAAATGGGTTAAACCATTATAATCATAGTTATGGTTTCATGCAAACCGGGCATTACAACGGATCAAAACAAGGATTTAACCGTTAGAACTTCGTGTTCTTTGTTTATAATCAATCCTAGCCATCATTTAGGCAATAATCAACAATCCTAACTATATCATTACGTTCAAAATCAAGATCTAATCAATCAAAATCAAACCAGAAAGTTTAAACGGATCATTACCTAATCTGACGGATTTCTAACTTCAAAATAACGATCAGAACTTGTTATGATGATCCCTGGTGCGATCCTTAGCTTCAGATGGCTTGAAAGATAGATTTAGATGATGTATATGTGTGTGTTTTCGTCTGGTTTGCGAAACAGAAACAAGAAGAAGAAATAATTTCTTCTTGCATGAAATCTGATGAAGTAGATCAGATTTCTGCACCGCCACATCCGTCGCGTACCGCGACCAAAAGCCCAAAAAGGCTTCGCGTACCGCGAAGAAATCCGGAGATCTCAGATTTCTTTCGTGCATCGCGTACCGCGGAGAACTTCCAAGCCCACCTCCGCGTACCGCGATGAGTCCTACCTTCCGGTAGTGCCAAGATAGGTGCGTTGCAGAGTTTGTGTTTCAACAGTTGGAACGCCTCCTCCTGTTGAGAATTCCATTCAAACGGTTGATTTTTCTGTGTCAATGTAGTCAGTGGCAAGGCTATCTTTGAAAAGTTCTTAATAAACCGACGATAATAACCTGCCAACCCAAGAATTGACGTATTTCAGTCGGGGTTCGTGGTGTCTCCCACTGTTTCACCGCCTGAATCTTACTGGGATCCACTTGAATACCGTTTTGATTTACTACATGACCAAGAAATTGAACTTCTCGTAACCAGAACTCACACTTGGAGAATTTGGCATATAATTTTTCACGTGCCAAAAGTTCTAGAATTAATTTCAAGTGTTGAGCATGTTCTTGTTGATTTCGAGAATAAATAAGAATATCATCAATAAACACAATCACAAATTTATCCAGATAAGGTCTACATACTCGATTCATCAGATCCATGAAAACTGCTGGTGCATTTGTTAAACCAAACGGCATTACTAGAAATTCGTAATGTCCATATCGAGTTCTGAAAGCAGTTTTAGGAATGTCATCATCATGAATACGTAACTGATGATATCCAGATCTCAAATCGATTTTTGAAAAATAAGTAGCACCTTGTAGTTGATCAAACAGATCATCGATACGAGGTAGTGGATAACGGTTCTTGATTGTCAGTTTATTGAGTTCCCTGTAGTCAATACACATTCTGAATGAACCATCCTTCTTTTTCACAAAAAGAATAGGTGCTCCCCAGGCCTTTTTGGGCTTTTGGTCGCGGTACGCGACGGATGTGGCGGTGCAGAAATCTGATCTACTTCATCAGATTTCATGCAAGAAGAAATTATTTCTTCTTCTTGTTTCTGTTTCGCAAACCAGACGAAAACACACACATATACATCATCTAAATCTATCTTTCAAGCCATCTGAAGCTAAGGATCGCACCAGAGATCATCATAACAAGTTCTGATCGTTATTTTGAAGTTAGAAATCCGTCAGATTAGGTAATGATCCGTTTAAACTTTCTGGTTTGATTTTGATTGATTAGATCTTGATTTTGAACGTAATGATATAGTTAGGATTGTTGATTATTGCCTAAATGATGGCTAGGATTGATTATAAACAAAGAACACGAAGTTCTAACGGTTAAATCCTTGTTTTGATCCGTTGTAATGCCCGGTTTGCATGAAACCATAACTATGATTATAATGGTTTAACCCATTTGATTATGACAATGTAGGTGATTAGTTTGATTAATCTTTGAAATGCAAAGGTTAAATCCAAGTGTTTCAAACTAATCACAATCATTAACATACTCATTGGAACGATTATCTGATGTTTATGATAACAGTCAGATTAGTATGTTAAACCTGGTTATTACACCTATTATGATACTACATTTTGATATCTCATGATATTTGGGTAATCAATAACAAGGATTAATCATTTCTAAGCCATTAAATTATCTAGAAACTGTTTTAGCATTACAATCAACAACATTAACTATCTGATTAATCAGAGATTATTCTGATTAATCTAGAGTGTCATCAGCTTTGTGTTAGGAATCTAATGCAATGTAGGTTCCTACATTATCATACATTGTATGATATGACATTAAATTAATTAATTATATAATTAATATCGAGTTGATGATTTACTAAGCAATGTCTTTGACATTGAACGTTCAGAAGGATCTAATCAGTAAACTAGAACATAAATAACTTATTAAAGATAACTAAATGCAGAATCATCTCTGTACTATCAGTTTGGTGATACACTGCTACCATATTATCATCAGGTGAGTTTCGTACAACCCCTTTTTATTCTTAATCTTTTATAAACATCGGGGTAACACTGCAAACTGTTGACTGAATATATGATATGATTCAATGATATCTGTGTGATTTCATTAGACTTTTGTGGGATTTCATGGGATTTTGCCTGTAGACTGAACCCTATCATGGAACTGAAAGTCCTCATTTTTGAACTGTATCTAGTGAACCCATGTGTGGCCGAGCAGAAAACATTGATAGTACTATTGGTTGACACCCCATTCGCTGGGAGGATTGCATCTCCCCTTGTGTGAATGTTTGTTATCTGTTTCCTGAACTTCTTAATGGTGTGATAGACATTAAGATAATGAGGCACTAAGATATGTACCGACGGGTAATATCTTGAGAACTGAACTAGACGTCCGAAAGGAACTAGATACAGGTCCCATGGTTATCCAGAACTGAACCTTTGAGAACGTGCTTATCATATCATATTGTTTTAAATTAAACTGTCGATCTCACCAGCTTTGTGCTGACGTTTCAAATTAAATCCTTTTTGCAGGTAAACCATAGTAGCCGGTGAGAATGCACTTTTGGAACAGTTGCACTTTAATAATTAGTATTGTAATTAAATAAATGTAGCTTTAATGTGATTGTAATTGCGACACCCTAGTAAAGTATTTATTTTAAGTTAATCTGTGTGCTTATGATATTGGTTCAAGTAAGTCACCCCTCATCTCGGAGACATCACCACTATGCTTCCGCAACCGATTCAGTGACGTCAGACTGTACACGAGGTGACGAGGGGTGGGGGTGTGACAGGGACTTGAGAGGCCCTCAGTCCCCTCGGTTGGCAAACATCAAACCCATACTCTTTAAAACATATTTACATTACCATAGCAGCGGAATTTAAGGTGATTACATACATAAAGTACACATATTAAACACACATTAAAACATAACCCACTCCTCTAACAGTCATATAATACAGCCAGTCTATGCCAGAGGTAGTCTTCAACATATGCCATGAGTCTTCCTGGTCTCCTTTCTCAAACTATTCAACCTGATATGCATGTAAAACAAGTCAGCTTTACGCTGGTGAGTTCTAAGTTCATTTCTTAGAAAATCCTTATTCATTCATGTCATCGTATAGCATAATCCACATACATAACATACCTGTTCTCATATCATAATTTCATCATATACATAGCATCATAACATAATTACATAACATACATATCATCATAACATCATTCATACAGTGAAGGAACTTCACCGTCAACTGCTGACCCTGAGGTCAAACAGGCTTGTGCAGCACAAGGCTCTTAGACTATCAACCCGAAGTCGATAACTTACACATGCATAAGATTCCATCAACTGGCGACACACAGTCGGCAGGCCTGTTTTTACGCAGGACTTCTTAATCATCATAAGCAAAAGCGGCTCCTTTCACCGCTGTGCTCAAGTTTTGCTCAACCGTAGTTGACAAAACCATAGTTCCTCCTCGACCTCGGTCGAGTGTTTTATGTTCCTCCTCGACCTCAGCCGAGTGTCTTATGTTCCTCCTCGACCTCAGACGAGTGTCTCATGTTCCTCCTCGACCTCAGTCGAGTGTCTTATAAAAAAATAATCATTTCTTTCTCAACAGCAGTTGAGACTTAAAAACATTCGTTACATCTCAGCTGAGATTCGTAAAATCATTTATTTCTCAATCATCATTGAGACTTAACGTATTCATTACATTTCAGCTGAAATTCTTAAAATCATTTACTTCTCAACCATAGTTGAGACTTAAAACATTTCTTTATCTGAAAACATATTTTTCCTGAAAACATGCTTTACCTGATCATAATCAGGTTTAAATCACTTTCATATAATAACTTTACACATACATACAGTCATTTTCATAAAATAACTTTATAACATGCATATCAGCCCAAAGCATTTAAAACAGTTAAACAGGGCTCATAGAACTCACCTGAGCTAAAACACAATTTGCTAGCTTTTCTTCCTTTCCTTTCCTTACTTTCTCACTTCAGAATAATACCCTATTAATATGAATATATTATCATGATTATAACCTTATCATATAATATAAACCCTCTTTTTCAGGGTTTCTAAACCGGTAGCACAACGACTACGTTATAGTTATCTTCAATACGAGTGTTTAGCTCGTTATAACGACCCGAAGAGTTTTATAAACTTAATATTATTTATCTCAATTAATAATAACTTGAGATAAATAAACACAATCACAAATTTATCCAGATAAGGTCTACATACTCGATTCATCAGATCCATGAAAACTGCTGGTGCACTACCGCACCAAGTTCTAGATCATGAGTGGTATAGTTCTTCTCATGTACTTTCAGTTGTCGAGAAGCGTAAGCAATTACTTTGTCGTTCTGCATTAAAACACATCCAAGACCTTGACAAGAAGCATCACAATACACTGTGAAGTTATCAATACCTTCCGGTAGTGCCAAGATAGGTGCGTTGCAGAGTTTGTGTTTCAACAGTTGGAACGCCTCCTCCTGTTGAGAATTCCATACAAACGGTTGATTTTTCTGTGTCAATGTAGTCAGTGGCAAGGCTATCTTTGAAAAGTTCTTAATAAACCGACGATAATAACCTGCCAACCCCAAGAATTGACGTATTTCAGTCGGGGTTCGTGGTGTCTCCCACTGTTTCACCGCCTGAATCTTACTGGGATCCACTTGAATACCGCGATGATTTATTCGATCAACTTCAAGGAGCTACTTATTTCTCTAAGATTGATCTTCGATCTGGTTATCATCAACTGAGAGTTCATGATGATGACATTTCTAAAACAGCGTTCAGAACACGCTATGGACACTATGAATTTCTGGTTATGCCCTTTGGACTAACCAATGCCCCTGCAGTGTTCATGGATCTTATGAACAGAGTATGTAGACCTTATTTGGATCAATTTGTCATTGTCTTCATTGACGACATATTGATTTACTCTAAGACTGAGAAGGATCATGAAACTCATCTTAGACTGATTCTGGAACTTTTAAAGGAAGAACAACTTTACGCCAAGTTCTCGAAGTGCGCGTTTTGGCTAAAAGAAGTTCAGTTTTTAGGTCATGTTGTGGATCAGCAAGGTATTCATGTAGATCCAGCTAAAATTGAAGCTATAAAAGACTGGAAAGCACCAAAGACACCATCAGAAATTCGTTCTTTCCTAGGACTAGCCGGATACTATCGGCGATTTATCGCCAATTTTTCCAAGATAGCCGTTCCACTTACTACTCTTACTCAAAAGGATCAACTATTCGTTTGGGGTGAAGCACAAGAAGATGCATTCCAATTGCTTAAACACAAGCTATGCAATTCTCCTATTCTCAGTTTACCAGAAGGTAATGATGACTTTACAGTCTATTGTGATGCTTCTAACTTGGGTCTTGGTTGCGTGCTAATGCAACGAGACAAAGTCATTGCTTATGCGTCACGACAACTCAAGATTCATGAAAAGAACTATACAACACATGATCTTGAGTTAGGTGCTGTAATTTTTGCTTTGAAAATTTGGAGACATTACCTTTATGGTACCAAATGTGTTATTTACACAGACCATAAAAGTCTTCAACACATTTTTGATCAAAAGGAACTTAATATGAGACAAAGACGTTGGATAGAATTGCTCAATGATTACGACTGTGAAATCCGCTATCACCCAGGCAAAGCTAATGTGGTGGCAGATGCATTGAGTCGAAAAGACAGAGTTAAACCCAGAAGAGTGCAAGCATTGGAGATGACTATTCAGAGTAGTCTTATACCCCAAATCCGTGAAGCACAACAAGAGGCACTTACTGGGATTCATGTTTGTGACGAAGCTCTACAAGGTTTAAATCAACGATTTGAAACCAAATCAGATGGAGCCTACTATTTCCTAAATCGAATATGGGTACCTTCTTTTGGCAATCTAAGGAAAGTAATTATGGATGAAGCCCATAAATCTCAATATTCGATTCACCCAGGCGCGGACAAGATGTACCAAGATCTTCGTGAATTCTATTGGTGGCCTGGAATGAAGAAAGACATTGCTACATATGTTAGTAAATGCCTCACGTGTTTACGAGTAAAAGCTGAACATCAAAGACCCTCTGGGTTACTACAGCCATTGGAGATCCCAGTATGGAAATGGGAGCAAATCTCTATGGACTTCATAACTAAATTGCCTAAAACGCCTAGGGGTCATGATGCAATTTGGGTTATTGTTGATCGATTGACTAAGTCAGCACATTTCTTAGCCATTCGAGAAGACTACAATACGAACCGGTTAGCCAAACTTTATCTAGATGAAATTGTGAGTAGACACGGAGTACCAATCTCAATTGTCTCTGATAGAGATAGCAGATTTACTTCAAGGGTTTGGCAAACGTTTCAAAAGTCTTTGGGTTCACAACTTAATCTTAGCACAGCTTACCATCCTCAAACTGATGGCCAAACTGAACGAACCATTCAGACTTTAGAAGATATGTTAAGAAGTTGCGTTATCGATTTTGGTGGTAGTTGGGATACTCATCTTCCTCTTGTTGAATTCTCTTACAACAACAGCTATCACACAAGTATCAAATGCGCACCGTTTGAAGCTTTGTATGGAAGAAAATGTAGGACTCCTGTTTGCTGAGAACTGGCAAATAAAAAGGTAGTTAAAGTAACGAATGAACGAATAGATTAGATTCTAGTTCATTTGAAGGTGGCACAAGACAATCAGAATTCCTATGTTGATAAACATAGGATGACTATTGAGTTCCAAGTGAGAGATTTTGTATTGTCAAAGGTCTTTCCTTGGAAAGGTGTTTATGTTTTAGAAAGCAAGGGAATTTAAGCCGCGTATTATTGGACCATTCAAGATTATAGCTCGGATAGGTAGTGTTGCTTATCGTCTTGAGCTACCGGAGGAATTGAATGGCATACATGACACTTTTCATGTGTCATATCTGAGAAAATGTTTGGCGGATGAATCGGCTTATGTGCCACTAGAAGACTTGGAAATTGATGACAAGTTGAACTATGTGGAAAAGCCGGTAGTATATTAGACCGAAAGGTCAAACAGTTGAGAAACAAGTCCTTGAACCAGGTGAAGGTTCAATAGAAAAATATAGAAAAGAATCTGACGCCATGTGGGAGTCAGAAGATGAGATGAGGAAATTTTATCCTTTCTTTTAAAGTGTAAACGGTTTCGAGGACGAAACCTCTGTAAGGAGGGGAGATTTGTAACAACCGGTTTTCAACAATGAAACGTATTTGAAATAATCGTTAAAATAACGATTGTGATTGTTGAAATTTGAAAGTATGTGAGAAATCATGAACGTGGGAGAAAACCGTGCGCGAAACGGAGTTACGGATTATCCGGAATCGCGAAAGGAAGAAAATTACAAAATATTGTGTTTTGGGACTCTTCGCGGTACGCGAAGAGGATTAGCAGGTCCCTTCGCGGTACGCGAAGGAGCAAAAATATCTGAGAACTCCGGATTTCTTCGCGGTACGCGAAGCATTCTTTTGCCCCGCTTCGCGGTGCGCGACGAGTGTGGCGGTTTGGCAGATCGATATTCTTATCAGATTTGCATCAGAATTTATTTATTTTTCTTCTCTCGACCACAAACACACATATGGACGATCTGATCGAATTTTTATCATCAGAATGAAGTTCTGAAGCCATCTAAACATTTAGATCGAGCCAAGGTTCGATTCTACAACTCCTGATCGTCGTTTTCATCCGAAAACTTCGTTCAAAAGGGTAACGATTCGATCTCTCCTACTAGTTTGATATTCTGTGGATTAAATTTAGTTTTGAATGTATTATTATGATTATGGGTATTGATTATCGCCTAGTTGATAACTAGGGATGGTTAGAAACGAAGAATTTGATGTTTTGATGGTGAAATCTTCGTTTTGAAGCCGGGATAATGTCCGGTTGTTATGAAACCCATATCATGGTGTGATAACTAGTAGGAATGGGTAGAATATGATTTTAAATGAAATATGGATTATGATCCATGGATTAAACGATGATTATGATGAATTGATGTTAAAAATTATTAATAGTTATGGTCATAAATGAATTTTGATTAAAAGAAGTGATTGAGATCATAACTAATATAATGAACATCAATTATTTGATGAAATGCCTAAGAGAGGCATGGGATATGATTAATTGACTAATACTTACTAAATATAGTAAGATAAAGTCAATTATGTGATAAGTTGACTTTGAAAAAGTCAAACCAGTCAAGTGAGTTGAACTTGATGGTATGTATTATATGTATTGAATATAGTTGTATATGTGTGAATATGCAACTAGGTGTTGGTGGTAAAAGTCAAGTGACAATTCACAGAAGTGGAAAAGAGGTTGTAGGAAGTGAACAACCGTTTGAACCAGGTAAGTTACCCAACTTACTGTAACATTACATATAAGTAGTAGAAAGAGTCTACTTGATTTTGATGTATATACATTGGTTGATTTGAATGAATGGGCATAACTAGATTGGAACTAATTGAGTTGATAGACTCTAATGTATAAATGTTAAGTTCCAATGTGTTTATGTCACGATTGAATTAATTATGCAACATAGATTGCATAAGAATAGCCGAATGAGCCGGTGTTTGACTATGATATCACAAATGTGTGATTAGTCAGAGGTGCTGACAAATAGCTATGGTGGAAGTACATGATTGTGAACACCATAGTGTAACTTTGATTAAACTATTGTGATTAATAGTTGATGAATGGTAATATGACATTATTACATTGTGAGAGTCAATTCGAATAGAAATGACTCAACTTGACTTTTAATTGTGAAAAAATGTATTTTTACATTTTGTTGTTATGACTCCACAATGGTGGATAGCCAGAGGTGCTGGCAATTGTCTAGATGGAAGTACCGGTGGGTGAACATCTTAGACAAAATAAATATGACTCCACAATGGTGGATAGACAGAGGTGCTGTCAATTGTCTAGATGGAAGTACCGGTGGGTGAACATCTTAGACTAAATAAATATGACTCCACAATGGTGGATAGACAGAGGTGCTGTCAATTGTCTTAGATGGAAGTACCGGTTGGTGAACATCTAAGACTAAATAAATATGACTCCACAATGGTGGATAGCCAGAGGTGCTGGCAATTGTCTAGATGGAAGTACCGGTGGGTGAACATCTTAGACTTCATAAATATGACTCCACAATGGTGGATAGCCAGAGGTGCTGGCAATTGTCTAGATGGAAGTACCGGTGGGTGAACATCTTAGACTTGATAAATATGACTCCACAATGGTGGATAGCCAGAGGTGCTGGCAATTGTCTAGATGGAAGTACCGGTGGGTGAACATCTTAGACTTGATAAATATGACTCCACAATGGTGGATAGCCAGAGGTGCTGGCAATTGTCTTAGATGGAAGTACCGTGGGTGAACATCTTAAGACTTAATATATGTATGATACCACAAATGTGTGGATAACCGGTTAATCCGGAAGTTAAATTGTTGAAACAACAGATGTGTGGGTAATTGGTTAAGCCAATAAAATATATGTATATTTGGTGTTTTAAATTTAGCCAGAGGTGCTGGTGGTAGAGTTGAATTAGATAATATATTCATATTGTGAAAATGTCCCACTAAGGGAAATAAATGCACCATATGTGTTGGGTGCAAGTTGATGTTTGAATATGATATATTATTATCTAAACATGATTAACATCCATATGATATGTATGTGGATGGGTTTAAATAAGTTTTTGGGGATTTTGGGAGGGGTTACTTATTTAGTTCATATGAACTAATTGTGACCTTATATGTGATGTTACAGGTCAAGATAGATATGCATTGGGCGATCAGATCGGGCACGTTGTGAAGCAGAACCAAACGTTATGTAAAGTATGTAGTAGTATTAAACTTAAACACACCAGTTTTTATCAACCATAAATGTAAATGATTTGAAATTAAGTGTGTTTAAATCATGAAATGTTAATTTCACGCTTCCGAACATGATTTTTGAGAAAGTTTAATTTGGGACCTAAAAATGGGACACGTGTAATCGTGTGTAAAGTTTGGGTGTTATAGAGTACTTCTGAGCTCGCATACAAGATATGATACCAAGTTTTCTACCAGCTCGTTCTCCTTGAACTATCAGTGTATTACCGTTAGGTAATGGAATGCGGATCACCTTGTTTTGACAGACAACTTCCGCTTGGTTATTAGAAAGCCAGTCCATACCAACAACGACATCAAAGCTCCCAAGCTCAATAGGAAGTAAATCAATTTTGAAAAGATGATCATTCAAATTCAAGGAACATCCTTGAATAACACTGTTAGTTTTGATTAACTTGCCATTAGCAAGTTCAATGACATAAGGAGTTTCTAGATCTACCGTAGGCAATGAAATTAATGATGCAAATTCAGGAGAGATAAAACTCTTATCCGCTCCTGTGTCAAACAAAACTGATGCGTATAGATTATTAAGAAGAAACGTACCAGTAACAATATTTGCATCATGTCTCGCCTCGGTCGCACCAATCTGAAAAGCTCTCCCCCTAGCTTCAGTTCCCGGATTGGTGTTATTGTTCGGACAGTTTCGTATGAGATGATCAGGGCTTCCACATTTGTAACATGACCGGTTGGTTTGAGTGGTTTGTCGTGGTGCTTGGTTTGGTGTCTGAGCAGGAAAGTTGCAATATTTAGCATAATGTCCAACTCGGTTACAGTTCAGACAAACAGGACATGGTCCCGTGTGATGTAGTGGACACTTATTGCATTTGGGCGCCTGTCCAGTATAAGTTTTCCTCTCAGGAACATTTGCACCATAGTTTTTCACAGTTGGCTTGCTCTGGGTGATCTCAGCCGGAGCCTTCGCCTTGGTTTTACCGAACCACTTTCGTTTGGTACCTTTTGACACATTCGAGGTACCGACATCACTACGACTATGAACCGTCTGAGGTTTCAAAGACAGAGTACCACTCCTTACCGCCTCATTGGTAAGCTTAGTGGTCAAAAGAATCGTATGTTTCAGGGTTGTAGGTTCAGCAGCAGTTATCATTCCTCGTATCTGAGGAATCAGACCCTTAATGTACTTCTCGATTAAAGCGGCTTCCGTAGGAAACATGTCGGGAAGCAAACAAGTAAGTTCATGAAAACGATCGGTGTAAGCAAGACAGTCAGCACCGATCATAGAGTGATTCCAGAATTCCTCCTGGAGTTTTTGAATTTCAGTGATTGGGCAGTACTCTGATCTAATCAGAGTTTTGAAGTCGTTCCAGCCCATCGAGTCAACTGTGGCTGAACTCAAAGTCTTGGCCTGGGTATTCCACCAGGTCAAAGCCGAGTCTTTCAAAGAACAGGCAGCATAAGACACCTTATGCTCCTCCAAACACTGACTGATTTTGAGCTTAATTTCCATCTCCTCAATCCACCTTATAAGACCAGCCGCTCCTTCTTTGCCAGTAAAAGTAGGAGGGTTACAGGAAGCAAAATACTTGTAAGTACATCCCTGTCGAGGTGGATCAGGAACAGTAGTAGTTGTACCGGTAGTGGTATGAGTTTCAACGTGACCACCAGTAGCATTATGTTCAACATGATCATGATCCCCACCAGAACCTGCAGTGATATGTGGTTGGTGTTGTGTCAGAACACCACAAGCAGATAGTTGTTCACGCACAATGCGAGCTATCATAGCCTCATTTGTTTCAGATCCGCTTGTACCAGCAGGTGGAACAATAACGGCATTACTAGAAATTCGTAATGTCCGTATCGAGTTCTGAAAGCAGTTTTAGGAATGTCATCATCATGAATACGTAACTGATGATATCCAGATCTCAAATCGATTTTTGAAAAATAAGTAGCACCTTGTAGTTGATCAAACAGATCATCGATACGAGGTAGTGGATCATATGGTATTTTCTGCGGTGAGGGCTGATCAGGGGACCGAGCAGTTATGATCTTGTTGTACATATGATGTGATATAGAGTGATCAGTAGTTATGAGAGCGGGATATTTTGGTATGGACAGATCCTGAGTTGTGAGATGTAGTGTATGATGTTGTTGGTTTAGAGTATTATGACTTTTGGTTGTATTAAAACTCTGTATGTATAAAACTATGGTACTGTAATATATGGGTGTTTGTGTATATCTGTTTGTACAATGAACTTTGTGTGTGAACTATAAACAATTCTGTGTGAAAACATAACAGTATGCGAACGAATTAATATGAGAACATGTCAAACTAATATATATATTTCGCTGAAATACAGTACGGGAACAATACTGTATGCGAATATATTGAACTAAAATATATATTTTGCTGGAATACAGTACGGAGCAATACTGTATGCAAATATATCTGTAACTTAAGTACAGTACGAGAGCCATACTGTACGAGAACATGTCTGAATTGTGAACGTATCTAATTGTGAATGTGTCTGGAACTAAAGTACAGTACGAGAGCCATACTGTACGAGAACATATCTATAGTCTGTATGAGAACTTAATGTATGAACTGAGAACATATTAGAGAACTTGTCTGAGAACATGTCCTAGTCCTGTATGAACATATCTTTAAAAACATGTGTTGCAATGCAATGAGCTGGGTAAGACTCTAACATGTTTTTGAAATAACAGGACTAAGTATAACTACGAATAATTGTGTGATCTGTGTGTAATGTGAACATGTCTGGACTGAATTCATGTAGTTATACTGTATTCTTATATCACATGTCAATGCAAATTTTCAGTGTAACTGAATGGGATTGTATTTATGTGATAGAACGGGTTATATCTTTAATGTTCTTGAACTGACCTGAGTTTTGTCTGCTTGTAAGCAGAATAATGGCTCCTAAACGAGGTCGACCAGCTAAGAGAGCTACTCAGAACATTACAAACCCTGAACCGAATCAAATTCCATCTCTGAATGTTGACTCAAATCCGGATCCGCATGTTAATCCGGAAGCGAACGTAGTTCCACCTGGGAACTTGGAAACGCATACTACTCCACCAGTGAACCCTGGAGCAGGCATTGTTCCACCTGCTGGTACAAGCGGATCTGAAACAAATGAGGCTATGATAGCTCGCATTGTGCGTGAACAACTATCTGCTTGTGGTGTTCTGACACAAAACCAACCACATATCACTGCAGGTTCTGGTGGGGATCATGATCATGTTGAACATAATGCTACTGGTGGTCACGTTGAAACTCATACCACTACCGGTACAACTACTACTGTTCCTGATCCACCTCGACAGGGATGTACTTACAAGTATTTTGCTTCCTGTAACCCTCCTACTTTTACTGGCAAAGAAGGAGCGGCTGGTCTTATAAGGTGGATTGAGGAGATGGAAATTAAGCTCAAAATCAGTCAGTGTTTGGAGGAGCATAAGGTGTCTTATGCTGCCTGTTCTTTGAAAGACTCGGCTTTGACCTGGTGGAATAACATATACATCATCTAAATCTATCTTTCAAGCCATCTGAAGCTAAGGATCGCACCAGGGATCATCATAACAAGTTCTGATCGTTATTTTGAAGTTAGAAATCCGTCAGATTAGGTAATGATCCGTTTAAACTTTCTGGTTTGATTTTGATTGATTAGATCTTGATTTTGAACGTAATGATATAGTTAGGATTGTTGATTATTG
The DNA here is from genome assembly GCA_009363875.1 of Mikania micrantha. NCBI lineage: Eukaryota > Viridiplantae > Streptophyta > Magnoliopsida > Asterales > Asteraceae > Mikania > Mikania micrantha. Next base: position 56,012,027 of record CM018696.1, read on the forward strand.
CCTAAATGATGGCTAGGATTGATTATAAACAAAGAACACGAAGTTCTAACGGTTAAATCCTTGTTTTGATCCGTTGTAATGCCCGGTTTGCATGAAACCATAACTATGATTATAATGGTTTAACCCATTTGATTATGACAATGTAGGTGATTAGTTTGATTAATCTTTGAAATGCAAAGGTTAAATCCAAGTGTTTCAAACTAATCACAATCATTAACATACTCATTGGAACGATTATCTGATGTTTATGATAACAGTCAGATTAGTATGTTAAACCTGGTTATTACACCTATTATGATACTACATTTTGATATCTCATGATATTTGGGTAATCAATAACAAGGATTAATCATTTCTAAGCCATTAAATTATCTAGAAACTGTTTTAGCATTACAATCAACAACATTAACTATCTGATTAATCAGAGATTATTCTGATTAATCTAGAGTGTCATCAGCTTTGTGTTAGGAATCTAATGCAATGTAGGTTCCTACATTATCATACATTGTATGATATGACATTAAATTAATTAATTATATAATTAATATCGAGTTGATGATTTACTAAGCAATGTCTTTGACATTGAACGTTCAGAAGGATCTAATCAGTAAACTAGAACATAAATAACTTATTAAAGATAACTAAATGCAGAATCATCTCTGTACTATCAGTTTGGTGATACACTGCTACCATATTATCATCAGGTGAGTTTCGTACAACCCCTTTTTATTCTTAATCTTTTATAAACATCGGGGTAACACTGCAAACTGTTGACTGAATATATGATATGATTCAATGATATCTGTGTGATTTCATTAGACTTTTGTGGGATTTCATGGGATTTTGCCTGTAGACTGAACCCTATCATGGAACTGAAAGTCCTCATTTTTGAACTGTATCTAGTGAACCCATGTGTGGCCGAGCAGAAAACATTGATAGTACTATTGGTTGACACCCCATTCGCTGGGAGGATTGCATCTCCCCTTGTGTGAATGTTTGTTATCTGTTTCCTGAACTTCTTAATGGTGTGATAGACATTAAGATAATGAGGCACTAAGATATGTACCGACGGGTAATATCTTGAGAACTGAACTAGACGTCCGAAAGGAACTAGATACAGGTCCCATGGTTATCCAGAACTGAACCTTTGAGAACGTGCTTATCATATCATACTGCTTTAAATTAAACTGTCGATCTCACCAGCTTTGTGCTGACGTTTCAAATTAAATCCTTTTTGCAGGTAAACCATAGTAGCCGGTGAGAATGCACTTTTGGAACAGTTGCACTTTAATAATTAGTATTGTAATTAAATAAATGTAGCTTTAATGTGATTGTAATTGCGACACCCTAGTAAAGTATTTATTTTAAGTTAATCTGTGTGCTTATGATATTGGTTCAAGTAAGTCACCCCTCATCTCGGAGACATCACCACTATGCTTCCGCAACCGATTCAGTGACGTCAGACTGTACACGAGGCGACGAGGGGTGGGGGTGTGACAGGGTGGTATCAGAGCCACAGGTTATAGAGAATTAGGTTGACTTAGAAACCTAGACTATAACCATAGGTTCGTATAGTTACACAGAGAGCACCGAACATTAATATGAACATGATATGATGCTCTCTCCTATCTTAGAGCAGCTATTCGTCTTTATAGTTATTAAGGTTCTGCTTGAATTAAAATAAACTAGAATGCACACGTGTTGCAAATTACAGTTGTGCTGGCCAGTCAAAACTGTAGTTTGTACCACCTGATTATCCTGGCTTAATTCAAAACAAGTTTTGTTCAATATTAATGTTCGGTGCTCTCTGTGTAACTATACGAACCTATGGTTATAGTCTAGGTTTCTAAGTCAACCTAATTCTCTATAACCTGTGGCTCTGATACCACCCTGTCACACCCCCACCCCTCGTCACCTCGTGTACAGTCTGACGTCACTGAATCGGTTGCGGAAGCATAGTGGTGATGTCTCCGAGATGAGGGGTGACTTACTTGAACCAATATCATAAGCACACAGATTAACTTAAAATAAATACTTTACTAGGGTGTCGCAATTACAATCACATTAAAGCTACATTTATTTAATTACAATACTAATTATTAAAGTGCAACTGTTCCAAAAGTGCATTCTCACCGGCTACTATGGTTTACCTGCAAAAAGGATTTAATTTGAAACGTCAGCACAAAGCTGGTGAGATCGACAGTTTAATTTAAAACAATATGATATGATAAGCACGTTCTCAAAGGTTCAGTTCTGGATAACCATGGGACCTGTATCTAGTTCCTTTCGGACGTCTAGTTCAGTTCTCAAGATATTACCCGTCGGTACATATCTTAGTGCCTCATTATCTTAATGTCTATCACACCATTAAGAAGTTCAGGAAACAGATAACAAACATTCACACAAGGGGAGATGCAATCCTCCCAGCGAATGGGGTGTCAACCAATAGTACTATCAATGTTTTCTGCTCGGCCACACATGGGTTCACTAGATACAGTTCAAAAATGAGGACTTTCAGTTCCATGATAGGGTTCAGTCTACAGGCAAAATCCCATGAAATCCCACAAAAGTCTAATGAAATCACACAGATATCATTGAATCATATCATATATTCAGTCAACAGTTTGCAGTGTTACCCCGATGTTTATAAAAGATTAAGAATAAAAAGGGGTTGTACGAAACTCACCTGATGATAATATGGTAGCAGTGTATCACCAAACTGATAGTACAGAGATGATTCTGCATTTAGTTATCTTTAATAAGTTATTTATGTTCTAGTTTACTGATTAGATCCTTCTGAACGTTCAATGTCAAAGACATTGCTTAGTAAATCATCAACTCGATATTAATTATATAATTAATTAATTTAATGTCATATCATACAATGTATGATAATGTAGGAACCTACATTGCATTAGATTCCTAACACAAAGCTGATGACACTCTAGATTAATCAAAATAATCTCTGATTAATCAGATAGTTAATGTTGTTGATTGTAATGCTAAAACAGTTTCTAGATAATTTAATGGCTTAGAAATGATTAATCCTTGTTATTGATTACCCAAATATCATGAGATATCAAAATGTAGTATCATAATAGGTGTAATAACCAGGTTTAACATACTAATCTGACTGTTATCATAAACATCAGATAATCGTTCCAATGAGTATGTTAATGATTGTGATTAGTTTGAAACACTTGGATTTAACCTTTGCATTTCAAAGATTAATCAAACTAATCACCTACATTGTCATAATCAAATGGGTTAAACCATTATAATGATAGTTATGGTTTCATGCAAACCGGGCATTACAACGGATCAAAACAAGGATTTAACCGTTAGAACTTCGTGTTCTTTGTTTATAATCAATCCTAGCCATCATTTAGGCAATAATCAACAATCCTAACTATATCATTACGTTCAAAATCAAGATCTAATCAATCAAAATCAAACCAGAAAGTTTAAACGGATCATTACCTAATCTGACGGATTTCTAACTTCAAAATAACGATCAGAACTTGTTATGATGATCCCTGGTGCGATCCTTAGCTTCAGATGGCTTGAAAGATAGATTTAGATGATGTATATGTGTGTGTTTTCGTCTGGTTTGCGAAACAGAAACAAGAAGAAGAAATAATTTCTTCTTGCATGAAATCTGATGAAGTAGATCAGATTTCTGCACCGCCACATCCGTCGCGTACCGCGACCAAAAGCCCAAAAAGGCTTCGCGTACCGCGAAGAAATCCGATACCACCCTGTCACACCCCCACCCCTCGTCACCTCGTGTACAGTCTGACGTCACTGAATCGGTTGCGGAAGCATAGTGGTGATGTCTCCGAGATGAGGGGTGACTTACTTGAACCAATATCATAAGCACACAGATTAACTTAAAATAAATACTTTACTAGGGTGTCGCAATTACAATCACATTAAAGCTACATTTATTTAATTACAATACTAATTATTAAAGTGCAACTGTTCCAAAAGTGCATTCTCACCGGCTACTATGGTTTACCTGCAAAAAGGATTTAATTTGAAACGTCAGCACAAAGCTGGTGAGATCGACAGTTTAATTTAAAACAATATGATATGATAAGCACGTTCTCAAAGGTTCCGTTCTGGATAACCATGGGACCTGTATCTAGTTCCTTTCGGACGTCTAGTTCAGTTCTCAAGATATTACCCGTCGGTACATATCTTAGTGCCTCATTATCTTAATGTCTATCACACCATTAAGAAGTTCAGGAAACAGATAACAAACATTCACACAAGGGGAGATGCAATCCTCCCAGCGAATGGGGTGTCAACCAATAGTACTATCAATGTTTTCTGCTCGGCCACACATGGGTTCACTAGATACAGTCCAAAAATGAGGACTTTCAGTTCCATGATAGGGTTCAGTCTACAGGCAAAATCCCATGAAATCCCACAAAAGTCTAATGAAATCACACAGATATCATTGAATCATATCATATATTCAGTCAACAGTTTGCAGTGTTACCCCGATGTTTATAAAAGATTAAGAATAAAAAGGGGTTGTACGAAACTCACCTGATGATAATATGGTAGCAGTGTATCACCAAACTGATAGTACAGAGATGATTCTGCATTTAGTTATCTTTAATAAGTTATTTATGTTCTAATTTACTGATTAGATCCTTCTGAACGTTCAATGTCAAAGACATTGCTTAGTAAATCATCAACTCGATATTAATTATATAATTAATTAATTTAATGTCATATCATACAATGTATGATAATGTAGGAACCTACATTGCATTAGATTCCTAACACAAAGCTGATGACACTCTAGATTAATCAAAATAATCTCTGATTAATCAGATAGTTAATGTTGTTGATTGTAATGCTAAAACAGTTTCTAGATAATTTAATGGCTTAGAAATGATTAATCCTTGATCCCTGGTGCGATCCTTAGCTTCAGATGGCTTGAAAGATAGATTTAGATGATGTATATGTGTGTGTTTTCGTCTGGTTTGCGAAACAGAAACAAGAAGAAGAAATAATTTCTTCTTGCATGAAATCTGATGAAGTAGATCAGATTTCTGCACCGCCACATCCGTCGCGTACCGCGACCAAAAGCCCAAAAAGGCTTCGCGTACCGCGAAGAAATCCGGAGATCTCAGATTTCTTTCGTGCATCGCGTACCGCGGAGAACTTCCAAGCCCACCTCCGCGTACCGCGATGAGTCCAATCGACCAACACTTAGCGATGGGGGATGATACTCCGAGCTCTAGCTCAGCACCGGATTCAGATCCTTCAGAGGCATCGACTGCAGCCTCACGGGCGCCATCTGTAGTGCCACAGGCACCACCAGCATTACCACATTCACCATTGGAGCCTAGACCAGTTACACCACCACCACCAGCACATGTAGCATCACCCGGACATTCTCAGCTTCATGCTGAGAATGTAGTAGCTGAGAGACAGCATATTCATTCACCACAGAGAGTCCCTGTTTGGGATGGACTCAGGAGAATGCGGGGTCAGGCCCGCAAGACCACGGGATTACCTCCCCGGAAGCAGTTGGCTTTCAGGGATGAGTTTCACGCTGTACATGAGGTAGGAGAGTCCTCACAGCAGGCGGAGTTTAGGGCACAGCTTCGCCAGGTGACCTTAGATCTTCAGGGGACTCGACTAGAGTTACAGGAGTCTCGTGCTATTGGGGAAGATACACGTACCACTGTGTTCGAGATACTCTCATCTCATCTGTTGTTGATGGAACAGATGAATGCACTGGATGCTGGCTCGCAAGCTTGGCGGGCTATGATCGAGGAGAGGATGAGGAGAACCGTGATTCAGGGGATGATAGCTGCATTTTGGCAGCGAGTGATAGTGATGAGAGGAGTGATGATGGGAGTGCTAGGGGGTATGAGCTTAGAGGCTAGGTTATTATGTGTGGCTATAGGGTTGGTCATTATAGCCATGGTGTTGGACGGGTTATGGTATTTTCTGCGGTGAGGGCTGATCAGGGGACCGAGCAGTTATGATCTTGTTGTACATATGATGTGATATAGAGTGATCAGTAGTTATGAGAGCGGGATATTTTGGTATGGACAGATCCTGAGTTGTGAGATGTAGTGTATGATGTTGTTGGTTTAGAGTATTATGACTTTTGGTTGTATTAAAACTCTGTATGTATAAAACTATGGTACTGTAATATATGGGTGTTTGTGTATATCTGTTTGTACAATGAACTTTGTGTGTGAACTATAAACAATTCTGTGTGAAAACATAACAGTATGCGAACGAATTAATATGAGAACATGTCAAACTAATATATATATTTCGCTGAAATACAGTACGGGAACAATACTGTATGCGAATATATTGAACTAATATATATATTTCGCTGAAATACAGTACGGGAACAATACTGTATGCGAATATATTGAACTAAAATATATATTTTGCTGGAATACAGTACGGAGCAATACTGTATGCAAATATATCTGTAACTTAAGTACAGTACGAGAGCCATACTGTACGAGAACATGTCTGAATTGTGAACGTATCTAATTGTGAATGTGTCTGGAACTAAAGTACAGTACGAGAGCCATACTGTACGAGAACATATCTATAGTCTGTATGAGAACTTAATGTATGAACTGAGAACATATTAGAGAACTTGTCTGAGAACATGTCCTAGTCCTGTATGAACATATCTTTAAAAACATGTGTTGCAATGCAATGAGCTGGGTAAGACTCTAACATGTTTTTGAAATAACAGGACTAAGTATAACTACGAATAATTGTGTGATCTGTGTGTAATGTGAACATGTCTGGACTGAATTCATGTAGTTATACTGTATTCTTATATCACATGTCAATGCAAATTTTCAGTGTAACTGAATGGGATTGTATTTATGTGATAGAACGGGTTATATCTTTAATGTTCTTGAACTGACCTGAGTTTTGTCTGCTTGTAAGCAGAATAATGGCTCCTAAACGAGGTCGACCAGCTAAGAGAGCTACTCAGAACATTACAAACCCTGAACCGAATCAAATTCCATCTTTGAATGTTGACTCAAATCCGGATCCGCATGTTAATCCGGAAGCGAACGTAGTTCCACCTGGGAACTTGGAAACGCATACTACTCCACCAGTGAACCCTGGAGCAGGCATTGTTCCACCTGCTGGTACAAGCGGATCTGAAACAAATGAGGCTATGATAGCTCGCATTGTGCGTGAACAACTATCTGCTTGTGGTGTTCTGACACAACACCAACCACATATCACTGCAGGTTCTGGTGGGGATCATGATCATGTTGAACATAATGCTACTGGTGGTCACGTTGAAACTCATACCACTACCGGTACAACTACTACTGTTCCTGATCCACCTCGACAGGGATGTACTTACAAGTATTTTGCTTCCTGTAACCCTCCTACTTTTACTGGCAAAGAAGGAGCGGCTGGTCTTATAAGGTGGATTGAGGAGATGGAAATTAAGCTCAAAATCAGTCAGTGTTTGGAGGAGCATAAGGTGTCTTATGCTGCCTGTTCTTTGAAAGACTCGGCTTTGACCTGGTGGAATACCCAGGCCAAGACTTTGGGTTCAGCCACAGTTGACTCGATGGGCTGGAACGACTTCAAAACTCTGATTAGATCAGAGTACTGCCCAATCACTGAAATTCAAAAACTCCAGGAGGAATTCTGGAATCACTCTATGATCGGTGCTGACTGTCTTGCTTACACCGATCGTTTTCATGAACTTACTTGTTTGCTTCCCGACATGTTTCCTACGGAAGCCGCTTTAATCGAGAAGTACATTAAGGGTCTGATTCCTCAGATACGAGGAATGATAACTGCTGCTGAACCTACAACCCTGAAACATACGATTCTTTTGACCACTAAGCTTACCAATGAGGCGGTAAGGAGTGGTACTCTGTCTTTGAAACCTCAGACGGTTCATAGTCGTAGTGATGTCGGTACCTCGAATGTGTCAAAAGGTACCAAACGAAAGTGGTTCGGTAAAACCAAGGCGAAGGCTCCGGCTGAGATCACCCAGAGCAAGCCAACTGTGAAAAACTATGGTGCAAATGTTCCTGAGAGGAAAACTTATACTGGACAGGCGCCCAAATGCAATAAGTGTCCACTACATCACACGGGACCATGTCCTGTTTGTCTGAACTGTAACCGAGTTGGACATTATGCTAAATATTGCAACTTTCCTGCTCAGACACCAAACCAAGCACCACGACAAACCACTCAAACCAACCGGTCATGTTACAAATGTGGAAGCCCTGATCATCTCATACGAAACTGTCCGAACAATAACACCAATCCGGGAACTGAAGCTAGGGGGAGAGCTTTTCAGATTGGTGCGACCGAGGCGAGACATGATGCAAATATTGTTACTGGTACGTTTCTTCTTAATAATCTATACGCATCAGTTTTGTTTGACACAGGAGCGGATAAGAGTTTTATCTCTCCTGAATTTGCATCATTAATTTCATTGCCTACGGTAGATCTAGAAACTCCTTATGTCATTGAACTTGCTAATGGCAAGTTAATCAAAACTAACAGTGTTATTCAAGGATGTTCCTTGAATTTGAATGATCATCTTTTCAAAATTGATTTACTTCCTATTGAGCTTGGGAGCTTTGATGTCGTTGTTGGTATGGACTGGCTTTCTAATAACCAAGCGGAAGTTGTCTGTCAAAACAAGGTGATCCGCATTCCATTACCTAACGGTAATACACTGATAGTTCAAGGAGAACGAGCTGGTAGAAAACTTGGTATCATATCTTGTATGCGAGCTCAGAAGTTCTTAAGGAAAGGTTGTTATGCTTTCCTAGCACATGTGACTGAGCACAATTCTTCACCCAAACAAATCACAGATATCCCAGTAGTCAAGGATTTTCCTGAAGTCTTTCCTGAGGACATATCAGGATTACCCCCAGTGAGACAAGTTGAATTTCGAATCGACTTGATTCCAGGTGCAGCACCTGTTGCTAAAGCCCCGTATCGGCTTGCACCATCCGAAATGCAAGAACTTTCAGGTCAATTACAAGAACTGTTAGACAAAGGTTTTATCAGACCTAGTTTCTCACCCTGGGGAGCACCTATTCTTTTTGTGAAAAAGAAGGATGGTTCATTCAGAATGTGTATTGACTACAGGGAACTCAATAAACTGACAATCAAGAACCGTTATCCACTACCTCGTATCGATGATCTGTTTGATCAACTACAAGGTGCTACTTATTTTTCAAAAATCGATTTGAGATCTGGATATCATCAGTTACGTATTCATGATGATGACATTCCTAAAACTGCTTTCAGAACTCGATACGGACATTACGAATTTCTAGTAATGCCGTTTGGTTTAACAAATGCACCAGCAGTTTTCATGGATCTGATGAATCGAGTATGTAGACCTTATCTGGATAAATTTGTGATTGTGTTTATTGATGATATTCTTATTTATTCTCGAAATCAACAAGAACATGCTCAACACTTGAAATTAATTCTAGAACTTTTGGCACGTGAAAAATTATATGCCAAATTCTCCAAGTGTGAGTTCTGGTTACGAGAAGTTCAATTTCTTGGTCATGTAGTAAATCAAAACGGTATTCAAGTGGATCCCAGTAAGATTCAGGCGGTGAAACAGTGGGAGACACCACGAACCCCGACTGAAATACGTCAATTCTTGGGGTTGGCAGGTTATTATCGTCGGTTTATTAAGAACTTTTCAAAAATAGCCTTGCCACTGACTACATTGACACAGAAAAATCAACCGTTTGTATGGAATTCTCAACAGGAGGAGGCGTTCCAACTGTTGAAACACAAACTCTGCAACGCACCTATCTTGGCACTACCGGAAGGTATTGATAACTTCACAGTGTATTGTGATGCTTCTTGTCAAGGTCTTGGATGTGTTTTAATGCAGAACGACAAAGTAATTGCTTACGCTTCTCGACAACTGAAAGTACATGAGAAGAACTATACCACTCATGATCTAGAACTTGGTGCGGTAGTGTTTGCACTCAAGATTTGGAGACACTATTTGTACGAAACTAGGTGTATTATATACACTGATCACAAAAGTCTCCAACACATTCTAGATCAGAAAATGTTGAACATGCGACAGAGGCGATGGGTTGAACTGTTGAACGATTACGACTGTGAGATTCGTTATCACCCAGGCAAAGCAAATGTTGTAGCTGATGCTTTAAGTCGCAAGGAACGAGTCAAGCCTTTACGTGTGAAAGCGTTAGGTATGATTATTCAAACCAGTCTAATTCCTCAAATCAAAGACGCTCAGCAACAAGCTTTACAAGCAACGAATTATTCTGCTGAGGGACTGAGAGGATTAGATAAGAAACTTGATACAAAAGACGATGAACTATTGTATTTCAAAGACCGAATGTGGGTTCCTCTATTCGGTAAATCTCGAACAATTATCTTGGATGAGGCGCACAAATCCAGGTATTCTATTCATCCAGGTGCTGATAAAATGTATAAAGATCTTAAAGACTTTTATTGGTGGCCTGGAATGAAGAAACAAATAGCTGAATACGTGGACCGATGTCTAACATGTCTCAAAGTTAAGGCTGAACATCAACGACCTTCTGGGTTATTGCAACAACCTGAGATTCCCATGTGGAAATGGGATCAGATCTCTATGGATTTCATTACTAAATTACCCAGAACATCACGTAATCATGACTCTATATGGGTTATCGTTGATCGCCTTACTAAATCTGCGCATTTCTTACCCATCCGAGAAGATTATTCTATGGATCGACTCGCTAAACTTTATGTTAATGAGATTGTATCTCGACATGGAGTACCGATCTCTATCATTTCTGACAGAGATAGTCGATTTATGTCACGATTTTGGCAAACTCTTCAGAATGCTTTGGGCACTCAAATCAATATGAGCACTGCTTATCATCCTCAAACAGACGGGCAGACTGAACGAACAAATCAAACTTTTGAGGATATGCTTAGAAGTTGTGTGATTGATTTTGGAGGTAGCTGGGATATTCATCTTCCACTTGTTGAATTCTCATACAATAACAGCTACCATACTAGTATTCAATGCGCTCCATTCGAAGCACTTTATGGACGCAAGTGTAGATCACCTATCTGTTGGTCAGAGGTAGGTGAAAGTCAAATCATAGGCCCAGAACTCATTCAGGAAACAACAGATAAGATCGCACTCATTCAGGAACGAATCAAAACTGCTCGCGATCGTCAAAAGAGTTATGCTGATAATCGCCGTAGACCACTCGAATTCCAAGTAGGTGATCGAGTAATGTTGAAAGTGTCACCTTGGAAAGGCATTTTCAGATTTGGGAAAAGAGGTAAACTTTCACCAAGATTTGTAGGACCATTCAAAATTCTTGAACGAATTGGGTCAGTAGCCTACAGACTTGAATTACCTCCTGAACTCGGTAACATTCACGAGTCCCTTATGTGTTTGTGTGATTTCTTACCTGAAACTCCTCATCCTTATTTTATACATCAATCTAAATATATTGTTTGTCGTTCTGTCTTTAGAATGGCCGACAATAATCCCTCTGATGAGACAGAACGTTTGGCAGCTATCATTACTAGACAAGTGACGCAAGTTTTGCCAACTTTAGTTACTCAACTAAACAACTCTTATCAAAATTCTCCAAATGGTTCTCAGTATCGTCCTACTCAGAATAATGGTGAGAATTCGAATAACTTTACTTTTAAGCAATTCAACGATGCTAGGCCCAAAACTTTCTCTGGGGTAGAAGGTGCCACTGGACTCATTCAGTGGTTTGAATCGATTGAGGATACCTTGGACTACACTAATTGTCCAGATGATCAAAAAGTTAAAATGGCTGCAAGCACGTTCCAGCAGGGAGCCTTGACCTGGTGGAATGGCGAAAAGAAGAGTAGAGGTAGGGAAGCTGCCTTAAGCATGTCTTGGACTGATTTCAAAGCTCTTTTGGTTACACAATTTTGTCCCAAGCATGAGATGAAGAATTTGGAGGATGAATTGTACAATTTAGTTCAAGTAAGTGGAAACAATCGTACTTATACCAACCGATTTCAAGAGCTCAGTATTCTGGTGCCTCACATGGTTACTCCTGTATCCCGCCAAATCGACAAGTATATTGGGGGATTGCCATTGCTTATCAGGAGCATGGTGATGGGTAGTAAACCAGCAACACTGCAGTCAGCAATACATCTAGCTGCTGATATTACCAATGAATTTGTGAAGGGTGGTCAACTCACTCGAACCGATGATGTTCTTCCTGCGGTTAAGGAAGAAAAGAAACTAACAGAGCTACCTAAGAAGAAGCAGAAAACTAATAAAAGTTTTGCAATTTCATCAACCCCATCTGCTTCTATATATCAAGCACCGTCAGTTGGAGACTCTACCACAAACTCCCGAAGATCATACATTGGACCTTATCCTTTATGTAACAATTGCAAGTATCATCATCCATTTGGTCGACAATGTTGGAAATGTACCAAGTGTGGGAGATATGGTCATCTGGGACAAAGGTGTCAATTCAATGGGAAAGTGGTCAATGCAACTACGTCGATGGCCGCATCAAAATCCGTTGGGCCAGCATGCTATGAATGTGGAGCAACTGGTCATTTTAGGAGCAGATGTCCCAGACTTTTTAACAACAATCAAAGCCAAAATGCTCCAGCACGCGTGTTTTCTATGAATGCTCACGAAGCACGCGAAGAAACCACGGTTGTCACAGGTACGTTCACTATTAACGATCATTATGCTTCAGTTCTATTTGATACTGGTGCCGACAAGAGTTTTGTCTCAACATCAATTATACATCATTTGGGTAAATCAGTAGAAGTATTAGAACCCCCGTATACCATAGAAATAGCAAACGGTAAACTTATACATGCCAATTCCATTATTCACAACTGTACATTGAAACTCATTGATCATGAATTTTCTATCAATTTGATCCCAATGAACTTGGGAAGCTTTGACATTGTTGTGGGCATGGATTGGTTATCTTCTAATCGTGCTGAAATCGTTTGCTCAAACAAGCTTGTACAAATTCCATTACCATCTGGGGAAACATTACGAGTCTATGGAGACAAGCCTTGTCGTACACTCAAGATAGTATCATGCATGAAGGCTCGAAGCTATCTTCGCAAACAATATCCTGCTTTCCTAGCACATGTTGTGGCTAAGGAATCTTCTAAGAAAACTATTCAGGATATTCCTGTCATTCGTGATTTTCCTGAAGTATTCCCTGATGAGCTACCTGGACTTCCACCAGTACGTCAAGTTGAATTCAGAATAGATCTTGTACCTGGGGCAAATCCTGTTGCTAAAGCGCCTTATCGTCTTGCACCATCTGAGATGCAAGAACTCTCAAGCCAGCTACAAGAACTATTAGATAAGGGTTTCATCAGACCTAGTTATTCTCCTTGGGGTGCACCAATCTTGTTCGTCAAAAAGAAAGACGGATCGTTTAGAATGTGCATCGATTATCGTGAACTCAACAAGTTGACTATCAAGAATCGTTATCCATTACCAAGGATCGATGATTTATTCGATCAACTTCAAGGAGCTACTTATTTCTCTAAGATTGATCTTCGATCTGGTTATCATCAACTGAGAGTTCATGATGATGACATTTCTAAAACAGCGTTCAGAACACGCTATGGACACTATGAATTTCTGGTTATGCCCTTTGGACTAACCAATGCCCCTGCAGTGTTCATGGATCTTATGAACAGAGTATGTAGACCTTATTTGGATCAATTTGTCATTGTCTTCATTGACGACATATTGATTTACTCTAAGACTGAGAAGGATCATGAAACTCATCTTAGACTGATTCTGGAACTTTTAAAGGAAGAACAACTTTACGCCAAGTTCTCGAAGTGCGCGTTTTGGCTAAAAGAAGTTCAGTTTTTAGGTCATGTTGTGGATCAGCAAGGTATTCATGTAGATCCAGCTAAAATTGAAGCTATAAAAGACTGGAAAGCACCAAAGACACCATCAGAAATTCGTTCTTTCCTAGGACTAGCCGGATACTATCGGCGATTTATCGCCAATTTTTCCAAGATAGCCGTTCCACTTACTACTCTTACTCAAAAGGATCAACTATTCGTTTGGGGTGAAGCACAAGAAGATGCATTCCAATTGCTTAAACACAAGCTATGCAATTCTCCTATTCTCAGTTTACCAGAAGGTAATGATGACTTTACAGTCTATTGTGATGCTTCTAACTTGGGTCTTGGTTGCGTGCTAATGCAACGAGACAAAGTCATTGCTTATGCGTCACGACAACTCAAGATTCATGAAAAGAACTATACAACACATGATCTTGAGTTAGGTGCTGTAATTTTTGCTTTGAAAATTTGGAGACATTACCTTTATGGTACCAAATGTGTTATTTACACAGACCATAAAAGTCTTCAACACATTTTTGATCAAAAGGAACTTAATATGAGACAAAGACGTTGGATAGAATTGCTCAATGATTACGACTGTGAAATCCGCTATCACCCAGGCAAAGCTAATGTGGTGGCAGATGCATTGAGTCGAAAAGACAGAGTTAAACCCAGAAGAGTGCAAGCATTGGAGATGACTATTCAGAGTAGTCTTATACCCCAAATCCGTGAAGCACAACAAGAGGCACTTACTGGGATTCATGTTTGTGACGAAGCTCTACAAGGTTTAAATCAACGATTTGAAACCAAATCAGATGGAGCCTACTATTTCCTAAATCGAATATGGGTACCTTCTTTTGGCAATCTAAGGAAAGTAATTATGGATGAAGCCCATAAATCTCAATATTCGATTCACCCAGGCGCGGACAAGATGTACCAAGATCTTCGTGAATTCTATTGGTGGCCTGGAATGAAGAAAGACATTGCTACATATGTTAGTAAATGCCTCACGTGTTTACGAGTAAAAGCTGAACATCAAAGACCCTCTGGGTTACTACAGCCATTGGAGATCCCAGTATGGAAATGGGAGCAAATCTCTATGGACTTCATAACTAAATTGCCTAAAACGCCTAAGGGTCATGATGCAATTTGGGTTATTGTTGATCGATTGACTAAGTCAGCACATTTCTTAGCCATTCGAGAAGACTACAATACGAACCGGTTAGCCAAACTTTATCTAGATGAAATTGTGAGTAGACACGGAGTACCAATCTCAATTGTCTCTGATAGAGATAGCAGATTTACTTCAAGGGTTTGGCAAACGTTTCAAAAGTCTTTGGGTTCACAACTTAATCTTAGCACAGCTTACCATCCTCAAACTGATGGCCAAACTGAACGAACCATTCAGACTTTAGAAGATATGTTAAGAAGTTGCGTTATCGATTTTGGTGGTAGTTGGGATACTCATCTTCCTCTTGTTGAATTCTCTTACAACAACAGCTATCACACAAGTATCAAATGCGCACCGTTTGAAGCTTTGTATGGAAGAAAATGTAGGACTCCTGTTTGCTGGGCTGAAATAGGTGAAAGTCAATTTACAGGTCCAGAACTTATACAAGAAACAACTGATAAGATTTCTGTTATACGAGACCGAATCAAAGCTGCGCAGGATCGTCAAAAGAGTTACGCCGATACTCGAAGAAAGCCTTTGGAATTTCAAGTCGGTGACAAAGTTATGTTAAAAGTTTCTCCATGGAAAGGCATAGTCAGATTCGGGAAACGAGGTAAATTAGCATCTAGATATGTTGGTCCTTTCAAGATCCTTGAGAGGATTGGACCAGTAGCATATCGATTGGAATTACCTTCCGAACTCAGTAACATACATGATGTATTTCATGTATGCAACCTTAAAAAGTGTTTATCCGATGAATCATATGTCGTTCCTATTGAAGAAATACGAGTTGAAGATAATCTTCAGTTTATTGAAGAACCTGTTGAGGTTATGGATCGAGAAGTCAAGAAACTAAAACGCAGTCGGATACCTATCGTGAAGATCAGATGGAATTCCAAGCGTGGTCCTGAATTCACTTGGGAACGTGAGGATCGTATGAAGGAAAAATATCCTCACTTGTTTTTATAAGAAGACAATTATGGACGAGCACAAATTGAATTTCGGGACGAAATTCCAATAACAGGGGGAGACTGTGATAATTGTATTCGAGAATTACGTCATTAATGACGAAATCATATGTGGTCGTGCTTGAAGTCCACGCTGAATTGATAATTTTAATTATTACAGGTTGATAATATGCGAAAAATGGTGTTAGTAGATCACAAAGAAACATCCATCACATAATGCTTATTTAAATAAATGACCAACTGATTTCATGTTTAGAATCATAACTCGAAAATGAAGAGAATGAGTGGAAGCGAAATTTCGAAACGACGCTCCGATTTCAAGATACACCGAATCGAATATAGCGTTAAATAAGAGGTCAAATATTTTGAACTCTTTAGGTCTTGAGATTATAACCATTGGAAAGAGCTCGAAAAGTCGTGAACGTAGGCGAAAACCGTGCGCAAAACGGAGTTCGTATGCTCCCGGAATCGCGAAAACAAAATCGGGTCTAACTAAGGCGGCGGAGGTACGCGAAGAAAACTCTCCGCGGTACGCGACGGATGCAGATGGCGTAAAAATCTGATTTTCTTGATCAGATTTCTTCCAGAACTCATTTTTTTCATTTCCTTCGACCTTGTACGACTTTCAGACGACCAAACCTTCATTTTCAGCCCTCAAACTCTATTTTGAAGCCATCAGAAGCCATAGATCGTACCAAGGAACATATATACAAGTCCCGATCATCATATCTGCCCGAGAAATCCGTCAGATTAGGTAACGGTTCGTTTTTAATCTTCTAGTTTGATTTTTTATTGGTTAAATCGTGTTCTTGAACGTAATGAGATAGTTAGGGTTGTTGATTATTGCCTAGATGATGGCTAGGAATGATTATAAACAAAGAACACGATGTTTTAACGGGTAAATCCTTGTTTTGAGCCGTTGTAATGCCCGGTTTTCATGAAACTATATCTTAGATTAAAATGGTTTAAACCATTTGAGTGTAACAATGATTGTGATTGTCTTGATCATTTATTGAAATGCTAGGTTTCATCCAAGTGTTTCAAACTAATGATAAGCATAAAGATAATCACTGGAATAACGATCTGATGTTTATGATAACAGTCAGACTAGTACATTGAGCATGGTTATTAAACCTATTTTAATATTGCATTCTCATGTTTCATGATACCTAAATGATCAATAACAAGGATTGATTATTCCTAAGCCAGAAATTCATCTAGGAATTGTCTTAAGTGAAATAATCAACAACAACATCTATTTGATTAATCTGAAAACGTTGTGACTAATTCAGTTAGTCATAAATTGTTATAGGAACCATATAGGATTTCCTATCAGCTGAACATCAAGATCATCATCATCCGTATATAACAGTGAGATCATAGCCCCCCTTCTTTTATCGTTTTAAATGTCTACTAAAACTCGGGGTGGAACATGTAGATGTATTTTCAAAACGTATTTTATCAATCATCGTGAAATCATATATTATTATCATGAGGAACGTCATGATAAACACTTATCAAATCTTGTGAAATCATATATCAGAATCATCAGGATGATGATAAACATTTATCAACTTCGGTGAAATCATGTATTGGTTTCATCAGGGAAATCATAAAAATCTATTTTGAGTAAAGCTTTTATTAAATCATTAAGAACAAGTGTATCACTTGGGAACTTTGGTTATGTGGAGGCTATTTGGGGTATTCTTCATGTGAACATCATTAACTTGTTATCAAGCCCTTGGTAGTACTGGTATGATCATATGCGGGAACTCAAGTATCATTAACACGGCGTTCTAGCGGGTAGCTAGACGCTAACACTACGGCGTTCCGGCGGGTAGCTGGACGTTGACACTACGGCGTTTGGCGGGTAGCCAAACGTTAGCATTTATCATTAGGTTTGATGTTTGCATGCTCAGGTGGATTCAATTTCAAAGTACCTGTTTGATCACTTGTGAATAATATATTATGAATATCATGGTTTGAACAATCATTTTACATCAACAAAACCTATGACTCTCACTCAACTATTCGTAGTTGACTCTTTTATCTACATGTTTCAGGTAATGGGGAACGACAGCAAACCAATCTAGGTCAGGATCAACAGCAGAACTAGTGGTGACCTAGAAAGAAAACTTAATCAATGTACCGTATAATAAATATCTTATGATAACTTGTTGTATAATATGTATGTTATGCGTGTTTAAATAAACTTAACTTTATTAAACATAGTAATCGTGGGTTGTTCTCCAACATTGGCATATGAACACATAGTCACGCGCCGTGGATTCCGCACGCGGCGTGGGTTGTGACACTAACATATAAAGCTAACTAGTCTAAGGCTTGCATCATAAATTGAATGAATAATAGATTGAATAAAATTTGAATAAGACATGGGTAACATCTCAAAAACAAAAATGAAAAAGGGAGTGTGAAGAAATTCACTTGGTTTGCTTAGCTAGTCCCAATGCTTGATTGAGTTCTTAAGTCAAAAAAACACACTTTTAACCTAAAGTTTATAGGAATAACTTAATGAGTTTGATATTCCTTTATATATACCAAGACTATGACATTGTATAGAATTCTTTATGAAACTAAATCTAGAATAAGTGTTTTAGTTTACAAGGGCATTTTGGGAATTATTATTTTATTAAACGATACTCATACAAATTTTTGTTGACTAACAAAAATAAATATCCATATTTGATCCGAAATTAACCAAAAATGTTGGATATGTAAAAATTGTTTATAGTAATATTCTATATATATATATATACACGATATTCTATTTTGGATATTAGCTTCACAAATATTTAAAATGATTATGTATATTTATTTTATGTTTAATAGTTTTAAAAAAAATTGTTTAATAGTTTTAATATGATATTCTAGGGGAAGGATCAAATGTTAACCCTTCCTTATAGCGTTAACCGCTTAACCCTAGCGTTTTTTGCCTGAATCTTTGTTTTTTTTTCATGGTTTTTATTATACATAAATAGAGAGGTTTCTTTTTTGTGTTTTTGCTAATTCATCACCGTTTAGAGGTTATAGTAAGTGTAAGTTAATTACTCTTACTTACAATCCATATCTGATGTAAGTAAGTGTAAGTAACTTACACTTACTATAACTTCTAAACGGTGATGAATTAGCAAAAACACAAAAAAGAAACCCTCCTATTTATGTATAATAAAAACCATGAAAAAAAACAAAGATTCGGGCAAAAAATGCTAGGGTTAAGCGGTTAACGCTATAAGGAAGGGTTAACAATGGAACCATCCCCTGATATTCTATATATATATATATATATTGCTTTCTAAGTGATATTATTATATTTTCTTTTTGAAATTAAACAAAAGAAATGGGAAGTAAATAATCCTTTTGCTGAAGCATATCTAAAGTTAACATATTAATAAAATTTGATTTTTCTGATATTTTAATGCTTTTTATATAAAAAGTAATAATGAAAAAAAAAGGCTAATACAAACCAAAAACACGGCAGAAGCCCTACCTAAACCCGTCATCACCATCGTTTTTCCAGTGAACTAAACATAAAGATTTTGATTTCCCAAATTAAACCAAGAACCCAAATCGGCTCTCGATCCAATCTTGAATGATGAGTTGTTGGAAGCCCCTAAATCGTTAGGGCTATTAATCAGTGATTCAAATCGATTCGAATGGTATGAAAATTACCTTGAGTTTGTTTGGTTTTGACAAGGTTTGAATGAAGAACAACGTCAACTAGATTCCAAAATACGATCCAATGATTCAGGGCGTCTCAGCGTGTCTTTCTTCCTTCGTTCGAGCCAGAAGGAGAACGCCCATATGTGTGTGCGTTTAATTTTGATTGAATGTTGATTAATCTAGTAGTTTAGGATTGATCTTATTGAGTTGTAAATGTATAACCGTATACGCGTGATTAATCCGTTATTTTTGGAATTATGTTTATGATTAGAATCGTGTTTAAAATAAAAGTGCATAACAGAATTATGACATTGGCGTGTTAAACGCATCAAGTTCACGATCGCTTAAAAGCCTAAGCTCTGTGATTTTTTGAAACCGGAAAACCGGATTAAACCGCCGGCACAATCGATCGAAGGAACCTGCATAATACCGAAGCATTTCGTAGCGGATTAGTTGACGGCATCCGTTTGAACCAGTTGAACCGGCCGGTTTGAACGGGTTTTAAAACATTGAATCAAACTAAAGGGTGTTAAATGGGTTGTATTTTTAGATTGAAGGTTAAATCTCATATAAATCTGATATAAATCTAAAAATTTAACATTAACTCAGATAGCACCCAAATCTGAAATTTATATTATACATTTGAACTCAAACACGGCATGAATATTTGTGGGTTGGCACGTACACGACCAATTTGACCTTCAACGTTTTATTTTTGTTTTTTCGAAAACGAATCATTTCAAAAAAGCAATTTTATAATAAAAAACAACAAAATGATAAAACCTCATGTTAAAATCATTAACTAAAAATAATTAAATACATGTATCTAATTAAACGGGTCAACCTAAGAACCTGGGTTGACACGACCCAACCTGTTTAGCTAAATGGTTTTGCGGTTTAAACCTGAAATTGACCTGAACAAATTCATACTAAACTTAATACATGTTAATTTCTTGTTAGGTTTGTGTCGTGTTTTCGTATCTTGTTAGAACTTTACGCCCTAACATCGCCCATGGGTAGCCTTTAAGGACTTGCATTGGCCATGGTTAAAGGTTTGTATATCTATGTTGATAACACTTACGCAATGTTAGCATGTTCTTATATATAGTAGTATAATATAAGCAACTCAAAGGGGCATTCCAAATATAGAAGTTGTCTTATTTGATTCAATCTTTGATTTAAGCAAACGGTTGGGTCCACTATCTTTATTGAACTCATTCATGTTCAAGGTTAGACCAGTTTGACATATTTAGAATTGTAATCCCTATTGTTTCAATTTTCTATTTTATTATAATCATACTCGTGCATAATAAAACAAAGTTTATAATATGCTTTGGATAGTTGTATTCGTAAACCCAAACACATATACACGAAGATATATATATATATATATATATATATATATATATATATATATATATATATATATATATGTATATATACATATACTTAAATGAAATACAACTCATAAATATATTTATATGTAAATTTTATTAACAAAAAAATGAATAGAAGATTTAATTAATTGAAATTAATTATGTTTTATAAAGTATAAGGTTATAAATTTTATAAATAAAGTGTATAAGTTTTTATAAATGGTTTTAACTTAAAAAGTTAAACTACAAAATTTAACGGGCCAATCTTACAATTTTCGAGACCTAAACATAAACATAACCTAAAAAAAATCTTTGGATTATAAATGAGAGAAATTCATAGCTATAGGGATTACCAAATTTCATCTTCCTTTCTCCTTCTAATTCGGTCTTTGGTTCATTAATCTTATACCAACTATCCATCTCTCAAGAACTAAGACTTATGGTGATACAAAACATTGGAGACTTCGTTAACACACCTAAAACTCATATCCTTTGCCATCTTATCATCTAACTTACATTATATACATATCCTAACATAGGACATTGTGTTTTGTAAGGCTTAGATGTAAAGGATAACAAGCAAGAAACTCTACAGGTTGGATTCTTAGTTTTGACATAAGATAACTTTCGGGTGACTATTTAGCCAACATTTCCCCCTCCTCGAACTAACATTTTGGACCACCCAAATCTTCTAGATATACTTGTCACACCCTCAATTTCACACTAACGGAATCATACCATTTAAGGCGTGACAAACCAGGATCTCAATCATTAGTCATAGCGAAAGACCTCTATATGCTTTTCAAACATAAATCAATCTCATTTCATAAGATCAAATTTTAACGTTGTGGAAGCGTTTGAAAATCAATAACAAACCATAACAGTTGAAAAAATGTAAAATACAATGTTCAATGTTTAATTTCAACAATTAAATAAGAAACTGATGCATGAGACTCAACAAGGTAGTCCCTGCCTGCTCGTGTCTTAGCTTCCTGAGAAAACATGCAAGTATAGTCAACACAAGGTTGGTGTATACACAAGTTTGTATGTGTGTGTGTGTATATATATATTCACAAATGTTTGAACAACTGTTTGAAATGTAATGTTTGCAGATAACACAATCACAAATTGCACAGTTAATGATAGCTAGTCATTTGTACTATTTACTTAAGTGGTCGACACCGAAGCTGATTGTTTGATTGTTCGTTGCCTTTACAATATTGTCTAACACAAACAATAGTAATGTTTGAATTGGTCAGTCAAACACTTGCGTAGATCTACCATCTACCAAGTGAGGCTTGTCAAACCCAATAGATTTATCTTCAACTACAACGCTTTGCACTACGGCAAACTAAACGGTTCGATATGTAAGGACTTCTAGTGTTATGTTCGCACTTACAATAAATAGCTAACCAATGCAATTGATATGTGTCTAAACTTGTTTGTTTGCACATGTTTTCTCCCCAAAACAGTAAAAGTAAAAAGGGGTCGTGTACGCACCTTTGAACACGAACCGAATGATCAAGTGTTCGTGAAATCGCGTAGATAGCCTTCTATGAAGAATCTGTGTTATAAAAATAATGTCGTGTCATTTGAATTGTCAAACCATGGTTGTGATCACATACGTGTCAACCCACGTATGTTGAAGTTTAAAACACCCATGCATATGTAGGTTTAACTCGTTTTAAAGTAATTAAATTGTATGCGTATATATATATATACTATTATAAGTATGTATATATTCTTGTGTTTACGTGATCGGGTTTACGTTCAAAATATTGAATTTTATGTGTTTATCGTGTTCGGGATTCCATTTTGGTTCCAACGAAACTGGATGAATCAAATCGGGTTTGAAATGAAGAAGTTATGATAAAAAACCAAAAATTGGATTTTTGTTCAAAAACCGGCAGGGGCGCGGCTCGAACCCCTGACCTCCCACTTGAAACACACGCATCATACCAGTCACGCCCGCTAGGGTTTCACAACATGATTCCAGAATCAATTCTTTTTAAGCTTCAAACCCCCGGTTCCCTTTTGTTCCTTAACCGAACCCTTTGATCCCCAATTGAGCCCCGATTCGAACCTAATCAACTTGTAACCATGGTAGTTTTAATTCGATTATTAATTAACACAAAGTCCAAATTGCTCTCCTGCGTGGGTTCGAACATGGTTATCCCATCCCATGTTTCAATTTGTTCAATTCGATTAAATTAGACTGTAAATCCATGGGGTTTTCATTTAACCAATAATTTCGAATCTTTCCGTACTAATTAATTGAATCTTTATGTTCGTTTGAATCAAGAACCCTAACTTGTTCTTAACGTGAACCCTTGAAACCGGTTAACACTCAATTCGACATTGTACTTCAAAATTAACATAGGGCTTTTGTTACTTGAGCCATTGCGAATCTAAGGATACCATTTAATTTGATTTTAGAATTCGTTTGATTAAAAACCCCCATATTGTTTTAGCCGAAGAACCCTAGAATCCAAAAACGTTTAATTCGTTGTAATTAGGTGAAATAATCAGGGTTTTAATTTAACCCATTATTCCGAAACTGTGTGTATGGTTTAATTGGATTATAGAACTCATTTGTATTGAAAACCCCAAATTCATTCTTGAGATGAACCCTAATATCCGAATTCATTCTAAACGTTGCATATATGTTGTTTGTCATCCAATTGCAGATGGGGCTCTATTATGAACCCAATATGCAGAAATGCACGTCATAGGGTACTCTTTCTCTAACTGTACCATCACATTGTGGTTACCATATAACATGTGCAGTGGTAATCATTTGATGGTGATGAAATTCTTCACGACCTTTCCACATCGGAAAACAAGTTACACAACCTTGATTGCTTAAACAATGGAGAATCACACCAAACCTATTGGCAATCAGGATACCAGTCCCAAGCATTACCATCCAATGTTTCGATGGTGCAGGTGAATATGAGAACGACAATGAAGTATGTACTTCGTTAATTCCACAAGTTAAAATTGTTTCGTAAGAATTGTATGTGTTCAATAACTCATCCAAAAGTTGTTCCATAAAGTAGAGCCACTGATCTTCACCATACCTGAGACAAACAACTATTGCTCTAAATCCACAATTTCCATCACCCACTACATCTTGTATATCTGTGATGTATGGATGGAAGATTTTTGGAATTTCATTCATTAGTGTATGCTTGTAAACTGATGGTTCCTCATTTAAATCCAATGGTTCCTCATTTAAGTCTATCCGGTAACAACCTTGTCTTGTTGGTTCATGATTTAAGTCAATTAAGAAAGAACTATGTCTTGCTGGTTCCTGACTCGTTTCTTCAAATTTTAACCCATCAAAGTTTAACGTGCTCGAACAACTGTGTCTGTGAGAAATTAGAGTAGAAGGATCAACACGTTTCTTCTTTGGGCGTCCACTGTTATTCTTCTTGTACAAGGGTTCAACAACCAAATTTGTGGATGGATCAAAAATCCCTCGTAGCTTTCTTAAAATCTAGACTTGACAGGTTGTGATTGTTTGTTGAAGGTTTCTTTAAACATTTCCATGTCCTTTTCATAACCAATATCGCCATATTCCACTTTTATGGATGGTAACAAACCAAGCTTTGTCCAAAAAGAATCAATGCAAGTTAATGGAATAGATAATTCTGCAATAAATAAATTGCACATCATATTGTAGTTAATGTTTAAAAAGCACATAATATTAACCAAATCAATTAGAGCATGCATACCTGAATAAACATACATTGCAAGTTCATGAGCACACGGTAACCCATAACATGATCTCAACTAACAACCACAATTTTCTGGAGTTGGCACAAAGCATTATGACCGATCTAACTTCGGCTAAGATTTTCTCCATTGCATAAAGCGAAACAAAACCACATAAGTTTTGAAATATTGGTGAGTTATATTTAGCCTTGCCAATAATTTTTCTTCTTTCAAGACTCTTTTATAGCGCTCTCTTGTAATTTCATAACATCCTCAATTACATGCACGAATCTATCTAAATCAAATTTTGTTGAATCCAAGTGTTTTTTTAGCTTAGAGTCTTGACTTTCAACTATGTTAGTTGTTAAATTTCCAAAGTTTAGATGTTTGTCTATCCACATTGACACAAATCTTTCTGCGAATTTATCCAGCTAGACAATATGGAGATAATTTAGAACAACTTAAACAAGAAGACAAAAAGTAAATTGAAATTAGAACTCCCAAACACCATGTGTCTTTGGATACTTCCCCACCAATTCGAATGGACAATTTATTTTTTTTGGTTCCAATATCTTTATTAGGATCAATTGTAATCTCTCTATTTTTACTTCTATATACACCACCAAACTCACAACCAAATACAAATTTCGAGATGTAACTGATACGATTTGGCCTTGAACACGTTATAACAATTATAAAACCAAGAAAGCGTGCCATGTTTTGTACCCAAGTAACTAAATGTTCATGAGATCTAAACACCTTAAAATATTAAAAATAAAGTATATCAAACAACTAGTTAAAAAAACCAACTATATCACAATATATATAAGAATAAAACCAAATTTATTAAACGTCGATGTAAAATAAGAAAACAATTATATACATTTTTATATAAAAATAGATTCAAATTTATACCTCATAGGCATACAATCTTGATGTAATAGTCATTCTTTTTGTTCTATTACCTGCAAAAAGATAAGTTGAATTGTTGAATACATTAAAGATATGCTAAGTTGAATAAATTTGTTTTTTTTCAAATATGTTCAAATACAAGTTTTAAAAAAAAGAAAAGTACGTACAAATGAAAAGCAATTTGAGTTAAAAAAAAGATAAAAAAAAAAGTTGACATATAAGATAACATACCAAATGGGGCATATGAAAATGACAACTCAAGATACAATATATAATGTCAGCTACTTTGCTTGGACCAGTATGTAATGTATTCAATAGAATGCAATGTAATGGAAATAAAATTGTAACATAAAAATTTAGTTTTTTTTGTTTGAACGGCAGACCAAATTTAGTTATATAATATAGGAATGTGCTATTTGCACCATCATTTATCACATTAATTATGCACCAAACAAACATTAATTGTTATGTCTCATTTATTACAATCTAATAATTAATCTCATTAATTAATTACTAATATAATACTAATACTTATTACTTACATTATTACAAGACATTAGTAAAAAGAATATATGTACACACATATGAAATTCATCAATTTAAAACCACCTTATGTTATGAAAATTTGAAACCATGGAAAAAATAATGAAAAAGAAATTTTTTTTACATGTTTATAACATTACTTGCCTTATTTTTATTTAAAAAATAAAAAAAGTGCAGAGAGTTTTTTTTTTTAAAAAACATTTTGTAACCCCATTTAACACATATGTAAAATTGTGCCTAGATGATAAGCAACATCTGAGCGCTACTTTATATATGTGTGGTGTTACAAAATATTTAAAAAAAACTTCTCAGTGTTTTTTAAATAAAAATGATTTAAATAATGTTAAAAACCTGAAAAAAAATTAAAAACAAAAATTTTTTTGCATGTTTTTTTATATAGTTTTTATAATTTTCATTATTTAAGTTGTTTTTAAAATATCATTTCCCTATAAATATATCACATTATATATAAATATCATTGATAATAAAGCAAAATTTATTTAAAATATATAAAATATTTTCCGGTGATTAAAAAATAAAAAAAGGAGTAAAAGGTGATCAAAACTTGCTATCTAAAATTTATTTAAAAAAATATAAGAAACATAAAGAAAAAGAATATGACATAAAAAAGAAATTATGGCACCTTGCTTCAAAAAGCATATATTTAGGAATTACAATATCCCCAAATCAAAGACAGTCAAATTAATTTTAATGATATGATTTTTTATGATTAATGATGAAAATATTATTGGGTGATAGAGTCAAAGTTATTAATTAATAAAGTAGGTGGTGTGTTTGCCAACTAGAGATGGTGTAATTAAACTCACCCAGCGTTCATACGATTGAGACCTTCGCCGTTAAAAAAAAAATAGACACCGAATAATATATAGTACAATCTGTTTTACTGGGATTAGTGTTGGTCAAAATATTTATTGTACCATAAGTGTTTTTCATTTACGAAATATTAAATGTAGTCAATATAGTTAAAAATAAAATAACGTATCTATATCTATACTATATAATAAATAAAGGTTTTGATATGTCACTTATTAACATTCTAGGCCTTTTAAAGATTATTTTCCGTCTTTATCTCATAATAAATATTTCTAGGCCATGTTTTATTAAATTTTGATTATGTCACACTCCCAAATTCCACGTGCGGTATCAGATCGATGGGTGTGACGTGGCCATGATCAAAGCTCTCGGTCATATAGAACGACTATATATTAGTTTGAAAACAAACAGTTTTTGATATTCAATTCAAGTTACATTAGAATAAGGAGCGTAAATAGTAAATTGTTTTAATAGCAGAAAGCAATAAGTTACGCAGCGGAAATGTAATTGTCTAAGCACTACATTGTTTAATATACAATAACATGATAATGTTCAAAATATGAGCTAGTATGCATGCAAGACTCCTTGTTAGTCCTACTCCATGTGCATCCTAACATGGTGCGTTCAGTTACCTGAGAATACATGCGAAAACGTGTCAACACAAAGTTGGTGAGTTCACATGTTTAGATAATTAAAAGCAGTAAACAGATATATACCGGGTATGTTAAGTTTGTTGGATCTACGATCCCGAGTGTGTGAGTTCATCCTACCGAAACTCGACTGTTCCTTTGCCTCCCCGGGTTATCGCGGAACCCATCATCACATCGATATTACACCCGTCGTGACCTCCAGTCACAGCTGTTGTCGAGTGGGGCTAGTCAACCCGGTAGTACTACGTAATAACGACTCGTTTGTTACATAACTAACGGTAAGGGTAGTGAGGACTTTGTTTGCGAAGTAGTTACACTCAAAAATTGTTTTACAACATAACAGTCATACATCTAAAAGCAGTTGCATATTATTCTCACCCAAGAGTTTACCAAAACAGTTAAGAGTAAAAGTGGGGCTGTAAACTCACCTGAGTTTAGCAGTGTTGTTCTTCTCGTGAACGGTTTGCTGTGTTTGCCCTTAGCGGTTACCTATATCATATAGGTGTTATGAGTTCGTGTTCACGTTCGTGTTGGTCTCACTAGACCGTATTCGTGTCCATACAGCTCTAAGTTGTTGTATTGGTCGTGTTGACCGTGTTTCACCTTACGACCCGTGTTTGACTTAACGACCTGATGGTGACGTGTTTAGTGTAAGTGATCGTCCAACGTGTTTTTAGTGTTGAGTGACATGTGTAAACACATAAGTTATGTTCGTAGGATAACTTACTATTTATAGTAAGTTTTCATTTTAGGAAAGTTTCCATTTTAAGCAAGTTCGTACAAAAATCACTTTTCGTTTATTCTAACATTCTTGTTTATCCTACATGATCATGTTATCACATAGCATTTAGTCACACATAGTCATATAATCACTTTTCTTGTTTAACAGTTACTATTTTTAGAAGTTTACATATCTCAATATCCTATTCATCAATAATCCTTTCAAACATGGTCATAAGACTCTCAATATTATCATTATAGCTTAAACATGACCAAATCGACATTTATGAACAAAGTACACTAGCCAAAGTTTCTGTTTATGGAAACATGTAACAAATATCCATATTTCAACCATTCTAATAAATCAAAACATCTAATATTCTCATGTTTAATTCAAATAACCATTTGAGCACAAAAATCATGTCATGTTAATCATCCTTCAAACACTTGTAACTTAAAAGTTACTATATTTAGCAATAATGACGTAAATCTCGTTTTATATCAATTCTAACAAATCAAAACTCCAAAAATCATCATTTTAACCATAGATCATGATTCTAAACACATGCATTATGTCATTTCACCATCTATCAACATTTTGTAACTCCAAAGTTACTAAAAATAGCAATATCTCCAAATAGTCAATTTTTAACAACAAAAATTATAATAGACCTTGTAGAATACCCCAAATATCATCAATAATAACACTTCATCATCAAAAATCATCTAAATCTACGTAGATCATACATGCATGTGGTCAAATGTCACCATCTCTTAAAAATAACAACAAATACTCATCAAATCTTATTAACATCATCATGGATCATCCTTATAACATCAAATCAGTAGCAAGAACATTAAATCACAGATTCTAGATAGATCAAAATTCGTGCATGTGACATCATGGTGTTTGCATGTGTTTTTGAAAGCTTGCATGTGCGTGTATTGATGTGCATGTGGGTTTTAATGAGAGACTAATGTAGATAAGCTACAAAGACTACCTCACAAGCTTCCCAAGGGTCGAGATGATGTTATAGCAGGTCCTCAATAGCTCCAGAAGTGGTTGAGATTGGTTCCACAACAAGTGCAAGGGGTTGAATGGTGCTAAGAAGCTCCTCCTAAGCTTCTTGAGTCTTCAAGTCTTCAATGGTGGCTTGTAAGAGACCTTCCAGGGGCTTCAATGGAGTCTAACAGAGAGATTGGTCGACCAGATAGCGTCTTGGTTCGGGGAATATGAGTATAGGGTGGCTTGTAATGATTTAGTCTTGGTTTTATAAAGATTTTGCGTGTCAGGATGCTTCGCATACCGCCGAGAGCTCAAAGTAAGGTCTTGGCGTACCGCGGCGTGTTTCGGGATTCAAATTGACCACCCATTCTTCTCGTACCGCCAAGACCCACTCCGGGGTCCCCGGCGTACCGCGAAGAATCTCGGTTGAATCCTATTTGCCTATTTTTGATCATTTGATTCGATTTTCGTCGTTTTCACGATTATAGCTCATCGTTTATCCTTGTTCGGGTTATATTCGGTCGATGTTTGACTACTTGTGAACTATTTATTGTTTAGTCATTTGTTTTGTTCAACGTTCACCAACTTTCGTTAAACAAGACACGTGTGTGCGTTTTCCGATAATTCCTCGAATTATCGCTTCGTTGATCATGTTTGGGCTGTTGTGTCACGTGTCATACTAAGTTAACTAATTCTAGTGTCACGTAAGTAATAATAATATAAATTATTATTAAAATAAATAAAATGTTGACCAGAAAAATACTAGGTGTCACGAAATGTTAAAGGACCTACCTGTCTAATAATAAATAAACAAGTTAATGATAACCAAATAATAAAATAAAAAAAAAACAACAAATATGAATATCACAAACATACCTTGCGCCATATGACTTATTCCAATCTATTTGTTGGAATGATCTTGGAGCCATGCTCGGGATCCTTTCTCATGCCCATAGTTGCAACAATGTTGTTGCACCACCAATCTCGATTGTATTAATATTAGTAGCTTTACAAAGATTTCTATACAATATTGACACAACAACACTTCTCCAATAAGTTCACCACAAGCACTTAAATCTTGTATATGATTTAAGTATTTTACGTTAACCCAGTTGCTAGAAGATTCAGAAAATAAAGTCCCACCGATTAAAAGTAAAATTATTATTCTTGCACATTGGATATATTGCAAGTCGTTAGGATTTTCAGGAAATTCCATTTCTGTTATTGTTTTTAAAATATAGGGCATATTTATTTTTTGCCTCTTAACAACACTTTCAATTAATATGATACCAGTGAAACTATAAAAATTGGCAATTATTTGTTCCATAGTCCACTGTTGATCAATGTCACTTACTACATTGCCATCAATTCTTAAACCCAACAAAACAACCACGTCTTGTAAGGTTACCGTTACTTCTCCGAATGGCATATGAAATGTGTGTGCTTCCGGACGCCTTCAACAAGTGCAGATTTAAGTGCACTATCAAGCCTCCGATATCCACAGTCGATGACGCCAGAGAAACCCGCCAAACGTATATACTGTAATACGTTTTCAGTGATGGGATTTTTACGTAGGTAAACCCATAATTTTTCATCAGCTCTACGTATTCTTAGTAAACCGCTATCTCGAATTTCATCATGTCGTTGAAAAACATAATCAGCTTTGTGAGCACGAGTTAAAAACAATAAATCATTTACCAATGGACCGGACATTTAATTTACAACCATTTTAACTTAGAAAATTTTTTGAAAGCTCAGCAGGAATTTTTTTGAAAGCTTGTATTGAGAATTTGTGGTGGGTGTAAAATTTGTTTAGATTGTTGCCTTTTGTAATGGCGATGGGGTGAATCAATGTCATGAATGTGGTAAGTTTGCATGTGAATTATTGACCGGGATTTGATAATTGCATGGAATCGTCACTATCAATGGCTTGTGCTTTTGTTTTTTGCCTGTATTCTGAAAAACTACTGCAAAACGCCATTGAGAATGGCAAATCCTCTTGAAAATGCCATTGGGAGTGGAAAATGTGGATTCAAGTCGCCACTATTAATGTAAATTGTCAGATTGTATTTAATTCATATGAGGGAACCGTTGAATATAGTCAAAAACGCCACTAGGAGTGGCAACCAAGTTGAAAACGCCACTAGCAGTGGCTATTAGGAGGATAATTCAATTTTTTTAATTAGCTGACACTGACACCCTACATTCTCTTATTCTTTCTCCTCTGAAATCGCCACTAGTATTGTAGACACCCATTTTTGAAAAAAAAAATTCTAGCACCCATTGTAACCATATTTTTAATACTAACCCTATTTTTGCAAAAAATTCCGATGGGACCTATGCCTTTTAAAAAATGTGTGAGTTAAAATAAATAACAAGTAATTAAAAACACACTAGCCCAATACTAGCTGTTGAGTTACAGGAAATTGAATTATATGTTAAAAACAAGATAAAATAGTGAATAATGAAGATTATTGAGGCTAGTGAAAATCAAGTTTGCTTACTCCCTTTCGTTGAAAAAGAAGCCTTATTCAGTTCAGTTTATGGCCCCATTTTATATACTTTTCATGTGTTAAAAACATGTTCAATTTTGTCTTCTTATACACTATGGCATACTATATTTTTTTTTACATGACTTGGAAAATATTTGTGCATTATATATACGTTGGTGCTTGGATATATTTGGGACATAACATTAAGTCCCCATTGACATTTGGGTTGACACTCTTACCCTAAACTTACGGAATAATACCCACGACATCATAAATTTACTCATTGTTAGACATGTGTGGGCGTAGTGATAAGGGTGTAATTAACCAAGGGTTTTAATTATAAATGAATATATTATAAGTGTTTTATGTTACTTTTAGATTATAATGTGTTTCAGGTGTTTGGGAGCGAAAATGATAAAGATTGCGCATTTTGGAGCAATTTTGGGAAAGGCCGCAGGCTAGGCTATAGCCTACGGTCGAAAGGTCATAAAACAGAGAGTTTTTGAGGAAGGCTGCAAGGAGGCCGTAAGCTTATGGTCTCAGGTCGTAAGCTATGGTCTGGGGGCCGTACTTACAGTCTGGCGCGATCTGGGCTTCATAATTACAGTGGTTGGACCTATAAAAAGTGGGTTCTGTCCCAAAATTAGGGGCTCTTACTTTTCAAGCGTCGAGGGTAATTATTCAAGGTTTTTGGGCACTTTTGAGTAGCTCCAATCATCCTCAAGATTCCAATTAACACCAATTGAAGATTCGATTATCCTAATCAACAAATACCATAATAAATCCAATTTCTCCCAAGCGAGGCTAGTTTCTTCTTGATTGCTTCCAAGCGATTGAGTTAGTTAGAAAACTTTGATTTTTATGTTTGAACTTAGTTATTTGGATTTTTCGTATTGTCAGAATGCAAACTATATATTGATTTCTTTGATAAAACAACTTATTTATGGTTGAGTAATTTTATGTTGCCATCAGTATCCGGTTTCCTTGCATCGTGAACTCACTGGTATTTGCGAGTTGCTCGTTATATTAATATATTTATATTGACAATTGTGTGAATAAACAAGTCTTTAAACATTTATTCTATTTTGTCACTTTGATGAACTCAATTAAATAGGCGTGTTTATATGAATTCTATCTAAATTTGACATAAATCATTGTGAATCTTTCACCTAAACCCGGAAGTAATCATCTTTTGTTAAATGTTTTTAAATCATAAATCAAATTCATTGCTTTACAATAACGTTATTAATTCAAACCAAATCTCAATTTTCATTTTCTTAGGCTAGTTAAGCCATTAGTAAACAATCAGAACTTTCCACTAATTCCCTGTGGATACAATACCTTACTTACCCTTACTAGTTAAAGGTAGCCAAGATACGAGTTTTAGACTCATCTTTTGATAGCCCGAAATCGATGACGTAGACAAGTCGTAATGTTTGATTGCAAACTCATGCATATGCATTATTTAATATATATATTCTGCTTAAATATATTG
The DNA here is from genome assembly GCA_009363875.1 of Mikania micrantha. Classification (NCBI taxonomy): domain Eukaryota; kingdom Viridiplantae; phylum Streptophyta; class Magnoliopsida; order Asterales; family Asteraceae; genus Mikania; species Mikania micrantha. The sequence continues at coordinate 56,045,479 of CM018696.1, forward strand.
TTCATTACTTGAAATTTTAGTGTATGTAACTTTTATGTAATTAAATATGCGAGCTCACCAACTTTATAGTGTACGTTTTAAGTATGTCTTTTTAGGTAACAATTAGACGGTTTGGATGACTAATGCTAAAAACTTTTCTTTAGGACATGGTAGACTTTTGATTTATATAATGCTAGACAATTTTCATAAATCGTTGCATTATTTGTTTGACTTTGTCGAGTATTGTGTTACCAGTTTAACATTTCGTTTGTAATTAATATATATATTAAAAAACAACACATTGAATAGTATAAATATTTATATTATATTCAATTAATATATATATTATTAAAAGTATGAATACTATAGTGAAAAAACGTGGTTCTTTCTAGGGTTTCAGCGGTGTTTGGAGGAGATAACGGTGATTTATTTGTTCTCATAAACAATCGATGTTTGTTTAGAGATTTTAGTTTTTTTATTTCAGCCAATTGGTTGCCGGTGAGAAGGATTTTGTGAGTAATTTTTCCTATTATTTTCGTAACATATTTTTATGAATTTTGTATGATTTATTTTTTTAATGAGAAATTTGTATAGAGTTCGTGATAAAAGATTTGATTTTGCTATGTAACTTATGTTTTTGTAAATGATATATAATACTTATTATCAGGATTGTATTGTGATAATCCGTCGCAACGCGCGAGGTGAAAAACCTAGTTAAATATGATTACATGTGACATTTTATGAGATATTTATCGTCATTTTATACATGCATAAATCCTCAAATTGTGTCGGTTGTATACTATAACTCATCGCATTAAATACATCTTCGCATTTCTATTAAACCGTTGCGTAAGAGACATGATTTATACATTTCCATGTATTAAGGATGTGAGTATAAACATTTAGGATGATAAGGCATGTGAATATTAGCGATGATGATATGTGATAGGTAGAGAGAGATGACATTATAGACAACTTTTTAGAAATTTATTTTGTTTTATAAAGTGTGATACTTTGGACAATAAATTGTTTGTTTTGTATATATTGAATTTGTTTTTACTCACCTCAAACAACTTGGAACAAATTTATAGATGTAACTCAAACCGTAAAACCAAACTGTTGGTAAAATTCAGTTTATTTTTATTTTAATTTCATCAACTTTTGTTTTAAATAATCAAAAGTCATTACCAACGGTTTGATTTATGATTTAACCTAAAAATCATATAAATCGGACTCAAACATCCATATCACCAACACCAACATATTAATTGTTATATTATATAAAATTAACACATTTTCTGAATTGAAAAACAAGAAGTTTAAGTGATTATTATTATTATTATTATTATTATTATTATTATTATTATTATTATTATTATTATTATTATTATTATTATTATTGGAAGACAATGTTTGACGTATGTTGTTTTAACCAGGTTCACCGGAGACACATACCTAGATGCAGGGGACCATGTGGAATAGGTAAACACTCGTCCCCTACCAAGAAACTTAGGATAAACCTCATGATCGTCATATAAGATAGATGTCCTTAACAGGAATAGAACCTACCACCTTTGCAATGAAAGGTCGAAGCTATACGAGTGGGCTAAGCGATGGTTGAATGTTTAAACTTTAAGGTAGCGTTTGGTATGACCCAAACCATGACTCGAACCATAACCTAAATCATGAGCCAATCCATGACTCAAACAATTACCCGACCCTTGACTCAAACAATGGCTCTACCCATGAACCAAACCATGACCCGTCACATGACCCGACCCACGACCCGAAACACAAACCAACTATGACCCAATCCGTGAAATGCCTCATGGTCGAACCATGAGCTAAATAATAACCGACCAATGAACTGCCTGATGATCCGAACCATGACCCACGACCCGACCCACAACCCGACCCATGAATCGAACAATGATTAAAACCATGAATCGACTCATAATTTGTATTGTATTCTTTTATCTTCTCATGTCTACCAAACGAAAAGAAGTAATTAATCATTTCATTACTGTATGTAACCAAACATGACAACGAAGCTTGCCAACTCCATTCCTCCGTCCATTCAATTCTTTCGAACCTAAAGCTTTGGTTACGTTTCTTCATACAACACGATTAGTTTCCTCACTTTGTTTCACTTTCTTGTCTTTCCTAAACCTCCTTTCATCTGATACTCACTCGCCTAAAATTGAATGACATTGGCTCACCATGGAATCGTTTCCGGACGGCGAGAAACCCGCCGGAAACACTTTTCCGTTCAAAACTTGATTCTTGAGACGTACACCTAAGTGAACGGATCTAATTACCTTACGCTGTCTCAAGTTCAGTTTCTTCTTGACTCTTGAGAACGATGTTCGTGACCTGTCAGCATGAACCCGACGGTTTCGGAGGTTTGGGTGCGTCACCGAAAAGGTTCGTGCGTGTGTGTTTCCTTGATTGTTTGATATTTAGGAATTCCGTTCGCGTGTCGATCCGGATCCATCAGTAGTGGATAAGCACCAAAATTGCGAAGGGATATTGGTTGATTTGAGGATTTCTGATCTTAATGTTGTTGTGATGTTTAATTGATGTCAACAAGAGTCGTACATCATATGTAGATGATGATTGGGAATAGTGTGAACTGTTAACTCTAAATGTTTTAGTTGAGTTTGCATAATCAAGAACGAAATTCACCGTATATGCTTGGCATTTAATTCTGCATCTAGTTAACTATATTAGTATTGAACCTTGTTTATTTTAAGTTAAACAACTAGAGATAAAACGTGGGCTAATTTAATTGCTGAAAGATATTCTGATATCCTAGAGGGATAGTTTCCAATTTAGTACTAATTGTGATTTAAGTAGCAATTTTGAGAGCTTCATGTTCTTAGTGTTAGAATTTTGCTTGCTTATGTGTTTATGTGATTATGTGATTCTGTATTTTAACACTAAGGAGGTAATAATGTGATGATACTCTAAGTTCTTTAATTAGGATTGCATTTTACACAATCTTGTATATGAGTATCTTTTCACTTGCAAAGTTGCAATGATGCACTCCACCATATTTGCTAGCTCTACCAGTGTTATCGATAGCGGCTATAGCGCCCGCTATAGCGCGCTACGTCGCGTGGCGCTGAAGACCCGCTATTAGGGTTTTGCGGTAAGAAAGCGTGAAGATAGCGGAATTGGAGTATGAATTGGACAACGATGGTACTGGATGACGACAAATATGATGGCGATTGAATCTGACGACGACGAAATTGGACATCTACGGAATCAGAGGATGCGGAGGACGACTAAATTGGATGACGAATTGGAGTATAGACTGAAATTGACAACGAATTTGATGATCTAGAAGCACTTCTGAAGTTCAGGTAGGTTATAAGCAACAGGAATTGACGAATTGGTGTCTGGTCTACTGAATTGGATGACGAATTTGAGTCTGGACAGAAATTGACAACGAATTTGATGATCTAGAAGCACTTCTGAAGTTCAGGTAGGTTATAAGCAACAGGAATTGACGAATTGGTGTCTGGTCTACTGAATTGGATGACGAATTGGAGTCTGGACTGAAATTGACAACGAATTTGATGATCTAGAAGCACTTCTGAAGTTCAGGTAGGTTATAAGCAACATGAATTGACGAATTGGTGTCTGGACTACTGAATTGGATGACGAATTGGAGTCCTGGACTGAAATTGACACGAATTTGATGATCAAGAAGCACTTTTGCTTTACTTATAAGTAGAAGAATTGACGAATTAGAGTCTGGTAGACTGAATTGGAGATCCCAGGTATTTTATCGCTAAACACGAAATAGCGGTCGCTATTTACCGCTATTCGCTACGTAGCATATAGGTAGCATATCGCTATTTACCGCTATTCGCTATCGATAACTATGAGCTCTACACTCCAATAAGTATGGAAAAAATCTACACTGCGATTAACAGGTGTGAGTTGGCAAGTATGCGCATAGAGAAATTTATTTTACCATTTTAGCACAATGACATGGTGACCCTTCCCTTTAGCTAATTACTCAAGAGCTCTTTGGATGTGAAAACAGGCCCAAAAAGTCTCAGACCTAGTATTTCCATAATGATTATTTTCACCGGCCCATCATCAATTCGAAATCCAATATTCTTAACTATCTTTAAGGCATAAGATCTCTAGGGTTTTCGCAAAGACATTCTTTCCTTGTTTCTCCCCCAAATCTTTTCTTTCTCCTTTGAATTATTGATTTAGGTGTTCAAGGTGTTACAAAATCAAGCTTACCTTTTAAATCTATCGAATCATGAAGATCTAGGAAGAAAAGAACATGTATGTAAAAAAGGAAGAGGGAAAAACAATGGAGAAGAATGCTGACAAGCGAAAGGTTAAGAGTTTAGAATCAATAGTCAAGATTGAAGAACAAATACGTAGCATCGAAGAACCAACAATCAAGATTGAAGAACCAATGGTTAAGATTGAACAACCAATAATTAAGATAGAAGAGACAATGGTCCATATAAAAGAATCAATGATCAAGAGTGAAGAATCGACGATTGATATAGAAGAAACAAGAGGAGAGATAGTTGAGAGGTTGATCAATGATGAATACAAATATTGGAAGAGTTCAACTCCTTTTTTGTATGATTTGTTAATTTCACATGCATTTGAGTGGCCTTCACTCACAGTCGAGTGGCTCCCTTTTTGTGTACAATTGTCTAATGCGCCTTACTCTATTCAAAGGGTTATCCTCGGGACCCGTACTACAAATGGTGAACCTAATTACCTAATTATTGCACAAGTAAAACTTCCTCTATTGGATGACTATGCATATGATGAAGAGTATGGTGAAGGTTGTGATGACTTCAAGGTTTGAAATTTTTTACTATATGTAGATCACTTTTTGGAGTATGCAATCCTTAACATTTGAGTATTCCATTTACTTTTAATATTTTGATTTATGTGATGGTTAATTCTTTTAAGAAGATAAAGGATTACTAATCATTATGCAAAAATCCTTGTATTGTTTACATGTTCACGTTCTCAAAATTTTCGTTCTTTTCTTTAAGAATCTTAATCTATTTGCCCTATTAATACATCACTTGCACCTTAAACCATCTGCAATTGTCATTTGTCCACGAGTATCGTGTTATGAGATTTGACCATTCTTTTCAACAGATTTTGTGTGCCTAGTCTAATCTATACATTTAGGTCATCACCATCATACTCAGTATATCCCACCATTAGCAAAGCTATGAGGAGGGTAAGAATATTAGGGGTGTAAACGAACCAAGGCAGCTCGTGAAATGCTCGAGATCGGATCGGTAAAAAGCTCGAACGAGCCGAGCCTTAGCGAGCCCGAGCTCGAGCCCAAAAGTGTGGCTCGTTTAGTTATCGAGCCCGAGCTCGAGCTTTACTTAACGAGCTCGAGCCGGCTCGCGAGCCTTAACGAGCTTTTTGTTTATATAATTTTTATTTATTATATTAAGTGTTTATTTATAAAATTAATTATTTTTATATATAAAATTATGATAAATATATTTAAATTAAATATTTTATGTTAAATTTATATAATATAGTTATAAATATAATTAAATTAGTAATTAAAGTAAATAAATTAAATAAAAAAAATCTAAACGAGCCGAGCCGAGCCGAGCCGAGCTCGAGCCTAAAAATTCTTTAACGAGCCGACCTAATTTACCTTAACGAGCCGAGCTCGAGCTCGAGCCTTAATTTTTCTAAACGAGCCGAGCTCGAGCCTTAGCGAGCTCGGGATCGGCTCGTTTACACCCCTAGGTAAGATGTTGACAACCCTACCTCTATCCCGTAGGAATAGAGACGGCCTCTAATGAGACCCTTGGCTCATGATGCCTCATTAACCAACCAACCGAACACTTTTAACGTTATGAACCCTTGCCGTCTATGAGCTCTTGCTTAAACCCAACATGTGCTCCCACTACCACGAAATCCTCTAACTGGTTTACCTGAACCGTTCCATGCACATCCATTCTAAATCTTCACTTTGGCTCTAGGTTTCTCACTTACAAAAGTCATCCTCTTCTGCCCACAAGATTCTGTGAACCGTATTTTATTTTTTTGAATTGGGATGGTCACTCCGTTAGATGGTACCTCGATTGGGTACAACGAATATTTCTTCTTTCCTCAAGCCTGACTAGATTTCCTTATACAACTTTCCATTGCCCATTCCTAAACTTAACTTCATGCCCTTGATTATCCAACTGGCCAACAAAAATTAACTTTCTTTTCAGGCTTGGAATCACTATGACATTCTTCAAAGTCAATGAACCGGCTGGAGTCTTTAAATCTGTCACCCATGCCTTTAACATCAAGAACTTTATTGTTAGCCAATGTTACATTCCTAAAGTTTCCAAATTTTAGATTCTTCAATCAATCAGTGTTGTGAGTACTAAGTAGCATGAATTGAAGCACCAAAATCCATAACCTAGGAATCCACACTACTCTCAACACTAAAAATCAAAACATCATCATGTTTGTTGTCTATTGCAGCATTAACTTCCTTCTTTGAATCTGGACATTGATTCCTGAAATGTCCTGTTTCTTTGCAATTCCAACAAACCACATCTTTACGTGTCCTAGACTAACTCATTTTCCTACTACTCTTACTATGTTAGTTATTCTCTTTTCCTCTGTCAACATTTAGTAAATCACTCGATGATTCATTTGAACTTCTTCGTGTGACGATTTTCGCCCAAAATTAGATCCCGAATCCACTTAAAAGGAAACTTGCTAGCCGAACTAGTAATTGTTGTAACTCTTTCCAGACCAGCTAACAAACCGTGAAGATAACAATAGTAGGGCCTAAACCTCATCCTCAAATTTGATTTCCATTGACATGAGTCTGGACAAAATCGAATTCAACTTGTTGATGTGCTTTGTAATTGAACTATCCTCTCTCATCCTAATGTTCACAAGCTTTTGGACAAGATAAACTTTATTTGATGCTGAAGGCTTCTCGTACATGTTGGATATTGCCTCCGTCAAACCCCAGGTGTGGTCTCCTTTGGGATGTTATACGCGACATTCTTCGATAAAGACAGCGTAATCACTGGCTTAACATTTGTATTCATCTTTTCCCAATCTGCTTGTAACATCTTTTCTAGTTTCTTACCCTCTAACACTACATCCAAGTCTTTCTGACAAAGTAGTACCTTAATCAGCATCTTTTACCAACCAAATTCTTCCCCATCAAACTTCTCTATCATGACCTTTCCGTTTTCAGCCATGACAATAGCTAAAACAAAAATGATCAATAAATATAGATGGACACAACAATGGTTCGGGCCTGAACTTAACGACTGTTCTACTAACCCTGTTAACAAATCAGTTTATCCAACGAACTTGAATAATCAAAAACTGTACGTCTATAACTTTAACTGAAAATAATATGTGACAACTCGGTCAACACTAGTTCTCGGTCTCTGTTCTTGGTCTCTTTTGATTCAAACATTTGTTCTCTGCTGAATATAACTAATTCCAGCCTATAATCACCAAAAAAAGAACTGTTCGCGGTGGTTGCTCGGAACCCTAGTGGCTGGGTAGTGGAACACTAGCCGATGATCAACCCTCTTGCGACATGAAACCCTAGGTGCAACGGTTGACCGTACTGACGCAAACCCTAGTTTTGGTGACTACAATGGTGGTCATGGCGGTGGCGGGACTGGTTCAAATGTGGTGTGCTTGTGTGATCCTGATCAAGAGCCAAAGCCTTGGCTTTGTTACAACTTGTGAGGGATATCTCATATGAATTCGAACACACACTCATGAAAACAATAAAGAACATGAGGGTTTAATGTGGTTTAATCTAAACTTAGCTACTTTCACATGTGGTAACAAAGATATTCTTTCTGAGGTGAGATACAAAAAATACAAGTACAAGATCATTATTTAGAGAATGGAATTTAGGGGTTAACAAAAATAGAGCAGATGTCACTAGGGTTAGGGTCAACTGCCCTTCCCCTTGTTCCCTGCAATCTAATCGGTCCAAATAAGGCCTAAGAAGTATGAACCAAACAACTTTCACAAGTGACATCACCGTCAATGTAGGTAGTTTTGAATATAAATAGGCATCTTTATCACTATTGCTGGATTCGATCACATTGTAAACGCAATTATGTCACTGAGTTGTAATCATTCTCTTCATTTAATGAAATCAATTGCTTGAATGACTCAATCATGATTTGATGATTTTTTCTGCTTAGGTTATTTGTTTTACTTTGATTACATTAAATATGATCCTAATATATTCAAAATGAATAGTTAGTTAGGAAAGGTTCAGTTAAAGCGATTAGTGTTTGAGGATCTCGTAATATGGGAGCATAGGGAGAATTGCTAGCTGTAATTATAATTTAGCATTGGGGTAAGAGAACCATCAAGTGTCCCGTCTATGAAAGTCTATCTTGATTATTGTTTGTTTGGATTGAAGAGTGTGGGTTCTCAGTTTGTCTTAGTTGTCAATAGAGTAATTGATGCTTTATAGTGTGAGCATGCAGAGAAAGGAAGAACGATTCACTCGCAGGCAAGGTTGTGAATGATGAGTTGAACCTCAGGGTAGCTTTAATGAGCCTTCATGTTAACTCATGAGAAGAATGATACACCTAGCAGTGAGGAAGAATTAAAGAGATGCCAGATAGGGGTATTCATTTTCGAATATTGAATTTCAATATCTGAATCTGTATCCGAAATTTTAGATATCTGAAATTCGGAACTCAGAAAAAATCTAAAAATTTTAAAAAATATATATTTCGGATATATGAATTACCAAAAATCATCCGAAGTATCCGAAAAATTATCTCCTATTTCGGATAGCCGGATCATTATTTTCAACATAGGTATCCGAATCCGAATATGTGAACTTCTGGCCAAATTTTCGGATGTATTGGACTCGGATTTGGATACGGATTCTTTTGAACACCCCTAATGCCAGATGGACCGAAGAGAAGTTAGTAGTGTCGAAAGCCTCCAAGTGGGAGGGAAGGAGCTAGGTGTTGTGGAGGTTTCTGCCAGCCTTAACCCTAATGGGTTATTTAGAAGCAATGCCTAAAATACATTTTCTTATTCTCCAAGATTCCTATCTTTATAAATGGACTTATAGAAATTGCAATTTCCTTGAGCAACTTATTAATAATATATCGCTAGTTGCAACCCCTGGACGTAGGTCACCATGACCGAACCATGTTAAATTCTCTTCTCCTTTGCTTGTTTGCTTATTTTATTATTGGGCGCATCACTGTACTTTTGTGCTCCTTATGTATGTCATGCACTTTTTGGAGGCAGAAAAGAGAGCCGTTGCTCCTGAATTCACCCAGCACCTAGGCTCTTTTTAAAATCCAACTCATACAACACATTGAATAAGTATCATTTAAAGTGAACAATCGTAATGAATTACAATCAAGGGGGAGGACCCTTGGTATATATGCGCAAAAGGAACCCCACAAAAGCCTTTCATTGAGCCCATCGGGCTATATACAAACAAAACCTAAATAACACACCATAACAAGTATCTTCCTTCCTCAACTTTATAAATCAAGTTGCTAACATTATATCTGTCCCTTGTTTGATCTCATTTTTTGAATTCTGAATAAATCATCTAATGAAATAGAAATTGGAACTTGTAAGAAAGAAGAATAAATCAAAAATTTTTTATTTTTATTTTAATAAGTTTCTTTTGCAGATAGAAGTGTTACAACAAATTCACCATGATGGAGAGGTGCAAAGAGCTCGCCATATGCCTCAAGACCCCTTCATCATTGCTAGCAAAACATTAAGTTCAGGAGTCCATATCTTTGATTATAGGAATCATCCAGCTAAGCCTCCTTTTAGTGGCACAAGCATTCCTGATGTGAGATTAGTGGGCCACTGCGGTGGTGGATTTGGGTTATCATGGAGTACAATAAATCGAGGTTTCTTATTAAGCGGATCCAAAGATGCCAAAATCTGCTTGTGGGACATTAATCAAACCCCGTTGAATAAAGCTATTGATGCTTTGCAAACATTCGAGGTACATTTCGTAAGCATATTAATTGAAACTTTGCGCATATTAATCTAGATAATACATACGAGTATTAGTTAACTACTGCACTTGTTGAAATGTGGATTGGTTGTCTAATTAGTTCCTGATGATCATGAATGACACTGGACAATTTCTTTTGCTCTAATTCTTTTGCTAAATTTTTCAAGAATACAAATTATTTAAATGCTAATAGTATTTTTTATGACAACAAATTTGCCTTCAAATAATCTTACAGAAAATAAATAAATAGGATTGGAAGGAGGGGGCAGGATATTGGGAGGGGGTAGAACATATGATGTTTGTTTAATAAATACAAATATAATTGAATCGATCTGTGTCTTGATCCATCTATTAGGAGTACTTGGGTCATAGATAGTCAGATCACAATCCATTTGGTTTGGGTACTTGGATAATTGGTCCAGTTGATACATGATCAAAATCTGCCCCAGTGACAGGTGCAATCTGATGGAATGACTTCACAATCTGTTTGGTATTGTAGATTTGTAGTAGTCAATGTTGTTAACCTCTGTTAATAAATTGAGACCATTTCTAGATTAAGACTTGCAATCTGATTTTAACTTGTAATCCATTGGAGGATGTTTGGTCATGCCTAGCTTAGGTGAACACTAAATGACGAGTGAAGTTGATTATGATGAAAGAGAAAAGAATTATTAATTATACGCTATATTAATCGTTGCATTATTGAAGATCATTATAGCCGAAGGTTAATAAATTTAGAAAGGAGTCTGCACTTTCTTTTGGGTTTATGATCCCGGTTTCTCTATTACTTTGAAGCGTAAATGTTGCTTTCGAGTTTCAGTCTATCCTAACTAGAAAGCAAGCGCAGTAGAGGCTTTCTCTTTACAGAGACAAACTTGTCTATATTCTTGATAGAGATTAGAATTATATTAATATTTTAGTAATAGTTAGTAATAGTAGTTTATAGATAAGGGTAGTTTAGTAATAGTCATTTCTAGTTATGGGATTAGTATGTTATAAATAGAGGGAAGGGTTATGAGTAGAGGGTGTGAAGAGAATTATTGGGAAAGTAGTATAGGCTCCTGCTTGTGCAGTGAGAAGGGCTGAGCCCTGGAACATCTTCTGTTTCGTTGTAATCCAGAGATTGTGTGAATCGATAACCTAGTTTTCTTATTGTTCCATCCATTAATCGTTTCTATTACATTAATCTATTGTGCGTTTGGTTTGGATTCTCATCAATGGTCCTACCTGCCGTCGACCTGCCATGTTCGTGATTTTTCTTTTCCAATAGAGACTCTGTTGGATTAAATTGCGGGATACCTGCCGCTCTTCACCTTCAATTTGATTCCAATTTCATCATTGCTGGCTTGCATCGCCGCCGTTACTCACCACGTTCTGTCGATTGCCGCGTGATTTTTTTTCCAGCTTCGTCGTTCAAGTTAGCCTCCGATTTCAGATTTTGCCGATTTCACACCTTCAATTTCATCTCCACGCTCTCAGATACATCGCTAATTCGCCGCCGATTTAAGGTCACGATCTTCTTCTGCCGTCGATCATTACAATCGTTACTGAGGTTCATCCATACAGGTTCTAGTAGCCGCCGTCGTTACTCAATTTCAGCCGATTGTCAGTTGGATTCTCCAGCCTTGTCGTTCAATTTGTCGCTGATTGCAGTGAGTAGCCATGGAAACACACGATCCAAATTCGCAACTGGATGTTCATGAACAGCATATCAAGCAATTGCAATCGGATGTGAGGGAAATCAAACAATTAATCGCTGACCATCGCACAGAATCGGTTGCATTTCGCAAGTTGATGATCGATTGGATGAAACAACAGGAGAAAAAAACCATCTATTCATCTTCATCATGTACAGGACCGAAGGTCACCGATCCCTTCCATACACCTCTTCCTACCTTTGCTTCCTCGCATTTCTCCAATTCTTCTTTTCCGTGGGCTGTTAAAAAGGCCGAACTTCCTGAATTTTATGGATTCGATACTCAGGGGTGGATTAGAAAAGCGAATTTACATTTTGATATCAATGGCACTCCCGATGAAATGAGATTGAAATTGGCACAACCCAGTATGCATGGAGTGGCCCAACATTGGTTTACAATCATTACTCAGGTGTATGAATCTCTTTCCTGGATTGAATTTCAATCGGAAATGATGCAACGATTTAGTGGTTTAGAGATTCACCATCCTTATGCGGAATTGGCTACCATCCACCAATCGGATTTGATTCACGATGATATTGATGATTTCGTTGCCAGCAAGGATGAAGAGTGTACTGGGCCTGCATACAAGATTGGGCTAAGTTTTCGGGGTGGTCAACAATTAGGACCGACAAAGACCCCGAGGTAAAGCTCCGGTTTATATTGTTGGGGGATGATGAATCCGATAATGGGGATGATGAACTTTTGTTGTGGAAAGCTGATAATTCTCCTGACCAGGCTGATTCATGGATGAAATTCAACCATGAAGAGCATTCAGTTACTATGCAAAGCCTTTCAAAAATTCATTCACCCAAGATTGCTCTTAACCTATGGTTACTAGGTGCGGAAGCTGATTATCAGTTGGTTGATGTGAAACAGTACCCGATTTTTTCAAATTCAGTGGTCTTGACATTGGCACAACAATCTTTCCTTTCACATTTACATTCCTCTACCTTTGAGTTGGGACACGTTTTGCATCGTGATCGAGGAGTTCAACAAATTCTGCAATTGGGATGGAAAAGGCATAGTAAAAAAGGGAAGTGTTTGCGTTGGGTTAATCGTTATGGGCCAGCTCATAAATTCATTAAAGTGAGGCCGGATCAGTGATTAACTCCCAAGTCTTGTGGACAAGACTTTTAAATAAGGGGGGAGTAATGATAGAGATTAGAATTATATTAATATGTTAGTAATAGTTAGTAATAGTAGTTTATAGATAAGGGTAGTTTAGTAATAGTCATTTCTAGTTATGGGATTAGTATGTTATAAATAGAGGGAAGGGTTATGAGTAGAGGGTTTGAAGAGAATTATTGAGAAAGTAGTATAGGCTCCTGCTTGTGCAGTGAGAAGGGCTGAGCCCTGGAACATCTTCTGTTTCGTTGTAATCCAGAGATTGTGTGAATCGATAACCTAGTTTTCTTATTGTTCCATCCATTAATCGTTTCTATTACATTAATCTATTGTGCGTTTGGTTTGGATTCTCATCAATTATGATGTGATCTCTATTGTTATCTGAGACGACAATTTGTGTCGGGTAGGGTCTACCCAAACACTGCAACATAGAAACCAACCCCAACATGACATGATCAACAAATCATGTCAAGATGTTGGACCCAAAACCCAGACACACCATGACATTGGTAACCAGATTATCTAAACTAGTCAAACGAGTTGGTAGGTTATTTAAAAAAAAAATCCTGAAATGTAAATGCATTATAAATTTTTGAATACCCAAATTCAAGTACATAAAAACAACCAATTTAGAATCCTCATAATTCAATAAAAAATTAAAGTTCTATTTTGTATTTTAGATTTTTATTTCAACGTTGTAGGTTTATATGATTCATGGGTTTTGCGGGTTGGAAACAAACCGGGTTGGTTAAGTAGAAACATATTTGAAAACTAAAATGAATTATAGCCATGTTGACCTTTTTTGGATTTTAAACATGGTTAGCCCCAACAAAAACATGCTTACTTTGCATCCAATATGATGTTTTCTACTTGCGTGTGCAATTCCACTCCTAATTTCTATTACAAGTAAGCAATTTTTTTTCTTTCTATTTATGATTATTTTTTACGGTTAATAGGCTCATAGAGATTGCGTGGAAGATGTGGCATGGCATTCAAAGCATAACTACCTATTTGGTTCATGTGGTGTGGATCGATATTTGCACATATATGATTTGCGAACTCCTTGCTTCATTAGGCCTGTTCAAAGTTTAAAGGCTCACCAAAACAAGGTACAAAAAATTAAATTTTCTATGTTTATAACTTGTATTATGCCAAATTTCCACATCCATCATTGTGAGAACCACATTGCTTATTTTGGTTAGAGTTCATTGTAATTCTCTAGAAAGACTGAAGATAGTTCTAGTTTCATAATTGAAATCCAAGTTGATGTTGAAATTTTGGTTAAACTAGACTTTACAAATTGAGGCCCATGGAGTGTGTTTTTCTAACAAGCCTTAAAATTGTGGACAACGATGATAGTTTCACTATGAACTCTAGTATAACCTCTAGAATCATCCTTTCACTCAAAGCAGTTCCATCCGTCTTGAGCATAGCTTCAATTGATGTTATTACTACTCTTGGTTTTAAAAAGCTCCAGCGCTCCCAGCAGTGTTGTAAAAATCGGGATTAATCGGCCGATTAATCGGTAGTCGGCCATTAGCTGATTAAATTTAGGCTAGTCGGTCAAAAATTCGCTAGGCGGTCAAAATCGGACCTAGTCGGGGTTAATCGGGCCTAGTCGGGTTAATCGGTCCAAGGGCAAAAAATCGGTCAACAGGGCCAATAATTTTATGTCTAAGCCCAAAAAATTGTGGTTTTTCTTCTTCCCGGTCTCAGTCGACTCCCAAAATCACGATCAATCGGTCAAAAAGCAGCTGCACATGATCGGTCTCAGTTGACGCCCAAGGATGCTTATGTTAATGTTTAAATTTTTAAGTGCTTTGTTTATTATCTTTAAGTTTATTAGAAAAATATTTGAATTTTGAAGTATTATATTTATATTGATGTGTGTATTTGTATGGATATATATAAAATTTTGAAAAATTCTATATAAAAATTCCAATCCGATTAATCATGATTAATCCCTAGTCCCTACCTCGCCGACCGACTAGCGATTTCTCCAACCATTGCTCCGAGGCGTTAAGGCCTCAAACGCCAAGGCATGAGGCGAGAGCCTCACATGTGCGAGGCTCTATATACAACAAAATAAGTTTTATCTACAACTAACAAACAAACAAAAAACATACCATGTGAATTCTTACTTTGTGGGGTCTAGGAGGGGAGAAATGAAGACAAACCTTACCCTACCCTAAAATCTGGTAGAGAGATTGATTCATAGGAGACCCCTGAATCATAATTTCATTTTTTTTAATTATTATTTTTCAAGTAATAATTAACACTAAACATAGTAAATCGAAGATACAAACACAAATACCACATAACACATACACATAAACGCATGGAGTGGATAGAGTAGTGCATATAAATCCATAAAACAAAATAAGCTGAATAGGCAGAATAAGCAGCATACCAAAATTCCAATGAAGTGCAAAAACTAGATATAATCTATGACACCACGTAAACAAGAAGATAGCATACATATCAAACATACAAACATATCACACAGACATTCTCTAGATCTATGGTCCTACCTAAAACCAGGATCACTAGCCTATATCCTAAACAATTTAGAAATCTCTCGCTTTTATCCTACGCCTTCATGAACTCCTATTACTGATCATGTCCTCAGAGAGATGCAACTCTGACAAAAGTTTTATCTACAGCTAAAACAAATGAAGTACATACCTAACCATGTACCAGCTTCTAGTCAAAAGTGTCGTCGCTGCCCCTGCCCAACTTCAAACAATTTTTTTTTTTGTATTTTACTTTTGAATAATCATAATTATATTATAAAATAAAATATTTTATTTGTATCCAAAAAACCGAGTGTTACAAGTTTGAAGTTTATCAAACCGAGTGTTACAAGTTTGAACTAATAAAATATTTTATTAGTTGGCCCTAACCCTAATGTGTTAAATTAGGCATGCCGCCTAATTTATGTATGTTCTAAGCTTTTAAGTTATTTATCTATACAAATAAACTGATAAGACAATGTATTTTTCTAGAGCACCTGATAAGACGAGAATAATCAATAGGGTAAAGCTATGTACATCAGATCATCGTGATCTGCCCCTGCACAAAACAGGAGGTAAGTCAACCACTGGGTATCAATATGTGTGTGTGTATGTATGTATGTATGTATGTATGTATATGTGTGTGTATATTATATATATAATATATAATATAGTGAGTTTATCCTGTGAAAATTCGATCCTATAGAGGAAACCCTTAAACTCTATATATATTTTTTGAACGGCTAAACTTACTTCCACCTAAATTACACTATAATTACACCCTTGCTTGGGATTGAACCCATGACCTCCCAATCTAAGAGGCAAGCCTCTGCCAAGTGGGCTAGTCCCACATTGGCCCTTAAACTCTATATAGGCCCTCCATTTGGAATCTTGAAAATAAATGTGGTCCACATTAAACCACATTAAAATTGATTTGTTTATTCAAACCCCACTTTTTATCTAGCTTTAATGTTGATCACATATTTATTTTCAAGATTCCAAATGGACGGCCGAGATTGGGTTTAAGGATTTCCTTTCTAAGATTACTGGATACAATCCCTATATATATATGGTGCATGTGTGGGTTTCCTCCAGGGCGGGCGGGCGGGCCACGTCACCATGTTTTGTTCTTTGGGCATAAGGGAGACCTATTTGCCTGAATGATCTCGAATGACTGGGCATTTGATGTTAAAAAATATATATGGTGTATGTTGATCTCGTTATGATGTTTCATTACAATGCATAACAACTTTTTTGGGCTGATACCATACTTTTCTTGGGCGTGCACTCTTCTTGCTCCTAGTGGAGTAGGTGACATGCGAGTCCTTTACGCCTTTGGAATTCGTTGCCCCTATAATTATCTAGCTAAAGCCTGCCTGCTCGCAACAGCTGTTTGAACCCTAGCTGCCTCATAACCACTTTCAAACCATGGGCAAAACCCTTGGTTTGGGTTGCAGATAGAAATATAAAAGTCCCAGAGCAGCTCAACCATCCCAGTACCGCGAAATGGTCACGTCTAGCAACAATTGCTTGAAGCTCTAGCTGCCACCATATGCTGCTTCCAAACCCTCGCATAAAAGCATGTTCTCCCTAAACTTAGCTGCTCACAGCAGCCGCTAGAAACCCTAGCCACCACATGCCGTTTCTTATCAGATATGTCATAATAACCACTCACAACAGTTGTTGGAAAGCCTAGTTGCTGCTGACAGACTTTTCACCAGATAAGATCCTAGCAGTTCAATTAGCCACTGGAAACCATACCACCAAAAATCTCCAATTATATCAATGCTACAGCCTACATGTAAACCCCTTGCAGAAAATGTTCTTGTTGCCAACTCATAGATTTTCACCTGTCATTGCTTGCGTGGGTGTATCAAATTGTTTATGTATTTTAATGTAATTATGAATATCAAAATCTATAGAGTACGAATTCTCCTCAAATAAAACTATAAAAGACAGGATGATGTTATGAAGGGCTGCAATTTTCTTTTCACTAATCTGAGTTGTTAGAACAACCTCGTTATAGTTTGCTGTAGCTACGTTCTCATGGCTGCTGTCTTGCTATTTCACTGTGGCTTCCAATCCACTCTTTTCCAACCCTAATTTTTTTTAATCACTTTTTAATTTGTTATGCTTTTATTGTAGATCAACTGCTTGTCCTTTAATCCTTTTAATGAATGGCTCATGGCGACTGGGTCCTCAGACAACACTGTGAAGTTCTTAGATTTGAGAAAATTTTCAGCTCCAATCCATACCTTCAATCATCACAAGTAAGACTTTATGCTCGTCTCCTGTTTCCTTTTCTTAGATATTAGTTGAGAGAAACATGTTTTTGATCGTCCACCACCAATTGGCTGCTTTTGTTATGTTATTACAGAGATGAGGTGGTTCAGATTGGATGGAGCCCACACTATGAGAACATTTTAGCTTCTAGTTGTGCTGGAAGAAGACTCATGATATGGGATACTGATAGGTACATACATCAACTCACTGTTAATTAAAGATATTTTTGTTTTTAATTTCTGTTATTTTCTTGCTTGCTCGCGTTTAATTTTGTTTTGAAGTCATCTTGTAAACACAGAGAAAAGGTGTTGCATGAAATGAGTAGATTCTTCTGTGTTCTTGAGAATTAAATGTTTGCTTTCATATATAAACTAAATTTAATTCCTTGACTATTTATTAAAAGTGTGAAATACCCTTAAGATAGAGAAGGAGTCTTGTGAACCAAAATCAATATCATCAACCAACAACACATTGATGCTTAATCTAATCTATTTTGTTAAATTTTACTTTGATCAATGCTTTGAATTGGGTTGTGTTTTTATCTTTATTCTCAAACTGGTCGAACTTGTTGAGTTAAAAAGGATGGCAGGTTAAAAGTTTTATTTGATTTATACAACCTTGTTTGTGTGATACTTCTGCTTCTGTAATCATGATAATAACATAAAAAAATGTACAAATGTTTGCTGTTCAACCCAACATCCCGTTTCAACCTGGACACGAGAATAACAAACGATTTCAATCCGACCCGTTTAGACCAAGGAACACTTGATAACATCATTATTGGCTGGTTGTTGATTCATGATAATAAATTTAAAACACAGGATTGGTTTGGAACAATCAGCAAATAATTCTGAAGACGGGCCACCAGAGTTGTTGTTTATCCATGGTGGGCATACCGATAGAATACCTGATTTTTCATGGAACCCGACTGAAGATTGGGTCATTGCTAGTGTTTCTGATAACATACTCCAAGTCTGGCAGATGGGTGATCATATTTACAGTAACTAATAAAACAAATGGTCAATGTCGTTAAAAAGTCTTTTTTGGGTGTGAAGATGCAAACTTTTTCTGGTTTTGGTTTGGTTTTGTTGCAATTTCCCTTGTGGTATAATACTAAAAAGTTGAGTATGATGTCTTTGAAGAAATATTTTTTTTATTAAATTGGAGTTTTTATTATAAAGTTGGTTGTTTATTGGGGATTTCTTTTTTGGGTTGGGGGTTGCTTTAACAATCGAGCTAAGCTGATTTCAGCTTGAGCTCGAAGTTAGACAAGCTAACTCAACTTAGCTTGGATTAAGCTCCGGTAGCTCTTAGTTTTTGTAATTTTTGAGAAATTTTATTTCTTTCATCTATGGATGGATTAAAAAAAAGCCAAAAGGGTGCCTTTTTTTTGGATATCCTATAAAAGTTAAGATTCTTAATGATCGTATAATAAATTATAAAAGTTATAAACATTTTTAAAAACACCCATATTTGGGTTATGAGATTTAAATTTGGTGTTAAAACAATGGTTGTAATTTATATTTGGCCGATGATACAAAACAAGTTGGTTCAATGACAAGATCACACATGTAGAACTAGATGACTACGTTGGCTTAAAACTTATTAGTCGATTATTAAAAGATGAAGCTATCACAAGAAACCATTTGTACATTGAGCTAGAACGGTCTTGAACATCTATGATCTATACAAAGGGACCAGTCACTTCAGTGACAGATTCTTTCACAATTGTTTGGGGTTCGTACCTAGTCTCTCTATGCTGCTTTATTTTTTGAACGGCAGAAGGTCCCGTTGTGTTACCTTCATTTATCCCGGCGGTTGCTAACTAACATCGATTCCTCAATCGCCGGCTATGAGACCGTACCCTCTGATGCGCGAGAACCTAGTGGAATAGGTAAACCCTCACCCCCTATTGGTTCAGAACCCGAGATTAAGCTCAAGATTTTTCTCCTCACCTGCTATTTATTAAAGTGTCACCAGTGAAACTTGAGCCCTGGTCTTCAGGGAGAAAGAGCCAAGTCTTAACCACTAGGCTAACTTTGCTGGATCTTTGTGTTGCTTACTTCATCCATCACAATCCATTGCTTGGGTTTGATTGCTTGTCTTAATACCAAAGCCACCATTCTCTTTGAAATCCATATTCTCCCTCGTATACATTAGAAAGTTCCATCTAGTGTTATCTTGTAAATCAGTTTGCTCCTTTCATTGGTATGAACAAACCTTGCATAGCGCCTCTTTTGAAATGACCATTCCTCCCAACCTAGTTGCATCTTGCAAAACACTGTTGGTGCAAGGACATAAGGTTGAGTATTTGTTATCCTGAGCAGGGGCGTAGCTTCTTTGGGACCGGGGAGCGGTCTTTTTCCGTCCGTAGTGTTAATTTTTGGGCCGAAATGTTATTTTTAGTTAAAAATAGGGGTTTTGCCCCCTCACTTCAAAATTAACATGTATTCTGGGTTTCGAAAATTTTCTCCTCCTCTCAAGTCGACCAAGCTCCGCCATTGATCCTGAGTATTTATCAACATCCTAGATAGCATCTGACAATGATGAATGACCTTTCTTTTCTTACCTTTGTGGATTCCAAGCTTTTATTAAAATCAAATGCCTATAGGATAATGTGGTTTGATAGTGATTTCAACCATGATTGTTCAACCAATGTGTGTCATTATGAAATTTTCAAGATTTCCTCTTAATTCTACGACAAAGGAAAGAATTTAATCTTTACATGAAGTGTTAATCCCAGATCCAGCTATTAAAATGAGTTTTCCACACAATTAGTCAACAGTAACTCTAAACTTATATCAAGCTTACTTGAGCATTCAAAGTTCTTGTTGACTATGATGACAATTTAACAAAAACCATATCCCTGTTAGCATTTTTCCAAAATCTTGTTCAAACATAAGCATCAATTAGTTAAAATGAGATGGTTTTCACACATTCTTCACCCTATGACTCTATGACATACTTTATTGAACCCAATAAACAATAAAACATTAAGCAAATCATTTCAATACATTGAAAAACTAGCAGCATGAGATAAAGTTCATAAGTTGAAACACAAAAGAAGCAAACTTGATGCAAAACCCACAAAATTCCTAAGATTTTTGAGACTTTGTACTAAAAAATCTGCCAAATCATTTATTGTTAAGTTAATCCGCAATGTATTTTCCTCTATGTCCTGAGTAGGGTAATTAGCCCCATTAGTCTTTAGCTCTCGTGAAGCATACTCTATCACATTTCCTTGCTGAATGAGCACATTGCCCATACCTTGGTAGAAAACATTTGAATGCACCACCACATCTTCAGTGTCGTCCGGTAAGGTTAATATTGGATCTTGAGTCAACCTCTTCTTAAGTTCTTCAAATGATTACTCTTGAGTAAATCCCCATACAAACTTTATGCTTTTTTTAGTCAACTTGATCAATAGTGATGCTATCTTGGAGAAATCCTGAATGAACCTCCTATAGTACCCTGCAAACCCAAGAAATTGTGAATCTTTGTGCGCGTCTTTGGAGGGTTGCATCGTGTGACCGCCTCTATATTATGTGAGGTCTATGGTGATCTCATTCATGTTTATCACATTTCCCAAGAACTGCACTTCTTGGATCCGAAAAGCATATTTGGTGAGCTTAGCATACAATAGTTCTTCTTTAGTGTTTCTCGTACTTCTTTAGGGACAAGTATGATCACCTTCATTCTTGAAATACATTAGTATATCATCAAAAAACACTATGACTGACATATCCAAGATAGTTCAACATACCTGATTCATAAAGTACATGAATGCCTCAAAGGCATTCATCAACCATAGGGCATCATGAGAAACTCATAATATCCATAGTGTGTGCAAAATGCCATCTTGGGTATGTCTCTTTCTTTAACCTTGAGTTGATGATAAACCGATTGAAGGTTAATTTTTGAGAACCAACTTGCACCTTAAGAACACCACACACACACACAATAAACTAATGTAGCTATCATTTAGTAGTAATCTTGAGGCAAACACAGTATATCAAAACGTGGACATGATGGCTCCCAATATCAAACCTTTGTCATTGTTTAGCCGATCGAACCAAGATATTATTTTTAACTAAATTACATATAATATACAATGACTAAGCTAAGAATGAAAAAACAATCAAATAAAGGAAAATATCACTTTAATCTCAAATCCATTTAGTAACAATGATGATAATCATGAATACATGGGAAGATCAAGAATCACATAAGTGAGCATATTTTTGCTAAAGATGCATAATTGTCTGATTACTGGAAAGTTAGAATGATAAACATAAACTAACCACCAAAATTATGCAAATAATTCCATGCGATATAATTATGTCGATGTTAATAAATATGGATTAATATCCCATCAAAGATAACTAAACCAACAAGTCTTTAGAAAGAAATATGAAAAACACATAACTTACCTAAAGTTTATTTGTAACACATCCCAGACAAACCCACATCTGTTGTGGATATGAGAGATTCTTGCTTCATAAGGAATGTTTGTCTTCTATTATCACTAAAGCGTTTTGGGCGTAATGACTGTGGATGAGAAGACACATCCACAACTAAGTGTGCTAGGGGTGTTCTTCGAGTTTTTTTAATAAGGTTTTGGATTATTCTATCTGTGTTATTCTGGCTTTTTCTTATAAGAATCCTACCCGTTTACATATCTAAATAAGATTCGAATTAATCGATTTCAGATAAATCAGTTTCGGATTTGTTCTGGTCGTGTTAAGTTTACTATATTTAGAGTAAAACAATGGGGGACTCTCCATTGGAACCATGTTGTTTGATGTATTTATAGAAAAACAAAGTAACATGGTTGTGGGGTTACGACCTCTCTCTTTCACGGTGAAAACATGATCATGGAAAAAAGGAATAAGGATTAGAGGCATTGTTGTGCTTATATTGAAGTGTGATTGTGCTCATACATAAAACAGGGGTACAAATTGCAATAAATACATATAATTGAAAGCACATCTAACAACGTCACACTTAAACTTTGCTTGTCCTTAAGTAAACTAAAATGATTCAAAACATCTAATGGTATCAAAGTTGAAGCAAACCATAAGCTAAATAAATACATAAAGGCTTGACGAATTTCATGAAAAAACAATTAACTAGAATAAAACCAAACGAACACATAGAATATATGAATCAATAGCCAATGAACAATGGCAAAACTATAAAATGCTTAACATGCACAACCTTACGCTACTCGCAATTTTAACACGCTCTCGACTATTTGTATTCATACATGTAATGGTCATGTATAGAATACTTAAGGCCAACACAAAGAATCATGCAATACTATAAGCTTGTTAAAGGATCAAATCTCTACCAACTAAGAAACAATTACATAAATCAAGAGGAATTTGATTTGGTATTATTAGGTAGTGACAAAGGGTATGAGATTAGGATGTGAACTAAAAACGACATGCATCTCTTTAGACATTTTAAGAGTTTGACATTTTATTTATTTTCTATACATAATATACAGTTGAAGTACCAAACAATTTTTGAGATAAAATACCCCGGATAAAAAAGTCGAGCTTTTAAAAACTTTAAGTAGTTAAGTTAAACTTTGAATAGCATTCCAACACAAGTTGGCCCTATTAAGCTAGACTCGTGTGAAAAACTTTCAAAGTTTCTCTCTGTCATCATATCACAAAATCAAACATCCTTCAAGTCGAATTCTACTAATAGGTATCTATCAATTCGAACCTAAAAAGATTGAAGTCGTATTCGTACACAATTTTTTTAAAATTCATAAATCTTCTCTGATTAGTTAAAAAAATCTTATAACATTCTTCTAAAATTTTCTTTTAGTTGGTTCATTTAAGGATTATGAGGTCCTCTTCCACAACTAAGTTAATAATATATGCAATGTATTGTGTGAAAAAACCTATTACATATTGGTTGATATTTAATTTTAATTTTTCTTACAGAGTTAGTATTATTGAAGGCGTTGTCAAAATTATCAAACATTTGTCTTGTAAATCATATTTTTAAATAATACCATATAACATATTAAACAAATTTTCACAGGTATGTGAATATCCATACATTTCAAGCGCAATCATACGCTATATTATGCGGTTACGCAAAGGTACGATTCAGGTAAAGTAAAAGGAGACACCCAAACATTGGGTGTTAAGTTAATAACGGTTTTTAATTTTCAAAACCCATATTTGTTCTTTTTTAGCTTGTTATCTTTTTAAACAATCATGTCTAATAGTCAAACGACTTACTTGCTGATTATACGGTTGGGGCATTTTTTGAAACATCTTTGTCAAGCACGAGTTATCAAAATGATTGAAAGATGGACTTTCTTGAATAACCAAATTTCTCATCATCTCACGAACCATGTTAGGGTCGAAATTCCAAACACCACAATCGGTTGATATTTGTGGATGATCACTCGTTAGGCTATTTTTTAGTATTAAACACTGTTTTGTCATTGACTTCTTAAAGTAAAGTTAGACTTAAAATTGAGAAACAAACTAAACACTTTGCATTAAGCCTTTTTGGTGTTGTTTGACATTTCACATAAGCTGACATGTTGAAAAGGCTTAGTTACTCGTGGTAGGTTTTATCCTCACAATGGTTGGTTCATCTGAGAAAGAAACATCAACACCAACTGAATTTTGATCATTGGGTTTTCAATAATTGAGTTGTTAGATACTATAGGGAGTATTTTGAGCATTTTTCAGCATTTTGGGTATTCGAGAAATAGAGAAGTTATGTAATTAAATCAAAACAACCGCTAATTCATTAGGGTAAACTGGTCCAAACAAGGAGTTAGATGGTTATAAACAGCTATTCCAGAAAGAAAAAAACAAACTAAACGGTTAAACCAGCCACACTACTATTCTTCTCCAACGGCTCGTTTTTTACAAAACAATACCTAGATGGCCGGTTTGTAGCCAGTCAGAAAAATCTTCTTATATAACTGATTTCGCACAAAGAAACTAAAAACCAGTTTGTAACCGACGGCTATTTGGCAACCATAAACTGGCTCAAATATACTGGTCCCAAAATTTGTTCTAACATGTTCAGTTAACCAGTTTTTTGACGACCTCTACTTGTGATGCATTTCTGATGGCAATTATGAACTTCAATCTAGGCATCTAGCTTTACAATTGATCTATTCAATTAACACATTTTAAAAAGTTGCTCACTTCTTGATTTTGGACCCTATTGATGACTTCAATTTCAGTAAGCTTAGCGTCAGTATTGAGCCAGTGGTGTACCCACATTGAATCTAGGAAGGGCAGCTGCCCACCTTGAAATTTTTTTTAATAGTATATATGTGTTAAAACCCTGATCGTCCTCTTAAAATTTTGCAATCATTCCCTTTGGACTTTTAAATTCTAAATGTTAGTTAATAAAACCATGTTGAAAAAGGCTCAATAAATAATTTAAAACCAATTTAAAACCAATGATATTATTAATAATAAAAGTCAAATCACTGCTAATACATTTTAAAAAACTTCATTATTAAATTAAAAGCCTATTAATATAAAACTTTAAGTCATATTTGCGCAATTAGATTGCTTAAGAGAATTTAAGCGATAACACATTTGTTTTGTATAGAAAGAGTTGCTTAGGAAAATCTCTCTATACGTTTTATTATATCTTTATACATGAAATTTAGATTGATTGTTTTTTTAACAAGATCCGATCCGACTCAACCCGACTTGGACACAAGAGACACTAAAAAGTTTTTGCCTGTGAAAAAAAATTATGGGTCTGCCATTGTATGAGCAATGTATAAATGTTCTTTTGTCAGAAAGTGCATATATAATTGCATCATCTCTTGATCTTAGCAGTAGTAACCAACATCTGTTTTTTACCAATTTTGTGTTACCCTATACTGAGTAATTGCCAATAAATGTTCAAAATAAATCAGTTGGTTTGGCTTCCCTTTATGACCGCATAAAAATGCTAGCATTAAAAGTGTATCTAAGATGTGTAATAAACATCTGGATGGTAGTCTAAACTCAAGACTATACGTAAACTCGAGAATTAGCAACAAGTGATTGAGCAAACGAGTGGCAGATACATATTAAAATGCGATGAATATTTGTATGAGTTTATGGATCAAGTTGAGGGTGAGACATCACCACTGTTGTTCCCAGAAGCCACACCCAGGTTCATCGACCTGTTCACAAACGGGTGCTTGAGTAGCTCTGCAGTAGTAGGCCGATTATCCGGGTTAACTTGCAAGCATTTAAGTATGAAATCGCGAGCCTCCGCTGACAATGTATTGGGAATATGAGGAAGATCACCGATGCCAATCTTAAATAGTGTTCGCATCTGTGAAACCAAATAAGTTGATGAGTAGAGTAAAATGAATGCAAAAGAAACATAAACATATCTAAAGCCTCCAAGATTGTATCTTCAATATATACAGTCGGTAAAATCAATTTATCAAATTAAATTAGGTTATTGTTGTAATAATATAGTGTTTGCAATTATAATCAACATAGAAGTTACTTATTTAATGCCCCCGTGTGCGGTGCACTCATATAATGTATATATGTGTCGACCCTCGAGGGGAAAAAGTAAAATTGCACTAATTTTAACATTATTTTACTTAATTTTTGAAAAATTAACGTTAAAAGCGTTGGGTTGGTTGGTTAATCAGGCATCATGAGCCGGGGGTCTCATTGAAAGCAACCTCTATATTCCAACAGGGTAGAGGTAAGGCTGTCTACATCTTACCCTCCTCAGACCCTACATTAGCTTTGCTAATGGTGAGATATATTGAGTACGATGATGATGATAGAACTTATTTATTTAATAAACTAGGGAAAATCAGTGCATTAAACAGGTTAAATATGATAAAACTTAACAGTAACTAATAATGATCATTTAAAAAACAATTAAACAATTTACTTAATGTTAAATAAAATTTTGAATTCAAAATTCTGTAAATAAAAATATAAGAATGTATCAATCCGTGTCCTCCTCATTCATTATTAACAAGTATATATAATACAAAAGAGATCCCATTATTTTAGGGATGTGTTTTATACAATAACTAATTTCCATATAATGTAGATTTCTAGAATATACTTTGTATATTATCTATTATACCCCCGCAGTCGAAGCGGGAGGAGGGCGTATGCTGAGACTGGATCGGAAGTCTTCAAACAAAACCCGAGGAAGACCTTTAGTGAAGATGTCGGCAATCTGAAATCTAGAGGAGACGTGGAGTACCCGTACGAGACCAATTTCCACTTTTTCTCGAACGAAGTGGATGTCCATTTCAACATGTTTGGTGCGCTGATGTTGAACAGGATTGCCGGATAAGTAAATAGCACTGACGTTGTCACAGTAAACAAGTGAAGTGCGGGATGGAGGGCGATGAAGCTCAAGTAAGAGGTTCCTAACCCAGCATATGTCAGCGACTACATTTGCGACCCCCCTGTATTCTGCTTCGGCACCGGAACGGGAGAGTGTGGATTGTCGCTTGGAGGACCAAGAAATGAGGTTGTCTCCGAGGTAGACACAATAACCGGATGTGGAACGACGGGTATCCGGACAACCCGCCCAATCAACATCAGTGTAGGAGACCAATGAGGAAGCAGAAGTTGGAGTCATATGCAGACCATAATGGGCAGTTCCTTGGATGTACCGAATGATACGCTTGAGGGCATTGTAGTGGGAGGTGCGTGGGTCGTGCATGTACATACAAATCTGCTGAACCACGTATGTGATATCCGGGCAGGTAAAGGTAAGGTACTGAAGAGCACCTGCTAGACTTCTATAAGGTGTGGGGTCAGGTACGGGATCACCATCATGAGCACTTAGTTTCCCAGAAGTGTCAACCGGGGTGGCCACTGATTTGCACGAGGACATACCCGCACGATTGATGATATCAGTCGCATATCTATGTTGTGATAAGAACAGCCCCTTGGAAGTTTGGGAGACCGATACACCAAGAAAGTAACTTAGTGGACCGAGATCCTTCATAGCAAATTCACCTGCTAGTTGGGACAGAAGCTGTTGACGGAGTGAGTCGGATGAGGTGACCAAGATGATATCATCGACGTAGAGAAGGAGGTATGCAGTGGCTGATGTTTGTCTGTAAATGAAGAGGGAATGGTCACATGAACAGTTGTGGAAGCCCATTTGGCAAACAAAATCAGCAAAACGCTTGTACCAAGCGCGTGGGGCCTGTTTGAGCCCATAGATCAACTTCTTGAGGAGACAAACATGGTTGGGGTGTTGAGGATCACAGTCCTATTGGAAAGTAAAGCATTAAATTCATCAATCATGGCATGTTTCCAAACAGGGCTAGATAAGGCCTGATGAGGGGAGTGTGGAATTGGTTCGATTGAGGTGGTCATGTGGAGATTTAGGGGGCATTTTTGTTTTGAAATGATGTGATCGATGGTGTCGTAGGCACGGCATTGGATCAGAAACAATTCCGACCAGGAGAGGTATTGACTCTGGTCCATCTCAAGTTTGATGGGAATAAGGTTGTGAATGTTGGTTACAGTGATGGCGGGATGGATCTTGTCCATGATAAGGGCTGAAAGAGAAGAAGGTGGCCGGAGGATCAAAGGATGCGCCGATCAAGGAATAGGGGGGGCGGCGGTGGAAGAGGCTCGTGATACCATATAAGAATGTATCAATCCGTGTCCTCCTCATTCATTATTAACAAGTATATATAATACAAAAGAGATCCCATTATTTTAGGGATGGATTTTATACAATAACTAATTTCCCTATAATGTAGATTTCTAGAATATACTTTGTATATTATCTATTAAAAAA
The DNA here is from genome assembly GCA_009363875.1 of Mikania micrantha. Classification (NCBI taxonomy): domain Eukaryota; kingdom Viridiplantae; phylum Streptophyta; class Magnoliopsida; order Asterales; family Asteraceae; genus Mikania; species Mikania micrantha. The sequence continues at coordinate 56,073,900 of CM018696.1, forward strand.
CTTAAAACGAAGTATTAATTTAGTTGTCTAAAATAATAAAGTTGATTAAAAAATGAAAACAATCTTAATTATAAAATTATTATTCGTAATACAAATTTGTTTTCAAAAATTGATAATTAATATATTAAATTATGACTATTCATAGCTAATTTCATATTAAATTCATTTATTTAATGATATAATAGCAATCGATAATATATTAATATTAAATATCTAAAAATATATTATTCTAATATTATTATTCTTATTTGACAAGAGAGAGAAGCAAGAAAAATAAGTGTGAAGAAACACCAGAAAGTGAAACATGTCTCTTAATTTATTCGGAGAAAGAGAGACACGAAAAAAAAAAACTGTGATTGAACCATAGGATGACACATGTCATCCAAGTTATTTATTCATTAGTACTATAGATTATAGATATAGTAGATTGAATAATACCATAGTTATACTTTCTTACTATATACAAAAATATCTCTCAACATAATTTTGTTATACTAGAGTCCCTCAACTTTATAAAATAAACAAAAAATGTTAGTAAATTAATTTTTAATAATGACGTGTTATGTCTTGTATTGTTTGAATTTTGAAATATGATAACCTAATAGACAAAATTTAGAGCTGTCATTTTTTTAAAAGATATATTCAAAATTATGTGCATTTTAGACAAGTTTTGGGACTTCACTGTATAAAAATTAGTTTAGTGACTTCTTCATGTGACTTTTACATGTTGACGGACTTAGTTCACCAACATCGGGTCGAGTTTTTTTTTTTTTTTTTTTTTTTAATATAAGAAAATATAGTTTTTTTTTTTTTGTTTTTTTTTTAATGATATTAACCTTAAAAATTTGGATACTTTTTATTTTGCCCAAATCTTTTTGACAACCCATTTACATCCAAATATTTTTCTTACTTGTTTCCTGTCCCATGGATTTGTCCCCTCAAGATAATATTAAAGTACTAGACTAAATGTCATGCATACCGTTTCACAGTTGGAGTATGGAACTTTAGATGTTAACATCTCCAACACGGTGCAGCCGAGGCTCCATATATCAGCAGCAAGTCCATAACCCCTGTTTGATCTATTAACAACCTGAGGATGAAGGATTAAAGTCACCAATGCAAAATATAAAACAATTTGATCTTTTCAATGGGTTTGCACTTTGCAACATCAACAAAATATGAGATTTTTGATAAAAAAAAACAATATTGAAAAATGAGATTTTGGAAGGGGGAAAAAATTGAGAAACCATTCCAGCCAGATCACATGGAGGGGGTTAACATAGACTCAATCAGATCGGTTATGTAGTCGGTTTCCTCGACCAGTCTGGTTTTGAAATAACTGTCAAAGATAGACTTTGGAGGATTTCAACCCTTTTGAACAATTTGACCAATTCCTATTTTAACCAAATTTTTTGATATAAAACACAATGCAGATGGACCCATTCATAAGCAACCAGGTAAAACATCCGCCTCCTAGATACTGTTCACTGATAAAAATATTTAAGCACATAAGAATAACCTCTGGTGCCATCCAACTTGCAATCCCTTTGATTGATTTAACACATTGAGTGTCATTCAAGGTGGTTGCCTGTAGATAAAAGAATGTATACGCAATAATATGAAAAAGAGAAAAAAAAAAGATAATAATGAAATGATAAAACATCGAGTTTTCCTTACCAATCCAAAATCTGCAAGCTTTAGGGATCCACTTGCATCTATCAATATATTAGCACATTTGATACCCCTACAACATGTAATTACAAAACTCAATTTACAAAACCTCACAGAACATCAGAGAGCACCAAAACAAAAGAAGGTTTACCTATGAGCCACCTTTCGTTCATGCAAGTAATTCAAGCCACTCAAAATCTGCCTGGTGTAATCTGAGACTTGGGAATCCCCTAGTTCGTAAATTTGGTAGAGCCTTGCCAGTGAACCTTTAGTTACGAGCTCAAGAAATATATATAGCTTGCTATCATCCTGAAAAACCATTTCAACTTAACATGTACTTGCAATATATATGGTGAAAGAGATGGTATAAACTTTTTGTCTAATTAGCTCGAGCTAAAAGTTGCATTTTGAACATATTTTTTGATCAAGAAGAATGTGTGCCTACAAAATGACCGATACAAAGAAAAGAATGTTTGTGATATTCTACATAGTTAAAATGCGATAGCCAAATCCAACAGTACACATATTATTCCGGTTGTTGTACCCTCAAAGACAGACGTGTTTGCCTAATTTGAATCATTGTTACATGCATACAATTATTCTGTGTATAGTTTGTCTTTCTCAATGATAGAGGTAAGGTTTGCATCTATCCCACTTTCCCAGCATAAGTACCATTTATTGAGTATGGTTGTTGCAATAAAAAGTGACCCGATTTCCCTACACTTTCATCACTTACTTTATCATCAAAATCAAAGCCTCAATTTCTTTATATACAAGCCTAGGAAAGAACTTGAGAGAGGAGATGAATACCTTATCTGTCCCAAGATATTGAACTATATTCTCATGATGGAACTGACTTAGTAAAGATATTTCCTGAAAAATAAAAAACAAAAACAAAAAATAAAATCCAATTATGCAGAAACTCAGGATCTGATTGATATTAAACCTACAACATATACAATAAAAAATGATGAAATTTATAGACACCTGTTCAAGCTGAATAATCCTCTGGCTACCTTGATCAAGCAATGAAACCTCCTTAACAGCAAAAAAGTATCCCATTCTGAAAACAGAAACAAAGGTCTTATCAAAGGATGACATACCAACTGTTGGCATAACATATGTTATTCATATCATAATATTACTGAAATATAAAAAAAAATAATGAAAATTATGCCAGAGTTAATCCAGAGTATATATTTCATGAGCAATTCAGAGGTCTAACTACGACGAACACAACGTTTAAGGAGAAATATAACTGGGAATCTTGTGGGTTTTGCTCAAAGTTCAAGTTGAGCAGGTCTTTGATCAAAATGCTTATTAGATTATAACAAAGAGGTACATATGATTAATAAAGATCCAACATCAACATGAGGCTTTGTAATCTTGATTTCGATATATAGGTTCAATCAACAATCTAAGGATAACCATATGTTATAACTAAAACAGTGATCAAAATGGATGCTACACGACTTGGACATTAAAACAAACACTTGGTGTGCAAATTGTTCAAAACATCAGAAACCTGCGTATGATGATCATGATGATGGTTGTGTACATGTTGATGATTATTAAATGTCACTTACTCATTGAAACCCTCGTAAACAGGACCTAAGGAACCACTTCCAAGAAATTCACCCTTCTGCCAGTTGGAGAAACTGGTCCTGAACGATTGATCAGCAGCAGCATTAGATATGTCATCATCTTCATTAGACGTATCAGAAGCAGATGGATGAAGAGTTGTTGTTGATGACATTATCTCCCTGGTTCACAGATACCATTTTCACCAACGAATTCGATGATGGGTACTTGAAGACTTGCAAGGTGATGAAGTCAACTTGATGAGTCAAAAGTCAAGTCTTTGTCGTGGGTAGAATTCTAAATCGACGACCAAGTTTAACCCATATGATACGCAACCATGTATGAACCAATTTTTTTATATTATAAGTAGATCAATACCGTATATTACACGGGTTAAATAAAAAACTAATAAATAGACAATAATAATATGATTAATTGTTTATAAAGTTTAATACATAAGTGATAAAATAATAATATTATTTATTTAAACACTAAATTTATTAAAGTTTATTTTTTTAATATTTTGTTTTGAAAAACAATTATTAAATATTTTATATTTCATAATAATTTATATTCTTAAAAAATGTACCCTTTTAAAATTAATATATTTTTAGTGCTTTAAAACATTTTTTTAATTTAAAAATGTATAAATGTATATTTAATACTTAATATTATTATTATTGAATATGGATGCATTTAATAAGAGAGAGGCGGAAAAATTTTTATAATGATAGTATAGAAAAGTGACATGTGACACATTTTATTTTGATTTATTAGTATAGATAGATTAAGATAAAATTTATTTTATTAAATGAACTCATAAACAAAATACATTACAATTTACCGGTATCATGTTGCTGTGACCGCTTAGAAACTAAATAATTTTAGGTTTGAATCCCACAAGAAAGTTTTCTCAAAATATTGAGTTTTTTTCTAGAACTAGTGATTTGGTGTGAATATGATCGGATGGTATTGTTGGTGGCACGAAGATACTCCAATGATCCGCCAGCGATCCTAAAATTTAGCCGTTCTAAAAGTAAATAAATAAATAAACTCACAAAATAATTAAAGATTATGTTGGAATGTATGTTTTTGTAACATTGCTATTACTATATATATTATTAAATGTAATGAAAAGGAATAGTGAAATAGTGAAAGTGGGTCCAAGATTACGTATATATGGTTTGTATCATGTGAAAATCAGATCTTATAGAGAAAACCCTTAAATCGTATATGCGCCATCTATTTGAAATCTTGAAAACAAACATGTGATCTATATCAACACACATTAAAATTGATTTGTTTATTCGAAACCTAATTTTTATTTCAGGTTTACTGTAAGTGTATGTTTCATGTAGTGAAGTTTTGATAATTTAGAGTTGAACCACTATAAGTTTTTTAAACTTTGAAAAGCAGTAAACAGAGATGAAGGTACCAAATATGAGATATTTGCTTAAAGATTTGAGTTTTTGTTTTAATTCAAACGATTGGTTGCCATGAGAAAGATTTTGTGAGCAATTAATATTTCTATAACATATTTGTGAAGATTTTGTATTACTTTATGTTTTTATGAAAAATTGTACAGAGTTCGTGATAAAAAAATTGATTTTGCTATTAACTCGTGCTTCTGCAAATCATATATAATAACTGTTCTCGCAAGTGTACTGTGATAACGCGCCGCAACGTGCGGAAGGATTAATCCTAGTTTAAAATAAAAGCTTAAAGCTTAAAGGAGCAACACTCGTAAAAACAACAGTTTTCTACTTCTATATACATCTCTTTTTTTTATTTTTTTAATATTTAAAGTCATTAAATATAATTATAATTCTGAATTACTAAATTACTTATGATATAATAAACAATTGGTAGTTTTGTAGTTAAGTTTTCAAAACATCAAAAAAGTTGCTAATATATTTATATTCTTTGAACCTTTTCTGTAAATGTTGACGCTCAACCAACATCTAAAAGACTATTATGAAACACAATTAAATTTCTCTTTATAATATAACAAATTCAAATATTTTACAAGTCGAATTCCACCTATTAGACACATTTATATATATATATTAAAAATCAAATGATACTTTATCTCACAAATTTACTGTTCCTTTTTGTATTACTATACATGCATATAGTACAATACTTTGTTGCCTATTCCTTTTTGTATATCTTCCTTCCTTTCTTTCCTTCTGGTACGTTTCTTCATTTGCAGCACTAAGGCGATCCAAATTGCTTCATTCATACCACCTCTTTCAACCGATAGCTTCAATCAGAGCAGGCATGTTGTGTTTTGGTATGGTTATTACCTTTACTCCATATATGTATGCTTACTTAGGCCACTTGATTTGGACATGATGAAATTAGGGTTTTTTTATGCTTAGTTGATATATCAAGATTTAGAACCCTACGTTTTTTTTAACTGATTGCTACTATTTTCATGCTACTCCTAATTAGGGTTTTGGATTTCTTCTCCGTTTATTTAATTTTCTATGGTTTGGGTTGTTGCATGTAGTAGCGGATGTTGTTTTTGGATGGTATTGTCTTCCTCTTTTGTCTTCCTCATATTTTCACATCAAAATTGTGGTGAAATTGGTATTCTTTTCGTTGCAATCATCCTTTCCTTCAATCGATTATCATTTTGATTTGGGTTCTTCATTGGGATTTCATAGCCAAAATCACTAATTTAATGGAGTTAATTTGTTATTTTTTGCAACAATCCTCTAGATTTGATTCCACGGTTCCTGGTATGCGTTTAATCCCTCAATGATAATGTGTCTAATTGATGATAACATGTTAATTATTGAATAATTTATATGAGCCTGGGTAAAATAAAGCAATTTCCGTGCCTGATTTCCCTTAAATGGTTTTTTTTTTCGTTTTTGAAAATGATATAACTAGAGCTAATTGGTGGGATGTTGATGTAAAAACTATTTGAAAGTTTTATATATATAAATTTCATTAAAATAATGTTACATATGGTTTAGGAAGATGATGATAGTGGTTTGCCTAGATTGGTTTCCTGATGCCAAGTAAAACCACAACAGTGACTGTGTTAAGGTTTTAACTTTGCACATGTATGATTTTTGTTTAAATGGTTTATTAAATTTGTTGTTTTTTGTTTGCTTTGATTTTTGTTATGAAAAGTTTTGTTTTATTACTGGTACTATACAAGCTCATGATTAGGTTTGAATGGTGGTGATATGGTGGGTTACTGCAACTAAGTTAGATGTAAAGACTATTTGAAAGTTTTATATACCCAACAGTGACTGTGTTAAAGGTTTTAACTTTGCACATGTATGATTTTTGTTTAAATGGTTTATTAAATTTGTTGTTTTTTGTTTGCTTTGATTTTTGTTATGAAAAGTTTTGTTTTATTACTGGTACTATACAAGCTCATGATTAGGTTTGAATGGTTGTGATATGGTGGGTTACTGCAACTAAGTTAGATGTAAAGACTATTTGAAAGTTTTATATACCCAACAGTGACTGTGTTAAAGGTTTTAACTTTGCACATGTATGATTTTTGTTTAAATGGTTTATTAAATTTGTTGTTTTTTGTTTGCTTTCTCTTACTTCTTTAAAATATGTTTATACTTCTTAACAGATGAGCCGATCAAGAAAACAAAGAATTGAAAGACTAGCACATCATGAACTCACCTTTTGGTAAACCAAATAATATCTGCCCCACGTCTTTTCAAGCTATCAAATAACAAAAAAATGACATCAAACTATAGAATTTCTATTACAGGTATATACTTAAGGCTACTTTTTGTCACATTTTGGTTAATGGCAACAAAAGATGCTGCTAAAAATGACATGGCACGCTACTTTTGGTCACCTTTTGGTTAATGGCAACCAAAGATGCTACTTTTAGCAACTGCTATGGACGGAAGAAACAAAATAGCAAGGTAAATAATACCTACATCTATGCATATTATACTAAAAACAAACTAATGATAAAACAAAACTTAATGCAGGTGCATCTACCAACAAAGAATATATTTTGTATCAAGAATGAAGTAGATGCCACATTTTGTAAGGGTTGACACAACAATGTAAATAACCAATTATGTAGCCTCTAACATATTTTAACGTCTGTACAATTATATATTACGTATAAACCTATCAATAAAACCGCAGCATCACGCGGGTCGTAAATTCTCTTTACAATTATGACGTAAACAAACAAATTTTGTATCCTTACACAATTTTTTATAATTGATATAGTTTTTTTCTACAATTACTATATATATAATTAACAACTGCAATGATTGCAGTGTGAATAGTAATAATAGTAATTAATTAATAATAATTAACTAACAACAATATTTAAATAATAACAATAAATTTATTTAAATAATGATAACTATATAAAATCTATAATAATTAAATAATAATAATTAAATATTTGTATTTTAATATTTCTATTTTTTCATACATTTTACAACTACAAATTTTAATTTTTTTCAGTTCTAAAATTTTTAACATTTTATGTTTGTATCTGAGTTTAAATTCCTTTCGATTGACAATAAGTTTTGTGACGGTTTAATCTATTTTTTTATGACGGATTAATAACTTTTGTGGACGTTTTGTCTATGTTTTGATATTTGTGTTGTTATCACCAACATCATGATCGAAGAGTGCTATGACTTTATGTTTTTAAATATTTTTAATTGAGCAGATATCGTGTTTTTTTCAGTTTAATACGATGTTACCGTTGCAACGCGCGGGTTAAACCTCTAGTTTTAAACATTATCTAACATAATCTAAAATTGGATTTTAACTCATTAATACTTGCTACACCGATCCCGTCTTACATAACCAAATTAGAAATATGTGTGGAAAAATATGCCATTCTAAATCGTTTTATAATTTATTTTTAATTTTTCACCCGCTCTATTATTTTACGCATTACCTAATGTCATTGAAAATATTTTTTTTGTAAATTAAAAATATTTTATTACATATTCCAAAATTGAAATAAATATTCTTCGGCATATTGAGACGGAAAAAATCAAACACAATTGTATGTTTCATCATTTTCAAAAATTGGGATCGACCGAATAAGTTGTGACACAAAGGTTGATTATGCTTAACCGTGTGAGCCAACCAAATATATTGTTAAATACACACCTATTTGTAAATTTAAAAATATTCAATTAAATCATTTCTTCTATTTTTAAATAATAACATCTAAATATAGTACGATTTACTTGGGTTAATTGATCGAATCATGTTTGTCAACCTAAGGTTGCCGAATTGTTGTACAGTAAAATTTTTAAATCACGAACTTTACCATTTGATCCAAAACCGTATTTTCATCATACGTAACCTGATTGAGTTTCTTCATACTCCGAATTTGCTTTCTCTGCCTAACAATGTTTATTAATTTGCTTTCTAACATCAAGTTAAACTATTTTGCTAAAAACGCTACAAAACTTGCACCAAGCCTTTTAAGTCTAAGCATTCAACTCAACCAAATGTCAATTACACCAAAGTTTCATGTTTTCTAATATGAGAAACAACCCAAAGAACCCTACGCTCTACGTTGGAACCTTGATCAACCAAAGATTATGATTGAGCTATAATATCGTTAGTAGAAATGTGGAAAAAGGTAAATCAAATATGAAACAAGAATAAAAAGATAGTATTTTATAAGTTTTTTGTGTTTTCAAGTGTGATAATCAATAAATTCATCAAACATTGATTTCTAGTAAGTTTAGGGACAAAATGAGTAAGAAAAAAAATGGTGTAAAAAAGCCAAAAAATGGTAAAAAAAAGGAATTCTAGGTTCAGTTCTCGAACAAGTTTTTTTTTTACATCTCTACTGATGCACCTACAAAAGTTGATAAACTCATCATTGCACAAATTTAATTTGAAATCTAATACAACTTTTGTCACCAGAAATTTTTTGGGAAAAAATTTAGAATATGAGATTGTATTTGGAATTTCAGTTTGTCAAAATAATTTGAAATTGAAAAAAATCAAACTCTATAAAATGAATTTGAGTTTATAATATCATTTGTTAACATATTAATAATTACAAACGAATTAAATCTATCACTCATGATGTAACATCCAAACTTTCCACACGATTACACATGCCCATTTTAGGTCCCAGATTAAACTTTTTCATAAATTATGTTTGGAAGCGTGAAATTAACATTTAATGAGTTAAACACACTTAATTTCTAATCATTTACATTTATGATTAATAAAAACTAGTGTGTTTAAGTTTAATACCACCACAGACTTTACATAACGTTTGGTTCTGCTTCAATACATGCCCGATCCAATCGCCTGATGTTTGACCTGTAACATCACATATAAGGTCACAATTAGTTCATATGAACTAAGTAAGTAACCCCTCGCAAAGTTCCCAAAACTCATTTAAACACATCCACATACATATCATATGGATGTTTATCATGTCTAGATAATAATATATCATATTCAGACATCAACTTGCACACAACACACATTGTGCATTTATTTCCCTTAATGAGACATTTACACAAATATGATTATATTATATAATCCAACTCTATCACCAGCACCTCTTGTCACACCCCGGGCCGGCGGGAACGGATCGGGTTTTCCCGTCGGGCGGAAGGTTCCCGGGGCACGATATCTTGAATGATAATCGAAATGATCAGATTGTTTGCATGGCACATGATGTATAATGAGAAATGCTAATCATGACATATAATATAGAATTACAAAGTTAAATTACACAGTACGTGTTCATAATTTAACTGAGTAAATCTACTCCAAAAGAATCGTGTAGATTCTATCTTGTAGCTGTACAAGATATGCAAAATAGATTCACAATGCCATCAAAATGTATGCATCCAAAAGTAAGCTAGGTCTTCTAAAAGTCCTCTAGCTTAAACACTGATGCTTAGTAATTGAAAACCATTGAAATCTTGTCAATCATGTTCACAGTGTTTCACCCGAATTATACTGTTAATTGAATCCCATGTTCCACACAATGTCCTCTCCATGATTGTATGCACAGATAATGTCTCATCCAGTCAAGCATGCTTATATATAGGGGCATTCGAAAGGGTCAAGCCCAGACGCCACCCCACCACATGCTTAACTGCACTCAACACTACCTGTAATACAATGATGGATACCCATTTCCTTTCACCCATGATTTCCCGGTATGTTTATCCCAATAGTGAAAGAGAGAGAGAGAGACATGGTTATCTCTGTTTACCATTCCCGATGCAATGGCCGGCATGCAAAATAACCCAATGAATAAAGTAAGAGATGTAAACATCTCTGTTAACTAATCCTTACGAATTAGCCGGCATGTAATATAACCTAGATGAATAATGTAAGAGATGTAAACATCTCTGTTAACTAATCCTTACGGATTAGCCGGCATGTAATATAACCCAGATGAATAATGTAAGAGATGTAAACATCTCTGTTAACTAATCCTTACTGATTAGCCGGCATGCAATATAACCCAGATGCAGCAAGTAAGAAACGAAATCGTTTCTGTTAGCTATTCCTTACGGATTAGCCCAGCATGTAAGATATCATACTCGACATCTAGAACGAAACTTAATAGTTTCTGTAACTAATCATTACTGATTAGTCCGGTGTGTAGATACCCAAACAATTGAATATAGAAACATAATAGTCTCTGTTAGCTATTCCTTACGGATTAGCCCGGCATGTAAGATATCATACTCGATATCTAGAGCGAAACTTAATAGTTTCTGTGACTGTTAGTACTAACCAGTCCAATGTGTAAGATATCATACTCGATACCTAGGTAGGGGCATTATAGTCCCAGTAGCTGTCACCCATATCCAGCCCGGTGTGTAAAGTGTCCTACTCATGATTCCTCGTTAGAGACGTAATAGTCTCAGTAGCTGTCATTTCTGATCAGCCCGGTGTGTAAGATATCCTCCCACGATATCTATTGAAATGAACCCGTTTCCTAGATTTTAAGCATGATATTAATTTGATTGATAGCACCTCTCGTGCCCGGTGTGATTTCGTTTAATTACCCCAAAGTTCTAATGATTAAAGGTAGTGATTACTTGACTGATCTATGGTTGTGTAACCGACATCCTCTGACGGTTATAAGATGTGCTCTAAATAGAGTCTTAATAAGTAATGATGGTATGTATGGGAAATGCCATCCCAAAAGCGTGTGCATGCGATATCATCCTCGATATCACAAGTAAATGTCTCACTGTTATCTCGTGTTGAGTGTTCTTACTAACTTAAACAGGGTGTTATAAGAACATGTCTTATACCCGACGTTAGTAATGTGTGAATGATCTTGTTATCATGAAGTTACCTTATCATGAATGATCATTCTTGTCATTAGTAATTGTTATTGGCATGTTATCCCATGGGTTTTTCCCCGTTGTTCTATCGTGTAAGAATAATGAAAAGCTGTAAGATATATTCTTAACAACTTATATTATCCTAGTGCATACATGTGTCAAGAAGCTATAATGGTATATAGCTTCCTAACTATTTCAGGTATGATATAATGAACAAGCAAGCATGTATTGATAAACGATAATAAAGATAAACAGTATTTATCTAAATCATGAAATAACCAATATGTTAATAGAAAACTTTTAAGTAATTAAAAGTTTAGCATGTTTCTCAGCCCCGAGCTTTGAAATCAGAAAAGATTAGAAAAGGGGCATATGAACTCACCTTGTAGTAGTTGTAGTGGTTGACTTAGCTTAAACAAAATGCACGCGTTCTTGATTGTAATTGTTGTGTAATCACGTTCCTGTATTGATTTCATAATGTGATTGTAACTTATAAGTATAAGTTATAGATATTGGTGTGTGTCTGTGTGTGTGTGTGTTAGCCTCAAAGTTGGCTAACACCCGTAAGTCTCGGTCACCATTCGGCCCTCAATTTGCTTGTTATTGCCCATTATAACCTTATGATTTTTAGGTTGTGTCTTTAGCTTTGAAATCATCATTGAAATCTCTTCACTTTGTCATTACGTGCTAATTGTTTTGATATGAGTTCTAGTAATTAACTCAAGAATAACCTCAGGTTTATGGGTTAACCTCATGTTAGTCTTATTAAATTCGTAACAATTGTTACATAGTAATTAAATAACTATGCACCGACCCTTGTACTCTTAATGTTTTAAGTTTATGAGATTCATTATGCTAAACCCATAACATTGTTTCTCATTTTCAAGTATGTTGTTCTTTAACACATTCATAAGTTGGTTTTGAAACGTTAGTTAGCATCTCAAACCAAGTGGGCCGAAATAGTCCTTGGGCCTTAGGCATGCTGTTGGATTATTGATTTAGGCCATAAGTGTTAGGTTTGCATTAGTGAGGTGTGGGCCAATCAACTTATTGGGCCGAATTTATGTAGTCTTGGGCCCCTTGTTCGTGTTTGGGCCGGATCAGCAATCAAGTTGGGCCTGGCCAACTACACTGGGCCAAATGAAAGTGATCTGGTCGAATGGGTCCATCCTTGGTCGAATGGTGACTTTCGGCCGAATGAAGAAAAGGTGGCCGAATGAAGAAAGGGTGGTTCAAGTGGTGTGTGGGCTAATTCCTTGGGCTTCTGCACAACAGAGTTGGGCCGTAGGACTGGGCTAAGAACCCCTTAAGTCCACTGCGTGAATCTGGTGATGTGGGGGAGCTTGGCCGGATGAGAAGGCTGTGGTCAACCAAGTAACTGGCCGAAGGAAAGCTGGCTTAGCTCCAATATAGGCTTCGTCCGAATGTGAGTCGTATGAGGATGCTATGCCGAATGGGATGCGTGCGAATGGCTTACGAATGAAGTCCCACCTTCGGCCGTCTGAGGACATACTCCGAATAAGGAAGGTCGAATGAACCATGGTATAGTGCCGGCCGAAAGAGGGGAGCCCAGCGAATGAAGCTTGTCGAATGTGGCCATTCGACCCCTATCCCATTCGGCTGAATGGTTACAGCGGTCACTCATTCGCTCGTGTGGTATCTCCACTGGGTTTCACTATTTTGATAGTTTCAAGGTCAAGATTCATGAGGGTTTTAGGTGGTAGTGCTAGTGTGACTGGTTCGGATGATGTAGCGTCAAAAGGATGAAGGTTAGAATCGGTTAGAGGCCATGGTCGAACACAAGGGTAAAACCCTAAAAATCGCACACTTTGACTTAAATTTTACCTCGGTTCCAGGGGGTTTTAGGGCAGATCCCTTGTACTTTCGTGTAGAGGATGATGAAAGCTTCGATTTGGCTCAAGAATGGAGTGATTTGGTTGAGTTTTGAGAGAGATATGGCTGTTTGAAGATGATGAAAACCCTAGAAAGGGGGTGCCGGATTTTGAGTTTTAGAGAGAGGGTGTGAGGGTATTAAGTGAGGAAGATGACCTCATTTAGCCCTTTTATACCCCGCGTGTGTTCGGGTTCGTTTTTGTTGCTCGGTTCGCGTTTTCGTTACGTTTCCGGAACGCAACGCGTGTTTTTAATTTGTAATAAATAAAAGAAAGTTTATTTTAATTATTTGATGAGTTTCAAAATTGTAAAATGTTTAACGCTTTATTTTTATTAAATTATTTTCGTTCGTGTCGTGTTTCGTTAGATCGCGTCACTTACGCGCGTCTTCGTACAGAGCGCTAACTGTACGAACACGATCGTACGTTTTACTTTCTGATTTGGTTTTCTAATTATCAGTTATCGTCCAGAACATTAAACTCACAGATATGTTTGTGTGAATCGTCACCCACGCAAGCACACTGTCAGTTTATTATTTTTAGAAACAACACTGCAAATCTGATTTGAACTGTGTTTCCTCACTGTCGGACTCAACTGCACATTCTGTTAACACATTGTTTTCACATTGAATTGTCGGTAATCTGATTCCTGTCATCTATGGATATCAGATCGCAACCGATTTGTTATTGTAATTCGTTTGAACTCTGTTGTCTCTCTTGAGTTGTTGTAATTACTGTATTTAAGTTTTCACTTAAACACATACAACTGTGGTTTGTTTTCTGAGTTCTGTTATCACACGACTATTTACGCACTGTATTTACACATAGTACATGGTGAAAGTACACACACCGTACGGACTTGCCGGACGGTTTGGTACTAGTTGTCACACCTCTGGCTAAATTAAACACCATATATACACTTTATGGGCTCAACCAACTATCTACACATATGTGGTTTCAACAATTTAGTTTCCGGATTAACCGGTTATCCACACATTTGTGGTATCATACATAATTTAAGTCTTAAGATGTTCACCCACTGGTACTTCCATCTAGACAATTGCCAGCACCTCTGGCTATCCACCATTGTGGAATCATAAATATTAAGTCTAAGATGTTCACCCACCGGTACTTCCATCTAAACAATTGCCAGCACCTCTGACTATCCACCATTGTGGAGTCATAAATATTAAGTCTAAGATGTTCACCCACCGGTACTTCCATCTAGACAATTGTCAGCACCTCTGGCTATCCACCATTGTGGAGTCATAAATAATTCAATTCCCGGATTAACCGGTTAGCCACACATTTGTGGTTCAACAATTTAGTTCCCGCACTTTCATTTACCAAGGTATTGGATTTATCATAGGTTGTTGAACTTTTATTATTTAACTTTCTCCTATCACCAATGCCATATTTATCATACAAGTTACTCAACAACAATTTCAACGTTCATTATGTAATGTCATAGTTGTGGGATTACTTACTCAAACACCGGCTCATCCGGCTATTTATATGCAATCTATGTTGCATATTCAATTCAATCGTGACATAAACACATTGGAACTTAATATATATACATTAGAGTCTATTAACTCAATTAGTTCCAATTTAGTTATGCACATTCATTCAAATCAATCAATTAATCACTCTTTAATGATTAAGCATTCAACAATTTACCAATTCATACTATGATGCTTTCACTCAAGTTCTTTCATCATAGATTTACTACTAAATATATAGATTGACTAAATAAGTCAAACTGCTCAATCAATATATATACATCACAATTAAGTAGACTCTTTCTACTACTTATATATAATGTTACAGTAAGTTGGGTAACTTACCTGGTTCATATGGTTGTTCACTTCCTACAACCTCTTTTCCACTTCTATGATTTGTCGCTTGACTTTCATCACCAACACCTAGTTGCATATTCACACATGTACAACTATATTCAATACATATAACACATATAATCAAGTTCAATGCACTTGACTGGTTTGACTTTCTCAAAGTCAATTTGTCACATAATTGACCCTATCTTACTATATCTAGTAAGTTTTCGTCAATTATTATAATTAATCATATATCATGCCTTTCTTAGGCATTTCATCAAATAATTGATGTTTATTATATTAGTTATGATCTCACTTACTTCTTTTAATCAAAATTCATTTATGATCATAACTGTTAATAATTTTTAACATCAATTTATCAAAATCATCATTTAACCTATGGATCATAATCCATATTTCATTAAAAATCATATTCTACCCATCCTACTAGTTATCACACCATGATATGGGTTTCATAACAACCGGACATTATACCGGCTTTAAAAGGAAGTTTTAACCATCAAAATATCAAGTTCTTCGTTTCTAACAATTCCTAGTTATCAACTAGGCAATAATCAATACCCATAAGCATAGTATTACATTCAAAACTAAATTTAATCCACATAATATTAAACTAGTAGGATAAATCGAATTGTTACCCAATCGAACGGATGTTCAATTGCAAAACAACGATCAGATGTTGTAGAATCGAACCCTAGCTCGATCCGAATGTTTGGATGGCTTCAGAACTTCATTTTGATGATAAAAATTCGATCAGATCGTCCCTGGGTGTGTTAAAGTCGAGAGAATGAAAAAAAAATAAAATTCTTAATTGAATTCTGATAAGATAAAGAATCTGTCAAACCGCCATACCCATCGCGTACCGCGAAGGAGGGCACATTGAGCCTTCGCGTACCGCGAAGAATTTCGGGATGCTCAGATAATTTGGGTTCTTCGCGTACTGCGAAGAGTTCCAAAACATAATATCTTTATAATTTTCTTCATTTCGCGATTCCGGACAATCCGTAACTCTGTTTAGCGCACGGTTTTCTCCCACGTTCATGATTTCTCACATACTTTCAAATTACAATAATCACAGTCGTTCAATTACCGATTGTTTCAAATACGTTTCATTATTGGAAACCGGTTGTTACACATGACATTTCCCACCAATTATCCCCGTCACCATTCATGATTGATTGATTGGTGGCGAGTGACAATGTCCGCAGGCCGTGGTGGCGGGTGACGATAGTGAAAAGCTGTACTAACTGTCAATGGAGGTGCCACTGGTGGAAGGATGTGGTTGGTGGCTGCAAATGGTTGAAGTGACAAGTTGTGCATACGACGACAATGAGTGGATGGATACTCCAGTTCTTTTTGTTGTATTTCTGTATAGTGTGAAATTAACTTTGAAATTCTTTAGTTGGGTGAATTTGAGATGATTAATTATTTTACATCAATATCAATCCCAAAGATTAAGAATAAAATTCTGACTTTAATTTTTAACAAATTCTATGAACAAAATGTGTGACACTCCGTAAATTCTAGGTCAGCTTTGATTTTAGTTAAATGATTTATGTACACGTGGCACTAGAATTAGTTTAATTTAGTGTGACACGTGGCACGACAGTGTAAGCACCGACACACAACAAGATAATTCGTGGAATTATCTACAAACAGCACACACGTGTCAAAACACACGAACGTTGGTGAACGTCTAGCACATTGTGTAGCACCACACTTGAAACCTCACAAAACACTCACAAATTGAACTTGGAAGTTCAAACGAGGCTAAACGATAGTTCGTAGACATGAAAACGACGACGAACGGATCAAACCCATCAAAATGATGATCCAAGATAATGAGCCTAAGTCTTATTACTTAAAATGATGATTTGTGATGATATAGATGCATGCATGTATGATCCATGATTATGGGGATGATATTGGTTGATTGTTGATGATTGTTGATGATTTAGAAGGATGATTTCATGGTTAGATTGTGATAAAATGGTTAAAATGTGATTATATGGAATTCTTTCCATTATTAGTAACTTTTAGTTACAAGATGATTGTTTTGGATGAGTTTATGAACATGCATGTAACTAGATATGTTGTTAGAATGATAAGATGATGATTTGAACACTTAGAATGTGATTTTGGTGATGAATATGGTCATTTTGACATAGTTGCTATAATTAGTAACTTTTGTGAATGAAATGTTGTTAAATGATGAATTGGACTATATTAGCATGTTTAAATGATATCAAATAGCTTATTATGATGATTCATGATGTAAAAATGGATTAGAATGATTTAGGACAATCATTTGTGTATAAATGCCATAGTTACTATTTATAGTAACTTTATTTTTCAAACTATCAAGTTATGAATATTTCGTTTGATTCGAGCATGCTAAGTGGCTTAATATGTTATAACATGATGATTAGATTCTAAGTTAGATGGTTTCCGATGTCACGTATGCTATAAATGGAAACTTTCCATTTTAGGAAACTTTTATGTGCAAACATGTTATAAACGACATATGTGACTTTGTATGATGATGTGCTATGTGTTAACATGATCACGTAGGACTAATGAGCATGATAGAACTATAAAAATCGATATGCTTTGTGAACTTTCCATAAATGGAAACATACTATAAATAGTAAGTTGTCCATAGACCCGACTTGCGCGTTTTGCACACGACAAACACTTACACGATTGTTAAACGATTCACTAACCGTCACACGGTTCACCAACGGGTCGTTGACTTGACACGGTCAACTTTGGTCAAACACGGTCAACTTTGGTCAGACACGGTCAAGCATGGTCAAACACGGTCAATGTGGACCAACACGAGCAAACACAGTCCTTGTGGACCGATACGGACAAACATGGACAACCAAGGGTTGTTGAGCACAAACACGAGCACTAACACAAACACTAGCACGGTCACTTACACGAACTCACGTACGGTATACGATATAGGTTGTCGGTGACCGACGCGCTATCTATTCGAGGAGCTTACGCATATTTTACTTGATCACCAAGGTGAGTTTATGGCCCCTCTTTACTCTTTTAAACGCTTTTAAATAGGGGGAGAATACTAGTTACATCGAGTCAAACATCTATTTACTGTACAAACATTTTTGTGTATGCTGGTTTATTTGACAAACATTAAGTGTTGAACTCGTAACAAACCCTCACAAAGTCTTACCGTTAATGTACGAACAACGTGGTAGGTTTGAATGGATTCGTTTGGGTATGACTAACCCCGCGTGGCACAATATTGACTGGATGTCATAACACGTGAAACTTTGACCTAACTTGCTATGTATACGAGACATAGTGGAGGCAAGGACAAACAAGTCTAGTTCGGTAGTGACGCATTGACACTTGGAGCCTAGGTCTCCGAACTAACATTTGATAAACAGCATGACACATTTTTATTACTATATGTATATCAAAACCTGTGAACTCACCAACCATTGTGTTGACACTTCTCTAACTTGTATTCTCAGGTAACTAGTGTGGCTAGCATGAGGACATGAATGCACAATTAAGGGAACGAGCATTAGGGCCATCATGCATTCTATTGTGTCCTTTGAAAACAATTTAACTTTTATTCTGTTTGAAGCGATTGTTGTATTAAACTATTTACTTTTTCGCTGCACATTGTGACATTTTACTTTCCGCTGCTATATGATTTAAGATTCCACTGCAAACTATTTTACTAAGTGTATGTCAAACAGTGTTTTGAAATTTCATATAGATTTGTTCTATATGACCTTAAGCTGTGATTCTTGCCACGTCACACCCACGAGGACTGACACCACGAGTGGGAATTTGGGGGTGTGACAAAATGGAATCCGGATTCGAATCCCATTGAATTCTACAAACCAAACCAAATGCACATTGTTCTATCATAAAAAATTATTTAATTCTTGTTTTCCAAAGAATTTTCAGGATACACAAAGGATAGGGCCGTCTCTGAGAGATTGGGTGCCCTGTGCGAATACTAAAAAGGGGTCCCTCTATGTGTGTGTGGTAATTCGTTTGTAAATAAATGTGAAGTGATAATTCGTTTGTAAATAAATTTGAAGTGATAATTCGTTTGGAACTAAATTTGAAGTGAGTTAACTTGTTTTTGTGTTTTCTACCTACTTTTTAAATTGTAATAAGTTATTGGGTCAAATGTTTAACAAACAAGTCTTTCTTTTAGCTTTGATGAAATTTGTAACTGAGTTAAATATATTTAAAAAATTAGATTGTAAATTATATGTGTTTGTTGTAAAATAAATTTATATATATATAGGGGAGGGATCATAAGAAAACCACTTTTTTTTTAAGAAAACCAAGAAAACCTCTTCTAACCAATCACAAAATTTATTTGTTTTTTATTTTCTTTTATTACAAAAGGTTGTTTTAGTAAATTTGTACCTAATCTATTTTTGGAGTTTATTTTTCTTTGATTAAATCCCATTTTATCTCTCACATTTCAAATGAACGATAAACCAAATGACCTACACCACCGATGATGTCTGGCGAAACCCTCTCCGGCGAACCTGGGTCAACCTTGATGCGATTATCGGCTGACTCCAGTTAGCTTTTCGGGAAAACGAAGACCGGCCATAGACTAACCCGTCTAGAGCTCAACATAGTGACCCATCTCAAAACCTCCGACAAACCACCTAATCCAATTACCACCTCCGAGTCCTCCGACCTACATTACGTCTCCTGATATGATTCTTGTATATGTTTGATTTTGTTATTTTTGTATGGATCTGTTCACTTTTTTTATTGCGTATTATGTTGGTAGATGTTTGATTTGTTGTTCTTGATCTTTTGAACTTGAATTAACTTCTTTCCGATCAAAATTCAATTAATTAATTTGATTATGTTGTAATTTTTAAGGTGAAAAAGAAGATTCTGGAATTGAAGGCTATGACGGCAACTGGTGTGTTTTTAATTGTGTGATATTTCATTGTTATCAAATAAATTTTGAATGTGCTGATAATTTCAGATAATGATTGCTATATGGCTGAATTTGGTTTTAGAGTATTTAAATGCTTTCTTTTGTATCCTTCATTGTTGGTCTTCTTCCACACGAAATGTATTTATGAACCATGCCATAACTTATGACATCATTATTTAGAAACATGTTACAACCAAAAACATGCATTTAGAACAAAAGAAATATGATCAATCTTTGTACTCTATCATTTACACCTTATGTACTCTATCATCAAACCCTAGAAGACATTTTCTTGCCTGACGCACATGATCAATCTTTGATGAATGAGTATGAAGCTTTGCTAGAAGAAAGTTTGCTCATACTAGAGTTAGATACATATCTGGAACCGCAACAATTAACCGCCGGAATGAGCTGTGGTTCGGGTTTATCAAAGGAAGAAATTTCAAAGCATCTGCATGTGTATACAACAAACTGTGAAGGTGAAGAGGCAGATGTTTGTTCGATTTTTTTGGACGAATATGAGGTGCAGATGGGGAGACTCGAATATGCATCAAGCGTTGGCTATTATCCAAGAACCATATATGAGAGATATAAGAGTCAATTGATGACTTTTGTTACTTAAAAGTCATGTTACAGATGAGAATTGAGAGTTTGGACAACATATCCGATGATATGTGCTTTCATTTGTTCTTTTTGGTTGATTACATATATGTAATCATATGATATGTGCTTATATTTGTTATATTTGGTTGATTACATATATGTAATCAGAAGATATATACTTACATTTGTTTTTATATGGTTGATTACATATATGTAATCATATTATATGTGTTATATTTGTTCTTTTTTGGTTATTTGTTCTTTTTTGGTTGATTACATATATGTAATCAGAAGATATATACTTACATTTGTTTTTATATGGTTGATGAGTGAGGTTATTGTACAAAACACTAGTTTTGTAAAAAGTGTGAGAAACAATCTGGGCCATTGATGTGCTATAATCAAGGGTTAAAAATTAAAAATGGCAAAAGTCTTTATTTAATAGGTTTTGACAGTTAATATAAGGGTAAATTAGGGATTTAGGTTTTTTTAACTTGCTATTAATACGGCTAATTCGAAATAAATGGGATTCAGTTACTCAAATTAATTTTCAATCCCAAGTCAACCTTATTCAACAGATGCGATTACTACAAAATCATGTGTTACAATGTGTTGTTACCGAATTATACAATGTGTTGTTAGCTAAATGTAGCCGTTATGGAAATATCATGTGCTGTTATGTATTGTTATGTTAACATTAGGCTTTGTGTAAATCATTGTGCTACATCGTGTTGTTAGTAGGTTATACGTACATTGGCTATGATTTTGTTATTAGGAATGTGCTATCTTGTGCTATTATGTGTTTTTATGTAGTGTGTTAACAAACACAACTGTGATGTTAGTTATGCTATTTTTGTGTGTTGTTAATCATACTGTGTTGATATGTGCTATTATGTTATCACTAAAATTGTTATAGTGTTGTGTGTGCTGATATGTGCTATTATGTTAGCACTAATGTTTATATGTGACAGTGTGCTGGTGTACCACTGATATATTGTGCTGGTATATTTACTGACATTGAGTGCTCGTATGTTCAATCAGGAAACTAATGAACCACCTCCCTATTTTAATGCACCTTTAAAATACAATTGCCTATATTACCCTTTTCTATTAATTAATAAAAATGCCATATGTCAACACATTATTGGTTCCTACCATTTTTACAAAAAATTCTATTTGTATGTGAACCTACCCCTATGGTTGATTACATATATGTAATCATATTATATGTGTTATATTTGTTCTTTTTTGGTTATTTGTTCTTTTTTGGTTGATTACATATATGTGATCAATGCTTACATATGTAAGCAGTTTTACTCAATGGTTATGAATGATGTTCATTGTCTTTATAGACCAATTATGATTTACATACACGTAATCATGTTACATATGTGCTTACATTTTGCTAGTTCAGGTGATTACATATATGTAATCAGATAATATATACGAACACATATACTTTTGATTGATTACATATGTACAATCAAATTATATGTACAAACACGATTACTTTTATAGCAGTTGTAAAAAAATATTTACTAGTATTTTGAAAAATAAAATAAAATTGATTTTTTAAATGTAATTTATGAAAGAAGAGAAAAATAATTAGGAGAGAGAATAATTAAATAGGAGAGATAAAATATGTTATGTTCCTATCCTATCCTTTATTACTGATAACAAAATCATAAGAATTTTAATTAATTACATAAATGCCATTGTTTAATTATAGCCATTGATTAATTTGATCAATGATTATAAATGGGTTTTCTTAATTTTCTTGAAAACAAAGGTTTTCTTAGAAGCCCTCCCCAATATACACAAAGAGCCAAAGAGGCATCCCTCCATTTTACTTCTTCGTTCACCTCAATCACTCGTAACAATCCCTTCGACATTTGATACTAAGGGCCAAGGTTTCAACCACTCAAGAACAACACACAATCATTGATGGTTTGGCACATCAAAGGGTTCGAAGTGTTAACTTATACCATAAGAAGTCTAGAGCATAAATTTTACTCTGAAATTGTTAAGTTGTTTGCAATGAAACATTTAAAGAAGTTAAAATTTGATGACACCTAATTGTTTTTCAGATTAATTTTTAACATCGTTTTTACTTCTAAATACCATATAATCTTGTACTTGTAAGAATTTTAACGCATGCCACTTTTTTGAAGGTGATGCACTAATGTTAGGTCATAAGCCTCAAATTGGTAACCTAACCCTTATGGTTCATCATGTGGATCATTCAGTCACTCAAGCACATTTTCTGGCCAAATTGTCAAAAATCATGTGAAAAGATTTAACACATTTAAAACAATTAAAACAATAATAATAGCCCGAAACAAGCCGAAATTCAACATAAAACAACCTAAACTAGCCTCGCAAGCCTAAAATATGCCTAAACACCTGTAAAATGGTCTTTTATACTATGCACCTCGCTTAAAAGAGCCCTCGTTGTTAAAGCACCTTACGTCTAGACTTCAATATGCGCCTTGAGACTATGAGATTAAGTGCGGTTGGCTTATTCGACTAAAAGAACAAAAATATTAAACGTCTATCTGTTTGTCCAAGACTTCGAAGCCTTCGATACGTGGGGATTACAAAAACACAGTACACCCAAACAAACACTTGTCTTTGCCCTTTTTTTTTGTCAAAAGTATGTACAAAATCTATCTATAGACAACATAGCTTTTTACACTCTTTACAACAAAAAGAAAAATAATAACCATTGCAGGTCAAACTTACAACAATGGAAAACCAATTAGACCACAACCCGAACATGTTTTCATAGGAAGAATCAACAACGAACCATAATCAATTCTTGTGCAGGTTAGACAACGCAACAGAATAGACGATCACTATCTACAAGTCTTGTAAATACTCAATTTAAGGTCATGGAACATAGATGACCCCATTCTTCTATAATGTGTAGAAATCTCATTCATGAAGCTGTAGAAAACCCAACTTTTTTATCAAATTACAGTGCTACTAGAGACAATTTCGACCGAATTACTTATTAATGAGTCATGTTTTGCCTTAAAATGGTGAATTAAAACTGCCTTGTAGCAACAGGATTATGTCAGCAGGTTATACAAGACAGGATAAAAGTAGTCAAAGGTATATTTTCAATGTGCACATCTTAAATAGTTTTTATTTAGATATTTATATTATTACTGCAGTTGTTACTGTGATCATAAGAACATTATAATAATCATTAAAAAATATAAACCATGGAGGAAAATTATTATATGGCTAGACGCAAGAAATTGATCAGATTTTATTTCACTTGGTTAAAATGAAATTTAGAGCCCAGAACTTACCCAAAATTTGAACTGTGGAAAATTATTGAAACCTGCTACAACTGTGAGGCATTGTACGGCGGAGAAGCAAGTGCAAAGTTCATAGAAGTTCGTCTCCTCACAAATGAGTGATCCAGTAGTTGGGCGGCAGTAGGGCGGGCATGTGGGTTGACTTGCAAGCATTTGAGTATGAAATCTTGGGCCTCTTTAGACAATGTTTCAGGTATTGGAGGAGGTTCACCCCTGCCAATCCTAAACAGTGCTTGAAACTGGAAAACCAAAAATAATTTTGTTAAAAATAGTGATTCTTGGCAACAGCTATAATTATAAACAAAGCAGATTATTTTACACAAAACATGAGTGTAGTTGTTTGATAATAAATATTAAGAATCAGAGAATCACCTTATTGGTGTCTAAAGAAAGGACAATAGAAGAGAGCAAGGCATGTAAGTATATGTGAGAGAAGAATCATGCAAAAATTCAAACAGTAAAGTGGTTGTCAAGGTGTAATTTGACTCTCAAACTTTCCTATGTAAACTTGTAGGTATGTTGCATCCAGTTACTTGCTTGAAGATTCATTTATTGCTAAAATAATTACCATCCAAAAAAAAGGATAATCAACTGTAAGGAAAAGGGTGTAGGTGAAAGTCTTTAAATGATTTTCTGTTATTTGAAGTTGTAGTGATTAGACAACTAGATGTTTGAGTACTAAAAATAAATAAAAACTGCAATGTAACTAATAGATATAATGACAAAAAAAAAGATACAATTTTATGAAAGAAGATTTAAGAACTTGTATAAAAGAAGAAGAGGTCTCTCAAATTAAGTTGAAAAAGAGAGAATTGGTAGTTTGATTAACTTTTACATTAAAGAAACAGTTGCAACTAGCATAGACCTGATATTTGACCCATAAATAGTCAGCTATAATATACAAAGAATATTATTCCAGACAATAAAAACCGATAATAATTACAGATGATAAAGAAAATGTTGCATGTCCAATATGCTTATTGCTATTTCAAGATTTTGGTATGATATTAACATGATGAAGTAAAAAATCTTTTTCTTTCGTGGTATGTCCGGTCAAAATGTAGTTTAATTCAGTGTGCTTTTTTTTAAATGCAGTATGAATTCATATATTGTTTGTCACAGCATAATCCAGTAACACTTCTAATAAGTTGTATATTGCTTCACACAATGCATGTGATCATTAATATGCAACTTAAGCTATAAATTGTTAATTTTAGTAACAGTTCTAACAATTGCTTTACAAAAAAGAAAAGATGTAAACGTAAATGGCATGCATACCCCTTCCAAGTGGGAGTATGGAACTTTACGTGTTAACATCTCCAGCACCGTGCAACCAAGGCTCCATATATCAGCAGCAAGTCCATAACCATTGCTTGATCTACTTTTAACAACCTGTGGATGCAAGACATAAGTTGTCAATGCAAAACATACAACATAAAGCAATCAAAAGCAATCACTACTTGAATTCTAGTTTGCTTTTAGTCTATGGTTTAGTCATAGGTGACTTTGATTTTGTATAGACTGTCTAGTATATTTTGCATGCATTTTGTGTTATGCATGTATGTATGTTCTATATATTTTGCTTGTAGTACTTGTATGCTTTAGTTGGATCTAGGTTAATCATAGAATCTTTGGCATGGTTGTAAAAATCCCCGACTAGGCCGATTAATCGCTAGTCCCCTAAGGCCGACTAGGCCCGACTATCCGATTAGGCCGATTAATCCCTAGTCCCCACCCCACCGCCCGACTAGCGCCTAGCGATTTCTACAACATTGATCTTTGGTGCCTTATTGTTCCTCTGTGACTCTGTCTGCTATGTTACATGCCAACTAGCGACTTGTTCGCTTGTATGATTTCCATGGGAGTCATCATGTATGTTAGGAATCAAGCAGCGCAGCGGAACCAGATCAAACCATACACGTACACGATTGCAAAGAAAATAGACAGAAAACAGAAAATAAACGACACGAAGATTTAACATGGTTCGGTCGATGTGACCTACATCCACGGGCTGCAACTAGGATTTATCTTTTATTACTTAGGTGCACACAGATTACAATTACAAGACTGGTATTTATAGAGAACTAATTAGCTTACAGAAAACATTAAACCGGGCCGGGCTTAGGGCCGGCTGCCCTAACTCCCTCCCAAAGGTCTCCGAAACCTAACAATCTCTCACTCGGAGGCCTTGCGATAAAATCAAGCCCGCCATCCAAGCACACAGCAATCCAGTCTTCCAGTAACTCCAGTAATTTTTGTCAAACAATCTTCCAAGCCTTCAGTTCCCATAAACAAGCTAAGACTTCAATCCAATCTTCCTAGTTGCAGCAGCCCTTCTCATCGGTTACCTGAAGGGCTCGTTGAAGCTTCCAAAAGCTTCAAAGCATCAGTCATCACTGACTCAGTCGTGACTGTAACCATCACTGACTCATCCTCTATCTCAACTGGCTTGCACATTCCACCAGATCCAGAGATACACCGAGGAATATTAACACTCTCCAAATTTAGCAAGTAATCCACAGGAGAGATTTTAGCAGTCGAAATCCTGGTCTTCAAAACCCACTGTTGCTTTGAAACTGTACCCGAAACACGAACCGTGCTCCCACTGTTACCAAAACCCCGAACTTGTTTAAACCTTCGACCCCGTTCAGCTTGAACCACCTTGGCACCAGGCTTCATACTTGCAAAATGAACCTTCTTTTGCCCCTTAGATTCAGCGAACCAGACTTTGTCTTGCTTAACCGGGACGGTCACTCCCTTAGCAGGTACCTCAACCAAATATAACGATCCTTGTTTCTTTCCCCGAGCAATAACCAGATTACCCTTGATCACTTTCCATTTGCCACTACCAAAATTAACAACTAGTCCCTGTTCATCCAATTGACTGACAGAAATGAGATTCGTCTTCAAACCTGGAATCACCCTGACATTCTGTAATTTCCATGTAGTTCCCAGTGGAGTTTCCAGATCAATATCTCCTATGCCCGTAACATTCGGAAACTCACCGTTACCAAGTCGTACCTTCCCAAAGTCACCAATTATCAGATTCTTCATCAAATCACTGCTGTGCGTGGCATGAATCGATGCTCCAGAATCCATGACCCAAGAGTCCACACTGCTTTCATCACTAAGTATCAATGCATCATCCTCAAACACATCCTCAGTAGCAGCATTCAATTGTTTCTTTGGACATTGACTCTTAACATGTCCCACCTCGTTGCAATTCCAACATTTCACACTTTTCTTAGTTCTAGACGAACTCCTTCCCCGACTCCCACTGTCCCTGCTGTCCCTGCCAACATGCAACATTTCAGAAGAAGACGATCCACCTTGATTCTTGCGTCTGATATCCTCGCCAAGAACCAAATCTCTAATCCCTTCAAATGTCATACCACTGGCCCCCGCAGAACTAGTAACAGCAGTAACTGTCCCGGACCAACTATCAGGCAACGAAGATAGCAGCAGTAGAGCATGAACCTCATCATCGAACTTTATCCCAACCGAAAGTAGCCTCGACAAAATCGAATTAAGGTTGTTAATGTGAGATGTCACAGATGCACCTTCCATCATCTTCGTGTTCACAAGCTCCCGAATCAAGAACACTTTATTAGCTGCCGACGGCTTTTCATACATATTTGACAGAGCCTTCATCATACCACTAGCTATGGTCTCCTTCATGATGTTAAAAGCAACGCTCTTCGTCAAAGCCAATGTAATAACCGCTCGAGCTTTCTTGTCCTTCAATTCCCAATCGGCTTGATCCATTTTCTCCGGTTTATCCCCCAATGCCACATCCAAATCCTTCTGACATAGTAATGCTTCTACTTGCATTTTCCACCAACCAAAATCAGAACCGTTGAACTTCTCAATCGCAACCTTTCCGTCTTCAGCCATAGCAAACAGAAATCGGATCGAGACAGTGACAGACACAACAATGGCACGGGCCTGAACTTGACGGTTGTTCTACTGAACACTGTCAAATAATCCGATTTGTTCCTACAGTAACTGACAAATCAAAACTGTAAACAGTTACCCTGATTGATCTCCTGTAGAAAAATCTGAACCCGAATGTTAATCTTCACAAAAAACGATTCCTCAAACCTGGTTGATCACAAATATTGCAATAACCAAACCCGAAACGCTAAAAACAGATCCGAAAACAGGCTGACAATGACTCAAGGGGTTCAATTTGAAACCCTAATAGTCAAAATCAGTCAACCTTAGAAGCAAACACGATTCCAAAGGGTTATACGAACCCTAATCAGTGGCTGTCCGAAAATTTCGAACCAAAATTGAGTCAAACAGAGCTTCAATCAGCAATTCCAAGGGTAGAAAGACCCAAATCGCGAATCCAGAGCTCAAATCGGCCGGAATTAGACTCGCCAGAGGCGATTCCGGCGGCGGCGACGGCAAGCGGCGGCCTTGGTGACCGGCGGCGGCGGCGTCTGTGGTGACCGGCAGCAGCGGAGGCGACGGCTTCAACAGGGGAAAACCCTAATCTGGGCGGCTGATGAACTATGTCGAACTCCAAGGGTTTGAAACCCTAATTCGAACCAGATGACCAGTAGATCGACGAACTTCAAGAGTCTGAAAACCCTAATTCGAAAACTCCCAGATGACGACTGACGAACTCAAAAGGTTTTTGAGAAAACCCTAATTCGAACCAGACAGCAGAAGCCTCCCACCTTTCTTTTCTTCTTTTCTTTTTCAGTAATCGTCTCAGTATGATCGTATGTTTAATCTCCAACGAGCCTCGGCTCTGGTACCACTTGTTAGGAATCAAGCGGCGCAACGGAACCAAATCAAACCATACACGTACACGATTGCAAAGAAAATAGACAGAAAACAGAAAATAAACGACACGAAGATTTAACGTGGTTCGGTCGATGTGACCTACATCCACGGGCTGCAACTAGGATTTATCTTTTATTACTTAGGTGCACACAGATTACAATTAAAAGACTGGTATTTATAGAGAACTAATTAGGTTACAAAAAACATTAAACCAGGCCGGGCTTAGGGCCGGCTGCCCTAACTCCCTCCCAAAGGTCTCCGAAACCTAACAATGTATGCTAAGTAGCATAGTGGTTAGAATGGAAGAGAGACAACCTAAAGGTCTCAAGTTCAATCACCCACTTGGAGTAATTTTCCTTAAAGGGCACCGATCTGGTTGCTTGCGGCCGTGCTTTACCATTTCCTCTCGGTTAGTCGGGTATTGGGGGGACATGGGGGTTAACCACGTAGGTGGGTTCCCACGATAGAGGAACTAAAAAAGTTTGACTTTAAGAATCTTAGGTAACTATTTAGTGTTTATTTTTTTTCCACTTTGACTTAAATTGAACAATTGTGAAACATGATTATTATTTATTAATTTTTTTCTTCACTAATATCTCCTACTTCAAATTATTTTGAATACTTGGTTAATTGTCTTTTATACATTAATTATGATACCCAAACAATATTATTATAGACAATTTAGGAAGTTTTATGCATTAATAATAGACTTTCAAGGAGTTTATTAGTCTAAACAATTTCACCAATTCCCTTTCTAACTAGGTTATTTTTTTTAATTCAATCTGTTTGAGATATTACTATGACCTAATTCAACATGTTCATAAGCAAATGGGACAAAAATTCCACCTCTAAATAGAGCCACAAACAAAACTACATTTAAAAGAATAAGAATAACCTCTGGTGCCATCCAATATGGAGTTCCTTTGCAAGATTTAATGTCATTCAATGCGGTTGCCTGTAAAGAGTACAAAAATGGAATGCATATGTTATCACTTGAATTAAAAAATATAAAACCAAAGATAATAAAATGATAAAACATTGTGTTTTCCTTGCCTTTGCCAATCCAAAATCTGCAAGCTTTACTGAACCACTTGCATCAACCAATATATTAGCACATTTGATATCCCTAGAACATTTAATAAAACTCAAATAAGAAAGTTGAATAGAACTTCACGTCTTCACCACAGTACCAAAATAAAATAAGTTTTACCTATGAACCACCTTTCGTTCATGCAAATAGTTCAAACCACTCAAAATCTGCCTGGTGTAAGCTGAGACTTGGGAATCTCGCAGTTCATACTTTTGGTAGAGCTTTGCAAGCGAACCTTTGGTTACGAGCTCAAGAAAAATATATAGCTTGCCATCAACCTAAACATCATTTCAACTTAAAATATACCCACATATATGATGAAAGGGAAGGTATAAACTTTTCATTTAATTGGGAGGTTCTTCATAGCTCAAAAAAAAAACTGTACTTTGACGATACTTTCTGATGAAGAAGGAAATAAGTGTGGGGGTTCCTAAAGCCAACTGGTTTCAATGGGCAGCACTCGGGTTAGGCTTAGCTTTGTAGGTTAAGTTAGAATGCCCGATACCGAATTGTAGTCTCTATATATATTGATCATTGTACTTGTAATCTCTTTGAGCACCTAATAATAAAATCCTAGTTACCGCACAATAGACGTAGGTCACATCAACAGAACCACTTTAAATCGACTGTGTCGTTTACTTCTTTCATATGTGTGTTAGTGTGTGTGTGATACCCAGCAAGAAAGTGGGCCCAACTAAAATGGCAGTTACATGGAGAAGGTTTGTGATTGTGTACATGGTTAAAAAAGGGAAGTGAGACAGGCTTTTTAAACCAACTAAAAGATAATGGCCCATTAATTCCACTAAAAGGATAGAGCTAAAGAAAAAGAAGAAATGAGCCCAGTACATGAAGCTGCCTATTGTAAAAGTCCTAAACAGAGCTCCTTTCAGCTTGTTTCCTGTATGCTCTAGTCTTGCATAAAATAATTCGGTCTCTTAAATGCCTTAATGCGCCATGGGCCTAGGCGCACATTGCATCTAGCTTTGTTATGTTTCGTAAGCCTTAGGGAAGCTTAGGGTAGTCGGCGCTCAGACCTGCCCATTTAGTGGTTTCAACATTATAGTAATCTCTATATATATTCAGTCATGCGATTATAATCTTTGAACACCTTGAGTAGTAAAAAAAAACCTTAATTGCAGTTGGTGGACATAGGTCATCATGACCAAACCACGTTAGAACATTATGTCATTCGCCTTATGTTTTCTACGTGTTAATCGTTTATGTGTGTATATGTGTTGGCTATGCCACTCTATGCCTAACAAGTGATATCAGAGCTGGTTTTGGTTCTTTAAGCATTGTTCGATTTTTCCCTTGTTTATTGAATTTTTTTTAATTCGTTGGGTTGTCCTAGATGTACACAGTACACATTAATTTCCACACTATTAGAAACGAATTCACATTTCACGGAAAGAGGTCTTGAAGGAGAGAGCCATGGCTACGGATTCGGTATTCGTACCCTTTAGTTACCATCGTCTGCTGCCATTGTCGAATCTACCTACCACCACCACGATTAGACTTCCGCCTCTTGAATCGCCTCTGCCGCTGTACCACCGCTATATGCTTTCAAATAGGGAACTGCCTTCTACAACCACTTTTGACCATCAATTAAAAGATTTGAAGATACACGCATCTTGTTTTCTAATCATGGTTTTCGATTGGGCTGTTGATTCTGGTTTGGGTGTTTAGGATTCAGTTCCGTCTAGATTTGTGGTTTGGTTGTTGATTCGAGTTTAGGTGATTTAGTTCAAGACCGGGTTAATTTTTTCGTTTATGTTATCCATTTTTTTACTGGGACTTTCAACCATGATTGAGGAATCAGTGATGTGAAAATAAAGTGTTTCGATTAGCATATATGGTTATTGCAGGAGCATATTGGAACTAGACAGTCTTCAATTGAACAGCCATCAAGTTCAAATTTGTGCCATTGCAGTGTTTGTTCACTATTTTCAATATGTTTCTTTTGTTTACTATTGCTATGCTGAAAATTGGAAGGCGTAGACTGATAATTTTAACAGTTTGTAATTTCAGCTGGTAGAAGATGCAAGTAGAAGCATTTTTATGTCAAAAGGATTTGGATATGGTTTTTGGCAAAGGAAAGATGAGAAAGTTGAATAAGTTGATTGGGACTAACAGATAAGAAAGCTAAGATGGTTATTAGATTGGTCTTAACAAGGGAAGTGGCATTCAACATGGAGGAGACCATGGCTAATGGTATGATGTTAGCTACCTTGTTAAAATGTATCAAAAGCCGTCAGCTGCCGACAAACTAGGGGTGAGCAAAAAAACCAAATCGTAACCGAATAAAACAAAACAAAAAGTTAATCCAACTTAAACTCTAAAGCTTAGTTAAATAAATACAAACAATTAAAAGACTAAACTTTCTAATTTATTCTTTTGTCCTCTAACTACTAAATATTACAAGATTAGTCCAACAAAAAGATGATAAAGACCGGAAGTATTGCATATTTACTTTTGAGCTTTGTTTTTTTAAATGTAAGGACATGATGATGATTTAGTTTTACTGTAATTAGTTGGTATCCGATCAATAAATTAATGGATTATCCATCATTAAACATATTCGTGCTTTCTGTTGGGGTTATCTCACACACACACAAGAGAAAGCGATAAATGACACGAGAGGTTTAACGTGGTTCGGTCGGAGCGACCTACATTCACGGGCTGCAACTAGGTATTTTATTATTATGCTCTATACAAAGATTACAATTACATGATTGAGTATATATAGAGATAAAAGTAGATTAAACTAATAAACGGACTAGTAGAGCCGGCGGCCCTAAGGCCTACATAAACCTAACAATCTCCCACTCGGAGGCCTTGCGATACAATCAAGCCCGCCATCCAAAGCACATAGCAACCCCATCATCCAGTAACTTCAGTAATCTTCATAACATACTGGAACAGAAGTCTTCAGGTACAGTTCCCAAGAACAAACCAAACTTCAAATCGTGCATCTTCAATCAACCACCCTAGTTGCAACGGCCCTTCTCATCAATTACCTAAAGGGCCCGTTGAGGCCTCAACCCAATCATAACAGACCATGTCTTCTCATCCTCAATCCCAATCGATTCCCATAGACTCAAACCATCAGATACAGGGATTCTTTTAGGGACACTCCCCACTAACAGCAACTTCCTAGAAAAGATTTCATTCGGTGTCCTGGTCTTCTGAACCTAACGTCGACTTCCTCCCACTGTCACGAAAATCCCGTCTATGCTCAGACCTCCAAATATGCTCAAACTGATTACCTGGAGTCCCCAAGTCCTTTGTTGTAGACTGAACTCTTTTGACTCTCGAATCTGCGAGCCCGACTTTGGCATTCGTCTTAACAAGGTTAGTCACTTCACCAGACGGAACAAGCACCAAATACAATGACCCAGCCTTGAAACCTTTAGCAATCACAAGATTCTTCTTCATGACCTTCCACCTTCCATTACCAAACTTAACGTCCAAACCTTGTTCATCCAACTGCCCAACGGAGATCAACTTCGTTTCAAGCCTCGGAATAACTCTGACATTACACAAAGTCTAAGTAGTACCCAAAGTGGTGACAAGATCCAAATCCCCCATGCCAGTCACATCAAGAGCTTCGCCATTTCTAAGCCTAACCTTGCCAGAATTACCTTCTTTAACATTCCGCATGCCATCATTGCTATGGGTAGCATGAAATGATGCACCAGAATACATGACCTAGGACTCCACACTGCTCTCACTACAAAGTATCAAAGCATCATCATCAGAATAACCTGCTTCAGCAGTGTTCAATCCACCAAAATTCTTTGAACCTCCACCAGAATTCTTATTCGGACATTTACCCCTATAATGTCCCT
The DNA here is from genome assembly GCA_009363875.1 of Mikania micrantha. Taxonomy (NCBI): domain Eukaryota; kingdom Viridiplantae; phylum Streptophyta; class Magnoliopsida; order Asterales; family Asteraceae; genus Mikania; species Mikania micrantha. The sequence goes on from CM018696.1 coordinate 56,107,833, forward strand.
TTACGTTGCAGTCCCAACAACGCACACTAGGCCGAGCTTTAGACGAGCTTCCGCCTCGACCCTTGTTGCTCCCACTATCTCGGCTATTATCCATTCCCCTGCCAACATGAAACATTTCAGAAGAAGATCCTACTTTAGCACCCTTTTGATGAACACCTTCGCCTAATACCAAGTCCCGGATTTTCTCAAATGTCAACCCGTTAGTTCCCACAGAGTTGGTAACAACAGTCACCATCCCGAACCAACTATCAGGCAGTGAAGATAGCAATAGTACAGCTTTAGCCTCATCATCGGATTTCATTCCCACATATGATAATCAGGACGAATGGAATTCAGATTATTAATGTGCTTGGTAACTAAACTTCCTTCTCTCATCCTTATCGTAAGCAGCTCTCTCATCAAGAACACTTTGTTAGATGCAGACGGCTTTTCATACATATTTGACAACGCTACCATCATACCACGAGTAGTGGCTTCATACATGATGTTAAACGCAACGTTTCTCGCCAATGACAATGTAATAATGCCCTTAGCTTTCTTGTCCTTGGCATCCCACAGAGCTTCAGCAGCTTTCTCCATTTTCTTCGGTTTTTCGGCTAGTACCATACCTGGTTTTAAATTGCGAAATACGCTCCGATGCGATTGGTCTCAAAATCTGTTGCGCGATGCGTGTTGCGCGATGCGAGCGCATCACGTATGCAATGCGTTTTTTATATAAAAATACAAAAAAATTATTTATGGATAATATTTTAACTTATTTGCTTATAAATACTAAAAAAAAGAAATTTAAATTATAAATATATACAATAAAAAGTTCTAGGTACCACTATAGAAGCTTTATTTACAACCAAAATAAGCCTAACTTTAAATGTACAAGAAGTCTATGCGATATTATAAATAAATAAATAAATGTTAAAGCTTTACCTATAGTTTTTACAAGTAGAAGGCTGTTTTTCCCCTTTCCTTTATGTCTTTATGTATACTAATAATAAAAAACCAATTTGAAGCAAATATTGGTATAACAAAACTAGGGTTTTCTTAGCAAACAGCCGTCAACGTCTTCTACGACCTCTCCATGGTTCAACTCCATGTTTCCGAGCTTTCTTCTCCAAGGTTTCTTCGACCTATATCATATCCAGGTAAGTACCAGCCTTCACCTTCAATTTCTTCTTTGCTCGACTCAGATCCAAAACAAAAAAACACGAAAATCCAACAGTTGCGCGCATCATTCGAGCATTGCAATACGCGGAATCTACCGCAATATGAACGCATCACGTAATAGCAACGCAACGAGGGTTGCGATGCGCCCTCACCATCGCATCCTCGCAACAGCGCATCTTGCGTGCATATTGCGCGCAATTTAAAACCAAGGTACCATATACAAGTGTTTCTGACAAAGTAATGCATCCATTTGTATTTTCCACCAACTAAAGTCCAAACTGTCAAACTTTTCGATCGAGAACTTTCCGTCTTCAGCCATAACGACAAACAAAATCTGATCAAAGCAACCTGGTTCCAATGTTGATAATACGCCAGTCAAACGAAGCAGACTTTAATCCGGTACCCAAACAAAACCTTTCACACGCAAAATCAAACCTTGATAACACCCAATCTGAACTCGATCGAACAAACCCGAACACACCTGACGCGAATAACAGCGGAAGCGGTCGAATAAACCCCAATCAGCAGCAAACGACTGCAATCTGAACGATTCAAGTCGGAAACGAACTTTTTTGGTTGGAACAGCTTCGCCGGAACCCTAATCCGGCAGTGATGGCGCCAAAATCTCACTGATCAACAGCAGCAGGGTTCGTCCGACCCTAGATCGCTCCAATCGGCAACAGTGGTAGCAAATCGCGACAGCTAGGGTTTGTCGGAACCCTAATCCGGCGATGATGGCGGCGGCCCAGAAACCCTAGATCTACGGCGGCGGTGGCGCAAACCTCTTTAAAGAAACCCTAATCGCGATTTATTCAGATCTGATTCAATAGAATCTCAGATCAACAACCAGCGAGTGGTGGTCAGATTCCGGCAACGACGGGGGCGACAAATGACACAAGAGGTTTAATGTGGTTCGGTTGGGGTTATCTCACACACACTAACACACACACACACAAGAGAAAGCGATAAATGACACGAGAGGTTTAATGTGGTTCGGTCGGAGTGACCTACATCCACGAGCTGCAACTAGGTATTTTATTATTATGCTCAGTTCAAATATTACAATTACATGATTAAGTATATATAGAGATAAAAGTAGGTTAAACTAAAAACGGACCGGGATTAGGGCCGGCTGCCCTAAGGCCTACGTAAACCTAACACTTTCAGCATTGGGTGTTTGAGAGAGAGAAAGAGAGAGCAAAAAAGAAAAATATGAGAAAAAAAATGAAACCGAAAAAAAAACAAAGACCAAAAAATCAAAAACCGATCGGTTCATAATATCAAAAAACCGATTATGCATTTATGTCGGTTTCGGTTGTATGCAACAACCGAACTAAGCACACCCCAACAACAAAGTACTTTTAATGAAAGAGTTATATATGACAATGATAAATGAAGGGAGTTCAATGTCGATTCATAATAATACTTTGAATTCAATTATGTCAAAGAATTATATCTGCTGATAAGAGTTAAGCTGCACAATTGCTAGTTTCGTTACTTGATAATCCGATATAGTTACTACTGCTACTAGTTCTATGGGAATGGTAGGGGGAAGGTACGACCAATGTGAACTTTGGGAAGACGTTGCGGCCGCTGATGGTACGGTGAATTGGAATTAGGGTTCGGCGATTCGAGTTGAGAACGGAGACTTTTTTCTATTGCTTCTCCACGGACTCCACTAATGCTTTGATTTTTAATTCTGTCAATCTGCCTTCAATTTCTTGCTAAATCTAACATGGTGTTTGGCAAACATCAAGTCAACCCACATGACCCACCAATTTCTTTTATTCGGTAACATAATTTTTTTTTTATTTGGTAACGCAATTTTATATTTTATCTTATTTTGAACATGTTATTTTATATCTTATGTTATGTTTTTATGATACATCACTACATCGTATTATTATAAATGGTACATCGTACCGCTTATACATGGCACATCGTACCGGATCGTACCGAAATGAACATACCCCCTTCGTACCCAATACACTAAATATAACAAATCGTGTACCCGTCCAGAGCGTACCTCGATTTAGGTAACTATGGTACCAAACAAACGTACCCAGTTTAATCCCACTTTTAAGTAGGGTCTGGGAGGGATGAGATGAAAACAAACCTTTCCCCTACCCCAAGAAGAGATAGAGAGGCTGCGTCAAAAGGGACCCCTGGCTCAAAATTTTTTTATTTTTTTTTCAAAGACATTTTATTAAGAAAAGAGGGTAAGCCTTGCATGATTAAAACTACCGAAGTATATGTCAGTCATAAAGAATATAAACACTTATTTCAATCATATGGTAATTACATACACAATCATATATAAAGAAAGCATGATTAAAAGCAAGGCATATACACAATGACTACGCATGCAACCTATGCAAAATAAGAGGCTCATATAATCTAAGGACATAAACCACATAAAAAGTTGAAGCACACAGAGTAAACACTACCAACTAGTCAAGCATGCATTTGTAAAAACTAAAGTTCTACCTATAAGTAAGGCTGCTAGCATATATCCAATCATTCTAGTAGTCCCTAGCCTTTATTCTACGCCTCCAAGAATTCCTATCACTGATCATGTCCTCTGAGAGGTGCAATGCTATCATGTCCTGACGAATCTGCTCCTCCCAAGTCAGCCTAGGTCTACCCCTGTACCTCTTCCCCTCCACACTCAGATTCTCTACTCTTCTAACCGGAGCCAACACGTGTCTTCTCCTCACATGACCGAACCATCTCAGTCTCCCTTCCCTGACTTTGTCTGAGATGCACGTTACCCCCACTCTTCCCCTGATGGTTTCGTTCCTTATTCGGTCAAGCCTCGTGTGCCCACACATCCATCTAAGCATCCTCATCTCTGCCGTTTCTAGCTTCCTTTCTTGAATCTTTTTGATCGGCCAACAATCAGTTCCATACAACATGGCGGGTCGGACTTCTACTCTGTAAAATTTACCCTTTAATTTGTCTGGGAATCTCTTGTCGCATAGAATGCTTGTAGCTGCTCTCCACTTGTTCCATCCTGCCTGTACCCGATGTGCCACGTCGCAATCAATCTCTCCATCACTCTGTACGAAAAGTCGGACCTAATCGGCCACAAATCGGACACCAGTCGGCCAAAAAACAGCTGATTTCTGACGATTCCGAGAACAAGATGCGAAAACAAACCTCAGTCTACGTTGTGAATAGGGGTGTTTATCGAATCGAATTTCGAATAACTCGAATATTTCGAATCGAAAGATTTCGAATTTTGAATTTTTAAGAGCATTCGAATTCAATTCGAATTCGAAATTTATTCAAAAAAACCAATTCGAATTCGAAATTTGAAATTCGAATTCGTTCTCAAATTCGAAATTCGATTCTATTCGAATTCAAAATTCGAATTCGATAAGAACTCAACTAGAATTCGAATTGGTTTGATTTGAATTTAATTTAGGTAACTATGGTCTTGATTATAAATAGTGATAGGTACTCTTGAATTTGTGTATTGATCCCTTAATTCTATTGATTTCTAATACAATCTGAGTTGTTTTGCTTTTTTTCTTCACTATATCGTACATTCGTACCAATTATTTTCTATCAATTTTACGTCATTGTCATCAACAAAAGTGTTCAGTCCCTGATATTTATGTTGAATGCACCTTGAAGGGAGAATTGCATACCGTATCTGTTCCAAGATATTGAACTATGTTCACATGATGGAACTGACTTAATAAAGATATTTCCTGAAAATTAAAACGAAGACAAAGTAAAGCTCATCAGGATCTAATTGATGTTAAACCTATAACATATACAAGAAGTGATGAAAATATATATATCACCTGTTGAAGTTGTTGGATATTTTCTTGGCCACCTTGCTCAAGCAAAGAAACCTCCTTCACAGCAAAAAAGTCCCCCATTCTGCAAACAAAAGCAAACTATACATCAGAAGATCAGATGCGACAGCTCAAATATAAGAAAATGACAAAAAGAAAAAAGGAGATGTGTTATATTCATCAACATTTATAAAATACACAAAGAGATACATTTGGTAGGTTGGTAGTATAGTGTATGTACTCGGATAACATAAAACAAAGTGATAAAATTTATTCCACTTGAGCTGCTCCAATACAAGTACCAAACAATAAAACAGGGCAACGCATTAAACAGATAATTTTAATGGCTGAATTAGACATCTTTACTCAGCAGTTGTAGATTTATACATATATAAATATTGTCATATTGTGATTTCAAGACTACTTCTCAAATATTGAGCCAAATCTTATTTTTCGTCACTTTACAAACTTAATCATTGTCGTTCTATAATTAAATATGGTTATGTAAGAACACCCGTTATCCTATTAGCATCACAAAAATGCTGTGCCTGTGACCTATCCATGAAAACCTGTACTTTAAGACACACTGGCATAATGCCTAGCTTACTCACTCCTAACATTTTTCTTACTTAAATTTGTTATAAAGCTAATGCATGGAATCAGCAATTATAACCATTTGTCCACTTAAACAATTTAGTGCAGTGATATTCATTTTGGCTGCATTAAGTATAGAACAATACCTCCTAGAAAGTTTACAAACTTGTGTAAGATATCAAAAACGAAAATAGTGCACTTACTCAGTAAAACCTTCATAAACGGTGCCAAATGAACCGCTTCCAAGATACTCACCCTTCTGCCAGTTTTTAAAACTGCCCCTAAACGATCCATTTGTCGTAAGAGGATACTGAACCTCAACAGTTAAGGTAGAGGACCCTTCATCATCAGCATCTGAACCAGTTGGTGAGACAACTGCATTCATCATCCCATTCCTATCATCCAATCCATCTGATGACAAGTCCTCGTTATCCCTAGGAGCAAAAGCCCGAATCAAATCCCAACTTGAACCCATATCATCCACCATCACTAGAGACATAGCAGGCGGAGGAGTAACTAGCGGAGGCCGGAGTCCGTTGATTCCACTCTCCACATTTCGTCTCTCATCCACACCACCATCATTCGAAATTCTAGCACTGCCAGAAGTAGTAGCCAAATCAACCCCTAAACTATTCTGACTGATTCTGCTTACGTTGACCTCATCTGCACTCTCAATATCACCATTTGTCTCCGAAACCCTAGCATCCCCATTCTCAGCCGAACTTGAACACTCGCCGTTGGTCTTGAATTCATCATCGCTAACGCTAATTTTACTCTCAAAACTCACCGACAAATTAGTCACCGGCAATTCTTTAGTCAAACTCGAATCAGCATGATGAACCCTATAAGTAGACGGAAAACTACCTCGCGGCGGAGAATACGATCTACGCCTCTCCCAATCATCCGTAGAAATCGCAAAATCATCCGGTCCTGAAAGCCCTAAACGCCTGCAAATGACGTCAAATTGACCATCACTTCCTCCAATTCGAAAACTGGTATTATCAGCTACCGATGCAAAATCAAGCGACCGAATTCCATGAGCGGATTGATCAATAAACGATGGAGATGGAGATGTGGAGGCGTCATAATCGATGTTCCTGATCGCGTTTCTTCGTTCTAGCCTCCTTGGTGCTACCCGCGGTTTCTGCCTAGAGTATAGTTTCATGGTATTGTTGTTTCTCTCTCTAGATCTTCCCTCTAACACCAGTTTCTCGCTCTATGTATGCATAGCTGTACGTATAGGTCTCTGATTTGAACTCCTGATGATACAATGAGAGAATTTTGATCTATATCAATATCAGAGGGTATTTACGCGGTTGTGGGTTTTGTTGACGACGGTTCGTTTACTTGAATTTGTAATTTATTTATTTATTTATTTATATAAAGAAGATAAATATCTTATAGATATATAAGGCAGGAGAAACATGTTATTTTCTATTTTTTTTTTTTTTTGGACGACAGTTAAAAAAATATTTGTCATGTTATTTTCTAATTAAATATTAAACAATATGTTTATATAATTCTAAAAAATTATTAAATATTTATAATTATTTGTTACCTATAGTTTTTAAATATTTATATCAATTATTTAACCAATAATTGATAAATGTAATATATAAATCTTTATATAAGTCATTATTTATAGCATATTATATATGTTCAACCCATTTAATACATGGGTTTCTAGTATAGTTAAATAATATTTAAGAATATGAGTATGATAGTATTTTTTTTTTAAATATATATATAACTAAAAAAATATCAATATGGCACATGGTGTCTTAAGATCTTATTCACGTCATAGATGTCACGTAACATATTTCTAGGCTATATACATGTCTTAATTGACAAATTTAATTATTATTACTTTTAATACAATTAAGTCAAACTTTTAAATTAAAAAAAAACTAATAATTATTTCTCCAAATATTAATGAAAATTAAATCATTCAAACTTACCATTTTGAATTAATAATTTCAAATTTTCAAAATTTTCAAATCTCATTTGTATTCTTAAAAAAGTGAAACAATTTATAAAATTTATTATCCTCTTTTCTAATACTATAAATTTTATATTATTTGTATATCTATTTTATATTATGATTGTTTTGTAATATTTATTTTTTATAAACTTTGTGTAATACACAGATTAATAAGCTAGTATATATAAATTAAAATTTTGATAAAATTTTTAAACTATAATAACTTTTATATATGACATTATTTAAAGAAAAATACATCCTAAAACAAATTTTTTTTATTTTTAAAATGATTATAGTATTTTTTTTTATGTAAAAAAGTTTAACAACATTACGTTTTCCAGCTCCTTGTATTTTCTCGCATCATAATGTCTTTTTATTTGTTATTGTGTCTTTGTTTTTGTCATTGTGTCTTATTATTTTTTTCTAAAATAATGAGTTTAGAAAAACATAATAATAGAAACATTCAATCGTGTAATTTTTTGATAATCGTAGGAAACACTTGCATGGTAAACCCCTGGTTCTCCCTAATGCCTGACTAACCGAGAGGAACATGTAAAGTGTGACCGCAAGCAACCGGGTCGGTGACATCCAAGGAAAATTGCTCTAGATGATGATTGAACTTGAGACGTCTGGTTGTCTCTCCTTGACTCTAACCATTACACCACTTCCTGCACTTTTGGACCATTGAAAAGAAATTGTGACACCCCGTAATTTTCTGGTCAGCTTGTTATTTATTTAAATGTTTATTTAAATACTTTATGTACACGTGGCACTAGAATTAGATTAATTTAGTGTGATACGTGGCACAACAGTACGAACACTAACACATGACTAGATAATTCGAGGAATTATCAACAAACAGCACACACGTGTCAAAACACACGAACGTTGGTGAACGTCAATCACATTGTGTAGCACAACATTCGAAACTTCGAGAAACACTCACACATTGAACTAGGAAGTTCAAACGAGGCCAAACGATAGTTCGAAAACGTGAAAACGGCGACGAACGGATCAAACCCACTGAAATGGGCCTATTGGGTTCTTCAGGGGATATGTCGCGCTACGCGAAGGCCCACAACGACAGGTGGGCCGGGAAATTTAAACCCCGAAATCCCTCGCGCTACGCGAGAGACCTTCTTGAACATGTCGCGCTACGCGACAAGACCCAGTTCGCAGAATCTTTATTTAACCAAGATGTAATCATCACCAGCCACCCTAGCCTCTCATTTTCGATTCCAAGACACTCAAACTCGTCTCTTTCACCTGCAAATCACCATTTTCACCATTGGAAGCCATTTTTGAGGAGATTGAAGCTCAAGAACATTGAAGCAAGCCTTCTAGACCACCACCCCTCATCACCACCTTCTTGCTCTTGACCCAAGACCACGAACCAGAGATTCCAGGGGCATCTTGAAGCCTTCCAACTCGATTTCGTCATCATTTTCGTGTTCAAGGAGCTTTAGAAGGTAGTCTTGCATCTCATATGGCTTAATATCACTATTACACACACATGCAAGTGTTAAAACTCACATGCAAGCACCTATAGTGCACATGCACGAATTTCATTTCTGGGTTTGATGATTTTGCTATGATTCTTGATGATCTAGGATGATTAGATGATGTTTTATGATGATCTAAGATGATGGGGATAGACCATTGTGCTTAAAATGATGATTTTTGATGATATATATGCATGCATGTATGATCCATGATTATTGGAATGATTTTGAGTATATACAAATGTTTCTTGATGATGTTGGAATAAGACTTCATGGTTAGATTAGATTGAAATGGTTAAAAGGATGATTTTTGACAAGATTTCTAATTATAGAAACTTTTTACATATGAAAAGTTATTATGGATGATGTTAGCAACTTGCATGTATATAGATGTGTTATTAGAGTGATTTTATGATGAATTGAAGCTTAGGAATGTCATTCGATTATTGAAATTGGTCATTTTAACAATGTTACTATATATAGTAACTTTTGTGAATGAGACGTTGTTAAATGATGTTTTGGGTTATGTTGCCATGTTTAAATGATGTTAAGTGGGTTATTAAGATGATTGGTGACATGAAAATAGGATTAGAAATGTTAGAATGGTCATTTTATACAAAAACAATAAAGTTACTATATTTAATAACTTTATTTTTACAAAAACCGATTTGTCAACGCGTTGTATGATTTAAGCATGATGAATAGATGCTAAGTTAGATGGTTTCCGATGTCACGTATGCTAAAAATGGAAACTTTCCATTTTAGGAAAGTTTTGTATGCTAACATGTTATAAACGACTTATATGACCTTGTATGATGATGTGTTATGTGTTAACATGATCACGTAGGACAAGTGAGCATGTTAGAACTATAAAACCGATATGCTTTGTGAATTTTCCAAAAATGGAAACTTACTATAAATAGTAAGTTGTCCATAGACGCGACATGCGCGTCTTGCACATGACGAACACTTACACATTTGCTACACGATTCACAACCGTCACACAGTTCACCAACGGGTCGTTGACTTGACACGGTCAACTCTGGTCAAACACGGTCAATGTGGACCAACACAGTCAAACACGGTCAATGTGGACCAACACAGTCAAACACAGTCAATGTGGACCAACACGAGCAAACACGGTCATTGTGGACCGATACAGACAAACATGAACAACCAAGGATTGTTGAGCACAAACACGAGCACTAACACGAACACGAGCACGGTCACTTACACAAACTCACGTACGGTATACGATATAGGTAGCCGGTGACCGACTACTCTGTGACACAGGAGCTTACGCATTTACTTTCTTATCACTTCTAAGGTGAGTTTACGGCCCCTCTTTACTCTTTTACAAGCTTTTCAAATAGGGGGAGAATACTTGTTGAATCGAGTCAAACATTTATACTTGTACAAACAAATTGTGTATGCTGGTTTATTAGACAAACATAAGTGTTGTATCATAATTAAGCCCTCGCAAAGTCTTACCGTTAATGTATAAACAACGAGGTGAGTTTGAATAGATCTATTTGGGCGTGACGAGCCTCGCGTGGCGAAAATGTTGACTGGAGGTCATAACACGTGAAATCTCGACCTATCTTGCTATGTTATTACGAGACATAGCGGAGGCAAGGACTAACAAGTCTAGTTTCGGTAGTGACGCACTGACACTTGGAGCCAAGGGCTTGGGACTAACATTAAATAAACAGTATGACACATGATTTCTGAATTGCAATGTTTATCAAAACCTGTGAACTCACCAACCATCGTTGATGGTTTGGGTAATTTCATGTGATTTAGGTGCGTAATGATGTGTTTTTAGACTTTAAATCCATGGAATATGGTGATTGTTTGTGTGTTTTGATGATTTGCAGGTTTTCGGGTGAAGAAAATAAGTGGTTGATGTCCAAGAATCAAAGGGTGGTCAAGAAATGGTGCTTGGGAGGCCAAAACATCCAAAAATGAAGGTTTTCACGAAGTGGCGTATCAACACGGCGTATCTGGGGCGTATCACAGAGCAAAATCACCCAGGAGATCAGCTGGGGCGTATCATACGCCCCTGGGAGGCGTATGATACGCCGGGGTCAGCCCGAATTGCGGAATTTCTCCGTTTTGCCACATATTTAAGCCTAAGGACCTAGGGTTTCTAGATAACTTCAACTTGGGCGACTTTTGGAGGTTCTAGGGGGTTTCCAAGGCTTAGGAACTCATCAATTAACACTTCCAAACACCACGGTGATTCCCGAATTGATGATTGCGCACAACCGAATGACGCTTCAAGGCTAAATCCATCGAAATCACGCCCGGGTGAATGGTTAGTTAGGTTTAAAGGTTTTTATGAGTTTAATTGTAATTGACTACAAACTATAGTTGGTTTTTATCTTTCTCATTGTTTGTATGTTGCTTTTCGTATTGGATTGAACGATTTGACTTTTCTGATTTGATTGCATGTTCATCATTTTTCAGTTTATAATTGTGAAACATTGAATGTCAATTGGGTTATCACTTTCAAATTGATATTGGTAATTGGTATCCTAAGCTTAAACTTAGTTGGTTTTCATCAATTAATTACCGAAATTAGGGTTTCCATTTATGAATGTCCATTCACACGAAAAGTAACAATTCATGTTTATGTGATTGTCTTGATCAATTGAATCATAAAGGTTCCTACTTTCCTTCTAATTCAAATCCCGGGTGTGATTCGTTTTTATAATTAAGTTACAAATCAATTGCTTTCCTTGTTAATTTGCTAAAAATTAGTTTTCTTGCCAAAGTTCAAACAACCATCGATTTTACAAATTGTCCTCTAGTTAAGTTAGGTTGAATCAAACAACGATACACCATCCACCTAAACTCTTCGTGGTTCGACACTAGGGGTGTAAACGAGCCGAGCCGATCCCGAGCTCGTTAAGGCTCGAGCTCGGCTCGTTTAGAAAAATTAAGGCTCGAGCTCGAGCTCGGCTCGTTAAGGTAAATTAGGGCTCGAGCTCGAGCTCGGCTCGTTAAAGAATTTTTAGGCTCGAGCTCGGCTCGGTTCGGCTCGTTTAGATTTTATTTATTTAATTTATTTACTTTAATTACTAATTTAATTATATTTATAACTATATTTTATAAATTTAACATAAAATATTCAATTTAAATATATTTATCATAATTTTATATATAAAAATAATTAATTTTATAAATAAACAACTTAATATAATAAATAAACATTAAATATAATAAATAAAAATTATATAAACGAAAAGCTCGTTAAGGCTCGCGAGCCGGCTCGAGCTCGTTAAGTAAAGCTCGAGCTCGGGCTCGATAACTAAACGAGCCACACTTTTGGGCTCGAGCTCGGGCTCGTTAAGGCTCGGCTCGTTCGAGCTTTTTACCGATCCGATCTCGAGCATTTCACGAGCTGCCTTGGTTCGTTTACACCCCTATTCGACACCCTACTTACCCTACTAGTTAAGGTAGCTAGGAACACACTCATTAACTCTTATTTGATCGGTACTTCGACGTCGGTCAAATTTTGGCGCCGTTGCCGGGGAGTTAGTGCGCTTGGTGTTAGTTAATTGATTTATTAGGTCTTATTAAATTTTGTTTATTTCTTGTCTTTCCTTGTTACGCGAGGTTTGTTAGTGTGCAGGTGACAGGTTGATTGCATGCATACTCGGTTTTCAGGTCGTGACTCACCATTGAAATTTGATCCAGAGATTGAGAAAACCGCTAGAATCAACCGAACATTACAAAGACTAGACAAGATTGTCACTTCGGGTTCAAGAAACACTATCCAAACCGGAGAGAGTTCAAATCAGTCTGTTCCTATGGCTGATCAGAACAACCAAAACCCACCACCACCACCACCAATTCCACCATTTAACCAGTATGCTCACGTACCACCACCAAATCCAAACCAAGTCATCCCACCAAATCCATTCAACCAAAATAACCAACCACCAAACATACCACCTAATGCTATGCCTAATCTTAGAATGGCACAAAACCCATTGTTCAACAATCCAAACCATGGAGTTAATCAGGGAAATAACTTGCATGGGGAAGATCACAATTCAGGTGGTGGAAGTAATTCAGGGGAGCATGGATCTTGGCATGAGGAGTTACATGAAGAGGAAGCTAACCACAACTACCCACCTCATGAAGAATACCATGATGATAATTGGCAACCACTAGGCCCACCGAATCATCCAGTTCACAATAATTATGGGCATGGTGGATGGAATGGACAAGGGGGATGGAACAGGCAACCACCCATGAATAACTACAATGGGAGATGGGGTTACAATAACCCTGGTCAAGGATGGCACCACAGAGCTCCTGTTCAAGGAGTTGACAGTCACTTTAGGCCAACAGTGACTCAAAATCCCTCACCTATTGTACCTCCATTGCTAAGAGGACGATCTTTTGAGATCAGGCCACAATACTTGGCCATTATTCCTAATTTCAGAGGGACTGCAACCGAAGAACCATACGTCCATCTTTCTGAGTTTGGTGCCATCTGTAGCACCATTGGGGGCCAAGGATTCACCCCAGACGAAGTTAAGCTGAATTTGTTCCAATTCTCTTTAAAGGAAAGGGCCAAACAATGATTTCATACACTACCATCTGGTAGTATCTACACATGGGAGGAGATGCAACAGTTGTTCTTAGACGAGTACTATCCCATGAGCAAGACAAGTGAAGCTCGCAATGCCATCCGAACGTTCCAACAACAACCGGGCGAGTTGCTACATGAAGCCTTCACACGGTTTAAAGAATTGCTCAGATTTTGCCCACACCACCAAATTCCTAAGTGGGAGTTGATTAAGGCATTCTATGATGGGTTAACACCAGAAGACTTGAAGTTTGTCAGTTCCAGCAGTAATGGAACATTCTTAACCAATTCAGAGGATGATGATTGGGAATTGCTTGAAAGGTTAAGCAAAGGTTCCAAGACACAAGCTTCAGCAAGCAGGAAGGCTAAACATGTTATTGGGAAACCGGGAGGAGAGTACGTGACGAAAGAAAGATTTGAAGCTCTTGAAAGACAAATTGCAAACTTCAACAGAAATTCAGGTAAGAACAATTCTAATGTGTCTAACGTTTATGATGTTTGCAATGTTTGTGGTGATATAGGTCATTTGGAGTCGGAATGTATGATGAACATGAACATAAATGAGGAGGTGAATCAAGTACAAGGATCATTCCAGCATGACAAGAGGAACAATGACATGAACTCTAACACATATCACCCGGGTTTGCGTAATCACCCTAATTTTAGATATGGTAATTCATCTAATCAATTGAATCCTAATTTTCAGGGTAGCAACCAACAAAGTGGAAATCAAGGGTCTTCATATCAAAGCCGACAACAGAATTACAACCAATGTAACTACCAAAGAAGTAATTACAATCAAGGTGGACAAGGTGGCTACAATCAAGGTCAATCAAGAAACTTCCAACAAAATCAAGGAAGCCAAAGTCAAAGTCAATTTCAAGGTGGTCAACAAGGAGCAAACATTTCAATGGAAGATATAGCCAACCAAATCAACGAGTTGAGGCTAATGCTCACTGGAGTGGTGCAGAAACAAGAGCTGCAACAAAAGACAAATGAGTCCCATGCAAAGCAATTGGGACAATTGGCTGAACAACTGGCGGCTAGAGATAAAGGAAAGTTGCCAAGTGACACGACACTAAATCCTCAACATCAACCATCCGGGTCAAAGAGCAAGAATGCTCAGGTAAGTCATGTAACAACTCTAAGAAGCGGTAAGTCTTATGACAATAAGGTTGTCCTTCCACCACACTTGATCGAAGGAGTGGTGGAAGATGTGAATGAAAGTGAGGAGAGTGATACCGAACAGGAACTTGTTCCATCTGAACTTAAAAAGAAAGTATCTTTTAAAGAACCCATTGAAAATGTTTTGAAACCAGATGTAGAAACATCCAAGGGAAAGGATGTGGAGGATAAAACCACCATTCCTTACCCATCTGCTTTGAAATCATCTAATGCAAATGCAAATAAAAGGGGCCCACAACAAGATGAGATGTGGGAAATCTTTAAACAAGTTAAAATCAATCTACCCTTAATTGATGCAATCAAACAAGTTCCTGCATATGCTCAGTATTTGAAGGACATGTGCACCCAAAAACGACACCACAAAATTCCAAAAAAAACTTGATTTGACTGATAATGTGAGTGCCGTTTTATCGGGTGCCCTTCCACCAAAACTTCAAGATCCCGGAGCTCCTTTGATTTCAATTCAAATTGGAGATTTTAAAATTAATAAGGCACTCCTTGATCTTGGAGCAAGTGTTAGTATATTACCGGGAAGTTTATACGATCAATACGAGTTCGGACCTTTGCAAAAGGCCGAGACCACAGTGGTTTTGGCTGATTTGACACTTAAACTTCCCCGTGGTATACTAACTGATGTCATTGTAAAGGTGGAAGATTTTTACTATCCAGTTGATTTCTTGGTACTGGATTATGCATCTCTTACTACCTTCACACAACCTAATGTTATATTAGGTAGACCATTTTTGAAAACGGCCCAATGTTTGATAAATTGCATGACCGGGACGGTAGACATGGCTTTTGGGAATAGAAGATTAAGGTTGAATGTTTTTTCCCATACATCTAATCCTCTGGTCAATGATGAATGCTTCATGGCCGACATCATTGACGGGTGTCATTCTCATGAAAATGTGAAAGACACCACAGAGTTATGTGTTCTTTGTGACAGGATTGAAGTTAAGTGTGCTCAAAAGCTACTTGAAGCTGAAAAGAAATGTGAAGTATTAGCAATTCAAGAGGGCAAACCAATGTGGACATATCAAATTGAAAGCTTACCGGACCACATAGATACTCAGTTGAAGCCTTCATTGGAAATCCCACCAAAAGTGGAGTTGAAAGAGCTACCCAAGCATTTGAAATATGCTTTCTTAGGTGAAGATAAAACATTACCGGTGATCATTGCAGCAAATCTAACCGAGAATCAAGAAGAAGAGTTGATGAAAGTGTTGAAGGAAAATAAAGCAGCTATCGGGTGGACCATAGCAGATCTGAAAGGAATTAGTCCGGCTATTGTGATGCACAAGATTATAACCGATCAAGATGTCAAGCCGGTGAGGGACACTCAAAGGAGGTTGAACCCTAATATGCGAGAAGTAGTCAAGAAAGAAGTTTTGAAGTGGGTGGATGCCGGGATCATCTATCCCATCTCAGACAGTACATGGGTGAGTCCAACACAAACAGTACCCAAGAAGGCAGGAATCCAAACAGTCACAGATGAGCATGGGGAACAGGTAACAACACGACCTGTCACAGGATGGAGGGTATGTATTGATTACAGGAGGCTAAACACTGCTACCTCTAAGGATCACTTTCCTTTACCCTTCATTGATCAAATAATTGAGAAGCTATCAGGTCAGGAATTTTATTGTTTCTTAGATGGCTATTCTGGTTACAATCAGATTGCAATTCATCCAGATGACCAACAAAAGACCACATTCACATGCCCATATGGTACTTTCACATTTAGGCGAATGCCATTTGGGTTGTGTAATGCCCTAGCCACCTTTCAAAGGTGCATGATGAGTATCTTTTCAGATATGGTTGGGGATTCCCTAGAAATTTTCATGGATGACTTTTCAATCTTTGGTCATTCTTTTGATTCTTGCCTCACTCAACTAACTAAAGTGTTAAAAAGATGTGTTGAAACAAATTTAGTGTTAAGTTGGGAAAAGAGTCATTTTATGGTACAAGAGGGTATTGTTCTAGGCCATGTGGTTTCTAAACGTGGGATGGAGGTGGATCATGCAAAAATCAAAGTTATTTCTACTTTGCCACCACCCACAAATGTCAAAGGGATAAGATCGTTTTTGGGACATGCGGGTTTTTATAGACGGTTCATTAAAGGATTTAGTACAATCACTAAACCTTTATGTAATTTGTTGTTAAAAGATGTTCCATTTGTTTTTGATCATGAATGTCTAACTGCTTTTAACACTTTGAAAGATAAGTTAGTTGAGGCCCCTATCCTACAAGCACCCAATTGGTCACTACTATTCGAAATCATGTGTGATGCTAGTGACTATGCAGTTGGGGCGGTTTTGGGTCAAAGGATTGATAAGAAACCAGTAGCTATTTATTATGCAAGTAAGACTTTATCTGATGCTCAACTTAATTATACTACTACTGAGAAAGAATTGCTTGATGTAGTTTATGCTCTTGATAAGTTCAGGTCTTACATTTGGGGAAGCAAGGTGGTGATTTATTCGGATCATAGTGCGGTGAGATACCTTATGGAGAAGAAGGATGCGAAACCGAGGCTCATTCGTTGGATACTCTTGCTACAAGAGTTTGATTTGGAAATCCGGGATAAGAAAGGAAGTGATAATGTAGTCGCAGATCATCTTTCAAGGATTGGAGTCAATAGTGATGAAGAATCTAATGATATCAATGAATCCTTTCCTGATGAATATTTGCTTACTGTTTCTAAATTACCATGGTTTGCTGACATTGTAAATTATTTGGCTGCAGGTGTATTGCCAGATCATTGGACAAAGCGGAAGAGGCAACAGTTTCTAGCTCAGGTAAGGTATTATATTTGGGATGAACCCGACCTGTTTAAGGTTGGCTCGGATCAGATAATCAGAAGATGCATACCAGAAGAGGAAGTACATGAAGTTTTGTCACTGACACACGCTTCTGCATGCGGAGGACACTTCAGTGGGAAAAAGACAGGCCATCGTGTTCTATCTTGTGGTTTATTTTGGCCTACTTTATTTAGAGATGCATCTGTATTTGCTAAACAGTGTTTGAGATGCCAACAACTTGGTAGCATCTCAAGACGGGATGAGATGCCCATGAAACCAATCATTGTGGTCGATATCTTCGACGTATGGGGAATTGACTTCATGGGACCCTTCCCGAACTCTTATGGTAATTACTATGTTTTGGTGGCAGTCGATTACGTGTCTAAATGGATTGAAGCCATTGCCACCAAAACGAATGACCATACCGTTGTGTGTAAATTTGTTCAATCCAACATATTTTCTAGGTTTGGTATTCCCCGTGTGATCATAAGTGATGGGGGATCCCATTTCAAGAACTTTAACTTTGGTAAATTGCTCAAACGGTATGGTGTCAATCACCGTATAGCTACTCCTTATCACCCGCAAACTAGCGGGCAAGTTGAGGTTTCCAATAGACAAATTAAGGAAATTCTTCAAAAAACGGTTCGCCCGGATCGTAAGGATTGGTCCTTGCGATTG
The DNA here is from genome assembly GCA_009363875.1 of Mikania micrantha. Taxonomy (NCBI): domain Eukaryota; kingdom Viridiplantae; phylum Streptophyta; class Magnoliopsida; order Asterales; family Asteraceae; genus Mikania; species Mikania micrantha. The sequence continues at coordinate 56,126,144 of CM018696.1, forward strand.
AATGATGCATTATGGGCGTACCGAACTGCTTTTAAGACACCTATTGGAACCACACCTTACCGATTAGTTTATGGGAAAGGATGTCACTTACCGGTGGAAGTTGCTCATCGTGCTTTATGGGCAGTGAAATCTGTTAACATGGACTTTGATGATGCAGGTAAAGAGAGGAAGTTGCAGCTGTGCGAGTTGGAAGAATTAAGGAATGAAGCGTACGAATGTGCATCCGCTTACAAAGATAAGATGAAGAAAGTGCATGATGCCAAAATCCGAAACAAGGTCTTTGAAGTCAATCAAAAGGTATGGCTTTATAACTCTAAACTGAAATTCTTTCCAGGGAAGTTAAAAAGCAAATGGTCGGGACCACACGTTGTCACACGCATTGGGAGCTTTGGTGACATCGAAATTGAAGACGTGAAAGACAAGACTCGTCGTGTGGTTAATGGACATCATCTCAAGCCGTATTTGGAAGCAAGTGTCATCAACAAGGTACAAATGGATTCGGTGAACTTTCTCGTAGAGTCGCCAACATATGCAAAGGACTAAACAAGGTACGACCATGTCGAGCTAACGACATTAAACTTAGCGCTTGCGGGAGGCAACCCGAGAACTTTGTGGGTATGTTCACTAGAAACCCTACGAGACTTCACTCGTCCATCCGGGCTACCGGAAGGTTTAAAAGGCTTGTTGCATACGCTAAATGCAACCGTGTACCCTACGAAAGTGAGGTTTAGGTTACTCATTCACCTCAGGCTATTTCATGCACTTACAAACACAATCAAGTGCCTCCTGATGCGAAATTGTGTGTATTCTAAGAAATCAATTGCACCTCGGGGCGAGGCACTGAAAATCGGGGGGTTGGCGGATATGCAACATATTGCGGGAGTTAAAATGTGGTGTATACAGTCGTAATTAGTTAGTTTTAACTAGATTATAAAATAGGATAACTAATATTTGTTATTTTCTTTTAACTAGGTGTAGTTAGTTTTTTTCATTAGGTTTAATTAAATTGTTTTTAGATTTTAATTAGAGTTTTTATTATTAGATTTTTATTATTAGATTTTCTTTTAATTAGGTTTAATAAAGTTTTGCTAATTAAAATTAAATTTTTAAATTGTTGTGTTTTCTAAAAAGTTCAAAAAAAAAAAAAAAAAAGGGTACCGGCGTATCATACGCGGGTATGGGGCGTATCATACGCCGGGGGCTTCAAAAGCTCTGTGTTACGCCACAAATTGGGTCACAATACGCCACTCATCAGCCATATAGGCGTATGATACGCCGGGGGGGCGTATCATACGCCGGGCACCCCTCCGACCCCGTTTTGACCCGTTTTGACCACTTTGACCCGCGTTTTTTCACCCCACGACCCGGAATTTGACCCAAAAACACTAAATACGGGATCCATGAGCAAATCCAACCATTCTCCTTCCAAAAATCCACCTTCTTCCTCCTTCCACTCACCAAAAACACTAAACAAACCCTAGATCATAACTCACTCGTTTCTCCACCGATTTTCGCAAACCTTATATGCATTTTGAGTAACTTTTCGAGGGGAACACAACCATCCACCCAGATTTTTGAGATTCCCTTCCGTTTGTGAGATCGGGTAACATAAAGAGGACGAATTTTTTGGGTTTTGCTCAAAATCTCTCAATTTCTTCTTCCACTCTCAATTCTTTGTTTCTACAAGGTCAAGGTATGTTATCCCATTTCTATTTCAGCAGAAATAATGCTAATTTGACATGTATATGCTTATCTTAGCATTTTTGTTGCTTTTATAGTGAAACATGGTATGCTTGATTATTGATTGAACTTGAAACATAGACTTTGCTTGCAATTAGTGGTAGGTTAGAAAGATTAGGCTCAATCATGAATGGGTTTTGGTTTTACAAATGTAACGCCTCCAATGAGAAATTAAATAAGGCTTAGACACCTTTATAATGGGAAGTATGGACTTACATTTTGTGAACGGTTAATTTGATGTGGGGAGGGAGAATCACATTCTAAGATAAGTAAGGCACAAATGTGGGGATGGTGGGTTAGTAATGAGTGCTTGAACTTCAACATGGAAATAAAACAATGTGATGAACAATGGCTTTGTGTCGTGCATTATTTGCTATTGGTGCTGCTTAACATAGTTGTAAGTGTTATACTTGTTGACTCAATTGATTTTCCAACTTACTAATTATGTGTGGTTGTCTTTGTAGGACATGGGTCGCACAAAAGCTACCGGCTCAAAAGGCAAAGAGGTTGCCTCATCATCCAATCAATCTAAAAGACAAAGACTAGCCGACCAAGAATCGGATTCCGATTTTGAGATGGAGGATATGAACATGTACGATGATGATGAAGACATTGTGGTGGGGGATCAACCCCAATGGACGGGAAATGCCCCACTGAACACCTTCGATCCTATTTGGCAACCCGTCCTCTATAGACAAAAGATGCAAGCGGTCTCAAGCATCAAGAAAGTCCTCGTCTGCGAGCGAGCCGTGCAACTCGACCAGTTTAGCATTTTTGGGGTCGTTCAATGTTTAGAAGGTCTTGGATGGGAAAAAGTTCTGAAATTCAACAACAACAATTTAGACAACGTCTACATGAAAGAGATTGTAGAGTGGATGGCCACTCTAAGGAAAGATGAGGGGAATAACCCACCAAAGACCACACGATTAATTGGAACAATAAACGGGAAGGAAATGGTGCTGTCATTTGAAACAATGAACAAGATTGTCAAGTTCGATACAAAGCCACAAAGGGTGTATGTGTATCCCGACAGGATGCAAATTTTAGGTGAAGCCACAAACGATGATGAATGGCATGCAATGGTTCAAACTTTATTTGCTAGAGTACCAGATGACATGCCAAAGAAACTGGCGAGGAGCGATCTGAAAGTGCTCCCAAAACTCCTGTCACTTATTTCTACATTCAATGTGATACCAAGACTTGGGGACAAGCTGTTCATTAGGAATTTTGAGGTCAGGGTACTGCATGCCCTAGTCACCGGACACCCCAAGCTATCTTTTCGGCAATTGGTACTGTTAAATGTTTGGGAAAGCAGGGTCAGCAAGGCAAGATGTTTGTTGCCTCATTATAGGTTGTTGTCAAGCTTGTTGCTTAAACAGAAGGTGGTCACTTCCACCACCCCATTCGAGAAAATGACACAACGTTACTTCCGATTCGATCGGTTAGCTGCTTTCGGTTGGATTTACAGGGAAAGGCCAACCGAACATGTTCTCATTGATGATAAAACTCAGAGGCAGCTTGTTGTGCCCAAAGAAGGAGTAGCACCACCTGATGAAGAAGAGGCCGAACAGCGGGGACCTGCAGAAACGGAGGGGTCCCACCAACCCCATCTGTCAACTTTTGAATCAACACCCTTCACTGAATCAATTCTGCAGGGGAGGCCTGCAGGTTTTACTAGATGGCCTGAAGATGCAAGAGCCAATTGGGACCGGATGACCGCCTGGAGGAACGAAGACATCCAGTACAGAGACACCCATAGACAGTATGAAGAAGAGTTAAGGAGGGAAAGGAGGGATCAGGCGGAGCAGGCAGAACTGTATGCTAGGGCCGCGGCTTACAGGTTAAAGGAGTTTCGTAACGATTATTTTTTGCAGGAAGAAGCCGTGCAACAACGCACCGATTACCTAGCTGGATACACTTCCCAGGTGCGGCCTATGCAAGTGGACTATCCAAGCCTGCCACCGTACGTTCATGGAGATCAACCCCCAAGGTATCCACAAATGTTCAACCCATCTCCATGGGTCCCATACCAACATCCTGGAGACCAAGGATCCAGCACTTCAGGGGGTTCAGATCCTTTCAACATGCAGTCTCTGCAGGAAAGTTTAATGGGAAGATGGTTTGGGCCACCAATGCCCAGACCACCATACGACGATGATTTCCACAGCACTCACTGATCGCATGTGATCAGGTCCATGTGCTTGTTCCTTTAAACTTGTCTTGATGTTAAACAATTGAACTATGATGTGTGGGGTCTCAAACTTGACAACTGCTACTATGTTGGTTGGGTGATCTAGGTTAATGGAACTAGGTATTAATGATTAGCTCCTATCTTATACCTGTGATGAAACAAATGATTACATTGAGGGCAATGTAAGATTAAATGTGGGGATGGGGTGATTAGGGGTAATTTTCAAAAATTTTGCAAACTTTTTCCAATACAAGTCTAAATGTGCACGAAAACATGGTTTGAAAATAAAATGGGGGACACATGATTGAACCAACTAATAAAGTAGATTCTTAAAGTGTGATTAATCTTTTAAGTTGCGGAATAAAGTATTCTTGACAAGCAATCCGTAAGTGTTAATAGTATTGCATGACTAAGGATATGAAGTGGAGAATGAGTTGTTAGGTGTATCACATTGTAACCTTTAACCACCGTTTCTGTGAGATATTGAGCCTATGTCGAGCAAAATATGGTAATAGAAATACATGCTCATTTTCTTTGATGTGTGATGACTATAGTGAACACCTAAGGTAGAACTTGTATTGTCAATGCAATTTAAGATCACAACCTAGAGGCATTAGGAAAACCCATTGTTTTAGCCTGTTTTACTTGTTTACCTACCCACACAGCAAATTTCCTTAGTCGCCCCGTTGAGCCAAAGACCTATTCAGTTGTTAACCCTGAAATTAGCCACAATTAGCCTTGCTAGCCTTTTAAAAAGTTTAACCCATGTGGTGAATCCAAAGCAGGAAATATTCATGTTTGAAATGAGAAAGAACAAAAGAGAAAAACAAGAAACAAAAAGAATAAAGATTGTGCAAAAGGAGGAATAAGAGGAGAAACATGTACAATACAAAACATGTGCACAAGTAAGCTTATCAAAGTGTTGACTGTATAGTGGATTCACCCATTCTCGCCGGTAATTACATCAACCATACCCACCTTAACCCAAGCCAACCCAAAAAAGTCCTCTTGATTTGTGTATGTCTTAGTAATCAGTGATGGAGAGTTGATTGCCTTGCAAGCTTATACTAAGGGTGTTTCACCATAGGAGTGAGTGTCATAAACATACTAGTTCATAATTACTAGTCCATATATGAAACCGAGTGGAGTGTGCATTGTGAGACATGTGAACGCATATGATGATTCATTCGACATGGAATATATGTAGTTGTGTAGGGTATTGGCATTTATGGATTGTTTGATAGATGTAAATCTATTGCACGTTGTAAGTCTTGGGGATTGATCATGATTTTTGAATTTCTTTGTTATTGGGGAGGTTATGGACAAACCATTAGTTGAATAATCATTGTTAAAGTGTGCATGAGACTTTGCTTGGGGCAAGCAAAGGGCAAATGTGGGGATGTGATGGTTTGGGTAATTTCATGTGATTTAGGTGCGTAATGATGTGTTTTTAGACTTTAAATCCATGGAATATGGTGATTGTTTGTGTGTTTTGATGATTTGCAGGTATTCGGGTGAAGAAAATAAGTGGTTGATGTCCAAGAATCAAAGGGTGGTCAAGAAATGGTGCTTGGGAGGCCAAAACATCCAAAAATGAAGGTTTTCACGAAGTGGTGTATCAACACGGCGTATCTGGGGCGTATCACAGAGCAAAATCACCCAGGAGATCAGCTGGGGCGTATCATACGCCCTTGGGAGGCGTATGATACGCCGGGGTCAGCCCGAATTGCGGAATTTCTCCGTTTTGCCACATATTTAAGCCTAAGGACCTAGGGTTTCTGGATAACTTCGACTTGGGCGACTTTTGGAGGTTCTAGGGGGTTTTCAAGGCTTAGGAACTCATCAATTAACACTTCCAAACACCACGGTGATTCCCGAATTGATGATTGCGCACAACCGAATGACGCTTCAAGGCTAAATCCATCGAAATCACGCCCGGGTGAATGGTTAGTTAGGTTTAAAGGTTTTTATGAGTTTAATTGTAATTGACTACAAACTATAGTTGGTTTTTATCTTTCTCATTGTTTGTATGTTGCTTTTCGTATTGGATTGAACGATTTGACTTTTCTGATTTGATTGCATGTTCATCATTTTTCAGTTTATAATTGTGAAACATTGAATGTCAATTGGGTTATCACTTTCAAATTGATATTGGTAATTGGTATCCTAAGCTTAAACTTAGTTGGTTTTCATCAATTAATTACCGAAATTAGGGTTTCCATTTATGAATGTCCATTCACACGAAAAGTAACAATTCATGTTTATGTGATTGTCTTGATCAATTGAATCATAAAGGTTCCTACTTTCCTTCTAATTCAAATCCCGGGTGTGATTCGTTTTTATAATTAAGTTACAAATCAATTGCTTTCCTTGTTAATTTGCTAAAAATTAGTTTTCTTTCCAAAGTTCAAACAACCATCGATTTTACAAATTATCGTCTAGTTAAGTTAGGTTGAATCAAACAACGATACACCATCCACCTAAACTCTTCGTGGTTCGACACCCTACTTACCCTACTAGTTAAGGTAGCTAGGAACACACTCATTAACTCTTATTTGATCGGTACTTCGACGTCGGTCATCGTGTTGACACTTTTTCTTAAACATGTATTCTCAGGTAGCTGACAGGATCAAGGATCAGGAAAGCACTTAGGGGACTGAGCATAGGACCCGCATGCATTTATTTATGTCTTCCTTTCAAACAATTTTAATTATGTTATGTATTAAACATCATAGTGTTTAACAATTGTATTTCCGCTGCATTTATCAACTTCTAACATTTCCGCTGCTATGATAATGTATTTCCACTACAACTTATTTTGTTATCATTTATGACGAACTTGTGTCTTGAAAACATATATAGAGTTGTTCTATATGACCTTGAGCTGTGATTCTGGCCACGTCACACCCACGTGGACTGACACCACGAGTGGGAAATCTGGGGTGTGACAGAAATTTTTGCATAAAAACAGTAAGAATCATAAGGAGTTTCACATACGGCATGCTAAAATTATAATAGCAAAAATCTAGTACAAAAAACAAAACTTTGTACAAAAAAGCAAAACGAAATCCAGTACAAAAAATCCAAAATCTAGTACAAAAATATTAAGCACAAAAAAATAAAAATCAAGCACAAAAAACAATAATACAACACAAAAACACAAAAAAACAGTAAAAAAATACATAACAAGAAAAGAATCTAATTCAAAAAATAAAAATATAGTACAAAAATTAAGATGTTATACTCAATTTATCATGTCATATGTCAAACTATTGTTTGTTCTTACTCTTTTTACGTAAAAATATTTTATTATTCGATTTTTCCCTGTAAATTTTAATAATAAAATTGACAAAATACTTTTTCTGATACATAAAAGTAATGACAAAATAACACTACATGATTTAAAATATAAATCATAATGATGAATGCATATAAGACAATAACCTAAAATACATGTTTTCAATAAGTTCTAAAAAATGAAAAATAATAAATTAAAACAACTGTGTATTTTAATATATAAAACATAAAAATTAAATAATAATAAATTTATTTAATATATAGAAACAATGATAAAAAAATGAGCTAATTAAAAACTAAAACACAATAACCTGAATTTTGTGTTTTCACAATAATGAGTTATGAAAAACATAATAATGGAATAATATGATTGTTTACTTCTGATATGTAAAACATAAAATTAAATAAAAAAACAAACTACTTTGATGTATAAAAAAACAAGGACAAAATAACACAAAGTTAGCTAAAATATAAAACAAAATAACATAAAACATAAAACAGAATGACCAAAACTTATTAAAATATTAATAAAATACTACATGTCAACTGTACAATTATTCTCATCCTTTTTACAATTATAACTATTTATAATAAAACCTTATACTAATTACCAATATTTTTATTGAAAATGTTTATATAGACAACTTTTATGAACTACATTCAACTCTCTTTTTATTGCTTTTAAAGTCAAAAGGTTGCTCTTTAAGGATTTAAAGTGGCTTTGTTGCTGTTGTCATTGTCTCGTAATGGCGTAGGAAAGTATGTGTTATTTGTGCAATTTAACATGAATAACGTGAAATCACCACCCTATAAGTTGGGCAAGGTCGTCTCTTGAAGATTATATGCCATGTGCGAATGCTAAAAATGGACCCTTATGTATGCCTTTATGATAATTAGTTTGTTAATATGAAGTGAGTTAATTTGTTTATTGACTTAAATTTTAAAATGTAAAGAGTTATTGGATCAAATGTTTAAGGAAAAAGTTTTTGAACTTTTATAAAATTTGTAATTGCGTTAAATATATTTAAAAAATTGGAATATAAATTATATGTGTGTTGTAAAATAAATTAATATATATAATATATTCAATTTTTTTTAAAAAAATTAGAGCCCCTAAAAAATGGGCCGTATGCGGTCGTACCTTCCACACATGCTTTATGACTCCAATGAAGGTGGCCGTTGAGGTTTATGTGGTTTTTCTTAAGTTTTGTGAGAAGTTAGGAATTTGGTTAAGAATTGTTGCAAATCTGAAGTTTTAGAAAACATGAAAGATGCGGTTTTGATAAAATAAGGATTGTAATGGAATATGGGTGAGGTTCAATGATGTAAATAGGTCGGTAGAGACATTACCTATTAAAAATAAGGTATTATATTTAAATTCAAATAAGGAAAGATTATTTGAGGCGTAATTTAAAAATATGAATAGGAGTAAGATAGTGTGAGTATTTAAAAAAAAATATCTCTCTTATAAACGAAAGAGTAAATTATATGAAAATTTCGTATGGTTTAATATGAATTATGTATTATGAATTTTGTAGCTTGTTAAAATGATTTATGAAGTATGCTACTGCTTTCATTTTGGTTTCCTCAAATATTCGTATTGAACAATATTTTATTTATTATTATAACTAACTAAAGAAATTTGAAAAAAAATCTGACGATTATATCACAGATGTTACATTAACAATTTTAAAAATGTTTCAAACAAATTATTAAAAATGTAAATTTTATAAGGTAAAAATGATATATTTGACAGTAATATAACATGATTAAAAAAAAGGAACTTAGGAAGGACACTTAACAAAACCCAATGCAAGTGCTCCTAAATCACCTAACAAAACCTCAAATGAAGTGGTGTTGTGGTTAAAATGAATGAGAGACAACATGTAGGTCTAAAGTTCAATCCCCATATGGAGAAATTCTCCTTAGAGGTCACCGACCCGGTTGCTTACGACCGCACTTTACATGCTCATCTCGGTTAGTCGGGTATTTGAGGGACCAGGGGGTTTACCATGCAAATGGGTTCCCATAGTTATAAAAAAAAAAAAGTCACCTAACAAAAAACCAACTAACCTTAGTTTGTTTAGTTCATGCCATGACCTAAGATCTAAAACCGACAACCGATAGGAGAGGTGGTTCTGGGTATTAATGGTGGCAAAAAAGAACTTAATTAGGAGGGGCACTGTCACTTCAGTAAAGTAATTGCGAATACAAAATGGTTCATTAAAAACATTTACGAACCAAGAGAGATAACAATACAACAATTATGGACAAGTTTATACAATTTAAACCGTAAATTAATGCTAAATAAAATAATTATAAAGAAATTTGAAGCTACTCTTTCGTTAGGGAAATGAAGTTAGGTGAGTTCTTTGTAACCCATTTTTTATACCGTTTTATATTTTGGGTTGGCATGCATAACAACAAAAAAAAGGTAAAGTATGCTAAACTAAGTTTTATAAAACTCTATGCAAATTGTTGTCAAAAATTTTGTTTTGGCTAATAGAAAAAATCAACTACTATTGATCGAGTATTTTTCATAAATGAAAAAAGTTGAAAAGTCTATCTTATCGGGACGAGATTTTACCTACCCTTCAAGGAAGATTAGCCCTCACAATATTTGTCGAGTATAGGGGTTGATAGATCAATTAATTGTTTTTGACTAGTGATGACCGAGCCTGATAATGAGTGAACGTGACTTTAGACACTTGTTTATTGAAAGATTGCCAATGACTTATTAATCTGTAGTTTATTATGAGTTGTTATAAATTTGATATAAATAGTGATTTGGTGTTTGGGATATATTTGCACAATGTTTCTTTAATTTTCTCCCGTTTCTCTTTTATATTTATACATTAACGAATTTATTATATGAACCACAAAACTTAGAATCACCAATTGATTACTTTGATTATGCATGCAAGAAATGAAAGGCATAATTGTGTAGGTGTATTTCGGATGTTGTGAAACATTTTGATTTTGCATGTAACTTTAGATATGTATTGAATTATGTATTCATACATGGATGAATGTTATATCTGACATTAACGTCTTTCTTATGTAATTTATAAATTTTCCTTTGTATTCTTCATGATTGCCGGCCACTTGTTCTTGAGTAAATCGAGTTAGTGGTGTGACCTGAGAGAGGAGGAGCCCAAAAGTTGGTAATTGTGTCCGACGCAATGCACATGAGAGAGTGGTGGCGCGGTGGATGACCGGCACACCTGGCTAACAACACGATGGTGACACATGATAAAGTGGCTATAGCGGTGCTTGGCGTATCCCATGGTGGCTGGAAATGAGAATGGTTAGGCTATCATACACTGTTGATTTAATCTTGATCGGGTAATTGGTTCGGGTCAAGTCGGGTACGGGTCGGTAGCTTATTAATTAGTCATATGTTTAATTAGATCATGGGTAGTTTTTAATATTGAAAGAATCTAAGTAGTGGGTCTAGGTTGTAGGAGTAGTGGGTCAAAACATGGGTTAGTGTTTATTTCTTATATATGTAAGTATGAGTATGAATGAAAGTGTGAGTTAGTTTTATTACAGAAAATTCTTGTTTGTGAGTATTTTGTTTGTGTGTGATTTGGGGCCTGAACCAACATACACAAAGTAAAAAAAAAAAAAGATATTAGGGTTTTGTGTGTTATTTTAAACACAATTGATTTGGGTTATCCTTAATCTCAACCTAGAGGCTAGATCCCCCGTTTATAGAGATGGGGTGTAAAACCTAATTCTATTTTTAGGGTGTAAAATCACCCTCTTTAGCCTACTAAGAGTGTATTGGATTTTTAGTTCATTATGTTTTAAAAAATAAACCACTTAATTATATGAGTGTAAACGATTCCAGCCGGCTCATGAGATATACTTGAGATCGAATTGGTGAAAAGCCCGAACGAGCCGAGTTTAGACGAGTCTAAGCCCGAGCTTAAACCTTGAAATATATCTTGTTTTGTTATTAAGCTAAAGTTTCACATGTCGAATTTGATCCGAATCACGAGTCTAAACTAGGCTTTTTATTTACTTAAAAATGTGCCTTGCAAATATTTAATATGAGAGAAAAACAAGAAAACAATTTTAGATAAGCTATAATACTAACAAGTATCTGGTGAATACATTTTTTTTAGGGAAAATTACCAAAATAGCCACTTTGACCAGATTTTTACACAATATGTCCATTTGACTTTTCAAAAGCAGAAATGTCCATCACCTTTACGGGCGTCGGCGCCTGTATACTTACGGGCGGCCGCCTGTTTGAGCCCCAATCAGAGATCGCCATTTGTCCTACACAGGCGCCCACGCCTCTTAAATCTGACGTACGCCCTTTAAAAAAGTAAGTTGTCACGGGCGTCGGGCCCACCCTGACACCTTTGTCACGGGCGTCCGCCCCTAAAAAATAAAAAAAATAAAAAAGTCGTTTAAAAAAAATTAAAAAAAATAGAAAAAAAATAAAAAAATAAAAAAGTACAGTCGGACGCCTGTAAAGTACAGGCGGGCGCCTGTAAAGTACAGGCGGACACCTGTAAAGTACGGGCGCCTGTAAAGTACAGGCGGACGCCTGTGACACGTTTTCCGAAAAAAAAGTCTTGGACGCCCGTAACTAGGTTCGGACGCCTGTGTGTTCGGTCCCGGCGCCCGTTAAGGACACATGGCGAAATCCCATTGGATCTCATATAGGCGGCCGCCCGTAAGTATACAGGCGCCGACGCCCGTAAAGGGGATGGACATTTCTGCTTTTGAAAAGTCAAATGGACATATTGTGTAAAAATCTGGTCAAAGTGGCTATTATGGTAATTTTCCTTTTTTTTTATTATATAGTATGTGTGTATATATATGTATATGTTACAATATGTATATAGGGTTAGGTTATAAAGTTTCAAAACTTTAATAGTCTAGAAAAGAATCTCATATACTAATTTAAAATAGAAAAGTGCATGCATGCCACCTCAAAGGTGAAATTTAAATTGAAAATTAAAGCGTCCGAAGAATGTAATGTGTATCGAAAACATTGTTTACTTTTTAACAGTTTTTTCTTTTTATTAAAAGTTCATAATTTTTTTTATATTTTATTATAATTTTCTTAAGTACATCATAAAAATAAGCATTTTTTATCTTTTCATCAAGTATATTATTATTATAATAACAAAATGATGAATTGGATGTTATATGAAATTGTGTGTTTTTATTTCAGTGAAACTGTATGTTTTATACTATTTTTAAATGTGTATGAAATTTGGAGTTTTATGTTGTTTTTTGGATGATCGTCAAACTAAGCATTTTATAAACTTTTTTTACAGAATAAACACAAATGGTAACAATGTTTTTTATATATTTATTTTTCAAATGTTTTTTCATATATTCATGATGTTTTTTTAATATATTAACATTTTATGATGTTTTTATCTTGAAAATACACATAGTATTTTATTCCGCTAATGCTCGTGGTGTTTAATATATATATATATATATATATATATGTATATATGTAATGCTGAGAAAAATAATGAAACTTACATTGATATAATTACTAAATATTGAAAAGAAATGATAATACTTGAATTAAAGAGAAAAATGAAATAAGTTTAATGTTATTTTTATTAAAGAAAGTAACACTTTATAATAAAGCTATTAATGTGTAAAAATTAAAAGAAAATAAACGTTAAAAAAATGAAAATGTAGGTTAAATATGACCTTTTGTCCTTTTGACCTTTTGTGTTGTAACAAATTAACCAAAATACCCTTTTCATTTATTAAATAAATTTGACACATGATATTATCGTATATAAATATGTATTTACATACAATAATGTATGGACCAGTTGCATTAAAAACAAACTTTTACGAAGCTTATAAATAATTACTACTATTTCGAATAATAGTCAATTATTATTCATATTTATAACTGTCGTCATTGATGCCTATATATGTCCAACATTTTATCTTGATACACTTCGTTATTTAACCATTAAGGATCAACTTCATTAGTAATATAAATTGGTGTTGACATTTCAAATTTTAACACACAAGATTCAACAATGCTATCATAAACTTGTTAAATTTCTTTATTAAATATACTCACTGTCACAAGTAATCAACTCATTGGTTAGATGATAAACCTCTCAAACTGCCAAAGGGTGTTTGTACATGAAAGTAGATGAACATTTCAATTGCTATAAATATAAATATAATAGATCATGGCTTGCTTGTACATACAAAGTTCCATACAATGGTTCAACTAGGTTGTCTTATAAATCTTTAGTACATCTATAGTGGAATAAGCCATGCTAGCCATCATCAGACAATACCGACTAGAGGTGGCAATTATTACCCAAATCAATAGAAATAAGTTGGTTTGCGTAAACAATTGTTGTATAATAGGTTGAAATGTGTAACATCATAATATTGAATGGGTTGAGATGAATAACACTTAAACACAATACGACTCAAAATAGGTAACCAAAAAAATATGTAAATGCAATGGATTTAAACATTTAAGAATGATTAATAACATATTTGATAAGAAAATCAGTAAAAATTATCCTTATAGACTATTTGTTTACTTATAACACATTTTAACTAATTAAATTGATGTTTTTAAGAACAATCCATGTAGACCCGAATTGATTTTGCTTAAAACCCGCTCTGACCCGCACTCATTCTGACCCAAACCCGTTCTGACCCATTACCCAATCCGACCATTTTACCAGGCATAGCCATGACAAATTCCCAAGGCATATCAATAGTCTTATTTTCTTGTCATATTTTAAGTATTCATAAACCTCTCTAGCAACTATTACTCATTTTTATTTTGATCATAAAAGCTAACTATTTATGGTGGATTCTTCTTAGATCTCTTATCCAAGCTCTCCATATGTGACAATTTATTTTAATCTCTTATGTTAAAATCAGATATAAAAAACATGTCTTGAATTGATGATTAAAAGATCAAAAGAACGATTCAAGCTAGGATCAAGAGAACGATTCAAAGGAACGGATACCATTTGTTGGATCAATTTTTCTTGCTCTATGAACTAATAATATTAAGAGTTTAAAGAATGAAAAATATGAACATAAATAAAGAATAATAATGATCAAGAACACTCAAGAATAATTATATATCTATACAAAACGAATTATAAATAGTAAAGTTTCATTGTTGAAGCTTGATGTGCAAGTTGGATGGGTTTTTTTTGTATGTTCTCTTTCTACATATATATTTGGCAATGCAAGTTTTGTTCTTCCTCCGACAGACGTATGTTCGAACATCAATTAGGGTCGGTTTTTTTCTTAGGTTTTTCTTTTATGTTTTTTCCTTGACTTGTACCCTATGTTTGAGTTCCAATTTAAGATTTTTATAAGTGTATCACCTCCAAAAACGTGAGTCGTTAACAGATCCCGCACCCGCAACAACATATAGGTTGCGTAATCTAGTTAAGAACAAAACAATCAACAAATGATCATAAAAACTCTAGAGGGATCAATCGATTATTAACCATTTTTTATGATTCTATATACTATAAACCTTTCTAATTTATTATGACTAACACCAAATAAAATATTTGATTGTATTTAAATCTATTATTCTAGAATGTTCAAAAGCGTTGCATGGTAAGACTTAGATTGCTCCTGCTAATGCTTCTTAGCATAGTGGCTAATTATTTATTCGCATATAAGTTTTCACATTTCAAATCATGTCTCTTTCAAATAAAAATATATAATGTTTTCACATTTCAAATCATCTCTCTTATTATTTGCAATTATCTTCTAGATATTATATGAATAATAATATCTAAAAATGGACTGCTTTATAATTATTCATACAATACCTAAAAGATGATTGCAAATCTTTATCCTAGACAAAGGGGCTAGTTTACCTTAATCTTCAAGTAGATCTTGAGTACAATATTAATTTCTGGGATGTTTGGTTTAATAAGTGTTGAATCAGTAAAATGTCTGAATTATTTACACTCTATGCAAATTTTAATAACCTAAGAGGCTAGCTCGCTGATTCCGATGTATTTTTTGGTGAAACAAACAGTTACAACCTCTAACTGATTAAAAGGTATCGTTTTAATGAAATTAATAAGAGACTGTTAAACAAACCCCTTCGTCTTTTTTGAAGTTTTACACCCCTTAAATTGTTAGGGAAATAGAGTAATTTGATGTTAGGTTTATATGTGTTATGATTTCGATCCTCTACTTATCATATTAATGGTGTTTTTATAACAAAAACTACATTTTATAAAAGGACAATCCATTGAAGTGAGAATTATATTATGCAAAGTAATTTTCCTACGTAAATTCTAGATGATCCAATCAATAGAAATCTTTAGTTTAACAAAATTGCAATTCATCATCTTAGAATTGACTTTTTAATTTTTGGAGTTTTAAATTAACTAAATTGAAACCAAATTAGTATATTCGTTTTCAAACACTATTTGGTTGCTAATTTTTGAACCGAATAGTCTTAATAATAAAATAGTAATATTATTATCGTTATTATTTTAAAAATAATTTTTCTTAGATTTTACATAAATAAAATTAATTTTTAGAATGACTTGGAACGCAGACACCGAAGATAAGATTCCAACCGTTCTCTCGGATTTAACGCTCCGGGATATATGCCTGCGTTCATCCCAAGAAGAGCCCCACAACTAACACTGTCTCAACAAATATGTATAAACTATACTCAAACCCAAGAACATCCATAGGAAAGTCAAGAGGGTAATCATTAAGTTAGCTTTGTAAGGTTATGGATTCAAATCCTAAACAAAGGGGTTAGTAGCGGGTTTTACCACATAATGGACTTCCTCCTGAGGAGCAGGTGGATTTGCTTAATTCAGCGCTCGCCAACATCCGAGCTTGAAATACCGGGTAGTTGGTAACGGACTATGGTCGTAGCGTGTGAGTTGTTGGCCCGAGGATTCATTTGGGCTATGAAAAGACATGTCGTTAAGCCCTTGTTAGCTGTTAAAAAAATCATTAAGCTAAAATTTTGTTAGTTCATGTACAAAGTCATCAAATAAATAAGAATACAAGTCAAAACTTTGGCAAATATATAGCTTATCTAAGTTTCTGACTTGTATCATATATTTGGGCTCACAAGAGTTTGACTTCTTTTTTAAAAGTTTTAACTTTTATTGGTTATTAATTGACTTTTATTGTGCACGCAATATTTTGACTTGTGATTTTCTCCCTTTTAAAAGTCAAAAGAAAAGAGCATACAATAAAGTCAAAATCGTCCCGCTAAATAATTAATTCAATTTATAAACAAAAGGTTATCAAATATCAAATATTATATCGCCCGTGGACGTTCACCTGTCGTAATATATTCTGGAATATCATGAAAAATGTATTTTTGTTTTAATTTGTAATATATAACGAAGCTAGTTTTAATAGCAAGAATAAATTATTTTTTATTTTCTTATTTGTTTGAATTTATTACATAAAACATAAAACAACACATGGTTTACTTACGCTCTGTTTTACGGTTGTTTTTATAAAGAAAAGTAAAATGAAACCGAAGAATATTTAAAATATTTGTATTCATGATTTTTTTAATGAAAGAAGTGAAAGGAAAAAAAGGACATGAAAGGAAAACATTTATCATTTTATTTAATTTATAATAAAATTTAGTAAGAGTATAACTGTAAATTTTTTTAATATTTCTTTCAACTTAGGAATACATAAAATTCATACTTTTTTTTCTCTTCCGTCAAACTATTAAACACGAAATAACGAATCTAAATCATACAAAGTATGTTTAAAGTTTCATGGTTAAGAGACTTATAATTAAGAAGTTGGTTGACTAATTAGAGATGTTTTTTTGATAAAACAAACAATTACAGTCTTTGACTGATTTAAAGATATTTTTTTGATGAATTTATTAAAATGCTATAAACAGACCATGAATCTTTTTCAAAAGACATGATATATTGAAACTCATTTTCCCATATAATTTCGAGTCCTTCTCTCATTATAACGTAAACGAGGCGACCATAAAAAAAAAGTCAGATTTGACTCCATTTGGTTATTTGCGTTGATCTAATATTATTTTTGGTTTGTCAACATCGATGTTTTGGAAGCCAAATCTCGATTAAAATGGTTAATTTTCATAAACAATCTACTTATTATAATCTTCCTAAACTAATAAATAATTATATTTAGGAGACACTTGTCAATTTTTTAGCATATCAAAATATTCATTTTCCCACCTATTACTTGACCCAAAACTAATTTTTACACGAATTTTTGTATACCCAAATAAACACGCCTTATTTTACACTTTCAATAAATTAATCGCAAACTATAATTCTTGTATTACTGATTTTTCATTTGTATGATTTTTTTCTTTTTAAAAGATTAACTCACTAATGATTGTATACATATTTAAAAATTTATTGATTCTTACTACCCAACCCGTGTAATATAATGGTTTCTATGCTAGTAAAATAATATATAATAAAATAATAAATAAATGTTTTTATAAACACTTGTCATGTTCTTACAATACCTTAAAATTGGTTCACATTTCTCTCTAGTATTAAATATTTATATATATTTTACTAGGTTAAATGTCATGTGTTTAAAGAAATATGTTATTATTTTAAGACTCAAAATATTAAATTATATGAAATTGTAATCGTATTTTATATTAAAAACCATCTTATATTTTCTAAATTTTTACTGATAATTATTCATTATATTTCTTTATTTAATCCGTATAATACACGGGTTACTAAGCTAGTATAATATATATATATATATGGCTTTTTCTTCCTCCATTTTCTTTTATTAAATTAAAATAATTTTATTTAATTTGTTAAATAATATGATTATATTATATGTTATATATTTTTATATTATATTTTTATAAAATATATTTAAAAGATATATGATGTGTTATTTAAAACAAATAAATTAAAAAATTATTTATTTAACATGAGTAATACATAGCTTTTTTACTTAGTTATACAAATATATGAGTTAATAAGTTAAAAAAATTAGTGTATCACATGGTTAATTAAAGACAAAATTAAATAGCAATTAGTCATGATAACTTAAAAATTATATAAATGATTAAGTTATAGTATTGGTATTAAACAAAACTTTGAATTCAAGCTATATTCTATTATAATTGTTTTTTTGTTAAATATCCAAGTTTTTATTAAATTATATTAAAATATATTTTTAATAATAATAATAATAATAATAATATTTAATATAAGAGAGCAGTGAATATAACAAGGACTACCTTATTGACATGTCTATCACAAGAGATGATTCGTAAAACTGTAATAAATAATACAAATTAGTAATTTAGAATTAAAAATAGTAAAATGATTTTTGGAGATAATTTTGTGTTGTTGAAATTGCATAATAAAGTTAACTGAAAATAGATTGTTAATTTAATTGAAAGTAAGGTTTAGGTTGTAATAAAAAAAAAAAGATTAGATGGTGAGAAGTGTGAGATTCTGCGGTTGAAAAGTGACATTTTTCTGATTTTTAAAAGGGTATTTTAGTCATTGTGTTTAATGTATCGAACCATTGTGTAAAATGTCTTTATTATTGTGCTTTATTTTAATATCATAGTATGTTATTTTGTTATTGTTTTTTATGCATTAAATAAATTGTTTTATTTAATCATTTATGCGTTTTGTATTAAAAGTACATAATTGTGTTATCTTATCATTGTTTTTTTTAAACTCATAATAAAAAAAAACATAAATTATCTTAATTTTTTGAATAATACATTTTGATCATTATGATTTAAGTTTAGGTCATTGTGTAATATATTTATCATTGTGTTTTATGTTCATATTTTGTGTAATATACCAATCATTGTGTTTTATGTTCAGGTCATTGTGTAATATATTCATTATTTTGTTTTACGTTCAGGTTATTGTGTAATATACTCATTATTTTGTTTTACGTTCAGGTCATTGTTTAATATACTCGTCATTATGTTTTACGTTCAGGTTATTATGTAATATAACTCATTATTGTGTAATATCCTTATCAATATGTTTTACCTTCGGGTTATTATGTAATATACTAATTATTGTGTTTTACGTTCATGTCATCGTGTTATATGTATTTATCATTGTGTATACGTTGTAACTTATTTCATGTTTATTATGTTATTATTTTTTATATATTAAATAAATTTGTTATTTATTTTTATGTTTTCCGTATTAGAAGTACACAATTGTATTATTTTAACATTTTATTTTTCAAAACTTCTTATTTTTTGGATAAAGGGCATTAGCCCGAAAAAATACATACAAACCCGAAATAACGCACAAACAAGTTCACCTCACCCCTCCCTGGACATGAACCAAGGGAGAGGAAAAGATAGCACAACAAAAATCGAACTGGACAGTGGCATACCCCTTCCGGACTCTAACCAAAGCTATACTAACAAAAAGGCCTCATACATACACCTCACCAAAAATAAGACTGCCATACCTATAAAAATAAAAAAAATAATAAACAAAAAAAAACAGATACAACACAACCCTAGCCAAAATAAGAACCAAACAAACAAACTAGAGGTGCGTAAATCGTGTTTTTTTTGGAACTGGTTCCAGTCAACAAAGTCAAGTTCCGGTTTTGGCCCGTTCTGGTTCGGTTTTTGGCCGGGTACATATGGAACGAGTTCCGGTTCTTCTGGTTTCGGTTCTAATTTGTCTGAAAAATCGGACCTGTTTATACCCATCGGTTCAGGTACGAGTGTATGACTGGTTTCAGTTTGGGATTGTCGGCTCTGATTCCCCTTTTTTGCCCATCTCTAAAACAAAGTGCTATCTTGCGGATAGGAATGGAGCAGCAAAGTGTCAACCAGAGCCCATGTGAGTCGTGAGAATGTACCTTAGCAACCTTTTCATTTTCCTTGAACACATTCAATGCTACATCTAAGAAAGGGGGAGGGGCGGTAAGGCATCATCATCAATCCATGTAAATCTCATCATCTTCCACTAACAGGTCGGGATCCAGGTCTCGCGTAGAACAATGATCTTCAAAAAAAATCCATTCCCTTCACTCCACGAATAAGTAACCGAAACCCACACCGATTGTTTATGAACATAATTGATCATAATTCTTTTTTGTTCATCTGAAATATTATAGTCCTTATTACTCGCATCCAAAACATCAACAGGCTGCTTAACCGCACATATAGTCGACGAAAGAGAGGCTGGCAGCATGGGCCGACCCCTGTCCCATCGGGGGCAAAAAAATCTTATATATATATATATATATATGTATATGTAGAGATTCATTCAAATGAAAACTAATAAGATGAAAATAACTAAAAATAAGCATTTATAAACACATAATTTAATTGGTGTAAAAAATCATTTTTACATATCAAAAAACCGAACCGAATTTATGAAGTGGTTCGGTTCTAATTTCGGTTAAAACCAAATAAACATAATGAAAGCCAAATAAACTGTTTAAAAGTCGAATAAACCGATTCAAATAAACCGAATTCAATCGAATAAACCGATTCAAACCAAATAAACCGACTAAAAACCGGATAAACCGAACTGAATAAACCGAATTCAATCTTATATATTATCAATAAGATAATAAATTTAAATTTGAGTTCGGTTAAACCGGCTAACCAAACAAACCAAATTTATAAAAAAATTGGAATTAAAAACCGAAATTCGGTTATGGTTAGGTACCAAACCGAAACCCGAATTCAGAATTTGGATACAGCTAGAACCAAAACAAAACCCAAATTCAGAATTCGGCTCGATTTTTCAGTGACGAATACATTTCGGTTTTCGGTTTTAAATGGTTTTTTGATTTTTTTGAACACGTACACTTTAATATTTGAATTCGATAGGGGTCCTTTTTTTTCCGACTCGTCCTGGGCACGCCAATGACCTGGGCCGCCACGTGGCAGTATTCTCCCAGCTGAGTTTACTCCATTGTCGTCATCTGCAACAGTGCCTAAGGCCAAAAACCTGTTATTAGTTGGCAGCTCTGCAGTCAATGGCATGCTCCCCATGGTTTGTATCGAGTTTTTGAGTATTTTTGGCTTTAGTAGCAGCTCCTTTGGTAACCACGGCATTACTAACTTAGAAGTACTAGCAGGTTTTGATGGGCCCTTAGGGGACTAGGAGTCGTCCCACCCTTCCCCACTTTTCCCCACTGCCACATCAGCGCCACATCAGCTTTCCCCACTTTTCCCCACTTCTTCCCATTTTACACGGTGTCGTCCCACTTTTCCCCACTTTTTCCCATTTTCAAATCTTATTTTTAATTAATTATTTTAACAACAAATAATAATAAAAATTAAATAGATTCATTAAAAATAAAATATAAAATTACATTAAAAGTTTAAAAAATTTGACGATTTACTTTCAATTGTGGGAAGCTCCAACGTCAATGGATCCATTGTTTTAAAGTTTAAAAAATTTGAGTGAAGAATGAAAGAATAAAATGATAAAGAGTGTGAGAGAAAAAAAGTGTGAGATTTTGGTTGGTTTTTGAGTTGTTTAAATAGAAAAAAAAAATTGTTTTTTTTTTTTTTAAAAAAAACAGCCGTTGCAACGGCTACATTTTTTTTCCCCATCTTCGGCTTGAATCGGCGAGTCCACACCGAAACACCCCACCCCGAAACCGGGGGGGTGGTGTTCCCGATCATCACCGGCCGGCAAAAGCCATTCCCCGGCTTTCCCCAGGTGCCACTCCGTGTGGCCTTAACAGCCCTAGTGTCTTGTGAAGTCAAAATCATTACTCTTTTTTGTTTTAGGAACTGTCATATTTATTTATCATTGTGTTTTGTGTTTTTAACTATTTGATTTGATTTTATCATTATTTTTTATGTATCAGATGAATTTGTTGTTGTTTTAACATTATGATTTATATATAAAATGTACATGATTGTGTTGTTTTACCATTATTATTTTTAAAACTCATCATTTTTAAAAAAATAGAATGACAGAATGACAAATAAAAAGAAACAATGATAGACAAAAAATCACAATAACAGGCAAATAGTCACAATAACAGGCAAAAAGACATAATGACGCATTACAAATGTATAAGGGGAAAGAAAACATATATATATATATATATATATATATATATTTATTTTAGGGATAAAAAACACCCCTTTTTGGTGTTATTTTTTCAAAAAAAAATAATATTGTCTATAAAAGTTATGATCGTTTAATAAAAGGGGAAACATGATAAAAAGTCAACAAAAGTGTCTATGATTAAAATACTCTTTTACTAACTTTTTAATATAAACTTTGATTGTAACCATTAAATAATATATTTAATGTCTCACAATCCTTCTTAATGTTCTTATCGATATAAGCATTTTTACTATAACCTCACACTTATAAGTAATTATTTTCATGTAAATTAGAAATATATAGACCGAAAGATGGATGTTTAATTGAGAACTAATGTTATTTAAAAACTAAAAAAAAACATTTCTAGCCAAAAGTTTAAAGGACATAAAAGTAACTTCTCATATTTTTAAAGAAAATTACTTTTATACCCCTTAAATCTTGTAGCTATAAATGTGGTTTTTTTTTTGTTTTTTACAACTTGTTGGTTATTATTATTATATATATTAAAAACGAAAGTTTGGTTTCTCTCTTCAAAATACTATTCATTTGTGTATAAGTTGTACAGCACATTGTACAATCTTCTTTTTTATTGTTTAGTCAGTACAAGTCATGAAAGAAGAAAAGAAGGAAGAAAGATAAAGAGAGAGAGGTAGAATGAAGTTCTTCGCCGGAAAAAAACGGTGATCTTAGTTGTGGCAGCCAATACCGACTCTTCTATCATCACTATTGTTGTCTTTCTCAGGTATTTTTGTTTTATTGTATACCGATTTTCCATTAATGGTAGTTTGTTCTATCGTTTTTATCTGGATGCTCTTTTTGCTTATCTATTTTGTGGAACTGTTGTCCTACGATCGTGTGTGTCTTTTATGGAGTCCTAATTTGCAGGCTTATTGATGTGGTCAACACACCCATGACGCTTATGCAATCCTCTAATTCTTCGTTCATCTCTAAGTTCAGGTGCTCTCTCCATTCAAACCAGCTTGCCTCTTCCGTGGAGAAATTGCCTCCCAAGAATCATCAAGAAACCCCAAATGCACTTCCAAATATCAACTATTGAAGTTATTGTATTGAAGTTTTGATATTTTTTTCTCAAGATTGCATTTCTGTTTTCATCTAATTAGGGCTTCAAATCATTCAAAGACTAATGAGGCGGGCATTGATTCAATCTGAGAAGGTTTCCACTAGCAATTCAACTTCTAAAGATGCATTATGCATTGTAGTTTGTTTGAGTTTTATTTCATTAATATATTTGTTCTACAAGTAATACCTAAAATATTAACTTTAATAAAATGTTTTGCTTTGAATAAATGGTGTGATATCAACATGCAAATGCAGATACAACTTATTTCAAAGTATGTTTTGATTGTTAGTTATTTGTATTCAATAATGCATCAAAGGTTGGACCGGTTGCCCCTGATCCTAAACGGTTTCCATACTTTTGATTTTAAAGAATTACATTATATTATACTTATATTAAAAACCACGCTAATGAATAGTAATGCTTTTTTTCAACTTTGATTAGGCCATCTTCAGTTAGTCAAATAGGTATGGGAATACCTCTGACATCTATACGTGTACGCAATGGAAAGAAAGGAAAAACAGATAATCCAACATTACATGGATTTCAAGAGATTTGAGTCAGAGGGGAAACAAGGGTGCAGATGGGTTCTTACCCATTTTGTAAAAATTCATGTGGTCGTTTGATTCATACGGCTTGCACAAGTATGTTATTTGTCATCCCCGTCTTTTTTCCGACTGCTTTGGATAGATGTGTTTCTTTATTATTGGCTTAATTTAGTATCACACTTTTCCACATCGTTTGATTGCAATTGTTTGTTTTCTGTTTTAGTTACCAGGTTTAAGTATTGTTGTAGTCGGTTAAACATTCCTATTACATTTAGTTTTGGATAGTTCACTGGGTCAGCAACTTAGTATCAGGAAGAATGCAAACCCGAAGATAATTCATAAGCATCTTGCTTTGATTTTATACTTTTTTAATTAGTTAGTTAGTTAGTTTTAAGAATCATGATTTTTGAAACTCACTCCTTGGATACTTAAATTTTTGAAAAAAATTAGGGTTTTAAACAGAAGTTATTTGAGTTGCATACATGTTGAACATTAATAACTAATACCCACAAAGAAAAAAAATACAAGCTTTGATATTTGTTTGTGACATGCTTATTCTCTAAATGGAGACTAATTTGTTCAAAAATTGTCATTTGATGTTGAACCCTAATTAAAAAGTATGGTTTCCTTATTCCAATGTTTTTGGTATTCCAGGTTGATATCTTTGAATTGCAAATATAACATTGTTCTTAGTGTTAGCTACAACAACCAGTTCCACCTATTTATGAAAAATTTATATGATTTTATCTTTTTATAAACAATTTGTATAAAGTTTGTGATTATTAGAAATTTAATTTTACTATGTAACTTATGTTTTTGCAAATGATATATAATAACATTTTTGATAATGTATTGTGGTAACACGCCGCATTCGCCAGAAAAAAACGGTGATCTTAGTTGTGGCAATCACCGGAGGCTAGAGTATCTACTCCTAACGTTGCTTGCGACGATTTCTAGGGTTATGGTGGTGTTCAGAGAAGAAGGTAACCGTGATTTTTTTCTCTCAAACAAAATCAATGTCTTCTTAGAGATTTAGGAGTTTGTTTGGATTTAACCCATCGCTTCTTCTACTTTGGTTTCTCTATCGCTCTGGTTCCAACACATACACACACTCCCGATCTGATTTCCTTGGGCGAGTGATTTTGAAACGGATTCCTTTAATTTGATTTTTAATGCATGTTGTTTGTTTGCAGGTATTGTTGTTACTCTCTTTACACTACTATATTTAAAAGTTGTGTTTGTGGATGAAGATGAAGGCTTCAAGAAAAGGTAGTTGATTTTGTGTTTAATTTACTTGATTTGTTATCTTATGCATTCAGGAATCGATTTTTGTTTTTTGAGAATGATTATTCAAATTGATTTGCTTACGTTTGGTTTCTGATTTTTGTTTAACTAAAATTTTTGATTAATTTTGTGATTTTCGTTATTTATTTGCTCGGTTAATGGGTTTTTGATGATGATACAACGGAGTCCGAAGTCATTTCCCTTGGTTCCAGAGCTCCTGAGTTCCGTGCATTCCATTTATGGTCCACTTCTTGCTGCATATTTAGAAGACTTCAGTAATTATCACACCACCGGTCCGCTTCTTGCTGCATATTTACAAAATTATTAACCTTCCACTCCTTTTTAGCATGGTTAATTCTTATGTGACATTGTCTGCAAATGTTTAATATTTTAGGTCTTCACGTGTTAGGGATTCTTAGCTGCAGTATAGAATTGTCAAAGATATCATTTAATTTAATAGGATGCATGATATTCTTTATATGTCCTTTATATCATGTTATCTTGGGTTAATGTTGTTATTCTTATGTGAGATTGTCAATGATAAACCGGAAGATTATACTGCATGATTACACTGATATGTGATTTGTTTTCTTTATAGCTAGGTATTTAAACTATAATTAGATTTTTGAAGATATCGTATTTGCAGCCTAAAAGCATTATCATAGCTATTATATCAATGCTTTCTACACCTATTCTGCTAATATAGGTGTGTAGTGACATTTTATGATTAAATATTAAGTTCACTATTTACTTTTAGCCATCAAATTTGTGATTCATGTATATGTTAACTAAAGGATATGTGTATCCTTACTTTTTTAGTTGTCGTAACTTTAGCATGTTTTGACCTAAGCATGTTTTAACTTGACAGAAGTTTATAAAGATGTAGGATTAAGGTTAAAAATATTTAATATTTAACGAAGATGTAGAATAACAGTATCTTAGGGATGTATTCCTGTCACATTTTAGGATAACTTTTCATGTTTTTGCCTTTTCTTTATGTCATATGCATGTGTGTACTTTGCGATATTATGTTTTATGCTATTATAATACTATGTTTTTACATATGTTGTCACTTATTGTGTCACCATTTCATTTAAATTAATAACTTAGTATTTTCATAAGAATGTATTTTGCTTGAGTATGTTTATTTATACCTGAACTGGGTTACGCACTCGTTAGAATAAATTTGAAATTACTCACAAATGTGTACCCATGAGATGCAAAATAAAAATAAAAGTAAACTTCTCTTTTGCTCCCTGTGGTTTGACAATATTAACCATTTTGCTCCAAAACTTTCAAAATGATCATTATGCTCCCTGTGATTTGACAGTTTAATTATTTTGCTCCAAACTTTTCCAATATATCTCCCTTATACTCCATTTTTTTCGAAACCACAGGGAGCAAAAGGATTATAATTGTCAAACCACAGGGAGCAAAATGATTAAACTATCAAACCACAGGGAGCATAATTGTAACACCCCGACCGATGGCGGAAACATCGGGGCGGCACGAAGTGTAGATTGTTCATAGCTTAGGGTATAAAGATGTAAATAATAATAACTAATCATTCAATAACATTAAATCCATCATTCATTACAAAGTCAAATAAATAAATTCAACCCTAGCTATTACAACGTTTCAAATTCAAAGACATAAAATAAATAATTAAAGCTAAATCCAAGCTCAAAAATGCTAGTTTCCATTTCCACCTGAAACATGTTAAAATCAAGTGTCAACTCAAAGAGTTGGTGAGTTTCATAGGTTTTGACACTCAAACCAAAAGGTTTAAAGAAAATGATATAGATAATGATATATGTGAACTCTAAGCATAATGATCATAGTCAAAATGAACTAGCAAGTAAAGCAGATCAACAAATGATAACAAATGATGATTGACCTATGATTAGCATTACAAAAATGCTAAAGTAGTAAACTATCACCGCGGGCCTCCCCCGAAGGGTAAATCAAACAACGGTGGGATGGTCGGTCCAATAGATCTATCATAGTCACTAAAATGAATGTGATCAATGCCTATGCTTAGCTAAAGTTCACTAACTATAAGGCCATTAGCTAAGTTCACAAGTAAATGAAATAAATAAGTTTCATGTTTCACCCCTAAAATAAAAATAGTAAAAGAGGGGCTATGAAGACTCACCTTAGTGTTCTTGATAGCCTTGATAAATGTCAAAGTATGATCCAAATAATATCCAACACAATTTCAATGTTCACCTAAATAGTTCAATATGCATACGTTTAACAAAACTATGTTGTTCTATGGATCTAACTAAGTTTTGTAATGGGTCAACGGATTCGATTTGTTTTGAACAAACACAATTAGATTTGTTATGATTTAAATGATAATAATAAAATACCTAAAGTACAAATGTTGACCTTAAAGTATTTATTTAAAAATTTAAATATTGATTTAAAACAATTTAATTTTTTTGATAATCTTTGTATAAACATATTTAAATATTATGTTTATAACATTTATTGTAAATAAATAAGCATAGGTTTATAAGCAGAAATAATTAAATAAATAATTAAATAAATAAATAAATAAGATAAAGAATTGTCAATAAATAAATAAATAATGAATAACTAAATGTATGTGATAAAGAGTTGTAAATAAATAAATAATTAAATAAATGAGATAAATATTTGTAGATAACTAAATAAATAATTAAATAAATGAGATAAATAGTTTTATATAAATAAATAAGTAAATAAATAATTAACCAAATAAATGAGATAACGAATTGAAATTTAAATAAATAAATAAATGAGTAACTAAATAAATGAGGTAAATAGTTTTAGGTAAATAAATAAGAAAATAAATAATTAACTAAATAAATGAGATAACGAGTTGTAATTAAATAAGTAAATAAATAACTAAATAATTCAATAGCTAAATAAATGAATAAATATATAAATGAATAAATAAATTAATAGATAAATGATCTAAGAAATTATAAGTTTATAAAATTGTTTATTTATAAAAATAAGTAATTACATATTAATTTATTTTAAATGAGTAAAATAAATAACTAAGTAAATAAATAATTGATAATAAAAGTTATAATTAAAATTCTAAGTATATAACATTTTATTATTTATTTCAGATTAATATTTTATTTATAAAAATATTTTCTGTGTAATTAAAATCTTTAAAATCTGATTTTAAAATAAAAAAATGGGTAAAACCGGTTTTAACCCGGCTTGGAGGGATTCGAACCCGCGACCACAGCCCCAAATCCAAACGCATAAACCAGTTGAACTAGACAATTGTCTGCGAAATAATCGGTTTCGAATTAGATTTAACATAGAACTGATTTCATTCCCCAAATCAGTTTAAGAAGAAATGAGCCCTAGTTCCTTTTCACTCTAAATTCGACTGATATGGCTCCCGATTGTTAACCCAACCATGGGGCTATTGTTTGAGGATTAAAGACGAGTGAGATGGTGTAAGAAACACCTACCTTGGATTGCTTTTTGATGGAGTTCGACTGAAGAAGAGATGCGCACGAAACCGAGGCTTTATGGTCTTGATTCGCGATCGTTTGAAGTTGTGATTTCGTGTTTGTGTGTACAGAATGTCTCGACAGAAGCAAAGGAACCTTTGTGTGTGTTTAATTTAGCTTTTATACACGATTGGTTGAGGTTTGAATTTCGGTCGTATCTCGTATTTTTGGAAACGAAATTCGAGTTTAATGGCTGATATTAGTCATTAATATTGATTGAAAACGATTACGCGTATAAATCCTTGCCTAAATGGTGGATTGATTAGCTGGAAATTGGTTGTAATCGTGCGAATTGATCGAACGGGTCGAAAAGGTGGTGCTGGGTCGGATCAGTGGCTGAAACGGGTAGAGGAGGGGAGGAACTATGGGTTATTTGCAGTTTTGGTCCCTCCACTGTTTTCTTTAAAAAAAACAACTTTCAGAATTGACAGTTTTAACCCTAAACTTTTATAAATCATTGTTTTTAATTGTTATAAATTGTTTAAAATTACAATTAATATAATTCGATTATCTTTTTATAAAAACATTATTTTAAATGCTATTATAAAAACTACAACGTAATTATTTGTTTTTTTTTTTTCATTTATCCATAATTAAAGTTTATAAATGAATCTTATGATCTAAGTTAAAAATTCATAAATGTTCTTATTTATTATTTCAAAATCTTATAAATGCTTAATTTAAAATTAAATAATCATGACAAAATTATTTTAAATTTTATAAAATCTTTTATGAGATCATTTTGTAAACTATTTTAACTATCATAATATGATTTGATTTATTTGTTTAAATTATATAATTATAAATAATTTTCATACCCACTACATACATATGTACTTATATGTATGTATATCAAATTACATTAAATTTGTTTATATATATATATATATATATATATATATATATTTTTTTTTTTTTGTTTTGTACACTTACATTATAAATGTGTATACTCTTATAAATGAAGTTTCAAGTGACGTCATAATTTGGTTATTAAATATAATTGCTTATTAAATTTTAGGAATGTTACAGTCTCCCCTACTTCTAGGAATTTCGTCCCGAAATTGAGAATGAAACTGTAGGAAAGTTTAAATATTTGCAACTTCGACATATGAAAGTCGATGAATGTTGCTAGATTCAAATGGAAGTCCAAGAAAATTGAACTCTTCGTTCGATTTGACCCTCCGTCTGAGGATATAACTCATGTTGAGATCGACTTGAGTGAGAAAAAAAAAACGGTCCGTGAACAGGTTCTAAAAATATTGAGTCAAACATCATGATCAAATATGATGCTAAAAGCACACCAATATAAAACATGTAGATTATTATATTTGTACTATGATGAATAGAATAACGAGACTTGAGTGTTTTGTACCGAAATCAGAGATCATTTCGATTTAAAAGGTTAAACCAACTATCAAGATTGGCTTCTAATTTAAAATTTAACCACACAAGACTTTTCCTCATGAAATTTGTCTTGGGTCAAATAAATTTGTTGAAATATGTTGTTCTGTAGATGGGTTTAGGTTCCTCTACAACATTCGATTCTTGCAATCACGCTCGTTAAGTAATTTGCTCCAACATTGTTGTCTCATGTGTATTTATATTAGGAAATTATAAAGACACAATGTCTTCGATGCTTTAAGATAAAGGTGACAATATCAAGTTCGTGTTTTGTGTAATATGTTTAGGTTCTTAGTATAAGTTTTATTTGTTTGGAATCAATAGAAAGTGCGACAAATAATACGGCAACGTATTATGATATTATTAGTTTCTTCGTTTAGATGTATGTAAATTGTTGTATTGTATATGTGAAATCAAATCATTTGAGATGTTAATGTCGTATGTTGATGTTCGATGTAGGACTTGGAATTCGAAAGTCTTCATTTAATTGTCTTAGGTTAGCAATTACATAATCGGTTTGATATAAGAACTACTAATAAATATACTCCAAGTCTTAGTACGTAAGAATCAGTTGATTCCACTTATAGGTCTAATAAGATTTGTTCGCTTTGATGATGACACTAAACTCCACAATCCTAACATTGATCAAGCTTTCGGTTCTACTCCCAATGTACTGGTGGTGCTTATATATAGGGTATACCGCAGCCAACCCACCACACCACCAATACTTTGAACGCATACCAATCGCCCATCAATACCACACAACATAAAATAATTCACTTCGTTTGATGTTTGCATGTAGTTCACCATATAGGTATAGTTCACATAGCTTTGACTAAAGTTAGCTTCCTTGATGTTAACACTCAAATCTAAGAATCCTATCATTGGTCAAGCTTTCGATTCTACTCCCAATGTATTGGTGGTGCTTATATATAGGGTATACCGCAGCCAACCCACCACATCACCAATACTTTGAAAGCATTCCGATCACCTACCAAGACAACACAACATAAAAATGTCTCGCCTTTGATGTTTACATGTAGTTGTCCATATAGTTCATAGTTTTCAACCAAAATTAACTTTAAGTAAATCATTCATCAATTGTGTCCTTTGTATCGCATTCGTAGGATTTACATGTACTGCAAATTCACGTTCCGTGTGCACCCGTAACGGAAATTTGCCTTACGTGTTTACCCTACTTGCTGGTTATGGAACACAACTGGGTGGATACAAGATCCATTAATGAGATGTTATCCCTGTAATTCGCAATACACTCAGGTGTAATATAGTACTATCGATATGTTTACTGTGAACCATTACTAAATTAAATGATCTACCTAATTTGGTTTGTACCTACCAATAAAGAGTTCAAAGTTATAAGTTGTTAAATTTTCTATTGATACTTAAAGCCAAGTAACAATCCTAGATCAGGAACATACCGTTCAATACGTCCTGATTATGAACAATTAGTTGGATAATCTTGGGCACAAGTCGTCCTTTGATTATTATCAACCAGTCTTGGGCATTGATTTCTAAAATAGTTAGGATATTCATATGTTTCATTGTTTGTTCTATAGCATTGTCGTCGTTTGTGATAGCGAAAGATCAGCCGCTTTGGGTTCGATGGCCCATTCTTCCAGCCTTAGTACACTTCATATTACCATCACCCTTGTGGTGACATTGGTATTAAGGACATTTAAGAAATGTTCTGGTATATTCTTTCCTTAATGGGATCTTATTACTGGGAGAGACTTTATCGACAGGAATGAGTGTATCATATCCTTTGATGGCATTCTGTTTGTTTTGATTGTGATGGTGATCAAGCTTTCTAGCTTCTTATTCTTCCCATAGCATTTCTTGATCAGAACTTTGTTTCACGTCAGCTCATTCGTCATAGTAGCAGATGGTCGATTGACAGCTCTTAAGAGTAGTCGGAGCAACAATGATTATGTGGCCTCTCATTTAGGGAGAAAGACTCTTAATGTAACGATCTCCAAGGTTACCGGCAGGGGGAACCACTAAGTCATGTGACAATACCAAGTATTGCATCGGCTAGTGGTTAATGTTGCAAGTTCACTCAATTCATTTTTTTTTTTGACGATGGGACTTTTATCATATATTAGGTATTAGTTGTTCTGGATAAATTCATAAAATACACATTGTGCTAAAAAAATAATCTCTTCATTAATAGTGCTTGGATAAACAAAATTGTAGACACGAGTATACATATGTCATATGCATATGTATATACTTGATGTCTAGTACATAATAATAGAAATAAGAGAAAATAAACAAATAAGAAAATAAACTCCGCTAATCCTCAGACTCCTCATGAGCTCCCCAAGAACACGACCCAATTGTGTGGGCAAACTTCCTAGCATAAACCCATCCTTCACGTGGCGAAGGTAGCCGTGCACCTTGGCTTAGGCGACGAATCTTTGGTGGTGGTTCAGCAGTAATAAGTATTGGTCCCACCCGACTCTCAGAACTACTTGTGGGACTGGTAGGAGGCTTTTGAGCTTTTGGTTGAGCACTGGTAGGGTTCGTGGAGGGCATTGTGGCCTTTGATGGGAAATCTTGAGAATTGGTAAGAGGCAGTGGAGCTTCAGAATGGCAGTATGGACTCTCTGCATCTGACTTTAGCTCTTCCTTCTCGACCATCCTTTCATACTCTTCGGTGGACAGGGGCCTGTACTCCAGGGATTTTGGTTCTCCTTCGTTAAAGTCCTCTGATTCATTACTAGAGAAGCTTGTAGACCGGTCAGCAAGGTACGATGACATGGCTAAGAAAGTAAGGGAAAAGTTAGAAATTTCCCAATTTTTTTTTAAATTATACAATTACCTCAAAGAGTTCAAATAATTAAATTGAGAGTTCAAATGAAGGTTAAAGTAATACTTGGATTATATTTTTGAAGGAATACTCTTGACAGATCAAAGTGTCTAAGTTCAATTTTAACTTTCAGAAAGACATACTTTAGCCTATAGGTTCATACTCACTCCAAGGGTTCCCAGGAAAGCATAACAAGTCCATCGGTTGATTTGGATTTATACGAAATGCTTTCCTAGACAGAACTCCCCAAAGTACAGGTTTTCCCCCTTCCAGCTTTTATATGTTTTTCCTAA
This sequence comes from Mikania micrantha, assembly GCA_009363875.1. Lineage (NCBI taxonomy): Eukaryota > Viridiplantae > Streptophyta > Magnoliopsida > Asterales > Asteraceae > Mikania > Mikania micrantha. Next base: position 56,159,422 of record CM018696.1, read on the forward strand.
TCATTAAGATGAACCTAAAGACTATTGATGGGATTTATGATTAGGCTTAGAAGTCTAAGATCATTCCTCATGATGACGATCCTCGTTCAACTCGTAAGAAAGGGGTCGCGAAGTTTTGAACCTTAGATTCTAGTGTGTGCATACTAAGTCATCCTTAACAAGATTCAAACATTTGACCTACCAATTAAATATTCACATAAGCAAGTATGACCTATCATGACGACTAAGAGTTCAAATAATAGTTCATGGCCTAGTATGACAACTATTGAGTCCAAATAAGAGTTCATGGCTTAAGAGTTCAAACTAAGGCATCCTATGGTTATAGTCTAGGTCATCTAGTTCAAATAACCTAATTCTCTATAACCCAGGCTCTGATACCAATCTGTAACACCCCGACCGATGGCGGAAACATCGGGGCGGCACGAAGTGTAGATTGTTCATAGCTTAGGGTATAAAGATGTAAATAATAATAACTAATCATTCAATAACATTAAATCCATCATTCATTACAAAGTCAAATAAATAAATTCAACCCTAGCTATTACAACGTTTCAAATTCAAAGACATAAAATAAATAATTAAAGCTAAATCCAAGCTCAAAAATGCTAGTTTCCATTTCCACCTGAAACATGTTAAAATCAAGTGTCAACTCAAAGAGTTGGTGAGTTTCATAGGTTTTGACACTCAAACCAAAAGGTTTAAAGAAAATGATATAGATAATGATATATGTGAACTCTAAGCATAATGATCATAGTCAAAATGAACTAGCAAGTAAAGCAGATCAACAAATGATAACAAATGATGATTGACCTATGATTAGCATTACAAAAATGCTAAAGTAGTAAACTATCACCGCGGGCCTCCCCCGAAGGGTAAATCAAACAACGGTGGGATGGTCGGTCCAATAGATCTATCATAGTCACTAAAATGAATGTGATCAATGCCTATGCTTAGCTAAAGTTCACTAACTATAAGGCCATTAGCTAAGTTCACAAGTAAATGAAATAAATAAGTTTCATGTTTCACCCCTAAAATAAAAATAGTAAAAGAGGGGCTATGAAGACTCACCTTAGTGTTCTTGATAGCCTTGATAAATGTCAAAGTATGATCCAAATAATATCCAACACAATTTCAATGTTCACCTAAATAGTTCAATATGCATACGTTTAACAAAACTATGTTGTTCTATGGATCTAACTAAGTTTTGTAATGGGTCAACGGATTCGATTTGTTTTGAACAAACACAATTAGATTTGTTATGATTTAAATGATAATAATAAAATACCTAAAGTACAAATGTTGACCTTAAAGTATTTATTTAAAAATTTAAATATTGATTTAAAACAATTTAATTTTTTTGATAATCTTTGTATAAACATATTTAAATATTATGTTTATAACATTTATTGTAAATAAATAAGCATAGGTTTATAAGCAGAAATAATTAAATAAATAATTAAATAAATAAATAAATAAGATAAAGAATTGTCAATAAATAAATAAATAATGAATAACTAAATGTATGTGATAAAGAGTTGTAAATAAATAAATAATTAAATAAATGAGATAAATATTTGTAGATAACTAAATAAATAATTAAATAAATGAGATAAATAGTTTTATATAAATAAATAAGTAAATAAATAATTAACCAAATAAATGAGATAACGAATTGAAATTTAAATAAATAAATAAATGAGTAACTAAATAAATGAGGTAAATAGTTTTAGGTAAATAAATAAGAAAATAAATAATTAACTAAATAAATGAGATAACGAGTTGTAATTAAATAAGTAAATAAATAACTAAATAATTCAATAGCTAAATAAATGAATAAATATATAAATGAATAAATAAATTAATAGATAAATGATCTAAGAAATTATAAGTTTATAAAATTGTTTATTTATAAAAATAAGTAATTACATATTAATTTATTTTAAATGAGTAAAATAAATAACTAAGTAAATAAATAATTGATAATAAAAGTTATAATTAAAATTCTAAGTATATAACATTTTATTATTTATTTCAGATTAATATTTTATTTATAAAAATATTTTCTGTGTAATTAAAATCTTTAAAATCTGATTTTAAAATAAAAAAATGGGTAAAACCGGTTTTAACCCGGCTTGGAGGGATTCGAACCCGCGACCACAGCCCCAAATCCAAACGCATAAACCAGTTGAACTAGACAATTGTCTGCGAAATAATCGGTTTCGAATTAGATTTAACATAGAACTGATTTCATTCCCCAAATCAGTTTAAGAAGAAATGAGCCCTAGTTCCTTTTCACTCTAAATTCGACTGATATGGCTCCCGATTGTTAACCCAACCATGGGGCTATTGTTTGAGGATTAAAGACGAGTGAGATGGTGTAAGAAACACCTACCTTGGATTGCTTTTTGATGGAGTTCGACTGAAGAAGAGATGCGCACGAAACCGAGGCTTTATGGTCTTGATTCGCGATCGTTTGAAGTTGTGATTTCGTGTTTGTGTGTACAGAATGTCTCGACAGAAGCAAAGGAACCTTTGTGTGTGTTTAATTTAGCTTTTATACACGATTGGTTGAGGTTTGAATTTCGGTCGTATCTCGTATTTTTGGAAACGAAATTCGAGTTTAATGGCTGATATTAGTCATTAATATTGATTGAAAACGATTACGCGTATAAATCCTTGCCTAAATGGTGGATTGATTAGCTGGAAATTGGTTGTAATCGTGCGAATTGATCGAACGGGTCGAAAAGGTGGTGCTGGGTCGGATCAGTGGCTGAAACGGGTAGAGGAGGGGAGGAACTATGGGTTATTTGCAGTTTTGGTCCCTCCACTGTTTTCTTTAAAAAAAACAACTTTCAGAATTGACAGTTTTAACCCTAAACTTTTATAAATCATTGTTTTTAATTGTTATAAATTGTTTAAAATTACAATTAATATAATTCGATTATCTTTTTATAAAAACATTATTTTAAATGCTATTATAAAAACTACAACGTAATTATTTGTTTTTTTTTTTTTCATTTATCCATAATTAAAGTTTATAAATGAATCTTATGATCTAAGTTAAAAATTCATAAATGTTCTTATTTATTATTTCAAAATCTTATAAATGCTTAATTTAAAATTAAATAATCATGACAAAATTATTTTAAATTTTATAAAATCTTTTATGAGATCATTTTGTAAACTATTTTAACTATCATAATATGATTTGATTTATTTGTTTAAATTATATAATTATAAATAATTTTCATACCCACTACATACATATGTACTTATATGTATGTATATCAAATTACATTAAATTTGTTTATATATATATATATATATATATATATATATTTTTTTTTTTTTTTTTGTTTTGTACACTTACATTATAAATGTGTATACTCTTATAAATGAAGTTTCAAGTGACGTCATAATTTGGTTATTAAATATAATTGCTTATTAAATTTTAGGAATGTTACAATAATGATCATTTTGAAAGTTTTGGAGCAAAATGGTTAATATTGTCAAACCATAGGAAGCAAAAGAGAAGTTTACTCTAAAAATAATAAAACTAATATTGAAATGGTAAATCTAATAATAAGCAGTAAAGATATATTTTTCAAAAAGACGTGAATCGATATTACAAATAAATTTAACATAATGTTTACTTATCATTACAGATTTATTATGTAATCTAACTTTTAAATTATGCTTCGATAATTTACACAATTTTGAGATACATTAAATAATTTATTTTCTTTTTAATTATATTATATTTTCATACATTAATAGAATTATCTAAGCAACGAAAATAAATAAAGTGGTAATAAGAAGCTAATGTTAAAGTAAAATGATTCTCCATGGCGATTTGGGAGATTAAGTGGATTGTTTAGAAACAAATCTCATGGAGAGGTTTTGGGTGCTATTTATCACATAACGTTTTTTTTATAGGAAGGTCGGGTTTATTAGATTTGCATCTCTCAAATAATATAATTAGCAATAGAAGTTCCTGTACACGTCGGATAAGATTACGGATATTTAGGGGAGTGTCGCTATCTAAGTTAGGGCTTGTTTGTGACGCTTATTGTTTTTATACGGAAGCTTGTTTCATGACATGAAGTAGGGTGGACAAAAAAGAACCGAAAATGACAACCAAACCAGCGGGTACAGGCAGTTCCGATTTCTTAAAGAAATCATAACCGTAATCGGTTCCACCATTCCTTAGCCAAACTGGAGCCGGTCAAAATTTGAACCTAACAAAACTGGTTATTGACTTTGTTGATTAAAACCAGAAACAATTTAGAACCGAAACCAGTTTGAAACCACAACTGATTTTAAAAAAACTCAGTTTGTGCACCTTTTACAAGGAGACATGATATGGTCTTTTAAGTGCTTTTTTTTTTAACGGCAATTTGGATCACTGACGGGTCATAGACCCACCCGATCATATCCACACCCAATAGGAGGAAACCCACCATAGGTGAGAGAAAACCTCCTAGCCTAGCATAAAACCCCAATTTTGTTCATGACATGACTTGAACCCGTGACCTCCCTAATATTGAAGCCACAGAGTAGCTCCTCTCAACCACTGGAGAAAATCATTTTTTTAAGTGCTTTATGGACTCAAGAAAATCATTTTTTTTCTAACATGTCAGCAGATCGGGACATCGGGTCCTTAGAATGTGAAACATGGGCCACTGCTTTGGGCCCTGGTTTGTGTTATTGATTTGTAAGAACTAAAATTAATTGATGCTAGCTTTTTCGTGATTAGTTGTAATTTCACATTAGCAGAACCTTAAATTCAAAGAGGTCAAATAATTTATGTTGTTTATCTTAAGAAAGGAGAATTTACCTATAGAGAGAGATCATATCACCGTGTAAATTAGTGGTGCACAAACCAGTTTTTCATCAAACTGGTTTGGGTTAGGAAGCGGTCTGGTTTGTACAACGAGGGTTTGAAACCGGTTTGGAAGAAGGAAATGTCAAACCTAGGGAACCGATTCAGAGGGGGTTAAACCGGTTTGAGTAGGAACTGGTTCTACAAAATAGTTTTTTTTTTTACAAAATTAACAATAAACTTGGATAAAAACTTAATAAAACCTAACAAAAACTTTCATTACTAGAGAAAAAATACATCTTAAGGAACAAGCTAAAAAATCATAAACGAAAATACTTAAACAATTAAAATAAATCGAAAATCTAAGACATAACAATTAAGTACCTCTTGGAAATTTGATTCTTTATGATTAATTTTCATCCAAGCTAATTTGATTTGATTCATAATATGCAACTTTTTCCTCGTCGGTTATTCTTTCCGACAAATCCGTCTCGACCTCCTTTTGTAATAATTCACTCTCATAAGCCATTTCGCCTTCAAGTGAGGATTTGCCTTGAACCCTTTCCACAACATCCAAGTAATTCTTCAAACAAATCAACATCTTTTGTCTGAGGAGCGAGTCTTGTTCTTCTTAGTAAAATGCCCTGCCACAAACTGGAAATGCCGATTCCGAAGCTACCATCGAAACTTGGACGATTAGTGGATCTCGGGCTATAGCGGATAGGACGGAGAGTTGTTCTTCCTTATCTTTCCACCAAGCCAAGGTATTAAAGGACATAAAATTTTGGGGAGTCATACCAGAAAAAAAGTCTATCGCAATATATCCTCCAAGTTTGCTACTTGGAGTGTTGTCTCTTTATTTGTTACATTCATTAATAAATTATAAAAGGCGACTCTGGATCTTGTTAACTACTAGAACTTGGCGTCGCGTTTCTCATTGTTTGGTATGCATGGTTTGATGTTGATCCATATTTTTGAACATCAACATCAAACATATTTGACAAGCATTTGTTTAAAGTTGTTTTTAATGTTCGCATATAAAAAAGATCTTCATCGTATAAATCTAAATCGTAACATGTTTTTTCAAGTAAATTTTCAAACCCCGAAACATTTACGCAAGGGTTCAACGCGGTGGCACAAGTAATAACCGGTGACATTTCTTTGAAATATGTTAAAAGTTTTGATTTCATTGGTGGAGTCATATCATTTAAAGGTTTAGGTTTAAAAGACAATTCACACAATTCTAAACTCATTAATAGATTTGATTAAGTATTAAAGGACTTGTTGGATAATGATCACCGGATAAAAATGTTGTTACGACTTTAAAAAGATGAAGCTTTTGCTCCCGAACCGTATCAAAGCTATAAGCAAAAATACCTCCATCGTTCGTCATCGTAGGTTGATCTCATGGTGTTTCGTTCTTCAAAGCTTTGAAATATTTGTACTCGTGAACTTTGTTCGGACCGCTTGACATTTTGCACAAGTCGTAGTTTTTCCGTATTTGCGGATTCCTCTTTGTAGGAATTATAAGGAAATAATTTGAATCACTCAATTTCCTCTCAATCAAATAATTGCACATAATATGTAGTCAATAGCATTTATTGTACAGGAGCAATCTTTTCCTTTTCTTTTGTATCTCGTCATGTATATATACTGTCAAAATAATAGTGAAATTCAAGTTGTTGAACCATAAGTTAATATGGTATCAGCCTAACAATCAAGATCCTCTCTAGCAAACCTTCTTTTTCCCCTTTTTTCCACCTCACTTCTGCCGCACACAACCCTCTTTCATGCCTGTCGAAAACGTTTCTTCCATCCCTCTTCACTCTCTTAGTCATCTCATCACCATAAAATTATCCTCCACAAATTACCTAACGTGGGAAAAACAAATCACTCCGGTTCTTTCCTACCTTAACCTTCTCGGTCATGTCAACGGAGCCACTCCGGTTCCTCCCGAAACCGTGAGCACCGATAACAAAACTATATCCAATCCCGAGTTCCTCACATGGCAGACCGATGATCAAAAAATTCTTCTTCTCATCAACTCTACTATATCCGAAGAGGCCATGGCCGAAACCATTGGCCACACCACTGCCAAAACCGTGTGGCAAGCCCTTGCCGATGCCTATAGCCATTCTTCTATTGAGCGTATTCATAATCTCAAAGATTCTCTTCGCACCCTTCAAAAAGGGACCGATTCGGTCTCCGAATTTGGGCGCAAATTCAAGGCTATTGCCGACCAACTTGCGGCTATAGGACAACCTGTTGATGATGAAGACAAACGCCATTGGTTCCTTTGTGGACTTGGCGCTTCCTTTGAAAATTTTTCCACTTCCCAACGAACCATTCGACCGGCTCCTTCCTTTCGTGATCTTTTGGCCAATGCCGAAAATCAAGAGATGTTTGTTCAAAAACTCCATAACCCTCAACCCCCTCAAGCCGCTTTCTATGCCCAACCCAACAAAACTAGGCATAATCGGACCTCCTCTTCATCATCTCGAGGACGGGGTCGTCCCTCTTCTCAGGGCCGAAATCAATTTCATTCAAAACGACCCCCTCTTTGTCAACTTTGTCGCCAAACCGGTCACTATGCAAGCACTTGTTCTCAACTCGTGTCGTTTGCCCAAAAGAAGGCTTCTCTTGATGCCAACCTTGCCGAAGCCTTTCATGCTACTTGCAACATAGCATCCGATTCTCCCGATTGGACCGCCGACACAGGTGCAACAACACATATGTTACCTACTACTCATGGCTTAAACAAAGTTACATCTCCTGATGATAGTCTTCATGTTACCTTTGGAAACGGAACCTCAACTTCCGCTACACACATTGGGAACACCTCTCTAAATGACTCAATACATTTAAAAAATGTTTTAGTAGTTCCTAACTTAACAAAAAATCTACTTTCTATTAGTAGGTTAACAAACGATTCTCCTGTTGATGTTTTATTTTCTAATCATTTCTTTGAAATTCAGGACCGCAAAACAAAGGAGGTTCTAGCTAAAGGCACGTGCGAAAATGGTCTCTACATTCTCACTCAAGGTCACAAGTCTCTAGTTGCCGCGCTTTCCGCATCGCACCTTCGTGCATCTTTTAATAAATGGCATAGTCGTTTAGGCCATGTGTCCTTCGACACAATTTCAATTTTAAATAAACTTGGTTGTGTTTTTGTTACTTCTATATTACCCAAACCGGGATTATGTGAATCTTGTGAATTATCAAAAGCAAAACACTTGCAGTTTATTGAAAATCCTAAACGCGCGGAACACGTCCTTGACTTAATTCATTGTGACCTTTGGGGACCGGCACCCGTAACCTCTAAGGATGGTTATCGCTATTATGCTATTTTTATCGATGACTATTCCCGCTTTACTTGGTTCTATCCATTAAAAGCTAAATCCGAATTCTTCACAATTCTCAACACATTCTTAACCTTTGCTCAAAACCAATTTTCTTCAAACATTAAAGTGTTTCAAAGTGATGGTGGAACCGAATTCACCAATCACCAAGTTCAAACACTTTTTCAACAACAAGGTATCCATCATAGGATATCTTGCCCTCACACACCCGAGCAAAATGGTAGAGCCGAGCGGAAACACCGCCACATTACCGAAACCGGTTTAGCCATGATGTTTCATGCAAATGCCCCAACAAACCTTTGGTTTGATGCCTTCTCTTCCGCTACCTATATAATTAACAGCTTACCCACTAAACTCCTTGCCAACAAATCCCCGTTTGAAGTTTTATTCAAACAAACTCCCACTTATTCCAACATGCGTGTTTTTGGTTGTCTAGTTTTTCCCTACCTTAGAGACTACACAAAAAATAAACTCCAACCAAGAAGTGCTTCTTGCATATTCATTGGTTATAGTCCTAAGTACAAAGGATTTCGGTGTCTTGAACCTACATCGGGTCGAGTCTATACAACTCGACATGCTAGATTTGATGAAGATGTTCTACCATTTCACAAAAACTCGACAACCATCAACAACACCCATGTCTTACCCATCACCAACTTTGAAGAATACCTTCCATCTCCCATCACATCACCTACTGTTACCGAACCTTCCCCTAAACAAATACCACCCACTCCCACACCCTACTGTGATGACTACTTCAACTACATCCCACCCACTTCAACCGTCCCTTTCCAACAACCTCCTCCTATACACTCCCCACCCGTTTCCCCCTCCTCAGCCCACTCCTCACCTACTTCACAGACCAACGAACAGCCCACCCCACCTCATAATTCCCCTTCACATCCTCTCCCATCCGATCCCACTTCATCAACAGAACCCCCCTCCACCAACCAACCGCTCAACTCTCATCCCATGCAAACCCGAGCCAAGCATGGAATTTTTAAACCCAAACATATAGCCGATCTCTCTCAAGTTTCCACTCACCCACTTCATCACTCCTTATTCACCTCTCATCTCCCAAAAGGCATCAAAACCGCTCTTAAAAATCCCAAATGGATTCAAGCTATGCATGATGAACTCAAAGCTCTTCATGATAATCACACTTGGACCCTCGTCCCACGCCCCGACACTACCAATATTATTGGTTCAAAGTGGATTTATCGAATAAAATACAAACCCGATGGTTCCATTGATCGCTACAAAGCCCGCCTTGTAGCTCAAGGGTTTACCCAAATACCGGGACTTGACTTCTCACATACTTTCAGTCCCGTTGTCAAGGCCTCCACAATTCGAGTTGTCCTAAGTCTTGCCATTATCAACAAATGGAATCTTCGTCAACTCGATGTCAACAATGCCTTCCTAAATGGGCATCTCACCGAAACCATCTTCATGGAACAACCCCCGGGTTTTGAAGACTCAACTCGACCAAACTTTGTGTGCAAACTCAATCGTGCACTATATGGTTTAAAACAAGCACCACGTGCTTGGTTTCAAAGGCTAAGCTCCTTTCTTCTCAATCATGATTTTCTAAATAGTCGAGCCGACCCATCTCTTTTTGTGTACAATCACCAAGGTATCCTAATCTATCTACTTGTGTATGTCGATGACATTATTATTACCGGCAATAATGAATCCTTCATTAAAAATTTTACATCTTCTCTACACAAGGAATTCAAGATAAAGGATCTTGGGTTGCTAAATTTCTTTCTCGGTCTCGAAGTCCAACATACACCAAAAGGTTTGTTCTTAAATCAATCCAAGTATGCTCATGATATTCTCACCCGAGCCGGATTACTTGACTCAAAGCCCGTTGCCACCCCTCTCACATCCAAAGATATCTTCACCAATCAAGGTCAACCATTTCACGACCCAACTCTCTATCGTTCTCTTGTGGGAGCTCTTCAATACCTCACCATTACTCGTCCCGATCTTTCCTATGCCGTCAATCAAGCAAGCCAATTTCTCCAAAACCCAACAACTACCCACTTCCAGCTAGTCAAGAGGATTCTTCGTTTTGTCAAAGGCACCTTAACACATGGTTTAACTTTTGATTGTCCACCTAACACTACTTTACTTGGTTTTTCAGATGCAGATTGGGCTCGATGCATTGACACACGAAGATCCACATATGGCTATTGTATCTACTTAGGCGGTAACTTAGTCTCTTGGAGCGCTAAAAAGCAACCCACGGTCTCCAGGTCAAGCTGTGAATCCGAATACCGCGCAATGGCCAACACGGCAGCTGAAATCATTTGGATAACACATCTGCTTCGGGAACTTCATGCGCTTCCACCTGGCCCTCCAACACTTCTCTGTGACAACAAGAGTGCGCTATTTCTAAGCCAAAATCCCATCTCACACAAGCGTGCAAAGCACATAGATATCGACTACCACTTTGTTCGGGAACTTGTGAACGCCGGGAAGCTCAACACGAGATTCATCTCCACTGATAAGCAAGTAGCCGATATCTTCACCAAAAGTTTACCAAAGCCTCTATTCAACAAATTTAGGACAATGCTACGTCTCGGTCCACCACCGACTTGCATTGACGGGGGGGTATAAGGAAATAATTTGAATCACTCAATTTCCTCTCAATCAAATAATTGCACATAATATGTAGTCAATAGCATTTATTGTACAGGAGCAATCTTTTCCTTTTCTTTTGTATCTCGTCATGTATATATACTGTCAAAATAATAGTGAAATTCAAGTTGTTGAACCATAAGTTAATAGGAATAACTTTAACAACTTGAAGGTTAGTTGAAGTACCACAAGCAACCGAGGATTGAGCACTTGATGAAGCCATTGGTGAGCGGTTTTGCGTTTTGAGAGTTTATAGAGTGTTTTTTTGCGTTTTGAGAGTTTAGAGAGCGTTTTTTGGGGGCCACTACGTATTTATGCTAAACATTTGGGGGCCCAAATGCAAAAAAAAAAACAACAATAAAAAAAGCGATCAAAAGGATCCTGTAACGGCAATTTTTTCGGAAAAAACGGTAAAAAAAATTCTAGCCGTTAACTAGTTTACAAACCGGTTTGGGAAATCTGTTCAGGAATTGGTTTTACTGGTAAAATCTCGAAGTGGTGCCAAACCGATGGTTCGGACTGGTTCACAAACCGGTTTGGTTGAAACTGGTTTTTATTCGCAAGTGGACCAGTTTGTACACCAGTTTGAGAAACCGAACCAGTTTTTTTTTGTACAAGTCTTGTGTAAATATTGATTTATCTCATTGACTATATATAATCAGTATACAATTATATAGGGACTATAATTGATTAGTATACAAGAAAGCTATTGAATAAATCAATCAATCAATCTTTGACTAATAAAAGAGCTAGTTTTTAGCTCCAATGCCCCTCAAGCGAACACATGGCGATCGTATGCCAAATTTGTCATGGAAGTCTTCAAAAAGAGATCCTGGAAGCAATTTTGCGTAGATACCGGTCACTTGAAGCTTGGTAGGAACATACTTTGTATGAAGCTTGTTGGATGATTCTAGTTTGCGAACAAAATGATAGTCATGATCAATGTGTTTGGCATGTTTGTGTGAACGGGTTTTGAGTCTTTTGACTTAGAAAAATGGCACTTGAGTTGCCACATAATAAAATGAGGTGACTCGTTGGAAGAGAATTTAGATCACAAAGTAAGTAAGTAAGTAAGTAAGACAAATGATTTAAATACCATATCATCCATCACATGGTGTTTGTATTTACAACTACAACGAGCAACCGTGGGTTGTTTTTTAGCACTCCATGACATAAGATTCCCACTAAGAAGAATAGAGCTCTCATATGTTAGGGCTTATGTATTGGAGTAAAGGAAACACATTCTCATGGTAATCTCAAGTTCCTTATTTGGCACCTGTATGCATTTAATGGATTTTGCTAATTCTCGTATAGTAGCGCCCAATGATGTTTTAACTATCCAAGAAACACAAGCGAAAAGATCGTGATGGTTTGATCTTATCTTGATGCTTTATTACAAGTTGAAAGGGAGCTAAAATGACACAGAAGGAAGCAATCCAATAGAAAATATGACCATAGATCCAAACTGCATAAGCTAGTATAAATAACATTTTTAGTTGAATAAAGTTGTTCTCTAAATGTGACAAAATGAGTGGATTACTGGTATCAAAGTTTTTGATTTTGCTACTGTCTATGGCAATTTGTTATTCAATCACTTAGTTTATTCAAATCCACTGTTTTAAATACTTATATGATTAGAAAAACATGTATTTATAAGTCATCATGTAGTTGCTTGTGAAATCCTTCTAAAGACTATGACAGTCAAGAACTTCATAAACATGGCTCAAATCCTTAAACTGAAGCCAAATTGAAGAAAGTAAAAAAAAAAAAAAAGAAAAGAAAACTAGAGTGATTTGCTTAAAGGGTCCAATTTTTAGAATATCATGTGATTTCTGTTTCCAAGTTTTGAGTCAATTAAATTGTGTAGCATATGCAATTAAATTGTGTAACATATGAGTCTTTATTATATGCATGATGTTTTTTGTGTGTTAGGAAACAAAAGCTCGTAGGAAAAATAATCATAGATTATTATCTATCTTTTGGTGCATATTTAACTAGCATATCTTTTCATTCATATCATTAAGAAAAAAAATTATAATTTGCAGCATTAATTTTAGTATTCGTTATCACTAATGTATTTGTTAATCTAACATATTACATATTTTTCTTTATATAATCCTTGTGATACACAAGTTTGTAACCTAGTAGTTTTGTAAATAGTGCAATTTACATTTTGTTTTGCTGACCTTTTATTTTTTTATTTTAAATTATTTTCCTTAAAGCACATTATTTTCGTATTCTATCTTCTACAAATTATCAAATAGTTTATTTTTAAAAGAAGTTCATCAAGACATATGGGCTCACTGTTGTATACAAAATAGATCGATATATGTGTTTTTGATTTAAAAAAAATGGATTATATCAAAGGGATTATAACAATAAAAAGTATTATTCATGAAACACTAAAATAAAACCCTCAACTTAAAAATCACTCCATGAAGTTTTTTTTTTTTAACTATATCCTGCTCCTTGAACTAAATTATTTTCGACTTATTCTCTTCTTACATGAGTTTGATTGAACCCAAGTACTTTCTTTAAAAGTTAATGTCTCTACCGATGCCTCATAAAATAGGCGGGTTGGTTAACGGTCAAAACGGGTGCGAGTCAGGAGGCATTTTAAGCAAAAACAATTTGACTTTAAATGGGCCGTTCTAAATGCATTAGTTTCATTCAAGTCAAAATGAGTTGTAACTAAACAAATAATTTATTTGAATAAATTTAATGATTTTCTAACAAAATATGTTATTGATTATTTTTACTCGTTTGAATCTATTAAATTCATTTTAACCTGCAATGTGTCAAGGTATTACTAATTTCAACTCATTTTATTTATAATACTACCAATTTTAACCCAAAATACAATAATTGTTTATACAAATCTACAGATTTTTCTTACTATATGTTAAGATTATCAGCAGACTGTTCTATCAATTGAGTTATACTCACATTGACTCATTATCTCAATAATGTATCTGAAACAAAAAAAATATATATAAACCACTCTCATGCCATGATACCATTTATTATTATTATTTTTATTTATATTACACTAAACGTACATCAAGTTCGGTCAAATAAAGCAACCCTTGATACATATTTTCAAAAGTAAGGATTCTTGCAATAAAACATAGAAGAAATCTTATTTTTTTTTTAAAAAAAAAAGTAAAATCATGATGACATACTTCAAAACTCTGGTTCTCACAAGTCCATAAGAAGATGACTCATTTCTTGGCGAGCTTTGCACATTGCCACTAGTGGCTCATCTTTTGGCATGGTTAGACCTTTCCCTTCAGACAACCCCACCAACTCTTCACCAACCCTTTCCCATTCAAAGCATTGGATCAAAGACGCCAAAGCTAACCCAACAACCCTGTTTGCAAGGCCGTAGCCGGGACACTGTCGACGTCCCATTCCAAATGGCATGTACCAATACCCCGTGTTTCTCAAATTCATAAACCTCTCTGGTTTGAAACTTAAGGGGTCTTCCCATAGTGTCGGGTCCCTATGGATGGCCCATGCGTTCACCAGCACTATTGTGCCACGGGCCACTTCAAACCCTCCAATGGTGCAGTCTTCTGATGACTCGTGCGGCACCAGTAGTGGTGCTGCTGGGAATAGTCTTAGCGTTTCGTTAACAATGCTTTGAATGTATGGGAGATTTGGAAGATCTGTTTCTTGTACCAAACGTTCTTGTCCGACGTGTTCTTCGACCTCGTTCCTAGCTTTTTGTAAAACATTGGGATGATTCAGAAGAAGTGACATAGCTCACTCTATTGTCATAGCTGAAGTGTCTGTTCCTGCAAGTAGCAATGCCTGTACAAAAATGGTAACCCATTTAAACAACCAAGAACAAAATCAGTAATCTACGACTAACATCAACATATTTGGGCCCTAATAATCAATCATGTGGATCCCGGCCGGTAGGTGCGGCAATTCCTGACAGAACCCGAACATGACATGAAAATAATCAGGTTTTTGGTTGACAAATATAACCCGTTTAAATACACGAGTCGTGTTCGGGTTGACCTATTTATAAAACGTGTCGGTAGGTTGACCCACTTAAAACGGGTTGACCAATTAACCTGTTTAAGGTTTCCAATTAATTATTTTTTATTTTTTCTTAAGACATATATTGAGTTGTTTTTCTTTAGAATATTTACCATAATAATTTAATTGATTGCTTAATAAAACTTTTAATTTTTTTCATTTACAAAGATATGTTTAGTTTCTTTTGTTTTTATTTTCAACTATACGAATCAATTTTGTTTTAGATTTCGGTACGTAATTATATGGTTATTTATAGTAAATTATTATTTTTTTTGTTAAACCACCATATTAACTATTTGTCAATAATAGACACCTACTTAACATCTTATTATTGACATGTTTCAAGCTTACAACTTGTAAATTGGTTTGATTGAGTTAGATGAAAGAAAGGAGACAATCAATGATTTTTGTCTAAGCTCAAAAATTTATTTTCAAGCCTTTAAGAGGAAATCATCATAAAAAGACTTTCCAATATGTGTGTATTTACATATAATATATATCTGTAAAAAAAACTCGGCTTAATTTTTAATGTATACACACACACATATTATATATATTACACATGCAAACATATATATGTGTGTGTATTTACATATAATATATATCTGTAAACTAAAGGAAGATTAAAAAAATGAGTCACCTTTTGGTTTAAGATTTTTTACGAGTTTGAGCACGAATTTTTGGCATAAAATATTTCCTGACTCGGCTAAAAAATTCTCGAACTTGAGCCAGGTATGGCTTGGTTAAGCTTGATTAGAGCCCATGGACTCATGTACTTTCATTTTTTAATAGTCAAAATAGTATATTAATGTGTATGTGGTCTTCCTTTGCTTTACGTGAAAGGGTTTGTTTTTCCCTTTTAATGTACGAATTTGGTTGAAATGTTGAATAAAATTACGAGAAAATTAATATCTAATGTTCAATTTCCTTTGCTCAAATCAATCGCATCTTCCATAGGACTGTTCCTACTTCCACAAATCTTATGTCACCCAAACTCAAACCATTGTATATAAAGAAGACCTCTGCTTTCAAAAGACCGTTTAAGGGATACTCAAACGGCCTTCTCAGAAGACCGTTTGACACTAACGAATACTCAAACGGTCTTTTCAAGGTAGAAAGCTTATGATAAGTTTTCAAAGTTGATTGCCCATAAAACTGATTACCCATAAAAGTTTGTGTTGATATGAACATACATACCATTATATTTCCTTTGATCACATTATCGTCGTAGTATTCTGGTTCCGATTCCTGCAAAGAAAGTATGGCGTCGATAAACGTCTCCGGCTTCCCTTTCTCTACAGAAGAATCACAACGTTTGCTCCGACACTCCTTTATCAACTTTTGCATAAATCTGTCAGCTTTGCTTTGCAACTTCTGAAATTTTTTCTCCAAACCCTGAAAATCGATCCATTTAAAAAATGGAATGAAGTCACCAGGTTTTGTTACTCCACTTGTTTCAAATGCTTCACTTATAAGATCCTTAAATTCACTAACATCCTCTAAATCATCCATCTTCGTCCCAAACAACTGCTTGCCTGCAATGATTTTCAAGATTATGTTAAAGGGTAACCCTTGAATTCTTGACTTCAATTCTACCCTCGTGAAATCTTGGAAAGAATCTTGATAAAGCTCTTTGATTAACGATCTCACTTCGTCTTGTCGAACACCCACGTAAGTCTTGAGCCGAGTCGTTGAAAAAACTTCAAGGGTCATGACGCGACGAATGTCTCGCCACAGACGGCCATACGGTACTGAACCAAGTCCCTTGTGGTCATAGTCAAGATATTTGCCACTTGAAAGAACTGGCCTATTGGCTAAAACAATGTCATTTCTGGTGAAGCATTCTTCTGCAGCTGATGGTGAGGTTATTACGACGACGGGTTTTGACCCGAACCTAAGGGACATAACTGGACCATATTTGCTAGCAAGGTGATGTAACACCCGGTGAACAGGCCATTTGGTCAGTAGATGAAAATGGCCGATTAATGGTAAAGATGGTGGACTTGGGGGAAGATTTCTTCTTTTGTTTGGTGTTTTAAATTTTATGAGGAAAAACAGTGAGATTAAGGATAAAAGTGAAATGAAGTAAAGATGAGTATGATCCATTGAGTGGGTGTCTGTGTGTTGTATGGGTGTTCTTGCGATATGTGTGGCTATATAACACACACATATAGACACACACACACACGCGAAAGTCTCAAGACTTTGATGGGATGTTGTGAAACATATGGTAAAATGATTTTCATGTTTAATATATTGAAAACGTCAGTATGATCATAAGAGGCCCCATGATACATAAGCAGAATAAGTGAATTGTTTTCTTGTAGTATTTGAATTCTGGTGTTATGAATAGGGGTATCAATGTATCATTTGTTGTATTCAATTGTATATATTTACGATAAGATCCTTACTAGTATTTATCTAATTGATCAATAATTAATTATCTCTAGAAGATAGGTAATTGTATGATAATTATAATTACCATTACTATCCTGATTAAGGTTTCCTCTTGGGTGTAAATAAATGAGATTAAGGCTTCTTATTTCGACTAATGTTAACATCACATCCGAATTCCTTACCATTAGAATTTGTAACCCTCTCTAAGCCTCTCCACCTAATTCCATTCTCTCCATACACCATAAACGGGAACCTGATCGGATCTAGTGTTGTCAAGAATCATGTCTGGAGTCAGTGTTGCGCTTATGGATTCACAGGTTTCAACTTATCCATATTATTGTTACTATTGTTTTCATGTGTATACATGTTTATAATCATTGGAATCAATCAACATCATTTGGATCAGTGATAGTAAGATCTGTCACAGTTGATTCCATGTTAGCCAAACAAAAACCTTTGGCTCCGGGTGAGGATGTTGGCGCCTTTTTGGCAAAGTAGGGTTTGGTGTTTACAAAAAGCGGGTTGAGATGAAGGTGGTGGTGTTAAATTGGATGTTGGAGTTGGTGATGTTGACAGAGGTGGCTCTACAAATGATGTCAAGTCATTAGTTATTCAAATGGTGTCGGGGCGCAGGTACGAGGGTTGTTGGATGTCACACCCTGCACCGCGTGCAGAATCCACAGCGTTGTGTTCAGATTGAATCATGACCAAGAATGAAGAACAAAAGCGGTGTTTACTAAAAGTTTCATAGTTATCATTACAAATTAAGGCAACCACCAAAATGATTATAAATGTTTACAAAATGTCATTTGAACAAGATTAACAAACAACTAGCTAAATACTTATGAGTATCTAGGTCGCCATAATTGTTTCATGTTCTTGTCATTGTGTATCTTCCTAGCTAGTCATGTTTTTCTGAAACATGAAGTAAAAGAGTCAAGTAGTCAACTACAAGTAGTTGGTGAGAAACATATGTTTATAAAACAAGTTTTGGCACATAGTAGATGAAACTTCAAGTTTCTGATAAAA
Source organism: Mikania micrantha (assembly GCA_009363875.1). Lineage (NCBI taxonomy): Eukaryota > Viridiplantae > Streptophyta > Magnoliopsida > Asterales > Asteraceae > Mikania > Mikania micrantha. The sequence goes on from CM018696.1 coordinate 56,177,719, forward strand.
ATTCAAGTATATGATAAAAATTCATGTATAAGAGTAAACTTTCAAGAAACAAGTTTCCAAGGTTTCAAGCATATGTTAAGATTCCATGTATCAAATAAGATTTCAAGTTTATGTTATATGCATAAGAATAAAGCATGATTATGAAATCACTTAACCAATAAATAAAGCATCACGAATCAAATCAAGTATCAACATCGCAGTGAAATCTCATGGTTTTGCTAAAGAGTCACCGATACCCGACAGCGCAGTGCACTCCCTCTAACTGGACTAAGAATCACCGATGCCCGACATCGCAATACGCTCTCTCAAACATAACTAAGAATCATTTATGCCCGCAGTACAATCCCTGAACTAAACTAAGAATCATTGGTGCCATACTTGACACTGCACAATAGACCTTGGATTGTACTATGAGTCACTGATGTCCCCCAAGCATGGTAGAACAATTCTTGGAGGATACAAAGAATCACCGATGTCATCATGAGAATCGCAGAACAGTTTTTGAAGTGCATTAAGAATCACCGATGTCATCTTGGCATCACATCACATCTTTTAGATCTCACTAAGAATCATCGATGTCCAACAAAATTTGTCAAATAAGAATATGTGGTTTCCAACCAATGGCCATATTTGTACTACCATTAACTTACAGTAACAGGCTAATGATTTCAAATGATTTCAAGTAATGTTTTCAAAGGATAGTAAGTTTCGGTTATATATTTTCCTCTTTTGAGTTGTAAAATGTTTACGGATTGCGCGTGCCAACGCCTACATGTTCCACCCCTTAAGTTTTGAAAACAATCGAATAAAATAGGGGTTATGAATCTCACCTGAGAATGTGTTTCATTGAATCACTCTTGATTTGTTGTTTGGATACCAGATCGTCTGTGCCTTGTTGAAACCTGTCATTGTTTAATTTTGATAAATTCACATTGTTTGTTAATGTGATAGTTTGTGTGGTTTTTGAACACTTAGCCAATTTTCGACCAAGCTATTGTACGAATAGAGTGATGAGAATGAGATGATCATTCATTCAGCCACCTCATGCGAATGAAATCTTCATTCTGATGGCCCATTCATACAAATGAGACTCATTCGTCGAAATGGTCATGCAAATGGATAGGTCTCATTCGCACAGGGTTCAATTCATGTGAAAGTTCCTTCTGGTGTAAGTGCTTTGAGAATAGCTTGCCCATTCATGCGAATAGCATGCGAAAGAGTTACTCATCAGCATGAATGGCCCATTCGTAGGGTCCATTCGTCTGCTATTTAACCGAAATACTCAAAAGTTTATTTTCGAAGCCTATGGGCATACAGGATGTTTTGTGGTTCTACAAGATGTTATAATCGATTTAAATGTGTCTAAATAGTTTATTTGGTGCCAGAGCTCACTGTGAGTATGAATTCCCCTGAAATTTGAATTACAGAGAATGATGAGGTTGGACTTTTTGTTCTTATTGTGTGACAATTACGTTGAAAGTCCACGTCATCCTAATTTGAAATCCACATTAATAGAACGATTGTGATCATAACGATTTGAAAGCACGCGATAAATTGTGAACGTGGATGAAAACCGTGCGAAAAACAGAGTTCCAGATTCTTCGGAATCGTAAAAAGAAGAAAAATTCGAAAATATTGCATTCTAGTATTCTTCGCGGTACGCCAAGGCCATTTTGAGCCTCCTTGGCGATACAAGATGAGTCCAAAATATCTAATGGAATCCGGATTTCTTCGCGCTACGCCAAGCATCTTTTTAGGAGTCTTGGTGATACGTGAAGACTAGGTCGGTCTAGGATCAGATTGAAAAACTCAGATTCATGCAAGATTTTTCTTAAACTTTCTCATATCGAACACATACACCTTCCAGACGATCAACTCGACCTTCAAGCCTCCAAATCTCAGTTTTAGGATGTAGAAACATCAAATAGAAGTTGGGGATTGATTCTACAACGTCTGATCATCATTTTCATCCGGAAAATTTGTCCAATCGGGTAAAGATTCGTTTTATCCTACTAGTTTGATAATGGTTGGATTAGATCTAGTTTTTGAATGTAATTCAATAGTTATGGTTGTTGATTATTGCCTAGATGATGGCTAGAAATGGTTAGAAACGAAGAACTTGGTATGTTAACGATTAAATCCTTGTTTTGATCCGTTATAATGCCCGGTTATCATGAAACTATATCATATATTATAATGGTTTAAACCATTTGATTAGAACAATGATTGTCTTGATCATTCCTTGTTTTGAAAAAAATTGTTTTAATGAAAACTTATTTTTACAAAACTTTCATTTTTCATAAAACTGCAAATTTAAAATAATTGATTTTTAAAAACAAATATTTTTTTAGAAAAAATTTCATATTTTGTAAACATTTTTAAGTGTGTTTTTTAATATGTAAAATGTATATAATATCATTAGTCATTGGATTTATAATTATTTAATAAATTAGAGAATATAATTATAATTTTCATTTAATTTTATAGTGAATAAATGAGAGTATATAATTTTCATTTAATTTGAGAGAGAATAAATGAGAGTATAAAAAATGACATGTGACAAAATTGTTTAATAAATTGACATGTGGCAAAAAGATGTTTATTTATTATAATAGTAAGATAAGATAAGATAAGATAAGATTAATTTATTTGTATCAAGCATGTGTGCAAATTATACTTGTACTAAATAGATTTGTATCAACATGCCATTGATAATTGTGTTTTCTTATTGTTGATGAAATCAACAAACATTCAAAATTTAACAAGAGATGATACTAAAAAACGTTCTCGTGTTTGTGATGATTTTAGAAACTTTACAAAATAATGAAGGAAAAAAAAAGGCTAGATGCAAGCATTGTTTAAAGATGTTTGATATATACCATCTAGAAACGAAACTTCTGCATATATTGAATCGACATTTAATTTCACGTGAAAAGCAACAAGACTAGTTGAAATATCAAAGCAAAACATCTATATATATCTTTATCTTTCAAAATCAAACTAATATTTTTGGTCTCTATCTGAAACCACAAAGATAATATTTTAAAAATAGAAAAGATTCAAAATCAAACGATCTATTCAAAGCGTTCAACGGTCTATTATTGTTAGGCTGTTAGCACAGCATAAACGAGGGCCACAATTGTTTTCCTGTAATAACTTTTAGTTCTGGACCACATTTGTGATTTGTGTGGCTAAAATTGCTTTCTTGTAGTAATTGTCCACAACAAAAATCTTCATGTTATGGACAAATAATTGTGACGCGTGAAACATATTTACACCCTTTAGGTGGTCCTATTATACTCGCATTTAATTAGATAAATTCACCCTTTATACATCTCATACACGTCGAAATGTATACGAGGTCATTCACTGATTGCCATGATTCTTAGCTTTCATAATTGACCTTGTATACGTCTTATATAGTATATTATACAAGATGTATGCAGGAATACCATTCATAATATAAACAAATATTTCTATTATTTGAATCACTCGAATTACAATTTAAAAATACACAATGTAAATTAAATTATTACAAGAAACAAAGTGCTAAAAAAATTACAAGAAAGAAATAGTTATACAAAATGAGACAAAAGAAACAAAATTGCAGAATAGAAATGAGTTTAATGATAGAGGATTTTTGTTCAACAGCTCCTAAAACAGATATCGGGACACCCAGGTGAACCCGACTGTTTTTCAGAGTACAACAGCCGTAGCAGTGTGTAATAGGGATGTCGAAAATACCCGAACCCGAATAAGCTTAATAGAGTCGGGTTATTCGGGTCAAAAATGTTAGTCGGGTTGTTTGGGTCAACCCGATTAACCCGAATTGTTAATAGGGTCGAGTTTCGGGTATATTTTTAAACATCAGTCGGGTTTCAGGTTAACCCGAAAACCCGAATAAGAATGATTATCGGTTTATATATATATATATATATATATATATATATATATTAATTATTAAATATATTACCTATTCAATTTTTTTCCGAAATATTTAATTATGTTAACTACATATAACTATGACTATTAATCTAATTATGTATAGTTTATCACACTTTCCATTGAATTATATGTTTGGAAAATAATTTATTTGTGGCAATTCAAAATTAGGCCAAGACAATAACAAATAAATAGTAACCCGATTGGCCCGACCTGAATAACCAGTGACCCGACTAACCGGAACCCGATTGACCCGAACGTTATTCGAGTCAATAACGTTCGGGTTGTGGAATAATATTTTTTTGGGGAAAACCCGACTAACTCGGCCCGATTAACCGGAAACCCAATCGGGTTGTCCCAATCAACACCTCTACTGTGTATTACCAGTGTTAATCGAAAACCCAAAATGTTACTTGAAACAAGATCGTATTGCAATGTAGCATAAAGAATAGATCGATGTAGGTTGATGTGAGCTTGACAGAGTATCTACTTGTGTTGCGGATTTTTGGAACTTGTGTGTGTTTCAAATTATAGCAACCAAAACAAGAGACTAAATCTACTCTAATAAAAGAGTACCAAACTTGACACATGTCAATTGTTTAGTCATTCTTTCAAATTTTCCCGTCTTCTTTTTCTAGTAAATGATAACTCTGTCTCTTCTATTAAATATAAAAAAATAAATGTTTTAGTCTAATAATTTATTAAAACATAAAAAATCATAAGATTTCAACCATAATTTTTAAATATTTATTATTCATTATTTATATTTTTTAAATTACTTTTTTATATTTATGCTAACATTATTATATTCAAATAGCCTAACGTGTCTATGTATTTCAATTTTTGTATGAATATAATTAGTCGGATGTTTACATTTTATATATTATTTTTTTATTCGATCTTAGCAAAATTAACTATCTTTTTATCAAATAACATCTTTCAATAACTTACCTAACAAAAAGTTATATGACAAAATCATTTTGCAATTATTAAATCTTAATTACTAATTCATATAATCTAATGTAATTTTTTTATTCAACCTGTGTAATACACGGGTGACTAACCTAGTGTCTCTATATATACCATGTAAGGCTAAAGCTTCTGATTACACAGTACTCTAGAATGTAGTTGACAAATACCAAGTAAGTGGACCATAGAATGATTAATGTGTGGTTGATGTAAGGTTAAAAACATGTTAATGTAGAATATGGGAGTTAACTGGTATGCCTTGTAAGCATGCAACAATAGTTAATTGGGACATGGCAAGCAATGGAATTGAGGTTGGCGTTCTACGAAGTTGGATGTCTTGAGTGTATTGCTAGATACTTGGAAGAAGTTGTACCAATTCATAGTTAACCCTATAAATGGTAGAGAAATTTGGACTATATCTTATTGCCTTACAACCTTACTACCTCCAAAACATCACAAGCAAGTAGGAATACCAAAGAAGAGAAACAGGACTAGTGAGGAGTTAAGTCAACCGATTGCCAAAGATGGGAAGATGACTAGATTAGAGAACACTGTGACTTGTGGTAAGTGTCAAAAGAAGGGTCATAATAAGATTAGTTTCAAGGGCAGACAACAAAAGCATTGAAGGTCATGTTTGATGCAACACAATTTTGTTTTGTTATTTTGGTTGTTGGTGTTGCATATTTTTTATGTTTAAATGAGTTATTGCACTTTTGCATGTTTTACAATCTTTTTTGATGTTTGATGTTGGACGGTTTATATTTTTCAATCTTTATTGATGTTGGATGTTGCAATATTTTTGATGTTGGATGTTGAAATTATTTGTTATTTTTGCACTAAAATTGCTTTGTTAATTATGTTAAGGGTTTCGTGCAAATGACACAAATACCTTAAAATTTAAATGATTTTTTGGATGAAGTTAATATGTGAAGTAAAATGATAAAAAAAACAGAAAACATAATATCAAATTGACAAAAGAACAAATTTGGATGAATTTGTCAAATTAATCCAAACTACATAGAGCAAAATGACAATTTAGTTTTTTAATTTTTATTACAAACTAGAGTATTACCCCGTGTATTACACAGGTTTAATATTAAATAGTTAGCAATAAAATTTAAAAAATTATAAAACGATATTTTAAGAGAAAATGATTAATTTACATATTAATGAATACTTCAAATAATAAAAAAACAATTAAAAATTTTAATAACTATAAAAATAAAATATGATATTTTTGATTTGTAACAATTATTATCTTTGAACAAATTGATAATAAAGATTTAGTTTGTATTCTATTAAAGACTAACTTTTATAAATTAGAAATGTAAAAAATATAATTTATTTAATTATTTAATTTTAACGACTCAATTTATATATAATGTTAAATATCAGGACCAAAAGTGTAACTTTCTCAATTATTTTTTTTACTTTGGCTTTTAAATAAATTTAAAAAACGTCATCAGTTTATAAAAATCTTATTGTTTTAAACACCGGTTTATATTTTATTTTATTTTTTAAAAAAAATCATTTTTAAAGAATTTTTTTTTCTATATGACTTATGATTTTCTGAAAATATAATATTTCTTATTTAAAAAATAATAATATCATTTTTTTACATTTTATAAAATTTTCAAATATGTGCTTTCTAATTAAACGCGCCCCATTTGCGGTGCACGCATATAATGTATATATGTGTGGGCCCTTAAGGGGCAAAAGTAAAGTGCAATAATTTTGACGTTATTTTAATTATTTTGTGAAAATAACGTTAAAATCATTGGGATGATCAACTTCAAACGATAACTTTGAGCCGGGGGGTTTGTATCTATCTTTCCCCCCCAGACCCTACTGAAAAGTAGGAATATACTGGGTAAGGTTGTTGTTGTTGTTGTTGTGCTTTCTAATTAAAAGATAAATAATATTATTAGTTATTAGTATTATGATTATTTATAAGAAAGAGAATATAATTATTTTGTAGGAGATAATTAAATTGAGTTTGATAAAAAGTTGACATGTGGCAATTAGGGTGTAAGAACATTACATGTGGCAAAAAATATTTTTTTTTATTAGTATAATAACAAGATAAGATAAGATAAGATTGTTGAATTTAAAATTTTCTTTAACATTTATTAAGTTTTTAATTTATTTAGCATTTTCAAATCATTACATTTATTTATTTTTTATCATTTAAACTGTCGCAAGTTTTTAACTCAATAAAGTTTTTTTTTTTTAACTAGATGTAATTAGAGGTGCACAAATCGGGTTTTTTTTTAAACCGGTTCCGGTTCCGGTTTTAGTCAATAAAGTCAATACCCAGTTCCGGTTCCAGTCCCGGGTTTCGGCCTGTTCCAACCGGTTTTTGACCGGTTCCGTTTTCGGTTTTGGTCGGTTCCGGGTCGGGTTTTGGCCAGGTACATGTGAAACCAGTTTCGGTTTTCCCAATTTCGGTTCAGGTTCCGATTCTAATTTGTCTGGAAAACCAAACCCGTTCGTACCCATCAGTTCGAGTATGACTGGTTCCGGCTCTGGTTGTCGTTTCCGGTTCCAAAACCCTTTTTTTTCTCACCTCTAGGCTCTAGACGTAATGTACTGAAAAGCTAATTCGTTTAGGTGGCATTCTTGTTCCAAAGGCCCAAACCCATCCTTTGCGGCCTCATAGCCCAAATTCAAACCCTAAAAATGCCGATCGCATAAGTCGACTTGATCGAACGGTCAACAGCCATTTCATCGTATCATTGAAGCCAATAAAACCCTAACCAGAGGAACGCCATCTGCGTGTTTATTCTCAGATCCTTCTCGCTCAATTTGTTATCGAGGTATGCTTTTTTGAATTTCATCTTTGATTATTGTTATGCTGCCAATATCTCTATCGCTGAATTTATTTTTGTTGTCATATTTATTCTGATCAGTTAGTCGAAACGAATTTAAGTAGTTGCAGATGATTAATTCTATCAGATTGTTGCGTATCATATTATCTACCATAATATGTATTCTTTATGCTCGTTTGATCGATCTTGTTTGTGGTTACTTTATTGATCGATAGGTGGGTTATAAATTCAAATAGGGTGTTCTAGTTTTTACACGACAAGATTTTTTAATGGTAGAAAATGCGTATATTTGCAGCTTCTTATGATTTGATTTTGCATATCTAGTGTTTGTAAGATCAGTGATTTGGTTTAAGTTTTTATTTTCTATATATTTTTGTTAACATTTATGCACTGGCCGCATGTGTAGTTATGTCCTTTTTTTTGTTTATTTTTTAATATTTTTTTTGTAAGGCAGTAAATCAACATTATTGGTCCTCTGTTTTCTTACTGTAAATCAGGATTGTATGTTTCAAACCTAATTATTGTTTTTTTTTTTCTTTTTTTCTTTTTTTTTTTGCAATTTACATTTTCTTATGATAACTAGATGTTAATATCTATTAATGTTACAATTTTTTTGTAAGCATTTTTTATTTTTTATTTTTTATTTTGTGAATTTATTAATTGAAGTATCTTATTGGTAGTGTTTTATTATCATATCTATATGTGAATATGTATGAATTTTACATTGGTTTCTAGGTATTTTCTTTTTTTATTTATTTATTTAATTTTTGTAAAATGTACCTTGTTTGTTGGATATTTACATATTCCTTATATTATTTTGATTTTTTCATTCAATTGTATTTTTGTAATTTTATTGTTTAAGATGGTAAGGAGATGTTGATTTTGTTTGCATATTGGTTGTGCCCATGTTTGTATGGTGAATGAAATGGTATCCCAACAATAACAGTAATCAAGGCTTGAGTCTCAAAGGGCTTGTCTGCTAAATTCCATTTTGGTTTTTGGTAAGAAACACTAATGAGCCTGAGAATTGGCAATATCACTTTGCCATAGGCCTTTGGTATGGACCATTTTTTTTATCATCACATAATGTGGTTATCTCCATGTGCAGCTAGTCAACAGTCTCTATTTTTTACAAGACAAGTTTTGTTTGTGTATGTTTTGTTTATACATTAGAGTCTTTTATTCATTTGAACAAATTAATAACAAGTTCTACATATATAGATAGAAAACTTCATTTTTGTGTGAATATCACTATTAGATATTACTGTATATACAAAAGAGGGGTACTATACCCACACGGTTTAACGGTTAAAGCTAATGTATTTTAATGAAGGGTTGGCCGTTTGAGTTCCAACTATAGAGATTTTTTGTTTCGTTTTGCTCTCCTTTACTTTAATAATAATAATTAAATAATACTAGTTAGATTATGTATTCTTTTATGCCACATTTTGCAAATGCAAAAACTTTTTTAATTATTTTTCTTCTGTGATTTTTAGTGTTTTGTACTTATGTTTATTTGTCTATTCTTTGAGATTGTCACATGTTTTTGAGATGGTTAGATTTATTGTTTAAGGATGGATTAATAGCCCACTGTGGTCGGTTTTTGGATATATGTTTTGATATTTGTGTTATCTTTACTGTTATTGTGACGGAGTATTAATATGGGCAAGGTGGAATTACTCAAGTTTTTTTGGTGGCATTGTTTGAAGCACGTTTTAGGTTGTTTTTGATTTTTTACTTTATTTAATGTTCACAAACGAAGAATAATATTATTTAAATAAATGATAGCTATTGAAAATGACTTTTTGTTAAAGGAACTAATCAACTTATGACGTTTTGAAATGAAGCTTTTAAAAATGTGTTTGGACTAGCTTTTCTAAAAGTACTTTCTCAAAATGACCAAAAAGGACTTTATTATATTAGCAACCATTTCAAGGTTATAAGTAGCGATGGTTGGTTGCGAAAATGGTGGTGGATAGCGGTGAAGGTGAGTGGTACGGTGGTGGGTGGCGGCGTACATGGTAAGTGGCAACATTGATTGTGGGTGGTGGTGGTTGGCAGGTGGCGATGGCTGACGGTGGCAGGCAGTGGCAGTGTTGGTGGGTAGTAGATTGGGTAAAGGGTAAAGAGTGAGTAAATGTGTAATTTTATGCCAATGAGTCATAAGTCATTTTGAAAAATCAAATTTTAACTTTTTAAAAAACAACTTATTACTCTTTTACAAGAAGTCATTTTTAAAAGTCCTTTTAGTTTTGCCAAACAACTTATTGACTTGTTAACTTTTTGAAAAAGCCAATAAGTCAATTAGTAATTTTCAAATGGAATCCCAAACAAGCCTTAGGTTTGTTTGTTTGTTATCATGTCTTCATTATGATATTCACGATTGTAATGTAATTCTTGTCGCAACACGTGGTGTAACCCTACTAGTATACTATTATAGTTGATTCTTTGACTTGTATCATCTTAAACCAGATGAGTTTATATCTTCAACACCTTTTGATTTTGTTAGTTTGGCATTTTATTTCTCAAAATATCTGGAAATGAAGTTTATAAATTTTGCAGATTTAAAACAAGCCAGGTATCATGTCTCATCGTAAGTTTGAGCACCCAAGACATGGATCGTTGGGGTTTCTTCCTAGGAAAAGGGCTGCTCGTCACAGAGGAAAAGGTTGAATTATGTTTGACTAATATTTCTAAGATTTTAGGTTTTTGCTCAACCTGTTTTATCTTTGTTTTTTTATTCAAGACGTTGATCATTTTTGAGTTTTATTTATTTCTTCTGCATGTATGGGTGCACTTTTATTTTCTAAAATATGCAAAGCATTTGTTTATACGATGTTTTAACCTCCTATTTATAGATTTATATTTCAATTAATTTACTGTTTGACTATTGCCTAAGATTGCTATTTGACAATGTAATTTAATTTATTTGGATTGCTCAAATTTTATGCTGATATTTAAATGCTGTTATTTTTATTAAGCTTATAGTATAATCATTTTGATTTTGCAGTGAAAGCTTTCCCCAAAGATAATCCTACTAAACCTTGCAGACTAACTGCCTTCTTGGGATACAAAGCTGGGATGACCCATATTGTTAGAGAAGTTGAAAAACCTGGGTCAAGTGAGTTCGATTCAATTCTGTAACATGTTTTTATCAATCTACATTGAAAAACTTGGCTTCTTTTGTTTTTTACTTAATATTAGCTGCATATTCTATGTTATGTTTTTTCAGAACTCCACAAGAAAGAAACATGTGAAGCAGTGACTATTATTGAAACACCCCCAATGGTTGTTGTTGGGCTCGTGGGTTATGTCAAGACTCCACGAGGGCTTCGGGCTTTGAATACTGTTTGGGCACAGCATCTAAGTGAGGATGTTAAAAGGAGATTCTACAAGAACTGGTGCAAGTCAAAGAAAAAAGCTTTTACCAAATACTCATTGAAGTTTGATAATGAGTCGGGCAAGAAGGAAATTCAATCACAGTTGGAAAAAATGAAAAAGTACTGCAATGTCATCCGTGTTCTGGCGCACACACAGGTATTTAACTATTTACTTACCTTAGTTTGCAATATTTGCTGGTTGGGCTTGGCAATTTGTCACTGATTGTTTGTTTTGGGTTCGTAGATTCGAAAAATGAAAGGCCTGAAGCAGAAGAAGGCCCATTTGATGGAGATTCAGGTGAATGGAGGTGACGTGGCACAGAAAGTTGATTTTGGATACAGTTTTTTTGAGAAGCAGATCCCAATTGATGCTGTTTTCCAAAAAGATGAAATGATTGACATCATAGGTGTCACTAAGGGTAAGGGTTATGAAGGTGTTGTGACTCGTTGGGGTGTGACCCGTTTGCCCCGTAAGACCCATCGTGGGCTGCGTAAGGTTGCTTGTATTGGGGCTTGGCATCCAGCTAGGGTTTCTTTCACTGTTGCAAGAGCTGGTCAGAATGGGTATCATCATCGAACTGAAATGAACAAGAAGATCTACAAGCTCGGGAAGGCTGGTCAGGAATCTCATTCGGCAATCACTGAATTTGACAGGTTTACTACACTAACAATCTTCTTGTTTTATCTAAACAATGTCTTAAAGATTGTTTTTTTTTTTAAACTGATAGGACTGAGAAGGATATAACCCCAATGGGTGGCTTTCCACACTATGGTGTGGTGAAAGATGATTTTTTGATGATTAAGGGGTGTTGTGTGGGACCCAAGAAGCGCGTGGTGACTTTGAGACAGTCTTTGTTGAATCAGACGTCCCGGCTTGCTTTGGAGGAGATCAAACTCAAGTTCATCGACACATCGTCTAAGTTTGGACATGGTCGTTTTCAGACTGCTGATGAAAAATCAAAGTTTTACGGACGAACAAAAGCTTAAGAGTTGAGCTTTGTTCCAGAAAAGTTCTAATGATGTTTTTAAGAGTTGAGCCTTCTTCCAGAAAAATTCTTTTATGTTTGGTTATGTACTTTTTTTTTTTAAACTCTCTTTTCCTATAATTTAAATCTTATGTTTTGTGTTGTCAAAGAAAGGACTCTGTTAACTATGGTGAATTGGAACTTTGAAACAGGGAACTCAATGAGGTTGATTTAGGTAATATTAACTTTAACCTTTCATGCCAGTTATAGCAAGAAAATGAACAAAAAGTTAGATTTTTCAACGTCAATTGCATGTTAACCGATATAGAGAATGACATGATAGTCCAAGGCCGAGGGCGATGCACGTAATGTGACATTTTGATGGCATATCTCGCACTTCACACGCTTGCATCGCTGTGAGCCCTTTTTATGTTTTTTGAACCTTGATGATTAAGTTCAGGTTGAATCGAGAAGTTTCGGTTGGTTCAAATTTCAAAAACACTAAAGACATTCATATGTGGAGTTGAAACTAACTGAATTAATTTTGATGTTTTGAATGTCAACTTAATGTAGTGTCTGTTGTAAAACTTGAATTCGGCTGTTTTAAGTGAGCTTTTTATAATATAAATTCAAGGTTTGGGGGTCTTGATCGAGGTATATAGAAAAACCACAAACAACTCTCTCTAGTCTTCTGTGAACTTCTTGTTTTGGTTACAATTTCAAGTGTGTGGTTAACTATGGCAATACATCTGCTCTGGGTGTTACCTTGAAAGACAGACGAGTTTCGTTTGGGTGACCTGAAATCTATATTAAGGGAAATCTATTGAACAAAAATCCTTAGCCACCACACTTGTTCAATTCCTTTTATTTTGATTTGCAATTTGTACTTCGTTTACATTATTCATCGTATTTAATGATAAACTGATTTTTAATCTTTTATTTTCTAAATGATGTTCCCAGAGTTGGTATTTGAGGCATATTATTACTAATAAACCCAACGTCTCTCATATGCGTGGCTGATAAGAGATTTGTCTAGAGTGTTTCAAAAGATTGATATTGTTCCCTATAACGTAAAGATCAAAAAAAACAAACCTAGAAGAAAGATTTTTAGCTGGAAGTTGACTTAAAGAGAAGATTGTTTGTACTAAAAATACAAAAAAAAAAAAAGAATTTAATATATCATGAGCATGATTGATATGCAAAGTCTACCTTAGTGTGATATTCAGGAATTAGGTAAACTGAAGAAATCCAAATAGGTTGTCCTAGTGGTAGAAGATCAACCTTTCAATGTGGAGGTCAAGAGTTCAACTCTCACTTGAGACACTTTGATGGATAATAGGTGAGGGGAAAAATCTTGAGCTTAATCTCGGGTTCTGAACCAACGGGGGACGCAGTTTTTACAACAAATAAGCTGGTTTCTGCGCATCAGGTGCAACTCTTCCGAGGGTGGCGCCCGGTAATACGGGATATCGCTCCCTTGAGGAAGGGGTCTTCCGAGGCCTGCTGACGTGGTGCATATGCCACGACGTTACGCTCGGTTGTTGCTGTTAAAAAAAAATCAATCTGAAGAATGATCCACCTAGAATTTCTCTGGAAGACACCATCAGAGAAGAATGTAAAGCAAAATTCAAAGTCTAAACAATAGTTTGCTCAACAAAAGTTTCAATAGAGTATAAATGATCCATAGATTTTATTTGGTTTGAACAACAATTTTTTTCTCCTTTTTTTCCACTACGAGACTTGAATCGTCAACCTATTTTATGAAGGAACACCTTAACACACCTTAGTACCATTGAAACAAATGCACTTTAGTATAAATGATCAATAGATAAGGATTATAGAAGTGTTAAAGTATAAACCTCCTAGAGTAAAGTATTAGGTGCAGATTCCATAATTTTTCCTCCTTGTCTGTCAAACTTTAAAAAGTCACATCATGAAAATAAGACGAATAAAATGATGATTCAAGGTGAACCGGAATGGAGCACATTCAGGTAGATGATTAGATGGACCTGATAATGTCCATTGATTCATATATGAAGATGCTACAAAAGCATCCAATTAAATGTGGAATAAGAAATGTTAAGTTGGAAGAGGCAAGATTGTGTAAGAGAGTATTTGCTAATAGGCCTGGTAATCTTGACTCATAACAAGATAGATGTGTAGATTTGTGTAAACAATTATTGTATTTTTGGATTGAAATTGGTAACATTATAACATATAATGGGTTGAGATGGGTAACACGTTAACACAATGCGAGTCAAGATGAGTAATTTAAAAACTATGTGAATATAATAGATTCAAAAAAGTAAGAATGATCAATGATATATATTTGATTAGAAAATCACTAAAAATTATTCAATTAAACTATTTGTTTAGTTATAATTTATTTTAACTTGAATGAAATTGATGTTCTTTAAAATGATTAATGTAAACTCAAACTGATTTTGCTTAAAAGTCGTCCTACACTCCTACCCTGCACTCATCCTGACTCACACCCATTCAGACTCGTTACGCAACCCAACCTATCCTGCTCATTTTTTCTGGCATAGTTGCTATGGTTTTAAACATAAATTTTTATACAAAGCTAATGCAAATGAAGTCAAGAAAATTCATAGAACAGGATTTGTAGAAACTTTTACAACAAACACATATCTTAACTCGAGAAGCTACAGATAAGATGTTTAGCACATTATGTCTTACAATAGCCTAGGGAGAGATTACAATTAAATAAACAAACTTACCCAGTATATTCTTACTTTTCAATATGGTATGGGGAGGAGGATGAAGTCAAACCTTATCCTTATCCTAGATGGGATAGAAAAACTGCTCCAAATGAGTCCCCGGCTTAAAGTTATCATTTTAAGTTAATCATCTAACACTTTTAAAGTTATTGTCACAAAATAAGTAAAATAACATCAAAATTAGTGCAATGTTACTTTTGCCCCTTGATGACCCACATTTATATACATTATAAGCGCGCACTACAAATAAATCGAGCCTAGGGAGAGATTTTTAGGTTTAATAGGCTATGACATGCAAAATGGAAAATATGCATAGATTTGTGCATTTTGTGAGTGTTTGAAAGTTTTAGACACTATTTGAATGTTTCAGGCAAATAAGAAACTTTCAAACCAGACATAGGTATAAATATTTGTGTTTTCTCTCATTTGTAACTTTCGCAACAATTACCAACTTTCACACTCAATGATATTTGATCAATTTTACATGCTTTTCATTGCATTTCATCTTTTCATTGTCTTGTACACTTTCTCATTGATCAAAGATTTGATGTTTATCGTGTTGAATGATTGAGAAAGTTTCTGCCACTTGTGATTACATGTCTAGAATGGTGCGGATCTTGAGCGTATTCAGGACTAACAAACCTTGAGTTCCTATTAAATCCTATACATAGGACTGTTATAACTCGCATGATATAGACCATGAAAAAGATGAAGGTAAACCACAATGAGAAACATACTTGCCCCGTTAGCATGCGAGGAACCACACCAATCCATCCTGAACTGTTTAAATATATGCATACATCTATCATATATATTTGTATCATATGAAAACTCCATCTTAGGAAGAAGAAACTTAAACCCTATCTGGGCTGTTCGTTTAAAATCTTGAGCATAATTAACTATAGCTATAAATTAAAAATGATTTAAAGCTCAAAAAAATACTAACATCTTTTTTTTTTTTTTTGAACCGATGTGGCCCTCCCTTCCTTTTGTTTAAGAATGTCGCTCACACTGTGCAATTTTTTTCCTTTTTTTTAATGATACTGTATATTAAAAAAGTTATAATACTCCCCCTTTTTCATAAAATAGCCACTAAAAGATGTATATGACATTATTTATTTAAATTAATAAATAGCTTGGGATGTTGCAAATTTTTGTAAAATTTTGAGCACGTTTTTCTGTAATATATATTTCAAAATGAATTTTATTTAGAACTGAGATGTGATGTATATATAGCGACGTAAAACTAAATTTATTTCAATGTCACTAATCAACTCATGGTAGTGACTACTGACTAGTGTACACTAATTAAATATAGGGTTTAATGTATTTCCAAATTTATGCAAAAAAAAAAATTTGCTTAATTAATATTTTTAATTTTACCTGCAATGTAAAATTAATTCGCCTCAAAGCGTGGGCCAATTTAATGTTTTTATAAGATTGTATACTATGATAATCAAAAAGTTTTATATAGCTAATCCTTAAACTTATCTTTGTTATCAATTTTAAATCATGAAAATAAATGCACTGTTCACATTAAAATTTAATAAAAAAATGAGTTTAGAATAAAAAATTATTGTTAGTGTGTACACCATATTTATTTTTACAATTTAAAATGAGTAAGCATGATTGATTTTTAAGGCTTACTCTTTAAGCAAGACGTATTAAGCTTTTCGGGAACCCAAAACAAATATAAAATTTGAGGCTCTTTACAAAAATAATTTTTTGTTTACGATTAAAATAAATTGATTCGTAAATTCTAAAATCATAAAAATAGGTTAATTTGTCTCTTACATAGTTTTATTCATAATAACAGTTAACCAATGATAATAATAATTTTCTTTTTCGTTACCACACAATCCTATTATCAAAATCATAAAGATTTGCACTGGATTGTAAATTTAAATAATTATACTAGTATAGTTTCTGTATAAACAAACCTAAAATTTATGATCAACGTTTGTAAAAATATTAGTAAGAATTATTAGTGTTCAATAGAATATCGTTTTTGGATTATGTAAAACAAATTTATTTAAAGGAAATACATATAAACAATAAATGATATAAAAAAGAAAATATAGAAAGTATAATACTTACTTGCTAGTAATAATTTACGACTATGTCTCTTTTTGTTAATGAGCTTGATTACCTTTTTTACAACTAGAAAACTAGTCTGAATCTTTCACACGTACCATCATAAAAGATTTATTTCAATGCCAAACAAATGTGAACAAAAGCGAAAAAGATGTAATTACTTGGAAAGGAAAAACCCTAAACACTTTCTTCTTTGAGAATATAAAAGAGCTCTATATTTTTCGTTATCCAAACAAATAACATGAACGATAACCGAACGATTGAGGCCTCAAAGGTTTGCATTACATTTGTTAATTCTTTGTCACTTATTTGTTTAGTGATACTCATATGGTATTTACCACTAACCTATGTCAAGAGTCTCTCGTCACAATCATGTTCGTGATCGTTCAATAATATCATGAGTATCCCGCTTATAAATACATAAGCCACACTATGTTTCCAATCAAAATAATAAAAACATGCAATATATATATAGATCAGTATTTACCAATGCTATGCTTTGACTTTGGTACTTCAATGAAGTCATAAATATTTAATGCACATATCTGAACAAAAAATGGGACGAATTGAAGCCAGGTGACAATGACCCTTCAAAAGGACTCCTCCCCACAACCTGATACATGCATAGGGACACCTCCAACCCCAAAATACATCTTAACACAATCACTCCAACCTGACCCACCACCACTCAATCTGTCATTCATTCATTTAATTAATTAATATCTCTTTATTTAATATAATTAAATTCAATAAAGCAATCGAATCACATACTTTTGAAATCTAGTCAAAAAAATCATAACCCATATCCATAACTAGAATTTATACACCCGCCAGAACAACTCTTTATCAAGGTGGATCATGATTTGACCTAAAAAGCTAAAATTATATATATATATATATATATATATGAATTGAATCCAATGAAAACCCAACCTTAGAGAGAAAACCCTTAAACCTTATGTGAGCCACTCATTTGGAATCTTGAAAATAAATATATGGTCCACATTAACCCACATTAAAAATGATTTGTTTATTCAAAACCCAATTTTTTATTCAGGTTTAATGTGGACCACATAATTATTTTCAAGATTCCAAATGAGTGGCTCACATAGGGTTTAAGGGTTTTCTCTCGAAGGTTGGGTTTTCAAAGGATTCAATCTATATATATATATATATATATAGGGTTTGAATCCTTTAAAAACCCGATCTTAAAGAGAAAACCCTTAAACCCTACGTGGACCGTTAGATCAAACTTATTTTAGATTTTAATTAATTAAATAGAAAAAACATGTGGTGCACAATTAAAGTTAAATATTTTAATGAGGTTTTTGAAAAGAAAATACCTGTTTTACCCTATGAGAGGTATAAATGACTTTTTTTTCACTCTCTCTCCTCTATCTTTATTAATTAATTCAGATTTTCTCTCATCTCTCTTCATTAATTGTTCAAATTCTCTTTCTTCTCTCCTCTCTTTTTTTATTTATGTTTGACTAACAAAATAAAAACAAAAGTAATTTTTTTTAAAGAAAAACAAAAAATATACACATGTGTATCAAACAAAATTTTACTACTCAAACCCAATATTACCTATTATCAACCATAATAAATATTATACATGTGTATTTTACATATGAAACAAAAAAATTACACATATGTAAATTTATAAAAAAACATCAAATTAACCAAAACACCAAAAACTACACATGTGTAGGTATAATATTTTATAAATATATAAAATATACACATGTGTATATTTCGAGTAAAGTGTACTTTGTGTATTAAAACTTGTACATTTTTATTTATATGCATGTGTAATTTTTTATATCTTCTTTTAATTTTTTTTATTTTGTATAAAAAATATACATTTTTGTTGTTGTTTTGAAATTTTTAAAAATATTTTTTTTAAATGGATGGAGAGATAAGAGATAGATGAGAGAGAAATTTAATATTAATAAATTATTATATATATGAGTGATTTTAAATGAGAGATAAAGAGATAAATTATTATATTTATGGGTGAATGGTTAAAGATTATTATAACATTTTCATATTAATAAATTAGAAAGAAAAAAAGTTGATCTAAGGGTTGAGATAGAGTTTAAGGGTTTTCTCTTTAAGATCGAGTTTTCATTTGATTCAAATCCTATATATATATATATATATATATATATATGGTGTGTTTTCTTTGTTAACCCATGTTTATTGCATTAATCGAATAACTACATCTTATTATTTGGGTCCACATTAAAATAAATTTAAAGGTGTATGTTTTTTTTTTCTGTTTTTATATTAATGTAAGTATGTCCTATGTTAATTACATTAATTAAAACATTAGAAAATACATATACCTTTTGTCACACCCCGAGCCGACGGGGTTGGATCGAAGTCCCCGTCGGGCGGAAGGTTTTCGGAGCGCGATATCGTGAGTGATAATCGTGATAATCAGATTGTTTACATAGCATCAATGTCAAGAATAATTAAAGCACAATAAAACATTTAACTATGATTACAAAGTTAAATTACAATAGCAAGTTTCAGTAATTTAACTAAGTAAACCTATTGTAAAATCAAATGTTTCTATCTTGTATTTGTACAAGATGTCAAAAGTGATTCGTATCAATCAACCAAAATGTGTACTTTCCCAAAAGTCTACTATATCCTCTATCTGAGTATCCTAGCATGCAATCCTGAAGTCTGAGCCTATTCCTGTGCATCACCTGAGAAAGCATGTAAGAAAACAAAGTCAACACAATGGTTGGTGAGTTCATATAGTTTTAGTAGTTGAAAAATAGTTTGAAAAGCCTCTTGAATGACAACCTTAACCTCATAATTAAGCACCTATACCATCTGTTTCAGTATGCTTATATATAGGGCATATGTAGGGTCGAACTTACCGTCCGTCCAGCCACCGTTCCACCACATACCAAACCACATGATATATTGTTCCTGATGATAATTAAGCGTTTCATCCTACATCTTTGATTCCGTAACATTCGATTTATTGAATTCGATTACCTTGTAATTGTTTACCTTGATTCCCTGAATGACAACCTTAACCTCACTAACAACCACCTATGTTATCCAACCAAGTATGCTTATATATAGGGCATATGTAGGGGACAAGCCCCAGCCACCGTCCCACCACATACCGGGCTGCTTAACATATTGTTGTTAATGATAATTAAGCATTTCATTCCACTACCTTGATTTCCATGACATATGATCCTTAGCATTTGGTTACCCTGAAAATGTTCACTTTGATTTCCCCGAAATGACAACCTTAACCTCACTAACAACCACATATGTTATCCACCCAAGTATGCTTATATATAGGGCATATGTAGGGGACAAGCCCCAGCCATCGTCCCACCACATACCGGTCTGCTTAACATATTGTTGTTAATGATAATTAAGCGTTTCACTTCACCCTATTGATTCCACGACATATGAGCATCGAGTCTGAGAGGCACCATTATGGACAGCTGAACACCCTAGGGAATCCCACATCCATCCATAATGGTCCTAAATATGACTCGTGACGTGTTATGATATAGAGACCTTCAAGTTGACACAAAGTCAACTAGAAGAACCCAAATCATTCTAGTCACTTGTCATAACCATGGATGAATCAAGAAGAACACTGAATGACTAGTAGGGGTTGAACGAAATCTTTCAATTTCTTATTTTACTATGTTCAACTCTATGTATTCCTCTATCCGTAGAGTACATTGAATGTACAGAAATGGCTATAACACCTAGGTCAACACGCGACGGCCAATCGGTCTTTCTTACATGACTCTGACAAAGAAGAACACTGATGACTAGTAGGGGTTGACACCTAGGTCAACACACGGCGGCCAACAGTCTGTCTTACAATGTCCTATAGCTTAAGCATACAAGTTTAACGCATTCACATAGTTTCACTGATGACTAGTAGGGCTTGACCAATGTCAAGAAGCGGCGGTCAATCAGTCTGTTGTCTGAGCATTTCAAGCATATCAAGTATATCAAGCATTCATGTTTTCAAGCCTTCCAATTATATCAAGCATTCAAGTGTTCAAGCATCCAAGTGTATCAAGCATTCACTTTCAAGTATATCAAGTATTCACGTGTTCAAGCATCCACGCATATAAGTCTTTCTAAGCATATAAGTTTTCAAGTTTAAGTTTAAGCAACTAGATGTAAGTGTAAAACAATTTAACCCCTAAACTAAGAGTGTAGAATATTAACTTTTTGAAATAATTATATAGAGTATTAGTGTCTAGAATACGCATTTGTAGTTTTACTTTTCAAAACAAATGTATTAAGTATTAGTGTTTAGTGCAAGTGTTTTCAAAGCCTTAACATTGAGTATGTATTTTAAACATAGAGTTTATAATTTAAACATTAAACGTATAGTTTAAGCACATAGCTTATAGCATTAGTGTTTAGCTCAAGTTTAAATATCAAGTTTATATCATAAGCGTCAAGCCTAAAGGTTAAGCTTCTAGTTTGTAGCATAAGCATCAAGCATGTAATTCTAAGTTTCTAGTTTGAGCACAAAGTGTCAGTATAATGTAAATAAGTATGGTGTAAATAGCATTAGCTATTTACACTATAGCCTTAGTCTTTAGTTTCCAAATAAGCGTTACAAGTTCAAGCATTAGTAAAAGCATTATCAATAGTGTAAAAGCATTTAATAAACATTTCAATAATTGTTTAAAATGAATAACATGCTTATCAGTCCCGAGTTAAAACAAATGGTTTGAAAAGGGACAAATGAACTCACCTTGTGTTTGAAGTGGTTGACTTATCTTAACTAGAATGCACGCGCTCGTTATAGTATTCGCTGTTGTTTTCACGTTCCTGTATAGATTCCATGTTGTTGTATCTTATAAATATGTGTCGTAGTGATTTGTGTGCGTATAAGTGTTAGTGTTAGCACTAAAGTTGGCTAACACCGTGAGTCTCGGTCTTCATTCGGCCCCATGTATGGGTTATGGGTTTAACATGTTCTTTGATTCATTTGACTTAACACGTGGAAACACTTGCTAATGTATTCAAATTACATTGTTTTAAGGTCTATGGACCTAATTCCAAAAACCCCGCTATGTTTGTAGTAATTTAAGTTGCTAATTCCATACAAATGACCTTTGGTATTTATTCCAAGTGTTTATCACCTTCTTTGTTGTTTGGGCCGGATTGTTGGGTTTGGGCCCAACTAAGGTCTCAGGCCATGGTGTAGGTGCATGGGCCGAATAATAGGGTCATTGGGCCTTATGAGTTATGTGGGGTGATTTCACTACAATGGGCAGAGACACGGGTTTGAACTAACTAATTGGCCTAAATGTTCGTTTGATCACCATGGTTGTGTTGGGCCGAACACGTGGCCACAGGCCCAATGTTGATTTATGGTCGAGTATCTTGGCCGGTTGGCTAGGGTGTAAATGGGCCAAGTCACTGGGCCTGTTACGTGCTTTTGATTCCAACAACTTAAGTATGAGCAAACCTGTGACCTTAACCGATTAATTTGATCAACTAAAACGAATATGGGCTGAGTGGACCGGAGCGGGCCAATGTATTTGGGCTCAAGCTACCCACTTGAAACAGGGTAACCAACCCAGCGAACCTATTGGTTTTAAGGGACCAAGGTTCGTCTATGGTTTCATGTGGGCTTCGGCTAGGATTAATGATCACCAGGTTCGGCCAGGACTTGGGTTGCTAGGGTTCGGCTTTGTAAGTTCTCAGCGCATAGGTTTGCCTCATGACTAGGGGTTCAGCTGGGTAAAAGCTATGGAAGGTTCGGTTGGTTAGTGCATGGTTCGTAGCAATCCAAGGGTTCATCCAACTAAATGGTTCGGTAAGGTTCGCCCATGCACTCATGCATGGGTTCGGCAATGTTTCGCATGGGAAAGGTTCGGCTAAGTTGAGCTGGGTTCGGCGGCCAGCTTGATTAAAAGGTTCGGCCATCCAAGATGCCAAGGTTCGCTGCCCTTAGGTTCGGCTAGGTTTGGTTCAGCCCCATCAAGGTTCGTTCCTCCCTGGTTCGTGACTCCATGGTTCGGGAAGGCAGCAGGTTCGCGGTTGTGGGGGTTCGCAGTAACAAGGTTCGGCCGAAGTGTATAGGTTCGGCCATTGCAGCTGTTCACGAACCCTGGCTCATCTTCCTCATCCCCATCGAACCCATTAGCTCTAGGTTGTTCCCATGGTTAGTGTTACACGCTAGAAGGTTTCCCAGATGCGGTTTTAACAAAGGGTTGAGCATAGGACCGGTGGATGTTGATGGATCGAGCAAAGGATTAAACAAAAACCCTATTTTTCGTGCTAATCAAGCTTGATTACCTCAAAAATGGCTGGATATCTTTGTAGATCCGTTGTACTTCCTTGTAGAGAATGACGAGAGTTTCGCGTGGACACCAAAAACACGAGATTTCACCCACAAACAAGCAAGTTATGAGGATTTGAAGGTGAATTCTTTAGTGAGAGAGGGAGACGAGTTTGAAGCTAGAGAGAGAGGGTTTGTGGGAAAAATGAAATAAATGCTATCATTTATGGTTTAAATACCCCGAGGGTATTCGGGTTCGTTTCGGTTGCTCGGTTTGTGTTTTCATTGCATTTCCGGATTAAAACGCGCGTAATTACATATTTTAAACAAAATGGTTTTATATTAAATTATTTTAAAGGTTGTAATTCCTAATAAATACTAAATATTAAATTTTCTTGAATTATTTATCGTGATTTATTACTTTTACGCGTTACGTTGATTGTTTCGCGAATTTACGTATTTTAATTGGAAATAGTTTCTTTTTAATTTATTTCCGATAAGTTTCAAAATTGTAAAACATGAAATATTATATTTCCTTAAATTTATTATCGTTCGAATCGTCTTCGTTTCGTTTCGTCAGAAAACGTCACTTACGCGTGTTTTCGTACAGAGCGCTAACTGTACGAACACAATCGTACGTTTCACTTTCTGATTTTGTTTTCTACTTCTCAGTCATCATTTCAGATCTCTAAACTTTCAGATCTATTCGTACAGATCGTCACATATAAGAATAGTTCGTCGGTTTAGCATTCTATAACAACAACTGTTTTAGTTTTGTTCTGTTTATCCTCACATACGTTTATACATAATAGTATTAAATCAAGCAAGTGTATACCTGTTCATCGTTATCTGATGTGTTTCTGACTGTTTAAACCATAAGGTTTAAATCAGGATTTCAGAAACATAGTATAATAGTTTGTGTTTAGCATCGAATGTTAATAGCTTCTAAGTATTTCTCTTAGTTTGTACCTGAGTTACTGTTCAATCTACTGTGCAACTTAATGTTCCGGTAACGATTCCGGCACAGATGTTACACCTTTAGATTTCCTTTAATGTGTGCCCGAAAGTAATAAGATATAGTTATTCGGTTAACGCAACAAGAAAGGTTAATTTTTGATCATCTCCCTATATATATATATATATATATATATATATATATATATATGTATAGCCTAGAAACCAGGTTATATATTATACTCGTTGAATAATAATAAAGCATGAAAATTTTAAATTTATATACATTAGTTGATGAGACAAGTTTCTAAAATGAAAAATTATGCAAGAGAAGAACCATTTAATGATGTAATTAGGACTTGCTTTTGATCTATTAAAAGTAAAATAAGAAACAAAAGATGTGTCTATTTGGGTTTTGTCAAGTAATAAACGAGAAAATAGGAAATTAAAAGTGCTAAAAATTGTCAAGTTTTCTTAGATCTCTTTCATTAGTTAGAAAGAGAAACACACACACATTTATAGAACATTAATCAAGTTTAAATGCACATTAAAACATTGCTAAATTTTAGCCATTTTTAGAAAAAGTATTTCTCATTTTATTTGATGGTATGAATATATAATAATTGAACCGAATAAATTATAAAATAATTTATTAAAATAATTGGAAAACTATTTTGTTTAAAATAATTTGTAGTGCATGTAAAGGGCAGACAAGACAGATCACATAATAAAGGAACGAAATAAAGAAGTATTGAGGTTCATATTCATACAAGAGCACTCTTTCCCATGCATGGCTTTTCTCATGCCTTCAACTTTGAATTAAATTCTTGCTTTCATCAAATTATTTTCTACTTTTTGTAAATATTTTAACATATATATATATATATATATATATATATATGATATATATCGTATATTTGTATGTCATGAAATCATAATATATTATAAAATAAATGCAAATACACCCATTCTTATGTATAAATTAAAACGAAACGGAGGATTTACATATGTTGTTTAAGAAAATCAAAAGTAGTAATGAAACATTGTTATGTTTGTTTTTTATTTGTAAATTGTATGTAACTTAGCAGAACAAACAAATCAGTTTTCATAAATTAAAAATGGGATTGTATATTATGATAATTAATCTTAGAAAACAAGCAAACAAACTTACCCAATATATTCTCACTATAGAGTAGGCTCTGAGAGAGGATATATAGATACAAACTTTACCCGTGTTTCAGTTGAGATAAAGATGTTGCTCTCTAAGAGTCTCCATCTCAAATTATCGTTTGAAGTTAATCATTCCAACACTATTAATGTTAAGTACAATAATGTTAAAATTAGTTACTTTTTTCCTTTAAGGTCTCACAAATATATACATTATATGTATGCACTGTAAATAGGTCTTAATTATTCTTAGAAAGTTAATCTATAAACTTATTTTTGTCATATATTTTTAAACTTTGAAGAAAAAATATGTGGACTCTATTGATTCACATTAAAATTAATTTTTTTATTCAAAACCAATAAAAAAACAAATTTAATATAAACCATGTATTTTTAAGGTTATAAAGGGTAGCTAAATATGAGTTTAAGGTAATCTCTTTAAGTTTGGGTTATCATAAGATATAATCTTAATTAAAATTTATGTCATATCTACTAGAAATAAATATATCAAATAAAATCTCACTAAACAATAGAATACGAAGAAATGTTACTCATATGTAAGTTTCAATGAACGCATAATTTGAAAACCACTTTTTATTGTGAAAACCCAGCAAACCGCTGTGTAAAACATACGTAACACAACTAAAAAAAGAAAATTTGTAAAACATACGTAAAAACGTACAGCGTTTACGTCAGATGTGCCTCAGTGTTACGTATGTTTTACAACGTAAAAAAATTTATAAAATATTTTTTAAAAAATATTTTTTCGGCGCTTTTTTGATTTTTTTTTTATAAAAATGTCCCAAATAATGTTACAAACCTGTAAAAAAAAATTCAAAAAAAATACGTTCGTTTTACATGAGTTTTCATGGTTTTCTCACTAAAACAAGGTTTTTATTTTATTAATCCCCTGTATATATATATATATATATATACATAGGGAAGTGTTCAAATAATAACCCACTCTTAAAGCAATAACTCGGATAACTTTGCCAAGATGAAGCCAAATTTTGGATTTTTTTTGAACATCATTATAACACATTTAGAACACTATGTTCTTTTATGAGTTTGTGAAAATTCATCACCGTTTAAAATATATCATCGTTGTAAGTTTTTGATTTACAACACTGTAATTGTTTTAGGCCCAAAACTTACAACGATGTAAACTCTCAAACGGTGATAAATTTTCGTAAACTCATAAAAGAACATAGTGTTCTATATGTGTTACAATGATGTTCAAAAAAAAATCCAAGATTTGTTTATCTTGGCAAAGTTATCTGGGTTATTGTTTTAAGAGTGGGTTATTATTTGATCCCAATCCTATATATATATATATATTTAAGAAATTGTATTTTAGAAACATATTCGATACCTAAAAGTTGAAAAATAAATAAAAACCTAAATACAAGAGCACTCTTTTCCATGTTAAAGATCGGAAGGGAGTCTTCTTTTACTTTTTCTTTTCGTAAGTGGACGATGAGATCGTTCTTTTGCTTTTCAGTCTCTCTTTTTAGACTGTTCCATCATCTTCAAAATAAACAAAAATCTTGGTCCCGTTCCTGTTTCACAACACACATCTATATGTAAATCAACCCATACAAACTCCGATTGAACTTGTTACTATGGAAACCAGCCCACACGAACTTCGGTTGAACTTATTTCATCGATGTTGAAACCGTCTCATTAAATGTTACAATATTTGCTTCTAGCTAGCTTTAACAAATAGTTTAGGTTTTGAGTCTTGGTTTTTAATTAGCTTATACGTTTTATAGTTATGGTTTAAGGTTTATTTTTTAAAGCCTTGGTTTAAGTATTAGGATTTATTGTTTATGGTTAAAGTTCCAATGATACAAAGCGAGTTAAATCAAAGTTTGTTTGAATCGATTTTTGAGTTTTTTATAAAACTTTCCTCTATATCCTTGTGTGTATACATATATACATATGTATATATATAAAGAGAGAAAGTGAGAGAGAGAAAAAGGGTTTGTTGATTCCATGCAGTTCTTCTGCAGCACATGAAATAAAGGATTGGAAAACATTGTAATGATAAATGAATTATAATCATCTTTTTTCACTTCTTACACATAGTTCCACTATGACAGTGTGACCACATCTTCCCATTTCCCAACAACCTTTTATATATCTAAACATTATTGCAAACAAAACATATATTATATATATATCAATTAAATTAAAATGTAACAATTGAGAAAGGGAAATACAGACTTTCATAATACATTAAGCATCATATTAAATTAAATAATAATAATATAAGTGATACCCTAATCTCTTTAGGGGTGGTGGTTAGAAGAGATTACACAAGTATTAGTTTGTTTTAATTTTAATTCGTTAGGTTTTTATTAGATTTTATATGTATTATGGAGTCTTAGTATTATAAATAGATCGATAGGGAGTCTTGTATATGATTATTAAGAAAGTTAATAAAACTAAACTCGATAAAGAGAATTGATGGATTGCTTTCATGTGCTTTTGTTTTTGTTATTGAATGCGACTTAGCACTTTTAGTTTAATAAACTGAGATCAAAGCTCATAAAGAATTAAAGATCAACATCTACAAACAAAGGCGTAAAAGTAACTCAATATGCAATGAAAATTTAAAATTTTATTTATGAACCTCAAATCTATATATATAGAGTAGTTTACAATATGAAACTAATAAAAACCTATCAAAATATTATAAATCAACTCCCTATCAGAATGTCATCCAACTTTCATCAGATGCCTTTGATTATCCCAACAGTTCTTTTCTCCTTCTTGTAGGCGTCTCATTGTTACCTTATATACATACTTAAACACTTATTAACTTACTTGGTGAGTTTTAAATTTTACTTTATTTAAAAAATACTTCATAATCAAGTTTATAAAACTTTTAATACATAAAATGACACGTTTCTTTATGGTTAAAAATTTGGCAAGTGCTCAATCCAAACCTACTATTTAGTAAATGTGTAGGTCTTGCCTAGGTTTACACAACTAACCAAAAGTTGCCAACTACTCATCCAATACCTTGCGAAACTTCACTTACAAAAATTATTTCAAATATGTTCATGGAGTTTTTCAGAATACATTTGGACATTTTGCCTCAAATCACTATCAAAACATTCAAATACCAAAATAGTTTCCAAAAACTTGTCATTAGCCCAAAGCTATACACTAGCCTTTCCTGATATTCCAGATGAAGTTTACGTATAGGACATACGTAGGACATAAAATTTAGTCAATCGTCCATCACCCCTTTGACATATCACGAGAATGCCCTTGCTTACACCTAGAGTTCCATACTCCTTTTTACTCCAAAAACATTTCGTGACTTGTTTTCTACCAAGTCATGAAAATGTTTTGGGAGTAAATGAATAAAACGAAGAACTGATCACATTTATATTATTTATTCGGCCAAAAGTTGGCTTAACTTGTTTTCGCGATTCCGGGAGCATATTAAGTCCGTTTTACGCACCGTTTTTTTTCCCATGTTCACAATTTTTTGATCTCTTTCTAACCATTATAAAAACAACCTCTAAATTGTTAGAAATATATGGCCTCATGCTCGGTATTTGCATTGGGTCCTTTCGTTTTATGGATTTTTCATTGTTGCGAGACCTACAAACCATGGGGAATCCTCTAGATGGTTATCTTATGTTATAAGGCTCCCAAAATTCTATTATGTAACATGTTTTAGCGTGTCTTGGAGCCCAAGTATCACTATTCGCGAAATGGACTCGAAAGTGCGATTTGCTCATGGTTTGGCTTTAGAATTAGATTTGCCTTAAGGAATTGAATCCATACACTATGATATGTGTTATGGGATTCATTATTGGTGATGATTCATGACTTTACATATCACAAGCCAGAATCGAATGCCATTTGTGATTTCGTATCTTATTGGAATTGTGGATACTGATTGTTTTGCTCATGAAATCTCTCGATTGCTTATGTAATTTAATGTATTAAATGGATTTGTAATATGTCATCACCCTGGTAATGAAATATCATTCAAGATATATAGGAACTGGAATCAATATCAATTTGTATCACAAAAATCCCCATAGGCATTAGTACTAACACTTTCTTGTTGCATCGAACCGGGTTTGTATACAGGGTGTACGTAGGGAAAATCCCAACCGCTAATCCACCACTAGCTTCTTCAATATAACATGATTGTGCTCTTGCTACTACACATCATACGAATTGAATTCACTGTCGTAGTCACTGAAATGGAATACAATTGATATGAATTGACTTGCAATGTAATTTAAATTACCATATGGAAGCAGACTGGTTGTCACACTTGTACAACTTTTTCAACAACCTTTTTTATTCATGCAATTACTTTGTTAAACAAAGCCAATAAATGAACTTTTACATTTCCCTAGTAACACTTTATATCTTTTGTATCTAGTTCAAAGTAAAATAGGTAAAGAAACTATACATTATTATTTTATCAGAGCTTCAACATCGAGCAACTACGATTCTAGTATATACTTCTTTAAAGTTCTAATCAGTACCACAAAACAAATATGAGTTAAAAAATATTAATAAGAATCAATACTCGCATACACTTATGTACTATAATCTTACATAAATAGCGATACACATATGAAGTAAGATACACAAACATGTTATCACATAAGTCACCCATATGTGTGTGTGATTGTTCTAAAGTGAACATGAATATATAACACATTAAAGAGTAAATTGTCATTTTCCACCCTTTGGCCTGTTCACATTTGTCAGTTTCATATAAATTCTTAAATATTGTTATTTTAACATTTTTGTTTTTAATTTGACATTTCACTCCAAATACTTAATTCCAACCAAAAATATCGTTAAATCTAAGGGAATTTATATCATTTTAACATTAACAATTAAAAACTCGAAAACACTTATTACTTTTATATCAATTGTAAACCAAACTTTATTGATGTTTAAACCAAAAAAACTATAAACTATAAACAATAAACTGATAATTATGATTTAAAATTCATACTCAACGAATTTAATTCATTAACATTAATAACATCAACAATAAACCATCATTTTGCAGAATTTTGATAACCAAAAGTAACAACACAAAAACATGATGTATTCATGTATCAACTTGTTATGCTAATATTGTCTACCTCTTGGCAACTTCTTTATTATGGCCTTTCTTTTTGCACTTATCATAAGTCGCAATTTTCCTCAATCTAATCATCTTACCACTTTTAGAAATTTTGAACTTAACTCACTAGAAGTATTCTTCTTTGGTCTTCCTACCTGCTTGTGGCGTTTTGAAGATCGTAGGGTTGTTGGGCAACACAAGCACATAGGAAGACCAAAGAAGAAAAGAAAGAAGACTTCTGATGAGTTAAGCCAAACAATTTTTAAAGATAGTAAGATGACCATACTAGGAAACACTATGACTTGTGGTAAGCGTGAAAAGAAAAGTCATAATAAGAGAAGTTGCAAGGAGCATACAACATAAGCATAACATGTTGATATATGAGTATAACATGTTTTAGCGTTGTTACTTTTGGTTGTTAAAGTTATATAATTTTTTGGTTTATAGTTGATTTTATTATTAATGAATTAAGTGTTTTGAGTATGAATTTTAAACCATAGTTATTTATTTATTGTTCTTTTTCAGTCTAAACATCAAATGAATTTTTGTTAAAAATTGATATAAAGTAATAGGTGTGTCGAGTTTTTTAGGATTCAAATGTAAAAATGACATAATGCTCTTAGATTTAATAGTATTTTTGGAGGAAGTTAAGTACTTGGAGTGAAATGACAAAAAAAATGAGAAATCAAAATGTCAAAATAACAATATTTAAAAATTTAGATAAAAATGACAGATGTAAACAAATTACATGAAGAAAAATGACAATTTACTCCACATTTAAATACTTGAGATTTATTACTTTTAATTATAGGTTTTATACAAGATATCTAAATCTATATCAAAAGAAACGCCCATTAATCCTGGTTTATCTGTGCATTGTGCTACCCACATATAAGTACACAAAATCTTGTCTCTATAGCTAAGTAGTTGGGCTTCATGTGCAATGCATAAACAAACATCATAACATGCTTGGAGGCTGTACTTTGCTTTTCTAGGTCATGCAACATTTGTTTTTCTATGATCCCACTTCATAATTAACCAGGGACTACGTTAAAACCACTCAAATCTAGTAGATAATCATTAATTGGTGTTCATAATTAGTTAGAGGTTTATAAATAATTTAATGTAAAATAACATGAAATAAGATTTTCATTCATTATTATTTCAAGCTCCATAAAGACATATAATCAAAGAAACTTTGAGAATGGTCGTTTGAATGATTAGGGGAGGACCAGTAAAGTTATACGTTGACAATAACAAAGAGAAAGGATGTCTTTAATGATTAAATATGCTTTGTGGGCAATTGAAAGATATGAGGAAGATTTGCGTAGCATGAAATGTCATAACAAACAAACAAACTAACTTAACCAGTATATTTCCACTATTCAGTAGGGTTTGGGATGAAAGGATGGCACAACCTTACCCCTATCTCAATTGGGATAGAGAGACTACTCCGAAGCGTCCTTGGCTCAAAGTTATTGTTTGAAGTTAATCATCCTAACGTATTTAACGTTATTTCACAAAATAAGTAAAAAAACGTTAAAATTAATGCAATTTTACCTTTGTCCCTTGGGGTCCACACATATGTAAATAGAATATTATACACGAATATAAAAAAACATCATGATATCTAACATGAATGAGCCAAGCTTGCCCCGCATGATCTGTTTGATTCTGTATTAGAATCATTATGATGTTCAAAACTATCCTATCAAGCTAAAGTCATTAAATTCTGAGACATCTTGGTGGTGAGATAAAGCTCAGAAATCATAAGGTCTTGGGTTCGAATTGTACAAAGGGTTTCTCAAAGTATTGAGTTTCCTCTTGAACTGGTTACTTGGTGGTAGATATGATCGAGTGTTATCACTGGTGACATAATAATACTACAGTGACCCGTCAGTATTCCAAATTAGTTATTCAAAAAAAAGTATACTATCAAGTTAACTTGCTATAGAACTTGATGTTCTAAGATGCTGACTTGTAGAGATAAGAACATATTATAATATAAATGTCATAAACAACTATAAAAAAGTAACATGATATCTAAGATCATTGAGCCAAGCTTGTCCCACACGATCTATTTGATTATAAACTAGAATCATTATGAAATTAAAAAACAATACTATTAAATTTACCGGCTATAGAACGTGTTTCAAGTAGTATGACTAATTAAACCGCCCTGATAATTGCAAAAGTTTACATTATGTTTGACGCTCTTCGATCCAAAAGTCAAGTTTGTGCAAGTGTCAAGCACGTGAGGTTTTGACATAGTGACAATTAGAGTTAGATAAGACACGCCTATTGATCCTAATAAATAAAAATGATTGGAGACACTTATCACAAATATATAATATTATTACACTAGTTGTCCCGTTTTTCTCTCGTATTTTATAATATCTTTATTAAATACTAATTATATAATTATAACATTTACACTTTTTTCAATAAAAAAGTCTTAATATACAACTAAAAAGTTAAAAAAATAGTTTAATAATAAAAATCACATTTTTCTTAAAAATCAAATTATTAAAAATGGATTTTTTTCAGTAATATTCAACTCAATTTATAAGTCATTATTATTAACTATTTATTTTTCTTACCAACTCATGTAATAATAAATAACATCCAATACTTTTGTAAAAACTGACATTTTTTTAAATGTCACACCCCCAAATTTTCACGTGCGGTGTCAGACCGCACGGGTGTAACATGGCCATGATCACAGCTCTTGGTTATATAGAACGACTCTATATGACTTTGCACAAACATACAGTTTTGTAAACAAAGCAAGTTTAATAAATTTGCAGCGTAAGAGTTAAAATGTCAAGCAACGGTAAATAATATACGGCTACATCGGAAATGTAAATTGTATCAGATACTACATAATCAATATTGTTTTAAAAGACATGAACCAAAACATAAGCCTAGGACTATAGTCTAAATGCATGAGACTCTCCTTGTGTATCCTCCAGTGTGTCCTAGCTTGTGCCATCAGTTACCTGAGAATACATGCGAAAACGTGTCAACTATAAAGCTGGTGAGGTCACAGGTTTAGACAATAAGTAAAACAGTAAGACAGACATATACTGGGTATGTTAAGTTGTTTGTTGGATCTACGATCCGTGAGTGTGTCAGTTCATCTTACCGAAACTCGACTGTTTCTGTTGCTTCCCCGGGTCATCACTGAACTCAGCGTCAACATCGATATTACGCTCGTTATGACCTCCGGTCAAAGTTGTTGCTGAGCGGGGCTAGTCAAACCCAGTAGTAATACGTAATAACGACTCGTTTGTTACACAACTAACGGTAAGGACATGTGAGGACTTGTAGCGATAATAGTTACACTCAAAATAGTTTTACAACATACCAGTCATACATCTAAAACATTTGCATTGTATTCTCACCCCAAAATTTTAGCAAAAGCAGTTAAAGAGTAAAAGTGAGGCTGTAAACTCACCTGAGTTTCGTAAAGGGCGTTCGTCAAGTGAATGGAGTAAGGCAGGCTAGCGGTTACCTATATCACATAGGTGTCATAAGTTTGTGTTTACATTCGTGTGGGTCTCACAGGACCGTGTTCGTGTCCAAACAACTCTAAGTTGTTATGTGGGTCATGTTGACCGTGTTTGACCATGTTGACCGTGTTTGACCTAACGACCCGTTGGTGACGTGTTTAGTTTAAGTGATTGTGTAACGTGCGATTTGTGTCGTGTGATGTGTGTGAGCATAAAAATCGCATCCGTGAGGTAACTTACTATTTATAGTAAGTTCCTATTTTAGGAAAGTTTCCATAATAGGCAATCCATACAAGAAATCACTTTTCGATTATTCTAATATGCATAGTTAACCTATATGAACATGTTATCACATAGCACATAGTTACACTTAGTCTTGTCGTCACGATTCTTGTTTAAAAGTTTCTATTTATAGAAAGTTGCAAAAACAAGCGTGTTTCACTAAGTCTAGCAATCAATCTCATGATAATATCAATATCCTAGTTTCAAATAACCATTTGATCATATTCGTTTCTACTAACACATTGCCATTTACCGATTTGTAAAATAAAGTTACTATTTATAGTAACTTTTGTCAAATTTACTATTTCAATGGTTCTAACACATCCATACTCATTATCATTATCATATTAATCCAAGTAATTCATGTTAAGCATACCGATAATAACAAATTCATCACTCCTTAGCCATTTGTAACTAAAAAGTTACTATTTTTAGAAACAAAGGTGTAAATCATCATTTTTATCATTTCCAACTAGTAAAATTCCCAATACTCATCATCTAAATCATATATCATGATTTTAACACAAGCACATGACCATTTCGCCATCTATTCATACTTTTGTAATAACAAAGTTTCTAAAATTAGAAATGTGTGCAAATAATCATTTCTTGACATTATCAACCATCCTAAATCATGTAAAACGTCTCAAATACCATTTATAACAACATTTCATCATCAAAAATCATGTAAATATACTTAGATCATACATGCATGTGATCAAAAACACCCATTTCATAGCAAACTCAACAAATGACCATCAAATCTTGTTATATTCATCATAAATCGCTTTCATAGCATCAAATCAATATTATAACTAAAGAATAACATATTCATACAAGCTAAATTTCATGATTAGAGTTGTGATAATGATGTAAGTGAGAATCAAGTCTTTCATGTGTGTGATTTTGCAAGATTTGTGCAAAATGGATGCTAGAACTACCTCAAGTGCCCTTGAATCTGCAAATGTGGTCCGAGATCAATGGTTGTAGGTCCTGGAATCTGTTGAGAAGGCCTCACAACTGAAATGGTGGATAGTGGTGCTTCCTTCTAACTCCTTCAAACCTTCAACACTCCACCAAAGGTCTTGAACACCTCCAAGATGGCTCTAGATTGAGGGAAATGGCTCCAGCAGAAGGTTTTGGGTCAAATATGGCGAGTGTAGTCGAGAGTTTTAGAATAGGGGTGGCAGAAATGATTACATCTTGGTTAAATAAAGATTTTGCGTGTTGGATGTCGTCGCGTACCGTCGGGACTGGCAAAAATGCCTCTCGGCGTACCGTAATGAATATAATATTCATTTGATTCCTGAAACACGCCGCGTACCGTGATAGAAGAAGTTGATCGGTCGTCACGTACCGCGACGACTTTCGGGGAATTCAAATTTCCCCGCCTATGCGTCGCGTACCGCTAAGGCCCAATCAGAGGCCCTTAGCGTACCGCGATGGGTCTCTGAGGAGCCCAATAGGCCCAATTTTGTTGTTTCAAACCGATTTTCGCGTATTTCTCGATTACGATCATCGTTTCTCGACATATTGACATCGTTCCACCTAATTTTGGTTCCCTAAAACCTAAGTGTTGTGCAAGTGGACCGTGGTTTGATTAATTAACCAACGTTCGTTTTTCAAGACACGTGCGAGCGTTTTACGATAATTCCTCGAATTATCTGCGTGTTTGGACTGTTGTGCCACGTGTCACACTAAATATTAATAATTCTAGTGCCACGTATGTAATAATAATACACATTATTATTAAAATAAAGTAAATGCTGACCTGGATTTTACGAGGTGTCACATTAAATATATATTTTTAAAATAAAATGTTTATAAACCAAACTTTGAAAAAAGAATTGATTAAAGAATAATATGATTGTTTTCTTACTCAAAGTGATAACATATATGTAATTTTAGGGGTTGTTTGAAACTTCATTCTAAAATGACTTATTGATTTTTTTTTTTTAAAGACAAGTCAATATGTTGTTTGGCCAAACATCAAAATGACTTTTAAAAATAACTTTTTATAAAAGAGTAATAATTTATTTTTCAAAATGACATATGATTTAGTGGTATAGAATTACAAATCTATCATTACTCTTTACCCTTTACCCAATTTACCTCCCACCACCATCCACTGACACCGACACCGCCCCTCAGACTACAAGAAATTTAGGTCTTTACTTACAAATAGTATATGTGGATAAAAGCCTATTATGTATTACTAATTATTTTTACCTACACATAAATTAAGTGTCATGATGTGTTGCCTCACGACTGTTGAAATAAATTATTACTCACACATCACTTATGTGTAGGTATACATCATGATATACCTACACATATATGTGTAGCTAAAACTAATTAATGTGTTGTTATAAGACATATATGTGTAGTTAAAACTAATTAATATGTGTTGTTATAAGTATATATAATGATTTGTAGATATTAAATATAATTTGTGTAGTAAATAATCTTCAAATGCATGCCAATAAATACAAAATATTAAAATACAAATAAATACATATGTGAACAAAATAACCAAACTTGATTGAAATATTAAAATATCATCATTCAAACCACAAATGAAAATATGTGTTATACAAACTGCTATACTCAAACTAACAAAACATTGGCTATTCATAAGTCACAACGGGTTGCGAAAAATACTAAAATTAACTCTGATGTATCACCTTGAGATGGTCCTATTGTGTTTGGTAAATATGACATGAGATTTTTTTTCAATGAGTATAAGTTGCATTATTACACATGTTTCTTTGAGCGTCAAAACTTCATCCACATGTTCATTGTAAGTTAGATACTTAGATTTCTAATTAGTACCCGTGGGGTTACCACAAATAGTTGGATCGCGTCACCACCCATGCAAACGAACAAAGCTTCGTTTAGGTACCTTCTCAATAATAGACGCAATAATCCTCAACATGAGCCAAGTGTGTTTTAAAGAACTGTGGAGGACTAACCATTAACCCAACTCTGAAAGCTTGTCAGGCTGACAACTCCTCACCTATTTTTCCCATGTCTAGTTATTTTGACCCTGGTAACTGAACAATAACAATCACTAAACACAATAAGATTGCAAACGAAGGTTTGCTAACATGCATTGTTATGTATTTATGTAACAACCATATAAGCCTTAGATAGTTAATAGGGTTGTCAGCTAGGTGATTTGGTGTACAACTTAGTGATGTATGGGGTTTGTAATGATGATTATGTGTGTTTAATGCTTAAACTTATACACGTTCATGTGCGTAATTGGTTGAAACTAGATAACTATGTGAATTGGTTGTTTTGTAGGTTAAATGCATGGATTGGAAGCAATTTTGGAAAGATAAAAGATGATTAGGAATGAATGTATTTTGAGCTTAAATGATAGAGCATTGGAAGACGAGGAATTGGGCGTTTGCGAGAAGCGAAACGGACTTGAAACGCAAAAGTTACGAAGAAAACAAGTTTTTGGGGTCTGGCCGGCGTAACCTACGTCCTGGGCGTAACATACGACGGCTGGAGTATCTTTTGACAGAACTTGTCTTGCGTAACCTACTGCCTGGGCGTAGCCTACGCCCTTCGAGAAGTCTGCACGTATTTAAACCTCAAAAATTAGGGTTTTTAGGATCCGAACTCATTCCATTCGACTTGGGACGACTTTGGATGATCTTAGAAGCCAAAATTTAAGTCTTTCCACCATTATAATCCATTCAATCATTTCATAATCATCCATTATGAAGATCCAATCAAGTTTTGAAGATCAATTTATTTTCATGAGAGGCTAATCTCTTCGTGGTTTCCTTCGAGTGGAGGATTTTTGTGGGTAGATGATTTGATTTAGTTTTCTTATTTGTTTAGGACATGCAATCTAAGCATTCGATGCCTTTTGCTAGTTATTTTGATTATTTGATTGTAAACGATTGGATTTGATTTGAACCTTAATCATTGCTTTTCAATTCCTTAGAGTTCTAGTAATTAGGATATATTAAGTTGTGTTTTGGGCTGATTAGATTCAATTGATGTTCTTATGATAATCTTCCATTGTTTTACAATCGAAGCAAATGGTCCTTGCGTGTCACAATCAATTAATTCATATGTTCATGTCTATGTGAATTCCTAATTGAAAACTATGTTAATTATCTATCTTTGAATCTAAATCCCAGAGGAATCACCTTTTTCATTGTATTTAAAACCATTTTAGTTAATTGCAATTGATTTTCATGTTTAACAAACAAACTCTTTAATTCAAGTTTACATTTTCCGTTTTAGTTAAGTTTAGGTCACAAATCAAGTAACAATTACCCTATCCACATAAACTCTTCGTGGTTCGACACCCGACTTACCCTAACTAATAAGGTAGCTGGGACTTGAGTTTTACTCTTATTTTTGACTGACACTTCGACATCGGTCACTTAGCATACTAACTCTTAAGTTTGGGTTTTATTCATTGAATAAAAACATTAACTTTTAATAATGTTTGCCTGTAACCACACCAATACCAATAAATAATGATATCAATATTCTCCTCAGGTTCATTAGTAAATGAATCCACAAGAATTTGAATGCGGCCAGAGCATTCGTTTACAATTTCAACAACTTTTATTAGTGCAATTTAAGCCTAATTGACAAAAGAAGAACTGTATGATTTAAATTTCACTTGTCATGTTAACTTTTGTTTGGACAAGTTTCTTTATCGTAAAATTATAAGATAAAAATAAAATTATAAATAAAAAGATGATTGTTAATGAGTCATTAGCTCATACCTTACTGGTCCTCTATGTATTTAATTGAGTGATCCTACAACCATCAAGGATATTGGATGACTATGAGAAGTGAATTAAGCTGCCTAATCACCATCTGAAAATTATTCAAACAAAACCTATCACAATCATCAAATCATAAAATGCATTATAATCATGACTTCTACACTTAATAACTGTTCTTGCACTTTCAGAAATAAACAATTTAAACACATTGTAATGTAAATGCATGCCTAATTCTACTTAAAAAGAATCACAGTTTTGAATCACAAGAACAAAGCATTTTAAACAAATTTTATTTCATGTACCTATATGGATGGTCTGTTACATAAGTTTTGTGATGTTGGATGAAATAAAATATTCGGCTACGGTTTGTTGGTAAACTCTCACAGTCTCACATAAATATACCATTCTTGTATATTGGGCCAAATATGCAATTCTAAACACAATATTCTCCTTCTAAACGTGTTGATCCACATGATTAGCACCTCAACAATACCTTAGTTTATTTTTGATATTTTTATAAATTCATATTTGTTTTATGCACGTCTAAAATAACAAGTTACCTGCATTCATCAAATACTTGTCAAACATCTTAGGGCTTTTAACTATTTTGTGCTTTTTTATTGTGGATTGTTATTTTAATAATTATTTACACAACTTATATTTGGATGTTAAAAATGTGAATGTTTTACTTGCTAAAATAACATTAGCTTATCTTTTAAGTTCACATAATCATTTGGATACGTCTACTATGTTAGTTGTATGTTATTAGTTTTATTTGTTTTATAATTATGAACACCCATAATTATTTACACATACACAAACATGTTTAGGTAAATTAGGTTTTGTTACTCACTTCTTTTAGTTTGATTCTGATTTTGGTTTTAAAAATTTATTTCATGTCATTATATTTTTATATACACATTTTAATTAAAAATATTTTGTATATGTAATAAATATCCAATATTTACACACATTATACATTTTGAAATATGTGTAGGTATCTGTTTTACCTTGTCATTTTAGAAAATAAAGTAAAACTTTACATACTTAATTTATCTACACATATTATGTGTGTTGGTATAGAAAGCATAACAAATTATCCACACATATTAATTTTTTTTACATGTTGTGTAGGTAATTTACCTGTATATAATACAAATTTGCCGTATGTGTGGGTAATTAAAAATTTAATTGATGATAAATTTTAGGGGCAAAATTGCCCATCAATGTTATGTGTAGATAAAACATATTGCCAACACATAATAAGTGTTTGGTCATTATGAAAATATATGATCAAGCATTACCCACACATATACACACATGTGTAGGTAATTTACCTACACATTTACAAGTGTAGGTACATTATGTGTTGGTAAGCACTCCAATTTCTTGTAGTGTCACTACCTCCAACCACCGCCATCACCCATGGCCACATGCCACCACCACCCACCACCAATGCTGCCACAAACCGCGAACGCTTCCACCCATCGCCACCTACCACTACCCACCGCCACCACACACCACTGCACCACCCCCTCCACCGCCACCCACCACTACCCATGACAATAAAATAGTTATCAATATAAGAATATCTTTTTTAGTCATCTTGAAAAAATCATTTTAAAAAGCTAATCCATATACATTTTTAAAAATTTCATTTGGAAAGGTCATAAATTAACAAACACTTTTAATAAAAAGTTCTTTTAAAATTAAATAAGCAATTACAAACAAGGCCCTAATCATATTCATAAATCAAAAAATCGTTTACAGTTTTTAAAATTTTATCATTGAAATATTTATTAATTTTTATTCAGACACTGTAATATACGATGTGCGTGTGTGTGTACAGGAGAAAGATAATTTGAAAACCCCTCTTTAGCGTGAAAATCAATGAAAACAATGTAAAAATCACGTAATTTTTTTTTTTTACAGGTTTGTAACATTATTTGATATATTTTTGTATAGGTTTACCCAATTTACCTCCCACCACCATCCACTGACACCAACACCGCTCCTCGCCACCTCCAACCACCACCATCACTCATGGCCACCTGCCACCACCAATGCTGCCACAAACCGTGAACGCTGCCACCCACCTACCACATGCCACCTTGGTTATTAAATGTAACATCTGTGCCGGAATCGTTACCGGAATAGTAAACTGTACAGTAATTAGTACAGTAACTCAGTTGCAAACTGGGAGAAATACTTAGAAGCTATTAACATTCGATGCTAAACGTAAACTATTACACGATGTTTCTGAAATCCTGATTTAAACCCATGGTGTAAACAGTCAGAAACACATCAGACAATCATGAACAGAGGCAAACATGCTTGATTTTTGTATTAATAGGTTTAAACGTATGTGAGGATAAACAGAACAAAACATTAACAGTTGTTATTACGGAATGCTAAACCGACGAATCATTCGTATAGGTGACGATCTGTACGAATAAATCTAAGGTTTAACAATCTGAAATGATGAGTGAAAAGTAGAAAACAAAATCAGAAAGTGAAACGTACGATCGTATTCGTACAGTTAGCGCTATGTACGAAGACGCGCGTAAGTGACGTTTTCTGACGAAACGAAAGCGAAAACGATTCGAACAAAAATAAATTTAAGGAAATATAATATTTCCTGTTTTACAATTTTGAAACTCATCATAAATAAATTAAAACGAAATTATTTTTTTATTTAAGTCGCGTAAAAGCAAAATACGCGAAACAATAACGAAACGCGTAAAAATAACGAATTACGACAAATAATTCAAGAAAATTTAATATTTAGTAGTTATTAGGAATTAAAACCTTTAAAATAATTTAAATTGAAATCATTTTTTTATTTAAATTATGATATTTTGCGCGTACGATCCGGAAACGCAACGGAGACGAAAACCGAGTAACCAAAACGAACCCGAATACCCCTGGGGTATATAAACCTCAAATGAGGCTTTCAACCTCATTCTTGACAAACCCTTTCTCTCT
This sequence comes from Mikania micrantha, assembly GCA_009363875.1. Classification (NCBI taxonomy): domain Eukaryota; kingdom Viridiplantae; phylum Streptophyta; class Magnoliopsida; order Asterales; family Asteraceae; genus Mikania; species Mikania micrantha. Next base: position 56,219,724 of record CM018696.1, read on the forward strand.
CTAACACCAATTCCCGCACCATCTCTCTCTCTAGAAGAATCACTCTCTTTATCGCGATATCTCACTCGTTTGTGGACGGAATTGGGCGTTCTTGGTGTCCACGCGAAGCTCTCGACTCCCTTTACGTAGAAGGACAACAGATCGGAGCGTTTAACCACTGAAAAACCAGGTATGGAGTCTTGAATATCACAAAAGTTAGGGTTTTCGGTCCTTTGTAGTAGAACACTATCTATCTCGTTAACCACCATGTGCATCGACCTATACACCTTCGAGAAACTGATCTGCAACACACATGATGCGTGAATGGCCCTAGGAAACAGCTTGCTCGACGAAAATGATGAACAGGTTCGTGAATCAGGGCTTAGCCGAACCTTGCATGGATGAAGACGAACCCATGCAGGTTCGTGGGACTGCACGACAGCCGAACCCTGGTTGGGTTGAGGTTGGCCGAACCCTCTAGTCTACGAACCTATCACCAGGTGACCGAACCTTTAGAAGCTGACGAACCTTGTTAACACACCAGACGAACCCCGCAAGCCTCAGGCCATAGCCGAACCCCAACCCTTTGCGAACCTATGACTGAGCTGGTCGAACTATCAATTAGCCGAACCCTTTTAAGAAGGAGCCGAACCTTCTATCTGAAACCCACATTGCCGAACCCTGCATAGCATATCAACCAACCATTTCAAGGCGGACCTATGATCATGGACGCATAGGAGACGAACCTTGTGACTATAAGTGGCGAACCTAATCATCCCTAAACCCAAAAGGTTCGCTGCCTTCATTTCCATTAGGAATAAATACGGCTAGGCCCATTGAGATTCGAAAGCCCACTTGGATACTCAGCTTAAATCACCCGGCCAGCATAGATATTCGGCCCATTAGCCCCTAGTCCAATCGGCCCAGTAGAATTAACACTTGGCCCAGTTCGGCCCACCACGTCCATGTTCGATTCATGTGTATTAATTTGGCCCAACATACACTCTTTGGCTCAAGAATGATAACCGGCCCAATACACCTAGATAGCCATTAAGAGATTCTCGGCCCAATACCCATAATCGGCCCACATCCATCATTGGTAGGCCCAATGATAATATAAATAGTCTAATGTGTTATCCGACCCAACTGATTTTGAAACTATGAAAACTTATGAATGATCAATGTAAACGAGGAAAACAGTGAACAAGCATATTGAGGAAATAAACATTTCGTTTTTTATAAAACGATAACAAGTTACATGAAGGTTTAAAAGTCTTATACAAAAGTTAACTTGTGAGTTATGATCAAGTATGAAATTTTTTTAATAATGAAGAACTGGGGCCGGATAACAAACAAGATTCGTAAGTGTTAGACACGTTAGGACTAACACCTACACGCACAACAAACTCTTATAAACTTATACTTATAAGTACAAACACTATTAAATCAATACAGGAACGTGAACATGATATCAAGTGCAAACAAAGAGCGCGCGCATTCCTATTCTACTTAGTCAAACACTTCGGACATAAGGTGAGTTCATGTAACACCCCACCCCGAAATAGGGATGACGTGTCACTATTACATCAATCAAAGCATAAGACATGGTTTCCATTAAGCAAATGTAAGGATTTCAGATCCCCAAAAGACTGTTTAAGAGCCCTAGGTTAAATTGTTAATTACATATTGATCAATTGACCGTATTAAATCAACTAGCCTAAGCTACAAAATCCACTAACATACTTTCACGGTCCAAAAATCCTAGAGCTTAGATTTTTTTTTCTCTCCTCACGTCCCGCCCTGAGTAACCTGTGAACCTGTTATGAACAAACATTAACGGAATGAGCCGAATGCCCAGTACAGATAAAGGCTTAAGTAGCAGAATTAATAACTGAATGCGATAATAACAAAAGACAAAATGATATGATATAAAGTAAAGCAAGACAATAAAATAAATCATATCACACGGATGTACCCTGAGCCGAATCTTAAATCACTACTGACATGCACATAGAGCTGCAGACCCTATGTACCGAACGTGCAATGGAGTGTGGGCATACACAGATCCATCCACCAGAAATCAAATATATCCTAGGACCAGTCCATACGCCTTCTTATGGCCTCATGTACCTCACAAGTACGAAGAAGACGCCGTGATCTCAGCTCACCGCCACGGTTGGTGCCACGTCATTGATGCCGCAATGACGTGCTTGCGGTCACCTCCGCAAGTGGGGACATGCTCGGGTAACAGATTACAAGAACGGAAGTGGTAACTCAACAATGTATATCAATTACGCTTCTCACTAAGCGTTCAACCAAATCATAGTATAATATCAGAACATGTGATAATGATTTCAATCCAACAATTATATCACATGCAAGCAAAATGTATTCAATAATAAATAATGTTTCAAAATTAATAACGGACAATACAAATGAAGCAGATCGATATATCAAAGACGATTCGGAATTCCAAAGGCATGTGAGAATCAAATGGGTTACAATAATCAAATCATATACTGAAACGAAAAAGGAGGGGGTAAGAATCCGTACCTTTATGCAACGAAAATGATTTATGTGAGACAGTCGTTTAGTAATATTCGTAACAACCTACATCATAATAATTATGTTCTACATCAATCCGTACCATTATATTTTGTTGACATCAATTTTTTTTATCTTCTTTTATCTTTCTTTTTTTCTTATCAGTTTTATAAATTTACTTTGTTCTCTATTTTGCAAGGTTTTATTTAGCATTTAACTTTATAAGTTTATTGTTGTATTTAAACAATTTTCCATCTGATAGGAGCACATATTTTAAAACCCGTCAAAATATTTTAGAAATTATTTATCAACATAATAATAAAAGCTTATTTATCATTCTCAAATACTTAATCGAATTTACTCGCTTGACAAACTATTTTATTGAATTGTAATTTAAACTATATTTAACATTAATAAACAACACAAGATAATTTCTTAAAACAATTATCTTATTTATTTATTTATTTATTTTTATTATCCTTAATAAAATCATGGTGGTTGCCAAGGAGTATATTCATCATTATATTTAATTATTTACTTTTAAACACATGTATGCTAACGTAGTCAATTATTAAAACTTTATCTAATAGTTTTATTTATCAAAATTTATATAATACTATTCTTTTACAAATACTTTAATTAAGCCATTATTATATTTTAGGGATATGTTAAATCTTATATGTGCTAGAGGTTTAGTACTTAGTCCAAAATACCATGGATTGATTTTGATGTCAAAAATTATTATGAGACTTTAGTGATGTAAGTTCAATTTATACAAGTTATGGAAATTAATAAGCCAAAATCCTCGTTATATTGAAGTAGTAAAAATATTTAAACATACATAGCTCATGTAGTTCATCTTCTTCATAAGAAGTAAAAACCACTCCTACAATGCCTGAACCATATCCAACTTCGCTTAAGTATCTTTGTTTTAACATATGATTATACTTAATGATTATCAACAAAGGTTAAGGTGTTTGTTAGGATACCTCAATGATGAAACTCGATGAATCGGAACAAGTCTGAGTACAAGGTTGCGCCGGTAACTGTTGATGGTACTTGATGCCTCTGGTAGCGAAAGAAGAACAAATCATGACGGAGATGACGACACATAGCAAAGATGACAAGGGTGCCTTCAGTTCTTTGCGTAGCGTAGCAAACAGGCCTCGTCGGAGGTGTTAGATCGTCGCCGGAAATCCGGAAACACAGTTAACGTGATCTTTCTGCATCTGGTGTTTGGATGAGAGTATAAAGTAGTGGAGCTAGGTGTGAGGCAGTGACGTTTAAGGTTCCGCTATCGTTTCCACTCGCCGGAGCTCGTTACCTTGCCGGAAAATAGAAACGGAACAGGAGACGAGTTCATCTCTTTCGTTGGCGAGGTCTTCATATAAAGAATGGGTCACGACAGAGAGGTCGGAATGGAGACACGATGCAGGGTTGGCAGGCCGACCGGCCGTTCTGTTTTGCCGGCTACGTTGTCCTGCGGATAAATGGCAATACACAGGAACTTTTGTTTCTTCCCTTCTTTATGTGTATGAAAAGCCAAGTCATATATGTTTTATTTATTTATTCATTTATATTTATTTTTTTTTTATTTTTTTTTGTTACAGTATATTCTATATATGTATATATATTTATTTTATTCTATTTATTTCATGTCATATACTTGACTTGACTTGTACCTAATTTTATTATTTAAATTTATATTTTATATTTCATTTTTTTTAACCCAACGTAGATTTCTTTTATTTTTATTTACTTATTCTTTTACTATTAATTTATATTTTAATTTTTGTTTTAAAATTTTATTTATTAAATTTTCTTTTATTTATATGTTTTTAAATAATCCAGATATTTCAACTATTACCCCCTAAAAAGAAAATTTCGTCCTCGAAATTAATGGAGGAGTCAAACACAACGAAAGAAATTTCATAACAATCAAAGAGGGAACACGGTTCACAGTTACTCGTACAAAGGTATCTATACATTGAATAGATTTGGATACCAAGAACGAATAGATTTTTCAATTTCCCAAGTAGCCTCTCGTTTTGAGTGATTTTTCCATAAGACTTTAACGAACGTAATTATTTTCTTTCTCATAATCCTTTCTTGTCGATCCAATATAGCTTCCGGTTCTCCTTCATACGACAAATTCTCTTGAATTGTGTGCAATGGATAACAAATAGTGCGAAGCGGGTGGTAGTTGTATCCCCTCAACAGGGACACGTGAAAGACGTTATGAACTGAGAAAATTGAGGCAGTAGTGCTAATCGATACGAAACTTCATTAATTCTTTCTAGAATCTCAAAAGGATCGATGAACCGAGGACTTAGCTTTCCTTTCATTTCCAAAATCTACAAACGCCACGACCTTGTGAACCTTCAAGAATACATGATTTCCGGCTTTGAATTATAGTGATTGTCGATGCTTATCATCGTAACTCTTTTGTCTGCTTTGTGCTTCTTTTTAACTTTCCTCTAGCAATATAAACTTTTTCATTCATGATTTGTATCAATTTTGTTCATTAAATTATTCTCTTGCTAACTTCGTTCCAAGAAATCAGTGCACTACACTGCATAACGAAGTAGGCTAATACACATTAATCTACATAATGGGGATCCAAAAGTTCACAAATATACCAATAAATTCACGATTACGTTCGCGAACCGTAATCGTCAATTTACCTTACAAGAGTGACCTAACGTCCTCCCATCATGCCTAAGGTTTACTTTAAGAAAAATGATGTGATAATAAATGAATAATTGTTTTTTTTTTTTTCAAATTTGAACGTTAATTAAAACGAGTTCGTCAAATTTATTTGAAACAAACTTCTTGCGAAATACAAATGATGTCATGCATAGTAGCAATGTCAAGTTCCAACGTAGTCAACATGTACGAAGGACGCTCCTTAAAAAAAGACAATGATAATTATAAAGTCGTATTTCTCATTATATAGGGGAAGTCACGAAACAAATTACGGCCTACAATTAACGATAACAACGTTTCTAACAAAAAAAAATTTTTTTTTTTTGTTCTAAGATTTCGCCATAATGAATAGTATGAATATTGATAGGAAGTTGGCAACCTAACCCAATGTCTACCCATAACCTCACACGTTTTAATTATTAATGTTTAAGTTTTCTACAGGAAAGAGCCTTTGCTCTGATACCATAACTGTAACACCCCACCCCGAAATAGGGATGACGTGTCACTATTACATCAATCAAAGCATAAGACATGGTTTCCATTAAGCAAATGTAAGGATTTCAGATCCCCAAAAGACTGTTTAAGAGCCCTAGGTTAAATTGTTAATTACATATTGATCAATTGACCGTATTAAATCAACTAGCCTAAGCTACAAAATCCACTAACATACTTTCACGGTCCAAAAATCCTAGAGCTTAGATTTTTTTTTTCTCTCCTCACGTCCCGCCCTGAGTAACCTGTGAACCTGTTATGAACAAACATTAACGGAATGAGCCGAATGCCCAGTACAGATAAAGGCTTAAGTAGCAGAATTAATAACTGAATGCGATAATAACAAAAGACAAAATGATATGATATAAAGTAAAGCAAGACAATAAAATAAATCATATCACACGGATGTACCCTGAGCCGAATCTTAAATCACTACTGACATGCACATAGAGCTGCAGACCCTATGTACCGAACGTGCAATGGAGTGTGGGCATACACAGATCCATCCACCAGAAATCAAATATATCCTAGGACCAGTCCATACGCCTTCTTATGGCCTCATGTACCTCACAAGTACGAAGAAGACGCCGTGATCTCAGCTCACCGCCACGGTTGGTGCCACGTCATTGATGCCGCAATGACGTGCTTGCGGTCACCTCCGCAAGTGGGGACATGCTCGGGTAACAGATTACAAGAACGGAAGTGGTAACTCAACAATGTATATCAATTACGCTTCTCACTAAGCGTTCAACCAAATCATAGTATAATATCAGAACATGTGATAATGATTTCAATCCAACAATTATATCACATGCAAGCAAAATGTATTCAATAATAAATAATGTTTCAAAATTAATAACGGACAATACAAATGAAGCAGATCGATATATCAAAGACGATTCGGAATTCCAAAGGCATGTGAGAATCAAATGGGTTACAATAATCAAATCATATACTGAAACGAAAAAGGAGGGGGTAAGAATCCGTACCTTTATGCAACGAAAATGATTTATGTGAGACAGTCGTTTAGTAATATTCGTAACAACCTACATCATAATAATTATGTTCTACATCAATCCGTACCATTATATTTTGTTGACATCAATTTTTTTTATCTTCTTTTATCTTTCTTTTTTTCTTATCAGTTTTATAAATTTACTTTGTTCTCTATTTTGCAAGGTTTTATTTAGCATTTAACTTTATAAGTTTATTGTTGTATTTAAACAATTTTCCATCTGATAGGAGCACATATTTTAAAACCCGTCAAAATATTTTAGAAATTATTTATCAACATAATAATAAAAGCTTATTTATCATTCTCAAATACTTAATCGAATTTACTCGCTTGACAAACTATTTTATTGAATTGTAATTTAAACTATATTTAACATTAATAAACAACACAAGATAATTTCTTAAAACAATTATCTTATTTATTTATTTATTTATTTTTATTATCCTTAATAAAATCATGGTGGTTGCCAAGGAGTATATTCATCATTATATTTAATTATTTACTTTTAAACACATGTATGCTAACGTAGTCAATTATTAAAACTTTATCTAATAGTTTTATTTATCAAAATTTATATAATACTATTCTTTTACAAATACTTTAATTAAGCCATTATTATATTTTAGGGATATGTTAAATCTTATATGTGCTAGAGGTTTAGTACTTAGTCCAAAATACCATGGATTGATTTTGATGTCAAAAATTATTATGAGACTTTAGTGATGTAAGTTCAATTTATACAAGTTATGGAAATTAATAAGCCAAAATCCTCGTTATATTGAAGTAGTAAAAATATTTAAACATACATAGCTCATGTAGTTCATCTTCTTCATAAGAAGTAAAAACCACTCCTACAATGCCTGAACCATATCCAACTTCGCTTAAGTATCTTTGTTTTAACATATGATTATACTTAATGATTATCAACAAAGGTTAAGGTGTTTGTTAGGATACCTCAATGATGAAACTCGATGAATCGGAACAAGTCTGAGTACAAGGTTGCGCCGGTAACTGTTGATGGTACTTGATGCCTCTGGTAGCGAAAGAAGAACAAATCATGACGGAGATGACGACACATAGCAAAGATGACAAGGGTGCCTTCAGTTCTTTGCGTAGCGTAGCAAACAGGCCTCGTCGGAGGTGTTAGATCGTCGCCGGAAATCCGGAAACACAGTTAACGTGATCTTTCTGCATCTGGTGTTTGGATGAGAGTATAAAGTAGTGGAGCTAGGTGTGAGGCAGTGACGTTTAAGGTTCCGCTATCGTTTCCACTCGCCGGAGCTCGTTACCTTGCCGGAAAATAGAAACGGAACAGGAGACGAGTTCATCTCTTTCGTTGGCGAGGTCTTCATATAAAGAATGGGTCACGACAGAGAGGTCGGAATGGAGACACGATGCAGGGTTGGCAGGCCGACCGGCCGTTCTGTTTTGCCGGCTACGTTGTCCTGCGGATAAATGGCAATACACAGGAACTTTTGTTTCTTCCCTTCTTTATGTGTATGAAAAGCCAAGTCATATATGTTTTATTTATTTATTCATTTATATTTATTTTTTTTTTATTTTTTTTTGTTACAGTATATTCTATATATGTATATATATTTATTTTATTCTATTTATTTCATGTCATATACTTGACTTGACTTGTACCTAATTTTATTATTTAAATTTATATTTTATATTTCATTTTTTTTTAACCCAACGTAGATTTCTTTTATTTTTATTTACTTATTCTTTTACTATTAATTTATATTTTAATTTTTGTTTTAAAATTTTATTTATTAAATTTTCTTTTATTTATATGTTTTTAAATAATCCAGATATTTCAGTTCATTTGTCCCTTTTCAAACCTTTTGTTTTACTTCAGGACTGAGAAGCATGTTAAACATTTTCATAAACCATTGAAATGTTATTTAATGCTTTAAACACAAACATGATACTTATGTTGAAGCTTATGCTTGGAACCTTTTATACTTTGAAAAACAATGGACTTGAAACTTATACTTTAAACTTGTGGCTTGAAATCATATGATGGATGCTTATGAGACTTGTATGCATGATATTGAAATGCTTGGGTGGGAAAACAAATACTAAGGCTATGGTGTAAATAGCAAATGCTATTTACTTTATACTTATTTACATTTTACAAACACTTTGTGATCAAACTGGAAACTAGTATACTTGAGAAGCTATAGACTTGATACTTATACTTTAAACGAGAAGTTTAAACTAAATACTTGAGGTTTACAACATAGATTTGAAGCTTAGACCTTATGCTAAACCCTTATGATATAAACTTGATACTTAAACTTGGAGCTAAATACTTATGTTATAAACTATGTGCTTAAACTATACGATTGAGGTTTAACTTATAACCTCTATTTTTAACTATATACAAAATCTTAAGGCTTTGAAAATACTTAAACTAAACACTAAGGCTTTATACAATTATTTCGGAAAGTTAATGTCCTACACCTTTAGTAAAGTATTCAATTACTTTACACTTATAACGATTTGCTTAAAACTTAACTTGAAACATATATGCTTAGAAATACTTATATACGTGAGATGCTTGAAACACTTGGATGCTTATTACACTTGAGATACTTGAAAACACGTGAATACTTGTTATACTTAGAATGCTTGAAACACGTGAATGCTTGATACATTTGGGACACTTGAATACTTGAATGCATGATATACTTGGGATACATGAACACTTGGAATGCTTGATACATTTGGATGCTTGAACACTTGAATGCTTGAAACATTGAAGGCTTAAACAAAAGACTGATTGACCGACGCGTGTTGACCTGTGTGTCAACCCCTACTAGTCAATCAGTGAAACTATGTGAATGCTTTAGACTTGTATGCACAAACTTTTGGACATTGTAAGACAGACTGTTGGCCGCCGCGTGTTGACCTGTGTGTCAACCCCTACTAGTCATCAGTGTTCTTCTTTGTCAGAGTCATGTAAGACAGACTGATTGGCCGCCGCGTGTTGACCTGTGTGTCAACCCCTACTAGTCATTCAGTGTTCTTCTTGACTCATCCATGGTGATGACAAGTGACTAGAATGATTGAGTTCTTCTAGTTGACTTTGTGTTAACTTGAAGGTTTCTCTATCAAAACATGTCACGAGTCATAAATAGGATCATTATGGATGGATGCATAACTTCTTAGGGTTTTCAGCTGTTCATAATGGTGCCTATTAAACTTGAGACTTATTCGTTGTGGAATCAATAGTGTGGAGTGAAACGCTTAATTATCATTAATAACAATATGTTAAGCAGCCCGGTATGTGGTGGGACGGTGGCTGGGGCTTGTCCCCTACATATGCCCTATATATAAGCTTACTTGGTTGGATAGCATAGGTGGTTGTTAGTGAGGTTAAGGTTGTCATTTCGAGGGAAACAGAGTAAACATGGGCAGGGAGAACAAATGCTAAGAATCAGATGTCATGGAAAATCAAAGTAGTGGAATGAAATGCTTAATTATCATTAACAACAATATGTTAAGCAGCCCGGTATGTGGTGGGACGGTGGCTGGGGCTTGTCCCCTACATATGCCTTATATATAAGCATACTTGGTTGGATAGCATAGGTGGTTGTTAGTGAGGTTAAGGTTGTCATTCAAGGAATCAAGGTAAACAATTACAGGGTAATCGAATTCAAAGAATCGAACGTTATGGAATCAAACATGTAGGATGAAACGCTTAATTATCATCAGGAACAATATATCATGTGGTTCGGTATGTGGTGGGACTGTGGCTGGGGCTTGTCCCCTACATATGCCCTATATATAAGCATACTGAAACAGATGGTATAGGTGGTTAATGGTGAGGTTAAGGTTGTCATTCAAAGGAGTTTTCAAACTATTTTTACATAAAAACTACATGAACTCACCAACCATGTGTTGACTTTATTTTCTTACATGCTTTCTCAGGTGACGCACAGGATTAAGCTAAGATTCATGATTGCATACTAGGATGACCAGACATAGATCCTAGTTGACTTTTGAAGAAGCACATCTTTTGAGATCAATACGAATCTCTTTTTGATATCTTGTACAAATACAAGATAGATATATTTGATTCTTTCGGATAGGTTTACTTAGTTAAATTACCAAACCTTGATATTTGTAATTTAACATCGTAATCCTAGTTAATGTTTTATTGTGCTTAATTATTCTTAACATTGATGCTATGTAAACAATCTGATCATCATGATTATCATTCACGATATCGCGCTCCGAGAACCTTCCGCCCGACGGGGACTCCGATCCAACCCCGCCGGCTCGGGGTGTGACATTAAAAGCTTGAGGCGCTCAAAAGTGATGAGGTCGAATAAACCAAGGCGTGAGGCGAGAGCTTTACGTATGCGAGGCGCTAATTTTTTTTAAAAAAATAATAAAAAAGCAAACAAAATAACATACTTTTAACACTAATTAAAAATACAGTTCAAACATAAAAACATGCTTAAAAAGTCTGAAAATACAAAAAATAATGCAAAGTCTAGTCTCCATCAAATAACCAGTCATCATAACCGGGCACGCGATCATCTTCCTCAACATCAGTCAACACAATATCTTCTTCAATATCATCTTCATCATACAAAACACATTTTCCCTTATCATTTCTTGATGGACCAGCCTCATCATCACCTCTTCCAGTTCTAGCCATTGATGATCTAGTTGCATGAAAAGGCTCATGTGCACGTGATGCTTTGCTTACATCCCTCCATGATAAATCTTCCACAAAAAAAAAACAAATGCATCATCACTATCTTCACCTTTCATTCTCCCCATCAACAACTCATTGGAATCATCAATGTCTTCTAACATAATTGAATTGGCGGTTCCCTCCTTTTTAGATCGGCGCTCCAAAGCACGATTGAACTTCACATACACCATCTCATTCAATCTATCTTGTGCCAATCTATTCCTTTTTTTGGTATGAATGTGTTGGAAAATACCCCAATTTCTCTCACAACTTGTAGCATTACAAGTGAGACTTAGAACTCGTATAGAAAACTCTTGCAAATCAGGAGCCGAAGCTCCATATGATTCCCACCACTCTTGCAAAGCCGCTTTGACATAAGCTGATGCATTATCCGTGACAAACTTGTATAACATTCTTCTCTCCAACTTCCTCCACCATTGCATTAAGAATATTGAACAAGAAATCGACATTCTTAGAGATGGTTGAAACATCAATAGATTTTATAAATACATAACCCGTTAGAGAGTTAACAATAAAATTTATGATATCCTTTTGAACCACTGAATTACGCCATCCATCGGATAGAATTGAACAACCTTTTCGAGGCCATTCTTTCTTGTGCTCGTTTATCGGGTTGTTAACATCACGCACTTCATCCTAAAGTAAAGGAACCCTCAGCTCATACATTGTTGGTGGTTTCATTCAGGGACCAAATTGTCCAACGGCTTCAATAGCTTTATGAAAACTATCATATGTAGCTACATTGAAAGGCAATCCCACATCACAAAACCATTTTGCTAACTCTTTGCATGCTTTATTTCTCAATTCCTTATTAAAAACTTCATTGATTGTTTGTTGTTTCCCTCCCGCATCCTTCCTAGTGTAACAACCGGAAATTTAGCAATCTAATAATAAAGGTGCGAGATTTCGGTAACCGTTTATAATCGAAGAATTACGTTATCAAAGAAGTAAGCACCTTTGATTGTGCTTGAAATCCACGTTAAATTGACAAACGAAGTTATTACAGGATGATTGTATGCGAGAAATGGTGAACGTGGGCGAAAACCGTGCGCGAAAAGGAGTTACGGATTGTCCGGAATCGCGAAACGAAGAAAAAATTAATAAATAAAAAAAAATCTGGCCGCCCTCCTCCCGCGCGGTACGCCCCGCGTCGCGGTTTCGTCTGGGGCGATGCGCCTGGCTCCAGTTTCGTCGGCAAGTTGCTTAAAAAGTCAATATTTCATCCAGAAACTTATTTTTTCCTTCTACTCGACGCTTCTCGCCTCCATACGCACAAAACACATATTTTCATCATCCAAACTCCATCTTGAAGGTGTTTAAACATCCAGATTGCACCAGGGAACGTTTCTGCAAGTCTGGATCATCTTTTTACCCGCAGAACTCCGCTTGAATAGGTAACGGTTCACTTTAACCTTCTAGATTGGTAATGATTGATTAAATCTTGTTTTTGAATGTGATGATATAGTTAGGGTTGTTGATTAGTGCCTAGATGATGGCTAGAATTGATTATAAATGACAAACAGGAACTGTTAATGGGTAAATCCTTGTTTTAAGCCGTTGTAATGTCCGTTTTGCATGAAATCATAACAATGGTTATAGTGGTTTAAACCATTTGGGTATGACAAGGTAGGTGATTAGTTTGATTAACTTTGATATGCAAGGTTAATTCTAAGTGTGTTAAACTAATCACAATCATTAACATACTCACTGGAACGAGTATCTGATGTTTATGATAACAGGCAGATCAGTATGTTGAACATGGTTAGTAAACCTATTCTAATACTACCTTGTGATATTTCATGATGTCTGGGTAATCAATAACAAGGATTTATCATTTCTAAGCCATTAATCTATCTAGGAACCCGTCTAGTGAGGTAATCAACAACATTAACTATTTGATGACTATCAAGGCAATGTCTTTGACATTGAACGTTCAGAAAGATTCAATCAGTAAATTAGCAACGCCTAAGAAGAATTATGTAAATAAAAGAATACGCTTATTTAAGCCGAGCGAATAAGCAATCTTTAAGTGTAACAAGATTGTAGAGATAAGAATGATCAAAATGAGTGTAAACGGAATTTTGAAATAAAGTTCCGAATGAAAGTTACGATATGCCGAAGTTTTGAGCGGTAATCGTAAATTGAGAACCTTCATGATAAGGTTATAATCATGATGATATGTTCATATTAATAGGATATCATTGTGAAGTGAGAAAGTAAGGAAAGGAAGACGAGCTAGCAAATTGTGTTTTAGCTCAGGTGAGTTCTATGAGCCCTCTTTTACTATTTTAACGTTTTAGGGCTGATGTGCATGCATGATAAATGTCTTTGAAATGATTGTGAGTTCTTATAGCCCTATTGGGCTGATATGCATGTTATAAAGTTATTTTATGTAATGATTGTTTTGTCTGGCTACGGTCAGATAAGAGAATATGTTAAAGTAAAGAATGTTTCAAGTTGTAAAGTTATTGTATGAAAGTGACGCTAACCTTATTAAGTTCAGGTAAAGAATGTTTTCAAGTAAAGAATGTTTTAAAGTAAATAATGATTTAAGTCTCAACTACGGTTGAGAAGTAAATGATTTTAAGAGTCTCAGCTGAGATGTCAGGGATGTTTTAAAGACTCAACTACGGTTGAGAAATGAATGATTTTAAAAGTCTCAGCTAAGGTGTAAAGAATGATTTAAAGTCTCAACTGTGGTTGAGAGTATAAAGAATGTTTAAGTCTCAACTGCGGTTGAGAGTATAAAGAATGTTTTAAGTCTCAACTGCTGTTGAGGGTATAAAGAATGTTTGAATTCTCAACCGAGGTTGAGAAGGAAATGATTTTTTTTAAAGATATCGACCGAGGTCGAGCAGGAAATGTGATATGAAAGTCCCGGCTGCGGTTGGGCAAAACATGAGCACTGCGGTGAAAGGAGCCGCTTATGCGTATGATGGTTTAAATGATTTAAGCCATGTTATGGTGTATGTTAAGAAGTCTTGTACCGGTATGAGCCGTCAATTTCGATTGATGGTTTAAGAAGTCCTGTGAAAGAACAGGCCTGTCGACTGCGTGTCGCCAGTTCAGTTAAAGAAATCTTAGGCATGCTTGAGTTATCAGCTGCGCGTTGATAGTGTTAAAGAAATCTTATACATGTATGAGTTATCAGCTGCGGGTTGATAGTTATAGAGTCTTGTGCTGCACAAGCCTGTTTGACTTCAGGTCAGTAGTTGACGGCGAAGTTCCTTCACCGTATGAATGATGTTATGATGGTATGTATGCTATGTAAGTATGTTATGAAGAAAGGTATGTTATGTTATGAAATATGTTATGTTCTATAAAGTTTTGAGACTGTTGGCTTCGGTCAACAGTGAATGCTAACGTTTTTATGTATAGTAAAGATTTTATGTTGATTGAAAATTTAACTTAGAACTCACCAGCGAAAGCTGACTTGTTTTAGCATGTATGTCAGGTTGAGCAGATTATGATGAAGCTATGATGGCTCGTGGCAGGACGCAAGGACTACCTATTCAAGAACTGGCATTCCTAATGAGATTCAAGAATGATAGTTGAATATGGTTGAGACCTTTAATTATGATTAAAGGTTATGTAATGACTTCCGCTGCTATAATATAAGATTGTTCTACGGTTTAAGAGATATGCTTTTGATGTTTAACCAACTGAGGGACTCCCGGGGAACGGGGCGTCTCACCTAGTAAGAGCAAAGAATATATCCATGGGACCTTTAACCCTCGGTTTTTTCGTTGTTTAAGCCTTGTTACTCCCAGTCGCAACCACTTCTTCACATTCTTCCTCATCATCATCATCAATATTATATGCATTAGCTCGTAACCTTGCATTCATAACATTTTCTAATTTTTCCATTTCTTTTTTTGCATGAATGACCTAACCTCCTCTCTTACATGCTCTGGACATCTCGAACAATCAACAACATTCTTAAAACCTCCTACTAAATGTTGTTTTAGTCTATAAACCCCTCCTTTGCATATTTTTTCCACAAAAATTGCAAGTCATATTTGTCCTATTTGAATAATCAGGGGTTCCTTACTTTCTACTAGAGTCTAGTGATGCAGATGCAACAATGGTTTTAGTGGTATTGTTTGAACCGTAAGCCATCTTAATTGAAAAATCCAAAAAACACACAAAATATAAACCAACAGTAGTTTCATATTAGGATTAAAGCCAAATTATAGAGAATATAAGATGAAAAAACAAAAAATATAAACATTTAACATAGTAACATACAAATTAGAAGCTCAATTTGGTTGATAGAGGTTGGCAAGCAGGAATCATGCAAGATCTGAGTCAAAAGGTTCGAGTGTTCGATGAGGAGGAGAGGTCAGCCGTCAGCAACTGCAATCGGCGGTCAGCGAAGGTTGGAGAGCGGAGGAAGTCGGCGGTCTGCAGAGGCGAAGGAGTTCGGCAAGAGATGGAACTGTGGGGGTCGACCGTGAGTCTTAAGGGTTGAGCGGGAGTCGGCCGAATATATTAGGGCATAAAAAACCCTTAAAAACAAAACAAGTCTTAAAAACAAAAAAAACGAAAAAACTTTAAAAAAAAACATAGAGCGCCGCTTCATGACGCAACCTCAAAACGCTACGCTTCAACACCCTGGAGCGCCACCTCGAATGCCTCTAGCGCCTCATGCCTCATGCGCACTTTTTTAAACCAAGCCTGCCATTACCCACCGTCACCGTCGCCACCACACACCACTGCACCACCCTCCTCCACCGCCACCCAGGTTTGTAACATTATTTGACACACTTTTATAAAAAAAATAAAAAAACGCAGAGTGGATATTTATATAAAAAATATTTTGTAAACCCACGTAAAACATACGTAATGTTTCGCCCAGATGTTACGTATCTTTTACATGGTTTTACAAAATATTTTGTTTACAAAAATCCACTTGGCGCTTTTTTTATTTTTTATTTTATAATAATGTGTTAAATAATATTACAAACCTGTAAAAAATTAAAAAAAAAAAAAAGTTTGTTTACATTGTTTTCATACTAAAAAGTGGTTTTCAAATTATTTATACCTTATATATGCATGTGTGTGAGAATGATAAATTACTTAGAAGAAACATATATCTTTTACTAATTTTTTTTCTTTTTCAAACTTTGTTTATGCCACTAAAAACTTTAACCCAAGATGTGATTTGTCGAAACATGTCCACATTTTTAAGTGTTTAACCAAAGATATGATTTGTTGATGAGTTGACACAAAACATGTGCAAACGACATATATATATCATAGGAGCCATCATCATGATGATCAAACATTAAAACCCTTTTATTTATATTTTGTATATTATCTCTATGAGTCACCGTATGTCCATACATGTTCATCATCATCATCATCATTAACATCATCATCAATCATGACATAAAAAGCGATCGTTCATCCATTGTTCATGACCCAAAGTGCTTATTTCATCACCTCTCTTCCCTATCCTACGTACCCTCATTTAAAGTGAAGATGGGGCACCCAATTGATTAAAGCTAAAGGGTATTTTTGTCACTTTAAAGATTGAGAGAATCAACTTTATCTTTCCTCATTTAATCTCAAAAACCCATTTCATTTCCGGTCCAAACATTCTAAAGCCCAAACAATAGTACAACTTTTTATGCACGATGTTCAAGTTTTTATGCATGATGTACATGTCTTTTTGTTTAAAACTTTAAATGCTCTAGAATTCAATTACCTCTTTAAAATCTTCAAATTTTTGAACCTTTCCTCTCTCTTATGAATACCTTTGTTTGTGTAAAGGAGCTCTTGATAGACACAGGAATTACCAATTCCATTCCTTTTTTCCGTTCTCACAACTTTTAGAGAGAGAGAGAAGAGAGAGAAAGGGGGAAAAAGGTGGGGTTTAGCTTCTTCCTTGAATTTCAAGACTCTCTTTGAAGATGTTTGATTCTATGAGCCTTCAAGTTTCTCTGATTCCCTTCACTTTTCCATTCCTTTTCAAGAAACCCACTTCAATTCCATCCCATAAATCATTTTGTTTCTTCTTCAAATCCTTCCAAACCCATTCCCCTTAGAAATCAACACAAAAAAACAAAACAAAACCCACCAAAAATGCTGTCTTTGTTTGTCATAATCACAACACTCTGGTTTTCAATTCCCTCCTCTGTTTCCACTGATTTTGATGCCTTAATTACCCTCAAACAAGGCTTTGATTCCATTCCTTCCGCTTTAGACACATGGAATTCCTCTAACCCTGCTTCCATTTGCTCGTGGATTGGAATCAAATGTTCCAAAAACAGAGTCGTTTCACTAAAATTGTCAAACATGAGGCTTCATGGCTCTGTTTCCCCACTTCTATCGTCCCTCGACCGACTCACCGAGCTTTCCCTCGACGGCAACAATCTCACCGGAGCAATCGATCTTTCCAACATGACCAACCTCCGGTTTCTAAACATTTCAAATAATGCATTCTCCGGTGGGTTGGACTGGAATTACTCCACCTTGCAGAATTTAGAAGTTCTTGATGTGTACAACAATAATTTCTCGTTTCCACTGCCTACGGGAATCGCAATGCTAAAGAAGCTCAAATACTTGGATTTGGGTGGGAATTTCTTTTACGGGAAGATCCCGGAAAGCTACGGGGAAACGGTGACTCTGGAATACTTATCACTCGCCGGAAATGACCTCCACGGAAGGATTCCGGCGGAATTGGGTAATCTAACGAACTTAAAAGAGATTTACATGGGTTATTACAATGTGTTTGAAGGTGGAATTCCTAAGGAATTTGGGAAATTGACCTCTCTGGTGCACTTGGATCTCTCATGGTGCGAACTAGACGGGCCAATTCCAAAGGAACTAGGAAATTTGCATTCCCTCGACACCATTTTCCTGCACATCAATCGCCTATCGGGTCCAATTCCGAAGCAGCTCGGGAATTTAACAAGATTGGTGAATCTTGATCTGTCTGCCAATTCACTCTCCGGCGAAATCCCAGATGAGCTCGGAAATCTAAACCGTCTTGAGCTTTTGAATCTTTTTATGAACCGATTACACGGGTCCATACCGGGTTTTGTTGCAGAGTATCCAGACTTGCACACTCTTGGTCTGTGGGGTAACAATTTCACCGGTGTGATACCAGGGGATCTTGGCCGGAATCGGAATCTTCACGAGCTTGATTTATCGTCTAATAAGCTCACGGGTAATATCCCAAGTGGTCTTTGTGCCTCTAATCAGCTGAGAATCTTGATTCTACAGAAAAATTTCTTGTTCGGATCGATTCCTGAGGATTTGGGTACCTGTTCGAGTCTTGTTAGAGTGAGATTAGGGGAGAACTACTTGAATGGTAGCATTCCAGATGGACTGGTTTACTTGCCTGAGTTGAATTTACTGGAGTTGCAGAACAATTACTTGTCCGGGAATCTGTCCGATAACCGGAATCCGAATTCGAAACCGGTTAGGTTAAATCAACTGAACCTGTCGAACAATCAGCTTTCAGGTCCTTTACCATCTTCCCTTTTAAATTTCACTTCCCTCCAAATCTTATCACTCGCCGGAAACAGATTCTCAGGGTCAATTCCGGGGTCTATTGGTCAGCTTCACGAGCTTTTAAAGCTCGACGTGAGTGGGAATTCTCTTTCCGGAGAAATCCCACCCGACATCAGATATTGTGCCCATCTCACTAATCTTGACTTGAGCCAAAACAATCTTTCTGGCTCGATTCCGTTTGAGATTTCAGATATCCGAATCTTGAATTACTTGAATGTTTCGAGGAATCACTTGAATGATTCCATTCCAAAGTCTATTGGGACCATGAAAAGTCTCACGATTGCTGATTTCTCGTTCAATGATTTGTCTGGTATACTACCTGAAACCGGCCAATTCTCGTTTTTTAACGCCTCTTCATTCGTAGGTAACCCTCAACTTTGTGGTCGATTGTTAAACAATCCTTGCAATGTTAGTGGAATCACTAATTCCACTAACAGAAAGCCTGCAAGTTTCAAGTTGATATTCGCCCTCAGCCTTCTTATTTGCTCTTTAGCATTTGTGGCTGCAGCTATGATAAAAGCCAAATCATTCAGAAGATCCAGTCCTTCTGATGCATGGAAGATGACATCTTTCCAAAAGGTTGATTTTACGGTTTCCGACGTTCTAGAATGCATTAAAGAGGGCAACGTGATAGGGCGAGGTGGAGCGGGGATCGTCTACCATGGTAAAATGCCAAGCGGGACCGAAATTGCCGTAAAAAAGCTAGTTAGTTTTGGAAACACAAGCCATGACCATGGATTCAGAGCTGAAATTCGAACCCTAGGCAGTATTCGACATAGAAACATAGTGAGATTGTTAGCATTCTGCTCCAATAAAGACACCAACCTCTTGGTGTACGAGTTCATGCGAAATGGAAGTCTAGGAGAGGCGTTACACACGAAAATCAAAGGCGGAGGGATTTTAGGATGGAATTTGAGGTACAAAATATCAATCGAGGCGGCTCTAGGGTTGTGCTACCTTCATCATGATTGTTCACCATTGATCGTGCATCGAGACGTGAAATCAAATAACATCTTACTAAACTCAAACTACGAGGCTCATGTTGCTGATTTTGGGCTCGCAAAATACCTAGTCGATGGCGGTGCATCTGAATGCATGTCCGCCATCGCGGGGTCATACGGTTACATCGCTCCTGGTAAGTGATAACTTTTTTATTTCAAATATAAATTAAAAAAAATTGAGTGTACGTACATAACTTTTATGGTATGAGTTTGACTGATAATAAGTGTCTCATGAGTGAAAGTGACGTGTCATATGGACGACACCCGTGATTCGTGCTACAGAGACGAAATACATAGAGATTTGTAGGCTGCATGGTAAGAGAATTTTATGGGTAACCACACCGGATCACTGTTGCCAACGGGCAGATAAAATGGACGGTGGGATCTGTCTGATTCAAAATCTCACAAAAAAAACAACAAAAGATCTGATAACAGATCAATGTCTCCTCTCTATCTGACTGATCTACGTATTTAACACATTTTTGGTCTTTTATAACAACTAGTTTTAAAATTATGCATATTTTGAATTCATCTTTTTAATGTTTATATTTATGAAATATTTTAGGTTTGAAATTCTAAAATTTGTAATTATGAACCAAATATTTTGCAGAATATGCGTACACTTTACGGGTGGATGAAAAGAGCGATGTTTATAGCTTTGGAGTTGTGCTTCTTGAGCTGATTACAGGGAAACGTCCGGTAGGTGGGTTTGGTGACGGTGTAGATATCGTACAGTGGAGTAGGACGTTAACAAGATGTCGTAAAGAAGAAGTCGATCGCATCATTGACCAAAGGCTGGTCAACGTTCCTCAAGATGAAGCAATGCACCTGTTCTTTATAGCTATGCTATGCGTTCAAGAAAACAGTGTCGTAAGACCGACAATGAGAGAGGTGGTTCAAATGCTCTCGGAGTTTCCTCGAGACTCCCCGGAGAATAAATCTTCGTCATCGTCGATTGTTTTTCTTCGATCTAGAAAACAAGATAAAGATATAACGTATCCAAGTGATGTTTTGGTTTAGAAAGTTGGGGATTTTTGATGGTTTTTGTTTACAAAACGCATGAAATAATGTTACATGTGTTGCTTCTTTATTTATGAATTAGAACATAAAAAAATGAAGTAAATTAATTAGTAAATGTATTAGTTGGGGTTATAGATATGAACTTTGAGTAGAAGATATAAGAGAATTAATCTTGTAGTTTTCGTGAGTAATTTTTAATTATATGCATATATTTCTACTTTATACGCCTTATGAGACGATAAAAAAAAATGAGTTTGTTAACGTACCCAACCGGCAAAATATTAACAGTTATTATTAGTCTAAATTGCATCATATATTATGGGGTTGGATCCACTAAGAAGGGATTTTTGCCTAAGAAGAGTAAGAAGCGATAGAAATTTGACACGTGTCATCATAAAACAGTAATACAGTACAAAAAACGAAATACAGTACAAAAAGAAACAAAATCCAGTACAAAAAATCAAAAATCCAGTACAAAAAATCAAAAATCTAGTACAAAAAAAATACAGTACAAAAAAAATAAAATATAGTACTAACAACAAAAATCTAATACAAAAAACCACAAAAATCGAGTATAAAAAAATATATAACAAATCTAGTACAAAAAAAATAAAAATGTAGTATAAAAAATAAGATTTTATACCTAAATTATGTGACACGTGTCAAATTATTATTAGTTCTCACTCTTCTTACACAAAAAGCTCTTCTTATTTGATCCTTCCCCCATATATTATTATTCGTTTTATATGCTAAATGAATTCGTGAACCAAATAAACAAGCAGGTTTACCCACCTATGCATTGCAGTTGGAATTCTACATGTCCAATACTTTGTTGTGGCTATCAGTGTTGTAAAATTCGGCCTAGGCGGCCGAGTACACTGTACTTGACCCTCGGCTGAACTGATTTTCTTCAACTTGACCAATCTAAATCGGAATCAGTCAAACTCGGCCCAACTCGGCCATGTCAGTTTTTCTCTGTTTTTTACCGATTTTCCCTACTTTTCACCATTTATTGTTTGATTTCCCCTATATATATTTCATTTATATTGATATTTATTTTATCTGTTATATTATCTAGTAGACATATGATATTTGATGTATATACATATAATTTTTTAAAAATTAGTTTTTATATCATTTACCATATCTGAGTACTCGCAACTACTCAGTCGACCGACCTGACAGTGCATAGAGACTTCTCTAATCATGGTGGCTATGATGATTTCAGCCTGAAAATCAAAATGCAGAAAAAGGGTGTCGTAACGTCTGTCACATCGCCCCGAATATGAACGATTACAGAATAGAGATAAACGAAAACAAGTTAAAATGTTAATAAAATGAAAACAAAACCTAGAACTAACAAATATAGTATAAAAAATTATCAAGAATATAAAAACCGTGTAAACTTGGGTTGGTCATAATTCGGATTATCCGGATTTTTCGGATTTTCCCGAACCCCGAACCGAATCTTTTTTCGGGTCGGGTCGCATTTCGGGTTGAAGTATAAACATTTCAAATTCGAATAAAACGAATAACCCGTAATCCGATCCGATGAACACTCCTAGTGTAAACTCACTTAAGAATAATTAAATTTGTCTGATGTTATTGAGAAGTTAACAGGTTGATAATGCTTATTATGCCAACTCATTACTCAATGAACTAATTTTCCGAAGGATAATTACTTCACAAACAAAACTCTATAATACAAAGTGTTTCTTCTTCCATAATCCAGAATGTGTGTAAAATTCTTGCTTATTTGAAATAGATTATTACACCGTGTATTACACAGATTAAATATAAAATATTAAATAAATAGTAATAAAAATTTAAATATTATAAAATAATATTTTGATATAAATTAATAAAATTATGTATTAATATATATATTTTAAGTGATAAAACAATAATTAAAATTTTCAATAACTAATGAAATGATACTTGGCTTTTTTAATTTGTAGCAATAATGATTTTTAAAGTAACTAATGTTAAAAATTTCACTTACTTTTCTATCTAACACTAATTGTTACAAATCAAAAAATAATGTACAATTTATATAATTATTAAAGTGAATTGACTCAATTTGAAAATATCATTAAACAAAAGTAATTAAATATGTAATTTTTCTTATTATTTTTATAACTTTTGATTTAAAATAATTACTTTCTAAATATTTCGCTATAAGAAACATCATTTGTTTCTAAAAAACTCATTATTTAAAAGTTTATTTCACTATTTTTTTAATTGTTTTTTTAAATAATCTTTTTTTAATAAAACTTTTATTTACTTAAAATACCAATTTAAATCATTTCTTATTTTTTTTAAAAAAATAATTTTTAGAAAATTTCATATTTTATAAACTTATTTTAAAGTGTGTATTTTAATAACAACATTTGATTTTTAATTCATCAAAACCTATTTTCTAGCATGAAAAATGCATATAATATTATTACTCATTAATAGTATAATTATTTATTAGAAAAGATAATATAATTAATAAGAGCGAGGATTGAGTAGGATGATATAAAAGTGACAAATGACAATACAAACATGAAAATTTGACAAGTGGCAAAAAGATTTTTGTTTATTATAATATATATAAAGATTATGTGAAATAATACAATGTCGGTTTCATAGAACAGATATTCGTTGAACGGTTTGGAAAAGAAACACTTAAGGAGGGAATTCAATTGTCCTCTTGTATTTAAGGGCAGAGCCGGCCTCGAAAATCAAAAAAACAATTCCGCAGCCTGGGGCAAAAAAATTGGCCCTTTCAGGGGTCGTCCTAAAAATTAAGGTGCCAAGGACGAGCTGAGAAAAAAAAGATCATCTACGAATTCAAATATTAATGTAGAGGTTGTTGGCACATGCACCTGATTACTCACACACAATCACGATCTCACGTTCACGTATGTATGTAAGTTTGCAAAGAAACAAACACTTTTGTATTGAATGAAAAATATGAACTGAGCTAATAAAAAATACAAAACCTAAAATCCTATTTATAATATTAAAAACGAAACATTTGCAGAAATATAAACGTCCACGATCTCCATGAATTGAGGAGCACTCCAACTTGAGCACCACTCCAACGATCTTCCACAACTCTCGGTCAAGCCTTGACCGAAATCTACCTTGGGCAAAAAGCATGCCAATCAAATAACGTACTCATGACCTGTATCTTTCAACCGGTACTCCTTTGACCCGCGAACATACCCGATTAAACCAACAGAGGTGTTCAAGAAAACTGATAACCGTTTAATACCAAAATCGAACCGTACTCGTAACTGAAAAAACCGACCCACATTCGTTACTGAAAAAAAACTGAACTGTATTTGTAACTGAAAATAACTTAACCGAATTCTGAATTCGGTTTTCGGTTTGGTTCCTAACTGTATCCGATTAAACCGAATTCAGATTAAAATTTATTATCTTGTTAATAATATATAAGGTTGAATTCAGTTTATTCAGATTGGTTTATTCGGTTTTTAACCGGCTATTTGGGTTTTAAGTGGTTTATTCAATTGAGATCGGTTTTTTCAGATCGGTTTATTCGATTTTTAACAAGTTTATTTGGTTTTTAATCGATTTGTTTGGTTTAAACACACCTAGTTTAAAAGGCATGAAAATAACTTCATATACTTTAAAAAAAATACATTTTGCCCCACATAAATCATGTGTTTTTAAATCTTTCTTTTTTGTTCTCTCCAACTTGTTGATTCTCATTTGAACGAATATATATAAACACACACACACACACTCACATATATATATCAGTGATCTGCATGACGCGCCCATGAAAGGAAGAAATAAGGAAGAATACATGCGAAAAGATAAGCACCCTTCCTATTCTCATGAAAGGAGCATTTTGTAGGTATGCAAGGAAAAGGCAATAGACTAGGACTGTGGCAGGGCATGAGAAACCAAAGAGATACAATAGTCAACTTGTAACAAAAAAATGGTAAGATTGCATATACCTATGCCAAGGGTGGTTTCACAAGGAAGATTAATAGCTCGGAAAGGAAAGTAAACAATCTTGCCAGAGTAATGGAGCCAAGTATAAATAGAGGGCTTAGAAGTCATCCAAGGATATATGTCACACCCCGGGCCGGCGGGAACGGATCGTGTTTTCCCGTCGGGCGGAAGGTTCCCGGGGCGCGATATCTTTGATGATAATCGAGTTGATCAGATTGTTTACATAGCACATGAGATATAAATGAGAAATGCTAATCATGACATGAAATAGAATTACAAAGTTAAATTACATTGTACATCATAATTTAACTAAGTAACTCTAATAAAAAAGAATCAATGAGTTTATATCTTGAACTGTACAAGATATACAAAAGTGATTCACTGTTTGTCATCCAAAAGTATGCAATCAAAAGTAAGCTAGGTCTTCTATAAGTCCTCTAGCTTAACACTTGCATAATTGTATCTACGCCTGTTCGTCACCTGAGAAAACATGCATTTAAACAAAGTCAACACTAGGTTGGTGAGTTCATAAGTAAGCAAATTGAAAACCATTGAATTGATCATGCACACATCCACAATGTCATACTTGTTACTTGTAATACTTGTTTCATCTGTACCACCCAATGGCCTCTCCTTAGTTATATGTACAAGTAGTGTATCACCTGATCAAGTATGCTTATATATAGGGAATCACGCAAGGATCAAGTCCAAACGCTATCCCACCACATACTCAATCAAGTTCTACCCAACTTGCGATACAACTAAAGATATCCATTACCCGTTTGATCATCGTATTTGATATGTATTCAGTTGTTGTATTGATGATAGAATAATATATTGTATGGGGTTGAATTATCAAACCGAAGTGTTGATAACCCTCGATGTATTAAGGAATTTTAGATTAATATAATCTTATCCTTGTATTATTCTATAATTGAGGTGGGTTAACTGATGATACTCTAATAAATATTAAGAGTGTGAGTTAACCCCTTGCATCTTGTCCTTGAACCATAGTGCATAGAGCCTAAAAGGAATCCATTGAAATCCTCACGTAATCAGATTTCAATGCATCCGATTTATCTCAACCACTTTGTACGTCTATTGTCCTCAACGAAATCTATTACTAGTAGTGTAACATGAGAGCAGATCACCTTCTCAACCTACTAGTCAATAGGGTTTTCGCTGGATTAATTACTTATCACTGTAGATTAATATCACCATGTGTCGCTTACCAGAACCTGACTTGAGGTCGCCCTGTCACCGGTCATACGTTACCGGCCAATGAATCAATACGATCAACATACTAGCCCTACAAGCTAGAGGTTTGTCAAACCTGTGGTACCACTATGCTATCGTCGGTTTAGTCACGTCAAACTAACTGGTCAGCGAATTAAAGGGGCTTACATGATCACTTGAACAACTTGGCACATGATTGAAGTGATATAATGCAAACAGGTCAAATGTAACTAATTGTAATTGTATTCACTTGTACTCTTGTTCTCATTGTCATATGTCCACCGTGATATTAACAAAGTTAAATAAGAACTAGTCTTATTAGGTTATGTTAATTAATTGAGCGAATGATGTTGTTATCATGAAATTATGTTATCATGATTATCATTCCATGTTCCCTGTTCTTCTTGTAATATGTGTTGAGTTGTAAGGTTAAGTATTATAAGATCTAGTCTTATTTAACTCTTGTATTGAATGATGTAGTAAAGATATATTATCTTTATATCATTCTTGTGTTTTGCTCTTGTAATCATGTCATCATGTTTCCTTGTAATTGCTATAATGTCATTTCTTGTAAGAATAACTAAATGTTGTAAGAGTTAACTTACTACTAAGTTATTCTATTGTACCGATGAGTTATGATATAAAAATACCATCATCATCTTATCTTTCATGTATTCTTGAATTCAAACAAGCATGCATACAATGATTTATGATAATATGCAATTTAATATCAAATAATCAAAGTAGTAACAATATGTAAGCAAAACTTTTAAATAAATAAAAGTAAAGCATGTTTCTCAGCCCCGAGAGTTTAAAATCAGTAAAGATTAAAGAAAAGGGGCACATGAACTCACCTTGTAGTTGTTGTGTTTGACTTAGTTTAAACAAGAATGCACGCGTTCTGAGTTGTAATTGAGTTTGCTTTCACGATCCTGTATTGATTTCACGGTGTTTATAAATCGTAAGTATAAGTTTGTAGTAATTTGTGTGTGTATGTGTTAGCCATCAATTTGGCTAACACTCGTAAGTCTCGGTCGTCACTCGGCCTCGTTCGATTGTTGGGGTCCTGCTAACCCTTACTTACTAGGTTTAAGCTAACCCATGTTGTCATCAGTTTTGTGTTCCAATTACATCATTATCTTGCCCAAGGTGTGCTAAGTATAGACTTGGTTCTTGAAATTAAATATTATAAGTCTTTAGTTCTTGTCACTTACTTGGTGTTATAAAATGCTTCATTTGTCTTCATACTTAAGTCAATCTTTAGTATGACCAAACACATGTTTTTAAACTTTAGAAAAATTAATACCTCGAACTCGTTTACTTTGTAACTGATTAGAATTATTATACAAGTCCATGCATCTAAATTCTTAATAGTTGGATTAAGGTGTCGGTTTTTCCTTCAACATTAAGGGGCCGAATCCTTGGCCATGGGCCGAAAGGCAATTGGACCAAAAGAAATGGGCTGTTAGTGCAGTTTGGGCCAACTAAACTATGATGGGCCAAACCAAGACCATGGCTAAACCAATTGGGCCAAGGTAAACAAAACTGTTAAGCCAAAGAGATGAGGTGGGCCTCGGCCATACTGGGCCTTCCTTTGGGCCGACAACATGTAGGGGCTATATGGGTCAACTGTTGGGCCTGTTGGGCCTAAAGACTTGCATGGGTCAGGTGAAGAGGTTGGGCCTCATGATGGCTTCTGTTGGGTATTCGCCTTGGGCCAGCAGTGGGCCGAGAACATATGTGGGCCAAAACCAATTGGGCGAATTGAGAGAGTTGGGCCAGAAAGGTTTACTGCTTTATGTCACTTGGCCGACTAGGGTTTCCCAGCCATAGATGGCCTACTGGTAGCTGATCAGTTGAACTAGGGTTCTTGGCCGACTGCTTTGCTTCTACCGTATGTGAGCTGAGGGTCGAATGGGTCACAGGATGTTGGTCGGCGAATGTCTGGCGAATGGCCTATGCCTTGGCCGAATGAACCGGTCTTGGCCGAAGAATAGGATGGCTCCAGGCCGAATGGTAGCAGTCGAATGAAGGTATTGTGGCCGACTGAAGGCAGCGAATGAAGGGGGCGTATGAGGCCATTCGAAGTGGCTCTTTCGGCCAAAGGCCATTCGCTGAGCTGTGTAGGCAACGGCCATGGTTGCCCAAACCAGTGACCATCCGAGTTAGTGGTGGTGTTCCATGGTGGTGCTAAGCAAAGGTCGAGTTTAGAGGTGTAGAAGTCGAAGGTGAGGTCTAAGAATGGTGGTCGACTAACATGGGTGAAAACCCTAATTTTTCGTGGGTTTCACAGCTCATTACCTTGTTTTTCAGTGATCTTTGGCTTAGATCGGTTGTACTTTCGTGTAGTAGAGATCAAGAGCTTCGTGTAGGCGAAAGAATCACTCAATTTCGTTAAGAAATGAGTGAGATATAAGCATTTGAAGTTTGAAAATGGTGGTGGGAGGTGGGTTCCGGAAATAGGGTTTTTGGGAGGAAGAAAATGGGATGAAAAATGAGAAAATAGACTCATTTAAGGGTATTTATACCCCGCGTGAGTTCGGGTTCGTTTTCGTTGCTCGGTTCGCGTTTTCGTTACGTTTCCGGAAATTAAACGCGTAATTTAAACGAAATAAATAAAAGAATAGTATTCTAATTATTTGATGAGTTTCAAAATTGTAAAACATTAAAATGTTTTATTTTCAAATTTTATTATCGTATCGTATCGTGTTTCGTTTTCGTTTCGTCAGATCGCGTCACCTTCGCGCGTAATTCGTTCGAATCGTCACCCGAACGAATACGACGATGGTTTTGCTTTCTGACTTTTGTTTTCTACTTTTCAGTCATTATTTCAGAACGTTAAACTCACAGATATGTTTGTGTGAATCGTCACCCACGCAAACACACTGTCAGTTCGTTATTCTGAAATAACACTGTAATGGTGTTTAAATTGTGTTTCCTCACTGTCGGACTCAACTATACTTCTTGTTTTCACATTGCTCATGTACTGACTTGTCGGCCATCTGATTCCTGTCATCTGTGGACATCAGATCGCAACCGATATGTTTCCGTTGTTTACTTGAACACTGTTGTTTCCCGTGATTCGTTGTGTTAACTGTACTTAAGTTTTCACTTAAATACACACAACTATTGTTTCAAATGTATGTTGTACTTACTGTATTTAAGTTTACACAAAAATACGTACAACTATGTATTGTATTTTGAAATCTGATAATACAATTACTGTTCATGTACATGTATTTACACATAGTATAAAGTGAAAGTACACATACCGTACGGACTTGCCGGACGATCTGGTACTTGCTGTTACAGTCTCCCCTTGTTAAAGAAATTTCGTCCCGAAATTTAAGCATTTAAGTCGGGCTTCAATTCTCAAACAAGTGGGGATACTTTGATTTCATGTTGTCCTCGCGTTCCCAAGTAAATTCTGGTACACGCTTGGAGTTCCATCGAACCTTTACAATAGGGATACGGCTTCGTTTCAGTCTCTTGACTTCACGTTCCATAATCTCTACAGGTTCTTCAATGAAGTGTAATTGCTCGTCAATTTGTATCTCTTCCAATGGTATGATCAATGTTTCGTCTGCTAGACACCTCTTGAGATTTGATACATGAAACACATCGTGTACTCCGCTGAGTTCATCAGGGAGTTGAAGTCTGTATGCCACAGGACCTATGCGTTGAGTAATCTCAAACGGTCCGACATACCGAGGTGCTAGCTTGCCCTTAGCCCCAAACCGAACTACGCCTTTCCATGGGGACACTTTCAACATGACTCGGGCACCCACATCGAATTCCAAAGGCTTGAGCCGTTTGTCTGCGTAACTCTTTTGGCGGCTACGTGTTGCTTGTAATCGTTGTTGTATCTGGGCAATCTTATCAGTAGTTTCCTGGATAAGTTCAGGCCCAGTTATTCTGTTGTCTCCCACTTCGGTCCAACAAATTGGAGACCGACATTTTCTACCATAGAGTGCTTCAAAAGGAGCACCTTCGATGCTACTGTGGTAGCTATTGTTGTAGGAGAACTCAATGAGAGGTAAATGTGTGTCCCAACTTCCACCGAAGTCTAGGATGCATGTTCTCAACATATCCTCTAGGGTTTGAATGGTGCGTTCGCTTTGTCCATCCGTTTGTGGATGATAAGCAGTGCTCAAGTTAACACTTGTCCCTAAGGATTGTTGCAATGATTGCCAGAATCGCGAAGTAAATCGACTGTCCCGGTCTGAAATAATAGATAGTGGCACACCGTGCCTCACTACTATTTCATCAATGTATAATCTTGCAAGTTTCTCCATCTTGTATGTTTCTCTGATCGGCAGGAAATGTGCGGACTTGGTTAATCTATCAATGATAACCCAAATCGAATCGTGTCCGCTGGAAGTGCGGGGTAGCTTGGTAATGAAATCCATAGCTATTTGTTCCCACTTCCATTGTGGTATCTCTGGTTGTTCCAGCAAACCCGAAGGTTTCTGGTGTTCAGCTTTGACTTTGGCACATGTGATACATCTGCCAACATAAGTAGCAATGTCTTTCTTCATGCCTGGCCACCAATCAAACGACCTAAGGTCTTGGTACATCTTATCGGCACCAGGATGAATTGAGTAACGTGACTTGTGTGCCTCGTCAAGAATGAGTGTTCGAAGTTCATCTACTGCCGGAATCCAAACACGGTCCAGATAATAGATAACTCCATCTTGTTTTGTCTTGAAATGTTTCTCGGCTCCACAATCGAGTTCGCGTTTCAGATTGTCTCCTGCCACTGATTCTTGTTGTGCTTCTAAAATGCGATCCCTCAAACTAGTTTGTACAGTCATTCCCATAGCGCGAACGCGTAAGGGTTTGACTCTTTCCTTCTGACTCAAAGCATCTGCAACAACATTTGCTTTGCCCGGATGGTATTTGATCACACAATCGTAATCGTTTAGGAGCTCGACCCAACGTCTCTGTCTCATGTTAAGCTCCTTTTGATCAAATATGTGTTGTAAACTCTTGTGATCTGTGAAAATAGTGCACTTGGTACCATAAAGGTAATGTCTCCAAATCTTTAGTGCAAAAACAACAGCTCCCAGTTCAAGATCATGTGTCGTATAATTCTTCTCGTGTATCTTCAGCTGTCGTGAGGCATAAGCAATGACTTTGTCTCGTTGCATCAAAACACATCCGAGTCCCTGATGGGAAGCGTCACAATAAACTACAAAGTCATCACTGCCTTCTGGGAGTGTTAGGATTGGAGCATTGCACAATCTTTGTTTCAGTGTCTGGAATGCCTCTTCTTGTTTATGAGTCCACACAAAAGGTTCAGACTTCTGTGTGAGTTTGGTGAGAGGCAAGGCTATCTTAGAGAAATTCGAAATGAATCTCCTGTAATAACCTGCCAATCCCAAAAATGATCGAATCTCTGTCGGTGTTGTAGGCACATCCCAGTTCTTGATTGATTCTATCTTGGCAGGATCCACGTGAATACCATCACTGTTAATCACGTGACCCAAGAATTGAACTTCTCTTAACCAAAATTCACACTTGGAGAACTTGGCATAGAGTTTTTCCTCTTTCAGAAGCTCCAAAACTGTCCTGAGGTGTTGTTCGTGTTCCTTCTCGTTCTTTGAATAAATCAGTATATCATCAATAAAGACGATAACAAACTGATCCAGATACGGCTTGCACACCCGGTTCATCAAGTCTATGAACACAGCCGGTGCGTTCGTCAATCCGAATGGCATAACCATGAATTCGTAGTGTCCATATCGGGTACGAAAGGCCGTTTTGGGTATGTCTTCTTCTTGTATCCGAAGCTGGTGATAACCTGATCTCAGGTCTATATTTGAAAAGTACTGTGCTCCTTGTAACTGATCAAACAAATCATCAATCCTCGGTAACGGGTACCGATTCTTGATGGTAAGTTTATTGAGTTCTCGATAATCGATGCACATTCTGAAAGTTTCATCCTTCTTTTTGACAAAAAGAACCGGAGCTCCCCACGGGGAAAAGCTCGGTCGGATGAATCCTTTATCGAGAAGTTCTTGCAACTGGTTGGACAACTCTTGCATCTCCGATGGTGCGAGTCTGTAGGGAGACTTGGCTACAGGAGTTGCTCCCGGAATCAAATCGATGCGGAACTGCACCGCTCTCTCGGGTGGCAGTCCCGGTAAGTCATCCGGAAACACTTCTGTAAAATCTCTCACAATCGGTACATCTTGAATCTTGATTTCTTTCTTGTCTTTCTGAATCACGTGAGCTAGGAATGCCACACATTGTTTCCGTAAGCACTTGCGAGCTTTCATGCACGAGATTATCTTGACACTGCGTTTCGCTTGGTCTCCACGAATCTCCAAGACCTCATTGTTTTCCATAGGAATACGTAGTAGTTTATCTGAACAGATGAACTCAACTCGGTTAAGAGTTAGCCAATCCATTCCGATGATGATGTCGAAACTGCCCAGCTCCATCGGTATCAAGTCGATGGAAAATGTATGATCACCAAGTGTTAGTGGGCAATTTCTAAGTACTGTGTCAACTGAAATCTGTTTGCCATTAGCTATCTCAATAGTATAGGGGGAGTCTAATGATTCCTCAACATGATTAAGATGGCTAGCAAAATCGGATGAGATAAAACTCTGATCCGCACCAGTATCAAATAATATAGAGGCATAGAAATCAGATAGAAGAAATGTACCCGTAATGACGTTCGGGTCTTGTCTAGCTGCAGCAGCTCCTATCTGAAAGGCTCGTCCTCTTGGTGCTTGAGCCCTTTGTTGATTTCTCTTGGGACAATCCCTAGAGAAGTGACCAGGTTCACCACAGTTGTAGCAAGACCTGCGATCAGTAGTAGCAGTAGTAATAGCTGCATTGTTGTTTCTGTTTGGAGCTCTCGTGCTCCTGCAGCGGTTTGCCCAGTGGCCAAACTTTCCACAGTTTGTGCATTGCATGCACTGAGAGTTTGGCGCATGATGATACTGAAAAGTATTGCACAAAGGTGCAGAGCCAGTGTAGGGCTTCCTGACTTGTAGTGGTGGTGGCTGATTAAGCATTGGGGCTTGAGTAGTGGCAGCAAAGTTCCTTGCCACTTTTTGTTTCTTAGCCGGACGTTTATCCGACTTCTTGGAAGTTCCAGCTTTGGCGGTTTCAGTCTCATCCTTTAAAACTCCAGACCTTACCATCACCTTGGTAAGTTTAGCTGATAGGGAGATAGCAGCCTCCAAAGTAGCAGGATAAGCAGCCAACACGATACTTTGGATGCAAGAAGGTAATCCCGCCACATAACGGTCAATCAGCTTTTCCAATGTTGGTACCATTTCTGGCACCAAAGCTACAAACTCATGATAGCGAGTGGTGAAGGTCATATGATCAGCTCCCTTCATTACATGGTTCGAGAGTTCAGTCTCCAGCAGCTGTAGTTCGTGTTTCGGACAGAATTCGTTCCTCATAAGAAGCTTAAATGCCCATGGCATCGCCATTGCTTCATCCCTTCCCTTTGCTCGAATCTGAGCATTCCACCATGTCAATGCTCGCTTGCTGAATGAACCAGCTGCATAGCGAACTTTATGGTGTTCTGGACAGTTGCTAATGTCCAGAGTGTTCTCCATCTTTTCTAGCCATTGGATCAGTCCAACAGCTCCTTCGATTCCTGTGAAACTTGGGGGTTTGCATCCTACAAAAGACTTGTAGGAGTAGTCCGAAGTATGACTAGTGGTTCCACTAGCCTCTCCTGTAGTATGGCCAGAAATGTTGCCGTGGCCTTGAATCCTGTTTATCATCTCTGGGATGACATCTTTCAGCTGGCTTGTCAGTTGAGTACTCAGCAGGGTTGCTAAGGCGATAGTAGCAGGATCTATCATCTGAACATTGCTTGAGCCTGGTGGTGGAGAGTGCGGAGGAGGAGGTGGAGGTGGAGGTGAATGTGGAGGAGAGTCAGGTGGTGTTGGTGTCGAGGAGTGTGGTGCTGAAGTCTGCGTAGTCGGTTGCTTCCTGGGCGGCATTCTGATCATAACCGAAAGAAAATCGGTTAGTGCAGTGATCAGATGCAGAAAGCATATGCAAATAAGATCTTATGTCAGATAATATATACATGAGGGTCCCTAGGTTATAGTCTAGGCCAAACCGTTTATGGAATATGACCTATATTTCTCTATAACCATGTCTCTGATACCAATCTGTCACACCCCGGGCCGGCGGGAACGGATCGTGTTTTCCCGTCGGGCGGAAGGTTCCCGGGGCGCGATATCTTTGATGATAATCGAGTTGATCAGATTGTTTACATAGCACATGAGATATAAATGAGAAATGCTAATCATGACATGAAATAGAATTACAAAGTTAAATTACATTGTACATCATAATTTAACTAAGTAACTCTAATAAAAAAGAATCAATGAGTTTATATCTTGAACTGTACAAGATATACAAAAGTGATTCACTGTTTGTCATCCAAAAGTATGCAATCAAAAGTAAGCTAGGTCTTCTATAAGTCCTCTAGCTTAACACTTGCATAATTGTATCTACGCCTGTTCGTCACCTGAGAAAACATGCATTTAAACAAAGTCAACACTAGGTTGGTGAGTTCATAAGTAAGCAAATTGAAAACCATTGAATTGATCATGCACACATCCACAATGTCATACTTGTTACTTGTAATACTTGTTTCATCTGTACCACCCAATGGCCTCTCCTTAGTTATATGTACAAGTAGTGTATCACCTGATCAAGTATGCTTATATATAGGGAATCACGCAAGGATCAAGTCCAAACGCTATCCCACCACATACTCAATCAAGTTCTACCCAACTTGCGATACAACTAAAGATATCCATTACCCGTTTGATCATCGTATTTGATATGTATTCAGTTGTTGTATTGATGATAGAATAATATATTGTATGGGGTTGAATTATCAAACCGAAGTGTTGATAACCCTCGATGTATTAAGGAATTTTAGATTAATATAATCTTATCCTTGTATTATTCTATAATTGAGGTGGGTTAACTGATGATACTCTAATAAATATTAAGAGTGTGAGTTAACCCCTTGCATCTTGTCCTTGAACCATAGTGCATAGAGCCTAAAAGGAATCCATTGAAATCCTCACGTAATCAGATTTCAATGCATCCGATTTATCTCAACCACTTTGTACGTCTATTGTCCTCAACGAAATCTATTACTAGTAGTGTAACATGAGAGCAGATCACCTTCTCAACCTACTAGTCAATAGGGTTTTCGCTGGATTAATTACTTATCACTGTAGATTAATATCACCATGTGTCGCTTACCAGAACCTGACTTGAGGTCGCCCTGTCACCGGTCATACGTTACCGGCCAATGAATCAATACGATCAACATACTAGCCCTACAAGCTAGAGGTTTGTCAAACCTGTGGTACCACTATGCTATCGTCGGTTTAGTCACGTCAAACTAACTGGTCAGCGAATTAAAGGGGCTTACATGATCACTTGAACAACTTGGCACATGATTGAAGTGATATAATGCAAACAGGTCAAATGTAACTAATTGTAATTGTATTCACTTGTACTCTTGTTCTCATTGTCATATGTCCACCGTGATATTAACAAAGTTAAATAAGAACTAGTCTTATTAGGTTATGTTAATTAATTGAGCGAATGATGTTGTTATCATGAAATTATGTTATCATGATTATCATTCCATGTTCCCTGTTCTTCTTGTAATATGTGTTGAGTTGTAAGGTTAAGTATTATAAGATCTAGTCTTATTTAACTCTTGTATTGAATGATGTAGTAAAGATATATTATCTTTATATCATTCTTGTGTTTTGCTCTTGTAATCATGTCATCATGTTTCCTTGTAATTGCTATAATGTCATTTCTTGTAAGAATAACTAAATGTTGTAAGAGTTAACTTACTACTAAGTTATTCTATTGTACCGATGAGTTATGATATAAAAATACCATCATCATCTTATCTTTCATGTATTCTTGAATTCAAACAAGCATGCATACAATGATTTATGATAATATGCAATTTAATATCAAATAATCAAAGTAGTAACAATATGTAAGCAAAACTTTTAAATAAATAAAAGTAAAGCATGTTTCTCAGCCCCGAGAGTTTAAAATCAGTAAAGATTAAAGAAAAGGGGCACATGAACTCACCTTGTAGTTGTTGTGTTTGACTTAGTTTAAACAAGAATGCACGCGTTCTGAGTTGTAATTGAGTTTGCTTTCACGATCCTGTATTGATTTCACGGTGTTTATAAATCGTAAGTATAAGTTTGTAGTAATTTGTGTGTGTATGTGTTAGCCATCAATTTGGCTAACACTCGTAAGTCTCGGTCGTCACTCGGCCTCGTTCGATTGTTGGGGTCCTGCTAACCCTTACTTACTAGGTTTAAGCTAACCCATGTTGTCATCAGTTTTGTGTTCCAATTACATCATTATCTTGCCCAAGGTGTGCTAAGTATAGACTTGGTTCTTGAAATTAAATATTATAAGTCTTTAGTTCTTGTCACTTACTTGGTGTTATAAAATGCTTCATTTGTCTTCATACTTAAGTCAATCTTTAGTATGACCAAACACATGTTTTTAAACTTTAGAAAAATTAATACCTCGAACTCGTTTACTTTGTAACTGATTAGAATTATTATACAAGTCCATGCATCTAAATTCTTAATAGTTGGATTAAGGTGTCGGTTTTTCCTTCAACATTAAGGGGCCGAATCCTTGGCCATGGGCCGAAAGGCAATTGGACCAAAAGAAATGGGCTGTTAGTGCAGTTTGGGCCAACTAAACTATGATGGGCCAAACCAAGACCATGGCTAAACCAATTGGGCCAAGGTAAACAAAACTGTTAAGCCAAAGAGATGAGGTGGGCCTCGGCCATACTGGGCCTTCCTTTGGGCCGACAACATGTAGGGGCTATATGGGTCAACTGTTGGGCCTGTTGGGCCTAAAGACTTGCATGGGTCAGGTGAAGAGGTTGGGCCTCATGATGGCTTCTGTTGGGTATTCGCCTTGGGCCAGCAGTGGGCCGAGAACATATGTGGGCCAAAACCAATTGGGCGAATTGAGAGAGTTGGGCCAGAAAGGTTTACTGCTTTATGTCACTTGGCCGACTAGGGTTTCCCAGCCATAGATGGCCTACTGGTAGCTGATCAGTTGAACTAGGGTTCTTGGCCGACTGCTTTGCTTCTACCGTATGTGAGCTGAGGGTCGAATGGGTCACAGGATGTTGGTCGGCGAATGTCTGGCGAATGGCCTATGCCTTGGCCGAATGAACCGGTCTTGGCCGAAGAATAGGATGGCTCCAGGCCGAATGGTAGCAGTCGAATGAAGGTATTGTGGCCGACTGAAGGCAGCGAATGAAGGGGGCGTATGAGGCCATTCGAAGTGGCTCTTTCGGCCAAAGGCCATTCGCTGAGCTGTGTAGGCAACGGCCATGGTTGCCCAAACCAGTGACCATCCGAGTTAGTGGTGGTGTTCCATGGTGGTGCTAAGCAAAGGTCGAGTTTAGAGGTGTAGAAGTCGAAGGTGAGGTCTAAGAATGGTGGTCGACTAACATGGGTGAAAACCCTAATTTTTCGTGGGTTTCACAGCTCATTACCTTGTTTTTCAGTGATCTTTGGCTTAGATCGGTTGTACTTTCGTGTAGTAGAGATCAAGAGCTTCGTGTAGGCGAAAGAATCACTCAATTTCGTTAAGAAATGAGTGAGATATAAGCATTTGAAGTTTGAAAATGGTGGTGGGAGGTGGGTTCCGGAAATAGGGTTTTTGGGAGGAAGAAAATGGGATGAAAAATGAGAAAATAGACTCATTTAAGGGTATTTATACCCCGCGTGAGTTCGGGTTCGTTTTCGTTGCTCGGTTCGCGTTTTCGTTACGTTTCCGGAAATTAAACGCGTAATTTAAACGAAATAAATAAAAGAATAGTATTCTAATTATTTGATGAGTTTCAAAATTGTAAAACATTAAAATGTTTTATTTTCTAATTTTATTATCGTATCGTATCGTGTTTCGTTTTCGTTTCGTCAGATCGCGTCACCTTCGCGCGTAATTCGTTCGAATCGTCACCCGAACGAATACGACGATGGTTTTGCTTTCTGACTTTTGTTTTCTACTTTTCAGTCATTATTTCAGAACGTTAAACTCACAGATATGTTTGTGTGAATCGTCACCCACGCAAACACACTGTCAGTTCGTTATTCTGAAATAACACTGTAATGGTGTTTAAATTGTGTTTCCTCACTGTCGGACTCAACTATACTTCTTGTTTTCACATTGCTCATGTACTGACTTGTCGGCCATCTGATTCCTGTCATCTGTGGACATCAGATCGCAACCGATATGTTTCCGTTGTTTACTTGAACACTGTTGTTTCCCGTGATTCGTTGTGTTAACTGTACTTAAGTTTTCACTTAAATACACACAACTATTGTTTCAAATGTATGTTGTACTTACTGTATTTAAGTTTACACAAAAATACGTACAACTATGTATTGTATTTTGAAATCTGATAATACAATTATTGTTTATGTACATGTATTTACACATAGTATAAAGTGAAAGTACACATACCGTACGGACTTGCCGGACGATCTGGTACTTGCTGTTACAATATACCTTCTACACAACGTCTCACTCCCACACTCTTCTCCATCAAGCATCATACATGCATAACATATTTCCTCAGGAGACTCTCATGAGTCTCATTGATTGTTTATATACACTTGTTTACATGTCTATATGTTATACCCCTTTTTATCTTATATCGATTACTGACTTGAGCTTCAGAGTGTCCTCGAGGATAATTCACTTAGGCCCTCTAACGTAGATTTTCTATGTTGTTGTAGCTCGGATCTATGCTCAGTATAGCTAGGCTCGGTTCAATCCGAAAACAAGAGCCGACCCGGATTCGAATACCTCAACTATATTTATGCTTTTATCTCCATAATTGATAGTTATTTTAGTGTAATTAGATTAATATCGTTGATCGGTGTGAATCATGAAATTTATTAAACAAGTTGGATGTGAGGTGCACATTTGTTTAAGGTATTATGATTTAATTGAGGTACACGGGGTAGAGCCCCTGGCATAAAATTTTGACATAAAATTCGTTTTATTAGTTTGGTGGCATATTTGGGAATAATAAAACTTGAAAACTGTCTGGAGGGAGTTTCTTCAACCTGCTTATATCCAAATTAGATTATGATCGATCTTCTCTGGTTCATTCAAGAAACACTTCGATGCATACTATTTCTTCGATTTCAAATTGAAGTTTATCAGATCAAATCAAACATTTGGGTGAACCATAAATAGTTTGATATGAAAGCGTGATCCACGACTTTTAATTAATCCAGTGATAAAATCGTGTTCGTTTTTATGTGATATTCTCTACGTTAATTGCATTTTTGCTATGAGTTATACGAACACTTGTTTGATATTTAATTCCATGAGACACAAAAAAAAAACTATTATATAATATACAATTAGAAGTGGGTGCTACAGTGGTAAATGGGTTTTTTTTTTTTTTTTTTTTTACAAAAGTCAAAAAAAGGGCCAAGTTTTCTTTTTTTTATCTGGTTCGAGTCTTGCATTTATTATCAATTGGTCCGATTAACGTCGCAAAGCGTGAGTATAATTTTTTTTTAAATCTGATTCAAGTCTTGCATTTATTATTAATTGGCCCGATTAAAGCCATGAAGCGCGTGTATAAATGTTTTTTAAATATATTCGGACCTTTTTATTTGGTGTTTATAGATTCGTTTTTATGTTTCCACTGCTCATTTTTACAACGGTAAACATTTATGTCAGAACTTTATTATCAATTGGCCCGATTACTATTTTTTTTTGTAAGGATCCGACGCTGCTACGATTGTAATTCTTTTTTTTAATCTGTTTCGAGTCTTGTATTTCTTATTAATTGCAACGATTAACGCCGCGAAGCGTGGGTGTATATATATTTTTAATCTGCTTGGAGTCTTGCTTTTATTATCAATTGGCCCGATTAACGCCGCGAAGCGTGGGTGTATATATATTTTTAATCTGCTTGGAGTCTTGCTTTTATTATCAATTGGTCCAATTAACGCCGCGAAGTGTGGGTATAAATTCTTTTTTTTTTTAAAATGGTTCGAGTCTTGCATTTATTATTAATTGGCGTGGGTGTATATATATTTTGTATCTGCTTGGAGTCTTGCTTTTATTGTCAATTGGTCCGATTAACGCCGCGAAGTGTGGGTATAAATTCTTTTTTTTTTAATATGGTTCGAGTCTTGCATTTATTATTAATTGGCCGATTGATGCCGCGAAGTGCGGGTATAATTTTTTTTAAATCTGGTTCAAGTCTTGCATTTATTATCAATTGGCCCGATTAAATCCACGAAGCGCGGGTATAAATGTTTTTTTTAAATATCTTCGGATTTTTTATTTGGTGTTTATAGATTCGTTTTCATTTTTCCAATGCTCATTTTTACAACGGTAAACATTTATGTCAGAACTTTATTATCAATTGGTCCGATTACCGCCGCGAAGCGCGGGTTTCACCCTAGTTATCATATATTTGAAAGTTGAATGAACAGTAATAATATTATAATAATAATAATAATAATAATAATAATAATAATAATAATAATATAATAATATTATTATATAATAATAATATAATAATATAATAATATAATAATATTAAAATATATTATTATTATAATAAAATAATAATATAATATTAATAATATTATTATATAATAATAATAGTATAATAATATTAAAATATTATTATTATTATTATTATAATATTATATAATCCTATATATAATTATGTGATGCAAGTTTAAGCAATTTTTATTTATCTACAATTACTTATAAAATGTTATGTGTTTTGGGATTTAAAGTTTTACGACGTATAGATACCTTTATGTTATATGAGTTTCAATTTTTAAGATCATGTTTTTATTCCAATTAAATATGAGGTTACCGCCGCAACGCTCGGAGTAACCCCTAGTTGAATACATTGACACAAAAAAAAAATCATTGTTTACAAGTTCGGTTTTATTATCACTTCTTATTGTATCGAGTGTTATCTCAAACTGATTGGTAACTAAATTGTAAAAGTCAATTATTATTATAAAAATGTATTTTCTTGGAATGTTCAAATAGCAAAAAGGGTCATAATTTGTGAAGTCCTAACTTGAAACAAATCATTATTTCAAGAGATGTAATTTTTTATGAGTCTATCTTTCCTTTAGGAACAACTAGTGGTTTCCCGCCGCTATCGCAGGTGTACTGTTATGATTCCTTATACCAAATACGTTTTGTCACTCTGACGTAAAGCTATGAAGGGTAGATGTTGTAAACTTTTTCGCTCGACTAACATAAGTATTCGATCAAGGTAGCATACTCCTAAGGAACACAAACATAAACCATAAAAAAAACTTTATGTTTTCAAATAATTATTATTATTTGAATAGTATTATTTAATTATTTAGGAATAGTTATTTATTAATATTATTTAATTAATATTGTTTAGTTATTATTAGGTAAATATTATTATTAAATTTAAATAGTTTGTAAAGTAATTACGATAAAAATGATATAAACGATATAAATATCCGATAATGTACGGACACATGATAAACGATTGAATTTTTTTTGTTTGAACGACTAAACTTACTCTCCTTGTAAACCATTCCAAAGTAATTACACCATTGCATGTGATTGGACCCAAAGAGTAAAAATCTCTACCAAACGTGCTAGTCCAACATTGACAATATAAACCTTTGAATAATGTACAAAATCTCAGCGACCATTTGAGTTCGAAATTTATATAAACATTCATGAGGTAATTGCGGTCAGATTAATATAATCATGACTATCATCTGATAATATAAGAACATGTTAAAAGCATACGAACTTTAAAAATATGTGAGTTAAGTAAAAGGTGATTTAAAAATAATAATATAAAGTTAAAGGGTTATAAATGAAAGTATAAAATTAATTAAAATTTTGTGGAGGTCCATATTTTTGTAGCGATTCCAATTTATTTGTTTCAAGTCTTTTGAGGCGGTGCATGCATGTGCAGGATATAACAATTTGAAGCGGATGCAACCTCAGTTATACATTACGCAATAACTATAGTAAATTATGAACAGTAGTTGTAAATTGTATTATATAATAATGAAACTTTGCGTCATTCGGATCCAAGCACTTTTAATTAGCCTTAATTTTTTGATCAAAATAAGTTAGAAGTGTTTGAAGTTGAAAATATTTTTGATTACAAGGTGAGAGTGCCAAATTATTTTACTAATCATCACTAGAAAGTGTCGAAACAAAAACCATAGGAGGTGACTAATGAGCAACATAACAATTCAAGAGTGGAACTTGACGAGGGTAGTGGTCATCGGAGGTCAAATACTTTGACTAAAACTTTTGAGTAAACAATTTTCCCTATAAACAACCCTCTAATAGTAGGGGTGTTGAATCGATCAGGTTAGCAGGTTGTGGGTTCAATCCAACCTGAACTTGAAATATTTAAATTGACTCGAACCCGACAATCAGGTCATACCAACCAACCCAAACCCGGCTCGAATTTTTATGGGTTGACCCGAACACCCGTTTGAGCTGAAATATGTATTTACTTTTTATATTCTACTCTAAAATCATAAATCATAATTAAAATATATTATATAATCAAAAATCAGTAACCGAAATACATCAGATTGTGTAAAATACGTCAGTTTTCATAATAAAATAAAAGAATTTTTCCATCAAAATACTTTATTTTTCAATCTTGTTCATAATACATTTCATCTTCAACATTTTTATCGTATTAAAATTAACATCTTGAATAATATCATTCATTTTTTTGTTGTTGTATAAATATATTAAAATTTAACATTGAATACCATGATAACATAATATATATTTTTTTCCTAAATAAACGGGTCGACCCGCCAACCTGATGGTTTGACCCAAACCTGACCCATTTATATAATCGGGTTGGCGGATTCAACCTGAAATGGACCCGAACATGTTTAACCAAAACCCTAACCTAAAAAATTCGTGTTAGGTTCATGTCGTGACCTCAGATCGTGATGAAAATTCATGCCACTATATTATATTGATGAGATTAGCTACAAAGTCTACTTTTCAAAATAAATAATTACAAGATTATGTTATAGAAGGAAAAATTAAATATAATCTTGAAGAAGATGTTAACCAGTTTAATAAATCTAATGAAAATCTATGTTTTTGGCCTATGTTCTAAACAAAAAGTGTTAGAACTAAAAAGATTTCACAAATTTATAATTAATTTTAATTGGGTAAACACAAAATGAAAAAAAAAAAAGAAAAAAAAAGAGGCCTTACATACAATGTTATAGGGTTG
The DNA here is from genome assembly GCA_009363875.1 of Mikania micrantha. Taxonomy (NCBI): domain Eukaryota; kingdom Viridiplantae; phylum Streptophyta; class Magnoliopsida; order Asterales; family Asteraceae; genus Mikania; species Mikania micrantha. The sequence goes on from CM018696.1 coordinate 56,263,292, forward strand.
ATTTGCCTATAGGAAGAAAATCCATAGGATGTAACTGGGTATTTAAAACTAAAACAAGTTTATTCGTGAAATAGAAAGGTATAATGTTAACAGTAAAATAAAATGAATTGACTTTCAAAAAAAACATTTTTTTTCCTAATTATAAAATTGGTTATACGTAGGTGTGTGTGGAGTCTTGGTGTTTAAAAGAAACAAGTAAGTTGAACCCGCGCGTTGCCGCGGGTTTTAGGAGTGACTACGTAAAGGTAACACATGTTGCAACCGTATACATAGAAATAAATGTAAAATCATTGTCTTTTTAAAAATGAGTGTTGGTATTTAGCAGTGGAGATATGCTTTTGCCTTGTAGCATGAATAAGAGGTGTCTCGCCTTCAATAATATAAATACTCCAAAACTGTAAAAGTCTACGATATTGTGTCAAAATTAGGAAATAGAAAACCATTTACCATCCTCATCTAGTCATCTTTAGTATTTACATCAAGATTCAATTTCATCAACATACTTGCAAACCTCAGTATGGCCCTCTCCTGTAGCAAAATGCAAAGCTCATCGTTGTTGTCATCCAATTATGCAGCAAAATACCTAGGATAGCCCTTTGTTGTCATCCAATTGTGCAGCTATACCTATTAATTAGGCTCATATCAAAATTATCATTCAAATCCCATAATCATACCTTATTATGTGTGTTGAAAAAAACAAAAACATGCCTTGCAAGGGCAAAGGTCATAAGAATAAAACAAAAACAAATTGAAAGATAAATTTGATAAGTTGAAGTAAGGGATCCATATGGAATAATGTTGTTGGACCTTTGAACATGTACACTAACTTTGATTTGAGATAGCCCACATGGTGATATAATTATCATAGCAATTAGATTCAGTTTAGCCATTTGATTTCTTATTTTTGGTATTCAAAGTTGTAAAATGTATCTTGATGATCATAAAATTGTTTATAAGTTTTGGCTAAATGGTGAAAAAGTAAAAACAAAGACATTTATTGACCAAAGTTGAGAATATATGTTGATGATATCACTTTCTTCGTACATGTTCACCTTGGTGATCAAATCTGATTTTGGACATATTACACTTTAACAAGAACTATATAACATGAAAAATACTTGTGAGTTAATTGAAGTTTTTCAAAGTATTTGTGCATGAAAATTTGAAAAAGTTGTTGCAAAATTTAACCTTTTTGAGAAATTTCCAAATTATTATTAGTTCAAAACCAGTAATTAATGGATTTGACATCAAATATCAAAGTTCATCATCATTGACTTTCATCATTTGTTAAAGCAATCAGGCAAAACAATCATTAAAAGTTTATAACCAATTTGAGGTAGTGCGCTAACTCAAAATCATGTATTACCCTGCATAAATCTTGCTAATAGTATTATCAATATTTCTTTATTTATGCTTGAATACTATGGTAGTAAACAAAGTTTGATGACCTGGTGAGTTGGGTTTACTAATTTCATTATTTTTACTGACTTTTGTTTAACATTCAAAGATTACAAATCAAGCAAATTTCATTGTACATCTCAGCATAAAAATAGTGAACAACTAATGAAAAAGTTAAAGACTTAAAATCATCCATAAAAATTACCAATCAAAACTAAAATGTTAATCTTTATAACAAACACCTAAAGTGCATAACAAATAGGGAGATGCTGCAACATTAAACAGAACTCATCAAATCAAATACACTAAAGAGCAGCAGACCAAAAGTCAAAGATTTAAGATGTGTTTTAGTTAACATTTGATCATCTGTATCATGACAGGCATCATTTTATTTTTCAGAAATGAGATCCGTGATATAAATTTTATTTCTTCTCAGATTGTATAAATGGAATTAAGAAAAAGATAATACTAATTGGCTAAAATGTTTCACCTCACAATTCAAAGAATCACTCCTTTGAAGCTTTGTTTCAGCTTCATCAATGTGCAGCTATACTTATTAATTTTGAACTTTGAAGGTCAATCGAGGTTTAAGTCCTAAACTAAAAAGTTTGGTTCAGTTTCTTACTCACCCATCAAGAATTAGAAACAATGTAAAAAGTATCATCAGACTAAATTGAGAATATAAATAAAATGATATGGTATTACCTAGATAAACAGCCTCTCAAGATAATGCTTTTTCGCCACTGTTGTGAAATTGATGATCACAAACAAAGGTCCTCACCACCATATGATACTTTGCATACCCATAAAACCGTAAAATCGACCAAGCAATAGGGTAGAATGGTGGAACGATGACAACACAATTGATACGAAAGCATACCTGTGAAACCCTAGCGGAGACGCCAATCCTGGAACCTCTTTAGCTACCAACGGCTCACGGCCAAACAATAGGGCAGAATGGTGTTCCGATTCTCTGCTATTGTTCAAGGGTTCTATGACACCCAAAGGAAACGATGAAGATTTTGAGGAGGATGTGAGTTGAGAAGGTAGACCTTAGAGAGCATGTGATTGTGATTTTAGAGATCGGTGGGAGAGAGTCTGAAAATATATATCCTATGCATAAAAGAGTTGTACGTAAAGCAATCGTAGCTGTGCAAAGTGAACAGTGAAAATTGTGAGGAGAAGAATAGTTGATTTTTAATATATAAATATAATTGGCCTATTTATCAACTTGATATTTAATATTGATTTATTATATGATAAACTAAAGGAATATTTTTATATGAGTATTCCAAAAAGATATTATTCTAAAAATGAAACTAAAGTTTGGAATTTGATCAAATCTTTAAAGATTGAAACAAGCATGTGGACTATAGAATAAATATTCGATGTTTTGTAAAACTAAGAATAATATGATTATTGTTCTTTTTGTATGTGAAATGTGTAGAGAGTAATAATTCTGAAATTTCTGAAATTAAAACTATGTTATAATAATATAATCTAATAAGATCATCATAAAGATTTAAAGGGAAAAAAATAATTTTTTTTGGAATACAGCATTGAATTTGTATTTATCAAACCTGTTAATACTGCTACAAATCTTTGTTGTAATGTAACAACAATAATATTTGGGAAAATGTAACTTTTAATAAATATACAGTACAAATAATAAAAATTCAACATAAAAAATCCAGTCTAAAAAATATACAAAACAAAAAAAGAATCTAGTACAAAAAAATAAAAAGTTAGTATAAAAAATAAGATGTTGTACCTAAATTACCCTTCTTTTCTTTTTGTAACATGTCGCATGTCACATGTCAAATTTTTATTGCTTTCTATTATTCTTAGGCAAAAATATCTTTCTATTTGATACTTCTCCCTAGAGGTGGGCAAAAAAACCATAATCGGACCTACCCAAACCGGCAGGTACAGGCGTTTCCGGTTTCTCAGAAAATCATAACCGGAACTGGAATTACTCTTTATCCACCCAAAACCGGAACCGGTCAAGAACCGATAAAAACTAGTCAAAAACCCGAACCAAACCGAAACTAGCTGTTGACTTATTGACCAAAATCAGAACCGAACCGTACCCGGTTTGTGCACCTCTCCTTCTCTCTATAAATAAGTCATCAAAACTAATTACTTATCTAAACAAAATTAAATTATAAATAGTAAGTTCGTGTGGTAATGCACAGAGTACAACTAATAATTGCATGAATTTGGTTGGTAATATATATATATATTTAGTTCAGTTGTCAACATAGTTGGGGTTTGTCACAGTGGTTGGAGCGTGCAGCCGTGCAGGTTTTTCTTTTGTGTTTTCATTACAACAACGGTTCAATCCTAACTTGCTTCTTAGTTTGTTTTTGTTTTTCTGTACTTTATTTTATTATTTTTATTTATAGTTTTCTTATGATCCGTGTTCAATCGTGAAACAATTATGTAACTTTTGTTTTGTAGGTTTGCATATGAGTAGTGTTTATCATGATTCACGATAGATTCATTTTATCGCGATAAATTCGTTTTTATTAATTTTGAGATTTTCCATTTATCATGATAAATTTATTTTATCGCGATTTATCGTGATAAATTAACTCTATTGTGATAAATTCTTTTTTATTGATTTTTCATGAGATTTTCCGTGAGAAATCCAATTTTTGTGATTTTTTCGTGAGAAGTTCCTTTAAATTATGTCACACACGGGCAGTTTAATTTTAATTTTAGTTTCTTTTTGTTTTTTTCTTAACTTGTAATAAATTTATTTTATAATTATAAATGTTTCTTTTGTACTACATCTTGACTAATAATAGATTTGTTTTATAGTTACTACTCTTTGCACGTTAGTGTTTTTTTTCTTTTGAGTTCGTTTCCGAGTCAAAACAAGAGTGTTAAATTTGCGTAGCAACGCGCGAAAAGCGTCGTCTAGTTGATAACAATCCAATATATATCGTAGATGACCACCTAAAAGCCCAAATTATGAGCCCATCAAAATGGGCCATAAACCCAGGACGTCTCGAATGAGTTCGGCCGATTGCGCCCCCCTCGTCGAGTCGTAGGCTCACACGCCTTTCGTTAGTCTCCTTTCTACGTTCAAAATAAAATTGAAATACTGTTGAAAACCGGAATTCGGCGTCAAGTTTAAGTTTCAGAATCAGCGACACTTCTCACCTTTAGGTTGTATTCTGTTTCAGTTTCATCTCCAATTTTACCCTAATTACTTTCCCAACACTCTAGGGTTTCTGTTTTCGAAACTTTAATCGCTGTTTTGTTGTTGATTTTGGTTGCAATTTGTTATATGATCTGTGTAATTTTGTGTCTCCGTGCGTTCTGTTCTCGATCTTGTTTGTTTGCAATTTTGAAGACTTGAGATCGTGTAGCTGATGGGATTTTGATTCTGTAGAAAGTTATGATTTTAATTGTTTATCTCATGATGAATCCGCTGTTAATTTCTCATGTTTCTGATATTCTTGTCTGCACAGTTTTTTACTTTCATGCTTGTCTTTCTATGCTAATTTAGGATTGTGAGGTGTTTGGATGTGCAATTTTAAAGCAGTTATGTGGTTTGGTTGTTTGTATTTGGCCAGGCAAGGTTTCAACAAGGTTTCAGAAAAGATTCCGGTTAAATACTGCTGAGATTCCAATTAAATCCTGAAAATTTTAGTTAATTGTTGCAAATTTCAGCAAAACTTGCTAAAACTTAAAAAATTGTTATGAAATCAGTCTATAATATACTAAATTAGCCTTAAACATGCCTAAAATATCTTTAAAACTTGTAGAATGTATGTTTATACTTAAGATTATGCGCCTTGCTTATTTTGGGCCCTACTCTTAAGCGTCTTGTGTCTAGCCCCGAGGCTCATTCTTTATGCCTTGAGTGTGTCCTGTACCTTTAAAAACTATGCTCATGGCGCAAAAGATGAGCATGCTGCTTAGGCCTCTTAAAAAGCGAGAACCTTTTTAAGCAAGATGCATAGTATAAACAGCCTTTTTTTGGGATTCTAGACATGTTTAGGTGGGTTCCACGCTATTTGTTGATTTTTCAGACCATTTTAGTTGTTTGAGACCTGTTTGGAACGTTCGAGTTTGACAGGAACCTTGCCTATGCGCTTTGATGGACACTAGGTGTTTTGCCTCGCCTAGGAGCCTAGGCTAGCGCCTTTGACTACATAGGAGTAAGTAAGTAAGAACCAGTTTTCCTATTCAAATATACACCCAACATGATCCTCCATGAATCACCAATTTTTAAGTGAACCATGTTTGATTGTGAACCATTCGGGGCTAATTTATCACAAGGTGTGTCTATCATATTAAGAAATTGCACATAAGTTGTGTGATTTTGTTAACTTATCAATAATTTTTCCTTGTTTTCAGTGAATTAGAATTCTTAAAAATGAAGCGCAAGCGTGGAAAGAAAAGAAAATCTGAAAAGGCCCCTAAGGTGGGAATAGCAGAGGCAGACACAAACGTTGATAATATAAGTTCTGAAGACACATCAGGTCCTAGTGATGTTGAAAAAGATGAAACAAATTCAAGAACAGAGATTGAAACTCCTATAACCGAAATTAGTCAGCCTGAAAAACCTCTATCTGTTAGTTCAACTGGAGTAACTGATAAGCCGGTAGGAAGATTGGTGTACAATCGGGTCAAAGTCAAAATCAAAGCTTCTAAAGCAGTGGAACCTCAACTGACTTCTTCAGACGCTCCTACACACAGTGATACTGATAAGAGTACCCATCATATTGGTCTTGAAAAACAAGTGGTTAGTGAGAAAGTGGAAGATAGTGCCAACTCGGTGCCTGAAATCAGTTTAGTAGGTTCAACCACTCAACCAAAGAAAACCGGGAGCATAAAAATAAAATCGTCAAAGGGTTTTAACTCAGGTTTGAGTCCTTGTAATAATACCGGAGCACCTCAGTTAGAGAAAACACATCAGAAAGAACCGGATTCAGTTTCTCGGGATACTGTGTATAATAAGCAAGAACTTGATGCTTCCCTTGAGGTGCTTTTAGATCATATATTTTTTAGTTTATTTATTTCTAGAAATTTGTTATTGTATCATTATATATTTTGTTGTAGGTGATTAAGAAGATTATGAAAATGGACGCAGCAGAGCCTTTTAATGCTCCAGTGAACCCTGTTGCCCTTGGAATACCTGTAATTTCGACCTCTATTCACTTTTTTTTTTCTTTTTGAACAAAAGCTTGGATACATGGGATCACCATGGCAAATGAATCATCCTTCCGTCCTTAAGAATAATAACATGGTGACCGGCCTACCCCACCTCACCCAAAAGGAAACCCATTACCAAGAAAATTCCCTGACTCAACCTGGAGCAAATTTTGCTTCAGGCGAAACTCTCACCCGTGACCTCCCATAGAAAAATTCATAGGGCTACTGCATGACCAATTGGTCTTTGGTACCTCTTTTTACTAGAACTGAAACTTAATAATGATTTTAAGGGCTATTACGTATATCTCCTATAAACTTGATAAATTACATATATACCCTATTCAAAAAATAATTTACTTATATCCTCTTACCTAACCTTTAAAATACGTATACCACCTTACCTAAATTGTTAAATTACATATCTAAAGAAGCAAAATTATAAAAGAAGGGGATATGTGCAATATAATTTTGACTTGGGTTTATATATAACTAGAGTTGTAAATAGGGGATATATAAAATTAAATCATGAGTTTATTTGGAACTTGTGTTTATCTTAATTTTTCATGGCATAGGACTATTTTGATGTGATCAAAACACCCATGGATTTTGGGACCATTTGTGGCAAACTTGAAAGTGGTATTAAGTATATGAATTCAGAGGATGTGTACAAGGATGTACAGTATATATGGGAGAATTGCTACAACTACAACAATAAGGGCGATTACATTCTTGAACTCATGAAACGAGTGAAAAAGAATTTTTCAAAGTACTGGTCTGCTGCAGGGCTGTACCATGAACAACATCAAGGTAACTGTCGTTGGTATTTACATCTATGCAAATGGGCTGGGTTGACCAGCAAACACTTTTTTGTCATTTTCATTGCAGGTGACATGAAGGATGGCAATATATCGAGTCATGGGAAGTCATCTAACAAGGGTGGGCATTCAAAAAACAAGTCAAGAAGACGTCAAGGGTATTCCTTTTTATTTTATGATAAATTTAACTTTAGTTTTGAATTAACAAAAGAATGAAAGATTATATATAATTCTTGTTTTATATATTTTTGTTAGAGTGAAGCGCCACAAGGATGATTGTCTATGCGCTATATGCATTATGATGAGGCGCAGGCAAGAGCGTGACCATCTTTTGAATCCTTCTGATGATCAGATTAAAACAAGTGATGGGTTGGTCAAAGAAGTCAAACAAGAGGTATGTTTAGTCTAATTTCTGCACAAGTTATGTATTGTTGATTTTTATTTTTGTAAATATGTATTAGGGAACTTCAACGGCTGGAAGTCCTACCGGAGATGATACATCATCAAGTACCGACAATTCACAAAATCAAGATGCAGATGTTGAAATGGAAGATACAGATGAGAAGTTGAAGCATGAAAAGGAGATACAAAGCCCTTTGGAAAGCAAGCAACAAGAAGAAAAAGAAATTCCACTAGAAGCAAACAAAGAAATTGCCATCGCTAAACGACAGCAAGATGTTGTAGCAGGGACCGAGAACCATGAAGACACACAGATGGCAGAAGCAAGTGATGCCAACAAGGATGATTCAAATAACAAAGAGAGCACAAGACAGCAAGAGGCTGAAAATGCAGCAGTAGAAAATCAGAAACAAAAGGTAATTAAGATATATGACATAAATCTAGTATTAGTAAAAAGCGATTTAACTTCACGTTTGACCTGAATAATAATACAATTATGTGAAGTATATTGAAACAATTATTGTTATGATTGCAGGGGGTACTAAACGTCGGTGAGAAAGCCAAATTGTTTGAAAAGCTGCACCAACGTTATGATAACCCGATGGTTTTGGAATTATACGCTTCCTTGTTCCCTGAAAATGATAAATCTGTATGGAGCAGACCTCATTCTTTGGTTCACCGTCCTCATGGTTCTTCTCGCAGTAGCGCCATTGGTGCTGCTATTGCAACATTCATGTGGGGGTAGAGTTTGTTATTAACAATCAATAGCATTTAACTGCAGCTTCATGGTATGATTATATATATATGTATGTTGATCTTTCATGTTTGATATGAAAGTTATATTATAGAATATTTAGATTTGACCAATTTGTTTGTGATTTTTAGTTAAAAAGAGGGGGGGGGGGGGGGGGGGGGGGGGGGGTGATTATAGTAGAAATGTCAGCTACACCACTCACCACCATCACCTCCCATGTTGATATTTTGCTTCTATGTTATACCATCATGCTTTCGGTTTTGGGGCAGCGTCATTGAGGGATATGATAGGAATGTCATGAAGTGTTTCTATATAAATTGTCACAATGTTATTTCTCAGGGATGTTAAACGAATAAACGAGTTAAGATTGAATATGATGCAAACGTGAAAAGTTTACCCACATATATGATGTCACACCCTGCTCTTCAAGTGTATATCAAATATTAAGAGTTTGCGGAAGCTTGGTCAATTGGTCAGCTCGAGAGGGGATGGGACTTGTATTAGAGTCATGAGCACATGGTTATCAAGAGAACACTATATTTCATTAGATTATAATCAGTACAAAATACATTGGTGTTTCATGATAACAATAGAAGTAATAATTGAAGATCAACAAAAGTGGGTTCATAAGTTATGTTGATTTAATGATCTTCATGGTTGTACTCCTGTAGAAGTGTACCTCATTTGTTTCTTGTAAAAGTTAATTTTTGAAAGATTAGCAAAACGTTGGTGAGTCCGTAGTTGACTCGATAAAACAGGGTAGTATAAAAAGGTGTCAGTTACATAGTACCAATGTGCTAGTAATAACTCTAGCTGTAAAGAAGAAATCTATGCCAAATCTAGTAAGCTCATGCTATTTCATGTAATAAGATTATACAAGGATATATATATATATATATGGGAAGGGTTCAAATAAAAATTCATTACTTTGTAGAAAACTAAGAAAACTAGTACTAAACAATCAATTTTTTTTAAAAAAAAAAATTCATGATTTTTTATATTTAGCTTATAAATGATATAAACAAATAAATCTTTTTAATAAAAATATGTAGATTACGAAATTACGCATATGTAACCAAAAAAGTTACATATGTAGTTTATAAGTTATATATATTTTTTTATTTTTTCTTTTTGTTAGCAGATCTAACCTTATAATAAAACAAAATGTAAAATAAAAAATGAAAAACGAAATTGATTGATAACAATTGTGATTAGTTTTCTTCAAAATGAAGGTTTTTTATGGAACCCTCCCATATATATATATATATATATATATATAGATTGAGGTTTGGCTAGAAAGTTTAAAAACCATGAGAAGTGTGAGAAGCCATCTCAGCCATACACGTGTATTTTCATAAGTTTTCAAGATATGGGTATAAACGTAATTTCGTCTGATGATTGTTTGCGGTTATTTTGGGAAAATAACCGTGATTGTCGCTAAACAATTTTTCAAAATCCAAATCAATTACCGATTACAAGAAGAAATCACAGATTGCAATTGATTTGATGATTCCAATTTCATCTCGCGAATGCTCGTTTGGTGTTTTTTGAGGGTAACGTCGTGATGGAATCGAACACAGAAGGTTATGGTGTTTTTTAGATTGTATGGTGTTTTTCAGGTTGTATGGTGTTATTTCGTATGTTTTATGCTATGTTTTTTGATATTATGGTGTTTTTCAAATTGTATGGTGTTTTTTTCATATTGAGGGTAACGTCATGATGGAATCGAACACAGAAGGTTATGGTGTTTTTTAGATTGTATGGTGTTTTTTAAATTGTATGGTGTTTTTCAGGTTGTATGGTGTTATTTCGTATGTTTTATGCTCTGTTTTTTGATATTATGGTGTTTTTCAAATTGTATGATGTTTTTTTCAGATTGTATTGTGTTTTTTGGATTGTATGGTGTTTTTGAATGCAAGTATTACAACTTATTTTGAATCCAAAAGTCCTAATCACCATGATATTTTAAAATTTTATGGAGTTTTTTCTTTTAAATAATGCTCTGTTTTTTGATTTTATAAACATGTATGGTGTTTTAACTGTGGTTAAATAATATGATGTTATTTGGCGTTTTCAGTTAGCTTCATATTTTCTGTTATGGTGTTTATATTAGCATTGACGTGATCAATTTCAAAAATAGCATAACAACTTAACAGAACACCAAGAACAATAAAGAAGATACGTAACAGCAAAAACACCATACAAAATAAACACCAAAAACACCAAAATAACCAAAAACACCATAAAGCCATAATCTTAATCTCCATTTAAAATGAACAAAACAATATAGACACCATAAACTAAATCAATTTCAAAAACACCATAACAACTTAAGAGAACACCAGAAACAACAAAGAAGATATATAACAACAAAAACACACACAAAATCAACGCCAAAAACACTAAAAACACCATATTGAGATAAATTGGGGACTTTTGTATTTCAGTGAGTAGCGATCGACCGTAGACATTGTCGATTTTGGTGTTCTTCGTCGGGGTAAAATCTAGGTTAAATGCGGTTTTTACGGAATGAGGAGAAATTGGGGGAGGTTAGTTTTAATTCAAAAAACACCAAATTACTATTATGCCCATCCCGCTATTTTCAAACGCCATGTTATTTACAGAATTGCCACCGCGCGATCTTGACCATAAAACACCACAAATCAAGGGACAAGATGGCTTCTCACACTTCTCATGGTTTTTAGCCTTCTTAAAATATCTCTCCCCTATATATATATATATATATATATATATATATATATATATATATATATATATATATATATATAGGGAAGGGTATAAAAAATAACCCTCATCTTTTGCTACAACTATATAACTCATTTAAACCAATCATAAACTTAAACATAAGCATTACATTAAAATATTAAAAAGGGCATCATAGTCATTTTATCCCTTATAAGTTTTCCCCCCCTCTTTTTTAAACATTAATAACTTTTTTATAATATATTATTTTTTAAAAAAAATTGCACCATTATATTCGTCTCATTTTTCTCTTTAATTCCGTTATAGTCTCGACTAATTTTTTTTACTTTTTTTAAATGCCCTATATTTACATCATTGTAACGAGGTTAAATATAACAAATTTATTTGAAATTTTTTTAAAAATGATAAATTACAGTGATGTAATTTACATTGACGTAATTTATCGTGATGTAATTTACATTGACGTAATTTCTCGTGATGTAATTTACATTTACGTAAAATCCGGTTTCGGTTTTTTTCGGTGAATTTGGTTTAAATTACAGTGATGTAATTTACATTGACAACAAATTAGTTTAAATTTTTTTTCGAACAATGATAAATTACATCACTATAATTATCATTGTGAGAGAAAAAAATCAAAATAAAATGTTCTATTACATCACTGTAATTTATCATTGTAATTATCATTGACGTAAAATTCGGTTTCGGTTTTTTTCGGTAAATTTGGTTTAAATTACTGTGATGTAATTTACATTGACAACAAATTAGTTTAAATTTTTTTCGAACAATGATAAATTACATCACTATAATTATCATTTTGAGAGAAAAAAATCAAAATAATGTGTTCTATTTACATCACTGTAATTTATCATTGTAATTATCATTGTTAGAGAAAAAAATAAAATAATGTGTTATGTCACCGTTAATTATCTCATTGTAAATTACTTCATTTTGTGTTACATTACTTCATTTTTTGTTACATTACTGTAATTTACCATTGTTAGAAAAAATTTCTAATTAATTTGCTATCTTTAAGCTCGTTACAATGATATAAATACATGACATCAGAAAAAAAAAAACTAGTCGAGACTATAACGAAATTAAAGAGAAAAATGAGACGAGTATAATGGTGCAATTTTTTTAAAAAAATAATATAGTATAAAAAAGTTATGAATGTTTAAAAAAAATAGGGTAAACTTTACTTAAATAACAAATGTCTTAAATGCCCTTTACATTAAAAAAAAGAAAAAAAAAAGAATCTGACACGTGTCACCATCCTATACACTTACATTTTTAAAGTAACCATTAGATGATGGTTAATGGGTTGTAACAAAAGATGAGGGTTATCAAAAATTCCATGCCCTATATATATATATATATAACACTAAGACCACAACTAAGCATGGTGATTGATTTGAGTTTTGCCTCCTTACTGGATGTCTGTCACAACAGGTGGTATGGTCTGAAAATATGCCTCCACATGAGATGGGTAGCGCGACTACAATGAATGAGATTGTGAGTTCATTAGTACTAACTATAATTATGGGTTAAATAATTGTGTAAGAGATTAGAGATGGGACTTTAGTGATAGCTATGAGAATCTTATATAATCTTTTATTTAGGATATTGTACCTCTCCTAGTACCTGAACATAGCATATAAGGAAATATGGTTTTGATTGTTTTACTTGAGTTTTGTGAATATAAGAGTTGAAAATGAGGGTTTACGAACTCACTGAGAGTTGGTGCTTGGTTCAATTCCACTTGAATTGAGTGATCGTTGTCGGCTTTAGCCTTGTTGAAACCAATCACAATAAGTATGTGATGAGCGTTATGTTATAATGATAAGTGGGGACCAACGCCCTACCACTGGGGTCACATCCCATATTGTTTAAATGCGTAGGATGGGAATCACCTTCGTGTTGTGTTTATGCCACTGGGTTCTCGTCCCAGATCGTTTAAGTGTTGGGAAAACATTTAGCGTGTATGTCAAAACGTAGTTTCGGTTATGCCACTAGGGTACATCCCAGATCGTTTAAATATCGAAAAATGTTTAGTAATATGGATTCCACGTGATTTCAAACCTTGTTTGATTTGTTAAGTTCATGTCTATAAACGACATGTTCGGATACTTTGGCTTTTGAAAAGTTTAACTGTCCTATGAATAGGCCATATTCGAATGAGTTAATCATTCGAATGAGTTAATCATGCGATTGAAGGTTCGTTCACATGCTTTTGTCATATGGAGGGAGGATCATGCTAACGAGGGCATCACATAAATAGGATGTCTTGCGAATGAATAACCAGGCGAATGAAGTGTCATGCGAGTGAACCATCCATTCACATGAATGGATCATTCGTGCGAGTGTTTATTCGGCCAGTATGACATGCGAAGGAATCCCTCATTCACATGAATGGCTCATTCGTGTGTGCCATTCGCATGATATGTGTATCAACATTTTGAGAATGTCATTTCCCCAATTTATAATGGTTTTTTACAATTTTTGGTTTGGGAAGCTGCGTATGGAAACATGTAGGGATGGTTATCTAAGAGTATTACTCACTGTAAGGTTGCGATTGCCTCAAGGTAATGAACTATATCGGTATCAAACTTGAGCTTTATGATCATGCAGTTCGGGTTGTTAAACTTCCTGAATTTTTGGTAAGGAACTCGTTTTGGGTTGTGTTCGGGGTTGGTACCTCGAATTCGGCCAATACACTGCTAAGGAGTACGAATTTTACATAGATAGTTTTTGGTGAAAGAAAGAAGAAGACAATCCCAATGTGTGATTCGAGCTAAGATCTTCGAATACGAGCTCTGGGTTGGGTTTTCGATTGAGAGAATGAGATTGAGTGAGTTGTGAGTTTTCTAGTGAAGTATGGTGGATTTTCAGAGAAGTATGGTGTGGGTATGGAGCTTATACGTGCTCCTGCCATTCTGCTCTTTTATTCATACGAATGGGCCATTTGTTCACCTTTGTGTTTAGAGTTTCTTTCATCGAGTTTTTTATAGTTGTGTTATCGTGCGATCAATTTTACTCTTTTCTGGTTGACCCCAAGGTCAAATTAGGTTTATCTTTCTCATTGTGAGAGTTCGTTGTAATACAAGATATACTTATCTAACTATATGTGTAATGACCGGTTTTAGTTATAGTATTGATCTTTGTTATTGTTAGTATCACACCAATAGTGTGTATGTGCATGTTCACCTATGCATGGTTTATTAAAACAATGTGCGAGTCGAACCTGAAAGTTTAGACGGAATGTCACGTATGAAAACACAACTCTAAAATTGTTGTGAGGCGTATATACCTAACCATGATATTAGGAGCGCTTAAAAAATATGCATCCAAAACCGAATTCGAATTCAAAGTATCTGAAAACCGTATCCAGTTGTTTGAATATCCAGAAGTTCAAGTTCATATTAGGATATATATATATATTTTAAAAAATTTTGTTAATTCAAATATTCAAATTATTCACAATAATTTTTTTATTTGAATAATTTTTTGAATATTTTGGATAATTTTATGGTATTTCGGATATGAGAAATATATTGATATGGAGATTGCAGGAGTTTGGCATAATTCACATTGTAGACAAACTATCAAAAATGAAGGTGACGTAGGGTGTGTATTGTCACTTCATTAGTTTTTTTTTTGAAAGGCAAAGGTCTCAATCGTGTGAACCTACTTTTTTCAGGCCATGTCACCAAGGTCTAGTTACATGGACCTCACATGAGCCACCACAACCACCTCAGGAGGAGACCCCACTCGGAAAACCGCCTGACTCCCCTCAGAATCTATTTCGCTGCAGAAAGGATTTGAACTCAAAACCTCTCATTTGAAAGAATCTTGGGGTACCATTGAGACAATAATGCCTCGGATAATTTGATGATTTTGAAATGGTTGTTTTGACTCAAGTCCATCTTAGAATGGATTCATGGGTCCGTTTGAAAAAAGTCTTTGATTCGAGTTATGACTCGTCGCCTTAAAAACAACAAAATAATTAAACTTATCAAAAAATAAATTACATAAATTCCTACACCTAAGGACATAAATTTTTCATGTATAATTAATGCAGCGATGATCCCTTACGAGTTAAAAATCCTAGTCAATCATATATCATATAAAATGGTTTTACTATCTATGTATTTATATTCCTCTCGTCATTAGAGGTAGAGAAAAAACCATGTTCTAGAATAGATTACATGAACCGGTCTAACATGAACCCGGCAGGTACAGGAATCGAACTTTCTAAAACTAGCTCCACCAATAAAAACCGATAAAGTCGGTCAAAAACAATAAAAACTTAAACTTAATCGGAATCGGTTCTTGACTTTGTTGATCAAAATAGGAATCGAACATTATTGTAACACATGTATAACACTTTATTTTTTTTATATGTATTTGTTAATTCATCACCGTTTGAGAGTTAACATTGTAACTTCATAAGTTTTTGTTTCTTAACAGTTACAATATTATAACCCAAAAACTTGCAACAATGTTAACTTTTAAACAGCGATAATTCACATACACATTAAAGAAGAAAGTGTTCTACTTCTATTAAATGATGTTTGAAAAAGAAAAAAAAGACAATATTTGACTTTATCTTGACAGAACTATTTGAGTTTGTACAATAACAATGAGTTATGGAAGCGTGTGTGAAGACGTGAAGAAATGTTGTATATAAACAAGTTGCAAATCCTTAATTTCCTGTAATCATATTTCAGCACAACTAAGGTAAACTCGACCCATGAATTTCAGAGTTTTAGTTGGATGGTGTCAAAAGTTGACATTTCTATCCATCGACTAGAAGACATCAAGACTTTAACCTCAGTAGACTCATGATATAATTAGCGTTTTGTGCAATAGGCATAATTTATCAGAAAAAAATATTAATAAACCGAAAGATAAATGATACAAAACAATATATTCTTTTCTCAACTGTCACATCAATCGTCTTAACGAGAAAAAGAAAACAAGAACAAGTGCAACAATAGAGGCAACCACCCAGATTTGGTCAAAGAGGAAGGTAGTTTCTGCTACTATGATTGGTCGTCGGTGGGTTCGGTCGGAGGAGGCATTGTTGAGGATGGAGGGTATTGTTGATACGATGGTTCGGCTGATGGGGGTGGCATGTATCCGTATGGTGGTGGATAATACTGTTGATAGTATTGATCACCACCTTGAGGTGGCAGCGGTGGTGGTGGGTAGTCAGCATATTGTGGACCCGGATTGCCACTTTCCTGGTTTGGAATCACTGCTCCCATTCTCCCAGGATCCATGGACGGATAGAAAGTTCTCTCATGTTGTGGTGGTGGCGGCGGAATGTTAAAGTATTGCATGTGAGGTGGTAGTTGCTGATCCTGACCAGTTGAGGTCCCTGGTGGCTGCACCATTTGGTGTGATATAACTGCCCTAGGCAACAAACCACTATGGGCAACCGCCTGTTGGCTTGCATCACCCGTCACTTGAGGTCGGCCCCACATCAGTTTCAACCTGAGACCTTTAATCACAAGCTTATTTGAGAGTTCCCCAGCAGCCTTCTCTGCCCCTTCTCTGGTCGTGTATGTAATAAACGCACAAGCCTTTTGAAGCACCATTTTCACCGACTCGATTTCACCATGGGAGTAAAACTCATCTCTAAGATCCTGCTCTGAAATTCTTGCATCAAGTCCTCCAACATACAATGTTCTAATACTTTCATCATCAGGGGGTTCCAAAGCAGGCATATCACCAGCCTTGTTTAGAAGTTTCAATGCAACCGGATCATTAACTCTGCAATAACAACAGAAAATTTTGAATATCGATGCAGACAATGTATATGCATTAAAAGAATGTATATGCATTGAAAGAAAGTTACATACCCGTAGTAACGATCCTTGATATTTTGCTGGGATAGTTCTCCAGTTACAGGCATTTCATGTCTGTACGGGCATTCAGCACCTCTTGTACATTCACCTCTGATGTAAAAACTACAAATGTGTGCCCGATTTCTCTGGTAATATGGTGTTGTTCTTTGAAGCTTCAAAAGTGTATCATTTGGGCGAGCCTTACCATATGAAGATTCATAATCTAGACCAGCCCTTGCCTACGGATATAAATAAAATTAATCAGCACTTCACACTATTGTAAACAAAATAACTTTACAATTTTAGGTGGCATAGGCATGTGGAGCAACGGTTCAAGACTTCAAGACAGGTTTCGACTGAAATAAGTCACTACTTAGAATGAGCTGAAACAATTTCTGTTCTTTTTCAAAATACAACATGAAATAACTGATGTGTTAATTATGTCTGATTAACATGAATAACTGAGAAGTTTTGTCAAGAATACCAAATTTTAATTAAGAATCATGATCAGATTAAGCTTCTTAGCAATGTACTAAATAACTATTACACCAAATTCAGGGTGACAATCATTCAGCAAATCATACAGCAGGAAATCTCAGCAGGAGCCCCAATATAGATGTAAGATTTGCCATCATCACACCCTCCCCAAACTCTACCAATAGCTCTGTTTTAAGTACAATTATATTGAGTATGTTTGTTTTATTTTCAGTTGTAACATAAATCTTTGATTTTGTTGACATAAGATATAATTTGTATGCATTCAAAAGTAGACTTTGGCAGACTTACAAGCCATTCAACCCAATTGACCCCTTCCATTTTTGGCTAACGAAATTTCTGGATGTATAAACAAAACTAAATGCAAAGTAACTCATTCAAATGTAAATGGCTCAGAATCGTTGCCTATGATAAAATATAGGAACTAACATATATTCCAATCAAAAACTAGTAGCTAAGATTAATTCGATAATCATGAAAACAAGTTAAGAAAACCTCTCACGGAGCCCCACCAATACCCTACTAACCATTGGTACCACATAAAATGCAGCTTACGCTCAATAGGTGCTCTTCAAGGGGTTAAGTCAGTAAACCATTAAAGTTGGATTGAAACCTAAGACCTCAGCTAGCATAACAGAAAATCAGGCAATTATCGCTACTTTAGTATATGGTGGAGTATATTTTACAAACACTTGAAGTCTTGAACGACATATGATCCTATTAAAGCTACTGCGGCAACACCAAAATAGAAATGAAGAAAAAGGTTTACAAGTCTGAATTCAGGAATGTGAATCATCCCCATCTCATATCAAACAAAATACTTCAAAAAAAAAATTATAACAAAGAAAATCTAGCAGGCATCTCATCAAAAGTGTAACAATAAATTGCAAATTGACATACCCTGCGATCATGTTCCTCAGCATAGTATTCCCTGTTGACATCACTCTTTGGAATGGCATCATTTGAGTTGATACTGAGTGCAGTATCGCGAACCTGGACTGGTAAACCATATTCAAGATCAAGAACACACACTTGACACACATTTTTTAACTTGCTGCAAGTTTGGCAAATCTCGGTTTTCTTGTATCTTGCATCACGACCTGGTCTCCACATAAATACTGTAAACGGCCTGGTGCAGATCTTGCACTCTGCACCGTAATTTTCTTTTGTCTGCATAAAGTTAAAATATCAATGGCATGATGGCATGCTTCAAATTGCAACAAGCATCAAACATACAGTGATAACACAAAAAAAAAAAATGAAAAAAATAGAAAAAGAAACCTTAACTCAAGACTATAAATTCATGCGGCCTATACTAATCAAAAAAAAAGAAAGAAAGAAAGAAACATTTGATAGATTACCATTCGAATATAAGGATTGTCACCTAAACATGATTCACATATGATTGGAAAATCAGAGCGTTCCCAACCATCAGCTTCAAGATCTCTTAATACCCTATGCGCCATAATTACTGTAGAAATCAAATCAGTTTCGTTAGGGCTCAACGAAGAAGACGATAACAGGAAGTATGATGTCTGCGGATAAAGTGAGTCTATCGCGATATGGGCAAAAAACCTAACCCTTGTAGAATCTAACAATGCAAAAATTTGTTGTATGAAGTAAATCGATTGCGGAAACAGATCCTAAACGAACAACATCAAACAATTCTAAGATCACAAAATAGTATGTGATGAAACGAATGATAAATCGATTACCTGGTTCTCTGTTGCAGCAATGCTAACGAGAATCAACGCATGTTATAGCTTGTAGCATAAATTTAGGGTTGTTTGACGGTAAATTTAGGCAATTGGTGAAGGAAGAATAGCCAATTAGGGCTTCATGACGAGAAGGGGGGTTCTTTCTAGCTTCTAGTACTTTCCAGATTTGAACAGGAAGCCGCCGAGTGTAACAAATTTTTTTTTTGAACCGTCAACTAATCAACTACCGCGGATGTCTATGCTGGCCACTAGTTCAGACGGACGGAGCCCCTAGCCAACCAGCCATCAATTCCCGTGAAAAACCCGACACAAACACCCGGCCAAAAGCACGACGGTGGAAGTCGTTAAGACCGGGTGGGATCAAGATTCGAATCCATGATTAGGATATTCTATCATTTTCTTCATATATGTATCTTACCACTAGAACAAGACATCATTAGTCCGAGTGTAAGTTATTTTCTTTTTTCAGGACAAATATATTGTTACTTATAAATTACCTTAAATTAAATTAAATATTTTTTTTTATATATTTTTACTTATAAACTACCTAAAATTAAATTAAACTAATTACCTCACGTTTTAAAAGACAAAGTGAATAACAAAATCGAGTGTGACAAGTTAAAACAAAAAGGACGTATAAAAAAGGTAAAAAGGAAAAACAAAAATAAGTGGTCTAATCAAAATGATAAAAGCAAACCACACTAATCACATTCGGGTTTTTCTTTCTTGTTGTCAAACTAGTACTTTTTTCACGCATTGCAGCGGAAATCATGTTATAATTGTAAATACTAGAATGAAACATTATCTTATGTATTCCAAGACATATATAAAAAAACTTCTGATGATTCAAGTTTAAATTTTCAAAACGTTACTACATGGATAACACATCTAAATAATATGATATATATATACTATAATATATTTATGATTATATATATATAATCAACAGAACTCATAATGTGGCCCACTAACTATTATTCATTTTCATGTTTTTTAATTATATATAATAACAGTAATTAAGCATAGAAAAACAATCATAAGTTGTTATTCTGTTTATTTTGATTTCAACAAGCACACATATGACAAGAAAAACATATACAAATACGGTTTTTTGAAAAGAGCTCTATCTCCGTCTAAATAGACACTTGTATTATACATCACATACACACTTAAACTAAACCAATTATGGACAAAATTGGTCTCTTCATGGAAACAAAATGCATTTGTTCAATACCACAAAATCCTCCAAACTTCATCACCTCAAAATGAAATGCCCATCATGTCCACCAACAAATTATCCATCATCAATGCCTCATCTTCACCACAAAAGTGATTCTTTGACCTCACTTTATCTGCAATTTCATACAACAGATTAAGATGTCACAAATACTACCAAAAACAAAGATGAATCTTGAGGCCATACCATGAAGCAAGGAACTCGATTTGTTGATTTGTGCGACGGTTGGGAGGTTTTTGATTGGAAGCACTGGGAGAACATGACAATTGCATATCTCTATCATGTAACCATCTGGATCATGAAAGAACAACTGGTTGACCTCCACACCGCTTTCTTTCACAACCGCGGTCACATACTTGATGCTCAATTGCTCAAGTTTGTTGATTATGAGATTCATATTGGTGCATTGAAATGAGATGTGGTTGTCTTTTGGATTGATGATTGTTTTCTTTTTGGGAATTATGTCCATTTCTAGTAAATGTATTCCTAGCCCATGGTTGAACAACCTATTTCACACCGCACAGGAATCAATTTTGTTAGAATAAAAAAAATGTAGGTGACTATCATTATAAATCAATTTGTTTATATATACATAAAGAAAATACAAAGTATTGTATGCATACGAATGTGAATCGAGTTAATTATTGTGCTATTCAAATTAAGTTATTTGAATTTCGAAGTTTAAAACCGAAATTGAAACTCACTCGAATCTTAATGAAAAGTCGAGTGCCATTCGGATTTTGATTAGAATAACTTGAATTATCAAAAAAAGATAAATAGTATGTATGTGAATGATAATTATCTCTTAAAGCGATAACCCATATAATTTCGTCAATATCAATACAAAACTTTAGTTTTTTATTTGAAAATCAATCATTGTAACACATGTATAACATTTAATTCTTTTATACGAGTGTAAATTAATCATTGTTTAAGAGTTAACATCGTTTTAAATTTTTGTATCTAAAAACTTATACTAATGTAAGTCAAAAATTTATAACAATTTTAACTATTAAACGATAATGAACTTACACATACACAAAAATTAATAAAATGTTATGCATTTATTCATATTTGATCATTTCCACATATAGGGTAATATTCAAAATTAAAGAGATTTTTCTCTAAAAAGAGTAATAACTAATAAAAGTTTGACATGTGACATAATAATTAATATTTTATTTTTTATACTAGATTTTTTAATATTTTTTTACTATATTTTTGTTTTTTATACTACATTTTTATATTTTTTGTACTAGATTTTTATTATTTTGTATTTGATTTTTTTGTACTGGATTTTGCTCGTAGTATTAGATTTTTATTTTTATATTTTTAGCATATCACATGTCAACTCATATTGGTTGTTACTCTTATTAGACAAAAATATATTTTTAGTAATCAAACCATATATATCTTATCATTTACTCCATATCTCAGTTAAATTAATCATATCACACACATTATTTTTGCTCATACATATTTTTTAAATATTTATAAACATTAAAAAATATAAAAAAAAAACAATGTAACTGATACATCATACCAATAACCAAATCGTAGTCCCTATCTATATAATTGGAAATCCCAAGATTTTTTCTTTTAATTATTTACTTGGGTGAAGCGTGTACGATTGGTTTGAGGCATTTTCTTTAATAAAATAGTACTTCCCTCTCACCCTCTGTTACTTTCATGTTCGTCAAAAACGCCAAATGTTATATATGTATAATATAATAAAAATAAAAATAATAATAATAATAATAATAATAATAATAATAATAAATTAAAATGAAGTCCAATTTTTTTTATACAGAAAAAGTTTACACACACATGTCAGTTATTTTACTTATAAATTGATAATATATATTAACATAAAAAAGGGATGTAATATTTACTTCTACGATGCTTGTGTGAATGGTTTGCCTTAATGTAAAAGATAAGATTTTGTGAAATATTATGATTGATGGATGGGTTGTGCTAATTGCACCCACATTTGCACCTTCACACACATTAAATGATACATGTCATTAATGATTACTCATCATTAAAACTAACCTAATAATTAATCTCATTAATTACTAATATAATACATATATTTATTACTTGAATTATAACAACTAGAAATAATATATATATATATATATATATATATTATATAAGACAATATTAAAAATTATATATATATATATGGGGAGTTTTAATTGTGAAGTGCCAAGATTTTTTTAAAAAAAATTTTTTTAACACAATTTAAACATATGCAAAGTTGAGCCGAGATGTTACGTAACATCTGGGCGTAACGTTACATATGTGTTACATGATGTTACGAAATATTTTTTATAAAACCTCTCGGTATTTTTTTTATTTTTTATATAAAAATGAGTCAAATAATGTAATAAACTTGCCGAGATGTTACGTAACATCTGGTCGTTACGTTACATATGTGTTACATGGTGTTACGAAATATTTTTTTTAAAACCTCTCAGTATTTTTTTTATTTTTTATATAAAAATAAGTCAAATAATGTTATAAACCTACAAAAAAATTTAAAAAAACATTTTTTACATGGCTTTTATAATTTTCATAACTTAAGGTAATTTTTAAAATATCATTTCCCTATAAATATATCACATTATATATAAATATCATTAGTAATGAAACAAAATTTATTTTAAATATATAAAATACTTGCCGATGATTTACAAGTAAAAAAAACAGTAAAAGGTGATTAAATTTTGGCATCTTGCTATCTAAAATTTATTTAGAAAATATAAAAAACACAAGGTAAAGATTATGACATAAAAAATTATGGCAGGTTGCTTCAAAAAGCAAGCTGGAAATTACAATATCCTCAAATCAAGATAGTCAAATTCAGTCAAACTAATTTTAATGATATGGTTTTTTATGGTTAATGAAGAATTATTATTGGGTGATAAAGTCAAGGTTAGCAATTAATAAAATAGGTGGTGTAGTTAGCAACTAGAGGTGGTGCATTTAGACTCACCCTTGATGGAAATATGACAAATTAAAAAAATAAAACAATAAATGTTTGTTTATATCCTCATGATCACCACAACTACAAGGGCAATAACGCTTTATGATGAGCAAAGGATATGATAAGGTTCATTTGACATTTGACTATTTGAGCACTATCACTTCACTCATGTTACATCGGATGTTGTCTAATTTTAATTTTGATTTGTGTTAACAACTTTTGATCGTTACGTATGCATTTGCAATCAGTCTATTCTTTCAGGTATTATGACATATAGACCCGGCTCCCATTTGTTACAAAACTAGGCAATGGCCTAAGGCCTCATATTTTTTGAGGCCTCGTATGGTACGGTTTCGCGGTCGGTTTTTTTCCCTAGACATTTAATCGTAGTGTCAAAAGTTTGAAACCGTAGTGAACGATTTGATTTATGGTTTTCACCAAAAAAATGTCGTAAAAAACCGAAACAGACCATGTGTGTTTATACATACATACATATGTGTATCTATGTATGTATTATGTATATATGCATGTATAAAGTTAATGATTTAGTTGTTATTCAATAAAAAATATATATATTTGGAATTAAATATGATTAGCCCATATCAGACCATAAAATGGTTAGTTTTGACTCAGTTTTAATTTTTACCTCGCTAAAAAACCCAAAACAGAAAGTTGAAACCCATAGAGCTCTTTTCGTAAAACCAAATCAAAACCAAACCGTTAATAATGGTTTGGTTTTATTTTTAAATATTCGATTTTGGTTTTAATTATTTATAAACTATTATTTACGGCTGCACCTGAAATCTAGACCACAAACACTCCTAACTAAGGGTCGTCTAAGCTTGGAAGGAAACAAATGAATCAAAGAGACGTAAAGAAAGAACGTAAGTTCTCGAAAAAATGAATGGCCTCGGATTTTAATGTCGCATATAGTCGAGACGGTCCTGATGACATGGTAACAGTCGCTTTACGACTTTGTGAGTTTTAGGATACTACATCGGAGTGAAAGATTTGTAGATTACCTTTCATGTTATTTAGTGTTCATTTTTACATCAACAAACAATAGAATTTCTAAAACTTTAAAACACGTTTTTAATTTATTAGTTTAATAACTTTATCTTAAACAAATCTAATATACTACTAACAATAACTTTAAAACAATTATTACGTATATTTTTATAGATGTTATATATAACTTCAAAATAATAAAGTTAAATAATATCAATTTGTAGTAAACTAATATATTATTTAAACAATATTATTAATGGTTTTATGCATTGCCTATATTGACAGACCTATATGACATTTTTTGAACCATAATATTTTTTAAAGTGATCACATAAATATAAATGAATAAAATTAGTAGCAATAAAAATAAAAATAAAGTTGATTAAATGATTGTTCAATGGATGCATGTTTCTTTCCAAAATTACGTTCAGGGTTCGAGTCCCTTTGCTACCTTTTTTTTTAATTCGAATTTTATTGTGACGTTAAATTACCTCAAATCCAACACTAAAACACAATTTATGTGTCTTTTTTTTTTGTCAGGGCTAATTTTTTGTGTGGATTTTTTCTAGTGTCTATTAATATTGTGTTTTTATTGTTTGTTTAAATGACAATGCATTTTAATTATGATGACTTATCTTGTTATTTTATTCAACCCGACCTCATTTGCCGATCCGATCCAACACATTCAAAAAATTTTACATTGAGTTCGTAGAAATAAGAACTCAAAGAAAGTGATCTCATAAGAAAAAAAATTCTAGTTCCGTCACAACTCATCAGGGCCTGTCCAAAAATTTAAGGTCGCTACTTTTTTGAAAAAAAATTTATGTACTTAGGTTTTTTTGGTTTATAGGTTTTTTTTTTAGTTTGTGGGCTCTGTAGAAAATAAGAATACAAAAAATAAACTCAAATAAAAGCTTTTTTTTTCTAATATTCACAGACGGTTTGAGAGAATTTGATATGGTTATAAATCCATGAAAAAACTTATAAAACTTGATTTTAGTTGGAAAGTTAGGACTTTATAGTTTATAATTCATAAAAAAAACTTGTAAAACTTGATTTAGTTGGAAACTTGGAGCTTTGTAGTTTACAAATTCATGAAAAAACTTTTAGTTTATTATTGTCAGTCTCAAGCCCGGATAAAAGAATGAGTGTAATTAACGTAACTATTAGTGAAGACCCTCGAATTTTTGTTCCGCTTAGGACCTCTAAAATTTTTGATCTAACCCTGTAGCTCATGGGTTTACGGTTTCGTACGACTCGTGGAACAACCTGTCAAGACACGTCTGTCACGCGTAACATGTTACAACACTATTAATGACAAAAATTCCACGACACTCTTTAATTACACAACGACACTCGATAGCTGACTGCGGACCAGGCCCTGATGCAGAGTTTACGCTGGTAAAAATAATTAACTCATGTTTGCGATTTAGTCGCTAAAATACACATGAAACAATAGTAAAACAGTTATGAAATGAACTCAAACATGTGTACTACAGTACTAGTTAATAAATGTTTGGTCGGGTTCGATATTTTTTAAACAGGTTAAAATTATAAAAACCGTCCAAAAATATTCATAAATACAACAAATTGATAAATCAAATATTTAAAAAAACATGTTGCAATATACCAAAACTAGCTTATTTACATGTGCATTATACGTATAAAAATAAACATTAAAAAACAATCACTTGTAAAAATTAGAAATTCAAATAACTTAAAATTTTTAACAATTAAAATATATATATATATATATATAAATCTTTAAAAATAGGAA
Source organism: Mikania micrantha (assembly GCA_009363875.1). Taxonomy (NCBI): domain Eukaryota; kingdom Viridiplantae; phylum Streptophyta; class Magnoliopsida; order Asterales; family Asteraceae; genus Mikania; species Mikania micrantha. Next base: position 56,289,627 of record CM018696.1, read on the forward strand.
TGAAATATGAAAATTTTGAATTTTTGATTAAAAATGAAAGGAGTTTGAAATGATTGAATTTTCACTTATATTTAAATAAAATAAATATTAGTCTTTTTTTTTTAATTTGCAGGTTTACTTAATTAAATTAAATGAAATTAATCTTTAAATATGTCAAAAATGTCATGCGGATAGCAATAAACAACGTTACGTTGCAAATGTAAGATGAAATACTACAAAGATGTTATGTCATTAGACATGTAAACGAACCGAACAATTCATGAACTGTTCGGCGGGAAGTTCGTTTATGTTCGTTTATTTAATAAATGAACGAACACGAACATAAAATTTGTGTTCGTTTAATTAAATGAACGAACATGAACACATCTAGTGTTCGTTTATTTATGTTCATGAATTGTTCGGTTATGTTCATGAATTGTTCGGTTATGTTCGTTTATTTGTGTTCGTTTATTTGTGTTCGTTTATGTTCATTAACTATGTAATGTTAGTTTATGTTCGGTTAACTATCTAATTTACGAATGATATTTATTTACATTTAAGAGATTTGCCGTGTGTGTTCATTTATGCTTATTCAATTGTGTTCGTTTATGTTTGTTTAATAGTGTTCATGTTTATTTATAATTGTTCAATGGTGTTAAATAATGTTCATTTATGTTTGTTCGTTTATTTTGGTTCGTTTGTGTTAATGAACGAATACAAACGAACACGAACATATTCATTTTCTTAATAAACGAACATGAACACAAAATTCATGTTCGTTAATGTGTTTGTGTTCGGTTAAATCTAAATGAACAAACACGGACATGCTTGTGTTCGTGTTCGTTTGGTTCGTTTACAGGCCTATATGTAACATATTGTTATTTTTTTATCACACAGTATCTATAATACATAAATACTAACAATTTTAACTTCAACTTGATAAACAAAATATGTTGCAATATGCATACTTAAAAGTAGAAACATGTTTAATACAAAATAATAATACCCAAATAACCATAAAATTAACAAAATCAAAATATTGTGGTTGTATGTGGTGTTTTAAGTGTGTGGTTTATAAACGTCATGTATTAGATTGTTTAAATAAGGAAAAAACCAGATAATAATTTGTTATTGATTAGCCAATGATATAATTGCCTCACTATTAAAAATCTGAAATATGTTTTTTAATATTATTATCATTTAATAAAAATGTGAATTGAAAATTGAAGAAGCGTGAGAGAATGACACACATTTATCATTTATTATGGGCAAATTGGATTTAAATAATCCAAACTTTGACCCATTGGCCGCTGCCGGTCCCAACTACGAAAATCCCTGATAACGGTCCGAACTTTCGACATATTTCCCGGGACGGACCGCCGTCAAATAAACCCTAACGGCGTTAACGTTTTTTTTCGAATTTCGAACGGATTTTTGAGGGCTTTTGTTCAGATGGAGAATACGAGTCGAATGATGTATAACTTACCTCGAAACGTTGCTTCAAATTTCCCAATTTTGGTGTTTAAACTTTCAATTCATCAAAAGAAATCATCAAATTGAGAAATTTGGAGCAACGTTTCGAGGTAAGTTATACGCCATTCGACTCGTATTCTCCATCTGAACAAAAGCCCTCAAAAATCCATTCGAAATTCGAAAAAAACGTTAACGCCGTTAGGGTTTATTTGACGGCGGTCCGCCCCGGGAAAATATGTCGAAAGTTATGACCGTTATCGGGGATTTTCGTAGTTGGGATCGGCAGCGGCCAATGGGTCAAAGTTTGGATTATTTAAATCTAATTTGCCTTTATTATGAGATAACAATATAAAAAAAAAAGATTAAACATACACAAAAAAATGACACATATCACATCACCTACTTTTTTTTTACATCTTCTATGAGCCACCACAACCACCCTAGAAGAAAACCTCACTGGGAAAACCTCCTGACCCTCCTCAGACCCCTATTTTACTGCGGAAGGGTTTTGAACACAAGACCTCTCATTTGAAAAAATCATGAAATAACATTAAGACAATGTCTCATGGGTGACTAAAGACTTAGCTAATGAGCATAATGAAATACGTACTAAGAGGTTATTTGGTAGTCTAATGAACATTTCATAACCGTTTAATAGTTATAGGCAGTCGAATACTTGAGAGGTTACCTTTTAATAATACAAATCGAGGCAACCTTTTAAAAATAGGCAAATTGGCTTTTAATAATCCAAACTTTGATCAATTGACTGCTGCCGGTCCCAACTATGAAAATCCCCAATAATGGTCTAAACTTTCAACATATTTACCTATGGTGGACCACCGTCAAAAAAACTAACGGCGTTAACTTTTTTCGAGTTTCGAACGGATTTTTGAGGGCTTTTGTTCAGTTGGAGAAATACGAGTCGAATGACGTATAGCTTACCTCGAAATGTTGCATCAAATTTCACAATTTTGGCGTTTAAACTTTCAATTCATCAAATTGGGAAATTTGGAGCAACGTTTCGAGGTAAACTATACGTCATTTGACTCGTATTATCCTTCTGAATAAAAGCCCTCAAAAATCCGTTCGAAATTCGAAAAAAAGTTAACGCCGTTCGATTTTTTTTACGCCGGTCCGCCACAGGTAAATATGTCGAAAGTTCGGACCATTATTGAAGATTTTCATAGTTAGAACCGGCAGCGGCCAATTGATCAAAGTTAGGATTATTTAAATCCAATTTGCCTTAAAAATATTAAGAGGCTTTTGATAAGTCCAGCTGTGTGTTAAAAAAATTTGAAAAAATTGAACTGAAAACAAGCAGATGAAAGTGAGTTAATTAAGATACGCACCAAGCACCTTCGAAGTCGAAGGAAGAAGGACGTCTGATGAGGACGAATCCCAACACGTCTTCGTAGAATTTCACCGATCTTCTTACAGATTTGCAGATAAATGATACATGATTCAGAGATAACACCGGCACCGGCACCGGCAACTGCTCCGACGAAGATGAAGACAGCTTCTCACAATCCGCCATTTCTTCCGTGATCTCACCTTCTCCGTACACCATCCCCTTTGCCATCAAAGGAGTTTAGTATTTTTAGACTTGTATGTAAATGTATTTATAAAATAAGCTTACCTTGTTTTGTTTATAAAGAAAAAATCTACAAAGTTGGAAGGATGTAATATCCACGTGGCATCTTGTTGGTAAGTTTATTTGACCATGTCTACACTTACTACGTGAGTATCTGGATGATGAGGTGTCATGGGTGTAAAGAATCGTTGCTAGAGAAAAGTAGTCGTTAGAGAAAAAAATTATAGTGTAAATATATTATTCAAACAACTTCAAAAAAACACAAAAAAATTTTCAAACTTTACATAAAATTTTCATTTATAAAGCTTAAAGTTCATCTATTTCATAGATTCAATCAACTCAAATAATTCGTATATTTCAATTTGTTCTTCAATTGTTGGTGGCATTAACTTGATCCCAATGTCCCAAACAACTCGAATCATTTTCTAACATTTGCTAATTGGTACTACTCGTACTCACCTACGTATGAAAATGTTCTGAAACCCAATCTAAACCCGAACTCAAAGTTTTACCGGAAATGCAACCAACCTCGAGCCTGCTTTGTCAAGACGTAAACGCAAAAGAAAGGAAGTTATTGAAAATGTTTCCAAATAAAATAACACTAGATGGACTTGCGCATAGAAGGTTGCACTATTCGAGCGTATATTGATATATCCAAAGATTTGTCCGTATGTACATAAATAAATTCATTTATGTAAAAATATGTGTTTTACTTTCAAAAAACATTAAAAAAATTTATTTTGCTATACGGAATTTTTTAAACAAGTTCAAAGCCACTTTTGAAGCAATGGGTCTACCGGATGAACATCATGATTTCAGGAAATAATGCGACTTACAAATGAAAAGTCACAAATTTTAATGGCTTGTGAATCCAACACCATAAAGCGACATGACAAAAGAGAAAATTAATGAAATGACACCACGTCCTAAAGTTACAAACTTTTAAACATAACAAGACATGTTAATATATACGAATGTGGCCTATTTTGTTCATACATACTTGTTTATTTAAATTAAAAAAATATATAAAGCTGTTTCCTTTGCAAGAAACATTAAGAGATGGTCTATCATCTATGTGAGATGAAGGGGAGAGATTTTATGTCACGAACGAGACATGGAAGACAGAATTTCATGGGCATAGTACAAGTTTTATAAAAGTGAAGAAGGTATTAGAGGAGATATATTGACGGCTGTGTGTAATGGAAGGCTTGATCGTATGTCACACAACCGGAACATACGCGTCACGTAGGAGGAGTTTTGGTTAGTGAATGTAATTAAAAAATATTATATATAACAGTAAAATATAATATGTGAAAAAGTGAAGGGTGATACGGAATTTTTGTTGGTTTATGAAAAAAATGACTCACTCGTGACCACGGTAACATAAGACCTATCACGTCATGGTCACGCCGGTGTGTTCTAGTGGAAAGACGTGATGAGGGTGCGACTAAAGGGTTCCAGGTCACCTCTTACTACACAGGCTAAATATGAACCGAAGGAGTTTTTTTTTTTATTTTTTAAGATCCAAATATGTCTTTCATCTTGACAAACAGTTCACTTTCAGTTAAAAGAGTCGGATGTGTCAAGCCCTTATTATTCAAGAAAGACACTCATAACTTTGAAAAAACCACAAGTAAACCGAAGTACCGAACAAGAATTTAAATAAATAAGTTTCTCCAAATTGCGTTCTAGTAATCTTCCTTTTATTAGATTATCCCCATTAATGATTTATTTTCTGAACGAGTATTACTTGTATCAACCACTCTGGTTATATTATTGTACTTTTATTATACCTAACATAAATTTATCAATATTTTTTAATAATAGTTTCACCAAATTGTTTTATTTCATATATTCTTTGTTCATATTTTCTAGGAATTTTAGTTTATAGAAATCATAATCATTATATATAACATATATTGGGGTATATCAATTCGAAGATAAAAAATAAAGATTAATGAACTATATGGTGCGGATTCTTCGATTATAAATATAAATGAACAAGTAAATAAATATAAATAAATGATATGCAAATACATATTTACACAAGTAAACGAGGAGACACAAAAAATTTTATATATATATATATATATATATTATTGTTTTTTTTATTTTGGACGATGAATTGTTTTTTTTTTTTTAAAAAATGATAAGTATAACATGTATTTTATTTTATTATTTTTTTATACTCAAACAAATATGTGTAAAAGATTTGTCTATAATTAGTAAGTAATAATTAGTCAATTACGTGTATAGCCTCTTTAGTCACATCTTCAAGTTATTTTACTTTTGTTATACTTTATCGATAATTTTGAATAAAACTTTTACTAACTTGTTTATTTAGTTATGCGTATTTTAATTTTTAACCAATGGCCAACGTAGCAGTTTTAATTAAAGAAATTAAGAACCCTCACTTCATAAAAAAACAAGTCTAGTGTAATATTTTTTGTTATTAAAGATTACATTAGTTGAAGTTGTGTTAGTCCAATACAACCTTTTTATTACATAACGTAACTTCTTTTAAGGGTCACATTTAAAAATGTTGCATTTTGGAAAAACAAAATTGCATTATGTAACAATAAAGTTGAATTAGTTCTAAATATAACTTAATCTATTACAATATATTTCTAAATAAAAAATTTGCATTAGGTTTATTTTGTTTTAGTGGTGTACTAGTATTTATTTTAACATCATTTTAATTTATTTATTTTTGAAGTAGTCTATTTATCTAGAATAGGAGTAAATTTGTCTTCGTCTTACCATTCCATAGCTTTAGTAACTATAAATCTAGAAAATATTTAGTTAAAAAATAAATAGTTTAATTTAGATTAGTTTAAGAGTAAAAATAATTTATTTGCCTATAAAATAAAACTAAATTACTCATGTGATGTTGGTCTCTCTGATGTAAAGGTGTCAAGAGATGATAATGCAGTTTGTCTTTCTAAAAAGTATATAATTAATATTGATATGGGTTTCCTTAATAAAATACATACAAATTATTAGTTTAGTTCAATTCTTTGGGAGTTTTTTTTTTTTTTCAATTTTAACTCTATTTAATTATTTAACTCTATCCCTTACATTTGTAGCATTTATGAGCGTCGATAGGTTTTTGCCACCGACACCAACATTCTCAACTTTTACAAATTATTACTTTTAATAATAATTTTTTAAAGTTTGAAAAATTACCACTATTTATTAATTTAAATAAAATTATTTTTATAAACAGATGATGTTTAAAACAAAATGCATAAAAATATTTTTTAAACCGAAAGTTATAAAACTAATAAGAAAAATTATACTTTTAGTCTTTTTATTTTTAATGTTAATTTCAAGTTGGATATTTTAACTTTAATAATTATAGATATAATGTATTAGTTTTTTGATTTACAGTGGTTGCTTTTTGAAAAAAAATAAATAAAAAAACTAACCATTTAATATTTTATATTTAATTTGGGTAATAAACATGAAACTATTTCTGTGGTTGTTAAAATTTTAATTATTGTTTGTTACTTAAATAACTTATTAATAAGTTATTTAATCATATTTTATCTAAAAGTTTTTTGTAATTTTTATTTATAGCTATTTAATATTTGTTTTTCACTCACCTATATACTTATATAGTACATGATATAATACGAAAGGGTAAACGAGTAAAAAGGATAATAAGAAGTTGCTATAAATATAAACTAGAATTCAGCTAAGTTCCGGAAATATTATTAAATTTAAGGTCTAATAAATTACAAATTCTCTAAATGATGTGTTAAAATTAGAAGAATGAAGTTTTTATTAGGTGAATTTTTAAAACACACCATCTCATTATGATTATGAATAAAAATATATATTTGAAGAAAACGAGAAGATTGACCAAGAAAATGTGGCAAAAAAAATTAAAAAATACTAATAACTATATTATTAACTTTTTTTTTTGTAAGTATGAGATTATTTTATAAAGTTTATTTGAACAGATAATGGTGGTTCATTGTTGTACTTGTTATCCCTGCAGTTTAGGTGAGATGGAGTACATGGCATCCATATCCACTTTCTTCGAAGTTTCCTTTGTGTTTTGAGTTTCTTCATATCGTATCTTCAAACAAGTTGTACAAAAAAAAACAAAGAGTAAATTACATAAATCGTCCTTTATATTCAGGCAATTTATGGATGTCGTCCTTTTTTAGAAATAGTTTCTGAAATCATCCTTAAAAATGAGAGTTAATAACGAAATTCATCCTTTTGCTAAACTGACGTTAACTACATCTGTTAAGTCAAGGGTAATGTTGGTAATTCATCTCCTTTCACCCCCATTTAACCCTGAATCAAGGGTTTTAGAGTTTTACTTTCCAATCTTTTCATATGTTAAGTTCATGATTCCACCATGGCTGCCCCATTCTTGATACGTCGAGTTCTTGATTCCCAGGAGGTTTATTCACTTTACGGTAATTCCATATTTAACATCAACTTGAATTTGTTTAAAGTTTTGAAATTGAAGTTCGTATTTGTGTTGCATTGTCACTAACAAGTTTAATTTCATATGCAAATGCAGTTGGTTTTCCTAATTTATTCAGCATAAAGTTGCATCATGGTGGTGAGTTTACCCGATTTCTTGATCGTTCTTATAATGGAGGTAAAGTGGTGTTTGCTGATATGTTAAATATTGAGAAGTTTTCTGTCCATGAGCTGGATCATTTGATGTCTACAATTGGCTATAGCGATGAAGATGTTAGGTACTACCACTATATAGTACCAGGTTCCGATTTAGATTTTGGTATTAGGGCTTTGGGGAGTGATTCAGATGTTATAGGATTTTCAGAGTATGTTGATGTTCATAAGGAAATGAATGTATATGTCGAACATGAAAGGACTACTGTGCACACATACTTTTGCTCACCAACCAAGATTAGGATTGAAGAGGTTACAGATGATCAGTTAAGGATGCAGAATGAGGCTAAGAAGAGTTGCTCTAGATTATTATTAGATTGGGATTGGGAACAAAGTGTGAATAAAATTGGTCAACGTGATAATGTTAATGAAATTGGACAGAGTGGTAGTAGTGTTAGAGAAATTGGACATAGTGCAAATGTTAATGAAATTGGACAGAGTGGTAGTAGTGTTAGAGAAATTGGACAAAGTGCAAATGTGAATGATATTGGACAGAGTGGTGATAGTGTTAGAGAAATTGGACAGAGTGCAAATGTGAATGATATTGGACAGAGGGGCAGTGTTAGAGAAATTGGACAAAGTGGTAGTATTAATGAAGTTGATAGTATTTTTGATGATATTGATTTTGATCCATTCTTTGGTGAGGACAACTTTGTTCACAATGAGGGTTTATATGAAGCTGTTGATGATGGGAAATTGGATGACAATAGGGTTACTCAAGATAATGACTTTAATGAAGATGATGGGAATTGTAGTGAAGATGGGAATGACGGTACCAATAATGATAGTGATGATAGTGACTTTAAAGAAGATGATGGGAATTGTGTTGACGATGTTGAGGTGGATATGAGAGATTTTAGGATGCATACCAATGAAGGTGCTGAAACATCTAACATTAATTCAGATAAACTAGGTGATGAAGATGATACAGAAGTTATTGATACTGATTTATTTGATGATGAACTTACTAAACATAGTTCCATCTTTCATGTTGGTCAAGCATTTGGAACCAAGGCAGAAGTTAAAAGTTTGATAAAGGAACATGCAGTTTTAACAAGAAGGCAGATAAAATTTGTGAAGGATGACAATGACAGGTTAAGAGCAGTGTGTTATGGGGGTACTCATAATCAAACAATATCAAAAGTGAAAAGTGATAAAGGACCAAAGATGAAAAATGTTGGTGGGAGGGGGAAAAAGACAAACAATACAGAATATTTATGCCCTTGGGTGGTTTTAGTTTCTAGGGCTTCTGGAAGTGGTACTTGGTTGGTAAAAACCTTGGTAGATGAGCATAAATGCTACCAAACCCGAGATATTAAAGCTTGCACAACAACATTTTTAGCTAAAAACTTAATGGATCAACTCCAAGAGAATCCAAAGATACCAATCAGAGCTGTTCAAGAACAAATGCAAAAGAAGTATCAAGTTGGAGTATCTCACATGAAAGCTTTCAGAGCCAAGACCATAGCTTTGGAACACATCCATGGCGATTTTACCTCTCAATATGGACTGCTAAGAGACTATGTGGAAGAACTAATGAAGACAAATCCAGGTTCAACTGTTTTAATAGATGTTCAACCATCAACAGAACCAACTTCCAATGAGAGAAGATTTAAAAGGATATATGTTTGTTTGGGGTCTTTGAAACAAGGATTCAAAGCAATTGGAAGAGATCTGTTAGGACTAGATGGGGCTTTTCTAAAAGGTCCATATCCAGGTGAAGTACTAACTGCTGTTGGGCTTGACCCAAACAATGGGATTTACCCTCTCTCTTATGCAATAGTGGAAGCAGAAAATAAACAGTCTTGGACATGGTTTTTGAAATGCATCAAAGATGACTTGGATATGGAAAGTAACTCAAACTTTACTTTTATGAGTGACAGGAGGTGGGTATTCCAGAGACTTTTATGAACCCTGTGTACACTTTACAAAGGTGGAAACAAGTCTATAGTTTCAAAGTTTATCCAATTAATGGTAGGGTATTGTGGGTAAAATCAAAAATACCAACAGTGATCACAGCTCCTATTTACTACAAGCCTATTGGAAGGCCAAAAAAAAGCAAGAAAGAGGTCATTAATAGAGATTGAAGGAAACAAAAGTGGTGGAAGAGTGTCAAAGGCAGCTTCAACATATGTTTGTGGGAAGTGCAAGAAGTCAGGCCACAATAGCAGGACCTGCAAGGGGCAAGATCAGTGAAACTTTTGATTTTTTTTAGTTAATTGTCCATGGTTATGTATTAGAACTAGTATCTTTGGTTGTTTCTTATGGTCTTTGTTTTGTTATGTAATTTTGATCCATGGAACAATACTTTACTTGTTTATGCTAATGAAAATGTGGATGGTTGTGTTATGCAATTAATGTTCCATTATGCAAAAATGTGTTATGTTAAGCTGCATGATTATATTTTATATAGAAACAAGAAATAATACTAATAAATTCATCCATTTCAATCAACAAAATTACATAGAAAACACTAAAATACAGACATGGTTCAATACTTCAATTACTAAACTAAAATCCATATCCTAATTTGGTTACATGGAATCACCAAAATACAAACCAACCCTTTTAAATTTTCAAAGCAATCCACCAAACAAAAAATCCAATCCAACTGATGATAAGATACTTTTTTAGCTGTCTATTTGCTGCTTCACTTAATTTTAGATTCTTCTCAACTTCATTCTTCGACTTCAATAAACCAGGTATAATGGCCATGGATCTTTCACACATTACTGGATCAAACCATCTAATAAAACGACAATTTGAACCCTGGATGAACATATCAAATAAATTAGAGGCAAATAATTTTGAGCTTCAAGATTTTAAATTCAAAACTAACCTTGTCAGGGCAAGAATAAAATCTACGCCCAGGATTTTTGTTTGTCCATGATGTTCTTACGATTGCAACCTTACCACACGAACAAACAACCATTTCTGATTGATGGGTCTTCGTCGATCAAAACCTTACCTCCCTGCTTTTAATTTCAGGGGTGAAAAGTATGAAACTGATTCACAGAGATGATTTAGGGTTAAATGGGGGTGAAAGGAGATGAATTACCAACATTACCCTTGACTTAACAGATGTAGTTAACGTCAGTTTAGCAAAAGGATGAATTTCGTTATTAACTCTCATTTTTAAGGATGATTTCAGAAACTATTTCTAAAAAAGGACGACATCCATAAATTGGCTGAATATAAAGGACGATTTATGTAATTTACTCAAAAACAAATAAATTAGTGATATATATATACATACATACATATATATATATTAATATATGTATAGGGATATGATCAAAAATTAACCCTTTCTTATTGCGTTAACCGAATAACTGCATCTTATTACTTTAAGACTCACATAATTGTTAAAAATGATTCATTTGATTTGAGATGGTTTTTTTATATTTATTCTTTGACACTCTATTTCCTAAATATATCAATGTTGGACAAGCTAAAAAGTAAAAAAAAAAAACCTTTGTTTATGGTTTTTAAAGCTTTGTAAGTTGTACTTCATGTTATAAGAGTTGTAAAACTCTTAATTTTAGCAGTTTTGGGTAAAATACTATTGAGTTCTAATATATATTATATAGTAGTATAGATAAGGTATAAATCATTTGAAAACCCCTCCTTAGTGTAAAAACTATGAAAACCATATAAATCATGTAAAAAAACGTTTTTTTTACAGGTTTGTTAAATTATTTGTCACATTTTTTATGTTTTTTATAAAAATGTGCCAAATAATGTTACAAACGTGTAAAAAAATTCAAAAAAAAAGTTTTTTACATGGTTTTCATGCTAAGAATGGGTTTCATTTTATCTTTTGCCTCTCTCTCTCTCTCTCTCAATACATACATATATATAGGGGCTGGATTTTTAATAACTGTGACACCCCCGCAAAATCCAAGTCAAATTCTATTTTAATTAAATGTTTATTTAATTGGCATTTGCATACGTGGCACTACAATTAGCTTAATTTAGTGTGACACGTGGCACGACATTACAAACACAGTCACACAACAGGATAATTCGAAGAATTATCTAAAAACCGCACACGTATCAGAAGTCACGAACGTTGGTGAACGTCATAACAATTAAACACAAGAACACTTCACCAGTCAATTATGACTAATAATTGATGATTAGATTTCAAACGATGTTAAAACAACATGTTACAGTCGAGAACCGAGCGAAAAACGAACTCAACTTATGAAATGGGTCAATTAGGCTTGTCTGGAGTGCCAGGCGCTACGCCCAGACCCAATACACGACTCCTGGCGATGCGCGCGAGACAGGGAAGCCAGGCTGGACCAGGGAGGCCCGCGTGGTACGCCTGGAGTTGGAGTCGCCTGTCAGGCGATATGCCTGCCAGCTTAAAATCGCAGGAAATCTTCTTGAGAACCCCAAAATCATCATTATTCCTACTACCATCATTTTAACTAAATTCAGATGCCATTTGCACGAGTTATACTCCCAAAACCTCTGCTAACAACACCTGGAAGCCATTGTTGAGCATCCTGAAGCTCAAGATTGAAGGGTGGAAGCTAGGAACTCACAAGAGGCTTGAAGAAGAAGACTTAGAGAGCTTGAACGCCATCCTCATCTTCTTATCTCTGCAAAATCTTGTTGTCTAGAGGGTTTTTAGAGCTGCTACAACATTTTCTCTATGATACAAGGTCTTGAGAGGTAGTTTTATGGATTCATACATACATACAACACCCATATACACACATGCATGCACTAGATCACACATGCAAGCACTTATTCTATACATGCATGAACTTGGGTATTGATATTCTGTCTTTTGATGATTCACGAGATGATTTAGAGTGATCTACTTGAGTATTTTGTTAATCTACATTGAGTTTTATGGGCGAAAGTGTGATTTGGGTCATAAACCTATGAAATGTTCATTGTTCATTGCATGCATGTATAATCTAAGGTATTTTGAATGATGTTGGGTATTAATAAATGATTATTGATGATATATGGATGTGTGGTATGATTTGTTATGATTAGATGGTCAAAAATGGATTGGGTGACATAGTTACTATTTTTAGTAACTTTTGAACAACAAGACTTGCAAAAAGATGTTGAATGTCAATGCATGCAACTTCAAATGATGATTTGTGATATATGATGGTGATTTATGCACAAGGAAATGATTAGGGATGTAAATCTAGTCATTTGGTGAATATTTAGACAAAGTTACTATTTTTAAAAACTTTATTTTGTAAAATCTTGATAGATAATGATTTTGGTGAAATAAGTGATGTTAAATGATGAGATGTGATTCATGATGCAATTACTAGCAAGTGTTATGAAATTGTTGGTTAAAATAATGCTTGGAACGAAAACATGCTAATTTTAGAAACTTTAAGAATTCATGAAATAGAAACATAAGTATTGATTTAATCGTGATAAATGGCTTAACATGATGTAATATGATTATTGTGTAGAAAATGATGTGAATCTTGTTGTTAATCATGCTAAATATAGAAATTTTCCATTTTAGGAAATTTAATGACTAAAAACGCATTATGTGGCTATTTGAATCGCATATGACAATGTGTTATGTGTTAACATAATCACATAGGACTAATGAGCATGTTAAAATCTTTAAAACGATAAGTGTTGTGATCTTGCTAAAAATGAAAACTTACTATAAATAGTAAGTTGTCCATAAACGTGAATTGTGTAACACCCCGACCGATGGCGGAAACGTCGGGATGCCACGAGGGATGTGTAGATTGTTCAAAAGCTCGTGGGCATCTAATTTAAATCATCATATATCATTCAATCAACCAAATTAATTACACAAAAATCATGTTTATCATGAATTAGTTACATCAATTACAAAAGAGATTTAGCTATCTAACTAAATTCTAATCGCCAGAATTTCAGTTATTTAGCTAAGTCCAAGATCCTATATGATGATGTCCAAAAGTGTGAGTTCATCTTCCTCAACCTACTTAACGTCATTACCTGAAAACATGTAAAAATCAAGTGTCAATTACAAATTAGTTGGTGAGTAATCATAAGTTTTTATATTTAAAAATGTTTTACAAAATGGATTTATGAGTTCATATTTTCTTGATAACATCTGCATGAGCACCTGTGAGACAATCCAACGCAATATCCAAACACACATAATCACATAATTCAATAACTCATAGATAAATTTAATCATATGTTCAATCAACAATCTCCATCCATCGATGTTCTCAATTAGTATAAGTGACAATACATGTATCATTGTGCATGACCAAGGTCAATGACAACGACACACGGAGTTGTGGAAACATCCACATGACAATACATGCAATCATTGAGGAAGACCGAAGTCAACCACAACGAATACACGGAGTTGTGGAAACATCCACGTGACAATACATGCAGTCGTCGCGAATGACACGAAGTCATTAGCTACAACTCATGAAGTAGTGACAATACATGCAGTCATTTCGAATGACCAAAGTCATTAGTAACAATTCATGGAATATGACAATCCATAACTATGGATCTCATACAAGCAAATAAGTGTCATTCCTGTGTTATCAAGTCAATATGTAAATTGGTATACATGTTTCACCTCCGAGTTTAAAAACAAAACAGTTTAAAAAGGGAGGTTATGAGAACTCACCTGAGTCCTTAGAATCTGTGTTTTCGTAGAATGCGCGCTCGCGTAGGTAAACTCAAAGCAACTCAAAAATCTGTAGTTAATAGGAGTTTGTGTCCATAAGTATGCGTGTTTCCCTTAAATCAATTTCCCATAAATCAATTTTCCCATCAGTATCTATTTTAAATTTCATGAGTGTTTAATGAACTCAGATCATTTATTCTAAATTATCTTGTAATACTTAAGACTTTTATAATTGATAATCATGTCAGTGTGAGCCGATCCCATAAATCTTTATTTATCAAATGGTAATAGTTAAATCTTAGGGCACCATGAGCACCCTCATGGCTATGTATGTTAAATGGTGGTAGCCCTCATCATACATTTACCCATACTTACATACATGGTCCATTACAAATAATCACTATGATTTAAGTTAATTAAACCTAACTTCAATTTTTAGAAAGATCATACTTAGTTTTTTTTTATTCCCATAACATGTTTCATGCTCATAAATCGGTTAACCCAGAAAAATACATATTTAGTGAGAGAAAAGGTGGTAGTTTAAACTACTCATGTGTACTTGGATATCCCACCATAAAATCTTAGTTTAAGTTAATTTCCTTTATCTTTCTAACCCCAATTCATCAAGGTTTATGTAAAAGTTTGTAGCTCATGGTTTGTTGTTTATGGGCTTAGCCCAGCCGCGAGTTCCCTTAGCCAGAAGTAGGCCCGGTGCGAACAAGGAGGGTTCGGCTAGGTTGAAGGAACACCCTAGGTTCGGCCAAGCAATGGTTCGCATGGCTAGGTTCGCCGCCATAGGGTTCGCAGGATGGAGCTTCGCCCAGCTGAGGTTTGCCTGGTTTGCAGAGGTTCGACAACTTCTTGTTCGATGTTGGCCAGCCCAGGTTCGTTCCATATTAACTTCGTTTAGAAGGGTTCGTGGGCCTGAGGAGGTTCACATAGGGGAAAGGTTCGCCCATCCTAGATCCAGCCTTCATTGGTTCGGCCACCCTTAGTGGTTCGGCTCCCTTAGTCCCGCACTGAAGGTTCGCCGGGCTAGGTTCGCCTAGGCCCAGGGTTCAGCCACTCTATAAGGTTCGCTGTTGAAATGTTAGCAGCCAGTGAGGTTCGGCCGATCTGGTTTCCTTCGAACAACCTGTGCGTCTTCATCATCCTTTTACCCAGCCATGTTGCAGGTTCAATCATTTCGCAATTATGTGTTTATGAAGGTGCGATCATGGTCTAAACTTATAATTATCACATTATAACACTATGATAGTAACCGGTTGATTCTTGCAAGGAAAAACCGAAAAGTAAAATGTTCTCATACCTCTAAATTCTGATTAAAAGCTCGATCTCTTCGTGTATTCTTGTTCTACTCAACCGTACGGTCGTTTGGACACCAAAATCTCGTGATTTCGTTAAGAAACGGGAGAGAAAACTTAGAGAGAAGTTAGTGAGAGAAAGTGGGTGACGAAATTTGTAAGCTAGAGAGAGAGTTGATCTTGCAAAATGAAGGAGGACGATGAGCAAGTGGTCTTTATAGCCCGGGTCCTACTCGTGTGTTCGGTCTCATTTAATACGCGATACAATTGTAAAACGTTCGGTCTTTCTCGTGAAACATATTTAAAACGTAAAACATTTAAATGAATAAGTCCCGTTTTAATAAAAATGGTTTTTAAATAAAATCGTCTTAAATAAAATTTCTTCGTTAAGTTTCGTTAAATTAATTATTTAAATAAATAATTCGTTCGTTTTCGTTTTAGGTTGTAATTCCTAATAAATGTTTTTAATTTATCTTTCTTATTTTATTATCGTTGATATTACTACTTTATCTCGTCGAAACGCGTTACTCACGTATGTATTCGTAAAGATCGTCACCTTTGCGAATCCAACGCTCGTATCGTATTTCGATTCGATCTAGGATTAATGGAATATCGTTTCAGATTATCATTCTAAATAATTATATTCATGTGAATCGTCACTCACGCGAATACATTATTAAGAATAATATTTCTGAAATAACATTCGCGTTTAAGTTATGTTCGTAACCTCACCATCGCGTACTTATCTTTAATAATGCTTCCATCATTTTATTAACTTTAACATTATAAATCCCAATCCAAAAACCCACTAAACCATATCACTGACACATCCATGATAAACCGAAATATGCATATTTATAGGGCATATGCAGGGGTAGATCGCAACCTCCCCTACACCGTCTCACTGCTATTTCGATAAACCATGACCATGTGTCCTTGACTATGTTTAGCAACCCAATCATAACAAACTCCTAATTCCTTTCATTCCAAACCAAAATCCATGATCCGTGTATACATCTGCGATAAACTCTCTGGTTCTGTTTAGTTGAGTTACAACTAAACTTCCCATGGTTTACGCGTATAATAATATATTCTAAATATGTATACCAATAACAATGATAAACATCAAATAATGCATCCAATAATTCACTGTCATTAATAATTATTATATCAGGTCGTAACAGTACAATCGTACGGATGTACGGACGACCTGAAGTGTAATCTCGACCCATCGCGCCATTGTTATTATGAGACATGGCGGAGGCAAGGACTAACAAGTCTAGTTCGGTAGAGACGCAACTGACACTTGGAGCCTAGTGCTCGGGACTAACATATAATAAACAGCATTACACGTGACAAACATTTTACTTATTATTTATGTATTTCAAAACATGTGAACTCACCAACCTATGTGTTGACACTTTTTCTCAAACATGTATTCTTAGGTAACTAGCTTGCATGGAACAGGAATGCACTTCAGGAATGAGAATAGGATTGCTTTGCATTCATGTCATGTCATTTGAACAAACATTTTTATTTATGTTATGTATAAAACAACGTAGTGTCTGACTTTTTATTTTCCGCTGCATCATCAAACATATTTTATTCCGATGCTATGTATCTTAATATTCCGCTGCAAACTTATTTAACCAATTGGGTTAAAACTATGTTTTCAAACTTACTTTTCAAAAGCATATAGAGTTGTTCTATACGACCATGAGCTTTCTGGCCACGTCACACCCATGTGGACTGACACCACACGTGAGAATTTGGGGGTGTGACAATAACCCAGTGTACTAACCCAAATAACTTTGGCAAGATGAAGCCAAATCTTGGATTTTTTTAACATCATTGTAACACATTTAGAACACTATGTTCTTTTATAAGTATGTGTAAATTCATCACTGTTTAAGAGATAACATCGTTGTAAGTTTTGGGCAAAAAACACTTACAGTACAGTAAGTCAAAAAACTTACAACGATGTTATGTCTTAAACGGTGTTGAATTTACACAAACTCATAAAAGAACATAGTGTTCTAAATGTGTTACAATGATGTTAAAAAAATCCAAGATTTGGCTTTATCTTGCCAAATCTTGTAGGTATTAAGTCTGGTCTCGTCTGTCTTTTTTTCTTCTTAAAAAATCCCCTCCCCCACGGTTTTTAAAAAAAATACTATCGTTGAAATAGTCTTTAACATTATGTTTTTAATTTGGTGTTTAAACTTTTTAGAAAATTCAAATAAGTATATTAGTGCAACTATAAAGCATAATTTATAAAAGTGTGTAAGTTGTATAGGGTGTTTGTAACATTCTAATTTAGAAAGTAAAAAAAGATAAAAAAAAGATAAATTGAATGCTTGTGCAACTTTGTCCAATTGAAAGCACTTATCCTTTCTTCTTAAACATTTTATGTTTTGTTTATTAAAAACATATTTAGTTCTTTGAGTGCAAGTAAAAATATATATTTAAAGTTTTTAAATGTGTGACCCCTCGAATCGTTGATCCAAATATATAATCGATACATAGCGAAAGGAAAAAAATTGGGTCCGTGACTTTCAGCCCCCAATGAGTTTTTTTCAAGATCCGTCAATGCTCGGTAACTAATCTCTGAGTACTCAGGAGTGCTCGAGGAGTTTTATGCATATATTTTGTAAATAGATACTCGTGAAGTCAAGATTTTGAACTCCAAATGTATATATTTTGTAAAGATGATGGCACTTTCGAAAAGGGATGCTTGAGAAAATTTGTAAGAGTTTGTTCACGTCATCCGATGCTTTATAATTTGAGAAAAATTTTAAGATTTTATTTGATATAATATCTATCTAATTTTTTGATTAAACTTAAAAAATAAGTACTTATTATTCAATTTTTATATCCATGCTTGTAACTTTATGTGTGTTTTTAATAAATTATATATGTGAAAGGAGAAACGTAAAGAATTTTTGATTGATAAATAATTTTTAAAAGTATATATGATTTGTATTTAAATTTTAAGAATAAAAATAAGAATGTAAAACGGGTTATGAATACTCTAACATCACATAAAAATAAATGTATTCTTGTAGCCTTAATGACTGTCAAACTTAGGTGTTTCTTAGAATTCTTGAACCTTGTAGACCTAATGATGCAACTAAAGATTTAAGAAAGTTCATGACCTAAAAGTTTAGAAACGGTTTTTATAGATAGTTTTTGTGATCTTGTTTGTGTGACATGCATATACATATTGTTATTCTATTGTAGGTTATGATACAATCGATCACATCTGACAAGGAGTTTGACGGTTGGTAATAGAGCCTTTGGTTTTAGCGAATCAAGAATCTGTCAAGGATTCTTGGACTTCAAAAGACACAAGATCACATTAGAGATTAAGACTAGAGGTTGACAAAGAACCTAGATGCGAAACTGAAACCGACAACTCAAACTGGAACCGGAACCAGTCTCATACCCGAACCGGTGGGTATACGCGGTTCCAGGTTCTCAAATAAATCAGATCAAAACCTGAACCGATTACACCTTTACCCGGTCAAAACTCAAACCAGAAACAGCCAAAAAACAAACCGAAACCGGAGCCGGTTATTGGCTTTGTTGACCGGAAACATGACTCTAATTAAGATAAAACTCGAAGCATGTTGGGCGAAAATGATGAAAAGTGTAAAAATTTTCATGCACAATGAACATGATTGTTAACTTACTTTTACGTAAATGTGTTAATCTTTTACATGATGAAAAGTGTTAAAATTTTCACATTAGTGATTAAGATAAAACTCAAACCAAGTGACATTTTCTCTTTTGATAAACAAAAAGTTGTGTATTTAACATTAATTGGGCTACGTATAATTGTATCAAACTATCAATTGACCAATCTAATAATAAGGGGCAATATGATCCAAGTTTGTCTCATACTTCAAAATTTGATTTCCATAAATTAAAATAATACAATTGATGTGATTCACAAGAAAATGTAAAAGGGTAATGATAGCCAAAAAATCTAAAATCATCAGTAGCACATTATAAGAAAAACCGTCTTCTGCTGGTGTCCATTTCAGGCTGTTGTACAAAAGAGATCAGATTAAATGCAATTAATGCAATAAGTATTCAATACTAAGTGTTCACGGTCCGGTTTGACACCACGAAACTGCCCAAACCGGTCATCGGTTTGATTTCAGTCGGGTTTTTTTTCAAACATTTGGTTGGTTGGTTTCATAAATTTGAAACCGTAATGAACGCTTAGGTTTATGGTTTTTATCAAAAACTGGTCATATAAAAACAAGGACCGACCCGTATGTGTGTATGTATATATATATTGCGTTCATGTTTTATGCTTCATTTAAAAACAATAAATTTGGACTCTCTGTAATTAGCCGTAGGCTCAAAACGTAAAGGTTTGGTTTGATTTAACGGTTCAGTTTATAATAACGGTTGTTAGCCAGCTCAAACCGTAGAAGGTTCGTTAATAACGGTTTGGTTTGTGTTTACACCTAAAAACTGTAAAAACCGGACCGTGAATACCCCTACTTATAATATATTAAAGATAAAAATTAAGATCACAACTAAAATTAGTTTAATACCTTATGAACCCACTCAAACTCCCCTCCTTTTGTATCAAAGGTCCCATGCTGTAAACTTGTTAATTTTAAGGTGAAACGAGGCCCACATTCCTGTGAAATTTCAACTAATTTAATCCTTAACGTTTAACATTAGTCAAGAGGCGAATGCCAAGTACAACATAAACAAAACAGAAAATGGGTCAAACGGGTTAAAAGTCAAAACGGTCAAATGGGAAGTCACCTGAAGGCTGAAGGGCATTGTTAGCCACTTGTTAAACAAACAAAAAAATTTATTTTTTTTAACTATCATAATATTTTTTGCAATAATTTTTAAAGACAAATATATACAAGGAAAAAATATAACCTGCAAACGAGCAATTATTTTCCCTTTTAAGGTCTTCTTCTCTTCTCCCGTATCCTTGTCTTTGTCTTTTGCATCATTCTGTTTATCTTCTTTGGTTTCAAAAATATACCTACAAAGAACAAGAATTTTTACCTTTAAATCAAAAAAAGAAATTAAATAAGGTTTTAGTAGATTTATATTTTAATATTATTTTATATTATAAATGGTTTACCGATGATGGCGGAAGAATATAAAATCTCGTTGATTGTGAAACGTGACTACTCGTCGACCACGGAATTCAGGGTCTTGTGGAAAAAGTGACTGTATTAACCTACAGATAATAGGTATATAATAACAATACTGCAAGCCGGTTTAAGAAAAAAGGTAAATAATAAAATGATCTCAACCTTCCAATGCGATGGCCTAGGCGTGTAGTGAAATTGTTCAGCACTAACTCAGGTTTATGACCTGTTGGATTTCCATGATTCTGCAATAACGATACATAGAAAAATGTTTAAATTTGCAATTAAGGATTTGATTATATTGTGGCAATCACATTTACAAGAAGAAATTTCATTTTCATCTGCTTAAAAAACTAACAAAATTATCCAGGATTGTCTCTACAATGATCCATACCAACAATCACATAAACACCACCATTATTATCTTTACTTTCACAATATGAAGTTGCATTAAAGTATGAACATTCCTACAGGTTAACAGCACTAAAAGCTATAAATAATAAATTCCTCTCTGCAAACATGTAAGATGTTGATCTTAGTAACACATAGTTAGCTAGTAAAATTACATACATACATACATAATGTTGGGGTATCACACACACAGGAGAAAGCAAATACACGACACGAGAGATTTTACATGGTTCGGTCGGTGTGACCCATGGACATGGGCTGCAACTAGGTATTTTATTATTATAAGAGTATATATAGAGATACAATTAGGTTGAACAAATAAATGGACCAGGCTTAGGGCTGGCTGCCCTAATCTGCCCTGAGGCCTACATAAACCTAACACATAATACATATTCTGTGACTGTGTGTGTGATGAGCTGAACACTGCAAATACCTAAATAAGATGAGAGTTTAGTCCTGATTTCTAGGCTTCTATCCTTGTCATGAGGTGTTAGTACTTAGTAGGCACTTAGAGTCCTGGAAGCCAAAAAGAAAGGCCAATTAATCGGTTAGTCGGCTGGACGGGCATCCATTAACTTTTGCTAGTCGGTCAAAAAATCGGTAACCGGTCAAAATCGGGTCTAGTCTAGTCAGAAAAAAAAAAAGTAGGTCTAATCAGCAAATATTCAATAAAATTCTGGCGAGTTATTCTGGAGATTTCCGGCAAAATCTCCGGCAATTCTTAAAAATCTTGGCTATTTTTTGGTAAAATTCTATATATATAATTTAACATTTTTATATAAATTATATAAAAAATTTGGATGTATATATATAATTTTGGAAAATTATACATAAATTTTCCAATCCGATTAGTCACTAGTCCCTACACCACCACCCAAGTAGCGAGTAGCAACTAGCGATTTCTACAACACTGTTAGTTATTAAACAAAAAGCATACCCAACCTTGTACAATTCCCTCTAAAAACACCCAAAAAAAGTCGAAAAATATATGCACAAACTTGGTATAAAAAAAAGCACCTAAGGTGCAAGGTGACCTCAAGGCCCAACCTTGTGCTTCAGACTACCAGCAGGCATATGGAGAGCAAGCGCCTAGGGAGTGATTTGTAGGTTGTACATAAAGCTATTCATATATTAAATCAAGTATAATTTTATATAACGTAAATTTTAGGTGTCTAAACTCCTAGAGATTAATATTACAGCAAGTATTATCTTGAATAAACTTATAAATAATATATAAACACCTCGTGTCTTGTGCACATGAAGCAGTACGATTTTGCTCTTTGTGCTTTGCACTTTGGCCCAGGATCCTATCACTTTTGTGCATCTCTTGCTTTTAAAAACCAAGAGCACAAAAGAACCATATGTGCAACCAAAAAACATCAGTTGTAAGTACAACCAAGAAGCTCTATTTACAACAAACTCAAACCCATTGACTTCTCTTATGAGAGGTCTTGGGTTGGAATCTCGCTTAGAGCAAATATTGCTATGGGTTGAGCCAGAGAGTTTTCTTATTTATGGGTTTCCTCCTAGGCAGGTAGGCCAAGTCACCATGCTCTGTTCTTCAGGCGGAAAGGTAATTTATTTGCCAGGATGATCCTGGTTGACCGGACGTTTGTTGTTCAAAAAAACATGATGCACTCTACTCTTCTATATATGTCACACGCTCAGTCTTACCCTAGCTATCCCTTCCTATATCTATGGATGACTAGTCACCAGCCTACCCCAAAGCAAGGTTTAAAAAAGCGGAAACGAGCCTCGAGGCGTAAGCCTCGAGGCGGACCGAGGCGTAAGCCTCGAGGCGGACCGAGGCGTAAGCCTCAAAACAACCTTGAAAAATAATTAAAATTACATATATATTACATAAAAGCCACAATTTAACATAAAAAAAATGATAAAAGTATTACAAGGTATAATACAATTGAAAAGGTAGAGCAAATCGAATTCGAAAATGCATTGTATAATGAAATTAAGCACCATCAGCAGTTGTATATTTTTAGTGTAAAATGGATGCAAAGGAATCCTAAAGAATTTGGAGGTGTAAATTACATGCTAGTTAAGATTTCTAAGCTCCCGACCAAGCGGGGGTCAAGGGGGCCGCGCCCCCTTGCGGGGTCCTAGGGGCAGCGCCCCTGGCGGGGTCCAAGGGGCAGAGCCCCTGGTGGCGGTCCAACGAAATGCTAGATTTATTGTATACGCATGCTTTAGTTCAATTAGGTTTCTTATTTTACCTAAACGGGTGAAATAAGGGTGGCGGTCCAACGAAATGCTAGATTTATTGTATACGCATGCTTTAGTTCAATTGGGTTTCTTATTTTACCTAAACGGGTGAAATAAGGGTCAAAAAACTCAAAACAGGTAAAAAAAAAAGCCCAAAATCAAAAAATACCATCTTTAGTGAGGCTTAAGCCTCGCCGCCTCGCCTCACCGCCTCTACGCCTCAACACGCCTCGGTCCGCCTCGACACAACCGAGGCTTAAGTTCCAAATCACCCACCTGAGGCTAAGCCTCAAAGGCATTTTCTGGCCGCCTCAGCCGAGGCGTACGCCTCGAGGCGCGCCTCACGGCGCCTTTTTAAACCATGCCCCAAAGTTACCTCTCTCTCTTCTCATGATGTGGCCCCCTCTATTCTTTTTTATCCATTTTCAGTTTCTTAAAAATCTTTGCAACAAAACAATACGCAGCCATATAAACTGCTTCAGGGAATTGCTGTGCTATGTGGCATACAAGGCTTTCTCCGTAATGCACTTGTTGCTTCATTCCCAAGAAGCACACTTTTCTAAAGCAAGCTCCTATTCATTCCTAGCTATAGATTTGGGTCCTATAATGATAAAAGCAAATCCAAGTAAACACTTTACAGACATACTAATGTATATATAAGCAAATAAAATACTTGTAAAACATAAAAATCAACATCAAGAGGAGGGGAATGAGAGGTAAGTTGATGAATTACTCCACCTTAAGATCCTTGTGCAACACTAGATTAGAAAGCTTGAAATGAGCTGTAGGTCCATTAGGTAATCCAATAATCAATAGAGCATCTATAAATTCACAGCAAGGTACGTAAGTAAAAGAGAATAAAATGAGATTAAAAGTGAAATGTAAGATCAAGTAAAGAAATGAAAGCCAACGACAAAAAACCTGGTTCTCTACGGTTGGTGTGGACAACAATAACAGATGTAAATTCTTTGTTGTTTGCATACTCCACAATCTGAAAATCAAAGCCAAACATCTTAGAAGCATATATCTCCAAAGAAAATGATTAAAACAAGCATGGGGCCTTAGTTGATAGTTGATACCTTCTTCAAGTCATAAGTTCCTCTCTTATAATACTCTGCATTCGGGATCACAGTTAATAAATCCTTGATCAATGCCGGACCCCTCTATATTTAAAAATATAACCCCGAACAAATGATTAGTGACATCACCATGTTTTACAAAATAATAAAACTTAAAATACACATCCAGATTCAAGTTCACATATGAAATTAAAAAAAGAAACCTCCCTTACAAAATCACAAGCAAAAGGAACTAAATAGAAAACTTACGGTAGAATTAAATCGGCAAGTTGTCATCAATATTTTTGGAATGCGTTTACTGTTCAAAACTGAGCTAAACTCATCAGCATCATTACCAGCAAAAAGCTGCAGAAGCATACAGGGATATCAAAATCTGAACATAATCATACATGAATAAATTTTAGTTTCCATATAACACAATGCTACGTTCATAATCAACAGAAAACCTCTTCATCATCAGGCCTGCAAACAGTTTCATCAGCCTCTCTAGTGTTCTCAATCGTTCGGGGTATCTTCTTAGGTGGAAGCTGCAAAATTAACACTAACATCATGTAAATGACAATTTCATCATTACCAAATAATAAACAATTACGGTTACAAAATAACCACCTCTTCTCCAAGCTCAAGGGCTCTGTTCTCCAAAGCCTCACGAGCCTTGGCATTCTTTCGCTTCTCCGTCTTCTTCTCATGCTTCAGCTTGGCGTATAATGCGGACCTTTTATCCTTGTTTTTGATCATTGATGGCAGCAGCTGCGGCTTTCCACCGTCCACCCTCTTGGTACGCGGTTCATCATCGTCCGATTGAACTTCACGATCTTTCCGTTTGTTCCCCATTCCCTAATCGATGCAACAAAACATATATAACAATTCTGTCTAGAAACGAATCAAAGTATCAATTTCAATCATCAATCATTCAAATACAACGCAACAAAAACAGATTCCGCTATCGAAAATTAAATGAAATACCAGCTATTTTAAACCAAATTCAATGGCGGAAGATAGATAATTAGCGTTTTTGATTGCGTTATCGTATAATCGAGAGGGAAAACGAAGGATTTGCAGGACAAACCTCTGATGATGACGGCGTATGCAGAAAAAATGATAGAAAGGGTTTAATGGTTAGGGCTTTGTTTCCCGATTCCCAATTTCCCACCCGTTTGATTGGTTGAAAAAAAACCGACCCGGTGAGTAAGTACCACTTCGTTCACTCGTTGTCTCAATTCTTTTGGACTTGTAGAGTTGTGTAACCTTGTGTTTTTTCTTTCTTATAACTAAACTAGTTTATTCTCATTTGCGCGTTGCGACGGAGTATTCCAAGCTTTATGAGCTTTGTTAAGCTTTACGAAGATCAAGACGTTGTTGATAGGTATCTTGTAATTAGCTTATTAAACTATCAAAAAAATTAATAATAAGACGTAAATCACTAAAATTTATATATCATCAATACCACCTGTTATCATTAGGCCATGCCACTGCCTCCAGCTGAAAATGAGAAACAAAAATACAAAATTTCCATGGAGGAGTTGTGAAGCAATCATTAAGAAACCAACAACAGCTGAGGCAAAAACCAATAAATTATCAGCAAGTGACATTCAGGATCAATACTATAAAGATGATGATGAAATTCCAAGTATCAAGCTCAACATTGAAGAATTTACAACCAATTTACATAAGATAGTTCAAACATTTTCTACAAAATTGATTTTATATTTCAAGATTTATGCAAGAATCGTTCTTGTATAGGTAAAGCCTTCATTAGATCTTTCGTTAAAGACATCAAACACCCTTTAATAGTTCAAGACAAATCAAATGAGAAAAGCGTCTAGAATGCTTTTAGAAAACCAAAATTAAACTTAATCATTTGTGTATGAATGAATAGTGCAAGATGTAATAGGGTCAAACAAAGCTTTTAGAAACTTGCTAAGATGATCACAATCTCTCAAAAATGATCGAAGAGTAAAAGTGGACAAAGACATCATACGCAAAACAATAGTTGATTTGAATTGGTCCCTCATAATCACTTGAGGAGCGATAATCGATAATCAGTTGACAACCTAGGAATTTTGTGAATCATTTATTTTCACATCTTTTGCTCTAAACTTACACACATATAATTTTTTTGGATATCTCTCTTGATTCTTTTATACTTCTTCAACATCAAATTGAAGAGATTTAAGATAAGTAAGAGCAAAAAGAAGAAAGCTTCTAACATCCATCATTCATTCATTCACTTTTGTATTTTTGTGGGTTGTTAATAGTGTTGTTCTAGTGTGGTGATCTTGAGTTGCACATTATTTATTAATTATTTTTTTAAAGTATCATTTTGTTGAGTGATTCATCATTTTGATATAGTAAATATTATAAAGATTAAGTACCTTCAAACAGTATATTAAAGAAAGTAATAACTACCTTTGTGCAGTTAAATGTTGCAACGACTATCTTTGCCGGATTTAGCGAAGAAACTCTTAATCAAATTATCAAAGAGAGAATACAGGGTTGTTTTATTAACATCAACTTAAAACTTTATAAATTGGTTTTGTCATCTCTTACTTCTAAACTTTTTACTTATTATTTGATGTTTGAGTTGTAAAAATTGTTTTACAAGCTTCTTAATTAAATAATTTATAAGAAAACATATTGTAATTATTGTTGATTTTTAAAAACCTTTATAATTAAACGTTTATAATTATGCATTACTAATTACTTTTTTCTAAATTACATCATATGATTGAGATTTTTTTTTACTTTTTCAATAAGTTATAATACTGCTGTATTTATATAAATACTATAAAAAAATCAATTTCAAGATCAAGAAAGAAAACACCATAAAACCCAACTTCATAAAAACCCGAAAAACACTATAAACATTTCAATTTTATAAATCCCTAAATTACAAAATGTCTAGTTTTATGAATAGCAAAAAAACACCATAAAAGTCCTCTATTTATGAACACTTTTTATGTATAATTTTATTGTACTAATAAAAAAGAGAAAAGAACACTCGATTTTATGTCATTTTGAAAAAAAAAATTAGTTTACAATGCCATGAATAAATTTATTAGTTTTTAATTTATTGTGTATTTTACAACACCATGAAGAATAAATTTATCGGTTTTTTCTTTTTTTTTCGCAACAAGATCAAATATAATATATTTTTAAAATTAAGCAAGGCAAAATCTAATATTTTTTTAACTTTTTATTTCCATTAAATCATTTTTTCTTAATATTCGTTTTTACTAAGTCTTGAAAAATGAACATGTTATATAGATTAGATAACATGTCAGAACAAGTTCAAGTCAAAATGAATGCGAGTTAGGACATATATTAAATAAAATCAACTTGGGTATAAATAGGTTGTTTATTTTAATAATTAATCTTGTTCAAGTAAAAATAAGTTATAACTACAGTCTATTTAGAGGGTGTGTTTTTCTTGAAAAGGTCTTCTTGACCTCTTATGTCTGCGCCACGCAGAGAACGGGAAGAGGTTGAGGCCTACAGTGTGTTTGTTTTTTGGAAGACATTTCATTAAAAAAACGTCTTCCCGTCTGTGACAATCCGGCAATTCGCGGTTAACTCCGTCAACCAGAAACTAACCGAAATGATGTGAAATCGAACAAAAACAAACTACAAGGGCTTTAATCGAACAAAATAATGTTGTAAACATCTAAAATGCAAGGATTATAGTAATATTTAGGTAAAAACTCAAATTTTGACTTTTCAAGTCAAAATTCGTATGGTTTATTACACAAAAATTCGAATTTCATGTTTCTTTCAAGCAAAAACCGAAATTGATTGCTCTTAATCATTCTATTAATGATTACTAATGAGTAACAGACGTTATTAGTCCATTAACATAGAAATTAACTCAAATAATCGATTGGGAAGTCGAAACCGTTTCAAAACACTAGCAATTCGTATAAACCGATCACAAAACATGCAATTGAAGCTTCCTAACACTCATTTGGCATCTTTAGAGTATTCTGCATACAAAAATTTCATCCTAGAAGTTCCAGATTGAAGAATTCGATTGAGGGTAGGCCGAAACACAAGAGTATAATCGTTCTATATCAATTCGATTATATTTCCCTAAATTGAGCATCTACACATCTTGGTCGGCATTATTAGAAGCTTCTGCAAGCAGTAATTCGATCCCAACAGTGCCAGATAGAGATTTCGATTTGGGGGTGGCCGAAACTAGGGCTTACAATTGAACCACATCAATCCGACATCAAAACAAGTAAGCGATCATTCCTATAGCACCTAAAAGGGCCGACTAAAGTTAAACCTAAGCCAATTTTGATTTATAACATCGAATGCTTTGAATTTGAATACTAGGGTTCATATAAAAACGGTTTTAGGGGTTGTTGATCAAACAAGTTTAAGAATCAAATTAATCGATGCTGAGAGCTTCTAAATCATCAATGTAATAAAACCCACATGATAGTTTTAGCAAACAACTACGAATTGAATGATTTCAATTCTAAGGTTCTTAGGATAAAACGACTTTGGGGATTTTGATCTAAATGGATTCAAAAATCAAATTAATATGCAGGGGTAGTTTCATAAACCTCCGATTTATAAAATCCATATGCCAAATTCATGAAATCATAACGAATTGCATATGATCAAGTTCTAGGGTTTCTTTTAGAAAACGATTTGGGGGTCTTGATGAGAATGGACTTTAAAATCAAATTAAGCGACACAGACAGGTTCGAAATTCATTCTAGATTGAAAACCATGTGTCAATTTTATGAAATGATAACGAATTGAACAAGCTTGAATGATGGGGTAGGATAACCATGTTCGAAACTAGATATATCACGAATTGGGGTATTATGTTGATCCATCATCTGATTAAACTCACTTTTAGACTCGGTTGAATCCATGGAACATTAACCCTAAGGTTTAAGAATCGATTGGATGCAAATCGTGGGTCAATTGGGTGTGATGTGGTTCGGTTTAGGAAACAAAGGGGAACCAGTAAGTTGTTGGTTAAAAGATTTGATTTTGAAGTTATATTGCAAAAGTTGAAGCTGGTTAACTGGTAGAGTGTGTGTGTGTGTTGAGTTGAAGGTCACAGGTTCGAACCCGGCCTTCAACAGTTTTTGTGATTTAAAGCAAATTTTTGGATTTTAAACATATCTCATTCGTTCTAACTCCGATTTGATCCATTCAAATTGCGTTGGAACCGTAACGGAATCCCGAACTAATTAGAATAATAAAATTCACATTCTAACCTGTCACACCCCGGGCCGGCGGGAACGGATCGTGTTTTCCCGTCGGGCGGAAGGTTCCCGGGGCGCGATATCTTTGAGTGATAATCAAATGATCAGATTGTTTACATAGCACATGAGATATAAATGAGAAATGCTAACATGACATGAAATAGAATTACAAAGTTAAATTACATTGTACATCATAATTTAACTACGTAAATCTAATCAAAAAGAATCAATGAGTTTATATCTTGATCTGTACAAGATATACAAAAGTGATTCACTGTTTTGTCATTTCAAAAGTATGCAATCAAAAGTAAGCTAGGTCTTCTATAAGTCCACTAGCTTAGCGCTTGCATATATGTATCTACGCCTGTTCGTCACCTGAGAAAACATGCATTTAAACAAAGTCAACACTAGGTTGGTGAGTTCATAAGTAAGTAAATTGAAAACCCTTGAATTGATCATGCACACATCCACAATGTCATACTTGTTACTTGTAATACTTGTTTCATCTGTACCACCCAATGGCCTCTCCTTAGTTATATGTACAAGTAGTGTATCACCTGATCAAGTATGCTTATATATAGGGAATCCTGAAAGGGTCAAGCCAGACGCTATCCCACCACCTACTCAGTCAAGTTCCACACCACTTGCGATACAACTAAAGATATCCATTTCCCCGCTTATTCATCTCCATTGATATGTATTCAGTTATTGTATTGATGATAGAATAATATATTGTATGGGGTTTAATTATCAAACCGAAGTATTGATAACCCTCGATGTATTAAGGAATTTTAGATTAATATAATCCTGTCCTTGTATTATTCTATACTTGAGGTGGGTTAACTGATGATACTCTATTAAATATTAAGAGTGTGAGTTAACCCCTTGCAACTTGTTCTTGAACCATAGTGCATAGAGCCTAAAAGGAATCCATTGAAATCCTCACGTAATCAGATTTCAATGCATCTGATTTATCTCTATCACTTTGCATGTCTATTGTCCTCAACGAAATCTATTACTAGTAGTGTAACATGAGAGCAGATCACCTTCTCAACCTACTAGTCAATAGGGTTTTCGCTGGATTAATTACTTATCACTGTAGATTAATATCACCATGTGTCGCTTACCAGAACCTGACTTGAGGTCGCCCTGTCACCGGTCATACGTTACCGGCCAATGAATTGTTACGATCAACATACTAGCCCTACAAGCTAGAGGTTTGTCAAACCTATGGTACCACTATGCTATCGTCGGTTTAGTCACGTCAAACTAACTGGTCAGCGAATTTAAGGGACTTACATGATCACTTGAACAAATTGGCACATGATTGAAGTGATATAATGCAAACAGGTCAAATGTAACTAATTGTAATTGTATTCACTTGTACTCTTGTTCTCATTGTAATATGTTCTCCGTGATATTAACAAAGTTAAATAAGAACTAGTCTTATTAAGTTATGTTAAATAATTGAGTGAATGATGTTGTTATCATGAAATTATGTTATCATGATTATCATTCCATGTTCCTTGTTCTTCTTGTAATATGTGTTGAGTTGTAAAGTTAAGTGTTATAAGAGCTAGTCTTAATACACTTATTTAACTCTTGTATTGAATGATGTAATAAAGATATATTATCTTTATATCATTCTTGTGTTATGTTCATGAAATCATGTCATCATTTTTCCTTGTAATTGTTGTAATGTCATTTCTTGTAAGAATAACTAAGTGTTGTAAGAGTTAACTTACTACTAAGTTATTCTATTGTATCGATGAGTTATGATATTATAATATCATCATCATCTTATCTTTCCTGTATTCTTGAATTCAAACAAGCATGCATACAATGATTTATGATAATAAACAATTTAATATCAACTAATCAAAGTATTAACAATATGTAAGCAAAACTTTTAAGTAATTAAAAGTAAAGCATGTTTCTCAGCCCCGAGAGTTAAAATCAGTAAAGATTTAAGTAAAAGGGGCATATGAACTCACCTTGTTGTTGCAGGGTTGACTTAGCTTAAAAGAAAGAAGACACGCGCTCTTTAATTGTGCTTGATGAGGTTTTCACGTTCCTGTATTGTTTACACGTTGTATGCAATTTATAAGTATAGATTTGTATGCTTTGTGCGCATACACATGTTAGCCCTAAAGTTGGCTAACACTTGTGAGTCTCGGTAGTGATCCGGCCCTTGTTTATTATTCGTTGACTCTCTAGTATTCAGTTTCAATAGCCTAAGTTCCTTATGTGTTTGAAATTGAAAGTTATCACTTGCATTTCTTTAATGAGATTTTGTAACTAAATCCAAGTCATATTTATGACTTGGATTCACAATTTAATGTTTGTCTTGATTTGCAAATTCCCCCGACAATTGTAGTTTTTAAAGTATTAAATTGTCCCGTTACAATATGAGTCGAAATTAATTGGGCCGAATTCCATTGGGCCTTGACAATTGTTATTGGGCCGGTTTAAAGCTTATGTGGACCGATTGTGGTTATTGGGCCAAGTAGCCATCCATGGGCCGAAATAAAATTCCTTTGGGCCGAAGGTTGTCAATTTGGGCCGGTTGTTATTTATTTGGGCCAAACTATTATTCGAATTAATGGGCCAACCGATTATTGGGCCTGTTGGGCTTTAAGAATTTTCTGTCGTGGGTTGGCTAAAGGGTTGTGGGCCGTGACTAGTTATTGGGCCGAAAAATGAAGTGGTCGTTTGAATTGGATTTGGGCCAGATTCCATAAAAACAACAATTGGGCCATAGGGTGCCGTAACTATGTATTTGGCCGCATAGTGTTAACCGACTAATTAATATGGCAGCGAACCTTTGGTTCAAGAGGTTCGGCCATATGAGCTGGTGACTAGGTTCGGTGGTGCTAGTCTCAAGGTTCGTCGCTCTAAGGTTCGTTCCCATGCAAAGGTTCGCCGGAGAATGTAGGGTTCGCCGGAAGTTCGGCTAACAAGGTTCGTGGCTTAAGATGTTTCACACCTGGTTCGTTCAAAGGGTTCGGCAAGGTTCGGGAAGCCAAGGTTCGTAGGCAGGAGGGTTCGGCTATGACTGGCTCTGCAAAGGTTCGCCACCCTAACTGGGTTCGTGAGAACTCCGACGAACCTGTTTCGGTTTCCATCACTCTCCTCGAGCCATGGCTACCCATCTATTGTCCCTACTTTAATGGTGTTACTAGAGGGTTGTAGGGGGTGTCGATGGTCGTGGGATGTGTGTTAGCCGGCTGCTCATGGGTGTGTGTACAGTTGAACGAAAACAAGGGTAGAAAACCCTAATTTCCAGATTTTTGCACGTCCAATACCTCGAGTTCTGCTGGTTCTTTGCTCAGATCCTCTGTACTTCCTTGTAGAGTTCGTCAAGGGCTACGCGTGGGCGCAAGAATCACCCAAATCGGGCTAGAAACGAGGGAGTTATGCTTGCTTGAAGGTGGTGTTGTGGTGGTGGTGTTTTGGCCGGAAATTTGGAGAAGAGAGAGAATGTTTGGATCAAAAATGAGAAAAAGTGACATAGTTAGGGTTTATATACTACGCGTGGTGTTCGGGTCCGTTTTGGTTGTTCGGTTCGCGTTTTTGTCGCGTAACCGGAAAATTACGCGTAATTAAAAATAAATAAATAAAAATGTTATTTTAAATTAATTTGATGAGTTTCAAAATTGTAAAAATGTTAATTATTATATTTTATTAAATTTAAATTCGTTCACGTCGTGTTTCGTTTTCGTTTCGTCGAATCGCGTCACCATCGCGCGTATTCGTTCGAATCGTCATTCGAACAAACACGACGATGGTTTTGCTTTCCGACTTTTGTTTTCTACTTTCCAGTCATCATTTCAGAATGTTAAACTCACAGATATGTTTGTGTGAATCGTCACCCACGCAAACACACTGTCAGTTCGTTATTCTGAAACGACACTGCAGTTTATGTTTAAATTGTGTTTCCTCACTGTCGGACTCAACTAAACATCCTGTTTTCATCTTATTTTCACATTGAATTGTCGGCCATCTGATTCCTGTCATCTATGGACATCAGATCGCAACCGATTTGTTTATGATAATTGTTTGAACATCGTTGTTTCTCATGATTTGTTGTGTTAACTGTAATTAAGTTTTCACTTAATAAACACAACTAATGTTTCAAATGTACGTTGTACTTAATGTATTTAAGTTTACACGAAAATACGTACAACTGTTCTTGTATTTAGAATCCTGTTAATACAAAAACTGTTTACAATTACGTATGTACACATAGTTACTGTATGCAGGTACACGTACCGTACGGACTTTCCGGGCGGTCAGGTACTAGTTGTCACAGTCTCCCCTTGTTAAAGAAATTTCGTCCCGAAATTTAAGCATAAAGATCGGTCTTTACTTCTCGAACAGGTGGGGATACTTTGCTTTCATGTTGTCCTCGCGCTCCCAAGTAAATTCTGGTCCACGCTTGGAGTTCCATCGAACCTTTACAATAGGAATACGGCTACGTTTCAGTTTCTTAACTTCACGTTCCATAATCTCCACAGGTTCTTCAATGAAGTGTAATTGCTCATCAACTTGTATTTCTTCCAATGGTATGATCAATGACTCGTCTGCTAAGCACCTTTTGAGATTTGATACATGAAACACATCGTGTACTCCACTGAGTTCATCAGGGAGTCTGAGTCTGTATGCCACAGGACCTATGCGTTGAGTAATCTCAAACGGTCCGACATACCTAGGTGCTAGCTTGCCTTTAGCCCCAAAACGAACTACGCCTTTCCATGGGGACACTTTCAACATGACTCGGTCACCCACATCGAATTCCAAAGGCTTGCGCCGTTTGTCTGCGTAACTCTTTTGGCGGCTACGTGTTGCTTGTAATCGTTGTTGTATCTGGGCAATCTTATCAGTGGTTTCCTGAATAAGTTCAGGCCCAGTAATTCTGTCGTCTCCCACTTCGGTCCAACAAATTGGAGACCGACACTTTCTACCATAGAGTGCTTCAAAAGGAGCACATCCAATGCTGTTGTGGTAGCTATTGTTGTAGGAGAACTCAATGAGGGGTAAGTGTGTATCCCAACTTCCACCGAAGTCTATGATGCATGTTCTCAACATATCCTCTAGGGTTTGAATGGTGCGCTCGCTTTGTCCATCCGTTTGTGGATGATAAGCAGTGCTCAAGTTAACACTTGTCCCTAAGGATTGTTGCAATGATTGCCAGAACCGTGAAGTAAATCGACTGTCCCGGTCGGAAATAATAGACAATGGCACTCCGTGCCTCACTACTATTTCATCAATGTATAGCCTTGCTAGTTTCTCCATCTTGTAAGTCTCTCTGATTGGCAAGAAGTGTGCGGACTTGGTCAATCGATCAATGATGACCCAAATAGAATCGTATCCGCTGGAAGTGCGGGGTAGCTTGGTAATGAAATCCATAGCTATTTGTTCCCACTTCCATTGTGGTATCTCCGGTTGTTCCAGCAAACCCGAGGGTTTTTGGTGTTCGGCTTTGACTTTAGCACATGTGAGGCATTTGCCGACATAAGTGGCAATGTCTTTCTTCATGCCCGGCCACCAATAAAACGACCTAAGATCTTGGTACATCTTATCGGCACCAGGATGAACGGAATAACGTGTCTTGTGTGCCTCGTCAAAAATGAGTGTTCGAAGTTCATCTACTGCTGGAATCCAAACACGATCCAGGTAATAGATAACCCCGTCTTGTTTTGTCTTGAAATGCTTCTCGGCTCCACAATCGAGCTCGCGTTTCAGGTTGTTTCTTGCCACTGCCTCCTTTTGTGCTTGTAGAATATGATCTCTCAAACTTGTTTGTACAGTCATTCCCATTGCGCGAACGCGTAAAGGTTTGACTCTTTCCTTCCGGCTCAAAGCATCTGCAACAACATTTGCTTTGCCCGGATGGTATTTGATCACACAATCGTAATCGTTCAGGAGCTCAACCCAACGTCTTTGTCTCATGTTAAGCTCCTTCTGATCAAATATGTGTTGTAGGCTTTTGTGATCTGTGAAGATAGTGCATTTGGTACCATACAGGTAGTGTCTCCAAATCTTTAATGCAAAAACAACAGCTCCCAGTTCGAGATCGTGCGTTGTGTAATTCTTCTCGTGTATCTTCAGCTGTCGTGAGGCATAAGCAATGACTTTGTCTCGTTGCATCAAAACACATCCGAGTCCCTGATGGGAAGCATCACAATAAACTACAAAGTCATCATTGCCTTCTGGGAGTGTTAAGATTGGAGCATTGCACAATCTTTGTTTCAGTGTCTGGAATGCCTCCTCTTGTTTCTGAGTCCACACAAAAGGTTCAGTCTTCTGTGTGAGCTTGGTGAGAGGCAAGGCTATTTTAGAAAAATTTGAAATGAATCTCCTGTAATAACCTGCCAATCCCAAGAATGATCTGATCTCGGTTGGTGTTGTAGGCACGTCCCAGTTCTTGATTGCTTCGATCTTGGCAGGATCCACGTGAATACCATCACTGTTAATCACGTGACCCAAAAACTGAACTTCTCT
Organism: Mikania micrantha; assembly: GCA_009363875.1. NCBI lineage: Eukaryota > Viridiplantae > Streptophyta > Magnoliopsida > Asterales > Asteraceae > Mikania > Mikania micrantha. The sequence continues at coordinate 56,325,838 of CM018696.1, forward strand.
TAACCAAAATTCACACTTGGAGAACTTGGCATAGAGTCGTTCTTCTTTCAGAAGCTCCAAAACTGTCTTGAGGTGTTGCTCGTGTTCCTTCTCGTTCTTTGAATAAATCAGTATATCATCAATAAAGACAATAACAAACTGATCTAGATACGGTTTGCACACCCGGTTCATCAAGTCCATGAACACAGCCGGTGCGTTCGTCAATCCGAATGGCATTACCATGAATTCGTAATGACCATATCGAGTACGAAAGGCCGTCTTTGGTATGTCTTCCTCTTGTATCCGGAGTTGATGATAGCCTGATCTCAGGTCTATCTTTGAAAAGTACTGTGCCCCCTGTAACTGATCAAACAAATCATCAATCCTCGGTAACGGGTACCGATTCTTGATGGTGAGTTTGTTGAGTTCTCGATAATCAATGCACATTCTGAAAGTTCCATCCTTCTTTTTAACAAAAAGAACCGGAGCTCCCCACGGGGAAAAGCTCGGTCGGATGAATCCTTTATCGAGTAGTTCTTGCAATTGGTTGGACAACTCTTGCATCTCCGATGGTGCGAGTCTGTAAGGAGACTTAGCTACAGGAGTCGCTCCCGGAATCAGATCGATTCGGAACTGCACTGATCGCTCAGGTGGCAGTCCCGGTAAGTCATCCGGAAACACGTCTGCAAAGTCCCTCACAATTGGTACATCTTGAATCTTGATCGCCTTCTTGTCTTTCTGAATCACGTGAGCTAGAAATGCAACACATTGTTTTCGTAAGTACTTGCGAGCCTTCATGCACGATATTATCTTGACACTGCGTTTCGCTTGGTCTCCACGAATCTCCAAGACTTCATTGTTCTCCACAGGAATGCGTAGTAGTTTATCGGAACAGATGAACTCAACTCTGTTAAGAGATAGCCAATCCATTCCGATGATGATGTCGAAACTGCCCAGCTCCATCGGTATCAAGTCGATGGAAAATGTGTGATCGTCAAGTGTTAGTGGGCAATTCCTAAATATGGTGTCTACTGTAATCTTTTTGCCATTTGCTATCTCAATAGTATAAGGGGAGTCTAACAGTTCCTTAACATAATTAAGATGGCATGCAAAGTCGGATGAGATGAAACTCTGATCCGCACCAGTGTCAAATAATATGGATGCATAGAAGTCAGATAAGAGAAATGTACCCGTGACCACATTCGGGTCTTGACGAGCAGCAGCAGCTCCGATCTGAAAGGCTCGTCCTCTTGGTGCTTGAGCCCTTTGTTGGTTCCTCTTGGGACAATCTCGAGAGAAATGTCCTGGTTCGCCACAGTTGTAGCAAGACCTAGGATTTGCAGCAGCAGCAGTAGTAGCTACGTTGTTGTTTCTGTTTGGAGCGCCCGTGCTCCTGCAGCGATTTGCCCAGTGGCCAAACTTTCCACAGTTTGTGCATTGTATGCACTGAGAGTTTGGCGCATGATGGTACTGGCAAGTGTTGCACAAAGGTGCAGTGCCAGTGTAGGGCTTTCTGACTTGCAGTGGTGGTGGCTGATTAAGCATTGGGGCTTGAGTAGTGGCAGCAAAGTTCCTTGCCACTTTTTGCTTCTTAGCCGGACGTTTATCCAACTTTTTGGAAGTTCCAGCTTTGACTGTTTCAGCCTCATCCTTCAAAACTCCAGACTTTACCATCACCTTGGTAAGTTTAGCTGAGAGGGAGATAGCAGCCTCCAAAGTAGCAGGATAAGCAGCCAACACTATACTTTGGATGCAAGAAGGTAATCCCGCCACATAACGGTCAATCAGCTTTTCCAATGTTGGTACCATTTCTGGCACCAAAGCTACCAACTCATGATAGCGAGTGGTGAAGGTCATATGATCAGCCCCCTTCATCACATGGTTCGAGAGTTCCGTTTCCAGCAGTTGCAGTTCGTGTTTCGGACAGAACTCGTTCCTCAGAAGAAGCTTAAATTCTGCCCACGGCATCGCCATCGCCTCATCTCTTCCCTTTGCTCGAATCTGAGCATTCCACCATGTCAGTGCTCGCTTGCTGAATGAACCAGCTGCATAGCGAACTTTATGGTGTTCTGGACAGTTGCTAATGTCCAGAGTGTTCTCCATTTTTTCTAACCATTGGATCAGTCCAACAGCTCCTTCGACTCCCGTGAAACTTGGGGGTTTGCATCCTACAAAAGACTTGTAGGAGTATTCCGAAGTATGACTAGTGGTTCCACTAGCCTCTCCTGTAGTATGGCTAGAAACGTTGCCGTGGCCTTGAATCTTGTTTATCATCTCTGGGATGACATCTTTCAGCTGGCTGGTCAGTTGAGTACTCAGCAGGGTTGCTAAGGCGATAGTAGCAGGATCTATCATCTGAACATTGCTTGAGCCTGGTGGTGGAGAGTGCGGAGGAGGAGGTGGAGGTGGTGGAGAGTCAGGTGGTGTTGGTGTCGAGGAGTGTGGTGCTGAAGTCTGCGTGGTCGGTTGCTTCCTGGGCGGCATTCTGATCATAACCGAAAGAAAATCGGTTAGTGCAGTGATCAGATGCAGAAAGCATATGCAAATAAGATCTTATGTCAGATAATATCTACATGAGGGTCCCTAGGTTATAGTCTAGGCCAAACCATTTATGTAATATGACCTATATTTCTCTATAATCATGGCTCTGATACCAATCAATATCTACATGAGGGTCCCTAGGTTATAGTCTAGGCCAAACCATTTATGTAATATGACCTATATTTCTCGTTCCCGCCGGCCCGGGGTGTGACAGAACCCGAAAACATAATCGCGTATGATTACGTTTATTTAAATAAAATCATAAACAATTATATGATTTTATTTAAACGATTTTAAAGATACGCGTACTTACGTATGCACGTTTCTCACAAGTCTAACATACGTGTGTTGACACGTATGTGATTTCAAGCACAAAACGACATCCCGAATAACACTAAGTTATTGTTAAAACACAGGTTCTTCGTAAAGGACTTTCTACGCGATTTCACGTGTTTGATCATTCTGTTCACAATCAAAGGTGCGTACACGGCCCCTTTCTTATTTTAACTGTTTTGGGGGAGAAAACATGTGCAACAAACATTTTAGATACATATCACTTGCATGAGTTAGCTGTTTACATTAAGTGCAAACATAGCATTACAAGTCCTTACATTTCGAACCGTTTAGTTTGCCGTAGTGCAAAGCGTGGTAGTTGGAAATAGATCTATTAGGTTTGACAAACCTCACTTGGTAGATGGGATCTACGCAAGTGTTTGACTAGCCAATTCACATTACTATTGTTTATGCTAGACAATAGTGGAAAGGCAAAACATGCGATAGCATGCAACAGTCAGCTTCGGTGTCGACCACTTATGTGAATAGTACAAATGACTAGCTATCATGACTATGCATGTGTGATTATGTTATCTGCAACATTTTGTTCAAACAGTTGTTTTAAACATTTGTGAATACTTAAACATGTGTAATGCACCAACCTTTGTGTTGACTTGATTTACATGTTTTCTCAGGACGCTAAGGTACACAAGCAAGCAAGCATGGACTAGGAGATCGAGTCGCATGCATATTTTACATTTCAGTTATTTGGATTTGAACATTTGAAACTTTGCATTGTAATTTATTGTTTTCAAACCGTTATGGTTGTTTATGTTTTAAAAACGTTTCCACAACGCTAGAACTTTGATATTACAGTTTTAGACAAGGTATGTTTTGAAAATCATATAGAGGTCTTCGTTATGTCTAATGATCTGAGATCCTGGTTTGTCACGTCCCAAACGGTATGATTCCGCTAGTTGAAAATTGGGGGTGTGACACCGTCCTCTTCTTGAAACAGACATGGTCCAGCCTCTTCTTACATCTTCATACCTCTTCCCGTCACCTTTATCTCCCTCCTGATCGGCAACAACCAACAGACTCCTTCCCGCTACCGTCATCCACCGATCTCCAAGGTCTGCCCTTCCACCGCCGCAAGCAACCACCGCCTCAACCAGCGACTCCTTCCGATCGGCGACAACCACCGAAAGTGACTCCCGATCGACGACAACCAACGCGACTCCACCGCCGAACGCCAATCTCCACCGCCTCCAGCAACCACCGTACGCGACTCCACCGCCGAACGCCAATCTCCGATCGTGACTCCTTCAATCGAAGATTGCAGGTTACGATTTTAGAAAGGGGTATGAACGAGATTATTAGGGTTTAGAAAGGGGGTTAGATCTGTGGCTTGAGTATCGATGGTGGTGGAGTGACGTAGATCTGAAAGTTGCCTGTGAGAAACCAGAGGGTTGGATCTGTGGCTTGAGTGGGAAGACATTTTGAAAAGGAAAAAACAAACCCTCTTCTTACAGGGATTTGGTCCACCTCTTCTGCAAAAGAGGTTTGTAAACGTTGTCTGCAGACTGCAGATGTTTTACCTCTGAAAAAACAAACACCACCTTAGTCATTTAGATATTTTTAAGTAATTTTCAATCAAATATGTTATCTATCATTCTTACTCGTTTAAATCAATTTTATACACATATTTTTTAGATAACACATCTTGACTCATATTATGTTAAAAAATTACTTATCTCAACCCGTTCTCTTATATGATGTTACTCATATTAACCAACAATACAATATTTGTTCACTTAAACCAACTCATTTACACCACCACCAAGACACCTTCAAACCTGAAGATTCTCTCTCAACAGCTGCTCCATTATTTTGTTTCAAAAGACATGACACGTTTTCTCTTTTATTATATTTTCTAATTCTAATTGATCCACCATCACCAGGTATGTGTTAACACTGACCCGAGTTAACTCTTTATATCAAACACTTCAAAAGCTTATATTATAGAAACAGACGTAACCTACAGTAGGAGACTACACCTTAGTTAAAACTGAATAATAATCCAACAAGATTAGTATTTAGGCGCCACGTGACATCTTGATTTTGGGCATTGCTTTCTTAAGCTGTCGGGCCCGCTCTTTCGCTTCTTTCTTACGAAGAGCCTCGGCATTAAGCTTTGACTCGGCTTCCTCCATCATCTTCCTCCTCTCTGCTTTCTTTTTCTGCAATGCTTCTTGCCTTGCATTTTGAAGTTCCTTGTATACCTCCTGTGCAACCTTTGATCGCGCTGCTTCAGTTTTGGATCGGGCCTGTTTTTATTTTTATCATTAAACTCCCATTTAGATTATAGACTCAAAAGCAAAGGTAGCAATTTCGACCCGATAATATATAAACAAGTTGATTCAGGTTATGTTTTATAATTTAACATAGGTCAAAGCGTCAAACAGGTAAGCCAAAAAAGAAATGGGCAGTAATTCTCACAAAGTTGGATTATTATCAAAATAATATGAATATTGTAATCATATTTGACATGCTAATTATTTACCATATATAAAAAAATTAACAGTTACCAATAAGTTAACCAACCTGACCCATTTTAACATGTACTGTAAAAGACCCGTTACCCTCCCACCCATTCTGCTGCCACTAGTGAAAAATGTGAAGAAAATAATCAATGAACCTGTGAGCTGAGTTTGTAACGACCAATTAGATCGATGTAATATGGCACTAGAGCCACTAAACGTGTCATGTCAACCATATGGTTAGCATCAGGGAGTGCAAACTTAAAAACCAGCACCTTCCTGTGCGTACTCTGCTGTTGATCTGAGAAATGCATAGAAATGAACCACTTTCCGAATTTCTCAAAAGCTTTTTCACCAAACACCTGCAGAGTTTTTTATGCCAGCCATAATGTTTAATCACAGGGTTATGGTATGACAAGATCCCTAAGTAAATTATTGGATTTCATAAGCATTATAGCATTATCAAATATAAAAACTTAGGGGGAATTGCATATATCTCCTTCTAAATTTGGAAACTTGCATATACCCCTAACACAAGTTTTTAATGCACAATGTCCTTAAAGCATGATTTGAGGAAATATACAATTTTATAAGTTTAGAGAGGGATATGCAATTGCCACAAAACCTTATTACGATGTTAGCAAAGCTGAATTTAAAGATAGACCCCGCAAGTTATAGATTATTGTGATTTATATATGTCAATATAATTTATGCAAAGATTAGCAAGTGATAAATGTAGGTTAGTAAATGGTAAATTACTTCACAAAGTTGGTACATGATTTATATTTATTTTGTGCTCACTACTTAGTTGATCATAGAAGGGGTAATTTACACCATAAGATATTTAATATATTTCATTATTGAGAAGAACAACATAAGAAACAAAAAAAAATCAATCTTAGGCTCATTTTGCACACATCAAATCAATCTTTTAGTTATGTAATTGTTAAAAGGGACATTATCTTGTTGTCACTATATTCAAGAAGAACCTAATAAACACATAAAAAAGAATTTGGAAAATGCCAAATTAGCACATATTAGCGCTATGAGCCATGGGTCTTCTCTGAAGCACCATCTACAACACATTTTGGGATAGGGATAAGATTTGTCTTCACCTCCCCTCAAACCAAAAACCCTAGTCAAAAGTGGAAATTCACTGGGTATTTTTGCTTAAGATGGGAAACATAAATTATTCTTAAATAGTCTATATTATGAGGTTTGATTGGAAAAAAAATGAAGGGGTGATACAAAAGATATAGAGTGAGATTTGAACATTTAAAACAAAGTTTTTATAGATGACATCATCATTCTCAATTAAAATAAATTTTATGAAATCGATGTTTGTTATTGGTTAGAAGCAACATCTTTATTCTATTGGGATAGAGGCAAGGTTTGCTTTTGTCTCCCCAACCCACCCACACACACAGACAAACTCTATTAGTTAGCGGGACTTTATTGGGTATGATTGTTCGTTTGTATATTAACCCTTGCATGAGGGACCAATGCACACAAAACTGTCAAATATTAGGTTATCAAGTATCAACTATAAGTGAAGACTCTACATCAAAGCTCACATGGCTTTGGCATAACATTAATGAACATCATTACAAAATTAGATTACGACTTTTCCTTCATGATATCAATAGATTGGGGCTCATCAAAATCATAGTTTAGGAGGGGGGTTAAATTATTACTTAAAAGGCTTTAATGCCCTTTAACAATAAATATATGAATTTTGTGTCATTAATCAAGACTATCCCGTCTTCATAATGATGATAAAGTTTAAAAATCAAATTGCTAAATTTAACATAAAAAGAAACTTTTGGGAACTAAAGACAATTTTTCTAAACCTAATGGAAACTTCAAAATAGAAACTATTGCAGTTTTTCTTGCATCCCCAAATGGAAACTATTCTAATTTTTAAGATCATTGAAGTAAGATATTATAATTATATAGCAGTTTACAATTATCAATCTAAACAGATTATAAAAAGCAAATCGGTAACTAAAAACAAGCATTTTTGAAGAAGCATAATCACTAACCTGATCAAGAACAGTCTCAGTGATCAAATCTCCAGCCACCTCTTTTGATTCAGTGATTACTGACAATTCATCTGCAACCCATTTCCTACCATTTAGGCCAGATGTCATCAAATTCGAAAACCTTTGGAGATCCCTCACTTCCTTCTGCATAGTTTTTGCAGCTTTCTTCTTTGCCAAGGCAAAAACCACATGATCCATAGCGTCTTCATTCATATATACCTCGAAAACAATCTCATCTTTACACGGGACAATCATGTTATACAATCTAGCAATCAAATCATGTCGACTCTTAAGGTCCATCGTCGCCACCAACCCTTCACAAAACCTACGCCCACTGGCGTAAAACTTGAACACATTTTGACCTTCTTTCAACAACAATGGAGAATCATCACCTTCACCCACACCTAACAAACTGAAATTCTTCTCAAAAATCGAATTTCGAGTAGCAAATGTCGCCACCCATGCTAGGGCTAGGGTTTCATTCTCCTTTCTTCCAGTGAAATAATTGATCGTAAACGTAATCAAAAAACACACACAGATAATTTCAATTACATACAACCTAATTCTCCTAATTAGCGAAATCGGTTCTGAAACCCTCACTTTTTCATCCGGTTCAGTCAATACAGAATCAGCCGGAACAGCAGTGACTTCCGATTCACTTGTGACATCAGGTTGTGTTACTTCAGTCGGAAAACCTTCAAACTCATCCTCATCCCAGTAATCAAACGAAGTTGTTTTTGGTGGCAGATCGGAATCCGACTGGGGAGTAGGTGGGCCATGATCGGATTCCGGATGGGAGGCAGTGGATAGGGTGGTCGGGGGTGGAGGGGAGCGGCGTGGGAGATCGGAGAGCGGTGATCGGAGGATGATGGAATCGTCTTCTGCATCTTCGTCGGCGTCAAAACCTTCGAAGTGGGAATCTGCAGATGCGGAGATGGAGAGGTGATGGAAGAGGAGGGAGAAGATGGAGAGGAGAGCTATGAGGTAGAGAAGAGTGTCTCCTCGTGGGGAGAAGAAAGAAGATAAGAAAGATGAAGATCGTGGATTCGCCATTAATGGAGGTGTAGATAACTTCGATCTGAATCAAGAAATGAGAGTAGTGAATAGTCTCATGATTTCACTCATAATTTTTGTTAGTTAGTTTTAAGGGAAAATTACCAAATTTTTTTTTAACATTATTAGGCATGCTCCTAAATTACACTTAAATACGTTTTGTTTGGATTTCAACAGAAGACCTCCTTCTTAAAAAACAATGACTCTACCAAGTAGGCTAGTCTCACATTGGCCCCTTAGAAGCCTCTTTAGACGCTCTTATTCTGTATTTTTTGTAAACATACAGGCTCACATGTCGGCAGCTAAATGGGTGTCTTAAGACCCATTTCTCTACCGGCGTCTTAGACGCCTCTTTAAACCCCATTTTAGACGCCGCTTTACCAGATTTGACAGAAAAATGTGACAGAAAAATGGCATCTAAAGTGGCATCTAAGACACCGGTAGAAAATGGGTCTTAAGACACCCATTTAGACCCGACAAAGCCGCTGACATGTGGGCACGTATGTTTACAAAAAATACAGAAAAAGAGCATTTAAAGTGGCGTCTTAGACGCCAAAATTTGGGTGACTAGTTTGGTAAAAAGGTGGTCAACTTTGACTAATCTGGTAGTGTTAAAGGGTTGGTTAAATAGGTTTTTTTTGGACGGCGAAGGTCTCAATCGTGTGAGCCCACTGTTTCCAGGTCATGTTAACAAGGTTTAGTTACCTGGACATCACATGAGCCACCACAACCACCCTAGGAGGAAACCCCACTAGGAAAACCCCTTGACCCCTCAGACCCATTTTTTGTTGCGGGAGGATTTTTAACCCAATACATCTCATTTGGAAGAATCCTTAGGTACCATTGCAGCACTGCCTCATTGGTGGTTGGTTAAATAGTTAAATCCAATCTTTTAATAACCAAATCCAACGTTGAATCACATGTCCGACTGTTTGAATCAAATATAAGAAACAAATAACATTATAAATGTTTAAAAAACATCAAAAAAAATATAAGTATAAAAAGATAGACTATTTTTTTGAGAAATTTCCAACTCAAATCATATGTAATTAAGTTAAATTAGTTAACCACAATTTTATGAAAATAGAGATTCATTAATTCAAGTGAAAGTAGTGATACAATAAATGACAACATATGTAGCAACATAATATAATATGTGACATAATATAAAAAACACATGTATTTGCATGGGATAAGATATAGGCAAAAAGATGAAAAGTTCTTGTTAAAAATATGATAGTAATTTACGTTCATAAGAGAGTGTTTACTTTGAAACAAAAAATATGCAAAGTTCGTCTAAAAATGATACAAGAATCAGTCTTTAAGATAATATTATGCTACATCAACGCTATATCTTAAAATTTTTCCCTTTATTTTACATCTTTACGAACTTTTATTCCAAATCATGTGATTAGATATGTACAATTCTAAAAGAATCATACCTAATTCGTGAAACATGCATTGAAACTTGAAAGTATCGTTGGATTTGATTTTGTCAACTTATCCATAAAAATTGTAAAAAAAATAAAATAAAAAAACTCTGCATAAAAAAATTCTTAAAATAAGATATCAATTCTGAGTATTTTCCCAAACAATATTTAACAATTTAATAAATATTTGTTAGGACTTAGGAGTGTCTTTTTAATTTCTTGTAGTTCTTTTCTTTTTGGTTTTTATTCCATCAACCTATTGTTATTATTTTTATTCTATCAACTCATTATCATAATGTTTGCATATTTTAACTAATTATTTTAATTGTTGTTCTTTTTATTTTTTGGAAAAATGACAGAGAAGGTAATAAGTTAGTCAACAGTTTCAAATAATTCAATAAAACTTGTTGTCTTTCTTAAGTAACAAAACTTTAATTTATCATTCTAATATTATGTAATTAACAGGTCATCAATTTACCACTTTTTCTTAATTTTTTATTAATGTTTTCTAGCATTATTTTATAGTGTAAAAACATAAAAAGTACAAATACAGTTTTATAATTTTATGAATGAAAATGTATATTTTTTTGGTATTACAAACTAAAATAAAATTTTAAAATTTCAAAGATGCAAAAAAATATTTTTTACTTAAAACTCATTATTTTATCAATTTCAGAATATAAATATGTTTTTTTGTTTTTCTTAGTTGAAAAATCTCAGTTATTTTTTAATTAAAAAAATCCATATTTATTATTTATATTTTCCACGTTATTTTACATATATATATATATATATATAATATATAACATGACACATCATTGTTATTAACATATTAACCTGTAAATTACATAGTATTAGAACAACAAATAATACTTTAATGACTTTAAAATGACAAAAAAAAACTTTTAATAAAAATAGTTAACAAACCTGGGGAATAAAACTTATCCATCTTTTAGTTTTTTTTTTTTTTTTTAAAAAGCAATAAACAGTTCGTACATCAATCATACTATCTAACTAGTTAAGGAGAAAATTTACCACCGAAAAAAACCATACTCATCCAAGAGCAATTGCTTATTAAGAAAATCAAACCCAAGATAATTTATAAGAGAAATCAAAGGATACCATTACATTAAAAACTCTTTGGCTATTCATCTAGATATTCAAACATATTAACCCCAACATGAATTTTGATCTGGATTTGATTTTCTGGCAAACGAGCATTTTTTTATCTTTAAAACGAGTATAATATTTTTTTAAAAAAATTTAAAAAAATGTTTTCCTCCACCTTATATATTTTTAATGCGTCATTGTGTCGTTTTGTTATTGTGTATTTTTTTTGTGATTGTTTTTTTGTTCATCGTTGTGTCATATCTGAACGTAAAATACAACTATGAGTATATTACACAATAACCTAAACGTAAGACACAATGACCTGAACGTAAGACACAATGATTATATATTACACAATGTTTTGAAGATAAAATACAATGATTAATATATTACACAATGATTGTTGTCTAAACATAGTGTCGTTGTGTCATATCCGTTTTTATCTGTGATGCACATATTACACAATGGTTAGGTTAAGTCAAAATTTTTAGAAACAATAGTTATAAACATAACTGTGTTTTGGGTCATTGTGTCTAAACATAGTGGCATTGTGTCATATATGTTGTCATCTATGATGTACGTATAACACAATGTTTAGGTTAGATCAAAATTTTTAGAAACAATGGTTATAGACATTATTGTGTTTTGGGTCATTGTGTCTAAACATAGTGTCATGTCATATTTGTTGTCATCTGTGATGCACGTATAACATAATGGTTATGTTATGTCAAAATTTTTAGAAACAATGGTTATAGACATCATTGTGTTTTCGGTCATTGTGTCTAAACATAGTGTCTATTGTGTCATATCTGTTGTCATCTGTGATGCACGTATTGCATAATGGTTATCAGTAAAACTCATAAAAACACAATATACAATAATACATATTATTGAACACAACACAATAGGCACAATAATGATACATAATACACAACAATCATGTTTGTTGTGAATAATTTCATTAGGCGTTATAATCAATAGACATAAAAAATCATTCATTATACATAAATTGGAAACAAATAACATATATATAACGCAACCAACAATAACATGCATAAAAACACAATGAAATAAAGTAATTAAGTATGTTTCTAACTATAAAGAATATTATTAACTAAACAAAGTTTTATAAATAGCAATATTGTCTAATGATTGTAATCAAATAATTTATTATTCTTCCATTTATGTTGTTCTTACTTTAAATTTCATTTGAATAATCAAGTATCATAAAACTAATAAAATTTCTTCCTAAAATACCCTCTCTTGAAAATTAATCACATGTTTAATCCAATGGCCAATATTGCTTCTCACAAATCTCACCATTTTTACTTGATCTTAATCCTATATATATATAATAAATAATTAAAAGCATTGCAACACATTTGATCTAAGACATAAAATAATAAAACTTACAAGCTTAAGGTGTCACAACCCAACCGACGACGGAATACGTTAGAGTGCAAGTTCGACTTCTATAATAAATCTATAATAAAAATATATTAGTTATAATCTATAATAAAAAATAAGTATCAATAATTAAATAAGAGAAATAGACGATAAAATCAAACGGTAGATGAACGTAATGCTCGTAATTTCCTTCTAGACTTAGCTGCTATTGAAGCTTCATCTACAAATGGATAAGACTTCGGTCTGATTGTACAAAAGTTTTTGAACTAAAAAGGGGAGCAATAGGTTACCTCTTGTTTTATCAAGAGGGTGTTATTGCTCTTTTTTTTATTTAGTACTATTTGTCTTAAATATTTTTTTTAAATAACAAGGAATTTTTATAGTTTGGCTAGATTTGCGTGTTTTTTATTTTTATTTATTTATATTATAGGTTTCTATATAATATATTTTTCCCAATCTTTTAGATGTTTTTTATGAATGTCAACTAAGTTTCGTAAGTAAATTGCTCTCGGTTGTTCAATCATTTGAACACAAGAGTTATTCTTTAATAAGTGATCACTATGAGTCAGGCTCAATAAAATGTGATCAATCCTTTTTCTGTCCTTAAGGTGGAGAACTGAGCCAAGAATTTTCTTTTTTCATCATCAATCGAATCACTGTTTGCAACCCAGGATTCTATTTTATCATCAATCCAGTCCCCGTTTATGTTTTTTTCTTTTTCTTATCAATGAACATCTTTATTAGTTATATTGGTTCTATTTCCTATTTTTTATGAAAAGAATGAATCTTTTATCGAAGGATAAAAAAAACCGAATCTCCTGCGGGAATGATTTGGAAGAGCCAAAACCAAAAAATAGTAGTATTTGCTAGCAACAACATAATAGAGGCAGTCAATCAATATAGGTTGATTCGAAATATGATCCAAATCCAACATAGCACCCATAAGTACATAAGAAATGTATTGAATCGATTCTTTTTAATATATAGATCCGGCCGTAACTTCGAATATGGAATTCAAATGGATCAAATAAGAAAGGATACTCGGAATCATAGAACTCTAATGAAATATAGATTGGTTCGATCCTCTTTTTTTTCTCGAGCCAAGAGATCTATGAATCGGGATCCTGATGCATATAGATACAAATGGTCCACTGGGAGCAATAATTTCTAGGAGCATTAAGAACATTTCATTTCTGAGCAAAAGAGTCGTTTTCAAGTAGTGTTCGATCAATTACGTATTTATCCATTTTCGATTGATTGGTCTGCTATTTTGGGGTCAATCTATTAGGAACTAGGTTAGTACCCCGTGTATTACATGGGTTGATCATCAATGAAAATAATTATTGTATTTTTTTCAAACTCTAATTTTTTCAATATATGTTTGTTTCCTTAAACATTTTTTTTTAAATATTGTTTTTAAAAAAATGTATATTTTATAATATATTGGTTTTCTAAAATGTGCTTTTTTAATATTAACTAGTTTTATCCGGCTCGCGCGTTGCGCAGAGGTATGGATTTGGTTGTGTTAGTTGCAAAATCATAGTTCATTAAGAGCGAGTGTTGTTGCCTATATTAGTTAAAAAAAATCTAATTCATGTTACATTGTCTAATTGTTTTAGTTACAGAAGTTGAGATACAATACTAACCTTCTTTTTCTGGTTTCAGGCAAGTTGCTAATTCTTCTGAATCCAAGGACGAAAACTCCTGAATTAGAAGAAGCAACTAATTATGTCCGCTCAATCCATTGCTTCTTCTTTTATGTTAGACAAACAGAATTTCAGGTGCATATTCCATTTGCGCAACTTCCGTTCCCTTTTCTTTTTGTTTGATATGTTCCAGAGCAGTCATAACTATCAGGGGTGTGTAAATGAGTTGAGTTAATTCCTCCCCTCTCATACCTACTTCAATGAACAGTCAACTGTAAAAATAAAATCAAAATAAAAAAATACTCTTCTACATGTAAAGAAAGAAAGCTGAAGTTAGCAAGAGCCTCACAACCAATATACACACAGCCACTTAATCATACCAATTTAAACATAAACAAACTCACGATGTATGAAATTATCATGCTTTCATATGAAATTAATATGTTTATATCAAAGTAAACACTTATCCTTTAGATTAAAATTAAATTCATACACACACAATATTCAATCCATCAAACACACAATAATTAAATATGTATCCACACACAGAAAATACTTAATTCACCAAACACATGTGCAAAACACATAAGATCAAACATACTTGGACAACATCATTCTACCACATGGAAAAACAAATAAAATGGCACAATGGTAACAAATTATAAAAAGGGAAACCATTGATTTGATAAGCATTTTTTTGTAATTCAGGGAGCAACTAATAAAATTCAAAGTTATGATTAGATAGTAACGTACGTGATTGACATACCTATTATGGAAGGAACTTTTTAAACAACACAAAGCACTTGTTAAGTCCTACAATAACACATGCTGCAAAGTAAAAAAATATTTGTTTATCAACTAAAAAATAAATTGTAGCAACTTTCTTCTTATGTTTAATTGAAACTTAAAATGTAACATAAATCAAATGAACTCTAAACAGCTGAAGATCATAAATTACAATTTCTTGCTCCGTGAGGATCAAGGCACCAACTATAATCAAGTCCGGAATATTTCAAACAACTTTCAAGTCTTTAAATGATCATAATTAGCCAAACACTAAAAGTTTTTTTTTTCCAAATTAGTGTTATAATTTTGATTATTCCATAATACATAATCTCCTTAAAAATACTTTTTACATAATAATTACCCCTTAATATGCCTGGCAAAATGGGCGGGTTGGGTAACGGGTCAGAACGGGTTCGAGTCAGGATGAGTGCATGTCAGAATGGGTTTTAAGCAAAATCAATTCGGGTCTAAATGGCTTGTTCTCAAAAAAACATCAATTTAATTGAACTTTAGATGTGTCATAAGTAAATAAATAGTCCATTTGGATCATTTTTATTGATTTTCTCATCAAATATGTATTTAATCATTCTTAAATGTTTGAATCCATTGTATTTACATACTTTTTTGGTTACCCATCTTGACCCGCATTGTGTTCAAGTGTTACCCATCTCAACCCATCCAATATTATGATGTCACCCATTTCAACCCATTATACTACAATTGTTTACCCAAACCAACCCATTTCCTTTGACATGGGTAACAATTGCCACCTCTACCCCTTAACTAAAAGTGTAACAATTTTTTATCGGGAGAGAAATATTTATCCCTTAAACAGCTGAAGATCACAAGTTTCAATTTCTAACTGTAAGAATCAAAGGCACCTACTAAAATCAAGTTCTGAATGTTTTAAGCAACTTTCAAGTTTTTACCAAAAACCGCTAAAAATGAAAATCAATAGCTGAACGAAATGGACCTTATTGACGGAAGCATCGGCGTGTACAACTGGAGCAGGTAAAATCCACGCAGACAAAATCCACTGAGCTATCAGAGACGAAGATTAGGACTCCTCCAAATCAACCTGCTTGTAGAATCAGAGGCGTTTAGATGGTAACCAAGATAAGGGAGAACGAAGTAAAATTCAAAATAATTTCAACAGCTTCTTACCTGTTTGTTCAAGATTTCAAAAAAAGAAGGGGCTAGAGAAGAAAGGAGAAATAGAGACGAATCTGAGGTTGTCGATGAGCACCAGTTCTTGACTTCTAGCTAAGGAACCGCATGGTTGGTGGTGGTGGCGTAGGCGGAGACGGGTCTGGTAGTGAAGATACATTTAGGTGGTGTTTGTTTTTTCAGAGGTAAAACGTCTGCGATCTACGGACTACATCTGCAAACCTCTTTTGCAGAAGAGGTGGACCAAACCCCTGCAAGAAGAGTGTTTGAGGGTATTTGTTTTCTCAACCTCTTCCCAACTCCACCGTCCCCCAACCCCACTATCTTGCTCAACCCTACCGTCGACCTGTTCTTGAGCCACCACCGTCCACCACTATCACCATCACCTCAATCGAAGGAACCAGGGGCGATGACCGAATGAACCAGGGGCGAGCCCTAACCTCGATCGAGCCTTCGTGGACCAAACCCCTCCCGTCGATCGAGCCCTAACCTCGATCGAGCCCTCGTTCTAAAACCTGAACGATCTAACCCTAACCTGCAATCTCAAACGAAGGAACCCTCGATCGGTGGTTGCTTGAGGCGGAATCACGAACGAAGGAACCCTTGATCGAACGGCAGTGGAGGAAACGAAGTAGGTCGAAGACGGCGGTGGAGTACGGCGGTCGAAGGCATGGAGGAGATCGGCGATGGCGATGGTGGTGGAGTAGGGCGGCGACGGCTACGGCGGTGGAGTATGGCGGCGACGGCGAGCAAGGCGGTGGAGGAGTTCGGCCGAAGGGATGAAAATGGGGGAGTAGGCTGGAAGAGGTTTGAAGATATGGGAAGAGGTTGGTTCACGTCTGCGCCAAGAAGAGGACGCGCAGACGTTTTTTAATGAAATGTTTTCGAGAAAACAAACAGTCTAACCTCTTCCCGCGTCTGCGCGGCGCAGACATAAGAGGTTAGAAGATGTTTTTTTTAAAAAACAAACACCCCCTTCGGGTTGTTGGATGTTGATGGGTGTATGGTATGGTGTTTTGAGAGGGTATGGAGAAGTACAGAGACATGTAAAAGCTAGCTGTGGTTAAATCTCAAAAACAAAAAAAGGGTTCTATTTTCCATTGAAAAAAACATATCCTTACTATTCATTACCCATTCTATTTTTAATATATATATAATACATTTTTAATGTATTAAAAATTATTTTTCTTGATTTAAAAAATGTATAAAAAGTATATATATATATATATAATATTATTATCTAATATGATATCTATTCAATAGAAGAAATAGACGGAAAATCAAAGTTGAGGTGTTAATAGAACGCGCCATGTGTCGCTCAAAACCTTGATTTATTATAATAGATTAACCTCTAGTTAAATTCAAGAAAAGTTTAAAAGTACAAATGCAATAGGTGTATATAAACATCTTGTCTAGGCCTGTAAACGATCCGAACAGTTCATGAACTGTTCGGTAAGAAGTTCGTTTATGTTCGTTTATTTAATAAATGAACGAACACGAACATAAAATTTGTGTTCGTTTAATTAAATGAACGAACATGAACACACCTTGTGTTCGTTTATTTATGTTCATGAACAGTTCGGTTATGTTCGTTTATTTACGTTCGTGTTCGTTTATGTTCGTTAACTATGTAATGTTAGTTTTTTTTGGTTAACTGACTAATTTACGAATAATATGTATTTACATTTAAGAGACTTGTCATTTGTGCTTGTTTACACTTGTTCAATTGTGTTCGTTTATGTTTGTTCAATAGTGTTCATGTTCGTTTATGATTGTTCAATAGTGTTCATGTTCGTTTATGATTGTTCAATGGTGTTAAAACAATGTCCATTTATGTTTGTTCGTTTATTTTAGTTCGTTTATATTCATGAACAATTCGTTTAATTTATTAATAAACGAACACAAACGAACATGAACATATTCATTTTCTTAATAAACGAACACGAACACAAAATTCATGTTCATTAAGATGTTCGTGTTCGTGTTCGTGTTCGGTTAAGTTTAAATGAACGAACACGAACATGCCTGTGTTCGTGTTCGTTCGGTTCGTATACAGGCCTAATCTTGTCTCAATCGACAAGAACCATGTTAATCAAGTAGTTAAATTCAAGGATCTCTCGTTGATTGAGCAATGTATGATATTTCGAATCCTCATTACTAATGGAATCAAAATAATCTCTGAATTGATCAGAAGATCCTTTCAATTGGCTAGAAACCCTTGAACGAAATTAGATCTCGTGAAATCATATTGAATATTTGACGATACATTCCGTACCTTGCAAAAAAACCGATCCTTGTTTACCAACCACACATTGTCTAACCAAATCAAATTCTCTCTCAATACGTTCCTCAAAAAATCCGGATTCTTCCCCGAACTAACGAAGAGCAAACCCTCACATTGGGAATATTCAAAAATACTCTCAAATTCACTCTCTCTCTCTCTCTCTCTCTCTCTCTCCATATATATATATATATATATATATATATATATATATATATATAAAGCTTGCATTACAACTTTCTAGAATTAGGAAATTTTTCTGTCAATTTATCTGATATCGTTAAATTTATAAAATTTCTCAAAACAAAAACATCATCCATAAGTCACATTGTAAGTAACTAATCACCCCCAAATGAATTGAATTTTACACAATACAGCACAACTGATCTTGTGCAAATGCTGAATGGTGTTAACCACCATCATCACCACCCACATAAAACCCTTCGAGATCACAACGGTGATGGAAACAAACCAAACGAGAAGGCGTCGAGATCATCTAATGGCAGAAGAGCTTGATTACAGAATCAGCCCCTGCAGTGAACAACCATGGCTGCCTCGGGTGGAACTTGCAATCCAACACACCTAAACCAACATCAACACCCATAATTACATATATATATATACAACAAACGTACCCAGTTAAATCCCACTTGAAGTGGGGTTTGGTGGGGGAGAGATAAAGACACACCTTACCCCTATCCAAATAAGTAGAGAGGCTGCTTCGTGAGAGTCACCCGGCTCATATATATAGGGCAAAGATCAAATAAACTTTATTTTGCCTAACAAGGCTAAAAAGAATTTTTAAAATCTCTAGACCCAAACGAATTCCGATTGAACTCATTTCGTTGGCATTGGAACCGTCTCATCAAATCCAACAATATTTGATTTTTGGTTTTAGCTTTAACAACTAGTTTTAAAGTTTGGATTTTAGGGCATTTTTTTTAGCTTTTAGGTTTAGAGTTTGTTTATATAATTTTGGTTTTATGATAAGTGTTTATTGTTTATGATTTAAGGTTTAGGTTTTAGGAAATTACAAGCCAGTTCCAATGATGTAAAAATGAATTCAATCGGAGTTTGTTCGGGTCAGTTTTCGAGTTTTCAAAAATCTTTCTTAGTCTTTTTAGGCAAAAAAGACTTTTTAGGAGAACCTTCCCCTATATATATATATATATATATATATATATTAAAAAACAACTGTCAATGAATAGTGTTTTATTTCTTAATCCTCAGTTCTACAAAATGGTATGTTCTTATATTTTAATGCGAGGTTGCGATTAATTTTATGACGAGACATGCTTTAGGTTTGTGTTATATATATAAAACCAAGTATATAAAGAATACATTTTGACTATTATACATAAAGGAGCCACAAATCTTTTGACAAATTAATATTTAACAACTTAACTTGCTAATTATAAGTATAAAATTTTTTCTTTTATGTGCTTTTTTTTTGCTTTTCTTAAATTTAGGTTTAATTTTATCTTTTATTAATGTCATTTTATTATTTCAGCTTTTGCATTCGAGTTTTTAAACATTCGATTTTATGATGGGCATGCTATCGGATTTTATCACAAAGTGACACTCTTTTTGTGATAGGTACACTATCGGGTTTTAGAGCGAAGTAAGACTTACTCTTATGATAAAATACGCTTAAAGGTTTTACTACGACAGTCATCACGACGTGTTTTTATGTGTTTTGATTCAAGATTGTGTTTCTGCCGCAGCAGCGTGCGGCGTTTGCGATTAGCTAGTTTATGTTCAATATAAAAAAGTTTCTTTTTTAATCAAAAAAACTATGATTATATTTATGTTAAAAATGTATGCATGTATGCTAGGAACCAACCTCTTCCGTTTACGCTTGTATGGCCATGAAGAATCTCCAAAGGAACGATTAGAGGGTTCTGGTTTAAATCTGAATACACCATCCCATGGAACACATACGCGGTGCAATCATCTGAAGATGATGCAAACAACGGGTAGTTGCGATGATAGGCCACGCTCGTTATGTCCTTTGGATGAGATCTGCATTAACAAAAAAGAATCTGAAAATCTGTTCAACACTTCAGAGAATAATAGCAATTACATACTTGAGAATTTTGTATGGTTTTGATGAAAGATCCATGTCAAACCAACATAATTTTCCATCCTTGCTTCCCACAATAACGTTGTCACCTGAATTGAAACACAACGCGGCCATCATTGTTTTATTTGTTTAATTACAAAACGAGAATAATAAACCAAGGGAGAACATGTAGATGTAGTCATTAAACATACCACCAGGATGAACGGAAACAGATGAGATTTCACGCACCCCGGCTTCAAGCTTCTTGATGAACTTTTTCTTCACGAGATCATAAACACGAACATTCTTTTTTGTTGATACAAAAAAGATTGATCGTGTAGGATGAAAAGTTGAAGACACAGGGAGACCATGCAGCTTGAATGGTAATCTTTGGGTAAGTTTCTTGGAGAGCAAGTGTATTAATACAGCTTTTGATTCACGTAAGCAAGTAAGTCAAAGATGTAACAATCAAATTATCAACAGGTTGGTTTAAAAACGTAGTACAAGGTCAGCTTAAAAGAAGACGTGTCCACACCGCCTAGAGACCGCTTCTAGCTCATACCTCCACCTAAGTCATCTTAAAAGCAAATATAATATTACTGAAATCATATTTGCAAGGTTATTTGTGGGGTCTAAGGAGGGTAAAATGTAGACAAACCATACCTCTGTCCTGAGGGAAAGAGAGGTTGCTAACAAACAGACTAACAAACACAATTATGTATAATCAAGTAAAATACAAAAATATAAGGAGTTACTAATTTAAGCAAAAATGATAGCATGATTAATGGCAATGTCGTTCATAAGACATAATATCATAGAGCAAGTACATGTATATCATGTACAGTAGAGAGAGTTCTCTAAAAAAAATGAGATAATAATCTAAACCCCTAAGACACCATTATTCTACATCTATGCCAACTATTTATAAAAGCAATAAGATCTTTTGGACAAAATATGTTTCTGGTGAACCCACTGTTCCAACCCGTGCCAAAAAAAATATTTTTTTCCTTGACTGCATTTCCACCTCTTAAGATAACTAATGAAAATGTGCAAGCAAACAAAATATAAACTGATAAATAAGAAGGATATCTGCAGGCATGACGGTAGAGAAATAGTCTCCTTTTCTATGCCATTCCACTGAAGAAACAGTCTGCAATAACACAAAAAAAAAAAAACATGTGAAGAAATTTCGATCTAACTTAAGTTCACCCTTATAAATTCACTTAAAAATGAAGTGAGATGATAAATATCACAAAAGTACCTTAAAGTGTTTGATCTTAATTCCCTCATATTTATCATACTGAGACCAGCTTACACTAGCAGTTTCTATAAACCAAAAAAGTTAAACAGTGATCAATAAATGTCAATTTCATCTTAAAGCAGAAAAAAATACCAACCAGAGTCATCTGGGGCAGAGGGAGTTTCCACACGCAAAAGATCTGCAATTGTCTTATTTTCTTCTTTTTCGAGCCCAGTGTTCAAAACAAGAACATCTTGTCCCCTTCAAATATGTGATCAAACAATTATTCAGTTTTTAGATATATACAACCGAAAAACAATTGGTGAATTGATCCATTGGTCTTACATGGAGACTGCCAAAATAGGAAGCTCAGGTAAAGGATTCCATGAAACATGTTGCACAGATTCACCAAGTTCCCAAATTTTTATACATCTACCAGTTTCGACCTCCCAGATACGAACTGTTCCGTCATGTGAGCCTAAGTTGATCATCAAAACAAGTTAGACATGGACCCAAAGCATGCCAATGAACTAAGAAAGGTCAAAATATTTATTAAAAAATATTACCAGAAACAATATGCTGCCCGGATGGGTCAGTACCAATTGATACAACTGGACCCTTATGACCTTTATACTCGAGATAACACGTTGTCGGGTATGGTTTAAGATCTTTGCGACTCGGAAGCTTTGGTTTTAAAGACTCAGGATCGATATTGATCTAAAATATCAATATAGATTAATGTCAAATCAAGTTGATGTAAATATCATAGAAAGTTGCATAAAATTTATTGAGGAAATTAACAGGTACTTGTGCAACACTTACTCGCTTCTTTCTTGCCCTAGGGCACAAGTACAAATCCAAACATCGATCAAAGCTTTCCCGGACACTCTTTTCATAAGCTGGAACACTTCTCAAAGATGCAAACCTACAATATTGACAGACATAGACATGTTAGCATCTTCATATTAAACTAAGCAAAAAATCAAAAACTGGGAATCAAAATTACTATTGTGATTACCGCTTTGGAATGAACTTAGGTCGGTCCTCTTCAAACATAAGCTGATATGCACTAATCTCTTCCTGTGTTGGAATGTATTCCAGAGAAGGATTATAAGATTCCTCATGCCCTGCAAATAAACAGTTGGATCGTAGAAATTTTGTTTGTAAAAAGTCAATCAGTACAGATTGAAAAAGTAGCAAGTCAAACCTGGTAATTTAGGTTTGGGTGCAGGTATGTATGATAATCCATGCCCTGATTTTTCAGTTTCATCACCCCATAAGTTATAAAAACGAGGTTCTTCTTTTGGCTTGTCAAACTTTATAAGCCCCTTTCTAATTGCCCTAATATACTTAACAACCTAATAAAAAAAACAATCATAAGATGAGCATTTATTTTAAAAATAAACTTACCATAACTTGGGATATTTGATAGAGATAATAGTAATTGGTATCTAACTTCCTTTATGAAGATGTGATATGAATTTATATTTATCTTATTATCTCTTCCGCAATGTCAAGATTAGAAGCAGCAAAGCATGGAAGTATTTACCTTTTTGGCTTCCCATTTTGAAGGAATAAAACGCCTTTTGGGTTCTGGGGCATTTGAGAGTGGATGCTTAGCACCATCCCAGGCAAACCAATCAACATAAGGCTGCAGAAATGGCAAAAGAAAAAGAAAAAATAGAATTAACCATAAAAAACAATAGATGCCAATAAAAAAATATAGATCCTATTAAAATCATTCATTGTACTTTGACATGAACATAACAAAAAGGAACTAACCGCATGTGGATCAAAATCAGCATGAGGTGCCTTTCCTTTCAACATTCTACGAATAAGCTTAGTTTCTTCTTTAGTGAGTTCTACTTCCTCGTCTTCAATGTCATCAAAGATCTTGCGCCTAAAAAAAATAAAACAAAATGAATAACTGCAACTTAACCAACAATGCATATAATCACTCATAAACATCAATCATCTTGGCAAGCAAAGTCATTTACTTGCCCAATCTTAGTTCTCAGTTGTATGTAATTTAGTTATTTAATATTGTCTTGGTATGTTTAGCCTATAAACTTTCTAGATTAAAGAAAGAACCATTTATGAAGTACAAGCAAACAAGTTTGAGATAGTAAAAGGTTAATAGCTTAGTTAAATAATTCTCCAACCCACCAACTATTTGCATCATCAGTTCTGGCTAGAAAAGAATCCAGTTTATCCACTCTTTCTTTTTTCTTGATTTTCTTTCCAGCAATATCATATCCAATATGTTCCTCGTCTTTGTACCACTCTAAAGGAACATCCCCAATGGTGTTGCGCGGACCAACCTATAACATAAAGTGTATCAGCAATAACTATATAAGCAATTTCCCCATGAATGATGAACCTAAAATGACTTAGCTCATGAACCGTTATTATACATCTAAAATACTTTTGATAGGTCTACCAAAGTACATGCAAAAACTAAAAGTACAGACCTCATCTTCTGATGAATCACTCTCATCTACCACTTCACGAGAATCATCACTTGCACTTTGATCTCCTTTGTTATGAGTATCAACTCCATCACTCAATCCACCTTCATTGCTTGGGTTCTCACCATCCTGGTACTATAACAATAGAGATAAATAAATTAGGACAAGTATAACTTTGAGTTTATTTAGTGCATAGTTTACCACATACTTGCATTTAAAAAGACTGCAAATTTCATAAATTGTCAACTTTATTAGTGTGACAGGAAAAAGAAAATGCAACTTTGTAAATATAGAGGTAACTGAATCACAAATTTACGCATGTCACATATTGCTGGTGTTTTCTTCTGAAGTTTAGACAAGAACCGGTTAATTTTGGCTGGAGTGCAATGAAAAAACCCCAAGGAAAATATCTTTTTTATAACCGTGGGAACCCACTTGCGTAATCAACCCCCAGGTTCCCCCAATACCCGACTAACCGAGAGAAACAGGTAACGCACGGTCTCAATCAAATGGGTCGGTGGCCTCCAAGGAAAATTACTCCAAGTGGGATTGAACTTGAGACC
Source organism: Mikania micrantha (assembly GCA_009363875.1). Classification (NCBI taxonomy): domain Eukaryota; kingdom Viridiplantae; phylum Streptophyta; class Magnoliopsida; order Asterales; family Asteraceae; genus Mikania; species Mikania micrantha. The sequence continues at coordinate 56,350,426 of CM018696.1, forward strand.
TTTAGGTTGTCTCTCCTCCACTCTAACCACTACACCACTCCCTTGGAGGTTAAAGAAAATATCTTTTCGGTTCACAAAACAGGTAATTACCATGTACCTCATCTTCTGAGAATTCACTCTCTTCAGAGCCTGATCCTGAGTCTAGTTCTGAATCCGAATTCCTTCTAGAGTCATCGCCCTCAGATAAGCTCTGGGAACCAGACAGACAATGTTAACATACAACAAATTGAAACTCGTAATACAAATCTTGCAAATTGATGGAAGCTTCAAGGTGCAAATATCAAGGGATGAAGCTGAACTAAAAAGCATTCATTCTAACTTTCATTTGAAAACATTTTAAAGACAATGCTAATCAACAGAGTTCTAGTAAATTAAACATGTTTATGGTTGGCTTCATTAACTAGAATATTACGTTCTTACATCAATTATCAAATGCAGTACAATTCCTTTAATCCTCTACAACCATGAACTCTAATTATAAACATGAATTGCTCGAAATCAAAATACGGACGTACCTCGTAATCGTCATCAGAAACAACAGGACTTTCTATACTACCGTCTTCAGAGCCACTAGAAACTTCATTTTCATTTTCATTCACAATAACTTCTTCCTCTACTGGTTTCAAAGCCTTTTCATTCAGTTTCTTCCCTTGCTTCTTCATCTTCGATGTTCACTACCTGTGTTAACCGACAGAAATCAGAAAGCAAAAGTGTTACATTGTGTTCAAAACTTTGCTACTAGAACAAAATATATCAAATTTAATGCAGATAACGTGTTAAAACTACCTATATAAATTATAACAGTTATCACCGGAGCTCCGGCGATCTCCGAAAATCGAAAGACAGAGGAGTTGCCGGCGGACGGTACGGAGGAAGCGAAGGTGAAGCAGGGTTTTAGACGCAACCGCCAGAAAAGCCCTAAAAATTTCCATTTATTTGGTGAAGAGATTAACAAATATTTACTTTCTAGCCCCCAAAGTCACGTAATTTTATTTTCAGCCACAAAACAGGGTGGTGTTGTACTGTGGTTCACTTGTTCCAACCTAAATGGTGCGTAATACAATTTTATATTCAAAGTTTTTTAAGAGCAAATTTGAGCTTTGGTCCAAATTGATACTTATATCCAAAAGATTTTAAATTTATAAATCATCTTAATTTATTTTCTTTAATTATTATTATTCATAAAGTTCACATCGTCTAAATGATCTTTTATGTACAGTTTCATATGTGTCTTTCATGTAAAAACATTTTCATCTTTTCATGTTCAACTACCGCTAATATTCCTAACCCTATCTTGAATTCTTTTCCTTACTCATCATAATAATAATGAAGAATTCAAAATAATGATATAAACCAACCTTCGATTTTAAAAAAGATTTTGATATATAATAGCAATTTGATTTTAAGAACAATCCCTCATGAAAATGTAGGGTTAGTGTTTGTTAATTTTTGTATCATAGGTTCCTAAGTCATCTATTCACAAACACAATATTTACATTAGTGGTGCGCATGAAACCGAAAAAACCGACCCAAAAATTGAAAAATTCAAACCGATATAATCGAATCCAAATATAAACCGACAAGTTAGGTATAAGTTTTCTAAAAAAAACGAATGTTTGGGTCACTACTAGAAAAAAGGATTTTTGCTACCAAAATTTGCGACTAAATAAAATTTATCGAAAATTGTATTACATTTGCAACAATTTTTAGTCAGAAAAAAATCCTAAATTTTATGTCTAGTTTGTGTTAAATTAACGACACAATTTAAAAAACACTCAATTTTATCGCAAATGCGTTATAATTTTGCGACATGTTTCCAACAAAATGTGATTTATATTAGTTATTTAAACTATGTGTCGTGTCTGTAAACATTATTTTTTATTTTTATTTCTATATTTATTCAAATAAAAAATAACAACAATTATCATGAAACGTATATTTAAAAAATAATTCGAATTTTGTGTTGCTAGTTTGCGACACATTTTTGACAAAATGCAATTTATTTAAATTAATTAAAATATGTGTTGCTAAACAATTTTTTATTTATTTTTTTATATTTACCATATAAGAAAAAAACCCAATGCGCCGTAAATTTGTCAAAACATATATGATAAAATGAAAATATGCGTAGCAAATGTGTAGCAGCTTGCTACACATTTTCTACGTACTTACCATCGGATAGAATTTGTCCTCACTATTTTGAGTCTTAAACATTATTTTTTGTCCAAGTTTTGTACAACTTCGTTATTAGTGAAATACTTTTATCTCAAAAACTTATATTTATACTAAAGTTATGTTTGTAAATGTGTACCGTTAAAAGTCAGTATTATGGTACCCTATAAAGATAATGGTGCGCACACACATATCCATGAGTATAATTTGTATAATTTGGTGAAATAAAAGTATATCATGTATAATGAAGTTGTATAAAAGAGTAAAAGACGGATAAGAAAAGACGACGTTTGAACATTGAGCAAGTGTGTCACAAAGGTAATATTGTTTTGATTATTAAATTTATAAGTGTTGCTAATTTGTTACAAATATATAAAAGAAAATTATTATGAGTTGCAAATGTGTCACAAAATAAAAATTATTTCGCTTAAAATTTGTAAGTGTTGCTAATTTGTTGCAAACCTACAAAAAGGAAATTATTTTTTGTTGAAAATGTGTTGCAAATAAAAAAATTATTTCATTTACAAAAATTAGTAAGCGTTGTTAATCTATCGTAAACTTGTGAAAAGAAAATTATTTTGAGTTGCAAATGTGTAGCAAACAAAAATAAAATAAAATCCATCAGGTCACAAATATGTCGCTAAAAAAATCAAACCTTGTCAAAAATTTGTTGCAAAATAAAACGTGCAATTACGTTAATATTTATAATAATTTTTCAAAGATAGTTAACAAGAAAAATATAATTAGGAGTGTGCGTAGCAAATGTGTAGGAGCTTTGCGACGCACTTTGTTTGTCGCAAAATTGTTGCAAATTGTGTCACAAATTTGTAACAAAGCTTTTCCGAGAAGTGTTTTTGCCTAAAAAATTGATGGTAAATGTGTCGCAAAATCTAGTTTGCAACACATTTGCTACAAAATCGAGCGTCGCAAATTTATATTTTTTCTAGTAGCGGGTTGGGTTTGGTTTTACCTAAACTAAAAATAAAAAAAAACCGAATACATGGTATGTATGTATGTATGTATGTATTACCTTTCAAAATTTTCAATAATTTATAAACCGTATATTTTTATTTCACTCGGTTTGATACCAAAAGTCATATAAAAGTTGTGTATTTTATTATTTTTCTAATATTATGATACTAAAAACACAAATGATTTTTACTAAATTTTAATATTTTTGTATATAATTTTAAATGTTAAATAGGGTAAGTTTTTAGTACAAATATAACATTTTAACTTGTTTTTTATAAATCTAATTTTAGGCCTAGCGGGCGTTGGCCGAGGGACTTTAGGATTTTTCTTATTTCAGAAAGAATATGAGGGTATACTATAGCAACAGGAGAAGTTAGTGACGAGCACTCGAAAAGCAAGATATGTCGGAGAGGCATAGGAATACCGAAACTCAAACCGAAATCAAATGAGTTTTAAAAGATAAAAACTGAACCCAAACGGGTCTAAAAGCCCAAAAACCAAAATTTCGGTTTTGAGTTTGATTAAGCAAAAAAAACGACCCAAACCAACCTATGGACTCCCCTAATTTACATACGTCAAAGTTTCAATTAGGGTGTTCAAACGAAAAAACCGACCAAAACTCGAAAACCGAAAATCCAAATTGAAACAACTGGTTTGGTATAAGCTTTCTAGAAAACCAAAAGTTTGGGTTGGTTTTGGTTTTACCTAAAATAAAAACCGAATAAACCGAATACATGTGTGTGTATGTATGTAGGTATATTACCTTTTAAAAATTTCAATAATTTATAAACCATCAATTTTTTATTTTTATTGGTTCTTGATACCAAATGTCATATAAAAATTGTATCTTTTATATTTTTAGGCTTATGATATCAAACACAAAAATATTTTTTATTATATTTAAATATTTTTGTATATAATTTAAATTTTAAGTAGTGTTGTACTTCAAATATTTTTAGTACAAATAAATATTCTGGTTATTTTTTTTATAAGCCAATTTTTAGGTCCAAGTCAAAAAACCGAAAAACTAAAACCCAAACCGAACCCAATTGGGTTTTAAAAAGATAAAAAACCAAACCAAAACGGGTTTAATTAAGAAACCCAAAAACCGAAATTTTAATTTTGGGTTTGGATTAAGCAAAAATCGACCAAAACCGGCATATTCACACCCCTAGCTTCCATGCATATGGATCCGGGATTCTTATAATTTGAATTATTGGCATGCATTTTTTATGTGCTTAAGCTGACAATGTCACATATAGGATTGATTAAAGTTAAAACTTTGATTATTTGGAGTTTAATACACGCATGCATGTACACATGCATATACTCTCATACATATATGTATATTACGTATATACACATATAACATATACGTATGTATGCGGTATGTATGTGTGTATTCTAAGGATTATTTGCGCCTGAATTGATAATTACACCATTGTATAATAATTCCATTTGTGTCTGAAATTATGAAACAATTGTTAGTTGTTTTGGCATGATGATTCCAAACTTCGTGAACAAAAACAGCTTTGTATACTAAACTTTACTATCCATACATACATATATACTCATCAATGTAAGAACTACTTGTATTAACTTGATAATTTCAGTTATGAGATGGATCCTCAAAATTAAATAGACCATTCATATAAGCCAACTAGAGATGGGTAAAAAAGAAAACAGTTCCAGAATTAGACATGTATAGGCGAACCTCTATATATATATGCGGTTCCAGTTTCTCAAAGAAAATAGAACCGAAACTGGTTTCTAGGAAAAACGGACCCAGAACTGGTCAAAAGCTCGATCCTGACCGGAAGCGCTTTTTAACTTTGTTGACTAGAACTTGTCGATCTCTAATCCCAAATATTAGTTATAGCCATTTCTTCAACGAATAGGATAAATTTACTGTATAAACTCACACAGATACTAGTGTTGTTACCTGTAGACCTAGATTGTGTTTGATTCCAAGTTTGAACCCTTGTAAACATATTCACTCGTTCATATATACTCATTTACCAAGGCCGAACGATGTGCTAATTACAAAAACCGATTAACTTACCTTTTCAAGCGTTTGCTTTCCACATACAGCCTTTTTATACAAACAACCTTTTGTTATTTCCTTCGATGTGGGAGGCATGAAATAATATATCTTTTAACTGATGACATGGCTATGCGTCCGGTTTGTAGAGATGAATCCCAAAGCTGTTAACTTATGTTTTCAACCTATTTGTTTTCCTTCAAACAGTCCTTTTATACACACAAATATTGGCTAGCGAAACCAATTTCCTCTAAACAAATAGGCTTCAGCTTTATTTTAGAAATGAAATTTGACATCTAATATAAGAAACAATTGGTAACTTTCGGATTTTGACCACTTTAAAAACCTCAGGAGGATTGATTATGTTGTTGTGACACCCACTGTCACTTTCATGTCCCCTCACGACATTAACACCAATATTTAATAATTTACGTTAGGTCCCAGTAAAAACTTTCGTGTTTTACACACCTGTAAACATACTGTTTACTCACACCTGTTACAAACAGGTTCACATATGTTTACATACTAAAAAAAAACATTTATTACACAAAAGTTACGCAACTGTTTGGTTATTAAAACTAAAACCATCATGTGAGCCTTCACGTTCGATTTCCGATCACCATCACCGCTCACCTGACTCCTTAGTACCTGTAAACACCACATTTAAAATCACCATTAGTTCGTTAGAACTAAATAAGGTTACCCCACTATTTCACCCAGTGTATTCCATAATATCATATGGATACACTAATGAGGTTCCAAATAAAATTTGACAACAACAGTCAATCACATACAAAACGATTTACTAACGGTTCGTTTTCAACCAAAACCTCATTATACCTCCCATTCATGCACAATCATTATAATTTAATATAACACATGTATAACCCCACAAAACTCCGATTGTGCAACATATTTCACACAAATCACAATTCACAGTTTGACATTTGAATTTCAAATGTCTATCTCCTTATAAATCATCTATTGTTCACACACCTTGTGAATCAATTATATTGGAATTTCAAGTCTTATGTTCACACACCCTGTGAATCAAAACCTGCACATTTCCAATCCACCATTTGTTCACACACCTTGTGAATCTATTTCATTGGAATTACATGTCTTATGTTCACACACCTTGTGAATCAGCATGCACAATTCCAATCCACCAATTGTTCACACACCTTGTGAATCTATTATATTGGAATTACATGTCTTATGTTCACACACATTCTGAATCAGCATGCACAATTCCAATCCACCTATTGTTCACACACCTTGTGAATCTATTATATTGGAATTACATGTTTTATATTCACACACCTTGTGAATCAGTATGCACAATTCCAATTTAACATCTACATATTAGTAGATCACCAAATGTTCACATACCTTGTGAATCATGTGACACTCATAACCACATTCATTTATATCATTCCAATCAACTCAACAAATCATGTATATATATTAAATGCACAATTCTTTGTAGTGTGGACTCACCCAGTCCTTTAACTACAAGTTCAATCAATTAGGTAACTTACCTCGCTTTGGAGAGTTATCAACAATCTCTAACTCTTTCCCAGGCCTTCTAGAACTAGATTCACCTCCTCTTCCTATTATATATTCACATATAACAGGATTTAACAACATGAACACACAACTTGTGTTATTTATATAATCTAATTCATTTGACCTATTTTACTTTTCATATTCAATCAAACCTCTTTGAGGCTTTTATCAACAATCTATGTGTAGAAATTAATCTACACATGTTCTTAATTATATTCAGTTTATCACAACTTTCATATTTTGAAATCCGTTGCTTGACTTCCTTTATTCACGCCTAGTTGTAACTCACACGTATACAACTAGTTTAAATACACCCCACACCCATTCATACTGATTCAAACTCATTTGAATCTCATTTATTAGTGTGTGGCATTTAGAAGTCAAGCTATTACTTATAATTAGCGTATTATGCTAAAATCATTAACTTTCAAGTTTCAAACATTTTATCAACACTTGAACTGGATCTATCATTCCAGAGAATGATCTAAAACCACCATAACCACAATTTAATCATTCCTCTAGTTATCACACTCAATAATATGAGTTTCATAACAACCGGACATCATAACGGATCAAACTCAAATTTCACCGTTAAAACATCTAGTTCTTCGTTTCTAATCATCCCAAATCATCACATAATACTCAAAACTCAATTTAATCCGTATATTATCAAAATCAATGGGATAAAACGAATCATTACCCTTCAAACGGATTTCTGGTTGAAATACAATGATCAGAACTTGCATAAACGACTCCTGGATCAATCCGGATGATCTGGTAGCTTCAAAATGAAGATCAAATGCTAATTTTTCGTCTATGTATGTGTTTATGGTGCACAGGCTCGAGAAGAAGAAAAATTAAATTTTCTTCGTAAAATCCTGATAAAATCAAGAATCTGCTGAACCGCCTCATCCGTCGCGTACCGCGAAGGAGGGCTAAAGAATTCTTAGCGTACCGCGAAGAAATCCAGAACTCTCAGATCTTTTGGTCCTTCGCGTATCGCGAAGAGGGACTCAAAAAGTCTTCGCGTACCGCGAAGCATTCCAAAACATAATTTCTTTATAATTTTCTTTGTTTCGCGATTCCGGACAATCCGTAACTCCGTTTCGCGAACGGTTTTCTTCCACGTTCATAATTTCTCACATACTTTCAATTTTTTTTTATAATCACAATCGTTTTATTGATGATTATTTCAAATGTGATCGATAATTGAAAACCGGTTGTTACAGTTGCTCGATCTAGAAGCCAATCGTATCATATTATTTTTTTTTACTACAATACTATTTTTTGTTAAATCAATTGATTTCTCCACCAAATATTTGGTCCACACAATCCACAGTTTTTAGAATCAACAAGTCTTCAAATCTTTCATTTGAAAAAATTGAAACCCTTCTTATTGAATGATCCTGAGTATGAGTGTTCATGGTCCGGTTCAAAACCGCGAAACCATCCAAACCGGTCAACGATTTAGTTTCATGGTTGGTTTTTTATATCTATAAGGAAATCAATTAGGGTTCTCGCAAGAGAACGCTTCTTCGCCAGACGGTCATGAATGATCGGTAAGACATATTTTCGTTAGCCAATCCAACGACCCTTATTGCCCAACCTGAGAGCGAAAATTTAATGTGCTTCCTTTGTTGACAGACAACATCATTTGAAGCTGATGCATGAGCGGCCTCAACTTTTGCCAACGTCTTCCGAGTTTCATTCGCTTCCTAACTGAGGCATGATAAACGACATTCTCTTTTTATTCCGATTCGCATTTCTTCCAGATTTTAAACTCGGACTCGCAATTTATGTTTTTTTTCTTCGTTTTTGCCTGCATAACTGATTCATCACAGCCTCATGTTTTATTGAGTTTTATCATCATTTTATAACGCTTGGTTTTTAGTCGTAATGGCCTGTTGCCGAGCGCGAGTAACATTTATAGTTTAACTAAATCCACATTATTATTACCGTCAACATCTTTGTCGCATATATATAAAAGATGGAATCGATACAAAAAATTTAGAGGTGGCAATTTTTACCCATGTCAAAGGAAATTGGTTGGTTTGGATAAACAGTTTTAGTATAATGGGTTGAAATGTGTAATATCATAATATTGAATGGGTTGAGATGAGTAACACTTGAACACAATACGGGTCAAGACGGGTAACCAAAAAAGAATGTAAATGTAATGGATTCAAACATTTAAGAATGATTAATAACATATTTAATAAGAAAATCACTAAAAATTATCCAAATGGACTATTTATTTACTTATAACGCATCTAAAGTTAAATTAAATTGATGTTTTTAAAGAACAATCTATATAGACCCGAACTGAAATTGCTTAAAACTTGTTCTGACCCGCACCCATCTTGACCCGAACCCGTTCTGACACGTTACCCAACCCGACCCGACCCGCCTATTTGCCAGGCATAAAAAATTTGAATCCAGAAATGTAAATTAGAATTCTTACTATAGAGAGTCTCTCTTTATGCTATGGATAATGGTAAAATTTACCTCATCTATATGCCCTACAAATACTCATGCTACGAGTGAGATATACACATGTTAAATAAATAAATTTTAAAATTATTTATTTTGAATAAATCATATATTTCTCAAGAATAGTTTTATAAAAATATAAAAAAATATAACTTATATTGTAAACATGTTATTTACTAGATTAATAAAATCATTATTATTTAATAGAAGATAGATAAAAGTATTAGGCCACCCGGAGTGGAACCCGGGAAGGCTTCGGGGTGCACTTCGCCGGATCGGGGAAGAACGGGAACACCGCCCCCCCGGAAATGGGGTGGGGTAAATCGGGGAAGGCTCACCGTAGGGGTGTTCATCGGTTCGGTTTATTCGGCTTTCAAAAATTTTTCCTCATAACCGTTAACCGAACCGAATTCGGGATATGGTTATCCGACCCGATTTCAACCGAATTCAATTCGGTTCGGTTTCGGTTATAACCGAACAAACCGAATTCAACCGAACTAACCGATTAAAAACCAGATAAACCAGTTAAAAACCGAATAAACCGAACCGAATAAACCAAATTCAACCGAATAAACCGAATTTAACCGAATAAACCAAATTCAACCTTATATTATTAATAAAAATAATTAATTTAATTATGAATTCGGTTTAATCGGTTAACCGAATAAACCGAACAAACCGAATTCAAAAAATATCAAAAACCGTTAACCGAACCGAAAACCGAATTCGGAATTTGGATACGGTTAGGAACCGAACCGAAAACCGAATTCAGAATTCGGTTCGGTTTTTTTCGGTTACGGATACGGTTCGGTTATCGGTTTTAAACGGTTTTCGGTTTTTCTGAACACCCCTAGCTCACCGATTGAAGCCGAATTGGAATTGAGGGGTGTCGACCGTTGGGGGGTATTTCGACCGTTGGGAAGTTTATAAAAAAACAAAAAAAAATCTAATTTTTTTCTATTTAAACAACTCCAAAACAATCACAACTCACACTCTTTATCATTATATTCTTTCATTCCACACTCACATTTTATAAAGTTTAAAACAATGGATCCGTTTACGTTTGAGCTTCCCCCATTTGAAAGTAAATCGTCAAGTTCAGAAGAAGACGAGATCAATATCAAACAACGAAACTTTCAGTTTTTGTCAACCATCGTGGCCACGAGTTTAACGAGTCTGCATCCATCGCATCCTCTTCGAGAAGGTATACACAATTTTTTTAGTATAGTTGTTTTTTTATATTTTTTTATTATGTTTTTTACAATATATATGTTACAATATTTTTAAAAGGTATATATGTCGAGACGATAGTGCCGAATCACACAAGAGGCTTGTTGATCATTATTTGAACACCGAAACCAACCCAACATTCACCAACGAATTATTTGAAAGAAAATTTCGTATGCCTAGAGATTTATTTGTGCGTATCGTAGACGATATTGAAATGAATTATCAATACTTTCAAACATCGTTTGATGCAAGAGGTCATCAAAGTTTTACTGCACTTTAAAAGTGCACGTCCGCGATACGACAATTAGCTTACGGTGACGCTCCAGATGCTCTTGATGAATATTTACAAATGTCTGAAAGAACGTCACGTGAAAGCCTCGACCATTTTTGTGACGGTGTTATTTGTTTGTATGCAAAAGAATTTCTTCGAAAACCCACTTACAATGATGTTCAGTTGTTATACCAAGCGCATTTTGAAAGACACAAATTCCCGGGGATGTTGGGAAGTATAGATTGTACGCATTGGGTTTGGAAGAATTGTCCGATTGAATGGCGCGGACAATACACACGGGGTGATTACAAGGTTCCGACGGTGATGCTTGAAGCGGTGGCATCACAAGACACTTGGTTTTGGCATGCTTTCTTTGGACCTCCCGGCTCCAACAATGACCTCAACGTTCTTGATCGTTCGTATGTTTTCAGCAACATACTTGATGGATCAGCCCCAAAGTGCCCGTTTATGGTTAACGGCGTCGAATACAAGCTTGGATATTATCTTGGTGATGGGATTTATCCTAGTTGGGCAACTATAGTGAAATCGTTGCAGCATCCTCCCGAAAATGATTTAAAACGTTGTCGATTCAAGAGAGCACAAGAAGCTGCACGAAAGGATGTTGAAAGAGCTTTTGGTATTTTGAAGGGAAAGTGGAATATATTGCATCGCCCCGCAAAGCAAATGCATCCATGAAGTTTACGAAAAATTATGTATGCTTATATCATTCTACACAATATGATTTTAAAATGGAATGGGTCAGCAATATCACCAGAGCACATAGAGGACCCTCCTAGCGATGAACAGCCTGAAGAAGACATTCTTTATCAGCTACGATCAAGAACAACGCACGAAAACCTTCGAGCCGACCTTATCGAGCATTTGGAGCATTTATCGCAACAATATCACGCCAATAACCCGAATAACTAGTATTTTAAATGTATTTAATCGTTGTTGCTTATTTTTTATAATCGTTGTGGTTTTTTTTCATTTAATGTAATATCTTTTTAATTTAATGTAATATCTTTTTAAATTTTAATGAATCTATTTAATTATTATTATTATTTATTGTTAAAATAATTAATTAAAAATAAGATTTGAAAATGGAGAAAAGTGGGACGACACCATGCAAAATGGGGAAAAAGTGGGGAAAGCTGATGTGGCGCTGATGTGGCAATGGGAGAAAACGGGGAAGCATGGGACGACTCCTAGTGCTCTTAAAATCTATAAAAACCATAGGAGAGAGACAGAAAAACTACTTTTTTGATAACCTATAAAGCTGACACGTGTCACATGAAAATCTTTATTTATTATATAAATAGATAGATTGTTTCTTATGAAGAAGCTTCATCACAGGCGGATGTTGCAAAGAAACTGCAAACATCTTGAAAGCAAACAATGACCAAGGTTCTTGAGATACAACACAACAAAGAAACTAAATGTCAAAAAACTGACCACGTGTTTGTCCTAGAAAAAGCTGAAAACTGACATTGCCGAGCTTGCAACGCTTACAGGCCGAGTTTTGAAAGAAGCTCACACCATCTTGGAGTTTCTTCGTCGAAAATGTAGGTTAAAGGGGACACTAGAACTCCACTACCCCCAATCTGCATGATCATAAAAGGCGAAATGAGATGAGTTAATGCTTTAAATAGACCAAGTTTATATAAGCTAGGCCTGCAGATTGCAATGAAACAGTCCCACATTTGTAAAAGAATTAGAAATTTGTAACCAACATTTTCATTTCTCCTTTCATTCCATATAAATGCAACCTAAGTTGTTTATCCTAACAAGTGAAACGGGTCGAATCAAAGAAAATAGCTATATGTGGATGGGTTGAATGGGTTCAAAGATGCTTAAAGTATACTTAAACGATTATAACCTCCGAATTCGCTTAATTATTAAAAAGGTAAAAAAGTAATATGGTAATAATATAATAATATAATATTAGACATCATATATAAGAAATTAATTATTTATTTTATATACTTGGTTAGAAACTCGTATATTACACACCGTGAATAATGAAGGGCATAAGAAAAAGAGGGTTGAATAAAGAAAATATATATATTTAGAAAGGTGAAATAAGAGAAGCAGGAAAAAGAATCTTGAGCTCAAAAAATTGCAACATATGATGCTGAAACTTACTTATTAGGCATAAATTTAAATGATGACAAATATAAAATTGTGAGTTAACTCAACTCAACCGGTCCACACATTTGAACCCACTACACTAACTGCCAAACCCACCCATCTTGTCACCTCTAGAGATCAGAAATCAAGTCTGTCTAGTTTTTCGACTAGGATAAAAAGAATTTTAACTAATTGTAACCACACAAGTCAAGATTGAGAATCAGATTACATACCGCTCTGAGCTGCTGAACAGATTTGTACAATAACTTTTTGCGTACACAAATGACGATAGCATAAAAATCGGATTTCACCACACCGTCAACTTTGCGAAAAACAGGACTTATAGTTGGTCCCTGCACATATGAAGAAAACAGTCCACATTGAATTTGTACGTTTAGTAATTAATCGAAACACATGCAAATATAATCACCTGAAGCCCAGATAATGATGGTTGACTCAGAATTCTCACAGCAACTTCCTCTGCACTGGTTCCTCTCATGTTGGCAACTACCTGAAATAATTTGCCTACATTAAACATAAAACTCAAAATTCGACCGTTTTCTAGGGACGGAAGGCGATAGATATATAATAAATAAATCTATAAACAAATATCAGCTTACTGTAAACTGATCAAGCGCCCTCAAATGTGCCTCAAATCTTTCAAGAATTTCGTGTGTGATATCCAATAAACCTTTTCGCTGGATCAAGGACTTCTTGCTAGCAACCATGACAGCCTGGAAAATGATCCTATTGAGCAAACTGGAAAACTAAGAAAGGCTGTACTTGTAAATTTCACCTGACTTTCTAGCAGTACTCCACCTTCAATTTCTTTAAGGTTGTTTTCTTTCAATGTGGTTCCGCTACTGACAAGATCCACAATAGCATCAGCTATTCCCATCTAAATAAGCAAGAGAAAAAAACATAAACATAAACAGGTTAGGTTGCTAGCCTGAATCATCATGGTATATCAAGATGAGACAGCTATTTAGTCGAAGAAGAGATCAGATGCAAGGCGAACTTGTTGATTAGGTGTAGTTGATATGAGCGCCTTTGTCCAGGCAAGCCTTGGTTTAAAAGGTGTGCATGACACACGAGGCAATTAGGAAAGTGACTAAGGGCCTTGAGGTGGCACAGACACAAGGGTGTGGGCAATCCATATGATTTTCATAACAAGTTGGTGCATATGAATATAAAGAAGGCAGGCGGAGTAGCACTGAGGCTGGAACCAGTCAAATAAACAAAAATCAAGAATAAAAGCATGTAGATAAGAATACTACTTAGGTCAAATCTAGCACCGGATAAGTTGAAGATGTTGGGAATTTTCCGTCACTTGTGCGTTTCATTTTGTTTTATCTTTAGTGAGAACCTCTCTTTTCATGGAGAATGCCCAACTGCTTTTCTGCATAAGTCCTTCTACTGTTCTACAGATCCCAAACACTGACTTCTCACTTCTAGCATGGGCTCATGAACACACCTTTGCCGATTTGATTCATTGGAGAGATAAACATGTGGCTGGGAACTGCCATTCCTGGACTATACTTCTAGGCCAAAATTAAAGAGGGTCAAAATTTGGGTTTATAGAAGGCTAATATGTAAAGACAACCAAGGGGAGAAATTATACAATGTTTGCTTGATAAAAAGGTTGATATGTAAGACACATGAAATAGACAAAGGCTTTTGGTTGTAACTAAAGCTTATTTAGTCGTACCTAAAGTACCTAAACTAAAGCAATGCCACGTACATGATGTGCGTGCCTCGGCTTTTGGGACTAAACACCAAGGACACTTTGCGTTTTTTTTTTTGAAAACAAGGGCAAGGTGAGTGCTTGATTCTGTCCAGGCACTTAACCTGCCTCCCTTTTACAGCCATTTCCCTTGCCAAATTTCTTTACATGAAGCAACGTGGAAATCGGGAAGAAAAACAAATACTTGTCATTTTGAATTTTATTTAAAAATAAATAAATTAGGTTTGTGTTATATTTGTAGAATAGTATTAAACACACACACATATATATACAGGGGATTAATAAAATGAAAACCTTATTTTAGTGAGAAAACCTTGAAAACTCATGTAAAACAAATGTTTTTTTTTTTGAAATTTTTTTTACAGGTTTGTAACATTATTGGGCACGTTTTATAAAAAAAAAAATCAAAAAAGCGCCGAAGAAATATTTTTTAAAAAAATATTTTATAAAATTTTTTTACGTTATAAAATATACGTAACAGTGAGCCGAAGAAACATACGTTATAAAAAAAAATCAAATTTTTTTTTTGATTTGTTACGTATGTTTTACATGAGTTTTTCTGGGTTTTCACAAATAAAAGTGGTTTTCAAATTATCCATATATATATATATATATATAATTGTGAACAAATAATAACCCACTCTTAAAGCATTAACCCGGATACAATGGTGTAATAACCCACTCTAAAACAGTTACAATGGTGTAAGTGAAAAACTTACAATGATGTTACGTCTTAAACGGTGATGAATTTTCGCAAACTCATAAAAGAAGAAAGTGTTGTAAATGTCTTACAATGATGTTAAAAAAAAATCCAAGATTTGGCTTCATCTTGGCAAAGTTATCCGGGTTAATGCTTTAAGAGTGGGTTCATATAGATATATATATATATATATATATATATATATATATATATATTCATTCATTATTGCACTCTTTTTGTGGCGTTTGCACCTTTGACTGCCTAAAGTTCGCATAAGTTTAATTTTTCATAGATATCTATGCATCTGAAGCAGTAACAATGGAAGTAACATCTGAAGAACAAAAATACTTACTGCAGGAGCGGCCTCCAATGCACCATCAGCAGTTGAAAATGTGACATGCTGAAGGCCATTTTCTTTCAGAAATTTAGGACCCATCTGCAGAGAGAGAAAAGTACCAAAGTCAACTTCCAACTTGGTTCAAATAGTAAAATATAATCTCAAGTATTACTTTAGAAATGAACTGATTACATAAGTAAAACCCGTGGCAACTCTTAGAGGCTTCTCAGCAGTCCACTGAGGCATTTGCGCTAGCTCCTTAATAGAATTGATGCTCTCAAATATCCCGTAATTTGGAATCTACAAGAGTGAGGAAAAAAATGTCACATGTAGTTTTAAGTGTTTAAAAAATTACTTAATGTTCTTAAATCAATTCTTAAAGAGAAGGCTGGCTTACAGCAAGAGATAAACGACAATCTCCAAATGCGAGTGCATCATGAACAATAATTAGATCATCATTTCCCTACAGAAACAAACAACACGATAACATGTCAAACAAAGTTCATGAAAGTGCATGAAGCAGCGTCATACAATAAAGATAACAACAACAACAACCTTACCCAGTAAATTCCCACTTTCAGTAGGGTCTGGGGGGGAAGGATAGATACAAACCTTACCCCTATCCCAATTGGGATAGAGAGGCTGCTCCAAAAGAGTCCCCGGCTCAAAGTTATCGTTTGAAGTTGATCATCCCAATGATTTTAACGTTATTTTCACAAAATAATTGAAATGACGTTAAAATTAGTGCACTTTTACTTTTGCCCCTTAAGGACCCACACATTCATACAATAAAGATAATGACTAATAAAAAAAATTCTGAAAACTATAAATCTGTTTAGTTTTATGCTATTGTGTGTTTCTCTATGTGCATTACATTGTTTGTTTGTATGTTTATGCTTGTGCTTGTGCTTGTACATGGGTGTATGTGAAAAAAATGTATCTACTTTAGGAGTCTCTTTAGAGGCAGCCTCCTTATTCTATTATTCTATTGGGGTAGGAGTAATGTTTGTCTCCGTCTCACCCCCCAAACACTGATTAGTGGGACTTTATAGGGTAGTGGGTATGTTTGTTTGTTTTGTAA
The DNA here is from genome assembly GCA_009363875.1 of Mikania micrantha. Lineage (NCBI taxonomy): Eukaryota > Viridiplantae > Streptophyta > Magnoliopsida > Asterales > Asteraceae > Mikania > Mikania micrantha. The sequence goes on from CM018696.1 coordinate 56,367,163, forward strand.
AAAGTAAAAACTGTAGCATTTAACTAACCAACACATTAACATAGCATCAGGTTCAGTAACCTATGACAAATGAATTTCCATTGAGGATATTTGCAACATATAAAAATCACAGCAAGTTCAGTGGTCATCTTTCTCTACCTTTATATGGATGGAAACTGACTAGAATGTTGATATCCTAATATGAATTCAATACTAATTTCTGGCATCCATATTATAACCTTAATACAATGAATATTAGAAATCAATATCTGAGTTCAAACTTGATGAAGAGTATTTGAACTCAAATTCAGTTAAAAGGCATAATATTCAAGAAAGAAATGGTGAGCATCCTGTTAATGCAAGCCTGGTAATGTTTTTTTACGAAAACAACTTGATGTGTATTTTGGGTGCATACTATTATATAGCATGTCTGTGTATTTTATATTATATATTTAAAAATTTTATAATTATACACGTACTATTTTAACAATTTTGATTATGATTAAAGAATATAAAAAGATAGCAAAGGCGGGACATTTTGTCCCAAAATTACTAATATACATGCCGCCCTTCACTCTGGCAACACGTACCGAAGTTTATTAAATTCTTCATTAAGTGTTCGCTTACAACTTTATGAACTTGGAGATGCATATAATAACTTAATGATAACATAATTGGTAAACCAAGATAACTTCTTGACCAAAAATGAAACAAGATTTGTCGATTCAGTTTGAAACTTGTACATGTAGTCAATTGCAATCGTCTCAAAACTATGGATATCAGATTCACAGAACCTACGAGAATATGTTAAAAAAATTCAGAAGCATAATTAATACTTTAAACCATGGTTGTAAAAATCCCCGACTAGGCCGATTAATCGTCAGTCCCCTAAGGCCGACTAGGCCCGACTATCTGATTAGGCCGATTAATCCCAAATAATCCCGATTAATCCCTAGTCCTCACCCCACCAACCGACTAGCGACTGGCGATTTCTACAACATTGCTTTAAACCTATTGTTGCAAAATTCTCTAATGGAGTAACTCATATGTAAAGCTACCCAAATGATTAAAGTGACTACAAGTTCAAAAGGTAATTCATTAATAGTATTCCTCAAGTAGCTAAACTGCCAAAACATAACACATGCAAAAACAAAATGCATTACACAGATTAGCATAAAATAAGCATGAAAATAATACATTAGCACAGTATGAGGTCACGTCAACTATGAACAAGATTAATCACCGATCAGGACAAAATACAGCATATTGCTCCTTATGTTGTGTTACCTGTCCATATTCGCGAAACGTGTCAAGACCAACAATACCAAGGTCAAGATCCCCTGAAACCAGTTTTCGTACAATGTCTTTTGGACGCTGAAACCAGACTTCTAAGTTTGTGAGCTGCAGATAGATATAGGAAATACGTCAAGTCCAACCACATAATCATGATCAAATTTAATACTTCATTAGATATCAAGTACAATTTGCTATGTAGCAGGTAAACAAACACGCATGCCCATAAAAAATTTCCCCTTGACATCAAATTTATAAGACCCCTGGCTAATAAATAAGCTCCTTTTTTTAAAAAAGTTGCTTACAAAAAGAAAATTGGAAAAGAAAACATACAAGAAAGAAAAAAACAAGTATCATAGTGGAGTCTATTAGTAGAGAAAAATTTAAAGAACATGAAGGCATACAAATCTAACTGATATCTAAAGTTAAAATACCTACAAATTAAAAAGAACAACTAAAGGCAAAAGGCACACATAATCAGGGGCGTCCCGATAGGAAAGACACCTAAAGCAACTGCTTTAGGCCTCCAATTTTTTAGTGCCCTATTTTTCGAATAATCAAATGAGTTGCTTCTTCATTTGCTTAGTAATTGGTTCTACCTTTGTAAATTTATAAAGTACCAATCACTAATTGATCCATAATTGCTTTAATTTTGATTTTTCATTCCTGTTTCACTCTTCTACTTTAAGATTGCATCTTGATTTTGTCTATTTTGGTTATTTTGTTGATACTTTATGTAGATCATTTGCATCATCAAACACATGTTGTTTGTACCAAAGAATTGTTCCAAATTTAATGATCTCCACTAAAAATGAACAAACCATAGGGATAAGTAAATTTTTACAAAGAAAACCAAAGTTAATTTAAATTCTCTGGAATTAGATTCATGACTCATTATTAATTTTTACTTTTATTTCATTAGCTTGATCAATTTTAGATAGACAAAATCAAAACCTAACACATCTATAATTGTATGTGTCAATTTTAGTATTTTACCACTTGAATTATTTGTAGCAACCTTGGTTTTAAAAATAGGGCTTGAGGCGCGCCTGAGGCATGAGGCGTGAGGCGCAAGTAGGTTAACGCTTCACGGCCTTGAGACAGCGCTTTATGAGCTTATGGGTCAAATTTGATCAGCAATTGGGTATGTAGGAGGGGATATGTATAAACAACCAATGGGATTAGAGATTCACTATGGTTTGCATGATAAAAAAAGCCCAATATGTTAAAAAGATAAGACAAATGCATCTTTTAGTTGTAGATAAAACTTATTTTGTTATATACAGAGCAACGCCTCACGTACATGAGGCTCTCGCCTCATGGCTCATGCCTTATGCCTTGGCATTTGAGGTCTAAACGCCTCAGAGCGCCTCAAGCTTTTTTAAACCAAGGTAGCAACATTAAAACCTAAAATAAGTTTAAAGAGAAAAACATTAGTTAAAATAATGTATCAAATAGATGGTTTCAATTTTATTATACCATGTTTGAATCAAAAGAGAAACAAAAAAATTTAGGAAAGGGACCAAAATTATAAAATTGCTTTAGGCCCTCAAATAGTTTCAGCCACCCCTACACATAACTAAGGCATGCTGATAACTAAAGGCACGCCTGAGACTAAAACAAGCGAAGAAGCAACTAATATCTACAGTTACAACTAAAGGCCATCTGAGTGAAGCACGCATCAAAGACGAAAGTTATACTCCCTCCTAAAAATCACCAGCCTTTATCATGCGTCTCTAAGAGCTCCTGCCACAGACAATGTCATTGGAGAGGTGCAATTCTGACAAATGACACCTACTCTGCTCATCCCATGTTAACTTTGGTATGCCTCTGTATGACACCTACTCTGCTCATCCCATGTTTACTATGAGATTTTCCACTCTCCTCATTAGTGTTGTCATTCGTTTCCTCTATGCACATACTAGAACCAACTCAATCACACTCTTGGTTTTAAATTGTGAAATACGCTCCGATGCATCATCCCAAAATCCAATGTGTGATGCACGAGTATGCAATGCTTTTGTCATTAAAAGAATACTAAAAATTTGATAACAAATACAAACTTTATATTGTAATACTCAAGCATAAAAAAAACATACTTATAAAACATAATTAAACATAAACATACCTAACAAACTTCATATGAACCGTTAAGATGTATAACAATCAAAAAATATATGAACAAATAAAATAAAACAAAACAAAACAAAATTTAAGTAAAATGATGGGATGGTAAAAAACAAAAAAAAAATAAGGAAAAAGTTAGGTTTGACTAAGCAAAAAATTGGAAGTCAGAAAAAGTAAGTTCATTATTTTTCACCACTGCAACACACCAACTCCCAACCAATCAAAAAGTGACACATCAGTTAGTTACTTTTATTTTCTTTTTATTATTTAGTTAACATAAAACAAATTGATCTTCCCATTCTCTTCTTCCCTCATGATTAGATCTATCACTCTCTTTTCCTTTCAAAAACTCTATGAACCTGCAACTCACAAGCAAAGGTCTTGTCTGGCGTTTGCAACTCAAGAATACAACATGTGAAAAATCCAACCGATAGCCTATATTCATCATATCAACACATCTTACAAGGTAGTGCATCTTGCAAAATATGGCGCATGCGCATCAAGCTCGCATCATCGGATCACAATGCATAAGGTACAACGATGTGCTCTCATCAGCGCAACGAGCGCATAACGCATTGCGCGCACATAATGCACCCAATTTGAAACCAAGATCACGCTCCCCTTACCTCTCTAAGATGCGAGTGACCCCTAATCTATCCCTAAAAACATCATTCATTGTCCAATACAGCCTTGTGTGCCCATACATTCACCTTTGCATCCTTATCTCTACTACTTTATGTAGCAAGTATGACAGTTAATTTCTTTGCTAGATTGTGTTTAGTAGGATGACAAGTCTGTTGAGTGATGGGTCTAATGGAGCTATAACAACTTAGGTGCTTCTCAATTTTGGGATCTTCCAAAGTTGATCTTATGAAAGCTAACTCTCTAAGCATCACCAATAACTGTCAAACTCCAACGAACAAAATAAGAATTATGGGCTTAGCGCCTTAGCCCATTTGGAATTTTTGTTAGGGTATCATCACACACGAACAATCAAAGACAAATACAAATATCAAATATGAGCATGAAAGCAATAAATGTCATAAGAATTTAAAGTTGTTCGATCGATGTGACCTACATCTACTTAGCTGCAACTACAGTTATATTATTAGCAGCCACAGGAATTGCAAGTACATTGAATAATATATATAGAGACTAATCTAGGGTTTAAGACTTAATCACCAAGTAAAGCCCAGCCTCTGTAAAATCTTTTTCACGTGGCTTGGCCTTGCCTCCACACATAACCCGGAAATTTAAACCCAGTTGTGCAATCTTGGGGAAGAATTTGGTTACCCAAATATACCTATTATATAAACAAATCTATGGATTTTAGCCATAGAAGGGTGTGGTATACTTTGTAATACAACGTATAAAAGATAAAGCTAATCACAATTTTTCTGAACAATATCATTGATTCATTTCCAACTTATATTCACAAAATGATAATAAGTGACTATGAAAGTCATGTAATAACCTTTATGCACTAAATATTGGGAGATATTATACAAAAAGAATAGAACTTCAAATAAGTAATTGGATAACCATTTGTGACACCTGACACAAATTCCACATCATTCCATCCACAGGTAAGATATTAAATCGAGTCATAAAAAATGCCCAACCCCAAGTATCACCAATGTTACAAGATTATAAGACATATCACATAATGCCAGGGCCGGCTTCACTTAAGAGATATATAGGCAAGGGCTTAGGGCCCTCAAATTTTTCGGGCCCCAACCGTTCGGGTTATCGTCCATGTTATTTATTGTGTCGTTTTGAATATTATAAATTAGAGTTCACTCATATTCTCGAAAGGGAAAGTTTGTTTATGGTATGGGTAAAACATTTAGACAAGCCTTCTAGTGGTAAATAGAGTAATTATGCTGATATAAAGAGACAGAGTTATAAAATGTCATTACTAAGTATTGTATTTTTCTAACATTCTTTGTATATATCATTTATGATTATTATTTGTTAACTGTACTTATAAGTAAACTTATAGTCTTATATAGATAGAGGCAAATTAACATAATTTTATGTTTTTTAGAATTTGCGAAACATACTTTTTTATTGCATGTAAAAAATATTTAAAAAAAGGGACTCAATTTTTGTATTAGCCTTGGACCCCCAAAAAGCTTGAGCCTCACCTTGCATAATGCACAATTTTAAGTCTCTCAAGAAACAGGAAGCCTAAAAGATAGATTAATATCGGGCTCATGTACACTCAAACCAACGTTTCACTTGCTTAGCTCTAGCTTTCTGCTAACTATAGTTCAATTATTATTCGCCCTTTATATACTCTAAGAAAACAGTCAGAACGTTGATTTCTGATGCCAAGCCCCGATTTTATTTTTATCCACAAACCCGCGACAAATATTAATTTGTCCTGCTTGAAAAGGCAAAAAAGATATGGAATTTGTCGCCAAACTTGAAATAGTACTTAACTTGTCACGGATATGAAGTTTGATAAACTTATCAATTTTCGGATTGACGTGTAGAATGCAAAACAATTTGACAAATAACGAACAAGCTAAACTAACCTGAGGAATATCTGCAACGTATTGCCGAGGATTTGTTTGCCTCACAGATAATTGACAATCCTTACAAAAACGAAACGAAATTCAGATGCAAACAGAATAACAAAACATCAAATCAAAATCAAAATCTACGAATAGAATAACAGATTACTCTTAGAAGATCAAGAGTATCAGACGCCATTCGACCTTTACTGGGCAAACCGAGCCTCGTCTTACTCCTCTGGCTAGATTTCGTTTCTACATTTTCGGTAATGACGGTCGCCGGCGATGCAACGGAGCAACATGAGATGGAGAACTTTACGGACAATTTAGCCGGAAGAAGGGAGGGATTGATGGAAACCGCCGGCGACGACGGGGCATTGTTGGAGGAATGTTTGCACGACGTACATGGTGGCCGCCGGCGACGAGACTTTTGAGGGGACGATGTGCAACGCCGCCGCGAAGGGTGGGTGCGATTAAATGTTACTTTTAGTGTAGAGTGGATCCCCTTTTCGGTTTTTTAGTGTTTGAATGTACGGAGGCGACAAGTAATCATGCAGTTGCTGTTACTCCGTTAGTTTTTAGACGGGATACAATACAAAATAGACGGATTTCGTTGGTCAACGTTTATTAGAGACGTGGCCTTTCGGATTTGCAAGAGGTAATAAACATATAACTTAATTATTTCTACAAATAGTTGTTTACTCGTGTAACACATGTTTTATGACATTTTTTAATTTGGTGAAAAAAATTAAGGTTTTAAGGTCACGGGTGTTGACAACAAGAGCCACATAAGAGCCATGATACACTTTTATGTAGAGGTGTTATCAGGTTGAATAACAGTTTATTCGAATATCGATTCAGATTATTCGAATTTGAAAGTTTTAAGGTCCTGTCTAGAACTTTAACCAGTCATACTTAAAAACATGTTAGTATGATTTGAATCCATATGGGGATTCCAAATAAACTTGATTTTTATGTTTGAATAACTGTAAAAATGTTTTATTATGGTTATTCAGGTTGAATTCGGATATATGATCCGTATAAGCCAGATTCTGTGTATTTACGATTTGATCTGAATAAGAAAAACATATATATATTCAGATCTATTCGAATATCCGAATGTCCAATTCGGATCGATTTTTCATATTGCAAATATTATTTCTTATTTTGAATTTTTTAAACACCCCTGGTTGCATCCTTTGGGAATAACGCAATACTATCACAACAATTAGCACATTTTCCATTGAAAATAACTAAATTGTACTAAAATCTCAAAAGAAGCAAGCAAAAAAGGAAGATAAAATTATTAATAAAACATAGGCTATTTTAGCCATGTTTTATATGTAGAACAATAAAAAGGACAAATAAACAAAAACGTATGTGGGCTCTCGTATACAAAGCACCAACTTTAAAATTGAAAGTGACCTAAATTTTTTTTAAAAAATATGAAAAATAAATTACTTGAAAAAAAAACCACATTTGAGGCTTAATTTCCCTAAAATATCTTGCGTAACTTCTAGGGTTTTTGTTTTAAAATCAAGTTTGTACTTAACAAAGTTCTTCGCATTCATTGAATATTTATATCCGTAATCACAAACACATAGGAGACGGATCAAATACAAAGATCTCTTAGCGTGAGAAGTATAGGAAGTCACTAAATAAAAACACGTGCCATTCTTTAAAATTATACAAATGGACATTTTTGACAAATCACCCATAACATATTTAAGGTAATAATTATGATAATAATGTATGATCCAAATAACACGCTTACTGTCTTTTTATTGTATTTTATTGAATCATAATCGGTCTAAATAGATGTTAGTTTAAATCGCGAAGGTATCTAACTGTTTCGATTCAGAATAATCGAACAATGTTAGAGATCGATATGGTATGCTTTTTATGTACAATTTTAGTTTTTTTAATATTATTAGATGACGTGTGATTGCGAATTACATTATTCATGAAAATATATATGTATTTTTGTTCGTAGAATACATTTTGTAGCAATTTTTTTAGTAAACAACTGGTTTATCTTTATCACAATCGATGAGTTAAAAAAAGTATTATGAGATTAATTGAAACAATTTTAGATTGGTAAGTGATTAATGGACTATGATTATTAGTATGTGAACGATTGTGATTAAGAATATAAATTACATGTAGATTACATGATATTTTAGTACGTAATAAATCCGTACGTAATTATTTAGAATTACAACACACATGAAGTGTTTTACAATTACATTATATTTTAGTACGTAATTTCAGTACCTAATAATCGATATGTAATTATTCACAGTTACAACACACAGCAAGTGGTTTGCAATCACATGATATTTTAGTACGTAATAATCAGTACATAACTATTTAGAATTACAACACAAATGAAACGTTTACAATTACATGATTCTTTAGTACGTAATAATCAGCACATAATTTCAATATTTTTAAAACATGTTGTTTAATAGAGCAATTAACAATTGGTTTGCAACGTAGATCACCAAAATCTGTAAACAAGTTTTATACACCTGAAGCCCTGTCACACCCCCAAAACCCCACTTGTGGTGTCAGTCCACATGGGTGTGACGTGGTCATAATCACAGCTCAAGGTCATATAGAACAACTCTATATGCGTTTTCAAATATACTGTTTGACAAGAAAGTAATTGTCACATCCCGAGCCGGCGGGAACGGATCGAGTTTTCCCGTCTGGCGGAAGGTTCCCGGGGCACGATATCTTGAGTGATAATCAAATGATCAGATTGTTTACATAGCACATGAGAAATAAATGAGAAATACTAACACATCCATGATATAGAATTACAAGATTAAATTACAATGTATCGTTCATAATTTAATCGAGTAAATCTATCAAAAGAATCAATATAACTATATCTTGTATATGTACAAGATATACAAAAGATGATTCATTGTTCTTGTCACCAAAAGCATGCAACACAAAATAAAGCTAGGTCTTCTAAAAGTCCACTAGCTTAATCCTTGCATGTATGTATCTACCCATGTTCATCGCCTGAGAAAACATGTATTTAAACAAAGTCAACACTAGGTTGGTGAGTTCATAAGTTTGAATATTGAAAACCTTGAATTGTTCATGCACGCAATCACAATGTCATAATTGATACTTGAAATAATTGAATCCACTTGTTCCCCCCAATGACCTCTCCTTAGTTATATATACAAGTAGTATTTCACTCAATCAAGTATGCTTATATATAGGGCACACGAAAGGGTCAAGCCCAGACGCCATCCCACCACATACTCAATCAAGTTCCACACTACTTGTAATACAACTAAGAATATCCATTTTCATCTCCCGTATGATTGACTTGTTTGTTATGTATTCATCTGTTTATCATATGTAGAATAATAGAGTTAGAGGGGTGTAGTCATCAAACCGAAGTATTGATACACCCTCATTGTGTTAAGGAAATTAGATTTATTTAATCAGATCCTTGTATTATTCTATATTTATGGGGTAACTGTTGCTTCACCTTTAAATATTAAGAGTGTTAGTTAACCACTTGTAATTTGTTCTTGAACTATAGTGCATAGAGCCTAAAAGGAATCCATTGTAATCCTCACATAATCAGAGTACAGTGCATCCGATTTACCTCTACCACCTTGTATGTACAGTGTCCTCAACGAAATCTATTACTAGTAATGTAACATGAGAGAAGATCACTTTCTCAATCTACTAGTCAATAGGGTTTCGGCTGGATTAATTACTTATCACTGCAGATTAATATCACCATGTGTCGCTTTCCAGAACCTGACTTGAGGTCGCCCTGTCACCGGTCATACATTACCGGCCAATGAATCAATACGATCAACATACTAGCCCTACAAGCTAGAGGTTTGTCAAACCTATGGTACCACTATGCTATCGTCGGTTTAGTCACGTCAAACTAACTGGTCAGCGAATTATAGGGGCTTACATGATCAACTTGAAGAATTGGCACATGATTGAAGTGATATAATACAACAGGTCAATAGCAACTAATTGTAATCGTGTTCATCCGTGTTGTTGTTCTCCTTGTCATATGTACTCAGTGTTATTAACAAAGTTAAATCAGAGCTTGTCTTATTATGTTATGTTAATTATTGTGTGAATGATGTTGTTATCATGAAGTTACATTATCATGATTATCATTCCTTGTTATTCCATGTAATCACCATGTTGTCACTAAGCGGTAATAAGAACTAGTCTTATTACCCTTAGTCGACTCAGGTGGTGGATGATCCTTGTACTATGTTCCCTTGTAATATGTGTTGAGTTATAAACTAAGTGTGATAAGTACGTGACTTACTACTCTTAGTTAACTCTAGTGTAGAATGATTTTATAACGATGTGTTATCTTCATATCATTCATATGTTTTGTTTCTTGTCACCATGTTCATCTATGTTCATATCGATGTTAGTTCTTGTAAGAATAACTAAGTGTTGTGAGATATAATCTTACAACTAGGTTATTCTATTTTGTTGATGAGTTATGAAATTATATTATCATATTCATCGTGGTTATATCTGTCATATCATGATCATACAAGCATGCATACAATGATAAATGATAATAAAGCAATCAATATTATCTAATCAAAGTATAAGCAATATGTTAAACATAAAACTTTTAAATAATTAAAAGTTAAGCATGTTTCTCAGCCTCGAGAGTTTAAAATCAGTTAAGATTAAAGAAAAGGGGCATATGAACTCACCTTGTTGTTGCAGGGTTTGACTTAGCTTAGATGAGAATGCACGCGCTCTTGTTTGTATTAGTTGTTGTGTTCACGATCCTGTATTGATTTCACGATGTTTGTAACTTATAAATATGTGTTGTAAAGATTCACGTGTGTATATGGGTTAGCCTAAAGTTGGCTAACACACATAAGTCTCGGTCATTATTCGGCCCTTGATAAATCTTTTTCAGAGTTACCCTAACACTCAATCATTTCAGATTAAGCTTAGTATATTTTGTTATTTGTTTACATTTTACTTGATTAATTATCATGACATTACAAGTTCTAAATTTAAAACATAGATTTTATATTAAAGGTTAGTAACCTTACATCTTGCCACCTAGTTATGTATTGTCATTGTTTTATTAGTCTTAACACTTTAAACCCATTTGTCCACCCTTATGATAATATATGTGATTACTAGCTTCACTCCACGCATATCATTTTTAGCAATTTAATTTGACGTGTTAAGTTGTACTTGGAACCCCTTGGGCCGAATAATTAGTATGTGGACCGAATGATTAAACATATGGGCCAGATCCGTAGATGGGCCTGAGTAGTAAACTGTTGGGCTTATTTAGTAATTGTGGGCCTATCAAGTGGACCCAATCTGGGCCAATTTGGGCCAGAATAACAGGCCTTGGGCCAAATGATCGTTGGGCCAAGCAAGGGTGTTGGGCGATGTGGGCAGAAGGAGGACTTTTGGGCCGACTGGATCTAGTCGAATGGCTAGATTCTGCTGAATGGTGTGCTGCCTTAGCCGAATGAACCCTTGTCCGGATGAGGGAGCTTAGGCCGAAGCAAAGTGATCGAATGAGCTTAGGCGAATGGGAGGACCGAATGAAGAGGTGCATGGCCGAATGAGACCCCTTGAACGAATGGAGATGTGGCCGAATGACTACCCATGAAGGAGACAGCCACATGGACTGATTCGGTCGAGTTTGCCCCATACGGCTCATGGTCATGCGGTTTGGCCATTCGGCCGAATGGCCTTCTTCGGCTAGCTGTTGGCTAGGGTCGATGTTGGGTGCTCAAACCCAGTTCTTAGCCAAGCCCAATGATGGTCTTAGCTGGTTAACTGCATAATGAAACATTTTTCGAAAGTGGACGGTGGGAAGGGAAAGGTTTGAGTCGTTTCCATGAGGTGATTCGAGTATGGGGTTGAAAACCCTAATTTTCGTGATGTTCTCAGTCTCATGCCTCAAATTTCAGTAGGTTTCTTCTCAGATCGGTTGTACTTTCGTGTAGAGGGTGATGAGAGCTTCGATTTGGCGCAAGAATGAGGTGATTTGGTTGGGTTTTGAGAGAGTTATGGTAGAGAGAAGGTAGTGAGAGAGAATGTGGCCGGGATTAGGGTTTTAGTGAGAGAGTGGGGAGTAGAAAATGAAGAAGATGACTCATTTAAGGGTATTTATACTCCGAGTGAGTTCGGGTTCGTTTTTGTTGCTCGGTTCGCGTTTTCGTTACGTTTCTGGAATGTAACGCGCGTGTTTACGCTTGTTTGTCCTTGCCTCCGCTATGTCTCGTAATTACATAGCAAGTTAGGTCAGAGCTTCACGGGCTATGACCTCTAGTCAAAATTGTGCCCCGTGGGGTTAGTCACACCCAAACGGATCCATTCAAACCTATCACGTTGTTCGTACATTAACGGTAAGACTTTGTGAGGGCTTGTTACGAGTTCAACACTTAATGTTTGTCTAATAAATCAGCATACACATAAAATGTGTGTACAATAGTAATGTTTGACTCGATTCAACTAGTATTCTCCCCCTATTTGAAAAGCTTGTAAAAGAGTTAAAGAGGGGCCATAAACTCACCTTAGTGACGTTCGGAAATAAATGCGTAAGCTTCTCGTGTAGAAAGCGTGTCGGTCACCGGCTACCTATATCATATACCATACGTGAGTTCGTGTAAGTGACCGTGCTCGTGTTCGTGCTAGTGCTCGTGTCTGTGCTGAACAACCCTTAGTTGTTCATGTTTGTCCGTGTCGGTCCACATTGACCGTGTTTACTCATGTTGGTCCACATTGACCGTGTTTACTCATGTTGGTCCACATTGACCGTGTTTGACCATGTTTGACCGTGTCAAGTTAACAACCCGTTCGTGAACCGTGTGTCGATTATGAATCGTGCATCATTCGTGTTAGTTCTCATTGTGTGCAAAACGCGCAAGTCGCATCTATGGACCACTTACTATTTATAGTAAGTTTCCATTTATGGAAAGTTTCACCAAACATATCGTTTTTAAAGTTCTAGCATGCTCGTTAAGTCCTACGTGATCATGTTAACACATAGCACATTATCATGCGAATTAAATAAGTCACGTAAGTAACGTTTGCATACAAAACTTTCCTAAAAAGGAAAGTTTCTAATTCTAGCATGTGCGATATCGGAAACCATCTAACTTAGCATGCAATCATCATATCATGCTCAAAACATTCATACGCTAATCTTTCTAAAAATAAAGTTACTATAAATAGTATTTATGACTATTTTCACCCAAATGATCATCCTAAATACTTCTAATCCATTTTTATATCACACATCATCATTTTATATTGTTTAACAACAGGTCAAAATCATTGTTTATCAAAAATAGGTTTTCAAAAGTTACTAATAATAGTAACTTGGTCAAATATGACCATATTTAAACTCAATATCACATTCTAAGCTTCAATATTATCCTAATAACATTCTAATAGCAAGTCCACATACATTTATGACCATAAACTCATCTATTTCACCATCTTGTAACTTAAAGTTACTAAAAATAGAAAGAATCATAATTTAACCATTTTTGTGTATTTTATCAAGATCCAATCTTGTGATAACCTTCTAACATCATCCAAAAACACATTTGAATATCCAAAATCATCCCAATACAAATGGGTCATACATGCATGCAACTATTTCGATCATTTATGACAAAATCTTGAATTTCATACATATCCATACACATAGATCATCATGAAACAATTTCTAATCATTATAGATCATCAATAACAGTAAGAATAATAACAAACCCATATTCTAATCACAAGAAATTTGTGCATGTGGTGCTATAGTGCTTGCATGTGCGATCTAGCATATGCATGTGAGCATATGAGTGTTATATGTGTGTTTGAAGCCATAAAACTACCTCCCAAAGGCTTGTATCACCAAGATGATGTTGGGACAGCTCTGGAACTCTCTGGACAGCAGGTTGTTGCAGAGAAAAGGTGGTCGAGATGATGTTTGTGAGGAAGATGGCCTTCTCAAGTGTTCCTTCTTGCTTCAAGACCTTCAAATCCTTCAACAATGGCTTCTTATGGAGGTTTTTGAGTGAAAATGGTGTTAACAGATGGTTCTGGTCGAGATATGGCGTGTAGAAACAATTAAAATGATGAATTGTGGTAGCATAGGCATAATTGTCTTGGTTAAATAAAGATATTGTCGACTGGGAGGCGTTGCGTACCGCTGAGAGGGTCCAAGATTCTCTCAGCGTACCGCGATGATTTCGGGATTCAAATCCTCCCGCCTTTCTTCGCGTACCGCCATGGAACTTCTTGAGGGCCATCGCGTACCGCGATGGGTCCACAGAGAGCCCAATAGGCCCAATTTCATGGGTTTGATTCATTCGTTTCCGTTTTCACGCTTACGAACTATCGTTTGACCTCGTTTGAACTTCCAAGTTCAATGTTTGAGCGTTTTGTGAGGTAAACGTTCACCAACATTCGTGTTTTCTTGGACACGTGTGTGCGGTTTCATAATAATTCTTCAAATTATCCTGTTGCGTGTCAGTGTTCGTACCGTCATGCCACGTGTCACACTAAATTAAACTAATTTTAGTGCCACGTGTACAATAATCATTTAAATAAACATTTAAATAAATAGTAAGCTGACCTTTACAGGGTATCACATGCCCCGCTATCTTGCAAACCTTTAGAAGGAATAATTTTCTCTTCAATTGTGCATGCATATTAATTTTATCAAACATATGCAAAAAATAGTGGTTTTATTTCGTCACATATTGATGATGTCACTGAACACACTGAGAAGGTTGCGTAAGCATAGTGTGATGTCTCAGAGATGAAGTGCGACTTACTTGATCCTGTATCACAACACACTGATTAACTTAAAGATAACATATTACAAGGTTTCGTCATCATAACCAACATTACAGTTTACAACTAAGTTTATTACATAAGTCAAATTATTTAATTACAAGTGTCTAAATGTGCAACCTTGTCGATGCTCACTGTCTGCCTACAAAAGATTTGAGTTTGGAAAGGTCAGCACAAAACTGGTGAGTTCGTAATGTTCAAGTTAAACAGTATGATATGGTATGCAAGTTTTCGATATATATAGTTCAAGATAACCATGGGACCCGTATCTAGTTTCTTTCGGACTACTCCGTTATGTTTTATGAAGATACTACCCGTAGGTAACATTTTTATGCCTTATTATCTTAATGTCTATCATGACATTAAGAGGGTCTAAAGACAGGTAACAAACATTCACAACAAGGGGAGTTGCAAGCTCCTAGCAAATGGGTTGTCAACCGATAGTACTATCATTGTTTCCTGTTCCGCCCCTCATGGGTTCACTAGATACAGTTTCAAGGAATGAGGACTTTTAGGTACTGTGATAGTGTTCTGTTATACAGGAAAAAGTCCCATGAAATCCGCAAGTTCACAACAAGTTCACATGAAATCACACAGATAACAATGATATATATCATATGTTTGAGAAAAGTTCCACAGTAGTACCCTGATGTTTTCAAAACATTAAAAAGAAAACGGGGTTGTACGAAACTCACCTGAAGTCTCACAGATAGTAGAATATCGCACAAACTGGTAGTAATAGTGTGATTTTGCATTAGTTTATGTTTAATAAGTTATTGATGTTTTAACTTACTGATTAGATCTTTCTGAACGTCCAATGTCAAAGACATTGCATTAAAAATCATCAAACTGATATCATATGCTTAATTATTGATTTAATGTCATATTATACAATGTATGATAATGTAGGAGCCTATACTGATTCAGGTTCCGAATACAAAGTTGATGACACATTTGATTAATCAGAATATTCTCAGATTAACCAATTAGGCACTATTGTTGATTATATTACTGAAACAGTTTCTAGATGTAGTTATGGCTTAGGAATGATCTATCCTTGTTATTGATTATCCAGATATCATGAAACATCATAATGTGACATTGGAATAGGTTTAACAACCATGTTCAACGTACCAATCTGACTGTTATCATAAACATCAGATAGTTATTCCAATGATTATCTTAATGATTGTGATTAGTTTGAAACACTTGGATTTAACCTTGCATTTCCAGGATTGATCAAGATAATTACATACATTGTCACAATCAAATGGTTTAAACCATTATGATCATAGTTATAGTTTCATGATAATCGAGCATTACAACGGATCAAAACAAGGATTTATTTGTTAATATATCGAGTTATTCGTTTATAATCATTCCTAGCCATCATCTAGGCAGTAATCAACAACCCTAACTATTGCATTACGTTCAAAAACAAGATCTAAATAAACCATTATCAAACTAGTAGGTTAAAATGAATCATTACCTAATCAGACGGATTTTCAGTCGCAAAACAACGATCATATTTTGTCGAAGCGTTCTCTGGTGCGATCCGTTGGTTTAGAGGGCTTTGAAACTGATTTTTGTTGATCAAAATTTCGTCTGATAGAGAGTTTTGGAGCTGGAGTTCGAGAGTGATCAAATTTTGATATTTTGCATGAAATCTGATCTTAATTATGGCTTTTCAAATCGCCTAAGGCCTCGCGTGCCGCCTAGCGTGGTGCTTTGGCGCTAGGCGTACCGCGAAGAAATCCGGAGTCCCAGATATTTTTGGTTCCACGCGTACAGCCTAGCGTGGCAAGCTGGGGCTAGGCGTACCGCGCGGACCCCCTGATTTTGATATTTTTGTACTTTTCTTCGTTTTACGATTCCGGAGAATCCGGAACTCCGTTTCGCTCACGGGTTTCTTTCACGTTAATGATTTCTCGCATAATTTCAACCTGTAATAATTACAATCGCTAAATTAACGCGTATTCCAAGGATAATGAAATGTGCTTTTATTGATAATGACATGATCTTCGAATGCAATTGTCACATGCCAAGGTAATGCTATAAGGTTGAAATACTTTGTATGCCCAAAGGAAGGACATAAGAGAGAGATCGTCCAAAATAATAAAG
The DNA here is from genome assembly GCA_009363875.1 of Mikania micrantha. NCBI lineage: Eukaryota > Viridiplantae > Streptophyta > Magnoliopsida > Asterales > Asteraceae > Mikania > Mikania micrantha. The sequence continues at coordinate 56,384,061 of CM018696.1, forward strand.
ACGTCTTTACTTATAAATTGAAAACATTTATTAAAATTAATTAAATATTAACGCATTCCAACATGTTCAACTACCTATATTTAATACGTAATATTTATTTGGTATTTAATACATTTAATGTACTCCAACTACAATATAGACCGCGTGAAATATTTAGATATCAACTTTTACGTATGTGTGTAGTTGATTGCATGCATGAAATAAACTTATTAACGGTCCATGATTACAAAAAAATTCTAATGCGTCTTCATCATCTACATACATATATGCCAAAGATGAAAAAGGTATTAAGATTCTCGAGAAAAGGTTTGAGAAAGAGAAAAAGGTTGATCGAATAATGCAAAACTTTATTGGCATGCTAAATGGGTTAGTGATTTTAGACATTAGGAACAACATTTTTACCCTCAGTGATATCTTGTATGATTCAGAAGATGATGATCTTGCCAAGGACTATGTGCTCAACCTACTCAAGATAAATGAAGAGATCCATGCTGGTTTCAAGGAGCTACTTGACGGCACCATAGCTAAATAAAGAAGAAGAGTGATGGGGTGGCTGAAAGTAAACAATTTTAGGTGTGTAGTGGTTGGGGGTGTTGGTCTGTTATCTGATGTTACTGTATGTTTTTTGTTGGTGTAAGGATGTTGATATATATATGTGTATGTGTGTGTGTGATGTTTTGTTGGGATTTTATATATTATTCTTTGATTTTTATTTGATATGAACATGCATGATATAGTTTATGTGTTTATATGAATTATATGAAGTTACCAGATAATTTCAAAAGAAAATAAAACTATAAAAAACACCGAGCGTGCATATGTTTAAATAGATATAATAATGTTTTGCAAGTACTTCGTCTGTCTAATTTTGACATGCCTTAAAATTGTTTTTGGCTATTTTTTCTTCTTTTCATCCAGGTCATCATATATTCTAGGCTTCTGCCTGTACCAACACATCATCTCTAAAAAGGTTTATATTTGACTTTAGGATCTTGCAAAGGTACTTGGTTCTTAGCTGGTTCAATTGTTTACTTTATATACGTGTTGTAACATCATCACACATAAAACAAAAAAAAAAGTTTAGTTAAATTGTTATATAAAAAAAAAATTGGTGGACAAAAAAGTGTTCAATGATTTATAAATTGTAATTGTACTTTTATTTTATATTTTTTATGTAATAAAATTCTTTCAATTATTTAAATGTATGAAAACAATATAGAATCACATAACTAATATTCGTAAACTCATGTAATACATGGGAATATAACATAGTTTCGGATATATAATTACTTGCAGTCACTAATGAAGCCTTGACAAACTCGTTTTTCTTCAAGAAAATGCAACAAAACTTGGAAATAAATCAATGCAACAAACAAAAAAACAAAACCATGCCCAGAAGTTTTACTCGTAAGACGACTATTTGTAATGTGTGAGAACGATAAGATATAAGATCTTAACTTTATACTACTTCTAGAAAAAATCCCTAACTTAAGTAATGATAATAAATTGGAGAGAATGGAAAATGAATGATATTCTACAACCCAAGTTTATGGAAGAATGATGTGCCACAAACCACAACAACGAAATAGATGCACAAATCCATGAAGAAAGCACACAAACCAGTTTTGAACAGCATACCCCACTCGAACGGTGAACCCAGATTATCTGGCACGTCGTTGTGCTCACTTGTGGTGTTTAGTTCCTGCTGGATCAATTTCATAGCATCCAAAAGAAGAGGTCCAACAATAATGCTGACATTGATGAACATAAGTAGAACAAGAGGCCTGCATAGTATGATGTTCCTTATAATGTAGCTCCCAAGAACAGGGAACCCAACATAGGACAGTACAGCTACAATTCCTGCAAAAAATGAACACTTGCGACGCATATCCTGTGTGGCTAAAATGGCTGGTTGTAACTGACCAGGGCTCACAATCTTGTACAAATAGATTTTCATTTTTGAACAAGTTTGGTGTGTTGATTTGTTGGGAGATGATCTACTAGAAGCTTCTGTTTTAGTTGACTCGGATTTGCGCAAAACTGGTTCAATCTTGCTTTCAACAACTTCAGACAGGTTTTCATCTGCAAAATAGTTTCTTCAAGTTGGTATAATTCATCTCAAAATTTGCTGTTTTCTTGTAACAAGATCTCATGAATAGCAAAACAAATTGTATTCAACCTTATAGTGTAAGCAAATAACTTTGTAACTATAATGGATAAAATATTTATAAAAAGGCAAATTGGTTTTAAATAATTTAAACTTTTATCAGTTAGTTGCTACCGGTCCCAACTATGAAAATCCCGGACAATGGTCCGTACTTTCAACATATTTACCTCTGGCGTTAACTTTTTTTCGAGTTTCAATTGGATTTTTTAGGGTTTTTGTTCAGATAGAGAATACGAGTCGAATGACGTATAACTTACCTCGAAACGTTGCTCCAAATTTTCCAATTTTGGTGTTTAAACTTTCAATTCATGAAAGAAATCATCAAATTAGGAAATTTGGAGCAGCGTTTCGAGGTAAGTTATACGTCATTCGACTCGTATTCTCATTCTGAACAAAAACCCTAAAAAATCCATTCGATACCCGAAAAAAGTTAACGCCGTTAGTTTTTTTTGACGGCGGTCCGCCAGAGGTAAATATGTCGAAAGTACGGACCGGCAACGGCCAATTGATCAAAGTTTGGATTATTAAAAGCGAATTTGCCTTATAAAAAATAACACAAAAGCATTTGCGGGTCAACCTAACCTTCTGCTATCAAGATGCATATAATGACAATTCACTCATTTGGACATGTTACTAAGGCATATCACCTGCTCATGTTTCCAAACCATTAGGCTCACCAATAAATCTCATTAGCATGATTCACAACATGTTTAAAGTTTATATACCAATTGTTGCTACAAGACTTCACACAAAGAGTGCTTAGGTCTCTTAGCAGTGCAAGAGTGAATGCCAACTCAAGAGTTGAGTTGAGAGTGGGTGCAAGTGTGGTGTATAATGCCCAGTATGCCTTGCTTTGATCCCCATGGTGGTATTTATACTGGTTTTCTGATGGTCTTTCTATCATCCCTTTTTCTATTTCGGGTAGTTTGTTATTGGTCGTCTTTGTACTTCCCTTCTAGTCTTGACGTTTTTCCCATTTATATGTAAGGGTTTTCTGGCTGACATTAATGGTAATTGTCTTGATAGTTGACTTTTGGTTTTTGTCTCATGCTTCAGGGTTCTGAGGTCATGACTTTCTTGTCTGTATTCGGTCCTCGGTTGGTTCCTTAACAAATGTTTCTTTCTTTAGGAAACGTTAAGTATAGAAAAGACGGAGTGACCTACTCCTCTGAGCCGCGGCTCACATGGGGAGTGTGTCTCATATGCGAGTGTTCCGGTTCGCGTTTTCTTTAAAGTGACACCCGAGGTTTTACCTTTCAATGATCCAGCCGCGGCTCTGAGGGGTTGTTCCTCAGCCGCGGCCTTCTCAACTCATTGTGTTACGCCGTCGGCTTCGTCGTGGTTCCGGAGTTCTTCAGCCGCAGCTTCCATTGTGGTGACCAGGGGTTACCTCATCATTGTCCAAACGGGTTTCGGTATTTGTCTTGTGTCGCGGCTCACTTATTGAACCGATAGGTTGTTTTGGTTTTTCCTCCTTGTTGTTAGCCGCGGTTGGGACTAAGGAGGCTGCGGCTTCCGTTGTTTCGGTCGGTTTGGTGGTATCCCCATCACCAATCATTCTATATGCATATTACGAAACTATAAATACACCACTTTCATCCAAACAGTTGCAATAGAATTTAGTATAAACCACTAAATGCAGCATAAAAACCAACCTTTCGAGCATGTAAGTTCTAAAAAATTTAAACTAATAGCCAATAGGTTTCTAGTCTAGTGGTACCTCATTGACTTTTCTTATAAAAGATCTTGGGTTCAAGTCTTTATCGTAGCAATTGCTTATAGATGAGCAGGGATTTCCTAGTATGGGTTTTCTTCTAGATGGTGGGGTCAAATCGCCCGTTTGCTAAGAGGTGTGCTTGATTTAGCAGTTCAAGATTTTTTTTAACTAATCTATACTGATAAATAAGTATCTAAGAAGACTCGTGTTATTTTGTGGTCCCGACCTTATTTCAACCCTCCTATTAAATTAGAGACATGTTGTCATGCTATTTTTATAATTTTCAAGGTAAATATCTTAATGGTATTAAATATCTTATACAGTTATTATACTATCAAGACTGTTTTAACATTTTAATCAAGTCTACTACTTTAAACAAGTAAATTAATAATAGGTTCCAATTGTTATCGACAATTTTTTGTTTATTATCAATTGAATAGTTTAATTGTTTTATAATTTCTATATCATTATTACTAAAAACTGTTTCTTTTTTCTTTTTCTTTTTTTTTTTATTTTCAAGCCTTGAGCTATCGAACATAGTTGGTAATATGAGTTTAACCGAGAATTTTCTTCTAACAATGTATTTACATATGCTCCATGGGTTCAATTAGGGTTCCAAACTTCCAATACACACATGAACACACACACACACTATATATATATAAGTAGGGGAAGGTTCCCCTAAAAAACATATTTTGCCTAAGAAGGCTAAGAAGTATTTTCAAAAACTCGAAAACCGATCCAAACAAACTCCAATTGTATTCATTTTTGCATCATTGGAACCGGCTTATTGGACCCTAAAACAAAAACATTAAATTGTAAACAATAAACTCGAATACGAAAACCAAAACTTTAAAAACAAATCATAAACCTAAAGATAAAACCTAAAAAGCCAAAAACCAAGCCCTAAAATCTAAACTTTAAAAGTAGTTATTAAAGCTAAAACTTAAAGGGTTATTGGAATTTAATACTCCTAACTTTCACCTATTGGCCGGCAATACTCCCTACTGAGGAAATGTTTAGTGACACCCCCAACTTTCAACATATTTTCTGGTGGCACTTCCCGTCTAACGGAATTCAAACGGTGTTAACTTTTTTGATGACTTGGCACTAGTTTATCCATGTCACCTTTGATTTGTCTTTTTTTTACACACACCAGTTTATCCAACCCCTTTTCTTCCCCTTCCCCTTCCCCTTCGTTTGATATTCACACCTCCACAGCTCCACTGGTGCCGTACACCACCACCTAAACCTTCATCGGACCACCTTAGACCTGCACCACACCAACTCCATCGTCCACCACACTACCGCCATCAACATTCAAGCTCTCAGATCCACACCACTTTCGCCGATCTTCTTTCTCGTGAGCGGAGGCGACAACGAGTCAACCCTTCTCTCTCTGTTTGAAATGATGGTGACTATATTTAAGCCCTTAGTTTGCTCTTCCCTTTTGTTTTTCGGTTTGCTCCTCCCACTGTACCGGCAATGTGTGTGTGTCTGTGAATCTAGGGTTTTGGTTCAAATAGGGAGGCGATTAGGTTAGATACTAGTTAGATTAGGTTATGTTCTTCTATAATGAGGGTTTTGCAGGTAGAAATGGGGGTTTATAGCAGGTGAGACATGGGGGGTTTTGCAGGTGTCGATAGTGGTGGTGGTGATGGTGGTAATGGTGGGAAGGAGGATGCTAACAGATTGTGATGGTGAACTAGTAAATGGCCGATGATGATTGCAGGGGAGCTTGGCCGATGGTGGTGGAGGTGGGTCAATGCTTGGCTGGTGGTGGTGGTGGTGGTGGTGGCTGCTGCTTGTTGACGATGAGGGAACCGGTGTGTGTAAAAGAAAGAACAAAAAATGGGAAAAAAAAAAGCCAAATCAGCAGGTGAGGTGGAAACCTCAGTGCCACATCAGCAAAAAACTAACACCGTTAGAATTTCGTTAACCGGGGAGTGCTACAAGAAAGTATGTTGAAAGTTGGGGGTGTCAGTAAACATTTCCTCAGTAGGGAGTATTGCCGGCCAATAGGTGAAAGTTGGGAGTATTAAATTCCAATAACCCAAACTTAAAAGCTAATATTGTAAGGTTCGATTAGACGATTCCAACGCCATCGAAATTAGTTCAATCGGAGTTCGTTTAGGTCGGTTTTTGAGGTTTTAAAAATCCATCTTAGCCTTCTTAGGCAAAATAGACTTTTTATTTGATCATTCCCTATATAAGTATATATGATGATTGATGAACATACTTGATCGAAGACATTCCTATATAATTCTAGCAACATTGAATTATAAACCCAAATTCAACTATGATCCCGATCTAAGGCAATCAAAAGAAAATAATCTGAAGAATATCATAATAATCTGAAGAATATGATCCAAAAATCATATAAAAATAATGACCGAATTGAAGCAAATGCATCGATCAACTATGAAATCACGACACCGGAGTCTAGAAGAATTCAATCAGGCAAAACACGGATCATTATAGAGACGAAGTGCATTAACAAATTAATTAAATAAAAATTTAATTAGAAAGTGAGGAAACATGTATACCGGTAAGAGAGGGAGGGCATGATGCATTAGAAGAATGAAGGGATTGAGCCGGTGAAGATGTAGAAGGGTTTGGTGCTCGGCTGCCGGTAATGAGAGCCAAACGGTCAGATCCCTTCTCGGCGATTCGCCGGCGTCGGGCGGTTGCGTCGTTCGTATGGCCACCGTCACTCGCCATCTCCGACAGGATTCTTCAGATTGTTTCTACCGGTACGTCTTTCAAAATAAGAACATGCACTTCGTCCCTAAAAAAATTATTAAATAAAAGTACTAATAGCCTAGTGTTACCTCCTTGATTTGAGTTCGAGTCTCAGCTGGAGCAAAAAAATGCTCTAGGTTGAGCTAGAAGATTTTTTTAGTGTGGGTTTCCTCCTAGAAGGTAGTGTCAATGTACCCATTTAAATAGTGGTACTTGACGTTAACTATTCAAAAAAAATAAAATAAAATAAAAGTACTAATAATTATAGAATTCCGAGATTTTTGATTAAGGTGGGTAACAATAATAAAAGTTTGACATATGACATACGAAAAATAATAAAAACAAAAATCTATTACTACAAAAACAAAATGCAATACAAAAACAAAATCAAGTAAAAAAAAATCCATTACAAAAAAATCAAAAAATAAAAATGTAGTATAAAAAAATAAAAATGTAGTACAAAAGCAAAAATATAATACAAAAAACACAAAAATCCAGTACAAAAAAAGAATTTAGTATAAAAACACAAAAATCTAGTACAAAAAATAAGATATTATATCTAAATTATCATAGCAAATGTCAAAATTCGATTAGTTTTTGCTCTTGTTAGACAAAAATCTCTTCTTATTTGATCTTTTCTCAATAATTATGATATAATTTTACAAAGACTAAATTGTTGAGATTTGCAATTATATTACTTTTGATCCTTATGTTTTATAAATTACTTATATAGTATCAAACGTTATAGACTTGTAACACATATAGTCTTTGGGTAAGAGTAATTTGGTTAAACATGTGAAACTTAATTTGATGATCTAAGAAGTGTATTTTTTAATAATGTTTAAAGGTTTGGAACAATATGTGTAATTCATGAAATATATGGAATAAAAGTAAAATATTAGCAAACTACATAAACCATTTCAGCAATTTACTCTTTTATAAATGAAAAACAAGATTTTAGTTATACACTAAGTCAATTTGAATTAAATTGATAACTTCAAATTTTAAAACTTTAAAACATTTAAGTCTTATTTATAAATTTTATGGATTGTCTCCTTAACTCAATACTAAAAAAATGAGTTTACCACCGAGTAAAAAACATCAATACCGTTATACGACAGTTTTTACTTGCATTTCAGTTTTCTCAACCAAGTCACCATAACATTATACGGCTCTTTTATTTATCTAACCATATAATGGGACTCGCGCAACATATGTAATGAAGTTCGAAAACATGTTGCATTGCACGATTTTGTATTTTGTTTTCTTTAAATTATTTTGTATTATATTAATTTTTAAAATTGGTATACCACAACATAGGGACATAACAATGTTTTTCTATATGCATTTTGATCTTCGTAACCAATATACATCAATTTTACATGTGTTTTTAATAGTGAGAATTACATATATTCCTTTTTAAACTTGAAAAAGTCACATATTTTCTCATTAAAGCATGTTTTGAGAAAATATGTAATTATGAAAGTTTAGATGAGATATATGAAACTGCCCATTTTTAATACTATTAACACACCGCAACAAACAAAGAGGTACAAAAGAAAGATATATATTAGGAGCATTAGACTCTTCAAAAAAATATATAATAGGAGTATCATTAAAACTATGTCCGGCAAAATAGGCGGGTTGAGTCGGGTCGGGTAATGAGTCAGAATGGGTTTGGGTCAGGATGAGTGGGTGTCAGAACGGGCTTTATGTAAAATCAGTTTGGATCTAAATGGCTGCAGGCCAGATATTTGAACACCCATATATCCGAATTTTCGGATGTGTTTCAAGTTCTGATTTGCGAATATTTTAGATTTTTCAAGCACCCCTAATTAACACATAAATCTAACAAAACTAATGTCAAAAGACTGAATTTTAGAATACAAACGTCAGGGTATGATTTATAAAAAAAAAAAAAAACTCCGTTTAAAATAAAAGGTTTAAAGTGCTTGAATCTCAAGACTAAAATAGTAATTTACTCTATAGTTTTTCAATTATATGATACTTTTTAGAGCAAATTATGAAGATGGTCCTGAATTTTGCTTGTATTTTATTATTGGTTCCTAAGCTATATAAATTAATCATAACCCAAATTTTGAAGTTTGAACATTTTTGACACTTAGGTGAGAGTAATTTGGTTAAACATGTGAGGGTAATTTGATGACCTAAGGACTCTATGTGTTACAAAAGTTTAAAATGAAATCACTTGAGTAATTTGTAAAACCTATGAACCAAGAATTAAATTATTAGCAAACTGCCAAGACCATCTCGACAATTTACTCGTACTTTAATTATATGAACTTTTATAAATCAATTAGCCAGTCAACACCTCTTATATGTTTCCAACGACTAATATTGCTTAAGTGGTAGTAGTCACTCTAAAGATCCACATTTGAAGCCATGTAATACTCAATCTCTCTAAATAGAGACAAATTTGGAGATATTTTCGTTGTATCATCACAAGCTCAATACTTCTTCGTATATATAATTAAATAAAACTAATTAATTTCATGTTTTAATTAATTAACAAGAAAGAGATGATCAAAATTATCAAAATTTTACATGTCTTAATCATTTTTAGTCTATGTATAGTGATCGATGCAGATGATCAAAATGAAAGAAAGGTACGTACATTAAGGGTGATCAATATTGTGCTCTATATATGTATATAAGTGCATAATTTATAACCATTTTGAAGTTCTAAAAAAATAATAAAAAAAGGTAGGAAATTTTGTTATTTGAATAGGGTCGAATAACATAGTGAGGTCTCTATATAGAATTTTAATATGTAAGATCTTGATTTTATTTATTTATTTAGTATTATTTTTTTCGCAATCGTTGTAATAGCCATACATAGTGTACATGGGAGCTTCTCCGGTTGAGCAGACTTTGACCTCGATGGCGAAAGATCACCATAGCCTTCTTTCCGAGACCATTGGAGAGTAAGTAAACTTTGTAACGTTTGCTATAAATTTGATCTGTAAATGTAAAGTTTGTTTACATTTCACATTACCGGTAACTTGTCTGTTAGCAGAATTTTACCAGATATGATTGTTGTTTTGTTAGAAACATTGGCTTATGAGGTTATAATTTTACAGTGAAACAGTAGCCACAAAATCCAAGTTGCATAGTTATGGAAGGAGCTTCAATGGTTTTGTGGCAAATTTGTTACCACATGAAGCAAACCAACTCCGGCGTAAGTCAGATTTTACCATCGCAAATAATAGACTACAATGTGAATCTTTGTCTTCTATCATGGATTTTGGTATTAAATGAACTATTGTCTTATGATCTAAGTGAGATAATAAAATAAGGAAAAATTATGAAAATAGCCATTTTGACAAAACATTTACACAATATGACCATTTGACTTTTTGATCATAGAAATGACCATGGTTTTATGGGCGCCGGCGCCCATTAATTAGCGGGAGGCCGCCTTATTGAGGTCCAATAAAATTTCTCCACGTGGCGTATACGGGCGCACATACCCTTTAAATCTGACGAACGCCCCTCATAAAATTAAGTTGTCACGGGCGTCGGGCCCACCCTGATACCCTTGTCACGGGCGTCCGCCCCTAAAAAAAATAAATAAATAAAATAATCGGTCATCTCACATGCGCCCGTCTGTTTTATACAGGCGGACGCCTCTTTTTAAAAAAACATTTAAAACAAAAAAAAAAACCTTACAGGCGGCCGCCTATTTGATACAGGTGGGCGCCTGTAAGGTTTTTTTTAAACGACTTTTAAAAAAGAGGCGTCCAATCATAAAGGGTGTCAGGGTGGGCTCGACGCCCGTGCGACGCCCGTGCCAACTTAATTTTATGAGGGGCGTTCGTCAGATTTAATGGGCGTGGGCGCCAACCTTGGCTAAATTTTATTGGCTCTCAATCAGGCGGCCCCCCGCAAATTAATGGGCGTCGGCGCCTCATAAAACCATGGTCATTTCTGTAATAGAAATGTCAAATGGTTATATTGTGCAAATTTATGGGCGTCGGCGCCCATAAAACCATGGTCATTTCTGTAATAGAAAAGTCAAATGGTTATATTGTGCAAATTTTTGTTCAAAATGACTATTTTTGTAATTTTCCCATAAAATAAAGCCAAATTGACTTTTAATAATCCAAACTTTGATCCATTGGCCACTAAGGTTCCAAATATGAAAATCTCCAATAACGGTCCGAACTTTCAACGTATTTACCACTGGCGGACCGCCGTCAAAAAAATCCTAACGGCCTTAACTTCTTTTTTTTTTTTTAACTTTTGAACGGATTTTTGAAAGTTTTTGTTTAGTTGGAAAATACGAATCGAATGACATATAACTTACCTCGAAACGTTGCTCCAAATTTCCCAATTTTGGTGTTTAAACTTTCAATTCATCAAAGAAATCATCAAATTGGAAAATTTGAAACAACGTTTAGAAGGAAGCTATACGTCATTCGACTCGTATTTTCCAGGCCATCTGAACAAAAGCCCTCAAAAAGCCGTTAGAAACTCGAAAAAAGTTAACGCAGTTAGGGTTCTTTTGACAGCGGTCCGCCAGAGGTAAATATGTCAAAAGTTCGGACCGTTATTGGGGATTTTCATAGTTGGGACCGACAACAGTAATTGATCAAAATTTGGATTATTTAAATCCAATTTGGCAATTTGTCTAAAATAAAAATAAGATTTTGACTAGGGGCCGTTTGGTAGCATCTGAATCATTAAGTGCTGAATGGTTAAGATGTCTGAATGGTTAAGAGGGTCTGAATCATTAAGTGCTGAACTAGTTAAGACTGTTTGGTTGAACATCTGAATGAATATGCAGGATGACTATTTTACCCTTCTAAAGCCCTTTTTTTCGGTAATAATATAAATAATAAAAACAAGATAAAATCCAAACATGTTAAAATCCAATCATCCAAATTATACAATAGTTTTTCAAAAAAATATTTGTTTTTCATTGCAATATACTCAGCAAAAAAATGGAAAGTAAACTTTCCAGCTGCAAAAACAAAATTAGACAATATGAACTCAAATTATGGTGGACTTGCTCTTCTAACCTAACCATCGATATCAATTTAGTGATGTTAATAGAAAACCTAATTCAATTCCGTAAAGCATAAGATTAGATAACAAAAGAAAAATCAAATCACGTTATCAAAGTTCTAGAATTAAAGCCAAGCGGACAATCTAAGTTCCATATTAAAAAAAAAAACCTGCAACACATTGAAAGTAGTCAATTGTTTGAGGAACTCGATGGGTACAATCCGTGAGCAAAGATTGGGATCGAGAAACAGTAATGTTTATATCGATTTTGATTACCCAATCGAATACGAGTGGTAAATAGAATAGTCGAAAACGAAGGTGATGGAGACGCAGTGGATCGTCGTCGGAGAAGAAGGAACGTGTGGCGGCGGAGGACGTGCGGCGAGAGAGGTGCTGTGGTGGTGGTAGACGAGAGAGGCGACGAGATGAGACGAGAGAAGGGGCTGCGGCCGGTGTTTTGGGGGTGAGGCAGGCGACGGGAAGGAGAGGAAGAAATGAGGGTCTGCAAGGAAAAGGAGAAAATGAGGGTAGGATTGGATACCCATCTTTTTTTCTCTATTCAGACTTGTCTTCACATCTGAACCATTCAGACCTTAATTCAGATGTTTTTTTTCATTCAGACGTCCTAAACAAACGGTCTGAATCTGAATGGTTCAGATTCAGACCCATTCAGATGCTACCAAACAGCCCCTGAAAACATAAAAATGCTTATTTTTGTACTTGATTTGTTTTCTTTGTACTCGATTTATGTGTTATGTGTTTTTGTGCTGTTTTCTAATTTTTATTTTATTTAAAAATATAGTAAAATATACAAATCAAGTACAAAACAAGTATTTTACGTTTTATACAATAGCTAGTTTTTAGTGGCCTATGATCTAGTATCTTGCAGATAAAGAAGGAGTTCTATCTGTGTTCCCAAACATGGTACGCGAACTTCATACAACCAGATCATGGGATTTCCTTGGAATGCCACTAAAGGGAACAAAAAGAAACCTGAAATTGGAAAGCAATATGATAATTGGTCTTCTTGATACAGGTGATTCAATTGCTTATATTTGTGTCTAACATGTTTTATATATTTCACAAATCCTACTGTCTACATATTTCTATTAAATACATTTTTTATACATTTTTATTTTTTAAAACTAAAAGGATTGTTAAAAATGTATTGATATTAGTAAACTTGCTTTTTAGATAAATAAAATTATTATAAAATATTAAATTTAAAAAAAACAGTTTTTTCAAATGAAATGTTTAAAGAAACAAAAATGAAATGTTTAAAGAAACAAACTTTGAAAAATAGTGTTGAAAGAAATAATATTATTAATTTATTATTTAAAATATTAAATTATGTGATTTTTTGATTATATTTATATTAAAAACTAATCTTTTATCGTCTAAATTTTCATTGGTGACTAAGTATTATATTTTTTATTCAACTCATGTATGGTATTAACCTAGTGACATGATAAATCAAAGTCTTTATGAACATATGATGTGTTTATATAGCACCTCAATTTTAATATTTTGTATTTCTCTCATATTAAATGAAGCTAAAATTAAATATTAAATATATTTTTTTATAAATTTTTTAATAAAATTATTTTTTAATACATTAAAAATATATTTATATTAAAAACATTTTTTAAAATTAACCAAATTTTTATATAAATTTTCTAAAATAGTTTTTTCTAAACAAAATATTTAAACAAACTTTAAAAAACTTAGTGTTAAAGACAATAACATTACTATTTTATTATTTAAATTATTAAGTTATGCAAATTTTAATTTATATATTATATTAAAAGAATGTTTTATATTTCCTAAATTTTTAACGCTAACTATTTATTATATTTTTTATTCAACTTATTAATATATGTTTAGGAGTTTGGCCACAATCTCCAAGCTTCAATGACGAAGGATTCGGTCCTCCTCCTCCCAAATGGAAGGGTAAATGCGTTTTGGGTGGCAATTTCACAGGTTGTAACAAGTACGTCTTTATTCTCACACATACACAAATTTAAAAATGTTACAGAATAATATTCAATCGATATGGAGTAGAAGTATTCAAAATCATATATTTCGTAGTTCAGTTATTTGAAATTTTGGAACAGTTGATTTTAGCATCCGAATTTCTATTTGAATTTTGGATCTGAATTTTCGGGTACGGATTCAGATAGTGAAACGAATATCGAAACTAGTTAAAAAAATATAAAAAATAGAAAAATAATATTTTTAAATTATAAAACTATTAAAAATAAAAAATAATTATTAAAATTATATACTCAAGTATATAGATGTATATTTTGAGTTTTAAGTAAATTTTCTTATCTTTATAACATAAAACCAATTAAAATAATATAATGATAATATATATCAGATAATTCGGATATCCGAAAAACAGTTATTCGAATTCGAGTCCAAAAATTCAAATAACCAAATTTTTTACATATTTCAGATTTAGTTTTGAATTCTGATTTTTTTACACACCCCGTTGAGTCACTAATTGTAACCCCTTCTGAGACCGACATGGGAGAAATCCACTAAGTTTGTGAAAAGGAGTATACGTATTCAATATGATATTATAATATAACCAATAAAATTTCATGAATTTTATAGAGAACGATTGAACTGTTTTAAGGGCATAAAACAAACTAAAAATACAAGATTTTTTTTTTTATAAAAATATCTTTTTTGGTTACAATCCTCACACACCTGACTACCAATTATGAACCTTTATTTTTTGCTTACAATTGTATAATTGAGCTTCTTTTACATGGATTTCAATGCAAAGTGATATGTATGGTGTAGTTGGTAATATTGTTAAACTTAGCCAGTCTTAGAACTTATTCCATTTTTCTTAAGGCGTTACTGTTAAGAACCTATATTAACGTTTTGAAGCAGAACAAATTCATGTTATACAATAACACAAAACTTAATTTTATTAACTGGATCAATTTTTTGTTTCAAATTTATTAAGAAAAGACAAAAACAAGTAACATCATACTAGAAATTCATGCATTAAAATAAATTTAAGCACATGATGAACAGATTCAAAACAAAAAATATTGTATACATATACAATTTGAAAAGTCGGTGGATTACTGTGTTGTTTCTGGCTAAACATTTTTTTGTATTTATATGATGGGTTCAATCCAATTTAAACTAATGTTTGTGTAGCATAGTTGGTAAAGTAATGACCTTTTACGTAAATGGTGAGGGTTCGAATCCCACAAAAAATTCATTAGTACATGCATTAGAGTCGTTGCTATAGCCCAAATTAAAATAATTCATTTTTTTTTCAAATTTTCCAATTGAAACCAGATTTTACTGCATATTACCTACTATTAAACCTACTTTAAATCTATGACAAAACAAAGTGAAATACATCCAAAGACAACCGATACGTCGATTATCAAATACAAATCAATGTTTAAAACTACAAATCCAAATTCGACGACAAACGAAAGTTAAATACTTCCAAATACAACCAATACATATTTATCAAAGTACATCCAAACAAAGTGAAATACCTATTCACTCTCATCATCGTCTTCATTTCCATCGGCGAAATGATAGTACGACGAGTAAGCACTTTTCTGCATTGAAGATAGTGCATCTATTTGTTGTTGCATCATTGTTGATTTCTTGTTGTTCTTGCCAAAAGACGTTTGGTTGTTTTAGTTCTTCTTGCAAATCATGAATGTGTGGCGCATATACACTTGGAGCCACATCGGGGGTTACATTTTTAAGTTTTAAGCGTTCGACCAACACTCTAAATATGATCACGCCACTGACCTAACGAGCGTTCACAAATCTCAACCTCGTTAACTGTCGTATCATCACCACCCGAGCTCGACATTGATTTATTATTTTCATCCATTATTTTTCCCTGATTAAAAAGTAATACATATTATGCAAAACAAGTCAAAATTATCCAAATCTATTTTAAATACTTTGAAACATCAATTACAAGTTCAAACGGGTCAAATTATCCAAACCCACTTATAAACACTTAAAACATGCAATTACACGTTCAAATGGGCCATTATAACCTAAACTCACCTTCAAAGACATGTCACACAAATCCAAAAATCTAAACGGGTCAAAATTTTCCAAACATGTTTGTAAACACTTAAAACATGCAGTTACAAGTTCAAATGGGCCATATTAACCTAAGCCAACCTTCAAAGACATGTTGCACAAAGCCAAAATTCCAAACGTGTCAAAATTATCAAACCCACCTGTAAACACTTAAAACATGCAATTACAAGTAAAAATGGGCCATTATAACCTAAACCCACCTTTAAAGACATGTTACGCAAAACCAAATATCCAAACAGGTCAAAATTATCCAAACCCACTTGTAAACACGTAAAACATGCAATTACAAGTTCAAATGGTCATTATAACCTAAACCCACCTTCAAAGCATGCTACATAATACCAAAAATCCATACCGGTCAAAATTATCGAAACCCACTTGTAAACACTTAAAACATGCAATTACAAGTTCAAATGAGCCATTATAACCTAAACCCACCTTTAAAGACATGTTACACAAGACCAAAAAACCAAATGAGTCAAAATTATCTAAACCCACTTGTAAACACTTACCTAATGTGTTTCTGCCAACTCATTAAGACATACAGAGCTTTCCTTACATTACATCTCTCTTCATCCTTCAGCATGCTATGCCACACCGGTTTCTTGGACCTGTAAACAGTTAAAATATTATTAATTAGATTTCAAATAACTATCAACATCTTTTGAATATGTTAACTTTTTTACTTCAATGTATCGCCTTTGGGTATAAGATTGTGTCCCATGATAACTTCTCTATAGACTTGTTTTGATCGATTTGCTGAGTTTGCTTGGGACTGTTTCTGGTATGTGAAAGTTGTAAATAACTACTCAATGATTCGAACCCAAGCCTCTAGGTCCATGCCGTCTAGGGATTTCTCTTTGCTCTTTCAGCGTTCTCATAATCTCCTTGCTTATCAAAATGTTTTTTCGACTTCGTTTTTCGGTCTTTTTGTCGGGTTGCACAATCCGCTTGGATCCCTTTTTAATCCCTTACCAATGCTCGGTGTCGTGCACCACATACTTATTATTAAGATTACAAATGAAGGACACATATATATGCTTTAAGGGTTTTCTCTTTAAAATCATGTTTTCACATGACTGTATGTATGTGTGTGTATGTATATGTGTGTGTATGTATGTATAGGGGCGGATTTCACAGAAAACCTTCATTTTGAAGAAAACGTAGAAAATTAATCATAATAATTATCAATCAATTTTGTTTTTTGTTTTTTTCATTTTTTTTATTATAATATTAGATTTGTTAATAAAAACAATATACCTAATTTTGTGATTCACATATATTCAGTTTTTTTTTGTTTATAACATCTAAGCTAATTTTAGGAAATCGTGATTTTTTTTTTTAGAAATTGATTGGTTAATAGGATTTTTCTTAATTTTCTTTAAAATAAGGAGTATTTTTTAAACCATCTTTTAATGTAGACCACATATTTATTTTCAAGATTCAAAATCAATGGCTCACATTGGGTTTAAGGGTTTTCTCTCTAAGACCACACGCAGTGGTTCCCCCGCCCCCTCCCGCGGGCTTGCTCCCTTCCGCGGCCAACAGCGGGAACACTGCCCCTCCCCTTCAGCGGCCCCGCCCAAAGCAGCTCCACAGCTCCTGCTCCCTGCTTGTTTCACGCTTTCTGATTCGTCCATGGCCCATGACCACTGTGGGGAAGGGTTTTTAGTGGGGTTACCACTATGGGGGTTTAAGGTTTTCAGTAGGGTGATGACGTGGCAGGAAATTTCGATGGGGAAGGATTTTCAGCGGGGTGACCGCTGTGGATAACCTAATATTGAGTTTTCATTAGATTTAATTCCTATATATATATATATAGGGGATGGTTCGAATGTTAACCCTTCCTTATTGCGTTAACCGAATAACTAAATCTTATTACTTTGGGGCCCATATTAAAGTAAATACAAAGGTTTAGGTTTTTTCTTCTTTTTTATTAATGTAAGTGAGCCCTACATTAATTAAAAAAGAAAAAAAACATACGCCTTTGGATTTAGTTTAATGTGGGCCCCAAACAGTGACGGAGCTTGAAGGCTCAGAAAGGAAGGGCGAAAAATTACGGGAGCCAGAATACATGTTAATTTTTTTTACGCGAGCCCCCCCCCCCCCCCCCCCCCCCCCCCGCGGGGGCCCTAAGTAAGCTTTGTCACTGGCCCTAAAGTAATAAGATGCAGTTATTCGGTTAACGCAATAAACATGGGTTAACATTTGATCCTCTCCCTATATATGTATATGTATATGTATATATATATATATATCATATATGATGAAGACTCTGTCTTTAAAATAAGGAGTTCAGTTTTTTAATGATCTTGTTGCTTTGCCATCTCCATAGTTACATATGATGAAGGCTCTATATGCATTTCTGATTACAAAATTATAAGCAAGAAATTTAAGATTTTGCATATGTTTTTATAACTGAACAGCAAACTCATCGGTGCACAATACTCCCACATCGGTGCAAGCCCCAACTCGAGCTATTCCCCTGTAGACGAGGAGGGCCATGGAACTCACACGGCCTCAACAGCTGCAGGTGTCCCAGTTAAGAGTGCTAGCGTTTACGGTATTGGCAAAGGGACAGCAAGAGGTGGGGTACATTCAGCACGCGTAGCGGCTTACAAAGTTTGTTGGGGTGGTAGTTGTTCAGAGATGGATCTGTTGGCAGGATTCGACATGGCAATCGCGGATGGGGTTGATGTAATATCAGTGTCAATTGGTGGCACTCCAACACAATTGTTCCAAGATTCAATGGTGATTGGGGCTTTTCATGCAATGAAGAAGGGGATCTTCGTTGCATGCTCTGCAGGCAACGAGGGTCCCCATCAGATGACGGTGAAAAACATAGCACCTTGGATGACAACCGTCGGTGCATCAAGTATCGATAGACAGTTTGTGTCTGGTGTTAAGTTGGGCAATGGTGAAACCATCAAGGTTATTCCCTCTCGATCACTATATATGCTTGTATATAAGGGATCAAATGAATGCTTTTTTATTTTATTTTATTTTAGTTTTTAATTAATTTTTAATAAGAACTGTGAGAAATCTTTTAAACAAATGTAAAAAAAATTATTTTTTACACATGTGTAAAACCAAAGTTCTAAAACCAAAGTTCTAATAATCCTCACAAAATTATAAGTTATCGTTTATTTTTGTGTTAAAAGTGTAAGAATTCATTTTTTTTCATATATATATAGAATTTTGTGAAAAAAACTCAACCTTTTTACACGTGTCAAAATATGTAAAAAGATGTTTTCATTATCGTCATTAGAAAATTTTTAGTACACATACTATAAACACACATAAGAGGCTCTACGCAAATGTTATTGCTTGTAAATTTATTATAATTACTTTTTATGATAATGGGATCTCACGTACGTGACAAACCTCCGGTCACTCAATACCCGACTAAGAAAGGGGAATGGGTATAACATGATCGTAATTAATTGGTTCGGTGGCCTTCAAGAAAATTGGTCTTAGTGGGGTTTAAACTTGATACTTTTAGTTTGTCCCTCCTCTGGTTAAACCACTATACCACTTTCTTGAAGGTTAAATGCTATCACTTGCTAATTAATGTAAACATAACATGCGGGACAATGGAGACAGGCCTTACCTATATCCTAATTGGAATAGAGAGGCTGCTCCGAAGGAGTCGCTAACCCAAAGTTATTGTTTGAAGTTAATAATCTCAACACTTTTAACGTTATTTTCACAAAATACGTAAAATAACTTTAGAATTAGTGCAATTTTACTTTTCCCCTTAAGGGCCCACACATATCTATATTATACGTGTGCACAACAAATAATGGTGTCTTTGTATTTACTCATAGGGAATTGCTGTGAATACATTTTCGGCCAACAAGAAAAAGTATCCCTTAATAAGTGGTACTCTTGCAGCCAATGCTAGTCAACCGTACAGAAACGCAAGGTACGTGCACATTTAACTTGTATGAAATACATGAACACTTATGAGTGAAATAATGAACGCTGATTGCTTTGTAGTGCTTGCGATTTCGACTCGTTGTCGGATGAAATGGTGAAGGGAAAGATTGTGTATTGTTTGGGGAAAAATGATCAAGATGTTACACTGTACAACAAACGTGTGACGGGCTTAATCGTGTCACGAGATAAGGACTATGATATACCTTCTTCGTTTCTCATCCCCGGAACGACAGTGAGTCGTGAGGAGGGGTTGGATATTGATCGCTACATCAACTCTACCAAGTATGGCTTGCAAACAAAAAGTAGTACCTAAATAAGAGTCTCAAAAGTGTCATTTAGTGAAGAGTTGTTGGATTTAAACACTCCCAACTTTAACCTGCTGGCCGGCGATACTCCTAATTGAGGAAATGTTTAGTGACACTCTCAACTTTCAACACATTTTCCATTGGCACTTCATTTAGTACTTTTTTGATGACATACAATAACATAATGGAGCGCCACCAGAAACTATGTTGAAAGTTAAAAGTGCTACTAAACATTTCCTCAGTTTGGAGTATTGCCGGCCAACAAGTTAAGTTGGGAGTATTTAAATCCAATAACCCTTTAGTAAACCAAAAAAACCATTTATAGACATACATTTTTTTAGTTTAAAATAAAGTAGAAGGAAATTTACTTTTATGTCTGTTAAATCATGTCGTTTATAATGGTTACTAGTGTCACTATTTATTTAATTATCTTTGGTAAAATACAGTAAATCTGTTGCTGTTATACATAAAACAAGATCCATTAAGATGGCTGATGCTCCATTTGTTGCATCTTTCTCTTCAAGAGGACCACAACTGATAGCCCCCAACATTCTCAAGGTACGAATTATAACGTTTTTTATTGGGATGAAGGTAAGATTTACTTACATCTAATCTTTCCCTGACCCTACAAATAGTCATACTACGAGGGAGATTTGCGGGATATAGTTGTTCTCGTCGTCGTCGTCATTTTTGTGTTAGAGACCATGTAGGTTATAGGTATTTGCAATTTTAATATTTCCATTATTTGGATTTATAATGAGATTAGTGGTACAGCCTGATCTTGTTGCACCTGGACTGGGCATATTGGCTGGATACTCAAAACTATCAAGCATGAGTGGGCACCCAGACTATGACAAACGGTTTGTAGATTACAAAATAGCATCTGGAACTTCAATGGCTAGCCCTCATGTGGCTGCAGCTGCAGCCTATGTTAAAACCTTTCACCCAACCTGGTCACCTGCTGCTATAAAATCAGCTCTCATGACAACAGGTGAGTTTCTTATCCTACAACTAAGGTTTCCATGGCCTGCCTTGTAGCTCAGTGACATTGGTGATGATTCTCCTCAAAAACAGTAGCAGATACAAAGCTAATTGAGTAGGACCACACGATCGAATGTTAAAACGCAATGTTTTTGAATAATTTTGCTTAATTTTGAAACAAAACGGGGCACAAATCTGATTAAAGGGGCACAAATTAAATTATAAAATGCCACAACTAGGGCTGTCATAACAGGCCGGACAAGACCCGTTAAGGCACGAATCACGAACTGTGTAGACACGAACACGACAAAAATTGTTACTGTTTATTTTTTCCTCATACGAACACAATCAGTTAAAAACAGGTAAGCACGAAATGACTCGTTAAGGAATCTGTTAATAGTTAACACTATAAATGACATGTTAAGGACCGGTTAAAGAATATGTCAAGAAACATGTTAAGGACTAGGGTTAGACAATTATAAATTTTTAGAAGTTAATCGGATACCCACCTATATTATTATATAATTTATTTTAAAAATTAATTTTTAAACATGTTTTAACAAGTCTTTACGGGTCTTAACATGTATTAACGAGTCTTAACAGGTCTTAAGGGGTTTTACCTGTTTAGACACGAAAAATAAACAAGTCTTAACGTGTCGACCTGTTTTAAAAACGAAAAACACAAAACATGTTAAAGTCGTGTCGTGTTAACGTGTTCGTGTCTAAAATTGCCAGCCCTGGCCACAACTGGAAATGA
Source organism: Mikania micrantha (assembly GCA_009363875.1). Taxonomy (NCBI): domain Eukaryota; kingdom Viridiplantae; phylum Streptophyta; class Magnoliopsida; order Asterales; family Asteraceae; genus Mikania; species Mikania micrantha. The sequence goes on from CM018696.1 coordinate 56,405,801, forward strand.
ATAATAAAAACTATGTTCTTTTCGTATATTTATACGAATATTAACTTGTGATGTAACTTTAAAATTGATTATCTAAGCATTGTTTTTCTATATACTTTTGATAGGTTTGTTTTGTGATTTTAACTACCTCGAACTGCTTTTTACCTTAGCTGATAGGTCTGTTTTGAGGTTTCAACTAACCCAACCCGCTTTTTACCTAAACCCATTTTTATCGACCCCTTTTTTTGCCCCACGTAAGAAGAATTCTGATTCCGCCACTGCCCACAAAAGTGTTCTGAGTTCAAATTCTTGCAAACTTCAGGATTAGATAGTATTTAGAAGTATAAAATTGTTGTTAACAAGAGAGAGAGAAGAAGTAATGGCAAGACAAGTATGGTAAATAGGATAGAAACAGATTTCAAGTGTCTTAAACAACTGATGTCTTTTTTTTTACTCTCAGCAACACCAATGAAAGTGAACACAGAAGACATGCAACTAGCATCAGGTTCAGGTCTTATAAACCCAACCAAAGCTCGAGACCCTGGTCTCGTTTACGACATCAACACGAGTGCATACATTCGTTACCTATGCAAACTAGGCTACAACAGCACAACTCTTGGCATACTGATTGGCGGAAACAAAATCTACCACTGCAACAACTTTAAACCAACAAAAGGCATTGATGGCCTCAACTACCCATCAATACATTTGCAGCTTCAAAGCAATGTAACAACCTTTTCAGCAGTCTATAAACGCGTCGTAAAGAATGTTGGAAATGCAAAGGCCATCTACAATGCAGAAGTTGTGAGCGCGAAGGGGCTCTCCATTAAGGTTGATCCCAGTACTTTGTCGTTTGACAGATCGAATCAGAAACGAGCTTTTACAGTTGTGTTGAAAGGGAAGTTTGATCACAAGGATTCATATTTGTTGTCAGGATCACTTTCTTGGAAGAACACTAAGCATTCTGTAGTAAGCCTGGTTGTTGTATACAGGTATATGCCTCCCGAATGGTAGCATTATGAGCAAATTAGATTACTTTCTTTTGATTCAAATTTTGATTGATAAATTTGAAATGTTATGGTTATTCAATTGTCAATATTTATCTGCCTTTTGAATGATGTTTCATTTCTTGTTTATTCTTGTCCTCATGTCAAAAGCTTATATGTGTTTCTTGGTGGATTGTTGAACCTGAACAGCATGTATTCAATCTACACCAAGACAGTAATCATGATAAACTTAAAATCAAGTAAGCCTAACATGACTTGTGTAAGCTGTTTATCATTTCTTTTTGAACGGCTAAGTTTTAGGATCACTGACACATCATTGAAGTATTATCGTGCTACCAGCGGTACCACCCGATCATATCCACCGCTTAGTCACTAGTTCCGGAGGAAACTCAGTACTTTGAGAAAACCCCCTTGTGGGATTCGAACCCAAAACCATTTGGTTTGTAAGTCTTATCTCACAACCAAGATATTGCTAGATTGTAATGTCTTTGGTTAAGTTGTTTATCTAAAAGAGCTAAAGTGGTTGGGTGGTTTTAAATGGGTTGGCTAGTTGTACAAATATAGTTTTAAATAGGTTAAACATGTTGTATACGGGTTGATTTATAAGAAATATATTTTATATTATAGTTCTAAAAGGTTCAACATTTTGATTAAAATGACTTTTTCATGTCAACCAAAACACAACAATAACCAAAATAAGGACAATCAAATATGGTAAAATCTCATTTATAGCAAAGCTATTGATAGGATTGAGGAGAGTGAGACGTTGGTAAATTACACCTTTATCTCCAATGATAAAGAAGTTGGTTCTATGGAAAACCCTAGCTTAAAAGTTTCAAATCGTATTTGGACCATGAGGTGCGTATGGTTGGGATCTGAACATAAAACACAAAGAACTAAAAACTATAAATTTAGTATTAGTAACATGTCAAAAACATATAATGAAAAAACGTATAATATGTTAGATGTTTTAATGTAATTAAATTAATTTTGTTGATCAATATGAATCATGAAATTCATTAAACAAGTTGGGTGTGGTGTGCAAACTTGTTTAAGGTTTTATGATTTAATGGGGGTTTTAAGGGGACATGGCGGGCGCTGCCCTTGGATAGCGGTGTCCAAGGGGCAAAATTAGAAAACTTGAAAATTGCTTGGTGGCAGTTTCCAAATCATCAACGCCTTTCAAAACCTGATTGATTGACCATTCAAGACTCTGGTTCAATTCACGAAAATTCCAAAATTTCATACTTGTTCATGATTCAATTGTGTTCATGTTTTGCTATATTCTCTACATAGTAGAAGCTAAACAACATGGAAGCACAAGGTCAAGACAAAGGTAGCGTGCAAAGCCACCCAAAAGTTACAACTAAGCCCCTAAGATAAGTTTATGACATTATCGTACCTTCTTACTATAAGTCATATGCTTCTACGTAATCCTATCCTTGATCATTTGCTCAAAGATTTGAATATTTTGAAAGAATGGACGGAAATTTACGAGACCCACAATACATATTAATTTTTTGAAGTGAGGGAGGATGGTGGAACCAATATTTAAAACAAAAAATAATCTTTCGGCCAAAAAATTAACACTATAGACGGGAAAAAAAGGAGCGATCTCCACTAACCCTATAGAAGCTTCACCAGTCACCACTCCAAAGAATTGCAAGTTTAGCAAATCTCACATAATCCGCTTGTTGCATGTTTGCATGGGTCTATCTTACCCCTCCCTCTTTCTAGAGTGAGGGTCTTTACTCATCTAACTAGCACCGTCATCTCTATCCTTCTCACATGTACAAAACATTTCGATCTCACATTTCTTATCTTATATGATACACCAATCCCTTTAATCTTAAAATAATTCATTTCTTTTTCAGTCTAATCTTGTGTGCATACACATCGGCCTTAGGGGTTACACACACATATATAATTAATAAATAGTAGTACAACTAAATAATAATATTAATTAAATAATAACAATAGTTAAGTAATATAAATAAAATATTTTTTCGTTTTATTTGTCAGTTTTATGTTCGTATATATTTACGTTATATTTTGCAAATTCAAAAGCCTTATTTATTATTTCGTTCAACTATTTCTAGCACCGCGTTCTTATGTTGCGTCCTTATTATTTAGGGGTGTTGCATGCTTTTACGATGGTTTCGGTTTATTGTTTTAGGACGGATTAACAGCTACCATGGGTGGTTTTGGGTCTATGTTTTGATATTCGTTATATTGTTACCGCTATAAGGCCACCCACAGCCGTTGCACCGCCGTCCAACCCCTCGGCTGGGTGTAGCAGGAACACCGCCCCCATGCCCGCTAGGGTGAGTTCCACGGCCCCCGCTTCCCGTTGATTTTCCTTTAATCCCATTGGTTCTTTCAAATTCAAGTGGCCCCCCATTGGTTCTTTCATATTCAAGTGAAATAGTGAGGAAATGTTTTCAGTAGGGCGACCACTGTGGTTTTGTGGTTTTCAGTGGGTGATGACGTGTCAAGAAATTTCAGTGGAGAGAGATTTTCAGTGAAATGACCGCTGTGGATGGTCTAATGACAAAGTACTCATCTTAACAAAGCGATATGACTCAAGATTTTTTTTAATTGGGTAGCATTGTGTACAACGTACAACGCGTTTTAAGTCGTTTTTAATTTCTTTTTATTATTATTATTGTATGTGGCTAGTTTTTGGTTCTATGTTCGTGTTTCTTAATGCTAGATTTTACGAATAAGCACTGTCGTTTTTGTTTTTGTGTCGGCCACGCTTACGACAAGTATACTTTAAGGTTTTATGTCAAAATAATAACCGTTGTGTCGTTTTTTTTTCTCTCAACATCTTAACGTACGAGATTATGCCTTTATTCTAATATTAATAATCATAACAAAATTCCTATGAAATCATTAGTTTTAAAAACATAAAGATAAAGACAAGTGTCATAAATATTTGTAATTTAGTTAAAAGAAAGAAAAACAATGAGAGGCGTGGAAAGATGGAGTCGAGCAAAAGTCTTCCATTTTCTTCCACCCCTCAAAAACTTCTACTTTTGCTTTTTCCCTAATAATATCTACAAATCCAAATTTCATACCAATCTGATGCAAAGACCCCATCACACTACACACACTCCAGCTGTAGCCACCTAACTACCCGTCACTCGATCTCCCCCTAAAACTCAAAATCCAACATCTTGCAATCAGATTCCTCACCCCCATCAAGATTTCCTACAAAAATTTCACAATTTGCTCCCAAAAAGACCAAGAAATGAGGCTGTGAAACCACAAATCGAAGACGGTTTTCTTGATTTTGATGTTGAATGGCCTCCCACAGCTGGAAGGATGCTTACAGGGGAATGTCTTCGGATAATATCAAGGGTTTGATTTTAGCATTGTCTTCTAGTTTGTTCATCGGAGCTAGCTTCATTGTTAAGAAAAAGGGTCTCAAGAAAGCAGGCGCCTCTGGTGTTAGAGCAGGTGAAAGTAGTTTATACGGATTGCAATTTGAATGTGTGATTTTGGTTCTTGAATTGATTATGATTTTTTTAGAATTTGATGTTTTGATCTGGTGGGAAGAAGATTTATTTCGTACCTAGGTTAATTGAGTTTTCTGTAGTTATGCATTTCGGTTGACTACAAATGGAGAGTTTGCAGTCTGATTAGATGATTAATTTGGTAACAAAAAAAAAAAAAAAGATTTGGTGAATTTGTTGTTATGAAATCTAGGGTCAGTCGTTTGCAATATTTTCTTTTGGTTTTTTTTTTTTTTTTTTTTTTTTTTTTTGTGATATTTATAGAATGTTATCCAACTTTATGAACAGTAATTGATGTTTCCACTGTTGATGGTACTTGAAGATTTTATAGATTTTGGTTCTGGATGAGAGTGGGGAGAGAGACCTGAGTGACGAATCAGATGCTATGCTTTCATGTCTTATCTGCAGATGCCCTTGGGTATTTGGGTGGGATCTTTTTTTTTTTTTTTGTCAAAAATTGAGCTTGATTATTGTTCAACTTTGTAAACAAAACAATCAATAGAGATTTGACACAAAGATTAAACAATATTGATAAATTCTTGATGCTTCTTTTGATCGGATGATCAAAGTCTTACACCTAGAAGATGAAAAGCAGATAATCAATAATACAAACCTTAATAGTTAATACATCAACTCGCTCTTAACCAATTAGAGGAAGAAACCATCACAAATTATGAAGAATTCTTGATGCTCAATGAGAACAAGATGAAGAGCATGTGGATACTCCAATCGTCTCATACTCTCATAGCATATTTTCGCTAGATCCCTTTTATATATCTTCAATCAGTGGCCCCTTTTGTCTTTCATTTTAGTTCTTAATCTTTAACTGCTTATCAACATCAGTCCCAAACCTTTTGTTAGGATGCAATCAAATTTTGTTCCATCAGGCACATATGGTGACCAATCACTAGTGAAACCAGTTAACTTCTAAATATATGACACATTTTGGAACAAATTTAATTAAGTGGGTACCCCTCTTCGACAGATATCCTTTCTGCAATATGTAAGCTATCTTCTTCTCTAACAACCACCCCTTTCTCCCTTCACCACCACTATCACGATCACTATCAGCCGATTAACACCCCCTCCCCACAAGGCAGGGGTTTTCATTGATCTAATTTGAAGGGCGAAATGTAGATGATGTAAGATTAGTTGAAGGCAGAGATGGTGAGTGAAAAAGGTGGAGATGGCAGTGGAAGTAGGTGGTTGTAGGGCGGAAGAGGCTGTGCTTACATTTTTTGTTTATTAGAAGCTCCATCTTATTTTGAAAGCTTCTTAAGGTAGCTTATTATTTTTGAGACTATTTTTTAAAAATCAAAGGCTCAAAGGCCAAAAGCTATAGCTTTGTCACCCAAATAAGACATTTGTTTTTCCATGTTTCAATGAGTGCTTATTTTTTCATGAGCAAAAGCTTAAGATCTCAAAAAATTCCATCAAATTTATGCCAAACAAACCCCTAATGTCCCTTTTAAACTCATTCTATTTGACACATGAGATGAGCGAAGATTATTTTTATGCTAATATTTAATAGGCATGGATATGTTGCTCATTTCATAAATGTTTTTAACAATTTCCCCTCATATCTGTTTGCATTGTGCTGTGATCATTTAGACAGGTAATTGTGTCTGATTTACTTAAACCCATTTCTTAAAAATTGATGTGTATGTATAGTGCATAGGCATAACCAAATATGTGATTCAATATCTTGTATATTCCAATATATATATATATATGTATGTATGTTTCATGTTTAGTTTAGTTAGAATTGTGTTCATGGGCCTCTATAATCTTTTTGCCCTATTTTGATTTGCTCTATTGCATATGCATAACTATCTCTATTATTCTTGTCTGTTTTAGCAATCCCCAAGTCCTAATAAGCAATTAGCTTTCGAGACACATTTTGTTTTAGTATATGCTTTCATTAATTATGCCAATTTTATCTCACTAATTTATTTTTACCTCTCTCTTTTCAGGAGTTGGAGGATATTCATACTTATTCGAGCCTCTATGGTGGGTAGGCATGATAACGAGTGAGTATGTTTGTTTCTTATGGTTAATGACTTGTAATGAAATGTAACATGAATTATATGACTACATGAGTGGGATTTTTAAGATTGGAAAAAAGTTGGGGCAAAGATATCCTGAATTTGCTCTTTGTTTAAATTAGGGTAGAATAGACTAAAAAGGCGATCAAACTTTAATAGTTTCTTCACTTCCATTGATGCTCCTAACAAACTAACAAGCAAACAAACAAACAAACCTAATAAACAAACTTGATGCTCCTCTTGGTTTTAAATTGTAAAATGCTCTCCGATGCACTTGGTTCAAAAACCTGATGCACGTTGTGAGTGTATCAACTATCACGTCCACGATGCCTTTGTTATACATAAAAACATCAAGTTTCACAAGAATTTAATAAACACAAAAAAAATATACATTGACAACATGATACTAGACTTAAAAATTATTATAAAAAATCTCATGGATGCTTAAAAAGTCAAAGAGAGTTTCCTTTATGCTTAAAAAGAGGAAATATAAACTTAAAATTCTTAAAAGTAAAAAAAAAAACAAATTATTTAATAAAAAAGTCCAACCCAGCTAATAAATTTATATTGCATGCATCAAACGCTTTTTGTGATGGCAGAACATCTTGCAAATTGCAGCGCAACATTGGCGCATCATGTAATCGTAATCGCAACACCCGTTGCATTGCACTCCAGACATCACATTAGCGCATTATGCATGTAAAATGCATGCAATTTAAAACCAAGATTCTCCTTACAGATTCCGTTAGCTGTCTCCTGCAAATGTGCGCAAACCATCTCAATCTTCCCTTACCATGGAAGGAAAGTGGAGTGGAGGTTGGCCAAAACTGACATAGGATGAGATAGTTAAGACGGGATTTGTTAGAATTTTATCTCTCTAAGGACATGATCAGTGATAGGAGTTCCGATGTTGAGTAAAGGTTAAAGTTTTCTAGGGGAGTGTATGGTTTTGGTCTTTGTTAGGATTTTGAAAATTGATATGTATTTAGCTAAGGTTGCATAGCTGTAGCCTGTAGGGGTAGCAGATAGCTTCTTTATAGGTTGTTTTAGTACTAGTATAGCCTTCAGTCATAGGTGTGCTAATTATATTGGATAATACCTAATTACTTGCGCTTATTATAGGGATTGTGATGCTTTAATGTTCCTTTAACTGCTTTTATCTAGCTTATGATACCTGATTACTTGCCTCTTGCTTTCTTATATGCCTTCCATTATTGCACGTGTCATGTAATTATTGTATGTTTAAAAAAAAGAAGTTTTTCTGGAGCCATTGGTCTCTCTAAGACAGCCTCTTGAACCGCTAGGGTAGAGGTAATCCACTAGGAGTCTAGGATGGAGGTAAGGTGAGCTTCCATCTCACACTTTCCAGAATCCAGACCATAACTTTGTGTGAGATTTTGCTAGGAATATTTGTTTGCTTGCTTGTTCGCATGCATACAATAACATGAAAATTCTATCCATGGTTTATCTAAATTTTGAAAAACTAGTGTCGGCCTATCTTATTTTCCCTTTTATTCTCCCCACCTTCTCCCCCCACCCAAAAAAAAGCCCTAAAAACAGAGTTTGAATTTCAGCTCCACAAAATAAATGCAAGTAATAAGGTTGTTAGCATAAAATGAAGTAGGTTTTTCTTTTTTGGTGGTGTCATGAAATTCATGAATTTTTAAATAATCTGAATTTGCTTGATCATGATATTTAAATGATCTGAATTTGCTTAATGTGAATTCTAAGATTGTTATCCAATTTCTTCAACAGTGATTGTTGGGGAAATTGCAAATTTTGCAGCTTATGCATTTGCACCAGCTATTCTGGTCACTCCACTGGGGGCACTCAGCATTATTATCAGGCATGACAAATAGCATAATCTTTATATGAATCCATTTCTGTATTTGTTTATTAAACATCAAGCCATATTGCAGTGCAGTACTTGCAGATATTATTTTACGAGAAAAGTTGCACATTTTTGGGATTCTCGGTTGCATTCTATGTGTTGTGGGGTCCACCACAATCGTTCTACATGCTCCTCAGGAACGTCCTATTGAATCTGTAACAGAAGTATGGGATCTTGCTACCGAGCCAGGTAACAACCTTGCATCTTTAGTTTTTTATTTGTCATGTGATTTTTCTTTATTTATAGATTCATTTGACATTCCTGGTTTGAATCGTCTTTTTTGCAGCTTTTGTTCTGTATGCAATATTGGTGTTGATAGCTGTTTTTATAATTGTATTTCACTATATACCGTCGTATGGACAGACACACATAATGTGCTACATTGGAGTTTGTTCTCTAGTAGGTTCTTTATCAGTAAGTATCAACAGTTATTTGTACCTTCTCACAAGCTATTCATCTCACATGTTTAACATGGCAAGCTGGGCTGGCTCAACGAATCATTTTTTAGTACGGGCTGAAACAGGTTGGGTTGACCTTTTTTTTTCCTTTCCATTTTTAAAATAGCTTAATTTTTTAATAAAGTGATTTTGGAGGTTCTATGCATTACAGATTTGTAGCATGGCAACTTTCCACCTTTTTAGCTAATATTTTTTATTTTACAAGTTTGAGGTTCAAATAACCCAATCCACCAGCTGGTAGGTTAATGGATTGTAATCGCCATAATGTTGTATTCCCAGTTATCATGTTATGTTCAAATTTTTGTGTTTCAGGTGATGAGTGTTAAAGCAATTGGCATTGCTTTGAAGCTTACTATATCAGGAATGAATCAACTTGTATATCCCCAAACATGGGCCTTTACTTTTATTGTTTTGCTTTGTGTAATTACCCAAATGAACTATTTAAACAAGGTAATGAATTTTTATTTTTTTTTCCCCTAAAATTTTTAATTCCTTTGTTTTAGCTTTTAAGTAACCACATAATAAATAATACTTGTTTATTTAATATTGACTGCAGGCACTTGACACCTTCAATACGGCTGTTGTCTCCCCGATTTACTATGTTATGTTCACGTCTTTTACAATTTTGGCAAGTGTGATCATGTTCAAGGTTACATAACGCCACTTCCAACTCAAATACTTGATTAAACTTTTGCACTCCCCAACCATTAACTACTTTGTTTTTGAAATTCATAGTAATAGAGATACATGTCCTACCAAGATAGAATCGGTAACGCCCTAGATAAAAAGTCAAATGGAAGGGAGCGTTAAGGCTGCAATTACAAAATTGAACATAAGATTATCCCCAAGTGTTCTTGAAATTTATAGAGTGCATTATCAATTCCTTTTACTCATGATCAATCATATTTTCATTAGTAAAGCATTAATTTGGTATAAATGGGTTGTTTTAAGACCTTGGTTTAAAAAAGCATGAGGTGCTATGGGGCATTTAGGTCCCAAAATCCGAGGTAGGAGGCACACACATTGCGTAGACGAGGCATATGTACAACCAAATAAACTCCACTTACAACCAAAAAGTTCATCTCTCATTTGTTTTACATATCAATCTTTTTATCATGCAAACATTTCATTTTTTTTCATCTCTTTGGTTGTGTTTACATATTAACTCCCTATAAACTCTAGTTTTGACCAATTTTGACCCGTAAGTACATGAGGTGACGCCTCAAGACCCTGAGGCGCTTTCCTCTGCCGCAAATTTTCAACTTATTTTGACAATGTTGAGCTCACAACAGGCTTGTTCTGTTTTGTTTCACGATGTCTGATTCAAGTCGCATTAAAGTTGATAATTTGTCATGTCCAGTGTCTACTGAATTAATTGTACCATTTTTTCATCATCCATGCAACTTCATCTATTTCCATGTCTATGCAAATAAATTAGTTTTAAAATATGGCTCATGTAGGGTTTACCTTATTGGGGATTAAGGTCTTTGGTGTTAATATTATCTTGTAAACAGGATTGGGATAGGCAAAATCCTTCTCAGATTATCACAGAACTATGCGGCTTTGTGACAATCCTTTCGGGAACATTCCTTCTTCACAAAACCAAAGACATGGTTGATGGTATGACTTTATTTCTTTGAGTCCATTATTTATTAGTAAAATTAGTCAAACTCAGTTGTCTCTGCCTAACCTGTAAAAGATACATTTAGCACCGTCTTACGACGATCAAAATACTATTTTTAACCAGTTTCATGTTCTCAAATCCTAAAAGATCAAGAATTCTTGTAGGGTTTTAATAAATATGGTGCAATTGGAGTCTTGTGAAAGAGTAGATTTGGCTTATGTTTTGTTTCGATGGGTTAAAAGTTGTTGGAAGTGTAGACTTTATTGCGCCTAGGCTTCAACATCATTATATGCAGAAGTAAAGAAGTTTTAATATTTCATTCATATTGTTTTAGTAATTATAATTTATATACAAAAAGTTGAAAAATAAAAAAAACAAAGTCGGTGAATCAACCCATAATATCCAAGCCACCCATTGTAACATCCGGATCCGTTTACCACCAGTATTGTCCGCTTTGCTCTCTCAGAGCTCACGGATTTGCTTTTGGTTGCTCGGTTGAAAACTTCCCAGGAAGGTCACCAATTCTTGGATTGCTGCAACCTGAGCATGCTTAACTGTGGAGTTTTCATGTGCTCCACAGCCAGCTAAGCCCAAAACGCGTTGGTGATATAAGAGGCGGGTCGTTACTTATGAAGCATGAATCTCTCCTGTTCATGACCGATGTGAGATTTGCCTAAGATGTTACACCCATCTTGCCACTTTGTTTGTTACAATAGTCAATTTTTATTATTTTTTATTTTATTTTATTTTATATAAATTCAACTCCAGGTCAAATACCTAGACCTCCAAAGCACATGGATGATGAAGAAGATGGCATAGATCAAGAAAGCATCCCCTTGACTTTGAGACGACAGGACACCGTTAGCTGTATGAGGTCTCCATAATTTATTTATTTTTTTTGGCTCATATATTTCATATCAAGTCTACCACAAATATACCCTTCATGGATACAACAGGGCTTATAATGTTTTATTTATTAGCTAGGAAGAACTCAGTTTTGAAAATTGGAAACTTGCTCATATGATTGTAACCAAATTGATTAATGCAAAAGGCACCTTCCAGTTTTGATAACACAAAATCCACTTTAAATAAAAAAATATTGACCAACAAATGGGTCAATTTAACGGGTCAAGTGGTCCAATACAAAAGATTCAATGAATTTCTAGGTCAAGGGGTCCAATCCAAAATATTTAATGGATATCTGAGTCAAGCCACCAGAAAAGTTGCTTGTAATGAAACTTTTAAACAATTTTATTAAAAGGAAATCAACAATTTTTGAACATCAAGTTTTTTTTTTAAATGCCATGCAATTTTGCACTTGCATGGATTTGAAACAACACTACTTTTGTGTGGGGCTATAACCATTGTCATCAATAGGAGTGTTCGAGGTCCGGTTTTTATGGTTTTTAAGTGAAACCATAAACCAAACCGTTAATAACGGTTTTTGAAGAATGAAAACCAATACCGAAGCGTTCAAAATTAAACCGAACCAAATTGAACCGTTATCAACAATTTGATTTACGGTTTGGGCTTTTGATCCTATTGAAAATAAAATCGAATTATATCAAACCTTTATACAAATTACTGAAAGTCCAAATGTATTTTTTTATGACAAATAAATCATGACTCAAGACGTGTGTGTATACTTAAACATGCATGCATACATATATCCATATTTATATATATGCGCACACACTTACGGTTTGGTTTAGTTTTTTACGACCGTTTTTTTATGAAAATTGTAAACTGAACCTTTTATTATGGTTTTGAACTTATGAAATCAACTGACCAAATGTTTGAGAAAACTAACCGTGAAACCTAACAAATTACCGGTTTGGGCGGTTTTACGGTTTGAAACCGAGCCATGAACACCCTATTCATCAGGCCACAAGATCATGATCTAAAATTAAGATAATTTCACAAATAACATAGTTAATATAGTGTCTATAAGAATAATTATGTTATGTGTAATTAGTATATATATTAAAAAGTAAAGTCGGTATTCACTCACATGAGCACGATTCATCTTGGTACACAACTTGCAGCACTATGTCCAACTATATGCTTTGCAATTAATTTTAAATTTAGTTCACTCTGAAATTTGAACGTACTTTAAATTATCCTTTTAACATTACACACATATTCTTAATGTCATACAAGTTTTTAACATATTATTACGTTGTCGAATAATAGTTATGATTATATTTATTTGTAGCCGGCTGCTTTGTATGCATTTTAATATCAATGATGTTATTAAAGTTGTCATGTTCGAATACTCATATCGGCATAACGAACATGTTTACAATAGAAACACATATATTCATTTTGATATACGGAATCGTAACGGAATACCCGACGCAACGTACGGGTAACATTTACTAGTTATTATAATATATGAACAAGTTCTTTCTGAAATTCTGGGTCACATTACAACCAAAGCTTTAATTTTCTCAATTTCTAAATCATGCCTCTTAATTAAGGACTATTTGATAGCCTTTTAATGATTTAATTAAGAGATTACTTCTGAATTGGTTAGAGCCTGGAACTTTTTTTTACTCAAAAACTACCTTTGAATGTGTTAGCGAACCTTTTAACTATTAAGTTTTAAATAAAGTTTAAATGATTTAGATCTCATGTTGACTTAATACTTAATAAGCCAAAGAGTCACATAGTTAAAAGGTATGAACATATAAGCAGATTTTTTTTTTAATTCTAAATCATCTTTTTTTTAAAAAAAAATTAGATGAAAAAATGTCAACAGAAGTAGCTTACTAAGGGTCAACAAAGTTTTTTATAGATAAAACAAGTCGGATGAATAAAAGATTGTTCAAGTACGTTACTAATATATGCAACTGATTCTATTTAATAAAAATTAGATAATTTTAATAAAATGTACTTTAATCATATTCAATGTACATTGTTTAATAAAGCATGCTCAACTTTTAGGAGACGATGGCTATAATCAAAAGTGAAAAGTATAATTTTTATAATTATATTGTTATGTTACGTGTACTCATCGCATCATTACCACTCCACGTTAACAACTAAAACCATGACTCTCTCTTCACATACCCCATCATCCAAAGCAACTACCCTTGATCATCCCGTGACCACTATTACGATGAGCCCGTCACGCCCGGTCACGCCCATTGTGTAATAGTGCAGGGGTTTGATGGGACATGACACCTTTCACGCACTAGTCACCCTCTTTTAACACATGGCCTTAGCATTAATGTACTCAAATTAATAAAAGTTATTAAAACTCAAAATATAAATCAAGCAATGCTTGATTTAAGCTTTCCAGTTAGACCACTCACATTGTCAATCAAAACTAATGTTTGGCCATTGAAAAGAAAAAAAAAATATATAAATCTATATTCGTGTTAAACTCACAAACTGTTTGGTTGAGCAACTTTGTTCGGAGAGAATATCTCATCAAATACTTGTTCCTTTCTAAACTTCATTTATTTTTTATTATTATGTCTTTTTTTATATAATAAATCTATCCTACAGTCCTATATTATTAACATAAATTAAAATTAAAAAATTACATAAACTAAAAGGTTACATAAACAACTAAAACTTAATAATTACATAAACAACTAAATTTTAAATATTATATAAATAAAACTAATAATTAAAAATTGAATCGAACGAGTAATCCGAATCCGTATTACATTCGTCTTCGCAAGTTCATGGTTCCTCAATCAATTTAGTGTTTCTTCATTGACTGCTCATGGATGATCCAACACGTACTTATATTTTGGTCATTCTTCATCTTCAAGTGGGTACTCTTCTTCTGGTGGTGTCTTCCTCTTCTATTGAGTCTTTAGAAAATAAGTTATCAAATGCTTAGTTCTAAAACACATCATTACCATCATCACCTCATTCCTTCAAATCAGGAATGTTTGTAGGTAGCGGAGGAACAATGTTTGCAAGCGTCTAAGGAATAATTGGCTGGTTTGCAAGAGTCAGAGGAATAATAGGCTGGTTTGTAGGTAGCGGAGGAACAATTGGTTGGTTTACAGGCAGTGGCGGATCCAGGAATATTTTTCAGTGGGTTCACTATTTTCAAACACTTCAATTAGATATAACCGAACATAAAAATTTCCAGGTCGCTTTGACAGTTCGAGTCTTGTAATGTTCATCACATAATAACTGTGCGATATATTAAGTCAATAATTAAAAAAAATCTTCATGAAAGAGTTCAGAGGTGCGGAGTGAACACTCATTTAAGATTTCTGAGCTACGGACCAAACGGGAGTCAAGGGGGTTGCGCCCCCTTGCGAGGACCTAGGGGAAAAGCTCATGGTGGGGTCCAAGGGGCTGAGCCCTTGGTGGCGGTCCCTCTGGCCAGCCAGGGGTAGGGGTCAAGAGGCAACGCCTCGAAACCTAAATGAAATTTGGGAAGAAAAATTGATTTCAGAAAATGATTTTAACACGATTCTATTGAAAAACATTGATTGTTAAGAAGTCTCTAACAAAGATTATTTAATCCATTCAAGTTGACAAACTGTTGGGGTGACCTCCCTTCTGGCCAGCTAGGGGGCAAGGGTCAAGGGCCAAGGGGGCAGCACCCCGAAACCTAAATGAAATTCGGAAAGAAAACATTGATTTCGGAAAGTGATTTTAACACGACCTTATAGAAATATAAGCATTGATTGTCAAGAAGTCTCTAACAAAGATTATTTAATCTATTCAAGTTGACAAACAGTTGAGGAAAAATTACAATAAGGATTCACCCTTAAAATATTAATGGGTTCACCCTACCTTTTAATCCTTTCAAAAAAATTTTTTTCCTACTAACGATTCGATACGCAATGCGTTCCGGTGAACCCACAACTTACTACCTAAATCCGCCATTGTTTACAGGCGGTGGAGGAACAACTGACGAGTTTGCATACGTATCATGTACATACGCCGGAGACGGTTTTGGAATGGAAAATTGTGTGTTTCGTTTATTTGACATGTTTTAAATTTCTAAGGTTAAGATGTTAATATTAGACTGTGTTATCTATAAGACTAAAAAGTGAAACTAATCGTTATATAGTTTGAGTAAAAAATAATTTTTCATAAAGTTAAAAAGTATTTTTATTTATTTAATAGAAAAAATTAGGTTGACTGGCTGTGAATGAGAATAAAAAATTAGGTTTAGTTGTGTTGTGTAGACTGTGTAGTTAGAGGAAAAAGAAATTAATTTTTTAATTAAAAGTTGTGTTTGTTTGATTATGAATGAGGAAGATCTTATGGTTTTTCTTTATGATTATGAATTACTTTTTTCTTATAAATGACTAATAGGAGTAAGTTGCTAAATATTCTGAGTGATTTATTTTTCTTCTTGAGTTTCACAATGTAAGAATTGGTGATGATTGTTTAAAAAAAATGTTATTTGTTTATTTTTCTTTGAGTTAGTAATCTAACAATTGTTATTATTAAACTATTGATTAGACTTGTGTAACAATCTTCTTATTCCTTTTTTTTTTAACCTTAGAGGTCTCCACGTACTAGTATGTTGTCTTTATTGGGCCTACCTAGTAGAGGTGCAGACTTATCCCCTGACACGCGAGAATCTCGTGAAATAGGTTAACCCTCGCTTCCTTCAGAATCGTTGTTCCCTGAATCTTTATTTTGGTTCCCAAACCCATTCATTCCTCATAAAGGATAAGACAACATTTTTTTAGAAGATTGGATTTGCTAGGAGGCTTTGAATACAGTCTCATCTACCGGCTGAAAGAAGAAAAAAGAAAAAAATGGTGAACGCCACCATTAGGCACCCCTCACCGACCGGTCCCACGGCCAACATGAGAGATGTAAATCGCGTGACACAGGAAGAATTGGGTGGTTCCGGGCTTTGAACCCTAGACCTTCCCACCCCGTTACTACTAGGCCACCATTGCGGGGACTAGCGGCTGAAAGAAGGTAAAAGCAAGGGAAACAAAAAAAAAAAAATTCTTTGATATGTGGTCAAGAAGAGATTGTCTTACAACCCAAGAAAAAGTATCAAATTTTGTTGTTAGGATTGAAGCTATTTAAACAAGAAGATGACAATGATACCTGTAAAATAAGGGGTCTGGTTTTAACATCTTCAAACTATCTAGTGGGGGGCTATTAAAGTGAAGACACTTATGGATGCTTATGACATATAACATGCTATTGAATCAACAGTTGATGCTACTGGTGATCCAAAGAAATCAAAGATGACTCTTGCTTTCTTGATTCAAGCCATCCTAGAAGAACTTGTGCTACAAATGTATCTTATACAAATGCAAAACAAGTTTGTTAAGGGCCGGAAACACGATTTTTGGGAGTGGATCGAGTCCAAACAACTAGGATCCAATCATTGAAGGAGGAGCTTGAAAGCATATACATGAAGGAAAATGAAACAACACATGAGTTTGCAAGAATGGGCTAGCTTCAAAAGCAAAGTTTCAATTTAGAGTGTTTTGGTAAGAAGATTGCTTGATTCTATGCTTAAATCATTCCTCCAAATCATAGCCTCGATTGAGCAATGTTTTGAGTTGGACATGATACTGTTCGATTAAGCTTTTGGAAGGTTGAATCCATATATGAGGAACATATCAAGAGACCGAACAAAGAAGAAGACATTCATGGAAGATTGATGTTTTCTAAAATTAAAAAAAAGGACAAAAAACACGATTGTGAGCCTTGTGGTTGTGAAAGTTCAAATACGGATGATTTTGATGTGGCTGAGGAAGAGGTCATGTGGCTGAGGAAATGCCAAAATAGTCAACAATTCTAGGAGGACAAAAACCATGTTAGATGTTTCAAGTGTGGTAAGCTTGCTCACTTTGTAAATAAGTGAAAAAAAAAAGTGAAGTTAACTTGACACGGTGTAAAGATGAAGATCCGATATTGCTATGAAGGGCACAAAATATGATTAGGGGGTTAATGCTGGCTTTAATTATTTTTATAGGTGAAAAGTATAATTCTTATTATTATGCTGACAAAAGTAATGTAAACAAAGTCTATAAAAGAGGTCAAAATATAAATCAAGCAATGCTTGATTTAAGCTTCTGAATTATGGTTTTTCTTTATGATTTGCAATTATTTGTTTTAAAAAATAGCTAATAGAATTAAATTATTAAATGTAAAACTCATTTTTTTTAAAATTTCATAATGGAATTTAATACAACCATTCAAAAATAGATGTTTTGTCGCCTTACCCAACTTGGTACATTATATAATAAAACATACTCAACTTTTAGGGCAAAGTGCATTTTTATTGATGCAACCATACAAATAGATGTTTTATGTTGTTACACAACTTGGTACATTATTTAATAAAGTAATAAAGCATGATCAACTTTTAGGACGAAGTGTTTTTTGTTGATGCGACCATACAAAATAGATCAGTTTTATCTTGTTACCAAACCTAACCTAACATGTTCATTTTGCAACTCTTGTTAAATTGAAAAGGAGAAAATCCATGGTTGATAGGGGTGTTCAGAAAAACCGAAACCGTTTAAAATCGATAACCGAACCGTATCCGTAACCAAAAAAACCAAACCGAATTCTGAATTCGGTTCGGTTCCTAACCGTATCCGAATTTGGTTTTCAGTTAACAGTTTTAGATTTTTTTTGAATTTGGTTTGTTCAGTTAACCCCATTAAACCGAATTCATAATTAAATTTATTATTTTTACTAATAATATAAGGTTGAATTCGGTTTTTAACCGGTTATGTGGTTTTTAATCGGTTTGTTTGGTTGAATTCGGTTTGTTCGGTTATACTTGAAACCGAACCGACCCGAATTCGGTTTGGTTTGGTTAACGGTTAGGATGAAAAATTTTAAAAACCGATTAAACCGAACCGAATAAACCGAACAAACTGTTAACCGACCCGATGAACACCCCTAATTGGTGGGAATCTGAAAACCAATTTGAAGAAAATGCCACAAACAAATATCACGTATATAAACCAATTTTAAGATCATTTTAGCCATACCTAAAAACTAGTTCCTATTACAATTTCTCTATATCTGCCAGCCTCTGTTGTTAATGGTAGATGCTTCCATTTAGCTACAAACTTTTTAAGAGTCGCCACGTCAACATTTATTCCTGTAGTTTTTACAGCCAAATTTAAATAACTGAACAAAACTGATGCACTAGTATTGTAATAACATGATCAACATCGGTATAAATCCCATGTAAAAACAACTTATCCCATGTAAGGAAAACAGTTTCTCCATTACAAGACAAGACAAGCATACCCTATAAAAATCCTACTTAGAGTAGGGTCTGGGGGAAAGGATAGATACAAACCTTACCCCTATCCTAATTGGGATAGAGAGGCTGCTCCGAAGGAGTCCCCGGCTTAGGCACACGCCAAAGGTGGCAACTTTAAATATTAACCCGTTTATTCAAACCATGGCTTAGGCTATGCTTTATCTCCATGCGGATAAAATGGATAAAACTATTAAGTTCAACTACTAAGAAAACTGAGTTTAAAGATCTACCATGGTGAAATTTAAATCTGCACAACCTCCTAAATTACTCTATTAAATAAGTCACATTCATATTGTATTGGTGTATTCATATGTATAGCTTTTGTAATTATATTTAAAAAACTGGCTTATTGTTAATAATGAACGAGTGTTTTGGTATCAACCAAACCTGGAACGTATCAAAACTACCAATTAACCAACTCGCATGACTGACTGCTTCTCTACCTTTAGCATTTTCTATACTAGGGTTTATCTAGATCTCACCCTCCCTAGACCCTATAAATAGCAAGTGAGATTTATTGGGCATGGTTGTTTAGAACACAAACTATAGCAAGCACAAGAGAAAGTTAAACTCACTATAAGAGTCATAGTTCTCCTCAAGGAAGTGACAAAAACAGAGCCTCATTCCCTACAGTCCTCTTGTTTAAACTTTGAAGTACACATATCACTTGTTTATTTGCTTTAAAAGACCAGAAACAGAGCCACAATGAGTGGATTTATACTCACATTGCTCACAGCATGATTGAAGTAATTGAATAACTCTAATGCACCTGTTACCATCAAACAGACATTACTAAGTATTAATATCAAGATGTCACACATTGTAATAAAAAAACTGTAACAATTGAGAACAATTTCAAAATGAAAACATAATCCATAATGAACCAGCACAACAATGCTTCCAAGCAATCTAAGCATGGCAAAATGGGCAGGGCGGGGTGTGTAATGGGTCAAAACAAGTTAGGGTCAGGATATGTGTGGGTTAGGACGGGTTTTAAGCAGCATCAGTTTGGGTCTAAATGGATCATTTTTAAAAAGCATCAATTTAGTTTTAGTTAAAATGGGTTACAACTTACGACTAAACAAATAGTTCATCTGAATAATTTTTAATGGTTTTCTAATCAAATATATTATTGATCATTCTTACTGTTTAAATCCATTCTATTCACACAGTTTTAGGTTACTTATCTTGACCCGTATTGTGTTAATGTATTGCCTATCTCAACTCGTTTTCTATTATAGTGTTGCACATTTCAACCCAAAATACAATAACTATGCACCCAAACAAACACATTTCTCTTCTTTTGGGTCAAGATTGCCAGGACTAAAGTAATCCAAATCTTGAACAATAAATTTCTTGTTCATTCTCTGAGAACCAACAAGTGGTGGAAGATGTCAATACAATATAAAAACATACCGATAAACTAGGCCACCACAACAAATGTAACCCTATTAATGTAAAGGATCCAATATGTTCATTTAAATTGAAACTAGCTCTAAGCTTGAATCATAGTTGTCAAAGGGGCGCACTCTAGGGCACTTGAGCATGTTTTCAGGCAAAAAATAGGCCAAAAGTCGTTTAAAAATGTTACATATGTCTAAAATGATTACATTAGCCCAAAACAAGCCAGAAATCAACCTATAACAACCTAAACAAGCCTAAAAACACCTAAAATGACATTTTTACACTTCGTGTTTCTCTTTCTAAGCGCTAGGTTCCAGCTATGTGCACCGAGAATTATGGTCCAAATAGTTGCAGAGCCAAAGAATCTACCAAGGGCATGTGAAGTTTACAACAACAACAACCTTACCCAGTATATTTCCACTTTTCAGTAGGGTCTGGAGGGAGGATAGATACAAACCTTACCCCTATCCTAATTGGGATAGAGAGGGTGCTCCAAAAGAGTCCCTGGCTCAAAGTTATTATTTGAAATTGACCATCCCACTGATTTTAATGTTACTTTCACAAATAACTAAAATAACGCTAAAATTAGTGCACTTTTACTTTTGTCCCTTGAGGGCCACGCATATATACATTATATGCAATTATATGCAGAAGTTTACAAATTGGGCATAATTTTCCTTCGTTGTGGGCTAAATTATTTAACTTTTTGAGTTATAACTTGGCACTAAAATTTTTCAAAGACCTCCACTGCATACACCCTGAATTCCATAAACATGGAATTTGATTGAAACAAAATTCATGTGAAATGACCGATTACTTCTCAAATCTCTGAACTATGATTTGGAAACACGCAGATCAGTGATATCATTTTAGTAATTACCGCGATGCAAATCCGAAACGGGGAACCGAATTGAGAGGTAAGGCATATCATAACACGAAGGGATCAGGTATTCTATAAATCACGTAACACAAAGTAACGTACCAACAAGTAAGTGAATCGTGAAATTGATTGAAAATCATTGTTAGGTTAGGTTAAGGATAGAAACATAAATAATAGTCGAATATTTTATGAGAAAGCTAGGGTTTGGGTACCTTTGTGGAAGAAAGTTGTTCTTGGAGAGGCAAGATTGAATGTCGCATGCTTCTTTCTTGCAAGGTTCTTTAATCTCCTTCGCCATTTGCGACTACAAACCTCGAATTGAGTTGGAATATTGTTCTGAAGATGGCGGCAGGGAACCCAATATTGGACGTTCGAAGTGGCACTAGTTTTGGTACATAACAAAACGAGTACGTAATTATGGAAACGTAACGGGTCATGACTCCTACCGGACAAACGACATGATTTTCGGAAAATGTCGCGACTTACAACCTAAAGTAGCGAAATTAACGGAATTTGGATCCAACACCACAACAACCGAAAAAGTGGTGAGAATGACGAGACGGTCATGAACGAGGAGTTGGTGACCTATGCAAAAGAAAACGGGACATTTTCTCATATTACGGTGTGACAAGTTATGAGAAAATCAACAAAATAACATCTGGTCCAGAAGTTACAAACTTCGAAATGGACGAAAACATCATCATCCGGCAAAAATACACGACCATTCAATCTGATTCCACTGGTTGATGTTTTCTTGACTTAAACAAGTCGGAATGGGAAGTCGAGATAGACATGGCCCCACCCTCTCCTCAATGTCAACTCGATCGAAGCAATAAAGGAAAACGACTACAAGTTTCGTCTTCAATCGACTACAAGTTTCGTCTTCAATCGACTACAAAGACACATTGGAGACCATCTTCGAGTCGTTACAAAAATTTGTCGACTTACATGGGCAAAAACAATACAACAATGACAGGAACTTGTTGTGAACTCCAACCAGTTGCGCTCGTAAGATGGCCTTGAAGACGAATGAGCGGATAATGAAAAATACAATATGGATTGATTTTATTTTTATGTATTATTTTATTTTATTATGTATTTTTTTTTACTTTTATCATGTAATTTTATTTTATTTTTGATAATATTATGAACTTTTTAATTTCTTTTATAATTGAAAAAATAAAAATCAAATAATAAAATATTAAATAAAGGTGGTGATGGCGTTGAGTGATGGGAAGCGATAATAGCACATGTGGTGATGATGTGGAGTGATGAAGGGTGATGTTGGTTGTTTACGTGACGCTTATGTGAAGTGATAAGTATGTAATCACTACACATAGCTTTAAGAATAGATTATTTGTATTCAAAGTAGGAGAGATGGTCATAGGTAAACTACAGGGCATTCTTGTATTATGTGTATATACCAATATTTTCAGATATGAACCGGACGTCTTATTGGTTACCAATCGGATCGGTTGGACCGGATTTATGAACCGGATAACAAATATATAGTATATTTCAAAAAAATTATACAATTATAAACACATTTAAAAAACATAATTAATGTTTAAACAAGCATAATCATATTAAAAAAATATAGGATTTGATTTTAATGCTTATTATTTGGATTTTAGTTTTAAAAAAAACTTAAATCCGGTCTGACCGGTGAACCGGCTCAACCGGCCGGTTCCCTTGACAACACTGGTATATACAGATTGTTGTGAACGAGAAAGGACGCAAGATTCATTTTCTGATATAACCTTCAACCTGCTATATAGAGCTGTTAACAAATTGAACATTCAATGAACAATTCGTGAATCGTTCGACGGGATGTTCATTTATGTTCGTTTGTTTAATAAAGAAACGAATACAAACAAAAAATTTCGTTCGTGTAGTTAAAAGAACGAACATGAACAAAGGTTATGTTCGTTCATTTGTGTAAGTGAACGTTCGGTTACGTGTTCGGTTATGTTATATTTATTCATTAAATGTGTTGTATATTCTTCTATTTTTATGTTTAGTTCAATACCAAAATATTAAAGATAGTTTTAATTTAATACTATAATATTTAACTTTATAATTATATAAATGATTATCTTTAATGTTTGAGATTAAAAATGTTGATTTTTATTATTTAAATAATATGTGTTCGTTTAGTTTATTTACAGCCCTAAACCTATATTTTAAGAAGGCCACTTTAATATTATTTTAATGTTAAAACTTTTAAAATTTTATTTCCGACCTGTTATATTGTATCCTTTAATTTTGGATAGAATGTTATCCCCACTAAATTTAAAGTGTATGTGACAGGGTGCCGTCAACCACTTCTACTCTAATTTTCAAAATTGTTAAGTTTTATTTTTTTACTTTAAGGTTTTAACTCTAAATTTTGTATAATGTTACTTTGACCCTATTAAATTTATAGATTTTAGAGTTTATCTAATGTAGTATATGTAATAACCTCTTTTTCCCTCAATAATTATTTCATTAATTTATACAAATAACAATAATTTTGGGTTAAACATGTTAGTATCATAAAGAATTGGATAAACATTGATACTATTATATAATTGTTTTTTATTTATGTTTTAGTTTTTGTAACAAAGTCAAAACTCATCCATCAACTTTGTAAAATGTCATAAGTTTTAAGCTAATTCCACAATAGTATATATAGTTTGATTTTTTTCTCAATAATTTGTTAATTTTTTAAAAAATAATAATTATTGGCTATATCAACTGACATCAACATGCTCGTACCACGAAAAATGAGAACGACAGTCATTAAAGAACATATTGTTATATAGTTGGTTTTGATTTATATGTTAATCTCCACAATCGAGTCGTCGTAACTTCATATGTTTTTTATTTACTAAACCATTTTAGTGTTACCGACGCAACACGCATAATGATGTTTGTAAACACGTCGCTTCATGCAATGTTGTTTTGACTTTCTTTTTTTTTTTTTGCAATAAATTATGAATTTCTATAATGCAACATACGGTACTATAATAGTGTATGTTTCAATATTTGTAATCGACCAACAGGTGGGTTTCAATCGTAAGGCTTAGCTGCAACACGTGTCCCACTCAAAATTTCAAATAAAACTTACAATATTTACAAAATAATTCCTTTAATTTATAATGTTTTCACTTGAACTCAAGCTATTTATAATATATATTTTTAACCTAATATTTTTTTTTTACTACATATTGTTTCCTCACCAGCTTTTGTTCATTGTTTCTTTTTTAAAAAAATTATGGTTTTCTTATTTTCTTCTTGGCTTTGCAACATATTGTTTGCTAAAAACGAAGTTGTGTTCAAAATATGATATATTTTCAGATAACGTAGATTATTATTGGTTGACGATTGTTAATTGGTTATATAGTGGTAACATGAAAAATAAAGATGAGGTCTACACCAACAATATCATTATATATTATCTTTCATTTATGTTTGAATCACTATAACCAAGTCACGACTTCATATGTTTTTTTTAAATACTTAGTATGTTAATGTTATTGATAAAGCGCATGAACAAAGACCGTAAACGCGTTGTATAATGCATGCAAATTAAGTTTCTACATTTGG
Source organism: Mikania micrantha (assembly GCA_009363875.1). Taxonomy (NCBI): domain Eukaryota; kingdom Viridiplantae; phylum Streptophyta; class Magnoliopsida; order Asterales; family Asteraceae; genus Mikania; species Mikania micrantha. Next base: position 56,430,440 of record CM018696.1, read on the forward strand.
CATGTCGTAACACGTGGACCAAATTTCTAGTTAAACTAAAAACCTAGTATTAATTGCTTGCATTCTGCATAAAATCACATCATAAGATCACTAAATTAACAAATTCAAAATTTCCATTCATAAAAGCTGCAATTTTGCCCAACAAATCATATGTTCAATGTCAAATTCATTATCAAACCAGCAAACACACTTGCAAAGTTTGACAGCTAACAATACTTTTAAACAACATTGCACATCACCAAGATGAATAGTGATTAAAAAAGAGTTTGATAATCAATAAGCATAATATGCGAGAACATGAAATGTTGTATCGTGTTCTACGGTTATCACCTCGGGTGAGTCTCCAACTCGGTAACAGATTCCCGGACTACCAGGTGCATGGCAAGTACTAAACTTAGAAACATAAAAACAGCCCAGAGACAATGTAACAAATACGGGCCAGAAAGTTAAATGACCTGCAGATGATTACTTTCCGAGTTGGGATTCATATGTGGAGTGGACCGGAAACATCATTTGCAGGACCGGTGTCTTTTTTCAAAGAAAGGTTTGAGAATTGAGCATCGAGTGTGTCCTTGCTGTGGGTTCGCCGGTGACCTGAAATGGGCTGAGGTTGTGGCTGCTGCTGCTGCTGATATAATGCTCGTAGTCTTCCTAACTCTCTCTCCAGCACTTCGTGCTCCACTGAAAAAACAAATGGTTAGATTTTTTGCAGGGCTGTTCAAAAGCTCGTTTTCTGTAGAAAACCGGCTAGGCTCGTTTTGTAATTGAGCCAAGCTCAAGCGAGACTTGAGATTAAAGTTCTGAAAAGAAAAAGGATGCAAGAGTATAATAGGAAAAAACATGTTCTGACTTTTTACAATTTCCATCGTTCTTTTTAAATGCTTATAACTTTTTCTATTTGAACATTTCCCTATACATGTATCTAAGCATGTGCATATACATATGCATGATTACTTGTTTATATATATTTTTATTTTTTTTGTTCAAAAGAATGCATAAGGATCATTATTTTATTACCAAAAAATATAAGTTTTTTTATATATAGCAAAATATGCAAACATGCAAAACTAAAAAAAATAAATAATCAAGTTGGTCACTTGGTCCAAATGTCCAATACTATATGTTTCCAAGATCATGGATTAAACTTTATGTTTTTTACATCTAAACAACTTGATGATATATGTAGTAAATTTGAATTATACGTGTAGAGACTTACTATACTTGATAAGTTGCTCCTGAGCCAAATTATCTAAACGTTGTTTCAGCGCTTTATTCTCCATGCCCAGAATAAGACTTTGTTGGTTTAGAAATTCCACCTCAGCAGAAACCTCAGAACCTTCAGCCTGCAGTCACAGCAGATACAGCATGACCTGGTTTGCACAAATGATAAACACCCATAAAGTAAAGTTTCTTTTGTGTGTTTTAATCTACCTGTAAAGCCTGTACATTCTTTTCCAGCTCAGCAATGTACTGAAGCTTTCGTACCCGCGAACGTTGAGCAAACTGCCTGTATTAGGTCATTATTCGATTAAAGAGGGCACTGCTAGCTTATATGATTATGATTCTAGATCAAATATAATTGTTTTCACATTCCTACTTTAATCTTGTTCAAAATTCCCCTTGCTTACAGGAGCATGAGTTGTACAACAAAAAAAAGAATTGCTTACTGTTTGGCACGTTTTGTGTCGGTTTCTGACACAGAACCCTTGTTACTAGAAGAATCCTTTCTTTCAGAAGCATCCGCATCCTGGCGTGCAGATTCAACTGCTTCTTTCCTCTCACTTACAATGGATGTGTTCCCATCAACCTCCCGTGAAGCACTCGGAGATGCAAAATGTTGAAGAACAAAGTTACGTTTTGATGGTGAATCCCATGCCCCACGATTCTTATTTTTAGTCATTGCAATTGGCTCAACATATGGATTTCTAAAATCTTTACATAAATCGAAGTCTTGAGATCCCCATGAAGTCAAAGTTCTCAACCTGTTTTCGGTTTGTGCAGCTTCCATGTACGTAAAAGAGTCACTTGATGACCGTCGATGCCCTCTTTTTACAGGTGGTGTTTCTGGTTCATTAAGAAGATCATCAAGCCATGAAGGCTGTTCTTCTATAATAAAGCTCTCAGATGAAGTACGTTGATGGTGAGGGTTTACATCCCTGTACTTTGGTGGCCCAATTGCAGAATATGATGGAGCAATGCTAGGAAATGGACTTTTAGGGGGGAGTAATGAATGCTTTCCATTGTACATCATACTTCTCACTGTTGAAGGACCCTTGGAGTTTGCCATAGCCATCCCTGTTAAAGACTATAACAAAAAATTATTAAATATGAAAACCCAAAGAAAGGAACACATTGATATGACTATGGAGTCCAGTTAGATGCCAAGTGATGGCCTCTTTAGACTGTATATTATGCAAGTCAAAAGAACAGGTATCATCATATGATGCCTCCCAAGTAAAGGTGCCAAGATGGTGGCTTGAAGAGCATGTCAACAGATCACTTTTTCAACTAATACACACGTTAATATGAATGTGCTCGGTAACACGATGCAAGAGACTGTACGCATTAAACTTCAAATAGAAAGGCATTGGGCGACTTTAACCCAATTCTCCTTTCGGTTAATTATCATGAGATATAAGTATATAACACAACCCAAGCCCACTCATTAATAGTTTAATGGGTTGAAATCACCCCCTCTACTTGGTAACACCATGCTACACAATTTCAATAGCACTTTGGTTGGAACATAAATGGACAAATAAAAGAAACTGAACCCAGACTAACTAACAAAGATGACAAGATAACATAAAAAAGAACTCAAGATTAATCTATAATCTTTCTGTTATGTAATTAACTTCTTGATATCAGCTATTCAGCATCTGTCAGTTGAATTTGGGACATTGAGCTAACAATAGTTAAAATTGCTGAACTTTTGACTTTGAGTTCTTTATAAAAGTGATTACAACCTGAAATGGAAATTTTCAGAACCTAAACAGGTTCTACTATATTAACATTAGATTACCCTACATTGAAGCTTCAGCATAATACAAGAGATCCTAAAGAAGGGATATAATATGTCACAAACATTTTTGTAAGTTTTTAAGTTTCACATATACCAAAAGCAATAGACTACTAAGAGCATTATAGGGACCTTCAAGAATGTTGTAAATTCTACCTTGGAGAATCCAAATCTATCCAATGGCTTCTGTCCTAGATCAATATGTAACTTACATGTATCTGATATGGTAAGTAAAGATCTTGACAACCAGGTTTCAGTTGTTGTTTTCTTGTTTAGATATTTTTTTGATATGTTTTGCATTCCCAGTGGCTGTGAATAGTATATTTACTTTTTTCACCCTTTGAAAATTAAATAATCATAATGACTTAACAAATAACTACAACCTGTACATGCATATGGTTTCTCAAGAAAATACAAATTCAAGAATCGCATAGACGAAACAAATAAAGAAGATAATTTTCCAAATGGTCAAGAAAGATATAAGAATGAAAAATGAAGAGATGTGACTAGGTAACCAAAATGCATTCTTTATGAAATAAATACTCGTTGATGTAAGTTACAACTACTGGATTTAATCATAATATTCTAAAACATATTAACTATAATTCAATCTATTATGCTAACAATAGACGGAGATGAGCTTCCAGATTTAATTATAATCCCTTCAAAAACATCAAAAGAAAATTAAGTAGCCATTGAATTAAGTTACAACGATTAGATCAAACGATAGCATTCTAAACCCTATGAACTACAATCCAATCCATTATACTGATAATCGCTAAAGATCAACTTCCGGATTTAGATGCAATCACTTAAAAAACATCAAAATCCAATTACAAAACTTCAAAAGTAAATCAAACTAATTTCTCCTCACACAAACTTGTATTCCTTACACGTTCCTGCTGCAAGTCTTATGTTACCAATCGCAGACAATCAATCAAACAGTAATCAAGTCTCCCTCACCTACATTCTCCCAACTAAGAACACTAGAAAGCTCAAACAAAGCAATAAACTTATATCATCACAAATTAACCCTAAAATCGACGATTACCTCTGTTAACGCTGCACAGATCTTCAAAAACAGATAATTTGATCAGATTGAAGAGAAGATTATAAATCGAATCGAATCAGTGTTCTTCGTTCTGATCAATATTGTTAGGTTTTCTTCATCTAGCGAATCTATCGCTCATCGTTGACTTGTTTTATGAATAAAGCTCCCATTTTGACAGCCAATATGAGATGTTCTTGTTTTCCATTTCCCCTTCTTGTTTTCTTTTTTATTATTGCATCCTCCGATAATTACTACCACTGTCTTTAAATATAATAACAGCTATGAAACTACGACTAATATACCAATGATTGATTTCTTGTTCTAGTGGTAAGATAGAGGTATGGGGAAGTGATAGGAGACCCAGGTCATGGGTTCAATTCTTGATCTCACCCGGTTTTACCGGCCTTCAACCGTCGTGCCTTTGGACGGGTGCTTGGGTCGGGTTTTCCTCGGGAATTGGTGGCTTGTGGGTTAGGGGCTCTGTCCGTCTGGACTAGTGGCCAGCTTGTGCATCCTTTAGCCATTGAGGGCTGCGTGCGGAGTACCCGGCAGTTGATTAGTTGGTCGTTCAAAAAAAAAAACTATGGCTAACATATTCTATGTCGTTATCGTTATCGTTATTGTAAGAAGGCTTATACTTTTGACCGGGTTACTTTTTACCAGAAATAAACCGATAAAAAACAAACATTATTAGATTGATACTGGCATTTGTTTTCTATTTTATTGGTTTTAGTACTTATCAGTTTGAGTGTATTTCAGTGTTGTCAATAATACTGGTTAACCAACAAAATTTGTACCATGTTCGTTTATACTTCACTTGTGATCTTTTTTATTAAGTTTTTGGTAAGGTGTTGGCGTATTACCGATGTCATGTGTCAAAGAATGTGTAAATAGTGATGCTTTCTTTAGATGAGGTCAAGGGTTTAAGTGCTGCAAAGTAAAGCTAATGATAATAATAACATTTGATTTGCCATAAACCTATAAAATATATATTGGTCGCTACCTTTTGTTGAAAATATTGAAAACATTGTTTCATGTCGGTTACTATTTGAGTAAATAAATTGCGACTAATTCAAAAATGACATTTAAATTGCTTGTCATTATAGTTGGATTTTCACTTTTCAACAAGATGTTTGTTTCCACATTTACGATCATGGTTTATTTTATTTCGCCGTAACACTTTCGTAAAGTTTTCTTCAATACTATCCACAATGGGTGTTACTGTTATTTGAATCGCACATAATAACATGAATGTTCTTTCATTCAAATAAGATGATGACGACGATCTCGTTATTTTTTTCGCTCAACTCATTTTCAGTGGTTATAAAGGTTTTTAAATAGGATAATGATGAATTTTGTGTAGAGATTGAATGATTGTTTATAATATTTGATTTTTTTAGATAGTGAATGTAAATTTTTTTAGGAGCTTGATAATTATTTGTAGTATTTTGTTTTTTTTTTGTCAAGTTGACGGCTATATAGTCGGTGGAGTGCCCATTGGAAGCTTGGTTCACCCAGTTACCAAGCTCATGTTGGCCGGTAGTCACGTATGAGGTGTCATGGAGGGAGAGGCGTGAGAACCCTCACCTGGATGCCTAGTAAATCTTAACCAAAGTAAGATAAATGAATTGGTTTGGATGAACAATTATTATATCTTAAGTAGAAATGTGTAACATCATAACATGGAACGAATTGAGATGAGTAACATCTTAACACAATGTGGGTTAAGATGAATAACATAATAAGTATATAAATATAATAGATTCAAATAGGTAATAATTATCAATAATATATTTGATAATAAAATTACTAAAGATTATGTAAATAAATTATTGAGTAAACTTCTCTTTTGCTTCCTGTAGTTTGACAAAAGTAACCATTTTCATCCAAATTTTGAAATTTTGCAATTTTCCTCCATTAGTTTCAGAAAATTAACCATTTTAGTCCCTGTGGTTTGACAAAAGTAACCATTTTCATCCAAAGTTTAAATGGACTTTGGATGAAAATGGTTAATTTTCTGAAACTAATGGAGGAAAATTGCAAAATTTCAAAATTTGGATGAAAATGGTTACTTTTGTCAAACCACAGGGAGCAAAAGAGAAGTTTACTCTAAATTATTTGTTTACTTACAAATCATTGTAGCTTGAATTATATTGATGTTTTATTACAAGCGACTCATTTAGACCTAAACTAATTTTGCTTAAAATCCATCTTAACATGCGTTCATTTAACCCAAACCTGTTACCCGCCTCACCCCGCCTGTTTTTCGAAGCTTACTTGCGCTTCAGTACACACGCCCTTAACATATGAGAAAGTTGTTTTATAAAGAATAAAATATTCATTTTTTAAGTATTCTTTTAATGTTTCTTTAATAGATACTTTTTTTTTCAAGGTTTGGTATGATTTACATGATTAAATATTAAGATCTTAAAGTTGACTAAAATGTTTTTATTATTTTGTAAACAATGGTTTCGCGTGATATAATAATATAATGATTGTAAAGTTGACTAAAATGTTTTTATTATTTGTGTTGCAAGCAATGATGCTATCTACGGCTATAAACGGATAGGATGTTCCGCGAGAAGCTTGTTTATATTCGTTCGTTTAATGCATAGACAAATATGAATAAGAAATTGTGTTTGTTTAGTTACATGAACGAACTTAAACAAAGGTCATGTTCATGAACTTTTGATAATTTGTTTGTTTACATTCGTTTATGTTCATTTATTATATTTATTTATTAAATGCGTTATATATTTTTAAATTTTTTATGTTTTAATTTAATACCATAACATTTAAGCTAGAAATCTAATCATTTGTAATTTGTATTTTTCTAAAATTATTGAAACTTAAAATTAAGGCTTTTGAAACATTAGTCTAGAATAATTTCAATTACGATAATTTGTGTTTTGTTTTATGATAACGATTTTTTTAATTTATATATCAAGTGTTTAACTTTATATATACGTTAATAATTATCTTTACTGCTTCAGATCAAGAATGTTGATTTTTATTTTTTAAATAATATATGTTTGTTTGTATTTGTGAACCATTCTTGAACAAGTTCAATTTCTTAATGAACGAACACGAAAAAGAATTTTCGTTCTGTTTGTGTTCGTTAACAAGTTAAAAGTTATATGATTAAACACGAACATAAACTCGTTCGGTTCTTTTACAACACTAATGCTACTCTTTTGCTGTAGAATGAAAGTTCAATGAATAAGTATAAATCATGTGTTAGAATAAGTATAATTTAAAAAAGACATGTGTTTGAATCAACTCATAAATTTAAAATCACATTTTTAAGAATTTTAGGATACAAAATGTCTTTTATTAGTTTGAGTCAAGTGAATAAATACAAAAAAGTAATTGAATATATAAGTAGATTACTTTTTTCGTCATTTATGTTTATATCATTAGCGGATCTTCTTTAGCTTTAAAAATACCAAAAAACATTTTTTATATTTAAAAACCATTAGAGGTCATGTCATTTGCCCCATACACCATTAGTTTTTAACGTTAAATTCCCTTACATGAACCCCGTGTGAGGGCAAAATAGTTTTTTACTCTCCCCTCATCTTCTCTGGTGCAACACCTGCAACCCTGCTGTAATCCCCAGGGTTCTCCGTTACAAACTAGAATATTGTAATCAAGTTTAATTTAAAATAAGTAAAAGGTTGGGATATTCGTTTAAAAATTTAATAATTTGATTTATATACATTTAAATATTTATTTCATAAATGAAGTAATAATAATAATAACAAAATATATAATCTAAGCTTTTATAAAATTTCATGTTAAATATATATATATATATACATACATATATAATTCTTGACGCTTAAGAAGTCATAATGGGTTATAATAAAATAAAACCATTTTATTAATAACCTATTTAAATATATATATATATACACACACACATAAATAATATGTATGTAATGATAATGATAATAATAGTAATAATAGTAATAATAAATTCTTGTAAATTATGAATGAGTTTATATCTAATAAACAAATAAATAAAAATATATAAACTTTACATAAAATAAAGCAAAGGATCTAAATAAAAAGTTTTAATAAACTTTTAAGAAATAAAACTTAAGTTTTTTTTCAAATATAAAGTTAAAGGGGCTGAAAATGGAGTTTTATAAAGTGCTTTGTGAGTGTAAAGGAATTAAAAGTGGGAATTAGAGGATAAGAAACTTGAGGGGCCAGAATGTAAAAACCCAAACTTCCTTTTTCCCTTCTCCTTCGCCCATCAGACGACCCAACCCGACCCATCCACCTTCTTCGCGACCCGGTCAGTATTCCAGCTCATCTACGCGGTTTTATGTCAAATTAGGAATGGATTCGTGAATCAAATGAGTGCCTGATACGTATCAAACCGGTTATTAAATGAAATCAAAACCAAATCTTGAGGATTCGATCCTCATAATCACGAAACTTAAACCAAAATTAGAATTTGAATTCCCCGTGTATAAAAGCCGAATTCCTACACCCATCTTGATCGTCCAACCCTTTCTAATCTTTCTGCAACATCTAAACACAATCAAGAACTCTCGGAGGTTGGATCCGATTCAAGAACACGACCGGACCTGCGTTCTACTCGAGCACCATCAATTTCTATTCAATCCAAGTAATTATTAGCCCCATTCTACTCGGTTTTAGGAGAGAATCAAAAGCCCCATCATTACGAATTCGCATTATTCCAGAATCGTTCGAATTGGGTTGAGTTTCAACCTAGGGCTCATACGGTTTGGAGCTGAATTTTTAACCCTGCTTAACACTAAATCGAAACAAGAGTCAACTATGAAATACAACCTAGCCTAGTGGTAACACACACTGCATGGAACGCCCCAACTCGGGTTCGAACCCTTCGGGGGTGATCCAGAACTGGTTTTAGGCTTCTTTTGCCTCTTTTCATCCAATTTTTTTTATAAAAAAAATACTAAAAATCTTAAAATTATATTTTAATTATTCTGTTATAATTAATTTATTTCAGAAAATGTTAAAATTATTTTTATCAATTAAACAAATTAATTACACTTGTTTTAAACATAAATACTTAAACTAAGAAAATTTTAATTAATCTTTTATACTAAAATATTTTTTTATAAAATACATATATGGATATATTTAGTTTATTGATAATTAATCTTTATTATTATATATTTTAAATAAAATAATTTATAAGATACATATATGTATACTTTTTATCTTTTTATAATAATACGATTATTAAAAGAATCCTTTTAATTTTAAACCAATTTTTATTCAAACAAATTTTATAACTTTAAATGTTTGTTTCATAAAACTATGATTTATTTAAAACTATTAAACAAAGTAAAACATTAATATAAATAAAAAGGCTTTTGTTTTAAAGAGTAAACATAAACCTTTTAATATACAAATTTCCTTAACATGATTATTTAAGATATTATTTTTAAGAAACAAAATTTTTAAACATTTAATAAATAAAACAAAAGGATGGATAAAAATTAGGATATTTATTTGTTTGATTATTTAAAATCAAATAAATTAATAATTATTCAAATATGATATTTATTTATTTGATTATTCAAGGTCAAATAAATAAATGATTATTCAAGAATCAATTGTGATATTATTTATTTGATTATCCATAATCACATAAATAATTATTCAATACATTAGGATATTTATTTATTTGGTTATTCAAAAATCAAATAAATAAATGATTAAATCATTTAAGATATTTATTTATTTGATTATTAAAAATCAAGTAAATAAATGATTATTCAAAATCAATTAGAATATTTATTTTAGTTGATGATTCAAAATCAAATAAATAAATAATTATCCAAATCAATTGTTTGAGTATTCAAAGTCAAATAAATAAATTATTCAAATTCAATTAGGATATTTATTTATTTAACAAACAAATAAATAAATAAAAATGAAAACCATTCAAACTTAGACATATCAATTATGACTTCCATAGTATGCCATAGAAACTAGGATGCCAAAACTTGAACTCTAAGTACATAGACTAAGAAATTCTATTGCCTTTAGGTTAAGGTGTGCAAGCACAACTTTGTAAATCCTAGGCAACGATTCAAGTGACAAAGCTAGGACATCATATGAGTAAGTATATACTCCCTTTTTACATTTTTTGTATTTTTGGGATGTTACATATGCCAGTATTCAAAATCAAAGTTATTCTAGATTCAAATTCTATAGATGCAATGCCTTTAGTCTATTTGATTTGAATTCTTTCTATGTGATTCTACTTGCTTTGTGATTCTGTGTTATTCTATGTTATTCGATACCGAGTAGCTTAAGGTGTGTTAGATACCACCTTTGTTTTGACTTAGGTCAAATGTGTTAAAAGGGCAAAAAGTACAATCATGGGCAGACTTGTGAAAATACGTAGCTTTGTGCTTTGTATTGGAACGAGTTTGGAGACAATATAAACTATGGCAGACTTGTAGATGTACTAAGCTTTTTAGCTAAGTATTGATACGAGTTTGGAGACGAGATATTCTATAATCTAATTGCAAAACTAGTAGGACTTGCATGCTAGAGTTTAAACTTATATTCTAATTGAATTGCATCATTTTCTTACGTATACTATACACTGTATGGGTTACTCACCAACTATTCATTTTGTTGACCAAAATCTTTATTTTGCATATGTAACAGGTTAGATGGATGCTTTTCAAGGAAGACATAAGATAGGTTTATGTTAGTAGACCTAGTGTAACATTTCCTCTAAATCGTAATTTAAATATTATCAAATGTAAACGAAATTACCTAAATGAAGTTTTAACCGACAAAACTTCTAGTGTAAAATTTAAGTTTATATATATATATATATATATATATATATATGAAAAAAAATCTTAAACTTTATATAAGGTTATAGTTATACTATATTAGAACATAAAGATAATAATAATGACAATAATAAATAAATACAAGTATATAAACATATACATATAAATTCATAAAAAATATATATATATGTATATATTTTTTTTCTTAAGATGGTTAAGAATTTAATTAAAAATATAATTTTTAAACCTTAGAAATCCTTTTGGGGCAAAAGTGATAAACATAAAACTTTTAATAAAGAATGTGAGGGACTGGTTCTGCCATTATCCCAATCTCACCTTCTTCCCCACCCAACTAAATCCATGGATACCCATTATCCATCCTTTGACCCATTTGTAACACCCCGACCGATGGCGGAAACGTTGGGATGCCACGAGGGATGTGTAGATTGTTCAAAAGCTCGTGGGAATCTAAATATGTATCATCACATATCAATCAAACCAAATAAATGTTTACACAAAAATCATGTTCATCATGAATTAAATACATCAAATACACAAAAGATTTAGCTAAACTAACTAAACTCTAATCGCCAGAAATTTAGTTAATTAGCTAAGTCCAAGAACCCTATGTGATGATGTCCAAAAATAAGAATTCATCCTCTTCAACCTACTTAGCTTCATCACCTGAAACATGTAAGAAAATCAAGTGTCAACTACGAAGTAGTTGGTGAGTAATCATAAGTTTTATACTTAAAAGGTTTTATAAAATGAATTTAAAAGTTTAAGTTTAAAAATGGTTTTATAAAAGATTTAGATAAAACGAGTATAAATGCTTATGATTTTCTGAGAAAAATCCACAATAATACCTGTATGAGATAATCCAACCAATCCCCAAACTCAACAATCAAACATATACACAAACACATAATCACATATCCAATCAGTCATAATCAATCATAGATAATCATATTCAATAATAGATAATCAACCCACATAACCAATCAATCTCAACATCAATATTCTCAAATAATATATGTGACTATACATGGACATTATGTAATTAACATAAATTAAAAACAAGATCCATGGAATGGTAGCTAACCACGTGGCAATACACGAAACCAATGCAATCAACCAAGGTCAAAAGCAAAGTTTCTCAGAGTTGTGATAATCCAAGTGACAATACATGCAATCTTTGTTATTGACCGAAGTCAATGACAATGTTACACGAATATATAAATGTAAGTGATAATCCATAAACAATGATAATTCAATATTGTGAATATCATATTGATAAACAGGTATTTGCCTTGTGTTATCAAAATAATATTTGAATTTGGTATACATGCTTCACCTCCGAGTTTTAAAACAAAAACAGTTTAAAGAAAGGGAGGCTATGAGAACTCACCTGAATCCTTAAATTCAGTGTCTTTGTACTATGCGCGCTCGCGTATGTAATATCACAAGCCAAATCAACAATCTGTAATTAGTATATATTTGTGCTCATGAGTACTTATGTTAGACCATGATTAAGTGTTTTCATGATATTGTGACCTTAGGTCATTAGGTGTACACAACTTAAGTTTATCATTTAAGTTATACGATTTCTCACTATGGTTATCTTAGTTCAATTATTAAAATAGATGTAAAATTAGTTAGCTTCACTTATCAATAATAACGATTATTGTGAAACCTTATGTGTACACCCCACATAGATGTGAATGTTAAAGGATGTCAACCTTCCTCATACACATCCATTCATGCCTGCATGTTTCGTTTACTAAACCACGATTTCTCGAATCATTAAACTTACATTAAGCTTAAAGAATTTTACATTAATTTATTCTCATCAAAATCTTCATTAAGCAAAATTTAAAATTTTCTACTTATATTGTTAATGAAAAGGTGGTGCTTATCATTCTCATGCATGCATGGTTATCTCCCACCTACACATATATATATTTATATATATATGCGCATGTTTGTAACCCTTAGTGTATTTCCAAAACCCTTTAATCCTAATCGAATTCAATTTCCATGGCCACCTACCAGCGAACCTTTGGGTTCGTTCCTACCATGGTTCGTGATTAGGTTTGCCATTCCTATTAGGGTTCGGCCAGATTAAGGTTTCCAGGAGTAAAGGTTTGGTTCACTTAAGATGCTAAGGTTCGGCTAGCTCATGTTGCATGGCTATGGTTCGGTCATCATAGAATATTAACACCCCCTTGGTTCAGCAGTCACCTACACTGGTTCGTGGTTTAAGAGGGTTCGGTGTCCCTAGGGTTCGCCACCCTAGGGTTCGGCTCCAAGGAGGAAATAGGTTCGTGGCCTAGCATCCATGCAGGTTCGTCTCTATTGGGTTCAGGGCAAGGGTTCGCTCATCTCATGGGTTCGTTAGGCAGGGAAGGGTTCGTTAGGCAGGGAAGGGTTCGTGATCCAAGGGTTCGTTACCCATAAGGTTCGGCCACCCTTCTGCCCCAGCCAAGAAGGTTCGGCTGCACTTGCAGGGTTCGGCCACCTGCTGTGGCATGAACCAGCCACCCCATCGTCCTCATCTGCTAGTTTCTCGTGTTCTAGGGTCGTCCATGGTCTCTTCTATGCTCATTCTAACTTTGTTTAGTATGGTTTATTGTATAAACCGATTATAACATCACTAGATTTATGGAGTTCATAGTTTATCACAAAAACCGAAAATAAACATTAGATCTACCTCGAGATGTCGGTCAAACGTAGGATTTCTTTGTATCTCCTTGTTCTCCTCGGTCTCACGAACACGTAGACGTCAAGATCTCGCTAATCGGGTGAGAATCGAGTGAGGAAATGTAGAGAGAAGGTAGAGAGAAATGTGGTGTGGAAAGAGAGAGAGAAATCTTGCAAATGGGGAAGAAGGAAGAAGGGTGGGCTTTTATAGCCCGGTCGATCCCCGCGTGCTCGGTCTCGTTTAATACACGTCAAAATTATAATATGCTCAGCTTTTAAACGTAAAACATATTTAGACACAATTTCTTTTAATTAATTATGTTTGTTAATGTAAGATGATTTTAACCAAAAAAAATCGTTTAAATAAAATGTTTCCGTTTGTCTCCGTTTAAGTTAATTATTTAATAAAATAATTGATTCAAATTCGTTTTAGGTTGTGATTCATAATAAACGTTTTTAATTTTATTATCGATAATTATTATTTAATTATCTCGTCGAATCACGTTACTTGCGTACGTATTCGTAAAGATCGTCACCTTTATGAATCCAACGCTCGTATCGTATTTCGATTCGATTTACGATTTATGGAATATTGTTTCAGAATATTATGCTTAATAATTATATTCGTGCGAATCGTCACTCACACGAACACATTATTAAGTTAACATTTCTGAATTAATATCCGCGTTTAAATAATGTTTGTACCTCACCATCGCGTAATTGTTCTTATTAAGACTTCCATTATTTATTAACTTTAATATTATCATTCCCAAACCAACACCCACTAAAATCTAGTCACTGACACATCCATGATAGACCGAAATATGCATATGTATAGGGCATATGCAGAGGTAGATCGCAACCTCCCCTACACCGTCCCACCGCTGTTTCGATAAACCATGACCATGTGTCCTTGACTATGTTTAACAACCAAACCCTAACAAACTCCCAGTTCCATCCCAATCCAACCCAAATCCATTCCAAACCAATAATCCATAATCAGTATAATGTAACTGCGATAAACTCTCTGGTTCTGTTTAGTTGGGTTACAACTAAATTTCTCATGGTTTACGCGTATAATATGTTATAAACATGCATACCAGTAACAGTGATAATCATCCAATAATGTATTCATCATTAATAACAATAAGTCTCAGATCGTAACAGTACAATCGTACGGATGTACGGATGACCGGAAGTACAGTGATGTTACACCATTCTCAACCCATCTCGTTCTACAACATAATAATCGGATAAAACTTAACAAGTTTGAATTTTTTTTCAACTAAGAACATCATGGAATCGATAACATCAAACAATTCGTTGAATTAAAGTCAAAATCATACGAAATTCGTTCCTAAAGAACCGCGGTCGACGAAGCTATTTAAACTCTATATAAACGAGCATAAAACTCAAATTAAATCAACCCACACATCTCATTAGCTTCCACGAATAGCTCTGTGCACAAGAAACGCATGAAGAAGCACTTAACATCGCGAAATCGAGCCTCAAAGGTGCGGCTAAGACGAATCTGAACCACAAGTCGAAATCCAGTAATTCAAACACAAAGGTTAGTAATATTTACATCATTAGCTTCGGTTTCTGATGCTTAACAAAAGCCCCATGTTTTTGGATCCATTCGTATGAGAAATAAATCGAATTTGGATGAGATTGGAACTAGGGATCCATTGTTTATAATCTGAAACTAGAAAAGAAACAAGCATTATGTTTAAAATTGTTTCGAATGGTTTTTAAAACATAAGCAGCGCTCTAGTCTGCTGGTTATTACCATGATTATTAAGCTTCAAGAAGCCAGGTCGCGGGTTCGAACCAGGCCTGGGCCATTTTTTTTTTTTGAATTTTGAATAATCTTTTGTTTTAAGCTTATTATTATATTCTTTTTTTAAGTTTTAATTCCACAAGAAAATTTTTTATAAATAAAAAGTGATAGTTTATTGAATAAAACAAGTGAAATTTTTATAAATAAAAAGTGATAGTTTATTGAATAAAACAAGTGTTTACATAAGAATGTGGAATTTTATTCTATAAATTTATTAAGTTTATTTATTGGATAAAATCTTATAAATTTTACTTTAATAGTTTATTTATCTATTTGTTTTATTTTATTTTAGTTTATTCTATAAATTTATTTAAGTTTTATACAACATATGTCAAGGATATTTGAGTCCTACAACAACATTAATTAAAGTTTTAATTAAAGTAAGGAAATTTTATTATTTAAACTGCATATTTAAATATTTATTTATTTTAACATAATCTTTATAAACTATTAAATATATTATTACTTATTAAAGTTAGTTATTAATTTTAATTTTTAATAACGTTTACAAAATTTTAATATTTATCAATTGAAAATACTATATTAAAATGGTTTGGTAATTACAATATTACAAACACGTCGATCCAATATTAACTACCTAAATACAAACTTTGTTTTGGGTTAATATATAAATTATAAACAAGTGCTTCGAATTATTAAAGATAATTATTATTACTAGTATTATGAATTTAACTTTAAAAGATTAAAGCAAAAACCTTAAAACACTTAAAGGTTATACATAAAAAAAAAATTTTTTTTAGAACAAACAAAGTTACAAACATGCACATGTGGGATCTAATACAATACATGTACTAGGAAATCTCATAGAAAACATAAGCACATTAGCTTACACTTGATTTAAATTGTATAGGATACCTTATATTGTATTGGATATTGTTTAAACTACAAACTTGGCATCAGTCAATTGCAAAGACTAGCTCATCAATCAAGGTGAGTCTTCATAGCCCATTTTTATACTTTTATTATTTGGGGTGAAACATGTTATCAATTCTTTTAAACAATTTATGTGAAACAAGTTTAAGACATTATACATGTTGAACTTTAGTTAACATTTAGCACGATCACCCCTAGTGACTATGATAGATCTATTGACCGGCCATTCCACTGTGTTTGATTTACCCTTCGGGGGAAGCCCGCAGTGATAGTTACTAGTTCAAGCATTGCGATGCTTACCATGGTCAAACATTATTTTGTTAACATTAGTTGATCTGCTTTATTTACTAATTCAATATTGTATGTTCATATTGCTTGGTTACACATATTACTTATAACATTTATAAACATTTATTCAACTATTTTGGTGTGTGTACTTAAACCTGTGAAGCTCACCAACTTTATAGTTGACATTTTTATTTAAACATGTTTCAGGTGGAAATGCTACTTAGGCCTGCAAGGATATTAAATTTAGTTTTCGTATTATGTTTAGAACTTAAATGTTTGAATTATTTTTTTTGATGTAATGAATGCTTGAATTTTAAGTTTGAATTTATTATAATAAATGGGTTGAATTTATTACAATAAACACCCTGTGCTTTTGAACAATCTACACTTCGTGTACGCTCCGATGATTCCGCCATTGGTCAGGGTGTTACACCTACATTTGAATTTTAAAATAATGTTAGACTATTTCAATTATGTATTTTGGTTTTGAACTATGTAATTGAATGATTGGTTATTTTGAATGAATTTATGATTGAATTATTTAAATACAATTGTTTGATTATCGAAACTTACACATAGCACCGTGAGTAATGAACAATCTAACTCGCGCCCCGATGTATTCCGCCGTCGGTCGGGGTGTGACACTTGCCCATTTTTAACG
The DNA here is from genome assembly GCA_009363875.1 of Mikania micrantha. Taxonomy (NCBI): domain Eukaryota; kingdom Viridiplantae; phylum Streptophyta; class Magnoliopsida; order Asterales; family Asteraceae; genus Mikania; species Mikania micrantha. The sequence goes on from CM018696.1 coordinate 56,447,711, forward strand.
TTGAAGTTTTTCACAATCAAAGCAAACCTCACTTGATAAATTTTAATAAACCCCAAATCAACAATAAATCACGAACCCTCAAATCTTCAAGCTTGTTTATCTGACTTGGTCAACTATTAGATACATCATTACATCAATATACCTGAAAATATAGATAAATGTCTTAATCTATACGTATCAACCTAGGGATCAATCAAAATATAAACATGCAAGAAGACACAAACAACTCTAATCTTTTTAGTGATGGAAACGAACTAAAAAAACTTTTGACATCTTGGATAAAAATTTGACAATCAAAGAAACCCTTTTTAAGCAGGAAAATGGGGGAAAATGGGAAATGATCAAAAAGGATGTTTTATTCAGAGTAAATCACACTTTTTTGATAACGGAGGTTAAAAGTCTATTTTGCCCTCAAATGAGGTCCATGTGTGGGGATTTAATGTTAAATTAAATATTAAAATGGTTAGGGGAAAAGGACATGATCTGCAAATGTTTTTGAACATAAAGTATGTTTCTGATATTTTTAAAGCTTAAGGACATCCGATGAAAAATAGTATAAACATAAAGGACGAAAAATGTAATTTATTAAATTAATTATTTTGTCAAGCCAAAATCTTGAATTTTTTTAAACTTTATTGCAGCACATATACAACGTTTCCTCTTTTATGTACTTGTGATAATTCGTTACTGTTTGAAAGTTAACATTGATAGTTTTTTACGTACAGCTATGTAAGTGATTTATAGCCAAAATTTACAACGATGTTAATATTTAAACCGTGATAAATTTACACATACACATTTTAAAAAAAATGTTTTATATGTGTTACAATGATATAAAAAAAATCCAAAATTTGAATTGAACTTAACGAAATTATTTGAATTAATAAAATAAAAGTGAGTTATAATTTATTCACAATCAATTCTATCTCATCTCATCGGGTTTTAATCTTCAACGGAAATTGAAAATCACCTCCGCATTGTTTACCCTTCCATCTCGATTTTCACCATTTAATTAATCAAATAAAATAATAAAATTAACAAAATGAATATCAATCTGACCGCATAGCGCAGTGGATTAGCGCGTCTGACTTCGGATCAGAAGGTCGTGGGTTCGACTCCCACTGTGGTCGTTTTTATCATTTTTTTTTATCATTTCTCGAGTTTTAGTTTGAACAATCTTGGTTTTTTTTTTTTTTTTTTTTTTTTTTTTTTTTTTTTTTTTTATGAACGGCTTAAGGATAAACGACTGATTTAAGCCCAAACGTGCACACATCCAAGGGTAAGCCTATTCGTCACCCCTCCACCCATAAGATAAGCAGAAACCGGATAAATCCATAAACTCTCTTGTTTGCTTAGGTTTGAACATCTGATCTCAATGAGTTGCAGCTTTCATTCAGGGGCGGAGGATAATCTCCCTTAATCGCAATATCACTTGGCTAGAAGCCCTTTCATTCAGGGGCGGAGGATAATCTCCCGTTTTTCTGGTCTGAAGCCTCGATATAGTAGTTTTCCGTCGGAAAATTTTATAGGTATTGAGCCCGGCCCCTTCAGTTTTTCTTTCTAAAATTCCTTGGGCTCCCCTTGGATTTTAAAAAATAATAAAGTTGAAACCTTTAAGGGTTCACAGTGTCGATTGTTATCTCTTTTTTTCCCGATCTTACGTTTAAACTTAAAGCTTGTTTTGAGTGGTGGGCCTGAAAATTTAAAATGGGCCCTTAACTATTTTCAGTGTTTAAACGTTCAAAATCAAAACAAAAGGGGAAAACCCAATTTTCAATTCAGTTGAATAGCAGAGAATTAAGCAAATAGGGTTCCATTCCATACTTCCATTACCATTTTTTTCTCCTGTCCAGCGCTGACCGCTCCAGCTATCACTGTTCACGATTCAAGGCTTCAAGCTACAAGGTTCTGTTTCTTCTTCTTCAACAGCCACGAGTCCACGACACAGCCACGACCCAGATTCGATTTTTCTTCGTGAAGCAGCCACGACCCACTGACCGATGTTAGAAATTTATGAGTTATTGAGTTTATTTATTAATTGTTGTTTGTTGATTAGTTAGTAAGTTAATTGTGTGAAGTTGAAAAGAGGCTTCCAAGTTTATTTATTGATTGTTTGTTGATTAGTTAATTTATGAGTTATTGAGTTTTATTTTTTTTAGGATTTAGGATTAGGAATTTATCCGTTTTGCATCATGAAGAAAACAACTCTTTATAACTTTTTCAAAAGAAAAGAGGCACAATCCCACTAGATAATCAACAACAAACTGAACAAAGAAAACGTCAAAAAACTTCAACAAGTGAGCCGTAAGTCCCGCAAGAGAATGAATTGTGATTCTTTTTCTGGGTACTCATCTTTTCATCTTAAACATTTTATATCTTGTTTGATACAAACAATTTTTTTTTTTTGAGTGAAACAAATATTTGGTATTTTAAATTTTAAATTGTTTGACCCAACCCGAATTACCATGTGTCAACCCGAATTTTTAGCTCGAAACATAGCAATAATAAAAAAAAAATTTAACCTATAACTTTCGGCCCCCTAAACATTTTTTTCAAGCTCCGCCACTGCTTTCGTTTGAACCATCTTGTTACCTTTACTTATTTTGTTTAGTATTTTTTTCTTGTGATGAACAAAACAATTGGATGCCAGGAAAGCATATATATATAGGGAGTTGTTCAAATGTTAACCCTCCCTTATATCGTTAACCCGTGTTAACCCGGCATTTTTTGCCTGAATCTTTGTTTTTTTCTTTTCATGGTTTTTATTATACATAAATAGGGGGCTTCTTTTTTGTGTTTTTGCTAATTCATCACCGTTTAGAAATTATTTACAAATGTAAGTAAATGTAATTTACTAACATTTACTAAATTAGCAAAAACACAAAAAAGAAGCCCCCCTATTTATGTATAATAAAAACCATGAAAAGAAAAAAAACAAAGATTCGGGCAAAAAATGCCGGCTTAACACGGGTTAACGATATAAGGGAGGGTTAACATTTGAACCATCCCCTATATATAAATATATATATATATATATATATATATATATATATATATATTTGTTATACAAAATAACGTATGGATTTAAGAGATTCACGTATAATTAATTTTTTATAGAGGCTAACTCAAAAACAATTATCATTTCATCATCTTCAATTTAAATATAAAAGTAACAGACAATTTATGTGTGATAGGTAAAGAAAGTGAAATGGATTGCGTTGTTGAGAGCCAGAAATTGAAAAAATCAAATTGTAACCGAATTAACAGATATAACCAAAACGAAAATATTATACTATATTTTGAGAAAAGTGTACTAAATTTTTAGTGTAATACAATACAAAAAATTATATAAATCACAAAACTATAGTACGGAAGTTATAGCATAGAAAAATACCACACATAAAAATAAACACATTAACAACAGGATTTAATAAAAAAAAAGTACATTGCATCAATATATTAAAATTAAAGAGAAAAAACAGTCAAAATTATTTAAAAAAAATATTCCATGAAAAAAATATAAACTTTTAAAAGAATATGAGAATTTTAAATAAGTCAAATTCCAGCATTTGAATCTTAATTATTAACTAGTAGGAGTAACCCGCGCTTCGCAGCGGGCCACGGGTAGATTTTTAATGATAAACCTCAAGACTTAAAAAGAGCCACAATTATCATTAGTTGAAGATTTTAAGTCGTTAATGAGCCCTATATTCGCATTTTATGGCAAAATGAGGTTTAAGATCCATATAATCATACAATTTTCAAACAATAGCAACAAATTCAGAATTTCTAAGAGGAAAGAGGATCTTGTTATAACCTTGATTATAAATGTATCTAATTGAATTATGATAACGGTGATAACTTTATGAGAATTAAAATACATAAAAAATGCCTACATCAATGACTGTTAATCTAAAACACTGTCAATCTGTTTGCCATATTTTTATATAAATGTAACCAACTTTCAACTTTGTTCTAATTAGGCCACTCATACTTTTTTTGTTCCGATTAAGTCACTCATACTTTTTTTTTGTTCCGATTAGGTCACTCATACTTTTTTTTGTTCCGATTAGGTCACTGTACTTTTAGTTTTGTTTCAATTAGGTCACTCATATGAGTCACCTAATCGGAACAAAAAAAAGTATGAGTGACCTAATCGGAACAAAAAAAAAGTATGAGTGACTTAATCGGAAAAAAAAGTACGAGTGACTTAATCGGAACAAAAAAAAAGTATGAGTGATTTAATCGGAACCAAAAAAAAGTATGAGTGACCTAAGTGGAATAAAGCTGAAAGTTTGTTACATTTGTATGACGTTTTCCCTTTTTATAATTAATGTTAGCATTATATAATTATTATCGTTTATTATTATTGTTATTATTATTATTAAAATATTATTCTTTAATTACGACTATTCTTTAAATATTATCATAATTTAAACAATATTATTTCTATATTATTATTATTTAAATAGTATAATTTAATTAAAACAATAAATTGCTTAAGCCTTACAAAAATATATGTTCTTTTGGAGCGGTCAAATATTAAAAAAACCAATTTTGGGAATAATCTTTTGGAGCGGTTATGGGAACTTATTTTTTAGAACGGTTCTAATTTTTATTTTTAATTTTTATTTTTAGAGCGGTTGTGTGTTTTTATACTAATATTTTTCAAACGTTTATGTTTTGAAGCGGGTTATTAATCTTTTAAAGCGGTTTAAATATTATATATGTATTTAATCACATACATTCATTGGTTGTACAAAACGTATAATATGTAGTAGGAAATGAATAGTGAATATGTGAGTGAGTCAAATTTTGGTTTTTAAACTATATAATAATTAAAAAATAAAAAGTTGAGATTTCTTCCTATTTTTTTAGACAAAAAAATATAAAAAAGAGACCCTACTGATTAATAAGACTTTAATTAGCGTACGTTTGTTTATTTGTACTAACTTGTATGCTTTAGATTTGTTAAAACTGTTAAGATAGTCTCCTAATACAATTCAGATCAACACAAGATCATAATTTTGAAACCCAGAAATAAACATTGATACATACAAAGCAAACACCTAAACAACAACAGAACCATGATTCACACCACTACCAGAAACTGGAATCGGCTTCACAGCTGTTTGTATTCTAGTAAACGCCACCTTCACTCGTTCCTTCAAACCGACGTTTTCGCACTCGACTTCCCCTTTTTGTTTATCGAGATACGCGACATTGTTATCGACACTGATTACCAGCCGTCCATCTTCCCCGTAGCTCACTTTCCCAAACAGATTCAGCAGCAAAGCGTGCACTATCTTGTCGTTTTTCTTCTGTTCTTCGGCTTCATCTTTCACTGCTTCCACCACTTTAGGCATTTCCCTACTCGCGTTTAACACCAAAGCCACGATCGAATCTGACACCATATCGTTAATTGGGTCGGCTGTCCATTGCAGTGAGAGATGGTTCTCTGAATCTTGTCTGACTGTAACCCGTTCATGAACCCGCAAAGTCAAAGCTCCAGATTCCTCATCGGTTGAAGACTCTACGCTTTCGTAAATCTGTTCGAGTCTATGTTTTATCACACCAAATGCACCAGAATATGGGATGGTTATCCTTTGGGTGACATTAGCAGTTGAAAGTTGAGAGAAAACATGTAGATCCTCAGGAGCAACAATTTGATATGAAAACCCTTTCCTAACCAATAGCCCGCTTACCTTTTCACCGTTTTCGGGGGTTTGTTCAGCCAATTTCCCAATCGTTTTCGCCATTTTTTCTACATTAAATGGCAATTCAACAGACTGGCAGTTCTTTGGAGTGTAAAGTTTGGTATTACGGTCTGCAAAAAATGTCACCAGTTTTTGTTTGAGCCTGCCCATTTCGTTAGCTTCTCCATGAACCAGGATTATATTCGGGGGCATAAGTTCTTCAAGAAAAGTAGTTGTTTGTGCACAGTCAGCATGAGCCGAGAATGAAATGTAGTGAACCTGCATGTTGAGTGGTGCGGTTAATCCGTTCATTAGAGTCACCTCTTTAGGTTCGTTGATTATCGTTTTTGCCAAGGTGCCTTCAATTACATAACCCGGAAGAACACACGCGTTTTTCTTCTCACCACACCATTTGTCAAATAACTGCCTAGATAACCCGCTTTGAAGACTACCTGGACTAGCCATAACCACCGAAGGTCCCACATCATTAAACTCCTCAATGCTTTTCAAAGGTGCAATATGCTTGAAATCAAATGGATTTGAATTCGCAAATTGGTTACGGATTCTTTCATTCATTGCGTTTATATAAGTCTGATAAACTGCCATGCAACGTTTAGCGAGCGGGGAAGCATAATATATCGGCACGTTGTGCAACTCAGGGTGGTTTGACCAATACTCATCAAGGATTAAGAGTAATTCTTGGGCACGACCAAGGGCAAAAGCGGGAATTAGAACACGGCCTCCTTGTGAAACGGTTGAATGGATGACATCTGTGAAACGTTTCTCACGAATGTTTCTCGGTTGGTGAAGCTGGACTCCATAAGTTGACTCAATTATGCATACATCAGGTGAAAACTGAGGTAGCTCCGCAGCTCGAAGATGGCGGTCCTCCTCTCGTGAGTAGTCACCAGTGTACAATACACGAACACCGGCTATGTCTACCATGAACATGGCGGCACCGAGGACGTGACCGGCTGTGTAACACCAGAAGCGGATGCCGTTGACTTCTAGGGTCTGATGGAAGTCAATTACCTGCAGAAGATGAACATCATATTACACAAACAATTCTTACAAGTCAACTATAATGCCATTAAACCATGCACATGCATAAAAACAAACAAACAAAGTTACTCGGTATATTCTCATTTTTCAGTAGGGTCTAGGGGGAAGGATGGACACAAACCTTGCCTCTATCCCAATTGAGATAGAGAGGTTGCTTCGAAAGAATCCCCGGCTCAAAGTTATCGTTTGAAGTTAATCAAGTTAATCATCCCAACACTTTTAACGTTATTTCACAATATAAGTAAAATAATGTTAAAATTAATGCAATTTTACTTTGGCCCCTGGAGGGCCCACACATATATACATTATATGTGTGCACTGTAAATAGGAATTTTAAACCATGCACATGCATCCAGATGCATAAACGAAGAATCATTTCTGAATCTTTAAATCTGATCAAGATTTTTATATGAATAGTAGTACAAGGAATGCAAAATTAAATCAAGTTCTCTATACAATTACCTAGGCACAAGAACAAAACAATTCATAGAATAAAAGAGGATGGAAGAAAGGATGAAGTGACTTTTGTCGTGAGCATGGTTGTAGAAACCGCTAGTCGGTAGTCGGGCGGCGAGGTGGGGACTAGGGATTAATCGGATTGGAAATTTATATATAATTTTACAAAATTATATATATACACACAAAAATTTATATATAATTTTCAATATACTTATTAATTTTTCAATACTTCAAAATTTTTCATAACATCACCATTTATTTATACACACACACACACACACACTTACATGAAGAAAGTGTATTTAATTTTCTAAGTTTGAGGGTATAAATGGTAATAATGCAAAAAAAAGGGGAAAAGGTTAAAAGATATATATTTGTGTGCGATGTACGATATATATATATAAAAGATATATATCTGTGCGGTGTACAATCGGAAAGTAGGGCAACAAGTGCAGATTAGGAACTCACAGTGCATTTAGTTCAAACTAGTAAAGACCAATATTTAGAAACAAGCAACAAGTGCCATCAAAGTTCAAATGTTTAATATTTATTTTGTTGGCTGAGACTAGGTCTGGCATTGGTGATTACAAAAATGTTCCAGTTATGTTAATCAGTAGCATGTTTCTTACAGAATTCAACTTGCTCCAATAAGGTATTAGTAAACATAATAACATGGTAACTGTGAATGAAACAGACCTCGATTTTATCCATGGAACGTAGAATGTCTTGTTCATCAAATAACATGTCTTCAACTGAAACTTTGCTGACTTTCACGTAATCTGACAAAAGCAACTTGTAAATAGCCTTTGTTGCATGAGTCATAAAAACCCTTCCCTTGAATGTAGTCTGAAAAGCAACCAAAAATGTTTAAATGACAGTTATACACAATTACTTTTGTTTTAAAAGAGTGAGTTAATAAAATGTAATTAAAGGCAAAACTTGTTTAAAGTAATGAAGTAATGATACCTTTTCCAGAAAATAGGGAAGGGATGCAGCATGATCCAAGTGAAAACTGCACATAATTGCCAAAAAAAGATTATTGTAATTCTCTAAAAAATCTCTAAAGGCTGCAAAGACCAGAACCAACATGAACACCCAGTCCAAATTTACAAAATAGCAAAAAAAAAGCATAAATGTCAGTTAGCAAATCAATTCACTTCCCCTCTTCACTTTAAAAGGCAAACTTCAATCTAAAATAAGCATGTAACTCTCCTCTTTTATCTAAACAAAATTTATTGCATTATTAGTTTCAATTATTGTTTGTAATGACACACACATGTACTGTTATTTCTATTTAATAAAATCCAACAATTTTAGGGTGTAATTCATTTCAGGCTTCAACATGTTGCAGTTGTAGAGACAGCAGAAAGGCCAAACCGGATGAGAAAACCCTAAACATTCAAAGCATGCATTCAGATATGGGATTAACTATAAAAATTTCCAAGGTTTAGGATATGTATTGCATCACATGTACGATCACCCAAAAGATATCCCATACCCGTTTACCCGTATCAAAACCAAGTATATTAACATAATATATAATCTTAAATTATAAATAATATTTTGAAGTTGTTAGAAACTTGAATCATTAAAAATATAGAACTACCAGAAATGTAGTTGAGTATTGCATATTTGATATTTCTAATTGCTTTTGAGATAAAACTAACATCAGGTTCCAAAAGGGAATCCCATCATTTTAGCCACATAAGATCATAAACGAGTACCTCCAATACCCACAAAAAAACTAACGAATACATAAAAAGTACCCATGGATACAAGATAGAACAAACGAACAAATATACCAGTCCAATCTCACTCATCAATAGGGTATGGCAGGGTGAGATGAAGGCAAGCATTACCCCTATTCTAATGGAATAAAAAGGTTGCTTCTGTAAAGACCCCCTGTTCAAGTATGCCATATTATTTTTATTTAGTTATTATGATTTATAATATATCTATCTGTATATTTTTTTATTTTACTTTTATTTATTTACTATTTTTTTACACATGCACAAGCAAAAGCATCAACATCCAATCAAATAGTGTAACACGTGTAGAGAGACTTGTAATAGCATAAAACTAAACAGAAAGAACACAAAGCAGAAAACAAGATAAGAAGAGCAAGAGCAAAAACAAGATATAACATGCCTAATTAGATCACGCAATCGGAACAATAAAATACATATTAAATAAGTATTACATTTAAACTAAGGTATACTTAATACTAATGTCATACTTAAAAATAAAATTCTCTAATCTTTATCATCAAAAAATCTAAATAAATCTCTAGCCTTTATAGTTTATCCTACATCTCCAAGCATGTGGTTCAGGTTACAAAAGACCGTCCCCTACTAGGCTCATTGCCATTCCTAGCAAATTGTGTGTTTACTGCTTGTCTAATTTGTTTCAACATTTTGCAATTGATTTAATTTCAGACTGAAAATTTAGGTTTTGATTTTTTTTCTAGATACAATTTTGTGATTCAGATGTGCTTGTGTGCTTATTTGATTGGGATTATTGGTTGGAGTAGTCGTTGGTTTTATTGATTAGGAAGTGTTGGTATTTTCAGTTGGTTTGTTTTGTTACCAAGGTTCAAATGGCTGATGAAGGAAAGATTCAGATTGAGAAGTTCAATGGAACTGATTTCGTCTGGTGGAAAATGAAAATGGAAGCATTGCTTAGTCAGAAGGATTTGGACATAGTGTTGAAGGATAAACCCGAGAAGATGGATGCAGCTGCTGAATTTGCAAGGAACTCAAAGGACAAGAAAGACAGAGGAGCTATTACATTGGCTTTGACAAGGAGCGTTGCATTTAACATCATGCACGAGACTACTGCTTAGGGAATGATGTCAGCTCTGTCGAATATGTATAAGAAGCCTCTGCTACTATAAATTGTTCACATCAACAATCTGAATTCAATTCTGTCCAAATTATCATTTGTGAGAATCAAGTTTGATGACGAGACTAAAGTTGTATTCTTGTTGCCTTCACTGCCTAATATTTGGTCTGGGACTGTGAATACTGTTACAAGTTCTGTGGGGACCACTAATATGACAATTGAGAGGATCTGTGATATGTGCTAGGTGAAAACGTTGCCGGAATAGTACTAGTGCAGGATCATCTTCTGAGATGCTACCTGTTGGTAGGGGAAGAGGGAATAACAAAAGCAGTGAGAGTCGGGGAATAAGTCCGTCTAGGACTCGGAAGATTGTGAAGTGTTGGAGCAGCTATGAAGTAAGACATGTTTAAAGACAATGCATGGGTACTTCAAAGCAAATGCACACCGCTGAGGGCGTTTATGATGATGATGACGATGCTTTGGTAAGCAGCATTGAAAGCTGTGCAGACTGACCATTGTTTAAAAAAATGTAAGGAGGCGGCGCCTTGAGGCGAAACGGGAGAAAACCGATTATGAGGCGGCGCCTCTCTGGTTCTAAAGAAATGGACGCCTCATTTGGCCGAGGCGGTGGAGGGAGGCCGAGGCGGTGGAGGTGGGCCGAGGCGGTCGATTGGGCTGGAAAAAAAAAGCGTTTAATTTAACCTAAATTCCTAATCGTCAGTAACCCTTCGTCAGTCGTTGTTCGCCGCTCGTCAAGCCGCTCCATCAGCAAGCTTCGAAGCTGCCTTCTTCGAAATCCATCTTCTTCCATAATTCATAGTAAGTTTGCTTCCAAATTTATCTTCTTCCGCTCGTTGTAATCAAATTGCTTCTATTTCATTCTTTTTTTCCTTCTTTTATCAAATACGCAAGAAATTGTCTGACATTCAATTTGAAATGAAATCGCCTATACAAAATTGATCTAATTTATATGCTATTTCAACCTCCATTCGCTGAATTTATATGCTATTTCAACGAAGACGACTCAAAATTGATCTAATTGATCTAATTTATACAAAATCACATCTGTATTTGTTCAATGGATACTATCAGTTATTCAGTTGTCTTCGATGTTTATCTTAGTTATAAAGTCCTTTAATTGATGTTTAGTATTTACTATTTTTTTAATATATATATTATAAAAATATTTATTTATCTACAACCGCCTCGAACTTACGCCTCGTTTCGCGGCGTAAGCCTCGTGAGGTAGAGTGAAAACGCCTCGAGGCGCGTTTCCGTTCTTTTAAACCTTCAGACTGACAGAGTCTTGGGTCATGGATTTAGGGGCTTCGTTTCATGCTATGGACAGCGAGGAAATTATGGTGAATCTAAAACAAGGAGATTTTAGGAAGGTTCGACTTGCCAATGACAAGTTGCTTGAAGTTACTGGCATGGGAGATGTTGATCTGGTTACTTCACTAGTAACTACATGGAACCTGAAGAATGTCAAGGTTATTCCAGGGCTAAATAGGAAACTGATTTCTGTAGGTCAGCCAGATGAACAAGGAATGGAAGTAAGGTTTGGTAGCAATGAATGGAAGGTGGTCAAGGGAAATTTTGTGATTGCTCGAGGAATGAAGAGTGGATCGTTATATATGGTTGATGAGCCTGCTGAGGGATGTATGACCGCCCCTGTTAAGCAAGACAAGATCTGGTTCGCTAAATCTCGTGCTAAGAGAATTCATTTTGCAAACGTGAAGTTTGGAGTCAAGAAGATGTTAGCTAAACGTGTTCATAAGTCTAAACCATTCAGGGGATTTGATGACAGTGGGAGCAAGGGTTGTATTCTGGGTACAATTACGAAGATCCGTTGGGTTTTGAAGACTAGAACTGAATAATTCTAACTTGTTGGTAGTTTGTTATGCTTGGAGAGTGATGGTGGTCCTCAATGCATCTCTAGATCTGATGGAGTGTCCATACTCCATACCAGTTGAGATTGAGGATGAGTCGCTAACGAATGTTGTCATGACTCACGACTGAGTTGAAGCTCAAGGGAGCTTCAACTGGCCCTTCTTGTACTTGATGATTGAGGGACAGTTGCGCTAGGGGGGTATGTCTGGATATGATGAAGTCTTAGCTTATTCTTGAGAATTAAGGCTTGGAAGACTTGTTATTGAAGATTACTAGATTTACTAGATGACCGGATTGTTATGTTGAATGCCGGGCTTGATTCTATCGCAAGCTTCCAAGTGGGAGATTGTAAGGTTTACGTAGGCCTTTGGGAGGTTTAGGGCAGCATGCCCTAATCCTGGCCCATTAGATGTTTAACATAATTAGTTTTCAATTTAAAGCTTTGTCATGTAATTGAAATCTTTAACATCTAATGAATAAAGAATTCCTAGTTGCAACCCGTGGACGTAGGTCACATCGACCAAACCACGTTATTTTGTGTGTGTGTTTTTCTTTGCACACGTTCGTGTGCGTGTATGAGTTAATCAGTTTACGTTGTGCCACTTGATTCCTAACAATTGGGACCCAAACAGGCCTTAGGACCAGATGCCCACTGGGGTTGGCTGTCAAATATAGCCAGCTGACCAATCAGCCTCCACACCCGGCAAGTTTAAGGACTGCTAATCCCACACCCCACAAGTTTATGGACTGCTAATCCGTGCAATTTTATAAATCTGATGCAATGACTATTGACTAGTGAGGATACCATCCAAACATCTTAATTCCCGAGGCCCCGGTAATCATTTCAGGCTGGTTAATTCAGAATTTGCTAGTTAAAAATCCACCAAGAAAAACATCCTAAATCATTATCATATCAAATTTATTTGTTAACTGACAAAGTTCTTGGACTTTACAGCATTGCAATAGCAACCAAACCTGACAAACATCGCTTACACTTAAAGACACCGTGAGCAAATTTTCAAATTCAATATTTGAATCAAATCGGTAGCATTAATCATCTCATTTTGGCATTCAGAAAAGGCGACGTGTTTAATAAAATAAATCAATATGCAGCAAAGATACGACAACTTACTGGGTAATGAGAAGAACGTCGATGGTAGAAGGGTCGATTTCGTCAAAATAAGGCAAAGCAGCCATGCCCGAAAACGCAGGATGAATTCCACAATCAAACTATCCAAAATCAAGAAATGAAAATCCCTAATTCGAATAAAAACACACAATAAAATCGACTACATTGATTACTTACCATGATAGTCTTCCCTTTGAAGGTCATAAATACACATGATCTTCCGACCTCACTTCCAGCGCCTAATGGAGTTATAGTCATTACATCTGATTCTCTAGTCAGAGTTGAATCACGCCTCTTCAATGAAGATGATGATTGCTGTGGTGCCGTTGAAGCCATTTTCTTGACTTAATCTGCTATGAAACGGAACTAGTTAAAACTCAAAACCCTAGATCGATTTTCACTCACAAAGATGGAGAATAACTGATGGGATGTAAAACCCTAATTTGAAGACAAAACAGACATCTTGCGCGCGCTCGATGTTTAGGATATGACCCGAAAGTCCGAAACCATGTTCGGATCAAATCACTAGCATCAAACAAACAAAACGAAACAAGACCAAACCAAATTTCAAATTATGCTTGAAAAACACTCCTTGGGGCCGAAAGTTTCAGACTCGAAAATTTTTTGCTATCACTATGTTTCGGATTATATATTCGGAACGGATCAAACATTTAAAAATTTTTAATATCTAATTTTATTTACACTCAAAAAGTTATATATGTTTTCAACAAACAAGTCGTAAAATGTTTTAGAAGAAATGATGACTATCATGAACAAAAATTACAACTTAGACCGACAATGAAATCAGTTAAGCAAGGTTGCAATCCTTCAAGACTTTAATTCATGTTTACTTTTTCTTTTTTTGTTATAATGTTACATATTACGCCTTACAACTTAAACATATTTACAAATTAAGCTTTATCGTTCCACTAGTATATTTATTTGAATTTTCTAGGATAATTTTAACCCTAAACCATTAAACGTATTGATAAAAGAATAGTTCAACTTTAGTATTTTTTTTTTTAAACCAATGAGGCCTAAGGAGATTTTTAAGAATAAATATATATGAGGCCTGACTCAATATTTATAAAATTTTCTGACGAATACTATTAAATCGACCCTTGTGAGTGGAAAAACGACAAGATTCATGCACCTCCGGGCCCCTAAAAAGCTTTGTCCTGGGGTTAAACTCATACATTTCAGTGAGATTTATACTTGGATTTATTGTAAATATACTAAGGTAGACTTGCTTGTATTTGTAATTCGGTTTAGGTTTAATCCTTCTTTACTATTTGAATTGTCTCATGTATTTAAATCAATTTTCCTGCACATTAGGTTTGCGAACGAGAAGAGATGACGAGGGTAATGGTAAGTGTCATTGATAAAAGGGTAAGGGCCGAAAAATGTGATGGTGACTGTGACATCCGTCAACAAATTTAGGGTCAGATTGAACATGTACTTGTTATTCAAAATACGTTGAACAATAACACATGAAACTTAGAGCTTTCCTTAAACAATAATATCAAGAAACAAACCTTAACTTTATAACGATTTAAACTTATTTAGGTTATTAACCGAGACTAAGGCAAATCAAATTGAAAATGGTTAAACTTAAACATGACGAATTAAACATGTTAATAAGTCAAATTAAATAAACCGTAATTAATGGTCACATTTGAAATTTTATATTGAACATATGAATAATCTAAAACTATAAGACAAGAGTTTTTATTTTATGTATAAGTTCATGAGTTAGACTCTAATCGAACATATAAAAGTAAACGAAGCTCATACATAAACTTATAAGGGATTTTATTCATTTCATCAAAAGTGATAAGTTTAGGTTGTATCGCATTAAACAATTAAAACGTTAAATAATAACACATGCTTATAGCTAACTCGTAATGACCCGAGAAAACATATATATAGTAATTATCGATAATGATTTACAACACAACGATTAAAACTCGAATCCGGAAAAATCGTGGCGTCGTATAATCTTTTGAATTCTAAAATACATAAAAATAGCGAGAAGAGGTTTTAAAGATAGGAGTTCAAATAATAGGGACCAAAAGTGTAAAATTTTAGTTAATTGTCACGGCAAAATAGTAAATATTTGGAAATCTTATCTAATGCCAAGACTTATCATCATCTTTAAGAGAAATCTAGTTCAGTAGTGATACTTCTTTGTAATTGATGAACAAACCGAGACTTGGTTTACAATGAACAAACCAAGACCTGGTTAAACTGAGACTCAAGTCTCGGTTTGTTCATCATCCATGAAGAAGTATCATGGCTAAAGGTTAAAACTAGGGTCTTCGAACTGTTGTGTTCGGTGGAAACAACATCGCTGCCATCATCGCGAAGATTCTTGAGTTGGTTACCACCAAGGATACCCATTAGCAACCACTATGTCGCGATTGTTGTTAAATAGGTCTTTCGAATCCTTCTTGTTAATGTATTTTTATAAAGAAGATAATTGATATAGTGTTCTTCTCAAAAGAAAACAAAATGAGTACTTCATTCTACAAAAAGTAAAAGGCTAAATAGCCTACACGTAGTAATTACCAACCAACTTTATCCTATTTAAATGTCATTTTATAACAGAACTTTGTCAACCACTCAACCCACTAGATTTTCTCTCATTATTCAAATTCCAATAAAATAAACTAAACACTAATTAATAAAACAAAATAATAAAACTAACAAGTCAAAATTAAACCCAACATTCATCCCCTTAATTTTGACTTTTTTCAAAGCAACGTCAGTTCTTCATCTTGGTTCAAATTAACTTCGTCGTCTTTGTCTTTTCCTTTCCACCTGGTGCACTCGTAGCTAAAATGCCCAAACGCCCCACAATCATAACAACGAAACCCATTCTTATCACCTCGATCCAATCATTTTCCTCGACCTCTACCACCTCTCTCATTGTGCCTCCCACAACTTTTTCCTCGTCCACTACTTTCACCATACTTTTGTTCAGTAGCCAACAAAATTTTTTCCTTACTCATCATCACTTGCTTCAAGACTTTGAAGTATTTCTTCATATGCTTTCAATCTCCCAAACGCTCCTCAAACGACATAGTTGCAATATCCGAATGTTGTTAAATAGGAGCAAAATTTGGCAAGTAATTCTTAAGTAGCGAATTTAGAAGCTTTCTCACACTCACCTCCTCTTCAAGGGTTGAACAAATACTTTTAGATTTAGCAACAATACCACTAATCTTACCCGCGAAGTCGTTGATTGATTCACCGTCCTTCGTTTTTAGTCCTTCCAATTCGTTCCTCAACGTTCGCAACTTTGCCTTTTGCACCCTCTCGGCTCCTATATATGGAACCAGGATTGATTTCCAGACATCCTTCACATTCTTGTGTTAGAAACCTGCAAAAGACATTTTCTGGGAGAGTTTGGTAGATTATACCCTTTGTAGTAAAATTCTTCTTCTCGTAACTTCATTTTTGGTTATAGCATCCCAATGCCCATATGCCTTCAACACGGTTTCAATCATAATAGACTAAGTGATATATTTAGTCTCGGCTAATTTTGGGCATTGAAACGGTATATTGTAACCTTGATCGCGGACACAATTTCTTGTTTTTTCCCCTGCCATTGTTCTTTATTTCGTGAATATATTAAGCAAACAAGAACCTTAAACTTGAAATCAAAAATAAATTATTCAAATACAGAACCAATTGCAAATCTTCTGGAATATTATGTGATGTGTTGTGAAACACATATGTTTCTCTATTTGTTTTTAATTAGTTTTTGTATAGTTTTATACGTTTTTAGAGTCGATTGATGCTGGTTCTTCATAATTCTATAAATTGTTGCTTGCAAGTAATAAATATGTTTTTATGGTATAAAAGATCAAGAAAATGAGCTCCCGGCTAGACGAGAACGGACCTGAAGACAAAAGAAGAATAAAGCTGGAAAATGTCATTGTCGCGTAGCGCGACAACCTCAAGAAACCCTGTCGCGTATCGCGACATGTGGAAAAGTAAAAAATGCCCTTTTTAATGATTATGGGTTTGACCCGACTGTTTTGTCGGGTAGCGGGTCCCGTCGCGTAGCGCGAAGGGTAAAGAGAATCCTGTCGCGTAGCGCGACAGGGTTAAAAATCCAGAAATTCAAGTTTAATGATTGGGAAACGGCTGGAGGCGAGGTATTCGATTTTTTAACAATCAGAGACGACTGGGGAGGCGACTAGAAGCTAAGGGACGAGATCTAGGTCGAGTTTGATCATCGGGAAGCCCTAGACGAGTGATCCGAAGGGTGTAACGTGATCAGTTCTTCTTTCTTTCTTGTTCTTCCTATTTGAATGATGTTTAAGATTGGTTTTAACATGATTTTTTTACTGTTTATTTAGTATGATTTGTGGCTAAACCTTTTAGACCACCTAGGGTTTTACAAAATGCATGTTTAATGATTGTGAGGATTGATTGTGAACAAGTGTGGATTTTTCAAAGATATAACGATTTGGTTTGGATTCTTGGATGTGTATGAATGTTTATATTGTTTGTGATTTGGTTTATCGATTTCTCGTGTGCTTTGGCGAATGTCTTTCGTATAATAGGTGCATGCTAGGTCAATTACTTGGTGTTATTGATTTGTGGATGGATTACTAGACGTAGTAATTCATAGGAATGATGATTAGGTCACAAATAAACTAAAATTTTAACCAAAACCGAAAGTCGTGAGGTGAGGGTTTGTTAGTATGTCTTGAGTGTTCAACAACTAGTTAAAGTCTTTGTGAAAAGGCTAGGATTAGGTCAATTGAACATACTCTTGTATGCTAAATCCAAGATGAATACCCTTATTTTCCCTTGCATTTTATGTATTGAGACTTTCATTTCCGTGAGGTAGATGGTCTTTAGGATATATCATTGATGGGTTGGTTATCTTGTGAGAGTAATTAACCTAAACCGGTATTTAAAACACTTATAGACACTTTAGTTGAAATCTTTGAAAATGGTTAAAGAATCTCTAATTTGTTGATAAGTTAAAATTCAAAGATCTCGGTTCCAAAATAAGTTCCATAATCAATCTAAACGCATTAGAGATGTATAAAGTAAACCCTAGGTAGTCATTTCATCATTCATGGATTTTAGTTGCATTTTCCAATTTGAGTCTTAATCCGGTTTTTCAGATTTTATTAATTTTAGTTTAATCAGTTATTTACAAAACCCCCCCTTTCAAACAATTAATTTAATTTAAGTCATTTGTATAAACTAGTCATTTAGTCTATTTTGCACTTTCTATAGGAGTCTATGGGTTCGATATCCGAACTTGCTTTTCTGTACTACTTTTTGATAGGTTCACTTGCCTGTTAGTAGTTTAGTTTAGAGAGTCTAGAGTATTACTTAGTGTCTAGGTTAGTTTTGATTTTTATTAGTTTTAATTAAACTACTTTGCACACATCATTATGGAAAAATCCCTTTCTCACGCAAACGAACATTCATATCTTCTTTCTTTGAACGTCTGTTTCTTTCTTCGGTCGTTGGTTTCTTTATTCTCTTCTCACCAAAAACGGACTCTCTTGTGCCTGTATTTTGTCTTCTCAAGCGCACCTCCCGTCTAGGTCATCGCACGGTCACAATCTTCTCGAACTTGGATTCTTTAGTCGTCGGGCTTTATTGCGATTCGTCGGTCTTCTTGCTCAGTCGCTAGCGAGTTCTAGTCAGTCTTCTCATTGTTCTTTCTTCCTCATGCCGATCCTAAGTTTTCGGTGATGGTCTAATGGTCTTCATTCTTACGCCGAAATCAAACTTCAGGCCAGTCTCTTTTGGACTTTACGGCTTACGATTCACATGAAATCGCCACCTTTTTTCAAACAAACCTTCCTAGGGAGGTCACCCATCCTTGGATTGATGCAACCTGAACATGTTTAACTGTGGAGTTTTCATGTGCTCCACAGCCAGCTAAGCTGAAAACGTATTGGTGATGTAAGAGGCAGATTGTTACTTATGAGACAAAAATCTCTCATGTTCACGGCCGATGTGAGATTTGCCTAGGATGTTACATACACCCCCTTAGGGACTCATCGTCCTCGATGAGGTTTGCCCCACTATCCCGTGTAAAACAGGAGTGTCTCTGATACCGTTTTGTAACATCCGGCTCTATCTACCACCAATATTGTCCGCTTTGCCCACTCGGAGTTCACGGTTCTGCCTTCGGTTGCCCGGGTGAAAACTTCCCAGTGAGGTCACCCATCCTTGGATTGCTGCAACCCGAGCATGCTTAACAGTGGAGTTTTCATGTGCTCCACAGCCAGCTAAGCCAAAAACGCGTTGGTGATGTAAGAGGCAGATCGATGTGGGATTCGGTTAGGATTTTACATCAACCCACTAGTACTTTCTCCCATTATTTAATTTCTAAAAAATAAACTAAACACTAATTAATAAAACCAAATAATAAAACTAACAAGTCAAAATTAAACCCAAAAATGACTAAGGTAACACCAATAATCTAACCTCCGATCATTATTATTCTTCCATATGATTCAACATTAAAAAAAAACGATACAATCTATAAATGATTCTATTCCTTTACAGTTACACATAATAAAACTTAAACTAAAGAGATTCATAAGATAAATTGGACGTGGTCGGGGTTAGATACTAAGAAAGAGAGTGATGTGAGTGGGCAACATGTTGAAGAGAAGGTGTGGTATATGATTAATAAACGATCGAGAATCAGATGTTTACGTATGCATATAGATGCAACATAATGTCATATGGGTGTGTTGTGTAGGGTTTTCCTTTGCGTGTGCTCATGTACGTGGGTACGTGCGAAATCCTGGTTGCAGAGATATGTAGGTGTGACACTTCGTATCTCAAGACTATATATATATATATATATATATATAAAGATTAAAGAATTTATTTCTTGACCGGTCAACTAGGGTTCAAACGGGTTAAATAAATTTGAATAAAAGATGGTCGATGAGTTTGAAAGATGACACGTCTACTTTCGGTTTAAACTAGACCCAAACACTTTTGGTATATATATATATATATTTGTTACACGGCTCACGTCAAGAAGAAGAAAAAAACAAAACCATATTACGTACACCCAAAATGGGCTAAAGCCTAATATTCATTTAAATCAAGGAAACGCAGAAGCTATCACAATATGCAGGAAGAAAAAAAACGAAAGAAGAAAGAAAGAAGGGAGAGCACGGTGCAACAATAAGACGAATTTCTTGAGAAATAACAAATTGGAGCTTGAAATGTAAGGATCTCAAGGGATTAAAAGGTATGTAAACTCTTTAGCTCACTAAGTTGGTGTTCTTAAGTTTTGGTGTAACCCAATAATACTTTTTTTGTATAAGGTTATTCATGAGACCAAATTGAAACTTGATCTCACATAATCAAGAGATTTAGGACGAAAGTGAAAGTGATAAGTATCAAGGTTAGCATCTCTTGTTTAAAGAATATATCTATGTTGATTTGAGTGATTTTAATTAAGGTTATTTTTCTAGGGTTTTAAGAGGTTCATGTTTATTGTAGGTAACCTTAAAAAAACACAAGTTACACTTGTTTGACTACGAATTTATGAAGAAATCAAAGGATATAGTGTAAGGATTTCTTAGTGGATTAAGTTCTAGGTAAAAGTTGTGTGAAAAGTCAATTATTGAAGGTTTTGACTTGGGTTTTTGTAGGCAACAACCTACTATTGCAAGAGTTCAATTTTGATCATCGTGATACACTTAAAAGGTATTATACACATTGATTTTAGTTGCTCAATTGATTCAAAGTATGGTTGTAGATAACAAGTAAGGCATTTGAGATCGAAAAGGGTCATTTTTGACCAATTCGAACCGGCAAGTATTTTAAGAACGAGCATATGTGGATTTTGTTCAATAATGTCTATAGAAGCTCACTTGGATATAAAATGTTAGAATTTAATCATTTAGCCAAGGATGGTATGTAAATTGTAAAAATGGATTTTGAGGGCAGGTTTGACTTTTAAAAGTCAAACTGTCAAGAATATAGATTATGGGTTTAAACCATCATTATTTTTAATGCTTCCAAAAGGATTATTGGTTCGATTAATCGTGTTCACTAGTCGAGACCCTCTCGGTCTAGCACGAGCAATAATATATATATATATATATATATATATATATATGTTTAAGAAATAAAATGATCTATAAATGATTGAAGGGACTTTTAAGAGAGGATTTTCAAGGATGAAATTATACTAAAAAGAAAGCATTCTAAAACGTATAGAAACATCTCTGGTTATAATTACGACCGTTACCAAATTACTAATTTTGGTAATATGTCTTAAGAGTCAAGATTAAGGGTTCAAGATTAGGTCGTGAGACCACTTTCTAAACTCACGTGTTAACTCAAAATGTTTATTATAAATTAGATTTGCATCTGTGTGATTAGCCTTACTCACCCAGACTTGGTGAACCTACTACTTCAGAATTTACGAACTGGTCAAATAACTCTGGTGAGTCTTGACCTCCCTTTTTTACTTAATTGTTTTGGGGATGTATCCGAGCTCTTTTAAAAGGATTTTATTTAAAGGATTTTTATTTAAAGGATATTTATGTGTGTTGTTGTAAGATAAACTCTTAGCTAGCGTTGCATAAACTTTAGGTACGTCCGGTTATGGATGTTGGTCAAAGTCAAATCATCAAGGTAGGGGAAGGGGTGGGCCGGTATAACCGTAAGAACTACTTACAACTACCTCGGGGCATATACGCGTTCAAACGGATTCGTGCGAATTGGAGGTACCTTGCTCTAGAAGCTAAGGATAAGGATAAGTACAAGGGATAAAGAACATGGTTCACGATGGGGTCGAATGTTCGACTCTAGCCTACGGGCCAGTCCCTACGGGGATAAGGGATTGCCGGACAACTGTCACTACGGTGGAGTTGTTGCGGTTGACGTCACATGAAGGGATTTGGTGTAGCACTACAGTGGACCCCATGTGTGTCATTCAACACTGTATATGCACCAGCAGCTCTAGTGTAGGTCCGAACACTCTTCAAGATCCAAGCTTTTTGTTGTCAAACATCATCAATCACCTCTATTGTGTGCGGAATCCATAATAGAGTGAAATAAGAAGCAAGATGAAACAAGAAGAACAAGAAAGATCAAAACTTTGAGTATATTCAGTGAGTATTCGAAAATGTGCCTCAATACGTCTAGAGAGCACACCTCGGGATTCGTGTGTTACACTGTACAAAAATACGTCTATTTATACTAAATACATCAGTATTCGAAGTTCAGGTTCGTGTACTCGAACCAGGTTCGTGTACACGAACCTGAGTACACGAAATCTATCTGAAGTCTTCCAAAATCTCTGTGTTGACTCTTCCGTGTTGACTTTGTCAGTCTTCATCATTGATTGGGCTCTACAAACTCCCCCTAGACTGGCGAAGTCATCCGATAGGAAGAGTAACACTGTGTGGCCCTGCTCCAGCATACAGCTTCAGCTTCATGGCATAAGCAACAACTCGTGTAAATGGCTTAGCCAGCTCATCATTTCCGGAATATACTCGTATAGGAGAGTTGTGCAGCTTCATCATGTCATCCTTACCATACTTCAGAAGATCCATAGGGTCAAGAATCATGTCGATGTCATCAACATCATCTATGTTCCTAAGAATAACTGCAGCAAGGTTCAGATCATCAAAGTACCATGACAGAAAGTTAGCCAAAGAGTTATCAGGAACTCTTGGCGAGACGGGCACTGCTTGCATCACATGAGGAGGAGGGTACCTATAGTACACCCAAGGCTTCTTCGTCTTTGGATCAATGATGCACGAAGAGACAAAGCGTCGTCCCTTAGCCGTGCGCATGACAGGAAAATTCTTCTCACACTGATCTTTGATAAACTTTGCGAACAAATCAGCCTGTGAGTCCTTAGACGGGTTGAAGAACATAGCCTTGTCGATGCTTCTGATGTCAACTCTAGGTAAGGAACAGAAATCTGTAGGCTTATTGTAAAATTCGACTTTTCCACTCATCCGTTTCACCAAGTAGATATCTCTCGGTTTGTCGTACATCCAGCAGCATATATTTGATCTATCGTTGCGAACTGCAAAAAGGTTTCGGTCATCAGAAATGAATGTATGCTCTGGATGTTGATCTCCCATTTCTTTGAACCATGCTTCCTTATCTACAGGAGGAGCTGGCGTCCAGTCTTTCTTGCGGTCAAACCAGCTATCTATCACTTCATTCAGTGAAGTAACCTCATTTCCCAATGCATCGATGTATTTGTGGGCATACAAATAATCAATATAGGGGTCTGAAGAAACGTTGCCAAGGATGATGTTTTTTGGTTCTTCTTCTACAGATGCCCCTGCAGAAGATTTGGCTTGATTGTTCTTCGCATCATTCGGAGATCCAAAATCAAAAGTATCTGGAAGATCATCAAAAATGCTGTCAAGTCTGGATCCAGTCTCATCGGGCTGTACACAATCGCCAAAAAGGATGTCATCTGGAATGTCTCCAAATAGATCATCATACAGACCAGAAGGCTTTTCGGAAGATGATGGATTCCCAGAGTCTCCACCTTGATCTTTGTCATCAGGAGGACCTTGGTCTTTATCTTTGTCATCTCCATCTTTATCATCTTTGTCGCCTTGGTCGTCTTTATCATCCTTGTCCTTCTTTTCATCTTTATCTTTCTTTTGATCTTGTTCGTCATTTCCATCATTATCATCATCATCACTGTCGTCACTGTCATCACTGACATCCATGACTTCATCTTCAGACTCGGAGACTTCTTCTCCTTTGAGTCGTTTGATATCCCTCTGCATCTTGTGGTTCTCTAATAAAAGAATTCTGATGAATTTCTCATGCGCCTTCACCTTTCCTCTGCACTTGTTCAGATGAGAGCATATTTTGATCTTCCCTTCACGCAGGTTCATGATCATTTTGTCTTTTATCTCCGCATCTTTCTCTAACTGATAGACTCGCTCCTGAAGTCCAATGAGATCCACAGGCACCTGTGGAGGTTCGTAAGGTGAATCGGAACGCAAAGGAGATTTTCCTTTACCGCTTCCGGATTGTGGTGTAGGTGATTTGGCTTTGGTTTTGGCTATAGGCTGAATGGTGACTGATGGACGTGTGGAGGGAATTCGGATGATGAGTTTGGTTTTCGAAGGTTTGGATGCAGGTTTAGGTTGTTGTGGCTTAATGGGTTGAGACGGTTTAGGCGGTGGAGGTGGTTGAGTGACAAGCGGTGGTGAAGGTGGTTTTGTGACATGAGGTGGTGATGGTGGTAAGGAAATGTGAGATGGTGATGGTGGTTTGGAAATGTGAGATGGTGATGGTGGTTTAGTGACGTGAGGTGGTGATGGTGGTAATGTAACATGAGGTGGTGATGGTGGTTTGGTGACAGGAATGGGTTTAACTGGTGCCTGTGTCATGACAGCAGCAGCAGAAGAGAAAGATAAGCTGGAGAGAACAGACTGAAGCATTGGGTCTCTTGCCTTTCGTGCCATAGTCTTTTGCCTTTTCTTCTTTGGCGAAGATTTGGGAGTGGGAGTATAATCAACATCTTGAACATCTTCCCTTTCTTGCCTTGTGAGAGGTGGCCCCTCTGGGACAAAATCTTCACTTGATGAAGAAGAAGAAGCATCAGCTGCAGCTTTTGTAGCTTCACTTGCTTTAGCTTTAGAACTTGTAGCCTGAGTGTCATGCTCTTCTGCCACTATAGCCACTGGGGTTCCTGGCATATCCTCATCTACCCCATCTCCTACAAATCTCCCGAACTTGATCAAGGGTCTCTGACCAATATACTGCTTCTTCCCGCGCTTGTTCATCTTCATGTATCCGAAAATGTCTTCGCGCATCCTCTTGATTCCCAGAGTGCCTATAGTGGGAACTAGATCCTGATGTCGTTTGTTGATGACGATCTGTAAGAAGCGAGGAAATGCCAGAAATCTTTCCTTCCTCCTTCCCTTGATGTTGGCATACATATCAAGAAATATCATTCTTGAGTAGTTGAAGTCCATTCCCAGAGCTAGTGCTGTCAAACATGAGCTTAATGTCTGATTAAGTACATCATAACCACCTTTTCTTCCGGACAAACACTGAGTGACAACATGAGCCAGGTATCTCCAGTAGGGATGAAGAAGTTTCTTCTCTGTGGGAGGGTAGGCACCTTCGTGTCCCATCTGAAATACTGTACGGTTGACCAGATCTTGATCTAACTCAACAGGATCTGTATCCTTGTCTCCAAATTGAAGACACTCTCGTAGTATCTGCTCTGTAATGGTGATCGGCTTGCCCTGGATCTTCCCAATAATGCTAATATTTCCACTGCTATCAGTATGCTCAGTAACAGTGCTCCAGAAACCCTCAATGTAATCAGAAACAATAGTAGGATGCTCCATGATAGCATAGTTGACCGGAGATATAATCAGACCATCTACTAAGCTTTTGAACTCTGAATGTTTCTCTGGTGGATCTCCGAGATATGCTGACATGTTATGATCGGGTACAAACCTTAAGTCTGCCATCTGAAACATAAAACTGATTAAGTTAGTTTAATATTTCAAGTATTCAAAATAAGATCCATACTTGGACACTTAGAAAATTTTTCTAAGTGTTGACAGATTCTCCTCGGAACAACAGGTGTACACGAAGTACATGGTGTACCCGAAGGTTCATTCTGTACACGAAGTTCATTGTGTACACGAAGTTCATTATGTACACGAAGTTCATTCTGTACACGAAGTTCATTCTGTACACGAAGTTCATTATGTACACGAAATGAAACTTGTACACGAAATGTGATCTGTACACGAAATATTTGTTGTACACGAAATATTCGTGTACACGAAGTTGAGAAATTTCGTGTACTCAAAAATCCTTAGAGAAGTTTATCATTTTGGCTCCTTAGAAATTCTAAACCAATTCAATATACTCGGAATTGAAAGGCGACCAACATATTTACAAATTGACTTTCAATTCAATATGGTTGGACTATTTATAGGGTCATTTCGAATACGAGATTTCGTGTACATAATTTTCGAATACACACCTATTTTATTTTATTTCGATTTTAAAATTCTAACTTTTATAAAATAAAATAAAATAAAATAAAATAAAATAAAATAAAATATGAACAAGTTTTAAAGTTTACTCGGTTCAAATTTGTGGGATCAAATCTGTTATCAAAATTTTAACTATATTAGATAATTTCTTAAAGAAGCACAACCTTTAAATAGCTATTCCCTACCAATTATTTCCACTCGTTATTCCATCTCTTAAAGGTCAGTTATATGATCAAGTTTTTCTGAAAATATCTTTTGGGAATTTTGTGATCAATTAGATTGTAAGACTAGATTAATATGCAACCTATCAGTCTTGTTAAATTCTTTGTTTCAAACTTTGATTGTGTTTCAACGAACTTCAAATTATTTTGACAGAGTTTTAAGATGAGAAAAGAAAAGAACAGATCTAGTAGGTTTAGAATCAAGAACAAGAAGGGGTTCTATCATCTTGTGCTCATTGGCATCTTTTATTTTCTGATCTGCAGACACATTGGCCTTAACGTCACACATCCAGTTCTTTGCTTACGCAAAATATAGAATGCTTCAGTAGGTATTTCCCGCTCTTTGTTTGCACAAAACATGGAAAATACCCGAGTTTTTCAAACACAATTTCAAGTTTATGGAAACACAATCTTGTTTTGATTCAAGGATTTAAACAAGAAGTCAAATAGTTGTCACACGTTTCTAGTTATCTAATGATCACAATTTCACACTTATTTATCTATTTATATGTATTTTAAGTTTGATCAAGTCTGATTATTTAAGTTTTGAAAAACTCATTTCAATTTCTTAGCATAGAATAGATATTCAAGGTTGTGATTTCTTTTGAGATCATAATAAGATAGTGAAATTTTGATCCTTAGAGATTATTTCATTTCCCAATTTGATCGATTCACTTTGCTTGTCCAAATAAAATCTTTTTGTATTTTCTTAAGTTTTTGTAAAGTTAAAATTTAAAAGAAATGTTTTTGTAATTTTCTATGAATAGCTAGAGACAACATCTCCTTTTCTTAAGATTTCAAAACTTAACTCCCCCTAAACTTATAGATTATCTTAGACTGACTCAAAGACCGAAAATCTTTTTTTTTTTTTTTTTTTTTTGTAAATTTTCTGACTCAAAGAATGAAAAATATTTTTGTTGTTTTTGTAAATTTTCTGACTCAAAGAATGAAAAAATCTTTTTGTTGTTTTTGTAAATTTTCTCCCCCTAAATTTGTGACTATAGGAGGACACAAATTTTAATGTATGTACAAAAATGCTTTTAATTAAAGCTTATTAATTTGAGAGAGGCAAGCAGGTGATGGAAGCGTGCTGTATCGAACGGTTTTGTGAAAAGGTCCGCTAGATTGTCATCAGTGTGGACCTTTTCAAGATGAATCAGCTTTCATTCGAAACAGTCACGGATGAAGTGAATCCGGATGTCAATATGTTTAGTCTTGGAATGTTGTACCGGATTCTTGACGATCTGTAGGGCTGCTTCATTGTCACAATAAATAGGAGAGTCAAGAAAGTTCAAACCGTAATCGAGGAGTTGTTGTTGCATCCAGATAACCTGAGAGCAGCAACTGGAAGCAGCAACATATTCAGCTTCTGCGGTGGATGTGGATACGGTGGTCTGCTTCTTGCATTGCCATGAAACAAGACGATCTCCCAGGTACTGACACCCACCCGTGGTTGACTTCCTATCCAGGTTACATCCACCAAAGTCACTGTCTGAGTATGCAAATAATTGAAACTCAGAGTTCTTTGGATACCAAAGTCCGAGCTTAGGTTTCCCGACTAGGTACCGAAAGATTCTCTTGACAGCTATGAGGTGAGATGCCTTCGGATTTGCCTGATATCTGGCACACTGACATACTGAAAACATAATGTCTGGACGACTAGCAGTCAGATACATCAGAGAACCAATCATCGAGCGATAGAGATGCTGATCAACATCTTCACCTTCCAAATCCGAAGTCAGGATAGGACGTGCAGCCATGGGAGTGGATGCCGGCTTTGACTCCGTCATTTTGAATTTGTTCAAAATGTCTGTGACGTATTTTCCTTGGTGAATCAGCACACCCTTACAATCTTGCTTTACCTGCAGACCCAGAAAGAAGGTCATTTCTCCCATCGCGCTCATCTCAAATTTCTTCTTCATTACCCCTTCAAATTCCTTGCACAACGCTGAGCTGGTGGAGCCAAATATGATGTCATCCACATAGATTTGAACGAGAATTAAATCATTCTTATCTTTGCGGACGAACAAGGTCTGATCAATAGCTCCACGAGTATATCCATTTGCGAGGAGGTGATCAGTAAGCGTAGCATACCATGCTCGCGGTGCTTGATGAAGGCCGTAAAGAGCTTTGTCTAACTTGTAGACATGCTCTGGATACTGAGAGTCTTCAAAACCAGGGGGTTGGCACACGTATATTTCCTCCTTTACCTTCCCGTATAAGAAAGCTGTTTTCACATCCATCTGATATACCGTAAAGTTCATATAGGAGGCATAAGCCAAGAAAATCCGTATGGCTTCAAGTCTCGCAACCGGTGCAAAGACTTCTTCATAATCTATCCCCTCCTGCTGATAAAATCCTTGAACGACCAGTCTGGCTTTGTTTCTGATAATTACACCAGAATCATCTCTCTTGTTTCTGAAAACCCATCTGGTTCCTATAGGCAATTTTCCCTTGGGTAGAGGAACCAGATTCCAAACCTTGAGCTTCTGAAACTGCATCAACTCTTCTTGCATTGCCTCAACCCAGCTGGACTCCTTTAGAGCCATTTTGACATTCTTGGGTTCAACCTGTGAAATAAAACAAGAATATAAACAAGAGTTAATAGGACCTGATTGACTTCGAGTGAGTGTCTCTTCAGGCAACGCGTTCTGAACTGTAATGGATTTGCTTCGAGTGAGAACGCCTTCTGAGAGAGGTCCAATAATATTCTCCACTGGATGATTCTTGTTTACACTAAGTGTTGGCACTTCTTCTACAGCCAGATTATCTAGCAGGTTGCTGATGTTATTGACTTGTTCTTCACTTGAAGAAGAAATGTGGTCAATAGGAGCAGTTTCACTTGCTTCAGCTCCAGGATCCACACAATGTTCCTCAGGAATGCTATCTGAGAAGAGTGGATTATCAAAGGTCTGGTGGGAAGAGGATGAGACTTGATCCGCTTCTGGAAGTGGTTGAACAGACTGAGAAGTATCAGGTTCTGAAGGGAGAACTTCTTGTACAGGGGTCGGCTGAGCTGGAGGGGCACGATTGTACATGCCAGGAGGATCAACTGTCAAATGATTAGGATCATATGGAACATAGTCAACTCTATAGTCCACATCATCATCTTTGTAGAAATCATCCGCTTGCTCAGATGCTCTTGCATTCTCAGATGGAGTGCTGAAGGGCTTAAAAGTGGAGTCATACTCAAACAGCCAGTTTGGACCAGAACCAGCATCAGTAGAGTTCATTTCTTGCCAATCTATGTAGTATGATTCCACAATCATCCGAGTTTTCTTGTTATAAACTCTGTATGCTGCCCTTTCAGACGAGTAGCCCACGAAGTAACACTCATCTGCCTTATCATCAAACTTATGATTAGGCTCTGTATGAAGAAGAGTGCAAGGGCATCCGAATGACTTGAAGTGTCCAACTTTGGGCTTTTGATTGAATAGAATCTCGTAGGGAGTCTTATGATGACGCTTGTTCAGAAGTGCTCTATTTTGAACATAGCACGCAGTGTTAACTGCTTCAGCCCAGAAAAAGATTGGTAGCTTTGATTCTGACAACATCGTTCGTGCAGCTTCTATAAGCGTTCTGTTTCTCCTTTCAGCAACTCCATTTTGCTGAGGCGTTCTAGCTGCACTGTATTGCCTAGCTATCCCTTTTTCATCACAGAAATCTATAAGAGTCTGATTTCTAAATTCAGTTCCATTATCAGTTCTAATCACCTTGACTTTTAGATTCTTCTGATTTTCAATCAAGGTAATGAACTTCTTCAAAATCTCTGGAGCTTCATCTTTCTTAGCTAGAAAGAACACCCAAGTGAATCTGGAATAATCATCTGTCACAACGAGACAATATGACTTTTTCCCGATACTCATTACGTTAATCGGTCCGAAAAGATCCATATGAAGAAGTTGAAGAACTGAAGAGATGGAATTGAACAATTTTGGCTTGTGAGGTCTCTTGTGTTGTTTCCCTCTCGCACAAGCGATACATTTCTCAATAGTGGAGAAATCTTTAGAAGGTAGACCAATGACGTGATCTCCCTTAGCGAGTCTGTTCAGATTCTTTAGGTTCACATGACCCAGTCTCCGATGCCACAACAGACAATCATGCTCCGATGCCTTAGAAAACAAGCAAGTGTTCTCTGTAAACGAATCTGAGCTCATGTTGATAATGTATGCATTGTTTATCCTTGGAGTTCTCATCAGAATCCACTTCTCAGGCACTACAAAGCCAGGCTTCAGAATAAGACATTCTTTGTTTGTGAAGTGTGTGGAAAAGCTCTTATCACAGATTTGAGAAACACTCAGAAGACTGTGATTAAGCTCTTCAACATAGTACACATCTTCAAAACTAAGAGTTCCATTAGTGACCGTGCCCTTCATGCTTATCCTTCCTCCCTTGTCTCCAGCAAATGATACATAACCTCCATTGAATGGTGTAACTTCATGCAACTGAGAGAAATCCCCAGTCATATGCCGGGAACAGCCACTATCTACATACCAAACGTGTTTAAGCTTGCTTGGCTTTCCCTGCACAGTATACATTCAATTAATGAGAAACAGGTACCCAAATCATAACAGATTTAGGTGTTTTGGTAATAAAAGAAATTTTATCCTTGGGTTTGGGTTTGGGTCTTTCTGAATTAAGCTTAATATGTTTTGACATGCTTCTACTGCTCTGGTCAACTGGTTTTATCTTATTTTTGAAAATTCTTTGATTTTGCTTACTAAAACCATATTGTGTTTTGTTTGATTTCTTATGTCTTTTTGCAGTGGAAGGTGTCTGAGTCTGAGTCACCTTTTGAGAGGTTACCTTAGGCTTGGAGGATGGTACAGTCCTCACATGTTTGTTAACTGATTTAGCCTTAGGGATGACCTTCTGATTCTTCCCATAGAAGAATTCAGTAGGTCGGTGCAGACAATATCTAGCAATGTGGCCTGGTTTCCCACATGCATAACAGCAGACCTTTTGGTGAAATTCAATTGGGTCAAAGGGCTTTACATCACAGTTACTTTGACTAGAGAAAGAGGTGGGAATATAAGGTTCACAGTTAGGATTTAACAATGAACTTTCCTCTTTGGTAACTGTGGGATGAGCCGGTGCAGTCTGTGTTGTTAAAGGAGAGAGAGTTGATTTTATAGCAAATGTTTTCTGAAAATGTTTTGGCATATCATTGATATTAATGTTAATTTCATCAAACTTTCTATTAAAATCAATTGTTGGAACAAAAAATGATTTGCTAGTAGATGATGAACAATCTGTGCTCCTCCCTGCACTTCTTTCTACCTTCTCCTCCTTTAAACCTGCAACACTTAGTTTTTCTGCACAAACCTCAGAATCATCAGTTATAACAGGGTCAGCTGAAATCACAACTGGTTCGGTGGGAAAATCACAAGCATGACTAGAATCCAATTCCAAGTCATCAACGGATGTGTTGATTCTTGGCATGCATGAGTAATTTTGGTTAAAAGGTGGTGCACATTCACTATACCCAATCCCACTACCCCTCTTTTCCCGGAATCGCATTGATGTCATATTTTCTAAAATTTTGCTTGAATAATCAAATCTTTCACATTTAATTGATGATTTAGAAAGTTGAGATTTGACTTGATCCAACTCTAGAGTGAGTTCATCGATTTTTCGTCGAGCCTCTCGATAGTTGGACTCTTTATCACTTAAAAGTTCTTTTAGCCTTGCCACATCCCGACCCTCAGCTTCAAGTTTCCTTTTAAAAATTCCTTCATTTTTAAGAAATTCTGAGTTAAAATATTTAAGTTTGTTTAATTCTTTGATTAGTGATTCATTGTGCGACCTGTACTTGAATACTTTATTTATGCATGAGGTAGAGCAAAGATTTTCAGTTACCTCCTTTTGCTTGTCGTCTACCTCAGCCATGAATGCATGACTCAGAGTTAGTTCCAGTTCCTGCACTTGATCACTCCAATCATAGGAGTCAGTCTCCTGAGTCACCAACGCTTTAGAAGTACTAGCGCTTCCTCCAGCAGCTGTATTTCCTGACTTCTCTTCAGGTTTCTTTTCTCCTCCTTCCTTAGCCACCTTTGGCTGCTTACATTCCCTGGCAAAGTGACCCGGTTGGTCACAATTGTAGCATCGTAATTTTGACTTATCAAAGCCAAGCTTCTTTCCCGGAGCGTTTCCAAAGCTGTTTCTTCCATATTTCTTGATGAACTTCTTTGCTCTGAACACAGCCATTGCCATCTGCCATGAGATATCCATTTCTTCAACATCAGCTGGATTAATCTGCTCTAGATTGTCTTGAGTGAGATTTGAGGGTGCCAATTCTCCTGCAATAAAAGCATTGTAGCTGTTCATGAATCCCTTAAATAGCAGTAGATTCTCTTCACTTTCTGGATTGACTTTAGGCACTGATCCAGCTTGTCCAGATGACAGAAAAGCAGTCTCAAAAGGAACTCCATGAGAGGAAGGAGGCTGATAATGATGCATTCCTGATTGATGATTAATTGCTGATAGAAGAGCAGAGTTTTCAGAAGTAGGTGCAATGCCCATTGAGCTGGCATGATTCAGTGCTCTCTGCTTATCATCCATGTCATATGAGTTGATGATTGAGATCAACTCACTTAAAGAAGTCTTGTACATGTCCTTGGTCCTTTTGATAGTTGTACAGTTAGAGTTCCAAGTGTAAGGTAGTGAATTCAGCAGCTTCTTGTTTACCTCTCCCTTAGTCATCTCAATCCCTGAACTAGTCATCTCAGTCATCAGATGAGTGAATCTGTTGAGTTGTGATTCGAGAGACTCTCCCTTGATATGATTAAACATGTTGAACCTTTGTCTGAGCATGTCCTTCCGACTCTCTCGCATGTCCTCATTTCCTTCAAATCTTTCAACTAAGGCATTCCAGAGTTCCTTAGCAGTCTTGTGTTCCTTGAATCCGTGAGCAACATCTGTTGACAAAGCCATTGTGATAGAGGCATATGCCTTTTCATCCTTCTCCATCATGAGTATGTCATTGTCAGTATACAGTTCTGGATCCTTTGGAACGAGAGGACCATTGAGCTCACTCTGGAATGAAGGTACAAAGGGACCCTCTTCAATTGATCTCCAAAGCTTAGGATCGGTATACTTGATGAATGACTGAAATCTGAACTTCCAATCTTGAAAGTTATCTCCTGACACAAGCCTCGGTGGCTTTGTTCCGGTGCCAATCTCATTATCCAGATTGAGCAAGTTGGACAAGTTAGTCAAATTCTTTGATGCCATGATGAACCCAAAAATTTTCAAGTCCAGTACTCGAATTCCCTGTAGCTCCCTGTAGACCCTGCTTAAAATTAAACAGACAGATTTGTACTCGAAAATCTTTCTGTATTCGAAACTATCTTGTACTCGAAAGTGCTACTGTACTCGAAAATTCTATTGTACTCGAAAGTCTTCCTGTACTCGAACCTCTTGTACTCGAAAGTCTCCCTTAGTCTTCTTTCTTGTACCCGAAAAATATTTATACTTCGAATACTCGGACTATACTCGAAATATTACTACTCGAAAATTTTAGAACTTGAACAAGACTTAAGAAAAATTTTATAAAAATTTTTCTTAAGAGTTGGAGTTCCAAATTTTTACAGCAGCTAGATAGAGTATAGAGGAGTAATAAAGTATAAAACTTACTTCAAAAAGGCACTACCTTGATGATGAAAAGAGCACTCCTGCTCTGATACCACTTGTAGGTCCGAACACTGTTCAAGATCCAAGCTTTTTGTTGTCAAACATCATCAATCACCTCTATTGTGTGCGGAATCCATAATAGAGTGAAATAAGAAGCAAGATGAAACAAGAAGAACAAGAAAGATCAAAACTTTGAGTATATTCAGTGAGTATTCGAAAATGTGCCTCAATACGTCTAGAGAGCACACCTCGGGATTCGTGTGTTACACTGTACAAAAATACGTCTATTTATACTAAATACATCAGTATTCGAAGTTCAGGTTCGTGTACTCGAACCAGGTTCGTGTACACGAACCTGAGTACACGAAATCTATCTGAAGTCTTCCAAAATCTCTGTGTTGACTCTTCCGTGTTGACTTTGTCAGTCTTCATCATTGATTGGGCTCTACATCTAGAGTGGTGTATATGTTATCAAACACCGCGTTATGATCGTCGACGGACGAGTACTTAGCGTTGTGAGACTTCATTTGTCAACCAGCTTACTTGCACACACAAATATGATTTGATTATTATATTAAATGTCACTGGCCATGACTTACCAACTATGTATGTAGTTGACTTGTTTTAGCTCGCGATAAAGGTAATACAGGAACAGGGAAGTGAAGTGATTTAAGAAGGATGCTAACAAGAAGTTAAAGACTAACTTTTGGAAACCCGCCTGCATGATAAGGCTATGGATTTTGTTAGAACATCGATTTAAAAATTTATGAATATTTTGTAACTTCTTCACTTATGCACATTGATGGTGCAACTATTACGATGTTTTAAAAAGTTCAAATTTATTCGTATGTTTGTGGTCAATATAAGTCTTCCGCTGTATTTATCAGGCTAAGGATGATACGACGTGACACCCCTAGGATCGGGGTGTTACAGTAGGGGAGTGGGTACTATAGATGTTTATTCAAGCATAAACTAGAGTTATATCACACACATAATGCAGATGCATGTGTGTACAAGAACAGTAGGTATGTCATATGTGCATGCATTCACGAATCAACATGCATATTATTTTGTATTTTTAGGTATCACAATGATGCATGCATGAAGGCTGTCGATTTCAAAAAAGAAGCATGCAAATTGAATTGTGGGTTAGGTATGCATGTTGTAAGATACCGGGTGATTTATGAGTCTATATACACGTGTAGGGTTTGTGTGATAGTTGCATACGAGAATTACGTCATCAATGATGTGAGCACATTTGATTGTTCTAGAAATCCACGTTGATTTAATGATTGTAATTGTTACAGATCGATAGTATGCGAGAAATGAGGAACGTGGGCGAAAACCGTGTGAAAAACGGAGTCTAGGATTGCCCGAAATCGAAAAACGAAGAAAAATTTCTAAGTGTTGGACGACTGGACTCATCGCGGTACGCGATGGAGGGGTTGAGAGTCCTCCGCGGTACGCGATGCATGCAAAATATCTAAGAATCCTCCGGAAATCTTCCCGGTATGCGAAGCCCCTATTGGCTTCCCGCCGCGGTACGCGACGGGTGAGGCGATGCAATAATCTGATCTACTTCATCAGATTTTCATGCAGAAGATTTTATTCTTCTTCCTCTCGCAAAAACTCGACCCACCAGACGAAAACTCGACTAAACCACCATCAAATCACCATTCTAAAGCCATCAGAAGCCATAGATCGCACCCGGGATCATCTCTACAAGTTTTGATCGTTGTTTTAACTGCAGATATCCGTCAGATTAGGTAATGATCCGTTTAAACCTTCTAGTTTGATAATGATTGATTAGATCTTGATTTTGAACGTAATTACATAGTTAGGATTGTTGATTATTGCCTAGATGATGACTAGGATTGATTATAAACAAAGAACACGAAGTTTTAACGGTTAAATCCTTGTTTTGATCCGTTGTAATGCCAGGTTTGCATGAAACCATACCCATGATTATAATGGTTTAAACCATTTGATTATAACAATGTAGGTGATTAGTTGGATTAATCCTTGAAATGCAAGGTTAAATCCAAGTGTTTCAAACTAATCACAATCATTAACATACTCATTGGAACGATTATCTGATGTTTATGATAACAGTCAGATTAGTATGTTAAACATGATTGTTAAACCTACTTTAATACTACATTGTGATATTTCATGATATTTGGGTAACCAATAACAAGGATTAATCATTCCTAAGCCATTAAACCATCTAGAAACTGTGTTAGCATTATAATCAACAACATTAACTATTTGGTTAATCCGAGAGTATTCTGATTAATCAAAAGCGTCATCAACCTTATATTGGGAATCTAATGCAATGTAGGTTCCTTCATTATCATACATTGTATGATATGATAACAAAATAACTAATTAAATACTTAATATCGGTTTGATGACTTTCAAGGCAATGTCTTTGACATTGGACGTTCAGAAAGATGTAATCAGTAAGTTAAAACCATAAATAACTCATTAAACATAAATAAATGCAGAATCACCCCTTTATCACCAGTTGTGAGGTATTCTGCTACATCTGTATTATCATGTGAGTTTCATACAACCCCTTTTCTTTTTAATCTTTTATAAACATCGGGGAACACTGTTGAACTTTTTGGAACTACATGATATGTATCACTGTTATCTGAGTGATTTCATGTGATTGTTGAGAACTTGTGGATTTCATGGGATTTTGCCTGAGAACAGAACACTATCACAGAACTTAAAAGTCATCATTTTTGAACTGTATCTAGTGAACCCATGTGGGGCCGAACAGGGAAACATTGATAGTACTATCGGCTGACCACCCATTTGCTGGGAGCTGCAACTCCCCTTGTGTGAATGTTTGTTTCCTGTTTTCAGAACTTCTTAATGTTGTGATAGACATTAAGATAATGAGGCATTAAGATGTTACCGACGGATAGTATCTAGTAGAACAATATCGTCAGAAAGGAACTAGATACGGGTCCCATGGTTATCTGGAATTGAACATTTTGAGAACTTATAATTACATATCATATTGTGGAACTTGAACTGTATGAACTCACCAGCTTTGTGCTGACGTTTCAAATTTAAATCTTTTTTCAAGAGGACAGTGACCAACCGGTGAGGCAACACTTTAAACACTTGTAATTAAATAAGTTGTAATGTAATAAACTTAGATTATATAATGTAATATTGGTTGTGATTACGACATCCTTGTAATGTATCTCTTTTAAATTAATCTGTGTGCTTGTGATATCGGATCAAGTAAGTCACCTCTCATCTCGAAGACATCACCACTATGCTTCCGCAACCTTCTCCGTGACATCATCATCAGGTGACGAGAGGTGGGGGTGTGAAAGTTTGAAATAAGGATGTATATATGCATCACACGTAAACCAATATGAATTTTTAGATGGCAAGCCTTGGGTTCATTTTAAGATTACAAGCACATGTATTCACAAATATATGTAAGTGTAAGGGGCACATATGATTAATTAAGAGTGTATATTACAAGTGGAAATTAATATCATAATTAAATGAAATGTTTATAATATAATAATCAAAAGAAAACCGGGTAATTTACATAACTGAACAAAAAAAATATAATTATAGAAAGACTATAACATACAAGAATGATATCCTAATTACATTGTACAATTCAATTATATGATCCAAGTAGGATTATCAGGTTTCATTAGTATTTTATTATGCTTAGAGTTTGAATTTAAGAAATGATTTGCATTTATGATGAAATTAATAATGAGTGTTTGAATTGATTAGAATAGTATGTTTAAATTTCTTTTAATGTAATGTTGAATCATTTACGTTATACACCTTGTGCTTTTGAACAATCGACACTTTGTAATACCCCGATGATTCCACCGATGTTACAATGACAACAAGTGAAGGGGGAAATATCAAAATCACTTTAATGTGATTGTTTTGATATCTAAATACATCAAAATCCTTAATCAATATATATCTATATCTACACTATATAATAAAATAATAACATTATGCCACTTGTCGTTTTGTGGTTAAACCCCATGCTACATGTGTTGGATATTGGATGTCCGATTAACGATAAGTTCAACGTTTCAATGAAAGGTATGATCCAATGAGTTAAACTTTGGAAGGCAGCGACTTTATGTTTAATTGTTAAACATAATATACGATCACGAATTGTCGGTTTTATCGAATTGGCTTTTATTATTTATGAAATAATAATCGGTGGGAATTAATTATAGAGATACTTAATTCGTTAAACAAATAAAGTTTTGAACTTTATTATGAGGGATTGTTAATTAAATGTTAATTAACAAATTGAGAATTAATTAAACTTCAGACATTTAATTAAATGCAACTAACTAATTGTTAGTTAGTAATATTTGGAGAGTAGTAATTAAATGGTTTAATTACTAAAATAGTTTACCTAAATTAAAAGAGTTTAATTTAAAATGTAAAAGAAAAGGTGGGAATTCCAATTTTGAATTGGTAAATTCCTAGATCCTAAAAAGGTGGATCTACTTTTGATTTAAAGTAGATCCAACCTCCCACATTTTGTGTACCACTCTTTGACTCGCTCTCCTTCTCCCTCACCATAGTAGCCGTCGACCACACCACCACCCTTTGGGGTTTTTGTGGGTGTCGAAATCAGCCACCTAGCCAGGCCG
Source organism: Mikania micrantha (assembly GCA_009363875.1). Taxonomy (NCBI): domain Eukaryota; kingdom Viridiplantae; phylum Streptophyta; class Magnoliopsida; order Asterales; family Asteraceae; genus Mikania; species Mikania micrantha. The sequence goes on from CM018696.1 coordinate 56,486,336, forward strand.
GAGCCAAGGCCGCACCAAGGCTGTGACCAGGCCGCACCAAGGGTCACATCGGGCTGCCATAGGGTCACAAGGACCAGCCACTCTTGAGCCGATCGTGAGCCACCCCAAGCCGTGCCGTGGGCTGAACCGAGAGTCGAACCGAGCCAAAAATCAGTTTTGGTCCAATCCGGTGTTTCGCAGGACCAGATCCGGACTCGGGTGATCGTAGTGAGTCAACTTGCGAGACCGTTGTCGATCCATCGTGTGATTTTGGAACCGCTTCGATAAAGGTTGATTTCTAAAACCCCCTATGGTTGTGTTGTTAGAATTTAATTGTTGTTTAAACTGTTTGTAACTGGATCCTGATTTGGGAATTGTTTCGATTACAAATCGAAAGGTTAGAAAATTTAAATGCTTCCGCTGTTTCAGATCTGATCTGATAGTTTAATCCGGTTTTATGAAAACTGATTTTGTCAATTAATGCGATTAATTGAAATTGATTAGATGAAAAGCAACCTAGAATTCTCAACAACATGTCATTAAATGATTGGACAAATTGCAATTGATGCTACTTGTCATGATTATATTAATCCTTAATATTTAAAAATAAAATAAATTTAATCAAGTCAAACTTCCTAATTTAAAAAAATGGTACTTATTTTCTTTAAATGTTAATTAAAATTTAATCATGTCCAACTTTCCATTTTTAATTAATAATTTTGAAATTCAAAAAATTTTCAAATTAAATTATCAAGATCCTCAATACACAAATTTTAATTCTAATTAAAAAAGAAAGAATGACGATGATAATTAAATTTTATGAATGATTTTAAATTTGTATGATTATTAAAATTATCATCACTCTGTAATTAATATTTATTTTTAATTAACTTCATTCTTCAAATTAAAAAACAAAAGGTTATCACAAAAAATCATTTTACAATTTTTACATCTTAATTGCTAATTCGTATTATTTAATATAATTTTATGATTCAGCCCGTGTAACACACGGAGCCAATAAGCTAGTTATATAATAAAACATTTTGCCACCTGTGTCACTTGTCATCAAATGGTTGGACAAATTATAATTGATACCACATGTCACTATTATAGTAATCCTCAATATTTTATAAATAAATTTCATTTGATAAATGTAATCAAGCCAAACTTTATAACTTAAAAGATGATATTTATTTTCTTTAAATACTAATGAAAATTTAATCATATCAAGCGTTCCATTTTTGATGAATTATTTTGAAATTCAAAAAAAAAATCAAATTAAATTATTAAGATATCAATACCAAATTTTGTAATTTGAATTAAAAAATAACGATAATAATTATAATTTATGAATGGTTTCTAATGTACTAGCTTATTGACTTGTTTATTACACAGAGTTGTATAAAAAAAAATATTACAAAACAATCGGTAATAAAAAATAAATACACAAATAGGAGATAATTTTTAACATTTAAAAATAAATAAAATTATATTTCATAAATATTTATATCCTTCTTTAAACAATACAAATGAGATTTTTAATTTTTGAAATTATTAGTTGAAAATGAAAAGTTAAAAATGATTGTATTATTATAATTAGTATTTAAAGAAAATGAATATTATTATTACTTTTTTTATAATTTGAATGTTTGAATTAATTGTATTAAATGGAATTAATTAATAAGTTTATCAAATATGCCTTGTGCATAGCCTAGAAAGACGCCACATGGCAAATGAGATGTTGATATGTTAGAATTACGCCACGTGCCATATTGTTATTCTTTTATTAGATTATGATCATTTTGCAATTAATATTTATTTTCAATTGACTTCATTATTTTTCAAATTAAAAAACAATAAATTATCTCAAAAAATCATTTTATAATTTTTAAATCTTAATTGCTAATTCGTATTATTTATTAGAATTTACGAATTAGCTTGTGTAATACACAGGGTCAATAAACTAGTTTTTTGATATACACCAGAGTATACATACCTTATATAAATACCACCTGCATTTTGAATGGTTTTTGTTTCGTTTTAATTAAAAACCAGACGTAATTGATCCATAATTAAATTTTATAACTTTTTGAATAAAATGTGGATAATGAAGTATTTATGCTAAGTTATAGTTAATTAATGGAATAATTTTTTTTGTTATTTAAATGAAACTAGGGGTTTACACTGCGCGTCGTTGCAGTAATCTCGTATTTAATAGAAAAAACACGATATATACCAAACCAAAATTTTATCAAAAAAATATTGAATCATATCATTTTCCAGGTATGAGTTATTTGATTACGACGGTGGTGCCAACATCATGAGTAACAAATTTAGACAAAAAACCGGCCCGCAACGGCTGCTAATCCATTTTAAACAATAAATTGAACTATCACAAAAGCAAGTGTCAATTGCAATAAATAAAAACTCAAACATAATCTCAAAGTGTTAAAAATATGTTTTGTCACTCACACATAAGATCGCAATGTTAAAAATCATACAACTAAAACAAAAATAAAATGAGTTCGTAATTGTGAAATCTACCATCAAGAAATAAGAACATATGATAAAAAATATATAAATATTACACTTCTAATTAGTGTTGTTATTTAATTATTTAATGTAATATTAAATTTTAAGAATATTATTAGTATAATTATATGTGTGTTACACCAAAAGAAAAAAAAAAGCATGGCGGATGTATTCGAAAGGTAACATGCAATTTATTGACAATTAGTCTAAGTTTTTTTATACTATCAAAAAAATATTTAAAAGCATAAAGATAAAAAATTACTTGTACTATTCACAAACAATCATTATTCATAACTTTTGTGTTTTGTATATATATATATATATAAATTATGTTTTAAGACTAAAAAAAGAATAACGTGGTTTGCAAGTGAAAGATGAATTGAAGCAAAACCTACGAAAGAAATTATAAAATAAAAAATTAGCCCATTAAATCATGTGTGAAGCCCACGAGATAATTGGAGCACGTAGGTGTTTGTAAGCCCCAAAATTCTCCCACGTGTGACACGTGTTTAAAACACCCTCAGATTAGGTCCCATTTTTTCAAAATTAAACTTCAATTTTTTTGAACACATCGTAACCCAAGCCATCACAAAGCTATTTACAAACATGTTAGTTGTAATTAAACCCTACGTCATTTACAATCGTTCATAAAAGGTTGGGTTTTCAACCAAACAAACGTGTTCGATCCTAGCCTTCTCAAGATATCCGATCACAGTCGCCTTCACCCTTTGCGTTCACCTGAAAAACACCACATTTAAATCACCGTTAGTTCATTAGAACTAAGTAAGATAACCCCGCTATTTCCCCAAGTGTATTCCATAACACCGTATGGATACAACAATAATTTACCAAATATAATTTGGTAACATTATTCAACTCAAACTCAAAACGATATAATAACGTGTTGTTTTCACCCAAAACCCCTTAAATCTTCAATTCTAGCCCAAACCAATTAGATTTACCCTTGGAATCCACATCAAAGCCGAAATAAGTCAATTTATGACATTTTCAAAAATACAGACACAACATGGGCGTGTTCTGAGGGAACATGGCCATGTTAGAAGGTTTCCAGAAATCTGATGTGCATATATGACATGGGCCTGTTCCAGGGGACATGACCATGTTACAACTCCTTCCATACATATGTTTTTTTCTTTGTTCTCTCCCCTCATCCCTTTTCACCAAGGATTTCAAATTGTACAACCACAACAATATATTCAACACATGAAATTCATATTCATAGCACTTTAAAACACCAATAAAGTATTATAACATGAAACCACCTACAAAAAGTCAAATTTCACACAATTTCCTTAATACCTCCTTTTTCACCAAGGATTCTCAAGGTAGGTAATCACACCACTTGTGATTTACCTAAACTTCATAAATTCACCATATGAAGATCCTCATCACACCACTTGTGATTCAACCCATTCCATATTCACACCTCTTGTGACTCATTTGACCAATTTTGGTAAATATCTATCCAAATCCTTTGAGACATCCTTTTTCACCAAGGATTCCTAAGGTAGGTAACCACACCACTTGTGATTTACCTAAACTTCATAAATTCATCATAGGAAGATCACACCACTTGTGATTCGACCCATTTCACATTCACACCTCTTGTGAATTGTTTGACCATTTTCAGTCAAACTGCAAATAAGAAGTTCATACCACTTGTGAATCATTCTTAATTCTCTACACCAAATGTGAACATACTACATTACAATAACTAAACAACTATAACACCTATTGCAAGTTATTGTCAAGAAATAGACATACGAACACCAATTTGAATTGTTTGACCATTTTCAGTCAAACTTATAATAAGAAGTTCACACCTCTTGTGAATCATTCCTATTTTTACACACCGCATGTAAAAATGCCAAATCAAATAACTAAGAAATTTAAACACATATTGCATGTTATTGACAACACCAAGTATTCAAACACCAATTATACACCAATTTAATCATCAAACACCCAAATTCATACATACGCCAATTATACACCCATTGAACCAACAAACACCAAATTCATAATACCCCAAGTATACAACAATTTAATCACCAAACACACGCACAAGTTGATGTCACTAACGGGTCAACCGCCCAATTTGACTAATTTCAAAAATGGGTCAACCACCTAGTCTGGCTAATTTCAATAACAGGTCAACCACCAAGTTTGACTACTTTCAACAATTTGGTCAATAACCTAGGTTTGACTAATTTTAACAATTTAGTCAATCACCCAGTTTGACTAATTTTAACAATGGGTCAACCACCTAGTTTTGATTAAATAACCAAATTAAATTCACCCACATGTGGATTACCCCCAAAGCCACACTGAGGTAAACTTACATGCCAAACCCAATGCCATTCCAAGATGGACTTACATGTTCTTTTACGCAAATGTGAATCATTACCAAATGCCATAATTCATGGTATTATTCCACACGAATATGGATCAAACCCCAATTCTTGTGTCACTTATTATCAAACCCATAATGACACTATATCAAGTTATGTTATTCTGACATAACTTTCGTTAACCACAACAAGACTCATACAAAATAGTCAACATTCGACATACCACACCAACACTAATATGACTTATGGTTGCATATTTAATGAGTAGGTTACTCACCTTAGCCCGTAGGATCATCACCAAAGTCCACTTGTCCTTTCCTCGGGTCTTTGACTTGTTCTTTTGATTTTCACCACCACTACCTAGTTGTATCACACACATACTACTACATTCAATACATATAACACATATTCATATTCGTATTAACCACTTTGACCTGTTTTCACCAAAATTTAATATATGGTAATGGTTATGCACCAATTCACCATTTCATTCATGGTTTACACCCAAATCACCCATTAGTCATAAAAATTCCACCTTTTATGATTATAACACCTAATTCATCTCATCCATACTTTTAAACCTATTTTTAGGTAAAAATCAAACTGTTGAAATTTCATCAAACAACTTGTGTGCAAGAGATTCACTTGCACATTTTCAACTAATTCCAAAACTCCTTAAATTCTCATTTATGATTCTAATTATTTCAAATTCACCAATCACTTCCATTCACCAATTTATACAACTTCAAATAACAACAACTTCATAATAACATCTAATCCAACATTTGAACCCCAAATTTAAGCACCATGTTCATATACCCCCTAAACCTTACAAACCCCCATTCATCATATTACATCAACATGCAAGAAATGATCAAAATGTTGTTCCTAGATGATTATCACTATGAATAACAACATTTAACACTTTCCAAACACCCAAATTTCGTATTTCATCATACCCACTCATACCCCCTATGAGACCCACGAAATTTATACCAAAAACACCCAAAAATTCATACATTTTTGTAATTTGAAGAGAGAAGAACTCAACTATACACTTGCATTCAAGATCAAACCGTAAATCGAGCACCAATTTGATCAGTCTTATGGTTTATGGTTTTCTCCTTTCCCCTTCTTCTCTTGAACGACACACACCAAAAATAAAATGGGAATATGAACTTTGACCATAGTCAAAGACTTATCCCTTCCATTTCCATCTTTGGTCAATTGTCACATTTAGTTCCTCAATATTTTAAAACATTTAACTAGTATATAACTAACCTAATCAAGCTAGTTATTAGAACACCCACCGAAATAAAATATAAATAATTTTCCGCCAATTATATTATATTTTAATATTTCCCGAAATGGGTCGTTACAGTATTTGAGGAGGGGGGCGGCATAAAAAAAGAAAGAACGGGAGAATTAATTGCTTCTTTTTTTCTCCTTTCAGGTTCAGCCTGCAGGAGACGAGCAAGGATCAAAATATTGGAGGATGAGATCGATTAAAAAGGTTGGAATGTTTTCGGGTTTGTATATGCGCGTGTCTTTCGCTTTGTATTCGAATCTAGTAACATGTTTGGATCTATTTTCTGTACGATTAAAGTTTTAGACACGACTGTTAGCTAAAACCCTTGCATTAGTTTACGCGACATAGAAACACCACCACACGGGCGGATTTATGTAGTGTGAAGTGGGTTCATTGAAAGCCTCTGTGTTTTTAAAGTGTTGGAAGGAATTTTTTCCTAAAAAAAATTAAAAGATATGATAAAGTTATTAATATTTTAAAGATGAACTCTTTAATTGAATTTTTTCAAGCAGCCTATGGCAAGTAATCGATATTTCATCTATTAGGTCTTGAGTATGACTAAAGAAGCATTGCCTCAATGGTACCCTAAGATTTTTCCAAATGAGAGGTCTTGGGTTCAAATCCCCCGCATCGAAAAAGGGGTCTGAGAGAGGTCGGAGGTTTTCCCAGTGGGGTTTCCTCCTGGGGTGGTTGTGGTGGCTCATGAGAGGTCCAAGTAATTAGACCTTGGTGACATGACATGAAAACAGTGGGTCACACGATTGAGATCTTGCAGTTAAAAAAAGGTATTGAGTATGATTTTTTTTATTTTCTTTTATAAAACCATCGAATGTTGGATTAGGGTTTTATTTTTATTTATTTTTTCACACAGCGCATCACCATTCACCAAGACTCTGACCTCCGGCCACTCGGTCTATCATCTCTGCTCTCTCGTCCGGTCGACCGACGACCAGTCGTCCTCAGTCCTCAACTCCTCACAAACTCAGCCAGGAAGCCCTGCCCTGCCCTGCGCCTACGGACCTGCCCCTGCCGCCTGCGACCAGCCAAGTGCCGACCAGAGACCCTGCTCCTACGGACCAGCCGAATAGGTATGTGTTTGAACCTTGATTTTGGTTTTTGTTGCACAATTTTAAGAATTAGGATTTAAAGAAATAAGATTTGAATGATTTTGTGAGTATTGAACCTTCAGGGCCGGCCCAATGGGCTTAGGAAACTAGGCATCCGCCTAGGGCCCTCAAAATGTATAGGGCCCCAAAAAAAATATCAATTGGGCTTATGGATTTAGTATTTGGAGTCTTCTGATGGGCCAATATTGATCGGTTGGGCTTAATATGGGAGAAAAACAAAGGGCTGGGAGTAGAGGTGGGCATTGAAACCGGTTTCAAACCCGAACCCGGGGTTCAACCGGAACCGGACCCGGTTCCAACCCGGTCTACCCCCAACCCGGTTCCAACCCGGTAGAACCCACCGGTTCCTAACCGGTTTGTATTTTGAATTTCGCCACCGGTTCCAAACCGGGTTCAACCCGAACCGGTTCCAACCCGGTTTTGACCGTTTGAACCAAAAAGTCGAGTTCTAGCCGTTGAACTAGCCGTTTGGACCGATTTTTAGTCGTTTTTTTGATGTTTTTTGGTCCAAAACTTAGTATAAATTGTTGTGGCTTAGTTTAGTTTGATTCCACACTTGAAAACGAACATTCTAAGCCAAAAACGCTCTCGTTTCGTATACCCGACTGCTTTACTCTCTTTGTTTCGCGATACATTTTATTACACGCGTATTTTAAACCACTTGTTAACGCAATGGCTCAATCTACATCTTCTGTCGGTCAAGGTTCTAACGCCGAAGTTTCAGTTGTCCGTGTTCTTACGCATAGTAGGAATATGGAATATGGTGTAACTGGGATTTAGTTGAGATGAGTGACGGGTCTCAAAAGGCTCGTTGCAAGTATTGTGGTATGCTTCTTGCAAAAGAATCAAACACGAGTTTGAAAAAACATATTACCAAACCATTTTGCAAGGCGTTGAAGAATGATCCAGAAAGTCAACAATCACAAATCAGTAATGATGGTGGAATTTTTCACTACAACATAGACGAGGTTCGTGATATAATGGCGAAGTTCGTGATTCAAGAGGCGTTGCCGTTTGGACATTTCGACAACCCTCGTTTAACAAACATGATTCGAGATACGCTTCAGCCTCGTTATAATCATGTAAGTCGAAGGACGCTAAGGCGTCATTGTTTAAAAATGTGGAACAACGCAAAAAAAGATTTGATCTTATTTTTTGAAAAACTAAACACTGGTGTAAACTTAACTACTGACGTTTGGTCTGCACCACATGGTTTACCGGAATCGTATATTTGCGTCACCGCCCATTGGGTGGATCCCGGTTCGTGGCAAATGATGAAACGTACTGTAACACAAGTGCCGGACGCGTGCCGGAACAGTGATCGCAACAGTAAAACGTACAGTAACTCAGGTACACCTTACGTGAAACTATGTTTATACTATTGATGCATTTTGATTAACATGAAACTATTAAACGATTGTCTGAATCTGACTGAAATCTTAGGATTTAACAGTCAGAAAACATGTCAGACAACACGATGTTGAAACATAAATACTTGATGTAATATTATTTGGTGTAAACATATGTGAGGTTAAACAAACAAAACTAAAACAGTTGTTGTTGCGGAATACAAACCGACGAGTTATTCGTATAGGTGACCTGTACAAATGATTCTGATAGTTTAACGTTATGTAATAAGATTAACAGTAGAAAACAAGAATCAGAAAGCCAAACCATCGACGTGTTAGTTCGAATGACGATTCGAACGAATACGCGCGCGGTGGCGACGCGATCTGACGAAACGAAAACGAATAACGACACGAACGATCATAATTTTAAGGAAATAAATGTTTCCTATTTTACAATTTTGAAACTCATCATAAACAATTTAAACTAAATTGTTTTAATTAAATCGCGAATGAATTAAATAAAACGCGTAAAATACTCTAATTTGATAAATAATAAATGTAACGATATTTAAAATAACTACTGATGATAATTTTATTCTAAACATTCTAAAATAATTCTTTTTATTTTATTTACGAAAAAGCGCGTAACGTGCCGAATACGCGACATAATTACGAACCGAGCAACCGAAACGAACCCGGATACACCCGGGGTATAAATACCCTAAATGAGTTGGTTTTTCTCATTATTTACAAGCCTTTCTCTCTCTACCCACCAAAACTGTCCACCTCTCTCCTCACCAACAAAAGTCACCATTTTTATGGTTTGAAGCTTCATAACTTGCTCATAACTCCACCAATTCGCGTGTTCTTGGTGTCCAAGTGAAGATCTCGAAGTCCTCTACAAGGAAGTACAACGGATCTGAAGCTTAGTCCACTGAAATTCGAGGTAATGATCCATAAGTGGCTAGAAGTTAGGGTTTTATAGCTCCTTGTAGACTGTACACTCACATAACCAGATATGTAGCAATATTCGAAACCCCACCTATTCGGGAATATACCTACACGCAGCAACAACAGGATCATGTCCAGATCGTCGGTTGAAGATACAAGAGAGTGATGAGAATGGTACAGGTTCGCGGGAACCTAACCGGCCGAACCATATGAGGGTGGCGAACCCTCAACTCCTTGGCCGAACCCTGCAACCCTCAAAACCACGAACCTCCCATGAGCAACGAACCATCCAAGTCCATGCCAAACCATGTTACACCTCACGAACCCTTCATGAGACGAACTTGCACGTGGGAGCTGCGAACCTTTGGCCACCGAATCTCTATGCACACCCACGACTGACGAACCATAGGCGAACCATAGGGAGGATGCCGAACCCTTCATTGAATCTGAGTCAGACGAGCCTTATCACGAGTCTAGCCGAACCTACCTATGTCTCACGAACCCACCTAGCCGAATCTATACAATGGGCCGAACCTTAATGGAGTAGGATTGTGGCGAACCTTGGTGAAACAAGAAGGTTCGCTGGCCTTCAGTTGCCATGCGATTTAATCCTGCCGGTCAAGTTATAAACCATGCAAATGAGTCGGCCCAATCGAAAGCCACAGCCCGTAAGAATTCAACATAAACCTCTGGCCCAAATACATTTTGTCGACCCACAATTGTTCCAGCCCAAACGTGATTGATCCAACACATCCCTTCGACCCATATGATCTAACCGGCCCAACTCTCTTAACCGGCCCACATACATGCTACAATTAGGCCCAACTCATCATTTGTAGGCCCAATGTTATCATAAATAGTCCAATGGGTTATCCGGCCCAATTGCTTATGAAGCCATGACAAACATATGAATGAACAATGTAAACGAGGAAAAATAAAGAACAAACCCTTTTATGAACGTGGTAAAAGTTGTAACCGAATGATATAAAAGTTTAGAAGCTTGATGTGCAAATGATGATTTGAAATCATCAAGCAAGTATGAAAACTTGAACAATAACGAAAATCCGATACTCCATGATGCAAAGATATGCATTTGGGCCGGATAACGAACAAAACTAGTAGGTGTTAGTCAACTTTAGGACTAACACATAGACACACAACGAAACTTTACAAGCCTATACTTATAACTGCAACATTATGAAATCAATACAGGAGCGTGAACATCATAACAAAAGCAAACAAAGAGCGCGTGCATTCTTATTCTACTTAGTCAAACACTACGGACACAAGGTGAGTTCATTTGTCCCTTTTCAAACTTTTTTGTTTTACTTCGGGACTGAGAAGCATGTTAAACATTTTCACAAAATCATTGAAATGTTATTTAATGCTTTAAACATAAACTTTATACTGTTGAAACTTATTGGTGGAACTTAGTAATCATTGAAAAGCTTTAGACTTGAAATATATACATGAGACTTGATACTTATATTCGTGAAACTTTATACTTTAAACATTGTTGGAGATTGATGAGACTTGAATGCTTAGACTTGTGAGACTTTATACATCAATCATGAGACTGGAATGCTTAGACTGTGAGATTTTATACTTCAAACATGAGACTTGAATACTTATACTTGTGAAACTTGATACTATGAACTTGAGACTTGTTGCAAACTTATGGGATTCATGATGAAACATTGTGTGAACACTTGAAACTTTATGCTTGAAACTACTACTTGCGCATGAAACATGGTACATATATCTAATCATAGGCTACGTAATGGCTAAACCACTGGTAATCCAGAGCTTGTACCTATGGATTGAGATATATGTAAGACATAAACGTAACGAGACTAAGCTATCACCTATATAAGAGACATGTAATTGCTAAACTACTGGTAGTCCAGAGCTTTTGGTCTGCTTATATGAGGTATGTAATTGCTAAACATAAACATTACGATGCTAAGCTATTATCTATATAAGAGACATGTAATGGCTAAACTACTGGTAATCCAGAGCTTTTGTCTGCTTATATGAGATATGTAATTGCTGGAATTACTTGTGTATGCAAGGCTTGTGTATATGTATGAGATATGTAATTGCTAAACTACTGGTAAACCAGAGCTTTTATCTTGTATAGTGAGAGGCCCCGAGCCCTCGGTTGGCAAACATCATACCCATAGTCCTTAAACCATATTTACATTATCATAGCAGCGGAATTTAAGGTGATTACACAAAATATTATACAAACCTAAACAAACATTAATACATAGCCCATATCATTATTAGGTTTATAACATAGCCAGTCTATGCCAGGGGTAGTCTTCAATATATGCCATGAGCCCTCCTGGTCTCCTTTCTCAAACTATTCCACCTGATATGCATGTAAAACAAGTCAGCTTTATGCTGGTGAGTTCTAAGTTCATTTCTTAGAAAAATCCTTATTCATTTATGTCATCATATAACATAATCCAAATACATAACATACCTGTTCTCATATCATAACTTTATAACATACATAGCATCATAACATAATTACATAACATACGTATCATCATAACATCATTCATACGGTGAAGGAACTTCACCGTCAACTGCTGACCCTGCGGTCAAACAGGCTTGTGCAGCACAAGGCTCTTAACTATCAACCCGAAGTCGATAACTTACACATGCATAAGGTTCCATCAACTGGCGACACACAGTCGGCAGGCCCGTGTTTTCACAGGACTCTTAATCCATCAACCGAAGTTGACGGCTCATACCGGTACAAGACTTCTTTACATACGTCATTCATATTCATAACATGGTTTAAATCATTTAAACCATTATAAGCAGAAGCGGCTCCTTTCACCGTAGTGCTCAAGTTCTGCCCAACCGCAGCTGGCAAAACCACATTTCTTCCTCGACCTCGGTCGAGTGTCTTATACAAAATAATCTTTTCTTTCTCAACCGTAGTTGAGACTTAAAACATTCGTTATATCTCAGCTGAGATTCTTAAAATCATTTACTTCTCAATCATCATTGAGACTTAACATATTCATTACATCTCAGCTGAAATTCTTAAAATCATTTACTTCTCAACCGTAGTTGAGACTTAAAACATTCTTTACTTTAAAACATTCTTTATCTGAAAACATACTTTTCCTGAAACATGCTTTACCTGACCCTAATCATGTTAAAATCACTTTCATACAATAACTTTATACATACATACAATCATTTTCATAAAATAACTTTATAACATGCATATCAGCCCAAAATGATAAAACATTTAAAACAGGGCTATAAGAACTCACCTGAGCTTAATAAGGCATAATTTGCTAGTTTTCTTCCTTTCCTTACTTTCTCACGTTCAGAATGATATCCTATTAATATGGATATTTATAAATTATAACCTTATCATATAATATAACCCTCTTTTCAGGGTTTCTAAACCGGTAGCACAACGACTACGTTATAGTTATCTCCAATACAAGTGTTTAGCTTGCTATAACGACCCGAAGAGTTTTATAAACTTAATATTATTTATCTCAATTAATAATAACTTGAGATAAATTTATAATACTTATCATGAAGATGCTCAGATTTACGATTACCGCTCGAAACTTCGGCATGTCATAACTTTCATTCGGAGCTTTATTTCAAAATTTCGCTTCCACTCATTTTGACCATTTTTATCTCTAGAATCTTGTTATGCTTAAAAATTATTTATTTACTCGGCTTAAATAAGCGTATTCTCTTATTTAATTAATTCGTCTTAGGGCGTTGCTAAACTTACTATATAATAACATGGGTTTTAGGCAACCAGAAGAGTATATATATTATACCCTCATAAATCTCATGAAAGCCTGATCATTATCTAGATGTAATTGGGCTCCAACCGAATCAAGTTCATGTTTACCATACAAAACCAAAACTCCATCTAAACATGGTGTTGGTCTCTTTAATCAATGAAGCTAAACTAACACGAGATGAGGATCATGAACACATACCTTAACAATTGATCTATTCTTCTTGATGTTCTTCTCTGCTCGTATGAAGAATACGTCGGTCAGAAATGAAACTTGCTTATTTCTGAAGCTTATCAGCTTCTTGTATTAAATCGATATACACACACACCTTTGCCGACATTCAACAAAAGATTTGTATGTTGAGATTTTTATGAATTAATTAGAAGTTTCACTTAGGACCCTTGAACTTTGAGATTCTATTTTTAAAACCCCCTTCTACTTTGCTCACATATTTTTAATATTCACGAGCTTATATCTTGTTCATACTTTATCGTATAACGGTCCCGCTTATATTAATGTGATCGTAATCACTTCAGGAACGTTCATAAAAATTACGAACTCAAACGGTCACAGAAATTTTTACACGTTATTAATAGGCTTTATAACGTGTCCATTCATTATCAGATATTTTTATCGTTTATATCCTTTTGATCATCATTACTTTACGTACGTTTATATAAATTTTGGACATAAACGGTTACCGAAATTTCGCACGTTTATTATTATATTCGTCAATGGTGTAGCAATCTTGGAGAAATCCTGGATAAATCTTCTGTAATAACCTGCTAATCCGAGAAAGCTACGAACTTCCGTTGGTGTTTTCGGAGGATTCCATTTCATTACTGCCTCTACTTTAGCTGGGTCCACCATTATGCCTTCTGGACTAATGACATGACCTAAGAACTGCACTTCTCGTAACCAAAAGGCACATTTGGAGAACTTGGCATAAAGCTTTTCTCTTCTTGGTATTTCAAGTATTTCTCATATGTGACAAGCATGATCACCTTCACTCTTTGAGTATATCAAGATGTCGTCAATAAACACAATCACCGATCGGTCTAACATAGGCCTGCACACCCGATTCATCAAATCCATAAACGCCGCAGGAGCGTTTGTTAATCCGAAGGACATCACAAGAAACTCATAATGTCCATAACGTTTGCGAAACGCTGTCTTCGGAATATCTTGTTCTCTCACCTTTAGTTGATGATACCCTGACCTGAGATCTATTTTAGAAAACCAACTTGCCCCTTGCAATTGGTCGAATAGATCGTCAATCCTTGGTAACGGATACTTATTCTTTATTGTGAGCTTATTTAATTCCCTATAATCAATACACATTCTCATGCTTTCGTCCTTTTTCTTTACAAATAACACTGGTGCACCCCAAGGTGACACACTTGGTCGTATAAAACCTTTATCTAGAAGGTCTTGTAGTTGGGTCATTAATTCTTTCATCTCTGTTGGAGCCAGACGGTACGGTGCCTTGGCGACAGGTTGAGCTCCTGGCACAACATCAATTTGGAATTCGATTTCCCGATCAGGTGAAATTCCTGGCAAATCCTCAGGAAATACATCAGGAAAGTTACACACCACGGGTACGTCTTCCAATTCTTTTACTTTAATTTCTTTATAAATAACATAAGCCAGATAAGCCCCACACCCTCGCCTCATAAATTCACTCACCTTAATCATCGAAATGACTTTAGGCGCGTTAAACACTTTATCCCGTAAACCGTTACTGATCTCCCATTGAGAGCTGTTAAGAAAATCATATTTCGTCGACAGACAATGTTAGCCTCATGTTTGGCCAACCAATCCATACCCAAAACTACATCAAAACCTCCTAACGTAATTACAAACAACTTAACAGGGAATCTATGACCTTCTATATCAATGTAACAATCATCATCAATGACATCCGTTACTCTAGTGGATTTACCAAGAGCAGTTTCTATGTTAAAGGCATTTTCTATCTTTTTAACATTAGCACGCAGTTTATCACAAAAAGTAATAGCCACAAAACTCGTACTTGCACCAGAGTCAAATAGCACTGAAGCAGGGATATCGTTAATCAAGAATGTACCTGTCACCACATCCGGGTCTTTATCTGCCTGATCCTTAGTCATAGTAAAGGCACGAGCTTTTGCCTTTTGCCTTTTGCCTCTCACATCCCTTGCTACTTTCAGGTTTGCTGGTTTCAGTAGGCATTATCTTTGGTTTAAAACAATTCTTGCTCACGTGACCGATTCCACCACAATTATAACATTTTGGCATACTTGGACAATTATTCGAGAAATGTCCAGTTTTTCCACAACGGTAGCACAAAGTAGTCCCCAGAAGACATTCTCCCCTATGTCTCCTTCCACATTTAGTGCATGTTTCAAATTCTTCCCTTCTAAACTTTTTTATAGGGGGCCCTGGTTTGTCATTTCGGTTTCTTTTAAATCTAGATGACCACTTTTGCTTAGGTTCTTCCTTTATTGGTTCAATTTCCAATACATCATCCCAGACAATACCGCTAATCTCCACGGCCGATTCAAAAGTTCTGGGAGCATGCGCCTTCACGTGTGTTCGGACTCTAGGTGGTAGTCCTTCCACATATAACTTCATCATACGTTCCTCCGTGTTTACCAAATGAGGAACCAGTCTTGACATTTCATTAAATTTTGACGTATATTGCCGGTGATTCATACGTCCAGCTTTCAAAGTCAGAAATTCCCATCCGATTTTATCAATTTCATTCTTTGGACAAAAGTGTTTCATAACTAATTCCTTTAAGTTTTCCCATTTCATGCCCTCCACATCAGCAGTGGTCTTTGACTGCTTGACCGTGTTCCACCAGTGTAAAGCTTCTTCAGTAAATGAATGAGCTGCAAATTTCACATCTTGATCAACCCGACATTCACTGATATCGATAACCGCCTCCATAGCCGAAATCCAATGGCAGGTAGCCACCGCATCTTTCTTACCATCAAAGGATGGGGGATTGCACCCTTTAAAAGCTTTGTAGTCACATCCTTTGGGTCCTTTTGTACCTGAACCCTTACCTTTAGCATTAATGATCAATACATCGTCTTCATCTTGCTCGTTGTTAGAGCTGTTGACTTTCTCTCCTTCCTCATTAGCTCCTTCTTTAGTAGTTTCCTTTTCGGCTTTGGTTCTATCTGGAGGTAATAGGTCTTTTAAAATTTTACGAACTTCATTAGATATTGCCTTTACCACCACTGGTTCCAGCCTAAGTTCCTCCTCTTCATTTTCTTCTTCAATGTTGACTTCAGTTTCCTCATTATTCACTGGTACTTCCTCAGTTTGCTTCTTATTTTTAGGTGATCGGCCTTGACCTCTACCACGTCCACCTCCTCTCCCTTCGCCTACCATTTTAGTTTTCTATACATATTGCAAACAACCACGTGTCAATCAAGGTAATAATTTAGGTGTCACACCCCGAGCCGGCGGGGTAGGATCGAGTTTCCCCGACGGGCGGAAGGTTCCCGGGGCGCAATATCGGGAGTGATAATCAGAAGTGATCAGATTGTTTACATTGCACATGATATAAATGAGAAATGCTAAATAAAATAGAATTACAAAGTTAAATTACATCAGTATTGTTTATAATTTAACAATGTAAATCTATTGTAAACATCATAAAATAACTATCTTGTATTTACACAAGATATACAAAATAAATTGTATAATGATGTCTTCAAAAGTATGCAGGTCCAAAATACTAAGTCTTCTATCTGAAGCCCTAGTCCAAAAGAAATGACTTCCTAATTGACCTGTTCGTCACCTGAGAAGTCATGCAAAAACAAAGGTCAACACATGGTTGGTGAGTTCATATAGTTAGTAGTTGAAAATGTTTTGAAAATGATTTGATAATGATTTGAAAACCTCCTTTGGTAAAGACCTTAACCTCATTAACTTCACGTGTAATATCCAAATCGGTATGCTTATATATAGGGCATATGTAGGGTCGAACTTACCGCCCGCCCAGCCACCGTCCCACCACATACTAATCTGTATATGACACTGTTGTTAATGATAATTAAGCATTTTTACCCTTAACACAATCCCATAAGTTCTCCTGTTTGTTGTCCCTGTCATTACAATTATTTGAAATCTATGTTGATTTCACATGTTCATCACACAATATGATCAACCACGCAATTGTATAACAGTTATAAATGTTTAATTAAACAAGTAAATAAACATTTAATAAAATCTAAGTCCTTATGATTGGGGCCTATGGTCATACTCGAGTAGACTAGTCTGTCAATCAAGGTACTTAGTAGTTAGGGAAACTATAAATATCCTCAAACATACGACCTACAAATCAAACGGTCTAGCTAGGACTTCTTGAAATGTAGGGTTTTTGTTTCGTCTGTTTTGGCATATGTTATCTCTGATATTTCCCAGGTTTTCCCTTGAAAATGATTTATTGATTCGCCTGATTCTGTTACAAGATGTACTTGATTCGTTGATCGTAGAATACTAGATTCATTGATCAAATGTACACTTGATTCATAGTTCAACAAACACTTGATTGTAGAACATTGAATATTGTCTTTGCAAAGATTGTTTCGTTTGATTCATTGAAATTCCACACTTGTTTTGTCAAAATGTTTGATTTGATTCCTTGAATTCACCCACTTGATTTGTCAAAATGTTTGTTTTGATTCCTTGAACTCACCCTTGTTTTGTCAAATGTCTAGTTTGTTTGTTTGAAATGTTTTGACTTATTGAAAAGTTTAGTTTAACTTGATTATTCACTTAAAATATAAGTAAATCAGTTAATAAACCTGCATAAAATCTTCCTAGATATGATCCAGGATAACATTTATACATATGTAAAACATATAATTAAAAGCATTCAAGTAAACAATTTAGATAAACAGTTTACGCATGCTTCTCAGCCCCGCGTTTTAAAACAAAAATGTTAGAAAAGGGGCAATGAACTCACCTGTGTTGATGTCTAATGTACTATCACAGAATACGCACTCTGTTTGTAGGCTAAGTTTCTTCGGTTCCTGAATTATTTTATAAGAATTCGAATATAATAAGTACGCGTAGTAGTCGTTGTGCCTACGACCTTGAGTCTTGCTGTGTGTGCAACTAAGTGTCTTAGTACTAAGGGTATCTAAGATCTACTCTATCTTAATTACCCTTCTTATGATCCCAATTCCCATGATTAGCTACAACTTACCTTAAATTTTAGAAAATTTCGGCAGAGTTTCCTTTGTTTTTAAAACAATTCCAGACAATTTCATTGTCTATTTATAACAAAATCCCAATTCAATCAATTCAAATAAATATTTAAACCAAAGCGTTACAATTTAATATTTCATTTTAATTTAATATCATGTTAAAACCATTTAGTGAGATATAACAAATTATCATTAAGTGTTCTTCCTTAAAACTCTCTTTACAAGAGTTTAAATGACATTATAAATATGATGGACTTAACTAAGTCCCATTGAGCCCATTTTGACTCAATTAATTATCTGGTTTCCTATTTGATTAACCAACTTGAGTTATTGATGATCATGAATTTGTAACCAATTCTCTATAGTTGTTAAACTATCTTGTATGATCAACAATTAGTGCTAGACATGCATGCATTAGGGTTTCCTCCTTACTCATGCACTCCCACATGTGTATATATATATGCATTTGATCCTCTTATACCCATGAATGAAATTAACCCATCAATCCTTATGAAATCTTAGGTTATCAATCAAATAATCACTTGTTGTGTTATCCATACTAGTCTCATTGATCCTAGGTCCATCTTGACTCAATTAAACTATTCTAAGAGTTGATTCATTGTATTGGGCAGCGAACCTTTTTAAGAGAACCCATAAGGTTCGGCTAAGGTGGCAACATGTAGGGTTCGGCCTAACAGAAAGGTTCGTTAACCCATGGTTCGTCACCCTATGGTTCGCGAGTTGCATGGCCATGGTTCGGCCATGCAAGGGTTCGTCTCCCGTATGTTCGGCTGATACTGGTCCTACAGGTTCGTTGCAGGGTTAGGTGCGGTTAACAGGTTCGTTTAGCAGGAGTGGCAGGGTTCGTTGCAGGTGCAGGCTTGCAGGGTTCGCCCAACCACGAGGGTTCGTTTAACAAACCCTTGGGTTGTGAGGGGCCTACAAGGTTCGGCTCCCAGTTCGCGATCCAACAGGGTTCGGTTATTAATGGTTCACGAACCTGCAACATCTCCTCTTCGATTTGCAGCTACAATCTGTTTAATCACATTTTAACAATACCTAAACATGTATACACCCTCGTCTAAGTGTTCTAAGTGCTCCAATTCGGTCATAACATCAAAACCATATGTATTCAAGAAAAACCCTCTAAACCGAATTTAAAATGGATGTTTACCTTAGATTTCGTGGATGAAGTCTCGAAATACTTGTACTTCCTTGATCTACGTCGTGTAGTGGTCGTTTGAACCGAGAATCACTTGAATCCGATGCAAGATGGTGAGAAATCTTAGAGAGATGTTGAATATTTGTAGAGAAAGAGAGACGAGATGGAGAGAGAGATGTGAGGTTGGTGATGATGATTATGGCATTTAATTGCCATAATAAATGCTTCACCCCACTGGTTGATCGGTCTCGTTCGGTTCGCGTATAATGCCGTGTCGCGTAGTTTACGCGACGAAACGACACGGTTATAAAATTAGAATCTTTTAATTATTCAAGGTTGTAATTCCTAATAAATTAACTAATATCTTCTTATTTATTAAAAATTTAAAACAAAATTAACTGTTTTAAATCGAAATGTACGGTCGTCGCGCGTATTCGTTCGAATCGTCACCCGTACGAACACGACGATAACTATACTTTCAATCTTGTTTTCTAATTTAAGAACATCACTCAGAACGTTAAACTTTCAGATTTATTCGTACAGATCGTCACCTATACGAATAACCCGTAAATTTAGCATTCACTAGCAACATTCGTGTGTTTTGTTCTGTAAAGTCTCACATACGTTTATACATAATATATCCTAAGCAAATAATCATATGAGGGTTCTGTGTTGCCAGATAATTATCGACTCAAGAACCCTTGTTCTGAACGCGTTTTCTGTTAATGTTTCTGAAACTGTTCTATGACAACTCACTATGATAATGATAATTGATATGAATATCAAAAGTACTGAAATGTATATGATCGTACCTGTTTTTAACTGTTCATGTATGTAGAGATCACTGTTCCGGTGACGGTTCCCGGCACTGATGTTACATTAGGACATAATAAGCATTGTAAATTGTTAATGACGTTGAGTTCAAGTGTAATTAACTATTTTACCTCACTTATAAGTTCTAAACATTCCAAATCATGAACACATTATCATTCGCAACATCCACTACTTTAATCGAAGATATCTTAAACATAACAAAGCTCTAAGGTCATACGCTCATGGCATCAAACTACCCTTGACTGGCATTCATTTTGTCCCATTTTCATTTAAGTCTAAGTCGCCATTAAGGATGACCGGATCTCTCAAACTATGGTCTGATACCAACTTGAGAGGCCCCGAGCCCCTCGGTCTGGCAAACATCATACCCATAGTCCTTAACCCATATTTACATTATCATAGCAGCGGAATTAAGGTGATTACACACAAATCTCGTACGTTTATTATTAATTACTAAAATTTCGGTTTTTACAAATCTACCCTCCTTACAATAGGTTTCGTCCTCGAACCTGTACATTTCAAACAAATGTGGGTAGAGTCGTTTCATTTCGTCTTCAGTCTCCCATGTCGCCTCAGATCCTTTTCGGTGTTTGCATTGAACCTTAACTTGCCTAATCACTTTGTTACGTAACTGTTTCTCTTTCGTATTAACAATTGCAACTGGTTCTTCTATGTAATTCAATCTTTCATCCACTTCAATATCACTTAAAAGCACGTATGCTACATCATCCGCTAGACATTTTCTCAGATGTGAAACGTAAAATGTTGGATGAATTCCACTCAGTTCATCTGGCAGATCTAATCGGTAAGCTACCTTACCAACCCGTGTCATTATTCGAAAAGGTCCAATAAATCTTGGACTTAGTTTTCCTCTTTTCCTGAATCGAATAACTCCCTTCCATGGTGAAACTTTTAACAGTACTTGATCACCTACTTCAAACTCTATCGGTCTCCGTCTTTTATCGGCATAGGACTTTTGTCAATCCTGAAATTTCATTCGCGCTTTAACTAATTGAAACTCTTCAATTAATCTTACTATTACCATTAATAGTAAATGATCCTTTAAAGGAACATGTGCCTGCTCGTCTACCAGACACTTCCTAATCATCATACAACTACTACTACCAGGCGTAACCATGGGCTTATGTCGGCACAAAGCTCCATAACCATTGATCTGACCCGCCGAAGCGTTCTGCAGATCCATAATTACCCAGTAACAAGTACCGGAGCAACCATCCTTTATCATAACATGATATACTAGCACTATATCATCATTTAACATAACATCGTACATTATCCTAATAACATAGGATTACTCATAACATGCTTTGCTAGTATCATATCATCATAAAATCCTAGCATCATACCCTGTCATGCTAGCATGTAACCATCATAGCATCATACTTTCATCCTAGCAACCTAGGATTTCATCCTAACACCTATAATTGTCATCCTGCCATGTTATCATACAATTCATCCTCATAATTTACTAACATGCATTCATCATACTTAACATACTTTCATGCATAAACCGTGCTACCACCTAAACGTGTATACATAGTCATGACATATCATCTTTCGTTCATCAGCATCATAAACACAGAACAACATCAACATAACCATAAGCATGCTTTAATCACACCTTGAAGATCATATGGTAACAAATCGTCTTCCCTTTTATGTCATACTTTAGCTGTAACAGGTAGCTTATATGGTACTTAATCCTTGCTCCCTTATCTTTTCCTAACTTGTATACTACAACATGTCATATTTTGTAGCTACAACATACGTTATTCTTTAATTTGAGGCTTGTGCTAAAATCCTTACACTTAGTCTCTACAAACAGTTATCTCTCTTGGCATTAAACCATTTATAGAACACTCGTTGGAAAATTGGTCCTTAATAAATTTTCTCAACATAACTTAAATACATATCTTAACACATAAGGTTGTCAATGCATAAGGCCAACCAAATTTTTCATTACATGCAACAATCAACCCAAGTCTTGGGGTTGTTATAAGATTTCATTAGTCACCTTATAATAAGAACTTTCTTGTTTCCCCTCAATAAGAAGGCGTCATCATTCACCTTATCATTTGTCTCATTATGAGAACTTCATCTTTTTCCCTTGTTAAGAGGACTTTATCATTGGCCTCCATAAAGGCTACATCATTCGATCTACTTTATGCATGACAATCTTATTATAAAACTTTCCTTTGTCAACATACGTATGCACACTATTTCATAACAATACCATGAATTTTCTTATACATAAAACAGTGGCAATTATCCTTTATCATTAAACTTGTATCAATACAAAGTTCCTTAAGTAATTCTTGCAACAGATGCAAAATTTCCTTAACACCTGTAATCGTATTAAACCCACATCTTATAATCTATACTATAAGCTCTTTACATATTCTATGCATATTCAATACCCATTATCACGTGAAAACAACATAGTTCATTAAACGATAACAATGTTGCAACACTTATGTATTCTCTTCTAACTTAAATAACTTCCAATTAGAGTTATTAAAATCATTTCTAACATCTTTAGCATACTAATTCTTAGTATGATCTATCTTCACGTCACTATTTGTCAAAAGTATATCATATTATTTCAACCTCTTATGCCCTTCAACTTTCTTGCTGGTTTAACATTTCTTGTCATTCGCATTTGACAATAGACTCACTATATACATTGCATTCACTTATATCTAATGCTAGGCATACATTCATTTATCTTTGCTTACTCATCTCTAATCACACCTCTATCACACATATCCGTATAGTCGACTTTTCTATCTCACTTTCACGTTTTAGTAAACACAGGTTCCATTTCTCGATTCCCAATGTCAACATATGTTTCTCAACCTAGTGAGACCTTGTCAGTATTTATGATACTAACAAATATTATTATAATCACAGAGAATAATCTCCTCAAATCTAGATCAATTTTAACTCACATTAACCAAGAATGTACCTGTCACCACATCAGGGTCGTTGTCTACCTGATCTTTCGTCATGGTAAAGGCATGAGCTTTTGCCTCGTGCTTCCTACCCTCCTTGCTACTTTTAGGTTTGTTGGCTTCAGTAGTTATTGTCTTTGGTTTAAAACAATTATTGCTAACGTGACCCAATTCATCACAATTGTAACACTTTGGCCTACTTGGACAATTATATGAAAAATGTCCAGCTTGTCCACAACGGTAACACAAATTAGTCCCCAGACGACATTCTCCCCAATGTTTCCTTCCGCACTTAATGCATGTTTCAACTTCTCCTACCTTACGCCTTTTCCTAGGGAGTCCCGGTTTATCATTTCTATTTCTTTTTAATCCAGATGCCCACTTTTGATTCGGTCCATCTTTGGTGCTTTCCTTAGTCCCTTCAGACTCGTCTCCCAACGTATCCTTTAGTGCTTTTGCAATAAAGACGGGTAACTTTTTCTCCATGACTTTGCAGACCACATCAGAAATAGCCTTCGCTACCCTAGGCTCTAGAGTAAGCTCATCTTCATTCTCCGGTTTCTCGTTATGCTCGTGGTCATCTTCGTTGATGGGTTCTTCATTCTCGATACGTAATTCTTCATGTTCCAGTGGTTGCTTACATAGTCTACCCTTTTGTTCAGCCATCTAACTACCTACAGGATGCACAATTGATGAGTCAGTACAGGATCAGTTTAGCACGAAATAAGTGTTGTAAATCGTTAATGACGTTGATCAGGTGTTATTAACCATTTACCTAACTCATAGGCTCTAAACGTTTCCCATCCCGTCACCCCAACGTGCATGACTCTAACTACCTTTCTAACCTTACATCTATGTCTTAACTCATACATAACATTCAGCTCATGGCATCAAACTACCCTTGACTGGCATTCTTATCATTCTGTCCCATTTTCAGTTTAAGTCTAGTCATTAGGGATGACCGGATCTCTCAAACTATGGCTCTGATACCAACTTGAGAGGCCCCGAGCCCCTCGGTTGGCAAACATCATACCCATAGTCCTTAAACCATATTTACATTATCATAGCAGCGGAATTTAAGGCGATTACGTAAAGTATCATACAAACCTAAACAAACATTAGTACAAAGCTCATATCTTTATTAGGTTTATAACATAGCCAGTCTACGCCAGGGGTAGTCTTCAATATATGCCATGAGCCTTCCTGGTCTCCTTTCTCAAATCATTCAACCTGATATGCATGCTAAACAAGTCAGCTTTCGCTGGTGAGTTCTAAGTTAACTTTTCATAAAAATAAAATCTTTAATATACATAAAACATTAGCCTTCACTGCCGACCGAAGTCAACAGTCTCAATCATACTAAACATAAAACATTTCATATACATAACATACATGACATCATAACATCAATCATACAGTGCATAAATGTAGCATGTTCTGTTGACCGAAGTCAACACGTTATGCATGCATAAGATTTCCTCAACTGGCAACACACAGTCGACAGGCCTGTTCTTTCACAGGACTTATGCCTGTTCTTTCACAGGACTTATGCCTGTTCCTTTCACAGGACTTATGCCTGATCTTTCACAGGACTTATGCCTGTTCTTTCACAGGACTTATGCCTGTTCCTTTCACAGGACTTATGCCTGTTCCTTTCACAGGACTTATTAAACCATCAACCGAAATTGACGGCTCATACCGGTACAAGACTTCTTGACATACATCATTCATACATAACATGGTTTAAATCATTTAAACCATCATAATCATAAACCATTATAATCATAAATCATTATCCGCACCGCAGTGCTCAACATTTGCCCAACCGCAGCCGGGACTTCAAAGTCGCATTGTCTAATTAACCTCGGCCGAGACTTTTAAAATCATTCATTTCTCAACCGTAGTTGAGTCTTTAAAACATCCTTGACATCTCAGCTGAGGTTCTTAAAATCATTTACTTCTCAACTGTAGTTGAGACTTAAAGCATTATTCACTTTAAAACGTTCTTTACTTGAAAACATTCTTTACCTGACCTTAATCAGGTTAATGTCACTTTCATACAATAACTTTACAACTTGAAACATTATTTACTTTAACACATTCTCTTATCTGACCGTAGCCGGAAAAAGCAATCATTTACCTAAAATAACTTTATAACATGCATATCAGCCCTAAAACATTAAAATAGTAAAAGATGGCTCTTAGAACTCACCTGATGTCTTACTGTAGCAAGATCACTCACAAACTGGTACTAATGGTGTAACTCTGCATTAGTTTATACTTAATAAGTCATTTATGTTTTAACCTACTGATTAGATCTTTCTGAACGTTCAATGTCAAAGACATTGCCTTGAAAGTCATCAAATAGTTAATGTTGTTGATTATAATGCTAAAACAGTTCCTAAACAGATTAATGGCTTAGAAATGATAATCCTTATCATTGATTACCCAGATATCATGAAATATCACAACATAGTCTTAGAATAGGTTTAATAACCATGTTTAACATACTAATCTGACTGTTATCATAAACATCAGATAATCGTTCCAATAAGTATGTTAACGATTGTGATTAGTTTGAAACACTCAGATTTAACCTTTGCATTTCAAAGATTAACCAAACTAATCATCTACATTGTCATAATCAGATGGATTAAACCACTATAACCATAGTTGTGATTTCATGCAAACCGGGCATTACAACGGATCAAAACAAGGATTTAACCATTAGAACATCGTGTTCTTCATTTCTAATCGATCCTAGCCATCATCTAGACAATAATCAACAATCCTAACTATGTTATTACGTTCAAAATCAAGATCTAATCAATCAAAATCGAACTAGAAAGTTAAAACGAATCGTTACCTAATCTGACGGAGTTTTGACTGCAAAACAACGATCAGAACTTGTAAATACGTTCCCAGGTGCGATCCCCACAATCTGATGGTCTTAAACTGAAGGTTGGAAGTCCAAAATAGCTGTTCTTCGTCTGTAGGATGAAGAGAGTTCGAGAGATTAATAAAAAATAAAACTCTGCGTGCAATCTGATGAAGAAGATCAACTTACTCCACCGCCTCACCCGTCGCGTATCGCGACGAGGGCCCAAATAGGGCTTCGCGTACCGCGAAGATTTCCGGAGAATTTTTAGATATTTTCCACCCATCGCGTACCGCGAAGAGTCCTCAACCTCTCTGTCGCGTACCGCGACAAGTCCAGAAGTTCCATACTTTGAAATTTTCTTCGTTTCGCGATTCCGGACAATCCGTAACTCCGTTTCGCGCACGGTTTTCGCCCACGTTCATCTTTTCTCGTGTACTATCAATCTGTAGTAATTACCATTGACAATTCAACATAGATTTTATACACGATCAAATGTGCTCACGTCATAGATGCCGAATTTTTCGTACGCAATTGTCACAGTTTCAACAGTAACCGAAATCTCGTACGTTTATTATTAAATTACTAAAATTTCGGTTGTTACAGTGGAGCAGGTGGTCGCAGGGTTCGGCTCTGGTTGATCGCAGGTTCGTTGCAGAAGTCTCCCACGTGGTTGCAGGGTTCGTTACACAAGGCTGGCAGGGTTCGTTACATCAGCAGGTGGTTCGGCTAGGTTTGTAGTGGTTCGGCCAGGTTCGGCTAATGCTGATTGAGTTTAGTTCGCGAACCTGTCGTGATTTATCATCATCTTCTTCGTTCTAGGGGTTAAACCTGTTACAAAATTCATCCCTAACAATTTCTAAACATGCTAGACACCATTATCTAAGTGTTTTAAGTGCTTGATATCGATTTTTATAGCAAAAGTCACATGAATTCGTGAAAACCCTAATAAACCGAATTTAAAGTGAACTTTTACTTAGGTTTCGTGGATGAAATTTCCAAAGGCTTGTACTTCTGAAATCTACACAATAAGGGGAACGTCTTGACACCAAATTTGCTTGAATCCACCGAGGTTTGGACCTCCAAATCTTAGAAAGAAGATAGTTGTTCTTGAGAAAGTTTTAGAGAGAGAGAGAGAAAAACGTGATGAAGAGAGAGAGAGAGGTTGGTGAGGGTTGTTATGGCAATTTAATGTCATAATAAAGGATACCATCTCACCCGGTTAGTCGGTCTCGTTCGGTTTCGCGTAAAATGCCGGGTCGCGTAGGTTTTCGAGATAAAACGACACGGTTTATAAAATAGAATTTATTTAATTATTTTAGGTTGTGATTCCTAATAAATTAACTAATATCTTTCCATTTTAGTAAAATTTTAAAATATTAATTTATGTTTAAATCGAAATGTACGGTCGTCGCGCGTATTCGTTCGAATCGTCACTCGTACGAACACGACGATAGCTATACTTTTCAATCTTGTTTTCTAATTATAGAATATCATTCAGAACGTTAAACTTTCAGGTTTATTCGTACAAATCGTCACCCATACGAATAATCCCGTCAATTTAGCATTCACATAACAATATTCGTGTGTTTTGTTCTTTAAAGTCTCACATACGTTTATACATAATAGATCCTAGGCAAATAATCACATGATGGTTCTGTGTTGCCAGATAATTATCTGACTCAAGAACCATTATTCTGAACTGTGTTTCAGTTAAATGTTTCTGAAACTGTTCTATGATAACTCACTATGATAATGATAAATGATATGAATATTAAAACGTACTGAAATGTATATGATTCGTACCTGTTTACTGTTCATGCTACTGTTTATGATCACTGTTCCGGTGACGGTTCCGGCACTGATGTTACAGATCACAACAGTAAAACGTACAGTAACTCAGGTACACCTTACGTGAAACTATGTTTATACTATTGATGCATTTTGATTAACATGAAACTATTAAACGATTGTCTGAATTTGACTGAAATCTTAGGATTTAACAGTCAGAAAACATGTCAGACAACACGATGTTGAAACATAAATACTTGATGTAATATTATTTGGTGTAAACATATGTGAGGTTAAACAAAACAAAACTAAAACAGTTGTTGTTGCGGAATAATAAACCGACGAGTTATTCGTATAGGTGACGATCTGTACAAATGATTCTGATAGTTTAACGTTATGTAATAATGATTTAACAGTAGAAAACAAGAATCAGAAAGCCAAACCATCGACGTGTTAGTTCGAATGACGATTCGAACGAATACGCGCGGTGGCGACGCGATCTGACGAAACGAAAACGAATAACGACACGAACGATCATAATTTTAAGGAAATAAAATGTTTCCTATTTTACAATTTTGAAACTCATCATAAAACAATTTAAACTAAATTGTTTTAATTAAATCGCGAATGAATTAAATAAAACGCGTAAAATACTCTAATTTGATAAATAAATAAATGTAACGATATTTAAAATAACTACTGATGATAATTTTATTCTAAACATTCTAAAATAATTCCTTTTATTTTATTTACGAAAAACGCGCGTAACGTGCCGAATACGCGACATAATTACGAACCGAGCAACCGAAACGAACCCGGATACACCCGGGGTATAAATACCCTAAATGAGTTGGTTTTTCTCATTATTTACAAGCCCTTTCTCTCTCTACCCACCAAAACTGTCCACCTCTCTCCTCACCAACAAAAGTCACCATTTTTATGGTTTGAAGCTTCATAAATTGCTCATAACTCCACCAATTCGCGTGTTCTTGGTGTCCAAGTGAAGATCTCGAAGTCCTCTACAAGGAAGTACAACGGATCTGAAGCTTAGTCCACTGAAATTCGAGGTAATGATCCATAAAGTGGCTAGAAGTTAGGGTTTTATAGCTCCTTGTAGACTGTACACTCACATAACCAGATATGTAGCAATATTCGAAACCCCCACCTATTCGGGAATATACCTACACGCAGCAACAACAGGATCATGTCCAGATCGTCGGTTGAAGATACAAGAGAGTGATGAGAATGGTACAGGTTCGCGGGAACCTAACCGGCCGAACCATATGAGGGTGGCGAACCCTCAACTCCTTGGCCGAACCCTGCAACCCTCAAAACCACGAACCTCCCATGAGCAACGAACCATCCAAGTCCATGCCAAACCATGTTACACCTCACGAACCCTTCATGAGACGAACTTGCACGTGGGAGCTGCGAACCTTTGGCCACCGAATCTCTATGCACACCCACGACTGACGAACCATAGGCGAACCATAGGGAGGATGCCGAACCCTTCATTGAATCTGAGTCAGACGAGCCTTATCACGAGTCTAGCCGAACCTACCTATGTCTCACGAACCCACCTAGCCGAATCTATACAATGGGCCGAACCTTAATGGAGTAGGATTGTGGCGAACCTTGGTGAAACAAGAAGGTTCGCTGGCCTTCAGTTGCCATGCGATTTAATCCTGCCGGTCAAGTTATAAACCATGCAAATGAGTCGGCCCAATCGAAAGCCACAGCCCGTAAGAATTCAACATAAACCTCTGGCCCAAATACATTTTGTCGACCCACAATTGTTCCAGCCCAAACGTGATTGATCCAACACATCCCTTCGACCCATATGATCTAACCGGCCCAACTCTCTTAACCGGCCCACATACATGCTACAATTAGGCCCAACTCATCATTTGTAGGCCCAATGTTATCATAAATAGTCCAATGGGTTATCCGGCCCAATTGCTTATGAAGCCATGACAAACATATGAATGAACAATGTAAACGAGGAAAAATAAAGAACAAACCCTTTTATGAACGTGGTAACAAGTTGTAACCGAATGATATAAAAGTTTAGAAGCTTGATGTGCAAATTATGATTTGAAATCATCAAGCAAGTATGAAAACTTGAACAATAACGAAAATCCGATACTCCATGATGCAAAGATATGCATTTGGGCCGGATAACGAACAAAACTAGTAGGTGTTAGTCAACTTTAGGACTAACACATAGACACACAACGAAACTTTACAAGCCTATACTTATAACTGCAACATTATGAAATCAATACAGGAGCGTGAACATCATAACAAAAGCAAACAAAGAGCGCGTGCATTCTTATTCTACTTAGTCAAACACTACGGACACAAGGTGAGTTCATTTGTCCCTTTTCAAACTTTTTTGTTTTACTTCGGGACTGAGAAGCATGTTAAACATTTTCACAAAATCATTGAAATGTTATTTAATGCTTTAAACATAAACTTTATACTTATGTTGAAACTTATTGGTGGAACTTAGTAATCATTGAAAAGCTTTAGACTTGAAATATATACATGAGACTTGATACTTATATTCGTGAAACTTTATACTTTAAACATTGTTGGAGATTGATGAGACTTGAATGCTTAGACTTGTGAGACTTTATACATCAATCATGAGACTGGAATGCTTAGACTGTGAGATTTTATACTTCAAACATGAGACTTGAATACTTATACTTGTGAAACTTGATACTATGAACTTGAGACTTGTTGCAAACTTATGGGATTCATGATGAAACATTGTGTGAACACTTGAAACTTTATGCTTGAAACTACTACTTGCGCATGAAACATGGTACATATATCTAATCATAGGCTACGTAATGGCTAAACCACTGGTAATCCAGAGCTTGTACCTATGGATTGAGATATATGTAAGACATAAACGTAACGAGACTAAGCTATTACCTATATAAGAGACATGTAATTGCTAAACTACTGGTAGTCCAGAGCTTTTGGTCTGCTTATATGAGGTATGTAATTGCTAAACATAAACATTACGATGCTAAGCTATTATCTATATAAGAGACATGTAATGGCTAAACTACTGGTAATCCAGAGCTTTTGTCTGCTTATATGAGATATGTAATTGCTGGAATTACTTGTGTATGCAAGGCTTGTGTCTATGTATGAGATATGTAATTGCTAAACTACTGGTAAACCAGAGCTTTTATCTTGTATAGTGAGAGGCCCCGAGCCCTCGGTTGGCAAACATCATACCCATAGTCCTTAAACCATATTTACATTATCATAGCAGCGGAATTTAAGGTGATTACACAAAATATTATACAAACCTAAACAAACATTAATACATAGCCCATATCATTATTAGGTTTATAACATAGCCAGTCTATGCCAGGGGTAGTCTTCAATATATGCCATGAGCCTCCTGGTCTCCTTTCTCAAACTATTAAACCTGATATGCATGTAAAACAAGTCAGCTTTATGCTGGTGAGTTCTAAGTTCATTTCTTAGAAAAATCCTTATTCATTTATGTCATCATATAACATAATCCAAATACATAACATACCTGTTCTCATATCATAACTTTATAACATACATAGCATCATAACATAATTACATAACATACGTATCATCATAACATCATTCATACGGTGAAGGAACTTCACCGTCAACTGCTGACCCTGCGGTCAAACAGGCTTGTGCAGCACAAGGCTCTTAACTATCAACCGAAGTCGATAACTTACACATGCATAAGATTCCATCAACTGGCGACACACAGTCGGCAGGCCCGTGTTTTCACAGGACTCTTAATCCATCAACCGAAGTTAACGGCTCATACCGGTACAAGACTTCTTTACATACGTCATTCATATTCATAACATGGTTTAAATCATTTAAACCATTATAAGCAGAAGCGGCTCCTTTCACCGTAGTGCTCAAGTTCTGCCCAACCGCAGCTGGCAAAACCACATTTCTTCCTCGACCTCGGTCGAGTGTCTTATACAAAATAATCTTTTCTTTCTCAACCGTAGTTGAGACTTAAAACATTCGTTATATCTCAGCTGAGATTCTTAAAATCATTTACTTCTCAATCATCATTGAGACTTAACATATTCATTATATCTCAGCTGAAATTCTTAAAATCATTTACTTCTCAATCGTAGTTGAGACTTAAAACATTCTTTACTTTAAAACATTCTTTATCTGAAAACATACTTTTCCTGAAACATGCTTTACCTGACCATAATCATGTTAAAATCACTTTCATACAATAACTTTATACATACATACATACAATCATTTTCGTAAAATAACTTTATAACATGCATATCAGCCCAAAATGACAAAACATTTAAAACAGGGCTATAAGAACTCACCTGAGCTTAATAAGGCATAATCTGCTAGTTTTCTTCCTTTCCTTACTTTCTCACGTTCAGAATGATATCCTATTAATATGGATATCTTATCATAATTATAACCTTATCATATAATATAAACCCTCTTTTCAGGGTTTCTAAACCGGTAGCACAATGACTACGTTATAGTTATCTCCAATACAAGTGTTTAGTTTGCTATAACGACCCGAAGAGTTTTATAAACTTAATATTATTTATCTCAATTAATAATAACTTGAGATAAATTTATAATACTTATCATGAAGATGCTCAGATTTACGATTACCGCTCGAAACTTCGGCATGTCATAACTTTCATTCGGAGCTTTATTTCAAAATTTCGCTTCCACTCATTTTGACCATTTTTATCTCTAGAATCTTGTTATGCTTAAAAATAATTTATTTACTCGGCTTAAATAAGCGTATTCTCTTATTTAATTAATTCGTCTTAGAAATTTTTACACGTTATTAATAGGCTTTATAACGTGTCCATTCATTATCAGATATTTTTATCGTTTATATCCTTTTGATCATCATTACTTTACGTACGTTTATATAAATTTTGGACATAAACGGTTACCGAAATTTCGCATGTTTATTATTATATTGCTAAATTTTCGGTTGTTACATATAGGAGACACGTAATTGCTATACTAAGCTTAACTAATCTGTGAGCTACGTAATTGCTAAACGACTGCTAGTGCAGAGCTTGTACTCACGTATGGGATTAGGGATAACTAAACTATGTGCGTGTGAAACTTGATGCTTGATAAACATACATTGAAACTAACACTTGTAAACCATATAGACTTGTAAACTTTGAAACAGACAACAAAAGCGTTGATGAGGAATGGGTTGATTGGTAGGTAAAATGCTTAATTATTATTAACAACAGTGTCATATCCGGATTAGTATGTGGTGGGACGACGTCTGGGCGGGTTGTAGGCTCGACCCAGGGGTATGCCCTATATATAAGCATACCGATTTGGATATTGAATGTGGAGTTAATGAGGTTAAGGTTTTACCGAAAGAGGTTTGTTAAGACTAATTTAAACTTATAAACTTTATGAGCTCACCAACCATCGTGTTGACCTTGTTTTCTTACATGCATTCTCAGGTGATGAACATGTTTAAGCTAAGGCTTTTGGATTGCATACTAGGCGGCCCAGATAGGGGACCTAGTGGACTTTTGAGAAGCACATATTTTGTTGATGATACACATTACTTTTGATAGGTTTACTTAGTTAAATTGCAGAACATTGATAATGTAATTTAACTTTGTAATCCTAGTTATCATTTGATTGTGCTTTAGTTATTCTTAAACATTGATGCTATGTAAACAATCTGATCATCTTGATTATCACCCACGATATCACGCCCCGGGAACGTTCCGCCCGACGGGGACTTCGATCCAACCCCGCCGGCTCGAGGTGTGACACGTACGATTGCGTTTGAACTTTTCCCGTATCAACATACGGCTGAATATTTGTTTCAACTATTAGATTTCGTAATAACACAATTTAATTTGGAAAAGAAACTATTTTCAATAGCATTTGATAATGCTTCAAACAACACTGCTGCAGTGGAAAAATTAAAATTAAAATACACACCATTTTGCAACGGTATATTTTTCCACAGTCGATGTGTAGCACATATTATTAACTTAGCGGTGCAAGACGGTCTTTCTTCACCGAATCTTGAAACTTTCAAATATGGTTTTAGAAATATGATACATGATGTTTTTAAAAAAAGTAGAAAAAATTTACCGATTACAAAAAAATTTGTAAAGATACGAACAGACCTTGTTATGGTCCTAATTGGGATGTACATACTCGGTGGAACTCCACTTTTAAAATGTTTGAAAGTGCTTTAAAACAAAGAACAACTTTACAAACATTTCATACGAGTCTTTGTGAAGGTGGTTACGCCGAACAATTTTCAGACTTGGCTTGGGAGAATATTCAAGATTTAACTGATTTTCTTGAAGCTTTTAAAACCGTCACTACAAAATTATCAGGGGTTTATTATCCTACTAGTCCATTGGAGTTACCAGAATTGTATTTGATGACGTCAAATTTAAAAAATTTTGAAATGAAAAACCAAATGTTTGAAGAAATGATAAGTCCAATGAAAGTCAAATTAAAGAAATATTTTAAAGATTTATCACCCGTGTTTACTTGTGCCGCTGCTTTAAACCCAATTTTAGATGTTACGGGGGTTGAATGTTTGATAGACGAAATAAATGATAATTTGGATATTCATGAAGAAGATCCAAAATTTTCAAATGATGCAAAAAAAAGTTTTCAAAAAGCTTACAAAGTATGTATGAATTTTATTTAAATAAATATGGTCCTAATATAAACATACGTACGAGCACGAGCGCATCAAGCTCGAGTAGTAGACCTCGTGATCCGCTTCTTAGTTTATTTAATACCGTTCGTAATGAAACGGCAAAACGACAAAGGGGTAACACCCCTTCAAGTGAGCTCGGAAGGTATAGTGGAACAGATTTTGTTTCCACTTTTCAATCCGAGGATTATCACAATTTAGAACTTTTGTCATGGTGGAAAGGAAAAGAATCCGATTATCCGATTCTATCCACTATGGCATGTGATTTACTAACCGTCCAAGCTTCTACGGTAGCTTCGGAATCTGCGTTTTCTCTTAGTGGCAGGGTATTATCTTTACGAAGAACAAGACTTACTCCGGAATCAGTAGAGATGTGTATTTGCTTAAAGGATCACTTGGACGCGATCGATCGAATTCAAAACATAACAAACCTCGAAGATGAAATCGAACTTGAAACAAGGGTACACGAAGAGGAGGTGGATGAAGGATTATCTCCCGACATATCCGATGAAGAACTTGCACAAGAAGCTCGTGCTCGTAAACGTACGCAAACGCAACCGGGAACAAGCACGGAATAAAACGCATGTTCTCAAGTTATTGTATTTGTATTTATCTTTTTAAGTTATGTATGTTTTTTTTAAATAATTAAAAGAGAAATAAATGTTAAATACAATTTTTATTTTTATGTTATGTATGTAATTTATTGTAAAATTACTAGAAATAATAATGAATTTTTTTAATATCATTATTTTTTTTATACATGTTCTTAAATCAAGTATTTTTTTATTATTATTTATGTATGTTTTTTTAAATAATTGAAATATAAATAAATGTATTAAAAGTTATTTTTATTTTTAAGTTATGTATGTAATTTATTGTAAATTATTAGAAATAATAATGTATGTTTTTAATATTATTTTCTTTTTATTTATGTATTTACATTTATAAAAAAAAAAAAATTTAAACCGAACCCGGTAGGTGTACCCGGTTCTGGACCCGACCGGTTTTAGATCTACAAATGTGAAACCGGTTCCAAACCGGTTTGGGTTCACCTCAAAACCGGTTTCACCGGACCCGGTCCAAAATTGAACCCGGTTTGAACCCGGTTTGCCCATCACTAGCTGGGAGCGGGTGTTTACTGAATTAGGGAATTTCACGCAGGCTGAACCAAGGGCATTCCCATTCGCCCCCTTCACGGCTTCACGATTATCGGTTCCACATGTCTCTTCGAATTCACCATTGTTGGAATCCAAGCGCCATGGAAGCTATTAACCATTGTTACCTCGTCGTCAGTCGCCTCTATTGAGACTCGTCCGATCATCCAAAGTTCGAACAATCGAATCATCTGGCGTTGCTGAACTGCAGAAGTTTGTTTGCGTTTACAGCCTTACACGAACTGCGAACCATCTCAAACCCTATCTTGCTTACAACCTTATACAGATACACAAAGTCACGAACCAATTTTTTGCCTTACACAGTTACATTTCGTGGAACCAATTGCTGATTTGCTATTTGCTGAAGTTTGTTCTTCTCAATTTTTGTATGCTTACAGAATACAGAGTTACAACCTTACATAAGGTTCTGAATTCTATACTTTGACTACATCTTTGTTCAATTGTTCCTAGTTGGCTAATTTGTTTACTGTGCTTAACTTTAACAGTTTAACACTTTAAGTTTAAGTGTTTTTCTTGATTAGTTGATCCATTTAGGTTAATAGGTTTTACTTATTATGTGATTAATAGGTGTTTTTCTTGATTAATTTTTCCATTTAGGTTACAGTTTAACACTTTAACAGTTGATTCATATAGGTTTTAACAGTTGATTCATATAGGTTTTAAGTAGGTGTTTTTCTTGATTAATTTCTTGATTAAGTATTGTTTTAGTTGATTGATTCGTTATGTCAAATAGAAATAGGAAATATGAATTTGGATCCTCAAAAAGGAAGAAGAAATTAAAACTAGATGCTAAAGGAGGAGGGTTTTAAACATAACTATTAGGTGTGAGAAGGGCCCCGGATTTATATTTCGCCTAGGGCCCCGAAAAACCTTGAGACGGCCCTGTGAACCTTGATTTTGTTTTTTTGTTGCTCAATTTTGTGAGCACCACCATGCCACCGCCCAGCGCTTCATTACGACATGTAAATTAGTTTTCTATGTAATTTTCTGATTTACATACACTTTTTGATCTTTGTTACGAATTACATGGAAAATTGCATATTTTTATACTTATTAAACTGAAACTTTGTTGATACTCTCTAAAAGTAGAATTTGCGTTGGAATGAATTGGCGGTTTGTTTCTTTAATTTACGAATTTGCTTGCTGTTATTTGGTGCCTGGATTGTGATTTGTTAATTAGGTGATTTGGAATGTTTAATTTGATATCTTAATTAGGTTATTTATAAGGATAATGATTTGCTTACAGTAGACATTACGACTTGTCTTAATTTGGTGTTATGGTGGATGCTACTGTGGTTGCTGAAATAAGTATAGAGAATGTGTTTAGCTTGACTAGTTGACTGTTTTGCTGTATAACTTTTATAAGATATTGTTGATGAACACATGATGTTAAGAGTAATATATATGATGAAATTCCTTATACAAACAAATAAACAAACTTACCCAGTATATTTCCACTTTTCAGTAGGGTCTGGAGGAAGGATGGACACAAACCTTACCTCTATCCCAGTTGGGATAGAGAGGCTGCTCCAAAGGAGTCCCTGGGTCATACTTGTCGTTTGAAGTTAATCATCTCAAAACTTTTAACGTTATTTTCACATAACAAGTAAAATAACGTTAAAATTAGTGCAATTCTTGATACAATTAAGCTACAATTTTGTGGGTATGTAATGTTATGTTTCCTTCATTGATTCAAGATGTGAATAAAAGTTACTAATAAACAAGTGTCTAGCGTAAAAATAGCAACAGTAGCCAATGCTGAGACAAGGTTTTAATTCCACACTAACTGAACCTGTTTTATGCATCGCTTCCTCTACACCAATTAATCAAACTTGAATGTTATTTCGCGCTTTCACAGTGACCTGCACATGTGCACATCACTGTGTTAGGAATCAAAGAGGCGCAGTGGAAACCGATTAACTCATACAAACAGTCAAACACACGAAAGCAAAGAAAACAAACACAACGATATAACGTGGTTCGGTCGATGTGACCTACGTTCACGAGGTTGCAACTAGGGATTTGTTTATTGATTAGATGTTAAAGATTACAATTATATGACTATGCTATATATAACAAAATAATTAGGTTAAACAACCTAGTGGGCCAGGATTAGGGCCGGCTGCCCTAAACCTCCCAAAGGCCTACGTAAACCTAACAATCTCTCACTCGGAGGCCTTGCGATAGAATCAAGCCCGACATCCAACATAAGCAATCCAGTCATCCAGTAAATCCAGTAATCTTCAATAACAAGTCTTCCAAGCCTCAATTCCCAAGAATAAGCTAAGACTTCATCATTTCCAGACATATCCCCCTAGTGCAAACCACCCCTCAATCATCAAGTACAAGAAGGGCCAGTTGAAGCTCCCCTGAGCTCCAACTCAGTGGTGACAAATCCCGTCAAGGAATCCTTGGTTTTAAAAAGCTCGAGGCGCTCTGAAGCGTTTAGACCTCAAATGCCAAGGCATAAGGCATGAGCCATAACAAAATAAGTTTTATCTACAACTAAAAGATGCATTTGTCTTGTCTTTTTAACCTATTGGTTTTTTTTATCATGCAAACCATAATGAATCTCTAATCCCATTGGTTGTTTATACATATCCCCTCCTACATACCCAACTGCTGATCAAATTTGACACATAAGTTAATAAAGCGCTGCCTCAAGACCCTGAAGCGTTAACCTGCTTGCGCCTCACGCCTCAGGCGTGCCTCAGGCGCTATTTTTAAAACCAAGAACGTCTCATCCTCTATCTCAACTGGTGTGGACATTCCACCAGATCCAGAGATACACCAAGGACCACCAACACTCTCCAAACATAGCAAACTACCAACAGGAGAGAATTCTTCAGTTCTAGTCTTCAAAACACAACGGCTCTTCGTAACTGTATCCGGAACACAACCATTGCTCCCAATGGAAGCTGAACGACGACTCTAGGGTGGAACCCTAATCGTTGCGGCGGCGACGGCTCAGATCTGACTTCTGAGATGACGAACTCCAAGGGTGCAACCCTAGTTCGTGAATCCAGCAGACAATAGCCTCACCCTCCTTTTTTTTTTTTTTTTTTTTTTCTCTTTTCAGCAATTGTCTCAGTGCGCTCGTATATCAATCTTCAACGAGCCAAGGTCTGATGCCACTTGTTAGGAACCAAAGAGGCGCAACGGAAACTGATTAACTCATGCACGCACAAGAAAGCAAAGAAAACAAACACAACGATATAACGTGGTTCGGTCGATGTGACCTACGTGGGTTACAACTAGGGATTCTTTATTGATTAGGTGTTAAAGATTACAATTACATGACTATGCTATATATAGAAAAACAATTAGGTTAAACTGCCTAGTGGGCCAGGATTAGGGCCGGTTGCCCTAAACATCCCAAAGGTAGGGGTGTTCATTGGGTCAGATAACGAGTTATTCGAATTGGGTTATTCGGAATTTTTTTGGTCTATCCGAAATCCGACCGACCCAAAAATAAAATATATTATCCGACCCGAAAAACCTGAACAATTGTAATTTTTACATCCGAATAACCCGAATAAAAGGGTTTATTCGGATATCCGACCTGAAAAACTTGTTTTTGACTATCCGAAATCCAACCAGACCAGAACTTAAAATCATATTACCTGACTCGAAAACCCAGAAAAACCCGAATTAGATTTCGGATGAGGTTTTTTCGGGTTTCGGATACGATTCGGATTTTGGATTTTTTCGAGTTTCAGATATTTTGAACACCCCTACCCAATGGCCTACGTAAACCTAATACACTGCATACATATAACTTCTTACTTTGTTCTTCTTTTTCTTCTTGCATAGGGATTGGAAACTCCTCCTTTGTTCATCTTCCTACATTCTTTGTTCATCCTTGCTTCTCTGTTCATCTTTATTTTCTCGTATTTCTGATCAAAGTTTTATTTTCTCTCGGGGAGGCATTGAAAGTCAATGGAAATGTTATTAGTCTATGAATTATGAAGATAATTGGGTATGAAAAAGTGGTGATATATGGTATGAAGTCCTTAGGATATCGGAAGTGATCGGAAGTCATATAAGTGAACAATTTATTTCTCATTCTTGTTAATAGACTGACTGAGAAATTGAAACACAAAAACATGTTTACCTGATCAATATAATTTCACTAAACCTGATTTATCTAACATTTGTGCATGGCATGCGTAATTTACTCCAACATTTATGTATTTTTTTAAAACATTTTTTTAGTTTGTTAAGTTTGCCATTTTCTCTATTTGGTGTATCATCCATGTTTGTGAATCAACTTTTATAATGGTTGTTTATATCTATAGTGTATTTCTAGTTGAATTTCTTGACTATCTATGTGAAAATAATCAAAATCCGTACATTGATTCCATTATTGTAATTGATCTTCATTTTTTTCTATTCTGTTGCTCAAATGTCTTTGAACAGTTGAGGATATGGATGCTCAAGTTGAAACCATCGAGGCACGACTACGATCTTTTATTAGTCAACTCCAGTCAGAATTAGGCGTTCTTGAGAGAATCATCTACAAAAATAAGAACCAACATCGCAGAAGCTCATATTTCCAATACTTGTTGAAGGTGTAGGTTAATATTCCTTAACCATGGTTAACTATATTTTATAGTTTATGTGACCAGGGTTATTCTAATGTAGGTCAGGAGAGATTGTAAACTTCTTCAATCAACTAACTTGTTGGAAATTGTTAATTCCTCTTTTTTTGTCATCCATGGGAATCGACCCCGACAAAAGGTGCATCTCTTGGAAAGGTATTACCACTCAAGTTACTCACTAATCCTCCTTTGCAACATATGCGTATGTACATATACATAAATATATACATTCATATATATATATATATATATATGTATATGTGTGTGTATGCATGCATGCAAACATGTGTGCGTGCGAGCGTGCAAGACGCAAATATGCAATCTGTTGACTTTATTTATAATTTTTAGTTTAAAGAGAAGAAAAGATGGTGGAAAACATAGCTTTCTGGTGCGACTTCAGGGTGCTGCACGTCTGCTTTCAAAGGTGAGATTGAGTTTCTTACAATTTCATACGTCCCAAGTTTTCTATATAACAAAATATAGCTCCCTTTTTTAACTTTTCCCCCCAGATGGTGGAGCCGATGTTTAAGGCAGCAATGTATCCTACATTCTAGTTTCTACACACATTAATTTGTTCTGGTTTTTGTTTCTTTTATATTACCCAATATACACGAAGTTTTATCCACTTGTTTTTTTAGTAAAAATTGTGCCTCATGTGTGAGACACATGACATGATTGGGAAAATGCGTCAGGCATTGCGTCATATGAATGTGAAGCAAACTTGGTCAAAATCTGTGTCAGGAAAACAACCAAAAAGATAGAGAGATTATTAATGGGTTAATTGATAAAGAAGGCTTAAATGTAAAAAATCTACGCAATATGTAGCTTTTGGTTTTACATTAAGCTTTTTTGGTTGTATAGACGCGGTGAAGTTCTTCCTCACGTCGCGAATTTCAAAACCTAAAAGCCTTGTAGCGTTCCTTGCGTTTTTAAACCTAACTTTTTGTCTTTGTTTGTCTACTTTTTAGGAGTGTTCATCAGGTCAGATAACGATTTATTTAGTTTATTTGCATTTGAAATTTTTATGACTATTTGAAATCTAACCTGTGAATAAGAAATACGCTTAACTGATTTGAATCCATCCAAATAAACCATATAACTCGAAAAATCATGATTTGTTTATTTGAATAATCAGAATAAACAATTTTTTATTCGGGTTGAATTTGAATATCTAATTAGCATAAACAAGTTTTTGTATATATGGTATCCGATCCAATCAAAATAAAAAAATGGCTATCCAGCCTAATTCTATCTTTAAGGTTTTCCTGGTTTGAAATTTGATGACTTGGCTGCATTACAATATTAATTGTTACTTGATAACTGCATAATTTTCTCTCCTTTCTCATTTTAGTTTGAATTTTTGTATGCCTATTTATTATGTTTCTTCCGTTCATCTCCTTACTTTGCTTAGAGAGATATCTACTTTGCTTGCTCGTTCCTTTTTTATGGGATTTTGTATGACTGTGTTGGCTCTGCTGGCACGCCTTCGAGTTTTGACTCAACAAGTAAGTACTGTTTTAATATCATGTTGATAATTTTTGTATATTTTTGGCTTAATTTCATATTTTTGAGCAGATGCTGCTCGATGTTGTTTCAGTATTCAACATGGCTTCCTCCTTATCTCGAAAGCAGCAGTCCATCAAACTTAACCATGAAGGAATCGAGGCATTTCACTTTGTTAATATACAAAACTATGACCATTTTATGTTATTAAATAATATAATTACATCTTTTCACATGAATGACTTTTAGATTTATCGAGAATATTACCCGACAAACGAGCAAATTGTCTTTTTGGAATGTGTATGGAAGACTGACAAATTCGTGCTAGTTGAGAAGACGAGTGAACCAAAGAACACAAATCCGGAGATGGTAACCGATGATGTCATATGCCAAGGTTTATCTACAGTAGAGTATCAAAGTATTGAAACTATTCTTGGAGGTATGAATCTGTTCTTTTCAATTAGCATAAAAAACCATTGAGCGTCCTTATTTTTCTTGAAAAGTGTCTCTCAACCTTTTATTGGTATGTTAAACATTTTTGCATAAAGAAAAATCTATGCCATCTTAAGTTGATCAATTTACGGGACAACAAGGCATTGTATTAATTTTCATTCAGAAGTACACTACTGCATTTTAGAGTAGTTTAGGTACCTAAAAAAGCGAAAGTTAGTTGGTGTATTTTTTACAAGTTTAAGATTTTAATATACCAAATTAGTTTGATTGAAAGTATAAAGTCTTTTCACTGATCACTGTGTAATGGCCAAAAGGTTTACAACCCAAATGGCACCCCCTTCACTTCTCATTTGAGAGGTCTTGGGTTCGAATATATGCCAGGGCATGGGGTAGGGGTGGTCTAGGGTTCGAGTTTGACCTGGAGCGTCAAACAATCGGGACGGTTGAAATCTCTTCATTCGAACTCGGGTAATGGTGGGGACCAAACACGTTTATGAAAACAAAGCCTGCTTACCAACAAGACATTGTTCCTTCTTTTCCTTGTTTTAGAAAATAAACCAACGGATGTAATTGTTGACAAAACTTGTAAAGAAGACCCTGCAACCATGAGAACCGATAATCTTTCTTCAATGGATGGTCTTACTAAATACGGTAAACAAGTTGAAGAAGATGCAAAAGATCAATCAGGTGTTCTAGAATCTTCCATTGAAAACCTACAACAGAAACAATTTACATGTTCAAGCTTGTTGGCTAATCAAGATTTATGCAAATTTAAACCCAATAAAGTGGCATTTATATCAGTGAAGAAGCCAGAGGCTTCAAAAGTGGATGACACTTTCTTAACAAGTTAACTGATGAAAGTGCTAATGGTGAGAACAAAGATTCACTTTTCAGCATACTCACCGGTAGGATATAGAAGGATAATCTTTATTTTTATTATTTTTATTAATATTATCTGGCAATTAAAGCAACTGTTTTAGGAATTTGTTTGATATGTAGATATTTGAAATGAAAAAAAAATTCCTTATTCTTTGGTTCAGTAACTATATAGTTTTGTATCAGTAGCATGGCTCTAAATGGTCACTTGATTATACTTTTAGTCACTGTTGTAAAAGTCGGTCTCCAAGGCCGAGTACTCGCTCCAAGGAATTGTTCCGAGGCTGAGTACTTCCTGCGTATTACCTGAGTACTCCCGCCTAGGGCCGAGTACTCTCCGATTACTCGCTCCAAGGACCTGTTCCGACCTAGGAGCGTCTAGCGACTTTTGCAACCATGCTTTTAGTAAGTATTTCTTTCGACTCGAGACTCGGGTTCGAAAGAAAGACCACACATATCTTTACAATGACGGGCTTAGCCCAACACCAGAAATGGTTAATTTTTGGTGATGCATTGAAGGGTGCTTTTTCACAAGTTAGTTACTATCTAAAGTTAAGTTTCATGTCATGTAACCTTTTGCATTTAATTCTTAAAATCTATATAAAAGTTATCTAAAAATAATATAGCTAATAAAAGTGGTGACATTTATATTTTAATAGATCACATACATCAAAAATAAGGTTTAAAGTTCACCATTTTACTTGCTAAATTGACCTCTTATGTACGAGTGAATAACATATGATGTGCAGGGCGGCTCAAGCTTTGTTGAGTCTCAAAACAAAACAAAAAAATATGAGGCCCTTTTGATAAAAAAAAAACTTACCAGCGCCCAGGATATCGGATTCGTGTTTACGATATCTATTTGACATTGAAAACCTATTGTTTTAAATCAACCTATTTAATTAGTTTAAAATGTAGCCAAAATTAAATCAAAATTATTCACCCCAAAATCCAATTAAGAATCAAATACAGCCTAAATCAAAATTATCAAAATTATATAAGCGTTAACAGAATAATCAACTCTAAAACAAAGCAAATCCCAAGTAATAATTTACAATTAAATACAACCTAAAGCAATGAGATGTTAGATATTAGACATGAGA
Source organism: Mikania micrantha (assembly GCA_009363875.1). Classification (NCBI taxonomy): domain Eukaryota; kingdom Viridiplantae; phylum Streptophyta; class Magnoliopsida; order Asterales; family Asteraceae; genus Mikania; species Mikania micrantha. Next base: position 56,531,043 of record CM018696.1, read on the forward strand.
TAGCTGACCTAATTCTAAATCAAGTAATAGTAACAGTGGAATAAGGACAATTAACCCTCAAATAATCAATCCCAAATCAAATCAAAACTATTAGCCTTAACAGAATAACCCAATAGACAAAACTCAAGCATAAATTGAAATACTGATTAACAGAAATTGGATACCTGAGGTCCATATTAGCTCCATAGTAGATTAGATACTTAAAAATTCAATCGAGGATATCGGGACGGGAGAGCTGAGTGACTACTAGTTCTGAGTTCCGACTTCCGAGTTTCCAACCCAAGTGAATATTCTTATGAGTTTCGACCAAGGCCGGCCCTGGTTCCGACTTTTGACCAAGACCCTTCAATCGATTCCCTCTATCGACGCCTCGTAATCCGGTAATCATTGATGATGCTTCGTTTGTTTCATTAGCCCTAATGTTGTTTCCCGCTTAGCATTCTCCAAATGAGTAGATACGTGAATGAGTATATGACGTCCCCTTATTTGTTGTTTTGATCTGCAGCCTGCTGTCGGATGCCCAATGTCAAGGAACACATCTTGTCAACAAAATATTAGGGTAATGGGTAAACTATTAGAGAAAACAAATGTTATGACGGTCAAAACCTATGCATACACCACAGTACCACACTAACACTAAATTATGAGAGTTCATTTAATGCACAACACACTTCATGTGTAAATGTCTTCTCTAAAGAAAATAGCATTCAAAACTACTTCACTCACTTACATTTAATATCTTAAACCTATTCAGGAGCAAAAACTTAATCTCATGTCACACGTTGGTCATGTAACAAGAGTCAAATTGAAGATTTTCTTTTTTGGAGGCCACAACAGATTTTACACCCCAAATGACAACGGAATACGTTGCGACATGATTTGTAATTGTTAAAAAGCTCATGGTGTTACTTTAATGTTTGAATATTTCAAACAACCAAATTAAATTCATTCAATCAATAGACATTCATTACAATTATTTCAAATTGAAAACATATATAAAGAAAATAACATTATAATACTTGGATTAAGTTTATAACAAGGTCCAAGAATCATATGTTTGTCTTCACAACTTCATCTAATCTGTTACACATGCAAAATAAAATTTTGATAAACTATTTGCATAGTTGATAAGTATCACATACATTTATATGAAAACGTATAAATGTAAAATAAATTTTTGATCAACTACTTGCATAGTTGGTGAGTATCACACGCATCTATATGAATATGTATAAAAGATGCAAACAATAATGTAATTAGTATGTATCACAGACATGCATTATAAAAAGTTTGATATGAATGAATATCACAAACGTGTCCAAACAAGCATTTGTACAAAGTGACAATTCAAGTATAACTATACTTTGAACTACACTTGTATTTTAACAATTTTGCTAGGTGTACTTTTTACCTTTTAAATACAATGACAAAAGCCACTACGAAGGTGCTTCCTAACCAACCTTAGATTATTAAGTACCAAGTTTGCTTGATTGACAACAACAAAGAATCAACACATGTATAACATATAACAATTAATACAAGACTAATATATCTAAAGCTTGCATCATAGTTTGTATGATTTTTTAAAGTTTAAACATGTTTAAATATAAACATGTGTAACATCCCTAAAAGATACAAAACTTGTAAAAAGGTATTATGTGTGTGTATACATACACACATAACATTACCTATAAATTGAGTGAGGGGCTGTTTGGTAGCATCTGAATGGGTCTTAATGGTTCAGATTCAGACCGTTTGTTTCGTGCAAAAAAAACAAATATGAATGTGATAGAAGGTCTGAATGATTCACACTTGAGAACAAGTCTGAATGAGAAAGAAGAGAAGTGGGCTCCACCGCAGCTCCGATCCCTTGGTTCAGCCGCAGAATGTCGACTGCCGGCTCCACCACCGCTCGTCTGCTGCTCCCACCCAACCTGCTCGGTGACGACCGCCTCTCCCGACCGCCGCACCGATACCCAAGTGATGATGATCGAAGCGCTGACAACCGCTCGACTCCCGACTTGCTCGATGACTAGAGCGATGCTCGACGTCCGCCGGTTCTTCTCTACGGCCGACGCCGGGCCTGCGGTGGGGGAACCTTGAATGGGTGGGACTCGAACCGGGCTAGGGGTTTTAACAAAAAAATGATTTTTTTATAATTTTTTATTTCCATTCAGATATGCAACCAAACAGTATTTGATGGTTCAGACCCTCTTAACCATTGGCGGACACAAATATATGCCATGGGGGTCGGCCGACACCCATGAAAAAAAAATTTATTCGATATAGATACGATTTAATCTCGACCGACCCCCAAGAAATTTTATCATTGACCCCCATGAAATGTTAATGACCACGATAAAGCCCTATTAAAACACAAATAACCCAATATGTATTACTCGTGATGAGACCTAATTATTAATTAACAATTTAATTAATTCAATATCCAATCATTTATAGCCCAATATATTTATCTGTTAGATTTCTTTTTTAGCAACATTTTTATATAAATCCATCTTTGTTGGGCTTGAATCTATAAAATTCAAACATGTAACACCTTAACTCTAACGGTTTTGTCATTTTTTATCCAACACTCCACCTGTCACTTGTTTGTTAAATGGTTAAATTTTCATGTGGTTTATTTATTTAGGTATAGTTTTGAAAGCTAAAACTTGTTATCATTATGAGAAACTTAGTTGATTGGGTATAATTTGTATATTTACGTAATATGGAACACTATTTAAAAAGAAAACTTGAACTAACACCTTCTTTAAATATTGAATTTGTTAATTTGAATATCATTCTATGAATCTTGTTGTAAGATAACAAATTTTATCATGTCATCTTAATGAATGAGATGATGATTTGACATACTTTATTATATATATATATTTGTGATTTGATTCTAATTTATCGTCTTTTTGGGTGACCTGACCCAACCCGATTTGAACCGGTACTAACAATGAAATATGTAACGACGGAAAATCGCTATCAAAAAATTTCCGACCCCCGTGAGAAAATTTTCTAGATCCGCCACTGCTCTTAACCATTCAGTACTTAATGAGTACTTAATGATTCAGACCCAACCAAACAACCCCTGACTAAATTAGAACAATAAAATTTAAGTAGCTTATTTGAAACAATTATGAAAGGTGGTACTATAAAGTTATCACTTTCCAAAAAGTAAATTAGGCCTAAATGATTGTAATGGAAATAAAAATACAAGAATCAGAAAAAAAATATATGTAATGAAGTATAACCAAGAAGTATACTTACATAGCAAACTTGTTTCTAGCATGTGATCCACCATTGATAGCATTTAATAAATGCTGGTACCAGTAACACTAATTTCTTGTTGCCAGCCAACTTTGCAATATGCTACACAAAGTTTTCAAATAAAACAGATCAGTTACTTCACATCAATTGTGCAAAAAGATCGACTATATAAAGATCCATTGTAACATGAGTTATCATGTAGTCCCTGGTTAATCATGTTTTAAATATGTCGACTTATTATGCGAAACCTGTTAAGCTTAAACACAAAACATGCTACCTTTATTTTGTGTTAACAAGTCATCAGAAATTGCTAGGGTCGAGACACCTATTTAAAATAGATTACATGGTTTGCAAGTTCATAATAAGTTTTTTTAAGTATACTTCATTTAACGTGACACACTTAGTTTATGGAGATTACTTGGTTTGCAAATTCATTAAAGTTTTTATGTACACTTCATTTGTGCAAATTGGAACAGTAAGTGAAAGCCCAATGACAATAAAAATAAAATAAAACGGTTTATGTGTATTTATAAAACTTAGAAGGAAAAAATTGGCCAAAACTCAAAACTAAACGGATTTCAGTCTAATGATTACCCCTTTGACTTTCGTATAAGAGGTTTTAGGTTTGAATTTAGGATAAAACATATTTGTTGAGGCAAGTTCAGAGAGTTTATGCAGTTGTAGTGTAGAGCGTTAAATACAAGTAAACGGTAAAAATCCCGTCTTGAATATATGCGTTCCAAGATGTTGAAAAAAAGTGGGTCAAACTTCACCCGAACTATTGACTTAAAATGTAGTTTTGGACTACTTTATAACTTTCTAAACAGACACAAGCAACCGCTTCTGACAAATAAATGAAAGTTTTCCAACTCAATATGATGCTAGAAACCAGGGGTGTTTATAAAAACATGCATCTGAATTCGAAATATCCAAAAATCAAAATATCCGAAAAATGCGGTTATCCGGAAGTTCAGATATCCGAAAATTCAAATTCGGATTTAGATATCTGTTTTGAAAATTTTCGGATAGTCCGGATTTCCGATATTCGAAATAGCTTATTTAGAATAATTTTCTGGATATTTCGGATAATTTTTTGGATACTCGAATAACTTTTCGAATATACAAATATCCGAAATATTTTTAATTTTTTTTAAACTTTTTTCTGGGTTCGGTCCGAAATTTTGGATACAGATTCGGAAACAAGTACACCTACTAGAAACAAGACATAAATCTAGTGAGTTTTATCGTTTATATGTACTAGAAACAAATCAAACAATGCATATAGGGATGTAAATGAACCAAGGCAGCTCGTGAAATACTCGAGATCGGATCGTTAAAAAGCTTGAACGAGCCGAGCCGAGCCGAGCTCGAGCCCAAAGTGTGGCTCGTTTAGTTATTGAGCCCGAGCCCGAGCTTTACATATCGAGCTCAAACCGGCTCGCGAGCCTTAACGAACCTTTTATTTATACAATTTTTATTTATTATATTAATTGTTTATTTATAAAATTAATTATTTTTACATATAAAATTATGATAAATATATTTAAATTAAATATTTTATGTTAAATTTAGAAAATTCAATTATAAATATAATTAAATTATTAATTAAAGTAAATAAAATCTAAACGAGCCGAGCCGAGCCGAGCTCGAGCCTAAAAATATTCTAACTAGCCGAGCTCGAGCCTAAAAAATTTCTAACGAGCCGAGCTCAAGCCTGGTAAATAAAGCCCTTAACGAGCCGAGCTCGAGCCCGAATTTATCTAAACGAGCCGAGCTCGAGTCTTAACGAGCTCGAGATCGGTTTGGCTCGTTTACACCCTAAATGCATACACCTAGTGAGTTTTGAAGTAATTTGCTGGAGGACATCGATCTATTTATCATAAAGACCTATTTGGTGAGTGGCATTATAACTTTCAAACCACTCAAGATTTACTCTTCAATTTTATAATAAAAACAATCGAAATAAAGTTGAATAAAATTTTCATAATAAAACCGAACAACCAAAATAAATATTTCATAATTTTTTGTTTTCGTTTGACTATTTATTTTAACGTGCACTAATTTTAACGTTATTTCAATTATTTTGTGAAAATAACGTTAAAATCATTGGGATGACGATGATCAACTTCAAACGATAACTTTGAGCCGGGGACTCTTTCGGAGCAGCCTCTCTATCCCAATAGGGATAGGGGTAAGGTTTGTATCTATCCTTCCCCCCCAGACCCTACTAAAAAATGGGAATATACTGGGTAAGGTTGTTGTTGGTTGTTGTTTGACTATTTATGTTCTATATATTGGTTCCTTAAATTTAACATTAGATTCATAATATAACATTTTAAAGTTCAAAGTTCAAAATTCAAAAACGATCGCAAATCTATTATAAAATATAGTATAAATAAATTCCATGATTCATAAAAAAATCCATACAACTCGAAATTAATAATGGTCAATTGACTCGTAACCGGATTATTCGGATATATAATCCGACCCGAACAACACGAATCAAGATTCAAATTGATTTTTTCAATTTCAGATACGATTCATGTTTTGATTTTTTCGAATTTCAGATTTTTTGAACACCCAAGTAAAAAAGTGAGAGACACAAATCGAGGAATATTGAATAAATGATACCATTATATAATTGTTTTTTTAATATAAGTTTCGATCTCAATAACCGAGTCGTCATAATGTTAAATGTTTTTTTCTTCTTCATATCATTAGATAATTGTTTTTATCACCAACCAGACCAATTCTAACCTTGAAATATTTTCATAACTAAACTATCAATTTTGTAAAATGTCACTTTAACCCCTATAAGTTTTATAAACCCTCTGTTGTATATACATAATCTAATTTTTATACAATAACTTTTATTTGTTAATATTAATAAAATAATAATATTGAGTTATATCGACATGCGGTATCGTAGTGGTATCATGAATAATAAGACTAACTTCAATTAAAGAATATTGATATCATTATATAAATGTGTTTTTCTATGTTTTGGTCTCCATAACCGAGTCAAAATAAGTTTATATGTTTATTTTATGTGCTTAAACATGTTAAGTCACTGTTGCAACGTGCATAATGAAAACATATACATTCACAGGATGTTTTTTATTTTTTTTATTTTTGCTTTTTTCACATTTTTTCTCTCAAATGTATATTTTTTTAATTATTAAATCGTAACATATGAGGTATAGTAATGTTTTCATTTACATGTCAGTCTTGATATGACTTCACTTCTTTTTGAATCATACTGTCATGCCACAACGGGTGAGTTTTAATTGTATGACACAACACAACACTAATTAGCAACTTATTTATAACAATCCACACACCCACACATATACTTAATTACAAATGTTATTATCTTTATTTTTTTTCGTTGTTAATACGGATGCAACAAGGTGAACAAATTCAAAATTTACAGCACACCCAGATACCATCTTCTCCTGTTCCTATGCTCATGAACTTGAACCAAAATTTTCTGATATACAATAAATAATGCTTTGCAAAAAAATAAAAGAAAAACTTCTTTTAATCCAAAGTATACTTAGAAATATTATCAACTTTCATTGACAATGAACATGGGCGTCTCCGAGAATTATAGTGCTCCGTGCGAAAAGGGAAAAAATGCCCCTTAGATAATTTTTTTTTATATATAATAACTAATGTTGTGACAATTAACGTAAGCATAACAAAATCTTAGTTTTAAAACTTAAAAACGATCGGATGATCGTCTCTGTCTCTGGTTCCCGCTCCCTTATTTGCGTATCAGATACATACTTCTTTTTTTTTTCTTTTTTCTTTTTGGGCTGGCCGAATGGGCCTTGTAGATGTGCCTATTGTTTTTTTAATCATTTATTGGGCCTTGTAATTTAATCTATAGAATGTTATAATGGGACAATTGAATTTTTATAAAAAATATATAGTATATATAATATTTTTTTATAAAATTGTGCCCCTAAAAACGATGGGCCCTGTGCTGGAGGGGGGTTTGCACCCCTCCAAACCGCCCCTGACAATGAATATGCAACATGTTCTTCACCTCATGGGATGTGTCCCGTAAAATATGTTCAGGGTTTGTTGTATGTGGAGTATTTGTAGTTATTTTGCAATGATTAGCTTGATGCTAGCATCATTCATTTGTTTGCATAAGTTTTTTTTTTATTGTTTTTATATGGTACCATAGCATCTTTATACACAATCAAATTTAGTAACTTCAAATTATTCTTAATTTTAGGTTCTTTTTTCCATTGTCAAACTTGAATGCGCATTCTTTAATCCGCTCGATATCACTTGTGATGTGTGCATAAAATAGATACCGACTGCCTCATAAAAATAGTACAAGCAAAACCAACCAAAATAATCAGAAATAAAACTACATCAAAAAACAATAGAACCGTCCCATATAATTAGACAAAAACCACCCAAAAACAATAGAACCACTCCAAAAAATCAAACAAAAAACTGTCTAAAAAATCAATACAACTAACTCAAAAATCAAAACACCACCCCCAAAAAATAATAGGAAAAACACGAAAAAAATAAAAAAAAACTGCTCCAAAAACAAAAGAAACCTTTGAGTCGGTTTATCTCACCAATCCCATATACACGTTTTAACCGGCTCAAAAATATATGATTTGTACTACTGATTAGATATTAAAATTGTGAAGATATAGAATACAAAAAGTAAAATAAAAGAAACAAAAACGAAATTTTAAGGTAAAAATATTATTACAAATGACACAAATATATATATATTTTTTCACTAGGTATAGATTAGTTTTTATATATTAAATGTAGACTTTGTACACAGCCATTACACTCTTCCTCCACAATTTGTTTATAAGGTTAAAAAAAGTGGATGAAAAAGTAGGTAAAGTGAGTGGCCTTAGCCTTCACTTTCACAATTACATTTACACTTTTGTCCTCCACAACTAAAGTTAAAAACTCCTACTGCCAACTTTCACCAACATAAAACATCATTTCATGATTTTGAGAATCTCCACCAAAAAATCATGAATATAATCAATATCTGGTTTACATAATTTTTTCCATTGTTTCTATAATTTTACTGTGATGGTTTCGGATTGCTAGATTCGGTTTCTATGTTTTTTTGACGTGGTAGAGAGTACGGATTTTTAGACGCGGTGTCTAAGTTTTTTTGACGTGATTTGAGATTGCGTATTTTTAGCCGCTATTGTCTAGGGCTGTTCAAAAAGCTCGAAGCTCGGATTCGGCTAGTAGCTCGTTCGCAAAAAGCTACGATAAAGTTCGTTTGCAACCGAGCCGAACCGAGCTAGCTCGTTTTGAAACCGAGCCGAGTCCGAGCCAGGGCTGGCTCGGCTCGTTGCTCGGCTCGTTTGTACAATATGTTATACTAAAATATAAAACTATAGGGTTACTTTCAATAATAAATATCCTTTGGTGTTATATTGTAATTATGTTAAAAAGATAAAAATAACAAAATAATAAAAGAAAAGAGGATGGAAATGCGAAATAAATCTCAATTCTCACGTGTTTCACTAATTTCTAATTCCTAAATTATATTCTTAATTCCTAGTTTCACTAATTCATGTTTATTCTCTTATGTAAAAACCTATCCAAAATCGAACCGAACTGAGTTGAGGTGAATGCAATTCAAACACTAAACTTTTTATGTAAAATCTGCGCCAAAAACGAGGCAAAAACGAACCAAGCCGAGTTGAGGTGAATGCAATTCAAATACTAAACTTTTTATGTAAAAACTGAGCCAAAAACGAGCCGACCCGAGCCAGCTCGGTTAAAAGCGAGCTGAGTCCGTGCCAAGATTTCAGGCTTGGTTTACAATCCGAACCGAGTCCGAGCTGACCCCTGGCTCGGCTCTGGTTCGGCTCGTGAACACCCCTACTATTGTCTTGTATTTAGAGGCGGTCTATTAGACATATGTGTAGTGTGTACTGGTCACTCTACTGAAATCCTTCCCTACTGAAATTTTCTTTCATGTAATCATCTCACTGAAAACCTTAAAACCTCACAGTTGTCACCCTACTGAACTATTGTGAGAGGAGAATAAACGAGGTGTGTGAGGAGCGGGGAGCGGGGCCCACTGGGTGTGAGGAAAGGAGACTGCCGGGTAGGGGCAATGTGCCAGCTGATGCCGCCGAAGGATGGGCTGGGGGAGCGGGGCACCCACTACACCCGGTCTTTAAATGGAAAAATAAAAAACGAACACCGAAGGCACTAAAATTTCAAAGTTTAATTAATTTCAAATGTTTCAATATTAACCCTAAACTTTTGAACTTTTATTTTTAAATCCCATCTCATCTTACTCACATATTTTTAATGTTCACATGATTTTGACACAATTATACATTATCAGATAACAATCATGATAATATTAATTTGGCTACTTATGTTTTTCTAATTATAAAACCGCTTCATAGGGGAAATTAAACTGCTGCATAAAGGAATTTTTGAGGTTTTTTATATCATAAAAGCCTTTCTAAAAGATGAGAAATGAGAAATAACCGCTCTAAATAATATTTGAAATCACTAATTTTTGAGGTTCTTTCAATTATAAAACCGCGAAAATATAGTTTTCCTTTTGAACTGCTTCATAAGAAATTAAATATATTATTTTGATTAAATAATAATAATATTTAAATAATATTGTTCAAATAATGGCAATAATTAAGTTACTAAATAATAATAAATAATAATAGTAGTTAATAATTATATAATGTTTTTTTGTGTCCTGTTTTGTGACCAGTTTTTTTCTGCATTTTGATATTTGTGATGTTGTTATAACATTACGGTACCGTTTAATTTTTAGTTTTTGGTCAAAAAATGTGACGAAAGATACTTTATTTGAATATCGTTAGATGTTCATAATGCTATTACCGCTATCGTGTTCAAATACTCATATTAGTATAACGAGATGACTTAAATTTTTTTTTTTATGAATGAGACAAATTTTAGGTTAGTTTTAATTTTTTTTTTTACTATTATTGATTTATTTATTCGTATTTATTAATGTTAGATTTTATAACTAAGCACACCATTTTTTTATGATATTACGAACATGTTTATGACGGCTAAACTTTATGGTTTTACATCAAAACGACAACCGTGATATATCTGCATTTTAATATACGGGATTGTGTTTGCATTATGAATTTTAAAATCGTTGCAGAATAACCATTGCAACGCGAGAGAAAACCCACAAGTTATTAACATATTGATTTTGTTTTTTTGCCTTTATTCCCTGGGTATCCTTCTGGATCTTCAAAATTTAGGTTGTATCCTAAAAATTTCATCATCTATATTTATATCTATATCTATACTATATAATAAATAAAGGTTTTGATGGGACACATGTCATCATTGTAAACAACCTAAAAATTAGTTTTCCTTCTTCTCTCTCATATTAATTGTTTGTAAATATCTTTTATTAGATTTTGATTTTTTTTTATTTCTCTTGTATTAAATAGTAACAATTTTATTCAATTTAACAAATAAAATTATTACATCATAAGTCATATTATTTAATTTTTTTGTAGAAAGTCTTTGAAAAATATGTAATATGTTATTTAAAGTAAATAATTTTAAAATTTATTTATTTAACTAGTGTATTACACATGTTTTACCTAGTAAAACTATATAGTTAGCATCTTTATAATAGGAAAAACTTTTCTTTTACTCTCTGTGTTTTGACAGTTTTAACCTTTTTACTTTAAACTTTTCAAAATGACAATTATTCTTCCTTTGGTTTAACAGTTCAACCATTTTGCTATAATGTGACACATCGCAATTTCCAGGTCAGCATTTATTTTATTTCAATAATAATGTGTATTATTATTGCATACGTGGCACTAGAATTATGGATGTTTAGTGTGACACGTGGCACAACAGTTCAAACGCACCGATAATTCGAGAAATTATCGCACAACACTCGCACGTGTCTTGAATGACGAACGTTGGTGAACGGATCAAACCACAGTACACTATCACTTCACTTAGGTCTTAGAAGACCTAGAATAGGTAGAAATGTAAAATAATGCTTACGAGTCGAGAAACGATGATCGTAATCAAGAAATTCGCGAAAATCGGTTCAAACTTTGAATTTGGGCTTATTGGGCTCAGACGAGACCCATCGCGTTACGCGATGGGCACCCAATTGGGCCTTCGCGGTACGCGAAGTCTAGGCTGGATAATTTGAATTTTCCGAAATTCGTCGCGGTACGCGACGACCGATCATCTTCCACCATCGCGGTATGCGGCCTGTTTCGGAAACCGAATGATTATTTTAATCGTCGCGCTACGTGACGGTGCTTTTTGCCAGATGTCGCGGTACGCGACGACCCCTACACGCGAAAATCTTTATAAACCCAAGACTTAATCATTTTTACCACTCTTACACTCAACATCTCGACTGAAACCCTCTCCCTCGACCATTTTCACTCTGTTACATCCATATTCAGCAACAAGAAGCAAGATTGAGCTCTTTGGAGGCCATTGTTGAAGGATTGAAGCTTTGAGGAAGCTCCAAGAACATCCTACCCTCTTACTCCTTGCATTTGAGTCGGTCTCAGCCCCCTAGAGTTGTTCCAAAAGCTGCTCAAGTCTCATTTCGTGGATTTGAAGCTTTGTGAGGTAGTTTCCATGCCTAATCTAGTCTAAAATCACTAGAAATCACACATGCAAGGGGAAATACCCACATGCATCACCATCACCCACTTAATCACGAAATTTTGATGTTTTAAATCTATTATTTGATGTTGATGCTACTGATTAGATGATTTGATGATGATCTATGATGATTGTAATCACCTATGATGATAAATTGTTGATTTTATTGTGTAATGAGTACTTTCAACCACATGCATGTATGATCTAAGTGGCTCTACACGATTTTGGATATTGAAATGTTGTTATAAGTGTTATTGATGATGTTTTACATAGTTTAGAACGATTGATTATGTCAAGATATGACCAGTTGGGGATTATTGCTAAATATAGTAACTTTAATGTTACAAAGTATGTATTTTGATGAAATGACCACATTTGTATGTTTAGATCTATGAGTTATGTTTGAAAATGATGTTTAGAAGTTAAAATGATGGTTATTGATGTATTGGGATGGTTAGAGGTATCAAATGTATGGTTTTTATGAATATTACTATAAATAGTAACTTTTTATCATGAGTTGGCTAATAGATGATGAGTTTGATAATGTTAAGTGTCTAGCATGCTTGTTTGATGTCAAGATGATGATATTGAAGGATTGATGTTGTTGAAAGAATGAATTTTGTGTATTTTTCATAAGTTACTAAATATAGTAACTTTATTTTGCAAAAACGATGATTTGTCACATACTAGTCGTAAATGTTATGGGTAAATGACTACTTAGAACTAGGATAATGATATTTAGTTGATGTTGGTTGTCAAACTTGATGAAATATGCTTATTTTAGTGACTTTCTAATTATAGAAACTTTTACGCGCAAAACATGCTTAATCGGCTATGTGTAACTATGTGCTATGTGATAACATGCTCATTTAGGATAAATATGCATGATAGAATAATAGGAACGTGATTTATTGCATAACTTGCCTAATTTGGAAACTTTCCTGAATTAGAAACTTACTATAAATAGTAAGTTTCCTCACGAAAGTGACTTTGGTATCCGTACACATCACACGACACTAAACCGCACGTTACACGAGTGCTTGATCCAAAACCGTCACCAACGGTTCGTTAGGTCAAACACGGTCAACACGACCCACACGACAGCTTAGAGTTGTTAAACACTAACACGGTCCTGTGAGACCCACGTGTATTTAACACCAACTTACAACACCTATGTGATATAGGTAACTACTAGCCGGCGAGCTACTCCGTTCACGAACGAATGCTCTACTCAAACTCAGGTGAGTTTACAGCCCCACTTTTACACGTTAACTGTTTTGCTAAACTATTGGGGTGAGATTACTATGCAACTGTTTAGATATATGACTGGTATGTTGTAAAACTATTTTCGAGTGTAACTTTTATCGCATAAAGTCCTCATTTATCCTTACCGTCAATTGTATGACAAACGAGTCGTTATTACGTAGTACTACTGGGTTTGACTAGCCCCACTCGGCAGCAACATTGACTGGAGGTCATAACGAGTGTAATATCGATGTTGATGTCGGGTTCTGCGATGACCTGCGGAGGCAAACGGAAACAGTCGAGTTTCGGTAAGATGACATGACACACTCCACGGATTGTTGATCCAACTCCTAAACTTAACATATCCAGTATATGTCTGTTTTACTATTTCTGTCTGTCTAAACCTGTGAACTCACCAACTTTTTAGTTGACACTTTTCGCATGTATTCTCAGGTAACTGATGGAGCACACACCAGGACACACAGGAGGATTACAAGAGAGTCTCATGCATTTAGACTCTGGTCCTAGGCTTTCGTGTGCATTTGTTTATTGTAAACCATTTGATCAATGTTGTGTCTTAAACAATTTACTTTCCGCTGCAGCTGTTGTTTACTTATGATGTTTAAAACGCTTTCCGCTGCGTATTTATGAAACTTGTATTATTTTACAAAACTGTTTGATTGTGAACGCATATAGAGTCGTTCTATATGACCAATGAGCTGTGATCCTGGCCACGTCACACCCACGTGGACTGACGCCACGAGTGGGAATTTGGAGGTGTGACAGACTGGTATCAGAGCCTTGGTTATAGAGAACTAGGTTTGCATATAGTGAAATTATACTATAGCCATTGCTCAACTTTAGACACTACACTTAGAACTCGCACACCAATGTTGCTATTATTATTATTGAACTGTTAGTTACTAACTTGAAATCTACAGGATGGCCGATAACAATAGGGATGTTGGCAGGAACCCAGGAAAAAGCCCGGTAACTGACGACTTGACAGAGGAGAGCCGTCGAAGAGTTGACGACATTGTGGCACGGGTTGATGCCGAGATGGATCGACGTGCCAGAAGGGCTATGCTGGATAGGCATTGGGGATGGTATCCCACGACTATCCGGGAGTGGTAGTTGGGGAGCGGGTACCTCCGCCACGATACCCTGGTGATACGTCTACCTGTCAGCGACTATCACCACTTGATGTACCATTTGAGCGAGTCTTCGCAGCTCACGTTGCTTTTACCCGACGTGAGGTTAGGAGGAACGCCGAGTTGTCGGACGAGGTCCGAGTTCTTCGAGAGAAGAGCGATCGCCTTGAGAGGTGAAATGACAGATTGGAGGAGCAGGTGGAGACCTTACGTCTCCAAGTGGCCCAGCTGATGAGCCAGCACGGGCAGATAGTTGATGTCATGCAAGAGCATGACGGGCACATTGCTGAGAATAGAGTTGATATAGCGGAGAATCATGCGATGATTCTAGCTAGTGATGCCATGCTAAACGCATGGGCTGAGCAGTTTACCGTGGAGCCGCCACCAGAGGACGGACCCTAATTCGAGGTTGATGACCTCAAAGAGGGAGTCTTTGACGAGGATCCAGATGAGGATCCCGAGCAGGCTGAGGATGATGACGGAGCCGATAGTGACATCTCACATGTCACCATAGACTCCGACTAGTTAGAATATTTTAGCTTGTATTTCTTTTTGCAATGCCTAAACGAGCGGGATGTGCTCGTACAACTCGTATTATTACTATCTTTTGAAAATTATTGTACTCAAAGCTATTATTATTAATGAGAATGATGCTTGCTTTATTTATTGTATTTTGACTATGGTTGATTGCTAACATGACATCTGACTTGACTTCTGACATGACAATTGGCTAACACCCTAACTCATGCTAACTAACATTCTAACCTTTCCATATAGAACCATGTCTGGAAGGGGACCCAATGCCCGTAACCTCAAACGCAAGGCCGAAGCGGCTATAATCAAAATGATGGTTGAATGTCAAGTCAACAAAGTACTCGCAGAATACGAGGCAAACCGTCTCGCCAGCGAGACTAGTGGCACTAACAACGGTACTAACATCTGCCTAACTGATGTGTTGCAAAACACATCTGTTTTTCCATTTGTTTTTATTTCGTTTCTTTACCAGTTTATTCAGTTTTAGAGTCGATTAATGCTGGTTCTTCACAATTCTGTAATTTCATGCTTACAGGTAATAAACATGTCATTTTGGTGCAAAAGATCAAGAAAACGAGCTCCCGGTTAGTCGAGAACAAATCCAAGACACAAGAAGATGAATTCTGGAGAAATACCCTTGTCGCGTATCGCGACACACACTTGAAACCCTGTCGCGTAGCGCGACAGGTGGAAATTACAATTTTACCCTTGTTTAATGATTGCGGGTTTGACCCGACTATTTTGTCGGGTAGTGGGTTGCGTCGCGTAGCGCGAAGGGTTATCAGGTACCTGTCGCGTAGCGCGACAGGGTTAAAATCTCAGAATTTCGAGTTTAAGGATTTTGAAACGGCTGGAAGGAGAGGATTCGATTCTGGAAGATTAGAGACGAGCAGAGAGGCGACTAGAGACTAGAGGACAAGAACGGAGTCGATCGGAATCATCGGGAAGCCCTAAACGAGTGATCCGAAGGGTGTAACATGATCGGTTTACTTTGTTTCTCTTGTTTCTCATGTTTTCTTACATTAAACAGATTGTGGTTTGTTTTCATATGATGTTTAGTGGCTGAACTCTTAGAACTATCTAGGTTAGATGATTATGCATGATTGACTTGGTTTATTTTGGTGTTGGAACATTATGATGTGATGGATTTATGATTTAAAGATTTGGTTTTGAATATTGGATGTATATGTGTGTCTTTGATTGTTGAATTATTGATATTATGTTCCTCATGTGTCTTGGCGATTGTCTGTCGTAAAATAGGTGCATGCTAGAATCAATTACTGTGTGTTTTTGATTAGTGGATGAGTTGCTTTGGCCGAGTGATTCATAGGAGTGTTTTATTATGATTTAGACGATTAAGATGTGCAACTTGCTTCAATAGCCGTGAGGTGAGAAGTTGTCGATGAGTCTTGGATGTCGGATGACTAGTTTAGAGACTTTGTGAGAAGATCTTTCTAGTATGTCTGTCATTTCTTGTTTATCGAGTCCAATAGGAAAACCCCAGTTATCCCTAGCATTTAAGTGAACTGTGACTTTCACGCTGTGAGGTAGATTGTTCAACAGTTACTTCTTATGTGTTTTGAGATTATCGTACTGTGAGGTAGATAATCTAGCGGATATTTCATAAATATTTGGATGACCTGTGAGGGAAATCCATATATCCGGTGGTTTAACGGCTTGTAGGAACCTTAGTTGACTATCCTTGAGAAGGGTCGAGGGTGCTCTAGTTTTCCTTTGAGTTTAGTATTATAAGATCCCGGTATCACATTAGTTCCATCCCTGATAGAACCTTGTCAAGCATGTATATGATTCAAGCCTAGGTAGTGCTTCTTTTCTTCTCTGATCTAGTCTTTGGTTGCTGGTTTTTTTTATTCTAAGTGCTTATTAAGTATTTCAGTTGTTAGTAAAAACCCCCCTCCTTATTATTATTTTATTTAGTACAAATTTTGTATAGATAAGTCATAGAGTCTAGTTAGTACAGTCTGTAGAAGTCTGTGGGTTCGATATCCGGACTTGCTTTGCTCTGCTACATACGATAGGTACACTTGCCTGTCGGTAGCTTAGGTTTTAGAGAGTCTAGATTTATTATTTTGTGTCTATTTTAGAGTCGGTTTTTAGTTAGTTTATTAGCTAAGCTCCGTCGACATCACTAACCCGACTAACTTAGTATAGGCGACATTAACACTAACACGTGATAATTCACCTCGATACACAGGACCTCATGGGAGTGCAACCAAGGGATGTTCGTTCAAGGCTTTCCTAAGCTGTCATCCACACAAATTCCAAGGAACCGAAGGAGCAGTGGGACTGCTCCGATGGATAGAAAAACTGGAATCAGTTTTCTCAATGTCTGAATGCTCGGAGGAGAACCGAGTGAAGTATGCCACCAGGACTCTAGAGAGACCAACCCTCACCTGGTGGAACACACACGTCCAGACCCTTGGACTTGAAACCCCGAACTCCATTCCATGGGAGAACTTCACTAGGATGCTTCATGAGGAATACTATCCACGGGACGAAATCCGGAAGCTTGAGGAAGAGTTTTGGGTGCACAAGATGATGGGATCCGAAATCGAGAAATACTGTACTCAGTTTCACGAACTGTGCAAGCTGTGCCCGACAATGGTAACGCCGGAGTACAAGAAGATTGAGCAATTCATTAGTGGATTGCCGGAACAGATACAAAGCATGGTGACTGCTTCCGATCACACCACCCTCCAACCACTGATTCGCTTGGCACATAAGTTGACTGACCAGGTGGTAGCCCAAGGGAAACTGCCTAAGAGGGGTGAACATCTGAAACCCTAGGAACCCAAGCGGAAGTGGGAACCCAGCAACAATCGTACCTTCTCCCCGCAGCAACCAACTCAACACCGGCCGACACCTGCCAAAGTCTTCACTGCCACCTAGCCAAACAATCCGGATAAAGGGGGATATCGGGGCAAAAACCCCAAATGTAACAACTGCTCATATCACCATCACGGCCCATGCCGAAGAGTCCGGTGCACTAACTATGGAAAGAATGGGCACCTAGTCAAGGAATGCCGATCCAACCCCAACCCCAACAACAACAACCAAAACACTCTCAAAGGGTGTTATGAATGCGGTAAACCGGGACACATACGGAGGGATTGTCCGCAACTGAAAAAGGGTGGAAGAGGTGCAGTGAAGGGACGAGCCTTTGTGATTGGCTCGAGAGAAGCTAAAGATGATCCCAACGTCGTCACCGGTACGTTTCTTTTAAATAATGTGTATGCTACTATATTATTCGATACCGGTGCCGATAGGAGTTTTATCTCTAGCGACTTTAGTAAATTGCTTAATATGACCCCAACACCACTAGACCATAAGTACACCGTAGAGTTAGCGGACGGTAAGCTTATCGAGACACAGCACGTCATCAAAGGGTGTGTCTTGATGCTAGCAGACCACCAACTGGCGATTGATCTGATGCCGGTAACTCTCGGGAGCTTTGATGTGGTGATTGGAATGGACTGGTTATCCACTAATCATGCCGAGATCGTGTGCAACAAGAAGATTGTACGACTTACGTTGCCAAGTGGAGAGCAGATCTCAATCCAAGGAGAACAGCACGGAGTACCGTTAAACATCATGTCCTGTATGAAGGCAAGCAAATACCTGAAGAAAGGATACACTGCTATCCTGGCTCTTATCACCGAACAACCAAAGAAGGAACGAAAGATCGAGGACATCACTGTCGTTCGCGATTATCCAGAAGTCTTTCCTGACGATCTACTGGGACTACCACCCACGCGGCAAGTGGAGTTCCAGATAGATCTAACACCAGGAGCAGCACCGAAAGCCAAGGCGCCCTACCGATTGGCTCCTACTGAAATACAGGAACTATCTAATCAACTACAAGAGTTATTAGATAAAGAATTTATAAGGCCGAGCTTCTCACCTTGGGGAGCACCGGTCCTGTTTGTGAAGAAAAAGGACGGATCATTCCGTATGTGCATCGACTACCGGGAACTGAATAAAGTAACGATCAAGAATCGATACCCTTTACCTCGAATAGATGATCTGTTTGACCAACTGCAAGGGTCAAGCTACTATTCGAAGATCGATTTGAGATCTGGTTACCATCAACTTAGAATACAAGAGGAAGACATACCGAAGACAGCCTTCAGAACACGATACGGGCATTACGAATTTCTGGTCATGCCTTTCAGACTGACCAACGCACCGGCAGTATTCATGGACCTTATGAATCGGGTGTGTAAGCCATATCTTGACAAATTTGTAATTGTGTTCATAGATGACATACTGATTTACTCCAAAACTGAAGAAGAACATGCGGGTCACTTGAGACGTGTCTTGGAACTACTGAAAAAGGAAAAACTATACGCAAAGTTTTCCAAATGTGATTTTTGGATTCGCGAAGTTCAGTTTCTTGGACATGTAGTAAATGAGAAAGGGATACACGTAGACCTAGCAAAATTGAAGCCACTAAGAACTGGGCAGCACCTAAGACTCCGACTGAGGTGGGACAGTTCCTAGGATTGGCCGGGTACTACAGGCGGTTTATCGAGGGATTCTCGAAGATCGCACAATCATCGACGTCCCTTACGCACAAAGACAAAAAGTTCGAATGCGGAGAAAAACAAGAAGCTGCTTTCGAGTTATTGAAGCAGAAATTGTGCAGTGCACCAATCCTATCACTACCGGACGGATGCGAAGATTTTGTGGTTTATTGTGACGCATCGAAACAAGGACTTGGTTGTGTGTTAATGCAACACGAGAAAGTCATAGCTTATGCGTCACGACAACTCAAAGTGCACGAAAAGAACTACACAACCCATGACTTGGAACTAGGAGCCGTGGTGTTCGCACTGAAGATCTGGCGACACTATCTGTACGGAACCAAGTGCACCATTTTCACCGATCATAAAAGCCTACAGCACATCTTCGACCAAAAGGAGCTAAACATGAGGCAACGCAGGTGGGTCGAGCTGATAGGCGATTATGATTGTGCAATCAAGTATCATCCCGGAAAGGCCAACGTAGTGGCTGACGCGTTAAGCAGGAAAGAAACAACCAAATGCGTACGTGCACTACAGCTCACCATTCATTCCGAGCTACCTAATCAGATCTGGATCGCACAACAAAAAGCTCTGAAAACGGAAAACCTTACTCTCGAAGCTATGCGGGGTATGGATAAGCAAATGAAACAGAAAGACGACGGGGCTTACTATTTGATGGATCGAATTTGGATTCCACGCTACAGGGGATTGAGAGAAGTAGTGATGGATGAAGCTCATAAGAGCCGATACTCGGTACACCCAGGTTCTGACAAGATGTACCACGACCTAAAGGCGACCTACTGGTGGCCTAACATGAAGTCAGAAATAGCAACTTATGTGAGTAAGTGTCTGACTTGCTCAAAGGTGAAGGTCGAATATCAGAAATCGTCAGGCCTACTTCAACAACCGGAAATTCCAGTTTGGAAATGGGAACAGATTTCCATGGATTTTATCACCAAGCTGCCGAATATGGCAAACGGTTGCGATACCATCTGGGTTATCGTAGACCGACTCACGAAATCGGCACACTTTCTGCCGATTAAGGAAACTGATAAGTTGGAGAAGTTAACTCGGATTTACTTGAAGGAAATCGTTTCCAGACACGGAGTCCCAATCTCGATAATATCTGACCGAGACAGCCGTTTTACGGCGCATTTTTGGAAGTCTTTGCATAAGGCATTGGGGACAAGGTTGGATATGAGCACTGCCTATCACCCGCAGACGGACGGTCAGAGTGAAAGAACCATCCAGACCTTGGAGGACATGCTTAGAGCATGCGTGATCGACTTCGGTAACAGCTGGGAGACTCATCTACCTTTGGTGGAGTTCTCATATAATAACAGTTACCACACCAGCATTGGAGCTGCACCGTTTGAAGCACTCTACGGACGTAAGTGCAGATCACCACTCTCTTGGGCAGAAGTTGGTGAAAGCCAACTGACCGGAACCGAGCTCATGTACGAAACTACAGAAAAGATCGTGCAAATACGAAACAGAATGGCAGCAGCTCGAGATCGACAAAAGAGCTATGCCGATAAAAGGCGCAAACCCTTGGAATTCAAAGTGGGAGATCGGGTACTTCTTAAGGTCTCGCCTTGGAAGGGAGTGATCCGATTCTGGAAACTGGGAAAGTTAAACCCTCGTTACATCGGACCATTCGAGATCACTAAACGTATAGGCCCTGTGGCCTACGAGCTACAGCTACCTCAAGAATTGAGTAGCGTGCATAACGTATTTGTCACACCCCCAATTTCCCACTCGTGGTGTCAGTCCACGTGGGTGTGACGTGGCCAGAATCACAGCTCAAGGTCATATAGAACAACACTATATGCGTTTACAAATCCAAGTTTGACACATACACATAACAAAATAATTTGCAGCGGAAAAATATGTCATAGCAGCGGAATAATATGTTTGAATAGATGCAGCGGAAAAGTAAATTGTCAGATCAAAACATTGTATCAATACAAAACATGAATGAAATTGTTTTCAAATAATATGACAGGAATGCATGCGGTTCCTAATGCTCGTCTCTTAACGTGTACATTCCTGCTATCCGTAGCTTGCTAATTACCTGAGAATACAAGTTTGAAAACAAGTGTCAACACAATGGTTGGTGAGTTCACAGGTTTTGATATACATATAGTAAGAAAGTGTGTCATGCTGTTTATCAAATGTTAGTACCGAGCCCTAGGCCCAAAGTGTCAGTGCGTCACTACCGAACTAGACTTGTTTGCTCTTGCCTCCGCTATGCCTCGTATACATAGCAAGTTAGGTCAGAATTTGCACGGGTTATGACACTCAGTCAACATGGTGCCCCGTGGGGTTAGTCATTCCCTAATGGATCCATCCAAATCTACCACGTTGTTCGTACATTAACGGTAAGACTTTGTGAGGGCTTGTAACGAGTTCAACACTTAATGTTTGTCCAATAAACCAGCATACACAATAGTGTTTGTACAGTAATAGTGTTTGACTCGATGCAACTAGTATTCTCCCCCTATTTAAAAGCATTTGAAAAAGAGTAAAGAGGGGCCGTAAACTCACCTTAGTGAAATGAATGTATGTAAGCGTAAGCTCCTGAATCGTCAAGTAGCACGTCGGTCACCGGCAACCTATAGCGTATACCGTACGTGAGTTTGTGTAAGTGACCGTGCTAGTGTTCGTGTTAGTGCTCGTGTTTGTGTCCAACAACCCTTGGTTGTTCATGTTTGTCCGTGTCGGTCCACATTGACCGTGTTTGCTCGTGTTGGTCCACATTGACCGTGTTTGACTAGAGTTGACCAAAGTTGACCGTGTCAAGTCAACGACCCGTTGGTGAACCGTGTGCCGGTTTGTGAATCGTGTAGCAATCGTGTAAGTGTTTGTCGTGTGCAAAACGCGCAAATCGCGTCTATGGACAACTTACTATTTATAGTAAGTTTCCATTTATGGAAAGTTCACAAAGCATTTCGGTGTTAGAGTTCTAACATACTCAATGGTCCTACGGGGTCATGTTAACACATAGCACATTATCATACAAGTTCATATACGTTGTTTATAGCATGTTAGTGCACAAAAGTTTCCTAAAATGGAAAGTTTCCATTTTTAGCATACGTGACATCGGAAATCATCTAACTTAGCCTCTAATACGCATATTATAACATAATAAGTCATTTAGCATGCTCAAATAACACAACACGTTGACAAGTCGGTTTTTCTAAAAATAAAGTTACTATAAATAGTAACTTTGTGGTTTTTGCATAAAAATGACCATTTAACATTTCTAATCCATTGTTTATGTCACAAATCATCCTACTATATCATCTATCAACATTTAATCATGTCAACGTAACCGATTTCATCGTCTATTAATATTTCAACTAGAAAAGTTTCTAAATATAGTAATAATGACAAGTATGGCTACAAACAACATCAAAACCACTTTCCAACAAGTCAAATCATCACATTATCATCCTAACAACAATTCCACATACATGCATGTTCATCATTTCCACTAAATCATCAACTTGCAATTAAAAAGTTACTATAAATAGAAAGATTCATAAAAAAATCATAGTTTTAATCCTTTCAACCAAATCTAACTATGAGTAATCATTCTAATACCATCAATAAGCATATCCATATACTCAAAATCATTCCTACCATCATGGATCATACATGCATGGCATTAATTCATCAATCCAAGACCAAATAACACACTTTAATGACTCACATCATCATAGATCGTCATGAAATACATTCTAATCACTCTAGATCATCATTAAACACTTTAAAATCAACAAACCCAGATCATAATCTCGTGCATGTGCACTATCGGTACTTGCATGCGTGATTCATGCATTGTATGTGTGTGTAGAAGTGAAAATAATGCATTTTAAGCTACAAGGAACATCAATCTACCTTCCAAAGCCTCAAAGACCCTGAGATGATGATGAGAGCAGTCACTCGAGCTCCTGGACAGCAGGTTCGAGCAGAAAAACGATGGTGATGGTGGTGGTGTGGCTTCCAACTCCTCTCCTCAAGCTCTTCAAGCTTCAAGGTGGCTTCAATGGCTTCCAATGGCTTTCTAAAGGTTGAAGAAGGGTGTAGCAGAGCTCCTGGATCGGTTATGGTCGAATGGTGGCGTGTGTGGTCGAGAAAAATGATGATAGTAGGTGTTATGATGATCTTGGGGGTTTAAAAAGCTGTTTGGCGACTCTGGCGCCCCAGGCGTAACGCCTGGCGTGGGCGGACATAGCCCGTCGTTACGCGCGGATTGGAACGGATGGGACGCTCAATTTCCCATCCGCGCGCATCGCCTGACGTGGGCGTCTCGGGTCAGGCGTACCGCCTGGCCTGAATTTCAAGCCCAATAAGCTTGTTTTGTTGTTCTGGCCCATTCTTGCCCGTTTCACGACTGTAAAACATCATTCGAGCGTCGTTTGGACTCTATTGGCCAATTATTAGCCATAATTGACTTGTGACAGTGTTTCGTGAAGTTTCGAGTGTTGTGCTACACAATGTGTTAGACGTTCACCAACGTTCGTGTGTTTTGACACGTGTGTGCTGTTTGTCGATAATTCCACGAATTATCTTGTCGTATACCAGTGTTCGTACTGTCGTGCCACGTGTCACACTAAATTAATCTAATTCTAGTGCCACGTGTACATAATGCATTTAAATAAACATTTAAATAAATAAGTTGCTGACCTGGAAATTACGGGGTGTCACAGTATTCCACGTATCAAACCTCAAGAAGTGTTTATCAGATGAAACACTCGCAATTCCTTTAGAGGAAATCCAGATTGATGAACAACTTCACTTCATTGAGGAACCGTGGAATTATGGACCGGGAAATCAAGAAGTTAAAACTTAGTCGTATACCAATAGTCAAAGTGCGATGGAACTCACGACGCGGACCGGAATACACCTGGGAACGAGAGGACCAGATAATACCCTCATTTGTTCTCCGACCAGATCACATGCAACACGAACTGAATTTCGGGACGAAATTCCTATTAACTGATGATGTGACACCTCGCAATTTCCAGGTCAGCATTTATTTTATTTCAATAATAATGTGTATTATTATTGCATACGTGGCACTAGAATTATGGATGTTTAGTGTGACACGTGGAAATAAACATTTAAATAATGCATTTGTTCTCCGACCAGACCATCACATAATGCATTTAAATAAACATTTAAATAAATAAGTTGCTGACCTGGAAATTACGGGGTGTCACATCCTCCCCATGTTAGAAAGAATTTCGTCCCGAAATTCAACTCGTGTTGCCAGTGTTTGTCTGTTCCGCGAACAGGTGTGGGTACTTTTGTTTCATCTGGTCTTCACGTTCCCACGTGAATTCCGGTTCTCGTCGCGAGTTCCATCGCACTTTCACAATCGGAATCTTGCTGAGTTTGAGCTTCTTGGTTTCCCGGTCCATAATCTCCACCGGTTCCTCAACGAAGTTCAATTGTTCGTCGATTTGTATTTCCTCGAGAGGAATAACAAGTGTTTCATCAGATAGGCACTTCTTGAGATTCGAGATGTGGAATACGTTGTGCACACTGCTCAGTTCAGCTGGCAGGTTTAGTTCGTAGGCTACAGGGCCTATTCGTTTTGTAATCTCGAAAGGTCCGATGTAACGAGGGTTCAACTTTCCTCGTTTGCCAAACCGAATGACACCTTTCCAGGGCGAGACCTTGAGTAACACTCTGTCCCCCACCTGGAACTCCAACGGTTTGCGTCGCTTGTCGGCATAGCTTTTCTGTCTGTCACGAGCGGCTGCCATTCGCTTGCGTATTTGTACGATCTTCTCAGTCGTTTCGTGCACAAGTTCTGGGCCAGTCAGTTGACTGTCTCCAACTTCCGCCCAGCAAATGGGTGATCGACACTTACGTCCGTAAAGTGCCTCGAATGGTGCAGCTTGAATGCTAGTGTGGTAGCTATTGTTATATGAGAACTCAACTAACGGTAGATGAGATTCCCAGCTACTACCAAAGTCAATGACACATGCCCGGAGCATGTCCTCCAGTGTCTGTATCGTTCGCTCACTTTGCCCGTCCGTCTGCGGGTGATAAGCGGTACTCATGTCCAGTCTCGTGCCCAAAGCCTTATGCAAGGACTTCCAGAAATGCGACGTGAATCGACTGTCGCGATCCGATATGATTGAGATTGGCACTCCATGTCGAGTGACCACTTCCTTTAAATAAATCCGAGTGAGTTTGTCTAGCTTGTCAGTCTCCTTGATGGGTAGAAAATGTGCAGACTTTGTCAGTCGGTCTACGATAACCCAGATGGTATCGCAACCACTTGCCGTCTTTGGCAGTTTAGTGATGAAATCCATGGAAATCTGCTCCCATTTCCACATTGGTAATTCCGGTTGTTGAAGTAACCCTGATGGCTTCTGGTACTCAACTTTGACTTTTGAGCACGTTAGGCATTTACTCACGTATGTTGCTATCTCAGCTTTCATGTTTGGCCACCAATAGGTTGTCTTCAAATCGTGATACATCTTATCAGAGCCTGGGTGTACGGAATACCGGCTCTTGTGAGCTTCATCCATCACTACTTCTCTCAATCCTCCGTAGCGTGGAATCCAGATTCGATCCATTAAATAGTAAGCTCCGTCGTCTTTTGCCTTTATTTGCTTATCCATGCCACGCATGGCTTCAAGAGTAAGGTTTTCAGCTTTTAGAGCTTCTTGTTGTGCGTTTCGTATCTGATTTGGCAATTCAGAATGAATCGTGAGTTGTAGTGCACGCACGCGCTTTGTTGTTTCTTTTCGACTCAACGCGTCGGCCACTACGTTGGCTTTGCCTGGATGATACTTGATGGCGCAATCATAATCACCTATGAGTTCAACCCACCTTCGTTGTCTCATGTTCAACTCTTTCTGGTCGAAGATGTGTTGTAGGCTCTTATGATCGGTAAAGATTGTACATTTCGTGCCGTATAAGTAGTGTCGCCAGATCTTCAAGGCAAACACCACGGCTCCCAACTCAAGGTCATGAGTCGTGTAGTTCTTCTCATGCACCTTCAGTTGGCGTGAAGCGTATGCTATCACTTTCTCGCGTTGCATCAGCACACAACCGAGTCCCTGTTTCGAGGCGTCGCAATACACCACGAAGTCATCACATCCTTCCGGTAGGGATAGGATGGGTGCAGTGCATAGTTTCTGTTTCAACAGGTTGAAAGCAGCTTCTTGTTTGTCTCCCCAATCGAACTTTTTGTCTTTATGTGTCAGGGATGTCAGTGATTGAGCAATCTTTGAGAATCCCTCAATGAATCTTCTGTAGTACCCGGCCAGACCTAGGAATTGTCGCACCTCAGTCGGAGTCTTGGGTGCTTCCCAGTTCTTAATTGCTTCAATCTTGGCTGGGTCTACGTGTATTCCCTGCTCATTAACCACGTGTCCAAGGAATTGGACTTCGCGTATCCAAAAGTCGCACTTTGAAAATTTTGCGTACAGTTGTTCTTTCTTTAATAATTCCAACACTAGCTTCAGATGTTCAGCATGTTCTTCTCGATTCTTCGAGTAAATCAGAATGTCGTCAATGAACACTATTACGAATTTGTCAAGGTAAGGTTTGCACACTCTATTCATGAGATCCATGAATACAGCTGGTGCGTTGGTTAGTCCGAAGGGCATAACCAAGAATTCGTAGTGTCCGTATCGGGTTCGAAAGGCAGTCTTAGGAATATCGTTTTCTTGTATCCTCAATTGATGGTAACCCGATCTTAAATCGATCTTCGAATAGTAGCTTGACCCTTGCAATTGGTCAAATAGATCGTCTATTCGCGGCAAGGGATATCGATTCTTGATCGTCACTTTGTTCAGCTCTCTGTAGTCGATACACATACGGAATGATCCGTCTTTCTTCTTTACGAACAAGACCGGTGCTCCCCAAGGTGAGAAGCTCGGTCTGATGAATCCCTTGTCTAACAGCTCTTGTAACTGGTTAGACAGTTCCTGCATCTCAGTCGGTGCTAGTCGGTATGGAGCTTTGGCAATCGGTGCTGCTCCAGGTGTAAGGTCTATCTGAAACTCGACTTGTCGTTTCGGAGGTAGTCCAGGTAGGTCCTCGGGAAATACTTCGGGAAAATCGCGGACTACGGCGATGTCCTCAATCTTCCTTTCTTTCTTCGGTTGTTCCGTGATGAGGGCTAGTATGGTAGTGTATCCCTTTTGCAGATACTTGTTTGCCTTCATGCATGATATGATGTTCAGAGGTACTCCCCGTCTTTCCCCCTGAATCGAGATCTGTTCTCCGTTCTGCAACGTCACCCGTACGATCTTCTCGTTGCATACGATTTCAGCTTGGTTAGCGGATAGCCAATCCATTCCAACGACCACATCAAAGCTTCCAAGAGTCACCGGCATCAAATCGATTTCGAGTTCGTGATTCGCCAAAACCATGACGCATCCTCGAAAGATGTGTTGTGTTTCAATTAGCTTGCCGTCGGCTAACTCTACGGTGTACTTGTAGTCTAGTGGTGTTGGGGTAATATCTAGTAATTTGCTAAACTCACTAGATATAAAGCTCCTATCGGCACCGGTATCAAATAATATGCTAGCATAGACATTATTTAAAAGAAACGTACCGGTTACGATGTTCGGGTCATCCTTGGCTTCTCCCGAGCCAATCACAAAAGCTCGTCCCTTGACCGCTCCTCCTCCGGCCTTCTTCAATTGAGGGCAATCCCTCCTCATGTGGCCCGGCTTGCCACATTCATAACACCCCTTGAGAGTGTTTTGGTTGTTATTGTTGTTCTGGTTGTGGTTGGGGTTGTTGTTGTTGCTTGGATACTTTGATCTGCAGTCCTTGGCCATGTGGCCATGTCTTCCGCACTTCAGACAACGGTATCGTTCACATTGCCCAAAGTGGTGGTATGAACATCGGTTGCACAGTGGGTACTTCCCTTGATATACACCCTTCCCCTTGTCATCGGGTTGGGTGGCAGTAAATGCTCTAGCAGGTGCAGATCGTTGTTGTTGCTGAGGTTGGTGAGACTGGTGCTGACTAGGTTCCCACTTCCTTTTCTGGCCTTCTTGAGGCTTTAGGTGTTCGCCTCGTTTGGGTAGCTTGCCCTGAGCTACAGCTTGATCAGTCAGTTTATGAGCCAGTCTGATCAGTGGTTGGATGGTGGTGAGGTCAGACGCAGTCACCATGCTTTGAATCTGTTCGGGCAGCCCACTGATGAACTGCTCGACCTTCTTGTATTCCGGCGTCACCATAGCCGGACATAGCTTACACAGCTCATGGAATCGAGTGCAGTATTGCTCGATCTCAGAGCCGACCATCTTCAGTACCCAGAATTCGGCTTCCAGTTTTCTGATCTCATCACGAGGACAGTATTCCTCTTGCAGTAGTCGGGTGAAATCAGCCCATGGCATGGAGTTGGCACCGTCCAACCCCAGGGTTTGTACATGGGTATTCCACCATGTGAGGGCTGGTCCTTCCAGTGTTCCAGTTGCGAACTTCACCCGGTTCTCTTCAGCACATTCGCACATGGCGAATACAGATTCGACTTTCTCCACCCAGCGGAGCATCCCCACAGCTCCCTCAGTCCCCTTGAATTTGTGTGGGTGGCAGTTCAGGAAGGATTTAAAAGAACATCCTTTGTTGTTGTTGCCTTGTGATCCTGTCAGTCAGAAACCAATGTCGTGTGTCAGAGCGTGTCAGCTATACTATGTTAGTCATGTTAGGCGAGTGTTAGTACCGTTGTTCGAGCCACTGGTTTCACTAGCAAGGCGATTTGCCTCGTGCTCTGCCAGTATCTTGTTAACTCGTCTGTCAACCATCATCTTAATGACGGCTGCGTCCAGTGTTCGTCTAGGAGGGCGTGCATGTGGTCCTCTTCCCGCCATAGATATTTTCTATACGGAAGGGACAGAATGTTAGTAAGTCAGAATGTTAGTCAGATGTTGTGTCGGAAGTCAGATCATATGTCATGTCAGAAGTTGTGTTAGCAACAGTCATAATGATACAATAGATAATAACAAAACATAATTCTCATTAATACCAGAATTGTAGTACAATAATTTCAAAAGGGAATAACATCACAAGTTCTTCGAGCACATCCCGCTCGTCTAGGCCAAAATAAAAAAATAAATACAAGATAAAGTAGTCCACTAATCCGAGTCCATGGAGACATGTGAAATGTCACTAGCAGCGTCTCCGTCATCATCCTCCTCCTCCGGATCCTCATTAGGATCCTCATCAAAGTCCTCTTCTTCGAGGTCCTCGGCCTCGAATTCAGGACCATCCTCCTGTGGTGGTTCCTCAATAAACTGTGCAGCCCATGCGTTAAGCATGGCATCACTGGCCTGCACCATCGCCTGAGTCTCGGTTATGTCCGTCCGATTCTCAGTGATGCGTACATCATGCTCCTGCATGACGTCAACGATCTGTCCGTGCTGGGTCATCAGTTGAGACACTTGGAGACGTAGAGTCTCCACCTGTGCCTCCAATCTGTCGTTGCGTTCCTCCAGTCTCTCGTTCTGCCTCTCCAATCGATCGTTCTTCTCGCGAAGAACTCGGACCTCGCTCGACAGCTCTCCAGTCCTCCAAATCTCTCGTCGGGTGCAAGCAACGTGGGCCGCGAAGGCCTGCTCCAGTGGTACCCCAAGTGGTGGCAGTCGGTGTCCTGGGGTGGTATCACCAGGGAAACGGTATGGAGGTACTCTCTCCCCGATGATCCATCCCTGGATTATGGTGGGAAGCCATCCCCAATGTCGGGCCCGTGCCGCGTCTCTGGCCCGCCTACCCATCTCGGCGTCAACCTGGGCTACGATATCGTCGATCCGTCGACGACTCTCTGCCGCCAAATCATCTGTGTCCGTGGGTCTAGCTGCGCTCCTGTTAGCGTTGCTGTTGTTGTCGGCCATCCTGTAAGTTTCACGTTAGTAAGCAACAGTTCAACAAGTAACAATGTCATCAATGTGCAAGTTCTACGTGTAGTGTCTAGAGTTGAGCAATGGCTATAGTCTAAGTTTACTACATGCAAACCTAGTTCCCTATAACCAAGGCTCTGATACCAGTCTGTCACACCCCCAATTTCCCACTCGTGGTGTCAGTCCACGTGGGTGTGACGTGGCCAGAATCACAGCTCAAGGTCATATAGAACAACACTATATGCGTTTACAAATCCAAGTTTGACACATACACATAACAAAATAATTTGCAGCGGAAAAATATGTCATAGCAGCGGAATAATATGTTTGAATACATGCAGCGGAAAAGTAAATTGTCAGATCAAAACATTGTATCAATACAAAACATGAATGAAATTGTTTTCAAATAATATGACAGGAATGCATGCGGTTCCTAATGCTCGTCTCTTAACGTGTACATTCCTGCTATCCGTAGCTTGCTAATTACCTGAGAATACAAGTTTGAAAACAAGTGTCAACACAATGGTTGGTGAGTTCACATGTTTTGATATACATATAGTAAGAAAGTGTGTCATGCTGTTTATCAAATGTTAGTACCGAGCCCTAGGCCCAAAGTGTCAGTGCGTCACTACCGAACTAGACTTGTTTGCTCTTGCCTCCGCTATGCCTCGTATACATAGCAAGTTAGGTCAGAATTTGCACGGGTTATGACACTCAGTCAACATGGTGCCCCGTGGGGTTAGTCATTCCCTAATGGATCCATCCAAATCTACCACGTTGTTCGTACATTAACGGTAAGACTTTGTGAGGGCTTGTAACGAGTTCAACACTTAATGTTTGTCCAATAAACCAGCATACACAATAGTGTTTGTACAGTAATAGTGTTTGACTCGATGCAACTAGTATTCTCCCCCTATTTAAAAGCATTTGAAAAAGAGTAAAGAGGGGCCGTAAACTCACCTTAGTGAAATGAATGTATGTAAGCGTAAGCTCCTGAATCGTCAAGTAGCACGTCGGTCACCGGCAACCTATAGCGTATACCGTACGTGAGTTTGTGTAAGTGACCGTGCTAGTGTTCGTGTTAGTGCTCGTGTTTGTGTCCAACAACCCTTGGTTGTTCATGTTTGTCCGTGTCGGTCCACATTGACCGTGTTTGCTCGTGTTGGTCCACATTGACCGTGTTTGACTAGAGTTGACCAAAGTTGACCGTGTCAAGTCAACGACCCGTTGGTGAACCGTGTGCCGGTTTGTGAATCGTGTAGCAATCGTGTAAGTGTTTGTCGTGTGCAAAACGCGCAAATCGCGTCTATGGACAACTTACTATTTATAGTAAGTTTCCATTTATGGAAAGTTCACAAAGCATTTCGGTGTTAGAGTTCTAACATACTCAATGGTCCTACGGGGTCATGTTAACACATAGCACATTATCATACAAGTTCATATACGTTGTTTATAGCATGTTAGTGCACAAAAGTTTCCTAAAATGGAAAGTTTCCATTTTTAGCATACGTGACATCGGAAATCATCTAACTTAGCCTCTAATACGCATATTATAACATAATAAGTCATTTAGCATGCTCAAATAACACAACACGTTGACAAGTCGGTTTTTCTAAAAATAAAGTTACTATAAATAGTAACTTTGTGGTTTTTGCATAAAAATGACCATTTAACATTTCTAATCCATTGTTTATGTCACAAATCATCCTACTATATCATCTATCAACATTTAATCATGTCAACGTAACCGATTTCATCGTCTATTAATATTTCAACTAGAAAAGTTTCTAAATATAGTAATAATGACAAGTATGGCTACAAACAACATCAAAACCACTTTCCAACAAGTCAAATCATCACATTATCATCCTAACAACAATTCCACATACATGCATGTTCATCATTTCCACTAAATCATCAACTTGCAATTAAAAAGTTACTATAAATAGAAAGATTCATAAAAAAATCATAGTTTTAATCCTTTCAACCAAATCTAACTATGAGTAATCATTCTAATACCATCAATAAGCATATCCATATACTCAAAATCATTCCTACCATCATGGATCATACATGCATGGCATTAATTCATCAATCCAAGACCAAATAACACACTTTAATGACTCACATCATCATAGATCGTCATGAAATACATTCTAATCACTCTAGATCATCATTAAACACTTTAAAATCAACAAACCCAGATCATAATCTCGTGCATGTGCACTATCGGTACTTGCATGCGTGATTCATGCATTGTATGTGTGTGTAGAAGTGAAAATAATGCATTTTAAGCTACAAGGAACATCAATCTACCTTCCAAAGCCTCAAAGACCCTGAGATGATGATGAGAGCAGTCACTCGAGCTCCTGGACAGCAGGTTCGAGCAGAAAAACGATGGTGATGGTGGTGGTGTGGCTTCCAACTCCTCTCCTCAAGCTCTTCAAGCTTCAAGGTGGCTTCAATGGCTTCCAATGGCTTTCTAAAGGTTGAAGAAGGGTGTAGCAGAGCTCCTGGATCGGTTATGGTCGAATGGTGGCGTGTGTGGTCGAGAAAAATGATGATAGTAGGTGTTATGATGATCTTGGGGGTTTAAAAAGCTGTTTGGCGACTCTGGCGCCCCAGGCGTAACGCCTGGCGTGGGCGGACATAGCCCGTCGTTACGCGCGGATTGGAACGGATGGGACGCTCAATTTCCCATCCGCGCGCATCGCCTGACGTGGGCGTCTCGGGTCAGGCGTACCGCCTGGCCTGAATTTCAAGCCCAATAAGCTTGTTTTGTTGTTCTGGCCCATTCTTGCCCGTTTCACGACTGTAAAACATCATTCGAGCGTCGTTTGGACTCTATTGGCCAATTATTAGCCATAATTGACTTGTGACAGTGTTTCGTGAAGTTTCGAGTGTTGTGCTACACAATGTGTTAGACGTTCACCAACGTTCGTGTGTTTTGACACGTGTGTGCTGTTTGTCGATAATTCCACGAATTATCTTGTCGTATACCAGTGTTCGTACTGTCGTGCCACGTGTCACACTAAATTAATCTAATTCTAGTGCCACGTGTACATAATGCATTTAAATAAACATTTAAATAAATAAGTTGCTGACCTGGAAATTACGGGGTGTCACAGTATTCCACGTATCAAACCTCAAGAAGTGTTTATCAGATGAAACACTCGCAATTCCTTTAGAGGAAATCCAGATTGATGAACAACTTCACTTCATTGAGGAACCGGTGGAAATTATGGACCGGGAAATCAAGAAGTTAAAACTTAGTCGTATACCAATAGTCAAAGTGCGATGGAACTCACGACGCGGACCGGAATACACCTGGGAACGAGAGGACCAGATGAAAAAGAAATACCCTCATTTGTTCTCCGACCAGACCATCACATGCAACACGAACTGAATTTCGGGACGAAATTCCTATTAACTGGGGGATGATGTGACACCTCGCAATTTCCAGGTCAGCATTTATTTTATTTCAATAATAATGTGTATTATTATTGCATACGTGGCACTAGAATTATGGATGTTTAGTGTGACACGTGGCACAACAGTTCAAACGCACCGATAATTCGAGAAATTATCGCACAACACTCGCACGTGTCTTGAATGACGAACGTTGGTGAACGGATCAAACCACAGTACACTATCACTTTACTTAGGTCTTAGAAGACCTAGAATTAGTGGTGCACAAAAAAACCGGTTACCCGAACCGAACCGGTTTGGAAACCGGTTAGAAACCGGTTTGGGAACCGGTTATTGGTACCGGTTTGGTCGAGATCGAAAAACCGGCGGTTCGAGACCGGTTAGTAGTTTTTTGGGGCAAACCGGGTAGGAACCGGTTAAAGTAAAACCGGTTTTTGTGACCGGTTATAAACCGGTTAACCGGTTTGTAGTTTAAAAAATTAGCCGTTGGAGCCAAAATATAGCCGTTGAGACCGGTTAACCGGGTATTAACCGGTTAACCGGTTAACCGATCGAGTGAAAAAAAAGAGCCGTTATATAGCCGTTTCTAGCCGTTTTAAACATTTTTTTGGACCTTTTTGCCCCTAAACGTTAGTATAAATAGATGAGGATTGTTTTGGTTTGATCACACAACATCTTACAACATCTCTTCTTCTTAAACGCTCAAAAACGATCAAAAACGCTCAAAAAAGGATCACCTACTTCTTCTCGATTCAATCTCTTCTTCTTTTACGTTCGTAATTCATAATTCAATCTTTATTTCATCCATGGCAAGCTCACGAAGTGCTCATAGTTCCGTTGGTGTTGGTGCATCCACTTCAACCGAACCAACCGTTGTTAGAATAAAAACTACAACGAGAAACAAAGAGCTATTTCAACATTTCGACTTATGCGAAATGTCGAACGGTGTCGATAAGGCACGGTGCAAAGGTTGCGGTACTTTTCTTAAACCGGAATCTAATTCCACTCTAAGAAGCCATTTGACGAAGCATTGTGTTGTTGTCAAAAATAATCCCGCAAGCGATCAAGCACAAATGTCTCAAGAGTGCGGGGTTTGGAATTTCGATCCCGACATGGTTCGTGAAATGATGGGGAACTTGGTGATTCAAGAAAGTTTGCCATTCAATCATTTTGACAACCCACGCTTGACGAGAATGATTCAAAAGGCGCTACAACCACGTTATCATCAAGTAAGTCGAACTACTATTAGACGTGATTGTTTGAAACGTTGGCGTCAAGCCAAACAAGAATTAATTTTAGGTTTTCAAAACTTAAATACCGGTGTTAACCTAACAACGGACGTTTGGTCGGCGCCTCACGGTTTGCCCGAATCGTACCTTTGCGTTACCGCGCATTGGATTGATCCCGATTCTTGGCAAATGATGAAACGTACGATTGCGTTCGAAATGTTTCCGTATCCTCACACGGGGGATAATTTGTTTTACATGTTAGATGGAATAATACAAACATTCCATTTACAAGATAAAATACTTTCTATAAGTTTTGATAACGCTTCAAATAATACGAATGCTGTTCAAAAATTAAAACTTAAATATAAACCGATATGTAACGGTGCTTTTTTTCATACAAGATGCGTTGCTCACATTATTAACTTGGTTGTGAGTGATGCTCTTGCGGTTGAGGGAATGAATACGTTAAAAGAAAAATTTAAACAAATGTTAAAGGATGTTTTTATGAAAAGCCATAGAAGATATTTGGAATATCAAAAATTATGTGAGGATACGAACTCCATCTTTTTAGGTTCGTCTTGGGACGTACCAACAAGATGGAATTCGACTTGGCGTATGTTTAACAGCGCCTTACGACAAAGGGAAACCTTGGAAGTATTTCATAACAATTTAGTGGAAGAACGTAAAGCAAAAAGATTTAATCGCCGATGTTGGGACGCCATAGGAGAATTTACTAGTTTATTTGGAGTTTTTAAAAATTCAACAACAATTTTATCGGGAGTTTATTATCCCACGTCTTGTTTGGTTCTTCAACAATTATTTATAATGACAAGAAAAATTAACGAATTTCCATCGACGGGTGAAAATAATGAAATATATACGGGAATGTTACTTCCAATGAAATTAAAACTAAAGAAATACTTTCAAGAAATGCCGCCCGTATTTACTTGTGCGACGGCATTAAACCCATGTTTCAATGGTGCCGGCGTTGAAACATTAGTTGATGAAATAGTCAGTGCTTTGGGTTTGGATTTGGAAGACCCAAACTTTGCAACAAACACTAAAAATAACTTTAACATATATTTTCAAAATATGTTTGATCATTATTTACAAAAATATGGTGAAACATCTAACATACAACAAACAATGTATGCAGCTTCTAGTTCGAGTAGAAGCCAAGATGTTAACTTTGATTTATTTAACACATTAAGACAAAATGTAACTAAACGAGCCCGAGGTACTAGCGCAAGTAGCGAACTAGGAAGGTACCTAGGAACAGATTGGATTTCCGGTCTTACGCAGGAAGAATTTGAAAACTTTGATATTTTGGCCTGGTGGAAACAAAAGGAAACCTACTTTCCGATTCTATCTGCCATGGCCCGTGATTTACTAAGCGTCCAAGCTTCTACGGTAGCTTCGGAGTCTGCTTTTCTCTTAGTGGCAGGGTTTTATCGATACGAAGGACGAGGCTTACTCCTGCATCATTGGAGATGTGCATTTGCTTGAAAGACCATTTGGACGCAATGGAACGTGTACAAGACCACACACAACTTGAAGGCGAGCTTGAGATAGAAGTGACAATACACGATGTTGAAGTTGAGGAAGGAATGACGTTCCCACTTTCCGACGAAGAACAGGCAATGGATGAATGGATGCGAAACAATAGTCCGGAACTACAATCCGAAGCACCAAGCGAAGACTAATTTGTATTTTCGATTTTGTATTTAATTTTGTAACTTTAAATCTTGTGTAATTAATTTATTTTAATGAAATATGCTATTTGAAATCCTTACTAAGTTACTAATATTTGAAATCCTTACTAAGACTAATAAAGTTCATTTTAATATTATTTAATCAAAACCTTAAACATTAATTACTAAACCCTAATAAAACCTTAAACAAATCAAACTAATATTAATCTAATAACTAATAAACCTTAAAATAATCAACTCATAATTACTAAACCCTAATAAAACCTTAAACAAATCAAACTAATATTAATCTAATAACTAATAAAACCTTAAAATAATCAACTCATAATTACTAAAACCTAATAAAACCTTAAACTAATCAAACTAATATTAATCTAATAACTAATAAAACCTTAAAATAATCAACTAATGATTACTAAACCCTAATAAAACCTTAAACAAATCAAACTAATATTAATCTAATAACTAATAAACCTTAAAATAATCAACTCATAATTACTAAACCCTAATAAAACCTTAAACTAATCAAACTAATATTAATCTAATAACTAATAAAACCTTAAAATAATCAACTCATAATTACTAAAACCTAATAAAACCTTAAACTAATCAAACTAATATTAATCTAATAACTAATAAAACCTTAAAATAATCAACTAATGATTACTAAACCCTAATAAAACCTTAAACAAATCAAACTAATATTAATCTAATAACTAATAAACCTTAAAATAATCAACTCATAATTACTAAACCCTAATAAAACCTTAAAATAATCAACTCATAGTTTGATTAGTTTAAGGTTTATTAGGGTTTAGTAATTATTAGTTTAAGGTTTTAAGGTTTATTAGTTATTAGTTTAATATTAGTTTGATTAGTTTTAGGTTTTATTAGGGTTTAGTAATTATTAGTTTAAGGTTTTAAGGTTTATTAGTTATTAGTTTAATATTAGTTTGATTAGTTTTAGGTTTTATTAGGGTTTAGTAATTATTAGTTTAAGGTTTTAAGGTTTATTAGTTATTAGTTTAATATTAGTTTGATTAGTTTAAGGTTTTATTAGGGTTTAGTAATCATTAGTTGATTCTTTTAAGGTTTTATTAGTTATTAGTTTAATATTAGTTTGATTAGTTTAAGATTCATTAGGGTTTAGTAATTATTATTTATTACTTTATTAGTTTTAGATTTGATTTTGTTAAGTTTTTTATTATGATTTTTTTTTATTATGATTTTATTAATTTAACTTTAAGGTTGAAAACGTATAAAAAAAGAAAACGGTTCAATACGGTTATGGTTCAACACTCTAAGTCTAACGGACGGATCAAACGGATTAACGAAAAAAAAAGCATTAAAAACCGGTTTTTGAACCGGTTTGGCCGGTTAACCGGTCCGGTTTCTAACCGGTTCGGTTCCATAGGTTAGAGATTTTAGGTTAAAATAACCGGTTTTTAGGAAAAACCGGTAAACCATTTGTACCGGTTAACCGGTTCGGGTAATACAAAAACCGGTTTGGACCGGTTAACCGATTTGTGCACCTCTACCTAGAATAGGTAGAATAATGCTTACGAGTCGAGAAACGATGATCGTAATCAAGAAATTCGCGAAAATCGGTTCAAACTATGAATTTGGGCTTATTGGGCTCAGACGAGACCCATCGCGGTAAGCGATGGGCACCCAATTGGGCCTTCGCGGTACGCGAAGCCTAGGCGGGAGAATTTGAATTCTCCGAAATTCGTCGCGGCACGCGACGACCGATCATCTTCCACCATCGCGGTATGCGGCCTGTTTCGGGAACCGAATGATTATTTTAATCGTCGCGCTACGCGACGGTGCTTTTTGCCAGATGTCGCGGTACGCGACGACCCCTACACGTGAAAATCTTTATAAACCCAAGACTTAATCATTTTTACCACTCTTACACTCAACATCTCGACTGAAACCCTCTCCCTCGACCATTTTCACTCTGTTACATCCATATTCAGCAACAAGAAGCAAGATTGAGCTCTTTGGAGGCCATTGTTGAAGGATTGAAGCTTTGAGGAAGCTCCAAGAACATCCTACCCTCTTACTCCTTGCATTTGAGTCGGTCTCAGCCCCCTAGAGTTGTTCCAAAAGCTGCTCAAGTCTCATTTCGTGGATTTGAAGCTTTGTGAGGTAGTTTCCATGCCTAATCTAGTCTAAAATCACTAGAAATCACACATGCAAGGGGAAATACCCACATGCATCACCATCACCCACTTAATCACGAAATTTTGATGTTTTAAATCTATTATTTGATGTTGATGCTACTGATTAGATGATTTGATGATGATCTATGATGATTGTAATCACCTATGATGATAAATTGTTGATTTTATTGTGTAATGAGTACTTTCAACCACATGCATGTATGATCTAAGTGGCTCTACACAATTTTGGATATTGAAATGTTGTTATAAGTGTTATTGATGATGTTTTACATAGTTTAGAACGATTGATTATGTCAAGATATGACCAGTTGGGGATTATTGCTAAATATAGTAACTTTAATGTTACAAAGTATGTATTTTGATGAAATGACCACATTTGTATGTTTAGATCTATGAGTTATGTTTGAAAATGATGTTTAGAAGTTAAAATGATGGTTATTGATGTATTGGGATGGTTAGAGGTATCAAATGTATGGTTTTTATGAATATTACTATAAATAGTAACTTTTTATCATGAGTTGGCTAATAGATGATGAGTTTGATAATGTTAAGTGTCCAGCATGCTTGTTTGATGTCAAGATGATGATATTGAAGGATTGATGTTGTTGAAAGAATTCATATTGTGGAGAAGAAAGAGAAAGAAAAGAGAATTGAAGATGTTCCAGTGATACGAGATTTTCCGGAAGTATTTCCAGATGATTTGCCGGGTCTTCCACCAGAACGTCAAGTTGAGTTCCGAATCGACTTAGTACCTGGTGCGAACCCAGTCGCCAAAGCTCCCTACAGACTTGCGCCTTCGGAGTTGCAAGAATTGGCGAGCCAGCTGCAAGAACTTACCGATAAAGGATTCATTCGCCCGAGCCATTCGCCATGGGGTGCACCGGTCCTGTTTGTCAAGAAGAAGGACGGGTCATTCCGAATGTGCATCGACTACCGCGAGTTGAACAAACTCACAATCAAGAATCGATATCCACTGCCGCGTATCGATGATCTCTTCGATCAGCTGCAAGGCTCGGCATGGTTTTCAAAGATCGATCTTAGGTCTGGGTATCATCAGCTTCGTGTACATGATGATGATATTCCCAAGACTGCTTTCAGAACCAGATATGGCCACTATGAGTTTTTGGTAATGCCTTTCGGTCTTACCAATGCACCTGCGGTTTTCATGGACCTCATGAACCGTGTTTGCAGGCCATACTTGGATAAATTCGTGATTGTATTTATTGATGATATTTTGATTTACTCAAAGACCAAGGAAGAACACGAGAAACACCTTAAGTTGGTTTTGGAGATCCTAAGAGAGGAGCGACTGTATGCCAAATTCTCCAAATGTGAATTTTGGCTTAAGGAAGTTCAATTTCTGGGACACATAGTCAACGAATACGGTGTTCACGTAGATCCTGCGAAGATTGATGCTGTGAAGAATTGGAGTACACCGAAGACACCCACGGAGATTCGATCATTTCTCGGACTTGCCGGTTACTATCGGCGGTTCATCTCGAATTTCTCTAGGATTGCTGTCCCTCTCACTGCTTTGACTCAGAAGTATAGGCCATATGAGTGGGGATCAAAGCAAGAAGAGGCATTTCAGACTCTGAAGCAGAAACTTTGTGATGCTCCTGTCTTGACATTGCCTGATGGAAATGATGATTTTGTGGTTTATTGTGATGCATCCAACCTAGGTCTCGGTTGTGTTCTTATGCAACGGGGAAAGGTTGTGGCTTATGCATCAAGACAACTAAAGATTCACGAGAAGAACTACACCACACATGACTTGGAACTTGGTGCAGTCGTGTTTGCCTTGAAGATATGGAGACATTATCTTTATGGCACTAAGTGTGTAGTGTTCACTGATCATAAAAGCTTGCAACATATTCTCAATCAGAAAGAACTCAATATGAGACAACGGAGATGGGTTGAACTGTTAAATGATTATGACTGTGAAATTCGCTATCATCCTGGTAAAGCGAATGTAGTAGCAGATGCGCTTAGTCGCAAAAGTCAAGTTCAGATCCGTAGTGTCCGAGTGCACAATAGTCTCCGAAATGATGTTCTCACAGCCCAACAACACTCATTAGCTCAAGATGACTTGAAAAATGAGATGTCTTGTGGGGCTGAAATTTTATTGGAAACTAAGGATGATGGTTTGATGTATTATTTGAATCGGTTGTGGATACCGAACATGGGTGATCTCAGGATGGTGATTATGAATGAAGCTCATAAGTCTTGTTACTCAATCCATCCAGGTTCTGACAAGATGTATCAAGACCTTAGGGACTTGTACTGGTGGCCTGGAATGAAGAAGGACATTGCTGAATATGTGTCTAAGTGTCTTAACTGTGCCAAAGTCAAGGCCGAACATCAGCGACCTTCGGGATTGTTATTACAACCAGAGATACCGATGTGGAAGTGGGAGAATATCTCCATGGATTTCATTACCAAACTTCCACGAACCGCAACCGATAAAGATAGCATTTGGGTAATAGTTGATAGATTGACAAAGTCGGCTCATTTCTTACCGATACGCGAAACTTACCCTGTGCGGAAGTTAGCTCGTATTTACATTGATGAGATCGTTAGTCGACATGGTATTCCCTTAAGCATAATATCGGACCGTGATGCTCGTTTCACGGCGCGATTTTGGGAATCACTACATGAAGCTTTTGGAACAAGACTGGATCTTAGCACTGCTTATCATCCTCAAACGGATGGTCAAACGGAGCGAACGATTCAGACATTGGAAGACATGTTGAGAGCTTGTGTCATCGATTTCGGTGGCAATTGGGATAGCCATCTACCATTGGTTGAGTTCTCGTATAACAACAGTTATCACGCGAGCATTGGTATGGCACCGTTTGAAGCTCTTTATGGCAGGAAATGTCGGTCACCTATTTGTTGGACCGAGGTCGGCGATTCGCAGATTACTGGTCCGGAAATTATTCAGGAAACGACTGACAAGATCCGCCAAATTCGCGACAATCTGTTAGCTGCTCGCAGTCGACAGAAGAGCTACGCGGATAAACGAAGAAAACCTTTGGAGTTTGAAGTGGGAGATATGGTATTGCTTAAAGTGTCGCCTTGGAAGGGCGTTGTTCGATTCGGAAAGAAGGGGAAGCTTGCTCCACGATACGTTGGCCCTTTTAAGATCCTTGAACGGATCGGGAAGGTTGCTTACAAATTGGAACTTCCTCCTGAACTTAGTAACGTGCATCCGACGTTTCACGTGTCCAATCTAAGG
This sequence comes from Mikania micrantha, assembly GCA_009363875.1. NCBI lineage: Eukaryota > Viridiplantae > Streptophyta > Magnoliopsida > Asterales > Asteraceae > Mikania > Mikania micrantha. Next base: position 56,573,146 of record CM018696.1, read on the forward strand.
AAGTGCTTAGCTGATCAGGATCTTCAGGTACCACTCGATGACATTCGCATCGACGATACCATGCACTTTGTTGAAAAACCAGTGGAGATAATGGATCGTGAGGTTAAACAGCTCAAACGCAGTAGAATTCCGATTGTCAAAGTACGTTGGGAATCGAAGCGGGGTCCAGAATTCACATGGGAGCGGGAAGATCAGATGAAGCTTAAGTACCCACATTTATTTACTACGGTCACTCCAAGTTGAATTTCGGGACGAAATTCCTTTAACTAGGGGAGACTGTAACATCACTGTACTTTCAGTTGTCCGTACGTCCGCACATCCGTACGACTGTACTGTTACGACTGGAGATTTATAATTATTAATGATTATGAAATTATTGATTCACATAATTGATATTATCACTGTACTGGGATGCATGTTATAGTACATTTATTATACGCGTAAACCACAGGAAGTTTAGTTGTAATTCAACTGAACAGACCCGTAGTGTTTATCGCAGTTACTTATTACTGATGACAATGGATTATTAGTTTGAGAATGGATTTGGGATGGAACTGGGAGTTTGTTGAGTCTGGTTACTAAACATAGTCAAGGACCCATGGACATGGTTTATCGAAATAGCGGTGGGACGGTGGCTAGGGCAGTTGCGACTGACCCTTACATATGCCCTATATATATGCATATTTCGGTCTATCATGGATGTGTCAGTGACTAGGGTTTAGTGGGTTTTGGTTTGGAAAATGATAAATTATAAAGTTATTAAATAATGAGAAATTATTTACGCGATGTGAGGTTACGAACATTACTTGAACGCGAATGTTGATTCAGAAATATTAACTTAATAATGTATTCGCGTGAATGACGATTCACACGAATATAATTATTAAGAATAATATACTGAAACGATATTCCATAAATCGTAAATCAAATCGAAAGGCGATACGAGCGTCGGATTCGAAAAGGTGACGATCTTTACGAATACGTACGTGAGTAACGTGTTTCGACGAGATAATTAAATAATATTAAACGATATAAATTAAATAAGTTAAACTAAAAATATTTATTAGGAATCACAACCTAAATTAAACTGGAATGATCTAATTTATCAAATAATTATTTAACAATAATGTAACGAAAGCGATTTACGACATAATTTATTTAAAACTTATTTAATTAAACAAAATTAATTTAATTAAAATGATTTAATTATTTAAATATGTTATGTTAGAAAACCGAGCGCATTATTACATTTCACGCGTATAAAACGAGATCATTTTACGAGACAAAGGTTATCTAGAAATCAAGATAACTAATGAAACCATATTATTTAAACGCATTATATTTAAATATGTTTAATGAGTAAAACCGTTTATTTTGCTATCGCGATAGAAACGAGACCGAACACGGGGACGAGACACGCGATATAAGGAAGATTACTTCCTTCTTTTCTTTCATTCTCACCACCTCCCTTCTCTCTCTAAAAACACACACACATATATTCTCTACCTTCTCTCTAGCTTTTCTCCTTCAAATCTTAACGGATTCAAGAGATCTCGGAGCCTAAACGACCGTGTGATCGAGAGGAACAAGAGGACACGAAGAAAACTCGTTTTGGTCGACATTTAGAGGTAAACCCGAGGCTTTTATTTTCGGTTTAGTTGAAAACCCTACTCGAACAAGAACATCAATTTTTACATAGATTCTTGAGTCCATATACATGTTAATCGACTAGTAATAACCTTGGGATGTCATGGGAAGCTACGGATTTGAAACCTGCAACTGATTAGGTCGAAGGAGAAGGGGTAATGGGGCTGGTTCGGGACACAGCAGGTGGACGAACCCTGCATCACCCATTGGCCGAACCTTACGGCGGCTGAGATGGGTCACGAACCCTCAGCTACGGGCGAACCTTCATGGGAGGGAAAACCCTAGCCGAACCCATCAGGGGGGGGGGAAGAACCTTCTGGGTCACGAACCATGCATGCAGCGACGAACCCACCAGCCTCACAAACCCAGTCCACCACGAACCCTCTCTCTTTGGCCACTGCCGAACCATGAGGGAAAGCTTCACAAACCTTAGGTGCTGCCGAATCTTTAGGCATGGAGCCACGAACCCTAGCATCTTACACCAACCAAATCTGTTAAGTTTCACTTGGCCGAACCCTCTAACTTTCACTTGACCGAACCTTTCTTATTCATTCGGCCGAACCTAACCCTTTGAGTTAAGGGTTCGCTGCCATCATGAGGTTAAAAACTTAATTTTTATTTAATTAAGGGGTAGAGGTTAAATGAGGGCATGATTATGTATACATATATGTATGTATACGTATACGCACATGTAGGGCCCATGTATGCATGGATTATATTAAGATTACCTTTCTCACTAATGGATGTAATTAAATTGTGAAGTAATATATAAATCGAATACATTGTAATATCAATCCAAGTATGATTTCTTAAAACCGACAAAGAAATCTTAATGATTTCGATTTTAAGGGACATCTTGATCAAACATGCATGCATTATTGAAAATAGATATTGATATAATAATTGTTAATATCTTTAAATGTACACGACTAGGAGGGGTGTACATACAAGTGTTCACAATAGGCATTATCACTAATAAATGAAGCTAACTAATCTTAAGTCTATTTTTAAAAACGAAACTAAGATTACAATAGTTAGAAATTGTGTAACTTGAGTGATAAACTTAAGTTGTTATACACCTAATTAACTAATGTCACAATATAATGGAACACTTAACCATGGTCTAATATAAGTACTTATGAACATGAAAACAAACTCTAATTACAGATATCTGAGTTGATTGAGTTACATACGTGAGCGCACATAATACAAGAACTCAGATTCTAAGGACTTCAGGTGAGTTCTCATAACCTCCCTTTCTTTAAACTATTTTGTTTTAAAACTCGGAGGTGAAGCATGTATACCAAATTCAAATATTATTTTGATAACTCAAGGTTAATACCTGTTTATCAATATGATATTCACGATATAAGATTATCATTATTTATGGATTGTCTCTTGTTATTTATATCCATGTAAACTTTGTTATTGACTTCGGTCGATAACAAAGATTACAAGTATTGTCACAAACCCCGAGAGTCATCTCTTTTAACTTCGGTTAATTGCTTTGACCTTGTGTATTGTCACGTGGATGATTTCCACATCTGTGAAGCATTGCCTTTGACTTCGGTTATTTGCTTTGGCTTCATGTAGTGTCACGTGGTTAACAACCACTCCATGAATCATGTATTTAACTTATGTTAATTACATAATGATCATGTATAGTCACGAACATTATTTGAGAATATGATTGATGAGATTGGTTGATTAGTTGTGGATTGATTATCTATGTTTGATTATGATTACTTGTGATTAATTATGAATGAATGGATATGTGATTATGTGCTTGTGTTGATTGAACGTTTGATTTTGAATTAATGGATGTGTATTGGATTATTTCATACAGGTATTCGTATGGATTTTCTCAAGAAGATCATAAGTTTTATACTAATTTTAAACAAAGCCTTTTATAATATCCTTTTAAGCATAAACTTTTAAACCCATTTTACTAAAACATTTTCCAATATAAAAACTTATGATTACTCACCAACTACTTTTGTAGTTGACACTTGTTTTCTTACATGTTTCAGGTGATGGAGACAAGTAGGAATGAAGAGAGGATCTCTTCTATTTTGGACATCATCATATAGGATCTTGGACTTAGTTAATTAACTAAATTTCTGGCGATTAGAGTTTAGTTAGTTTAACTAATTCTTTTGTGTAACTGATGTATTTGATTCATGACGAACATGATTTTTGTGTAATTATTTTGGTTGATTAAGTGATATATGATGATTTGATTTAGATGCCCACAAGCTTTTGAACAATCTACACATCCCTCGTGGCATCCCGACGATTCCGCCGCCAGTCGGGGTGTTACAGATTGGTATCAGAGCCTGGGTTATAGGGAATTAGGTTACTAGAAATGGCTGACCTAGTCTATAACCGTAGGATACCCTAGTATGAAGTAATTTCATACACTAGTTAGTATATTCAGGATTTCATGCCTATGTGTTTATTACATGTTAACTGAACTCCTGTTATACATCTGATATATGTATGCTGCTTATAAATTTCTTGCTTATGTGTGCCCTAATGATTCGATAAGGACATGCACGTGGTGTATCGTAAAGGTGGTGGGACGTTGGCTAGGGCAGTTGCGACTGACCCTTACATATGCGCTATATATATACCATTTACGGTACATTGGGTGGATGTCAGTATTGAAAAATGTGGGAACTACCCGTTTGGGAAATTACCTGCTTAAGAAATTAAATGCTTAGGAATTATCTGCTTTAGGAATTATTTGTTTTATCTATAAACTCCAGACAAGGACACACTCGTGGTATACTACAAAGGTGGTGGGACGGTGGCTGGGGCAGTTGCGACTGACCCCTACATATGCCCTATACATATACCATTTGTAGTATATTGGGGGTCTGTCAGTGTCAGGAACTTAGGATATTACTAGGAATTATTGTGAGATGGATGTTGATGGTCTGTTGGTTAAGGTTGGTTTGGATTGACACTTTGGATGATCACACTTGATAAACACTTATAAATTCACTTATAAAAACATACGGATTGGACACGTAGGGTGCATAGGATTAATGAATGATATGAGCGATTAGTGATGAAATATGGACTTGGGTGATGATATAGACACTTGATGATAATATAAACGCATAGTGATGATACTAACACTTAGTGATGGTATGGACACTTGATGAGAATAAACTATAGGGAGGATATGAACACTTAGTGACAATAAGAGCACTTCGTGATGATATGAACCCTTAATGATGATTATCTACATTGGGATTGATATGGATTTTAGTGAACTTATACAGTTGGGGGAAACTTAATGTCAGGTGAACTTAGACATTAGGTGAACTTAGAAATAGGCAAGCCTACATGTCAGGTGAACTTAAACATTAGGCAAACCTAATTGTCCAAGGACACTAGTGATCACTTCACTCAAAAATTATCCTATCTAGGATAAGGTTTGTGAAGTGAGATTATGGTGAAATACATGACACACTCTACACACTAGCAAGGGCATAATCGTGGTGCAATGGAACGGTGGTGGGACGGTGTAGGGGAGATTGCGATCTACCTCTGCATATGCCCTATATATAAGCTTGTTGCATTGTATTGGGAGGTTGTCAGTGTTAGTATAGAGTGAGGAATGTATAGGACCTAGGAAATAGTTAGTTAACACTAGTTATGACCAACTAGGACACTTAGAATAATAATAGGAAATTATAAACCTTTTTGAGTTTAATGACTGATAGGAGAGAAATATAGTTCCTATATGTAATCCTAATTGTCTAATGAACTCATTTAAACATTGTTTGTATGACTTACGTTGTAAACGGTAGTAACATGTTTCTATTTCCTTCAGAAACATGCCGCCTCGCCGTCACAACGGAGATGATACGAACGCAGAGGATGCTAACGGTAATGCCAACCCTGGCATGCAAGAGTTAGCTAACCTCATCACTGGGTTGGTGAACCAGTTGACTCAGGCCAACCAAAACATCAACCAGAACCGAGGTGGTGCAAACCAGACAACTTGCACATTCAAACACTTCAATTCCTGTAATCCCCTAAATTCACGGGTGCTGAATCAGCCACTGGTCTGCTGCAGTGGTTCGAGAGTATGGAGAACACCTTCATCAACAGCGAATGTCCCGAAAATCTGAAAGTCCGCTATGCCACCAGTGTTTTCCAAAAGAGAGCACTGACTTGGTGGAACGGGGAAAAGCAAACTAGGGGAGTGGATGCTGCACTCGCATTGACGTGGACTGAGGTCAAGAACTTGATGACCACTGAATTCTGTCCTCGAAGCGAGATGAGGAAACTGGAGACTGAGTTCTGGGAGCTCAAGCAGGATAGCGGGGAGAACGTCATTTATAATACTCAGTTTCATGAGTATAGTTTACTGGTACCTCATATGGTGACGCCTTTGGAGAGAGCAATTGAGAAGTATATCGGGGGACTGCCGGTACAGATTCAGGATACGGTCTACGGGAGTAATCCCAAAACACTGGAGGCCGCTATCCGTTTATCTGCAACTCTTACTGATAATCACGTGAAGAATGGAACACTTACTCGGAAGGGACATAAGAAGACTGACACCAAGACTGCTGCAAAGGAAGTCAAAACTGAAGTCAAGTCTGATGCTGCTAGCTCATCCAAAAGCAGCAACAAGAAGAGGAAGAATAGAAACTTTATGGTCACGGTACCTGCTGCCAAGTCTGCGCAGCAGTCATCCAACACTACTGCAAGAAATTACACTGGGAACACTCCCCAATGTAATACTTGTAGATATCATCATGCACCTAACTTGCCATGTCGCGTCTGCAACAACTGTGGCAAGTTTGGGCACTATGCTAATGTCTGTCGGAGTGCACCGCAAGCACAAAGGATGCAACACGCACCGCTTGCACTGCCAGCTCCTCATGCACAACCTATTCCTGCTGTACCCATTCGCCAGGTACCTCAAGCACAGGCAAGAGCCTGTTATGAATGTGGTGAAGTGGGTCACTTCAGAAATCAATGCCCAAAGTTGACTGGAAATAATCAAAGGGTGGCAAGAGGCCGGGCTTTTCAGTTGAATGCTCCAGCTGCTCAAGCCAACCAGGACGTCGTCAACGGTACATTTCTGATCAACAACTCTTATGCATCTGTTTTGTTTGATTCTGGTGCCGATAGGAGTTTCGTTTCATATGATTTTGAATGCTTGCTTGGTAGAACACGTACATGCTTAGATAAACCATTTAACGTGGAAGTGGCTGACGGAAACACTATTGATATTGACACTGTTATTATCGGATGTACTGTGAACTTAAATGATCACGTTTTCCCGATTGATCTTATACCTATGCATCTTGGTAGCTTTGATGTTATCATAGGCATGGATTGGTTAGCCACCCACAAAGCAGAGATTGTATGCCATGAAAAGTATATTCGTATTCCCTTACCTTCGGGTGAAACTTTGAGAATATTTGGAGAAACTGCTAGTAAAGGTCTTAAGCTGATGTCTTGCACTAAAGCACACAAATACCTTAGAAAGAAATGTGTAGCATTTCTAGCTCATATTGTGGAGAAGAAAGAGAAAGAAAAGAGAATTGAAGATGTTCCAGTGATACGAGATTTTCCGGAAGTATTTCCAGATGATTTGCCGGGTCTTCCACCAGAACGTCAAGTTGAGTTCCGAATCGACTTAGTACCTGGTGCGAACCCAGTCGCCAAAGCTCCCTACAGACTTGCGCCTTCGGAGTTGCAAGAATTGGCGAGCCAGCTGCAAGAACTTACCGATAAAGGATTCATTCGCCCGAGCCATTCGCCATGGGGTGCACCGGTCCTGTTTGTCAAGAAGAAGGACGGGTCATTCCGAATGTGCATCGACTACCGCGAGTTGAACAAACTCACAATCAAGAATCGATATCCACTGCCGCGTATCGATGATCTCTTCGATCAGCTGCAAGGCTCGGCATGGTTTTCAAAGATCGATCTTAGGTCTGGGTATCATCAGCTTCGTGTACATGATGATGATATTCCCAAGACTGCTTTCAGAACCAGATATGGCCACTATGAGTTTTTGGTAATGCCTTTCGGTCTTACCAATGCACCTGCGGTTTTCATGGACCTCATGAACCGTGTTTGCAGGCCATACTTGGATAAATTCGTGATTGTATTTATTGATGATATTTTGATTTACTCAAAGACCAAGGAAGAACACGAGAAACACCTTAAGTTGGTTTTGGAGATCCTAAGAGAGGAGCGACTGTATGCCAAATTCTCCAAATGTGAATTTTGGCTTAAGGAAGTTCAATTTCTGGGACACATAGTCAACGAATACGGTGTTCACGTAGATCCTGCGAAGATTGATGCTGTGAAGAATTGGAGTACACCGAAGACACCCACGGAGATTCGATCATTTCTCGGACTTGCCGGTTACTATCGGCGGTTCATCTCGAATTTCTCCAGGATTGCTGTCCCTCTCACTGCTTTGACTCAGAAGTATAGGCCATATGAGTGGGGATCAAAGCAAGAAGAGGCATTTCAGACTCTGAAGCAGAAACTTTGTGATGCTCCTGTCTTGACATTGCCTGATGGAAATGATGATTTTGTGGTTTATTGTGATGCATCCAACCTAGGTCTCGGTTGTGTTCTTATGCAACGGGGAAAGGTTGTGGCTTATGCATCAAGACAACTAAAGATTCACGAGAAGAACTACACCACACATGACTTGGAACTTGGTGCAGTCGTGTTTGCCTTGAAGATATGGAGACATTATCTTTATGGCACTAAGTGTGTAGTGTTCACTGATCATAAAAGCTTGCAACATATTCTCAATCAGAAAGAACTCAATATGAGACAACGGAGATGGGTTGAACTGTTAAATGATTATGACTGTGAAATTCGCTATCATCCTGGTAAAGCGAATGTAGTAGCAGATGCGCTTAGTCGCAAAAGTCAAGTTCAGATCCGTAGTGTCCGAGTGCACAATAGTCTCCGAAATGATGTTCTCACAGCCCAACAACACTCATTAGCTCAAGATGACTTGAAAAATGAGATGTCTTGTGGGGCTGAAATTTTATTGGAAACTAAGGATGATGGTTTGATGTATTATTTGAATCGGTTGTGGATACCGAACAGGGGTGATCTCAGGATGGTGATTATGAATGAAGCTCATAAGTCTTGTTACTCAATCCATCCAGGTTCTGACAAGATGTATCAAGACCTTAGGGACTTGTACTGGTGGCCTGGAATGAAGAAGGACATTGCTGAATATGTGTCTAAGTGTCTTAACTGTGCCAAAGTCAAGGCCGAACATCAGCGACCTTCGGATTGTTATTACAACCAGAGATACCGATGTGGAAGTGGGAGAATATCTCCATGGATTTCATTACCAAACTTCCACGAACCGCAACCGTAAAGATAGCATTTGGGTAATAGTTGATAGATTGACAAAGTCGGCTCATTTCTTACCGATACGCGAAACTTACCCTGTGCGGAAGTTAGCTCGTATTTACATTGATGAGATCGTTAGTCGACATGGTATTCCCTTAAGCATAATATCGGACCGTGATGCTCGTTTCACGGCGCGATTTTGGGAATCACTACATGAAGCTTTTGGAACAAGACTGGATCTTAGCACTGCTTATCATCCTCAAACGGATGGTCAAACGGAGCGAACGATTCAGACATTGGAAGACATGTTGAGAGCTTGTGTCATCGATTTCGGTGGCAATTGGGATAGCCATCTACCATTGGTTGAGTTCTCGTATAACAACAGTTATCACGCGAGCATTGGTATGGCACCGTTTGAAGCTCTTTATGGCAGGAAATGTCGGTCACCTATTTGTTGGACCGAGGTCGGCGATTCGCAGATTACTGGTCCGGAAATTATTCAGGAAACGACTGACAAGATCCGCCAAATTCGCGACAATCTGTTAGCTGCTCGCAGTCGACAGAAGAGCTACGCGGATAAACGAAGAAAACCTTTGGAGTTTGAAGTGGGAGATATGGTATTGCTTAAAGTGTCGCCTTGGAAGGGCGTTGTTCGATTCGGAAAGAAGGGGAAGCTTGCTCCACGATACGTTGGCCCTTTTAAGATCCTTGAACGGATCGGGAAGGTTGCTTACAAATTGGAACTTCCTCCTGAACTTAGTAACGTGCATCCGACGTTTCACGTGTCCAATCTAAGGAAGTGCTTAGCTGATCAGGATCTTCAGGTACCACTCGATGACATTCGCATCGACGATACCATGCACTTTGTTGAAAAACCAGTGGAGATAATGGATCGTGAGGTTAAACAGCTCAAACGCAGTAGAATTCCGATTGTCAAAGTACGTTGGGAATCGAAGCGGGGTCCAGAATTCACATGGGAGCGGGAAGATCAGATGAAGCTTAAGTACCCACATTTATTTACTACGGTCACTCCAAGTTGAATTTCGGGACGAAATTCCTTTAACTAGGGGAGACTGTAACATCACTGTACTTTCAGTTGTCCGTACGTCCGCACATCCGTACGACTGTACTGTTACGACTGGAGATTTATAATTATTAATGATTATGAAATTATTGATTCACATAATTGATATTATCACTGTAGTGGGATGCATATTATAGTACATTTATTATACGCATAAACCACAGGAAGTTTAGTTGTAATTCAACTGAACAGACCCGTAGTGTTTATCGCAGTTACTTATTACTGATGACAATGGATTATTAGTTTGAGAATGGATTTGGGATGGAACTGGGAGTTTGTTTGAGTCTGGTTACTAAACATAGTCAAGGACCCATGGACATGGTTTATCGAAATAGCGGTGGGACGGTGGCTAGGGCAGTTGCGACTGACCCTTACATATGCCCTATATATATGCATATTTCGGTCTATCATGGATGTGTCAGTGACTAGGGTTTAGTGGGTTTTGGTTTGGAAAATGATAAATTATAAAGTTATTAAATAATGAGAAATTATTTACGCGATGTGAGGTTACGAACATTACTTGAACGCGAATGTTGATTCAGAAATATTAACTTAATAATGTATTCGCGTGAATGACGATTCACACGAATATAATTATTAAGAATAATATACTGAAACGATATTCCATAAATCGTAAATCAAATCGAAAGGCGATACGAGCGTCGGATTCGAAAAGGTGACGATCTTTACGAATACGTACGTGAGTAACGTGTTTCGACGAGATAATTAAATAATATTAAACGATATAAATTAAATAAGTTAAACTAAAATATTTATTAGGAATCACAACCTAAATTAAACTGGAATGATCTAATTTATCAAATAATTATTTAACAATAATGTAACGAAAGCGATTTACGACATAATTTATTTAAAACTTATTTAATTAAACAAAATTAATTTAATTAAAATGATTTAATTATTTAAATATGTTATGTTAGAAAACCGAGCGCATTATTACATTTCACGCGTATAAAACGAGATCATTTTACGAGACAAAGGTTATCTAGAAATGAAAATAACTAATGAAACCATATTATTTAAACGCATTATGTTTAAATATGTTTAATGAGTAAAACCGTTTATTTTGCTATCGCGATAGAAACGAGACCGAACACGGGGACGAGACACGCGATATAAGGAAGATTACTTCCTTCTTTTCTTTCATTCTCACCACCTCCCTTCTCTCTCTAAAAACACACACACATATATTCTCTACCTTCTCTCTAGCTTTTCTCCTTCAAATCTTAACGGATTCAAGAGATCTCGGAGCCTAAACGACCGTGTGATCGAGAGGAACAAGAGGACACGAAGAAAACTCGTTTTGGTCGACATTTAGAGGTAAACCCGAGGCTTTTATTTTCGGTTTAGTTGAAAACCCTACTCGAACAAGAACATCAATTTTTACATAGATTCTTGAGTCCATATACATGTTAATCGACTAGTAATAACCTTGGGATGTCATGGGAAGCTACGGATTTGAAACCTGCAACTGATTAGGTCGAAGGAGAAGGGGTAATGGGGCTGGTTCGGGACACAGCAGGTGGACGAACCCTGCATCACCCATTGGCCGAACCTTACGGCGGCTGAGATGGGTCACGAACCCTCAGCTACGGGCGAACCTTCATGGGAGGGAAAACCCTTGCCGAACCCATCAGGGGGGGGACGAACCTTCTGGGTCACGAACCATGCATGCAGCGACGAACCCACCAGCCTCACAAACCCAGTCCACCACGAACCCTCTCTCTTTGGCCACTGCCGAACCATGAGGGAAAGCTTCACAAACCTTAGGTGCTGCCGAATCTTTAGGCATGGAGCCACGAACCCTAGCATCTTACACCAACCAAATCTGTTAAGTTTCACTTGGCCGAACCCTCTAACTTTCACTTGACCGAACCTTTCTTATTCATTCGGCCGAACCTAACCCTTTGAGTTAAGGGTTCGCTGCCATCATGAGGTTAAAAACTTAATTTTTATTTAATTAAGGGGTAGAGGTTAAATGAGGGCATGATTATGTATACATATATGTATGTATACGTATACGCACATGTAGGGCCCATGTATGCATGGATTATATTAAGATTACCTTTCTCACTAATGGATGTAATTAAATTGTGAAGTAATATATAAATCGAATACATTGTAATATCAATCCAAGTATGATTTCTTAAAACCGACAAAGAAATCTTAATGATTTCGATTTTAAGGGACATCTTGATCAAACATGCATGCATTATTGAAAATAGATATTGATATAATAATTGTTAATATCTTTAAATGTACACGACTAGGAGGGGTGTACATACAAGTGTTCACAATAGGCATTATCACTAATAAATGAAGCTAACTAATCTTAAGTCTATTTTTAAAAATGAAACTAAGATTACAATAGTTAGAAATTGTGTAACTTGAGTGATAAACTTAAGTTGTTATACACCTAATTAACTAATGTCACAATATAATGGAACACTTAACCATGGTCTAATATAAGTACTTATGAACATGAAAACAAACTCTAATTACAGATATCTGAGTTGATTGAGTTACATACGTGAGCGCACATAATACAAGAACTCAGATTCTAAGGACTTCAGGTGAGTTCTCATAACCTCCCTTTCTTTAAACTATTTTGTTTTAAAACTCGGAGGTGAAGCATGTATACCAAATTCAAATATTATTTTGATAACTCAAGGTTAATACCTGTTTATCAATATGATATTCACGATATAAGATTATCATTATTTATGGATTGTCTCTTGTTATTTATATCCATGTAAACTTTGTTATTGACTTCGGTCGATAACAAAGATTACAAGTATTGTCACAAACCCGAGAGTCATCTCTTTTAACTTCGGTTAATTGCTTTGACCTTGTGTATTGTCACGTGGATGATTTCCACATCTGTGAAGCATTGCCTTTGACTTCGGTTATTTGCTTTGGCTTCATGTAGTGTCACGTGGTTAACAACCACTCCATGAATCATGTATTTAACTTATGTTAATTACATAATGATCATGTATAGTCACGAACATTATTTGAGAATATGATTGATGAGATTGGTTGATTAGTTGTGGATTGATTATCTATGTTTGATTATGATTACTTGTGATTAATTATGAATGAATGGATATGTGATTATGTGCTTGTGTTGATTGAACGTTTGATTTTGAATTAATGGATGTGTATTGGATTATTTCATACAGGTATTCGTATGGATTTTCTCAAGAAGATCATAAGTTTTATACTAATTTTAAACAAAGCCTTTTATAATATCCTTTTAAGCATAAACTTTTAAACCCATTTTACTAAAACATTTTCCAATATAAAAACTTATGATTACTCACCAACTACTTTTGTAGTTGACACTTGTTTTCTTACATGTTTCAGGTGATGGAGACAAGTAGGAATGAAGAGAGGATCTCTTCTATTTTGGACATCATCATATAGGATCTTGGACTTAGTTAATTAACTAAATTTCTGGCGATTAGAGTTTAGTTAGTTTAACTAATTCTTTTGTGTAACTGATGTATTTGATTCATGACGAACATGATTTTTGTGTAATTATTTTGGTTGATTAAGTGATATATGATGATTTGATTTAGATGCCCACAAGCTTTTGAACAATCTACACATCCCTCGTGGCATCCCGACGATTCCGCCGCCAGTCGGGGTGTTACAGATTGGTATCAGAGCCTGGGTTATAGGGAATTAGGTTACTAGAAATGGCTGACCTAGTCTATAACCGTAGGATACCCTAGTATGAAGTAATTTCATACACTAGTTAGTATATTCAGGATTTCATGCCTATGTGTTTATTACATGTTAACTGAACTCCTGTTATACATCTGATATATGTATGCTGCTTATAAATTTCTTGCTTATGTGTGCCCTAATGATTCGATAAGGACATGCACGTGGTGTATCGTAAAGGTGGTGGGACGTTGGCTAGGGCAGTTGCGACTGACCCTTACATATGCCCTATATATATACCATTTACGGTACATTGGGTGGATGTCAGTATTGAAGAATGTGGGAACTACCCGTTTGGGAAATTACCTGCTTAAGAAATTAAATGCTTAGGAATTATCTGCTTTAGGAATTATTTGTTTTATCTATAAACTCCAGACAAGGACACACTCGTGGTATACTACAAAGGTGGTGGGACGGTGGCTGGGGCAGTTGCGACTGACCCCTACATATGCCCTATACATATACCATTTGTAGTATATTGGGGGTCTGTCAGTGTCAGGAACTTAGGATATTACTAGGAATTATTGTGAGATGGATGTTGATGGTCTGTTGGTTAAGGTTGGTTTGGATTGACACTTTGGATGATCACACTTGATAAACACTTATAAATTCACTTATAAAAACATACGGATTGGACACGTAGGGTGCATAGGATTAATGAACGATATGAGCGATTAGTGATGAAATATGGACTTGGGTGATGATATAGACACTTGATGATAATATAAACGCATAGTGATGATACTAACACTTAGTGATGGTATGGACACTTGATGCGAATAAACTATAGGGAGGATATGAACACTTAGTGACAATAAGAGCACTTCGTGATGATATGAACCCTTAATGATGATTATCTACATTGGGATTGATATGGATTTTAGTGAACTTATACAGTTGGGGGAAACTTAATGTCAGGTGAACTTAGACATTAGGTGAACTTAGAAATAGGCAAGCCTACATGTCAGGTGAACTTAAACATTAGGCAAAACCTAATTGTCCAAGGACACTAGTGATCACTTCACTCAAAAATTATCCTATCTAGGATAAGGTTTGTGAAGTGAGATTATGGTGAAATACATGACACACTCTACACACTAGCAAGGGCATAATCGTGGTGCAATGGAACGGTGGTGGGACGGTGTAGGGGAGATTGCGATCTACCTCTGCATATGCCCTATATATAAGCTTGTTGCATTGTATTGGGAGGTTGTCAGTGTTAGTATAGAGTGAGGAATGTATAGGACCTAGGAAATAGTTAGTTAACACTAGTTATGACCAACTAGGACACTTAGAATAATAATAGGAAATTATAAACCTTTTTGAGTTTAATGACTGATAGGAGAGAAATATAGTTCCTATATGTAATCCTAATTGTCTAATGAACTCATTTAAACATTGTTTGTATGACTTACGTTGTAAACGGTAGTAACATGTTTCTATTTCCTTCAGAAACATGCCGCCTCGCCGTCACAACGGAGATGATACGAACGCAGAGGATGCTAACGGTAATGCCAACCCTGGCATGCAAGAGTTAGCTAACCTCATCACTGGGTTGGTGAACCAGTTGACTCAGGCCAACCAAAACATCAACCAGAACCGAGGTGGTGCAAACCAGACAACTTGCACATTCAAACACTTCAATTCCTGTAATCCCCTAAAATTCACGGGTGCTGAATCAGCCACTGGTCTGCTGCAGTGGTTCGAGAGTATGGAGAACACCTTCATCAACAGCGAATGTCCCGAAAATCTGAAAGTCCGCTATGCCACCAGTGTTTTCCAAAAGAGAGCACTGACTTGGTGGAACGGGGAAAAGCGAACTAGGGGAGTGGATGCTGCACTCGCATTGACGTGGACTGAGGTCAAGAACTTGATGACCACTGAATTCTGTCCTCGAAGCGAGATGAGGAAACTGGAGACTGAGTTCTGGGAGCTCAAGCAGGATAGCGGGGAGAACGTCATTTATAATACTCAGTTTCATGAGTATAGTTTACTGGTACCTCATATGGTGACGCCTTTGGAGAGAGCAATTGAGAAGTATATCGGGGGACTGCCGGTACAGATTCAGGATACGGTCTACGGGAGTAATCCCAAAACACTGGAGGCCGCTATCCGTTTATCTGCAACTCTTACTGATAATCACGTGAAGAATGGAACACTTACTCGGAAGGGACATAAGAAGACTGACACCAAGACTGCTGCAAAGGAAGTCAAAACTGAAGTCAAGTCTGATGCTGCTAGCTCATCCAAAAGCAGCAACAAGAAGAGGAAGAATAGAAACTTTATGGTCACGGTACCTGCTGCCAAGTCTGCGCAGCAGTCATCCAACACTACTGCAAGAAATTACACTGGGAACACTCCCCAATGTAATACTTGTAGATATCATCATGCACCTAACTTGCCATGTCGCGTCTGCAACAACTGTGGCAAGTTTGGGCACTATGCTAATGTCTGTCGGAGTGCACCGCAAGCACAAAGGATGCAACACGCACCGCTTGCACTGCCAGCTCCTCATGCACAACCTATTCCTGCTGTACCCATTCGCCAGGTACCTCAAGCACAGGCAAGAGCCTGTTATGAATGTGGTGAAGTGGGTCACTTCAGAAATCAATGCCCAAAGTTGACTGGAAATAATCAAAGGGTGGCAAGAGGCCGGGCTTTTCAGTTGAATGCTCCAGCTGCTCAAGCCAACCAGGACGTCGTCAACGGTACATTTCTGATCAACAACTCTTATGCATCTGTTTTGTTTGATTCTGGTGCCGATAGGAGTTTCGTTTCATATGATTTTGAATGCTTGCTTGGTAGAACACGTACATGCTTAGATAAACCATTTAACGTGGAAGTGGCTGACGGAAACACTATTGATATTGACACTGTTATTATCGGATGTACTGTGAACTTAAATGATCACGTTTTCCCGATTGATCTTATACCTATGCATCTTGGTAGCTTTGATGTTATCATAGGCATGGATTGGTTAGCCACCCACAAAGCAGAGATTGTATGCCATGAAAAGTATATTCGTATTCCCTTACCTTCGGGTGAAACTTTGAGAATATTTGGAGAAACTGCTAGTAAAGGTCTTAAGCTGATGTCTTGCACTAAAGCACACAAATACCTTAGAAAGAAATGTGTAGCATTTCTAGCTCATATTGTGGAGAAGAAAGAGAAAGAAAAGAGAATTGAAGATGTTCCAGTGATACGAGATTTTCCGGAAGTATTTCCAGATGATTTGCCGGGTCTTCCACCAGAACGTCAAGTTGAGTTCCGAATCGACTTAGTACCTGGTGCGAACCCAGTCGCCAAAGCTCCCTACAGACTTGCGCCTTCGGAGTTGCAAGAATTGGCGAGCCAGCTGCAAGAACTTACCGATAAAGGATTCATTCGCCCGAGCCATTCGCCATGGGGTGCACCGGTCCTGTTTGTCAAGAAGAAGGACGGGTCATTCCGAATGTGCATCGACTACCGCGAGTTGAACAAACTCACAATCAAGAATCGATATCCACTGCCGCGTATCGATGATCTCTTCGATCAGCTGCAAGGCTCGGCATGGTTTTCAAAGATCGATCTTAGGTCTGGGTATCATCAGCTTCGTGTACATGATGATGATATTCCCAAGACTGCTTTCAGAACCAGATATGGCCACTATGAGTTTTTGGTAATGCCTTTCGGTCTTACCAATGCACCTGCGGTTTTCATGGACCTCATGAACCGTGTTTGCAGGCCATACTTGGATAAATTCGTGATTGTATTTATTGATGATATTTTGATTTACTCAAAGACCAAGGAAGAACACGAGAAACACCTTAAGTTGGTTTTGGAGATCCTAAGAGAGGAGCGACTGTATGCCAAATTCTCCAAATGTGAATTTTGGCTTAAGGAAGTTCAATTTCTGGGACACATAGTCAACGAATACGGTGTTCACGTAGATCCTGCGAAGATTGATGCTGTGAAGAATTGGAGTACACCGAAGACACCCACGGAGATTCGATCATTTCTCGGACTTGCCGGTTACTATCGGCGGTTCATCTCGAATTTCTCCAGGATTGCTGTCCCTCTCACTGCTTTGACTCAGAAGTATAGGCCATATGAGTGGGGATCAAAGCAAGAAGAGGCATTTCAGACTCTGAAGCAGAAACTTTGTGATGCTCCTGTCTTGACATTGCCTGATGGAAATGATGATTTTGTGGTTTATTGTGATGCATCCAACCTAGGTCTCGGTTGTGTTCTTATGCAACGGGGAAAGGTTGTGGCTTATGCATCAAGACAACTAAAGATTCACGAGAAGAACTACACCACACATGACTTGGAACTTGGTGCAGTCGTGTTTGCCTTGAAGATATGGAGACATTATCTTTATGGCACTAAGTGTGTAGTGTTCACTGATCATAAAAGCTTGCAACATATTCTCAATCAGAAAGAACTCAATATGAGACAACGGAGATGGGTTGAACTGTTAAATGATTATGACTGTGAAATTCGCTATCATCCTGGTAAAGCGAATGTAGTAGCAGATGCGCTTAGTCGCAAAAGTCAAGTTCAGATCCGTAGTGTCCGAGTGCACAATAGTCTCCGAAATGATGTTCTCACAGCCCAACAACACTCATTAGCTCAAGATGACTTGAAAAATGAGATGTCTTGTGGGGCTGAAATTTTATTGGAAACTAAGGATGATGGTTTGATGTATTATTTGAATCGGTTGTGGATACCGAACAGGGGTGATCTCAGGATGGTGATTATGAATGAAGCTCATAAGTCTTGTTACTCAATCCATCCAGGTTCTGACAAGATGTATCAAGACCTTAGGGACTTGTACTGGTGGCCTGGAATGAAGAAGGACATTGCTGAATATGTGTCTAAGTGTCTTAACTGTGCCAAAGTCAAGGCCGAACATCAGCGACCTTCGGGATTGTTATTACAACCAGAGATACCGATGTGGAAGTGGGAGAATATCTCCATGGATTTCATTACCAAACTTCCACGAACCGCAACCGGTAAAGATAGCATTTGGGTAATAGTTGATAGATTGACAAAGTCGGCTCATTTCTTACCGATACGCGAAACTTAACCTGTGCGGAAGTTAGCTCGTATTTACATTGATGAGATCGTTAGTCGACATGGTATTCCCTTAAGCATAATATCGGACCGTGATGCTCGTTTCACGGCGCGATTTTGGGAATCACTACATGAAGCTTTTGGAAAAAGACTGGATCTTAGCACTGCTTATCATCCTCAAACGGATGGTCAAACGGAGCGAACGATTCAGACATTGGAAGACATGTTGAGAGCTTGTGTCATCGATTTCGGTGGCAATTGGGATAGCCATCTACCATTGGTTGAGTTCTCGTATAACAACAGTTATCACGCGAGCATTGGTATGGCACCGTTTGAAGCTCTTTATGGCAGGAAATGTCGGTCACCTATTTGTTGGACCGAGGTCGGCGATTCGCAGATTACTGGTCCGGAAATTATTCAGGAAACGACTGACAAGATCCGCCAAATTCGCGACAATCTGTTAGCTGCTCGCAGTCGACAGAAGAGCTACGCGGATAAACGAAGAAAACCTTTGGAGTTTGAAGTGGGAGATATGGTATTGCTTAAAGTGTCGCCTTGGAAGGGCGTTGTTCGATTCGGAAAGAAGGGGAAGCTTGCTCCACGATACGTTGGCCCTTTTAAGATCCTTGAACGGATCGGGAAGGTTGCTTACAAATTGGAACTTCCTCCTGAACTTAGTAACGTGCATCCGACGTTTCACGTGTCCAATCTAAGGAAGTGCTTAGCTGATCAGGATCTTCAGGTACCACTCGATGACATTCGCATCGACGATACCATGCACTTTGTTGAAAAACCAGTGGAGATAATGGATCGTGAGGTTAAACAGCTCAAACGCAGTAGAATTCCGATTGTCAAAGTACGTTGGGAATCGAAGCGGGGTCCAGAATTCACATGGGAGCGGGAAGATCAGATGAAGCTTAAGTACCCACATTTATTTACTACGGTCACTCCAAGTTGAATTTCGGGACGAAATTCCTTTAACTAGGGGAGACTGTAACATCACTGTACTTTCAGTTGTCCGTACGTCCGCACATCCGTACGACTGTACTGTTACGACTGGAGATTTATAATTATTAATGATTATGAAATTATTGATTCACATAATTGATATTATCACTGTACTGGGATGCATGTTATAGTACATTTATTATACGCATAAACCACGGGAAGTTTAGTTGTAATTCAACTGAACAGACCCGTAGTGTTTATCGCAGTTACTTATTACTTATGACAATGGATTATTAGTTTGAGAATGGATTTGAGATGGAACTGGGAGTTTGTTTGAGTCTGGTTACTAAACATAGTCAAGGACCCATGGACATGGTTTATCGAAATAGCGGTGGGACGGTGGCTAGGGCAGTTGCGACTGACCCTTACATATGCCCTATATATATGCATATTTCGGTCTATCATGGATGTGTCAGTGACTAGGGTTTAGTGGGTTTTGGTTTGGAAAATGATAAATTATAAAGTTATTAAATAATGAGAAATTATTTACGCGATGTGAGGTTACGAACATTACTTGAACGCGAATGTTGATTCAGAAATATTAACTTAATAATGTATTCGCGTGAATGACGATTCACACGAATATAATTATTAAGAATAATATACTGAAACGATATTCCATAAATCGTAAATCAAATCGAAAGGCGATACGAGCGTCGGATTCGAAAAGGTGACGATCTTTACGAATACGTACGTGAGTAACGTGTTTCGACGAGATAATTAAATAATATTAAACGATATAAATTAAATAAGTTAAACTAAAAATATTTATTAGGAATCACAACCTAAATTAAACTGGAATGATCTAATTTATCAAATAATTATTTAACAATAATGTAACGAAAGCGATTTACGACATAATTTATTTAAAACTTATTTAATTAAACAAAATTAATTTAATTAAAATGATTTAATTATTTAAATATGTTATGTTAGAAAACCGAGCGCATTATTACATTTCACGCGTATAAAACGAGATCATTTTACGAGACAAAGGTTATCTAGAAATCAAGATAACTAATGAAACCATATTATTTAAACGCATTATATTTAAATATGTTTAATGAGTAAAACCGTTTATTTTGCTATCGCGATAGAAACGAGACCGAACACGGGGACGAGACACGCGATATAAGGAAGATTACTTCCTTCTTTTCTTTCATTCTCACCACCTCCCTTCTCTCTCTAAAAACACACACACATATATTCTCTACCTTCTCTCTAGCTTTTCTCCTTCAAATCTTAACGGATTCAAGAGATCTCGGAGCCTAAACGACCGTGTGATCGAGAGGAACAAGAGGACACGAAGAAAACTCGTTTTGGTCGACATTTAGAGGTAAACCCGAGGCTTTTATTTTCGGTTTAGTTGAAAACCCTACTCGAACAAGAACATCAATTTTTACATAGATTCTTGAGTCCATATACATGTTAATCGACTAGTAATAACCTTGGGATGTCATGGGAAGCTACGGATTTGAAACCTGCAACTGATTAGGTCGAAGGAGAAGGGGTAATGGGGCTGGTTCGGGACACAGCAGGTGGACGAACCCTGCATCACCCATTGGCCGAACCTTACGGCGGCTGAGATGGGTCACGAACCCTCAGCTACGGGCGAACCTTCATGGGAGGGAAAACCCTAGCCGAACCCATCAGGGGGGGGACGAACCTTCTGGGTCACGAACCATGCATGCAGCGACGAACCCACCAGCCTCACGAACCCAGTCCACCACGAACCCTCTCTCTTTGGCCACTGCCGAACCATGAGGGAAAGCTTCACAAACCTTAGGTGCTGCCGAATCTTTAGGCATGGAGCCACGAACCCTAGCATCTTACACCAACCGAATCTGTTAAGTTTCACTTGGCCGAACCCTCTAACTTTCACTTGACCGAACCTTTCATATTCATTCGGCCGAACCTAACCCTTTGAGTTAAGGGTTCGCTGCCATCATGAGGTTAAAAACTTAATTTTTATTTAATTAAGGGGTAGAGGTTAAATGAGGGCATGATTATGTATACATATATGTATGTATACGTATACACACATGTAGGGCCCATGTATGCATGGATTATATTAAGATTACCTTTCTCACTAATGGATGTAATTAAATTGTGAAGTAATATATAAATCGAATACATTGTAATATCAATCCAAGTATGATTTCTTAAAACCGACAAAGAAATCTTAATGATTTCGATTTTAAGGGACATCTTGATCAAACATGCATGCATTATTGAAAATAGATATTGATATAATAATTGTTAATATCTTTAAATGTACACGACTAGGAGGGGTGTACATACAAGTGTTCACAATAGGCATTATCACTAATAAATGAAGCTAACTAATCTTAAGTCTATTTTTAAAAATGAAACTAAGATTACAATAGTTAGAAATTGTGTAACTTGAGTGATAAACTTAAGTTGTTATACACCTAATTAACTAATGTCACAATATAATGGAACACTTAACCATGGTCTAATATAAGTACTTATGAACATGAAAACAAACTCTAATTACAGATATCTGAGTTGATTGAGTTACATACGTGAGCGCACATAATACAAGAACTCAGATTCTAAGGAATTCAGGTGAGTTCTCATAACCTCCCTTTCTTTAAACTATTTTGTTTTAAAACTCGGAGGTGAAGCATGTATACCAAATTCAAATATTATTTTGATAACTCAAGGTTAATACCTGTTTATCAATATGATATTCACGATATAAGATTATCATTATTTATGGATTGTCTCTTGTTATTTATATCCATGTAAACTTTGTTATTGACTTCGGTCGATAACAAAGATTACAAGTATTGTCACAAACCCCGAGAGTCATCTCTTTTAACTTCGGTTAATTGCTTTGACCTTGTGTATTGTCACGTGGATGATTTCCACATCTGTGAAGCATTGCCTTTGACTTCGGTTATTTGCTTTGGCTTCATGTAGTGTCACGTGGTTAACAACCACTCCATGAATCATGTATTTAACTTATGTTAATTACATAATGATCATGTATAGTCACGAACATTATTTGAGAATATGATTGATGAGATTGGTTGATTAGTTGTGGATTGATTATCTATGTTTGATTATGATTACTTGTGATTAATTATGAATGAATGGATATGTGATTATGTGCTTGTGTTGATTGAACGTTTGATTTTGAATTAATGGATGTGTATTGGATTATTTCATACAGGTATTCGTATGGATTTTCTCAAGAAGATCATAAGTTTTATACTAATTTTAAACAAAGCCTTTTATAATATCCTTTTAAGCATAAACTTTTAAACCTATTTTACTAAAACATTTTCCAATATAAAAACTTATGATTACTCACCAACTACTTTTGTAGTTGACACTTGTTTTCTTACATGTTTCAGGTGATGGAGACAAGTAGGAATGAAGAGAGGATCTCTTCTATTTTGGACATCATCATATAGGATCTTGGACTTAGTTAATTAACTAAATTTCTGGCGATTAGAGTTTAGTTAGTTTAACTAATTCTTTTGTGTAACTGATGTATTTGATTCATGACGAACATGATTTTTGTGTAATTATTTTGGTTGATTAAGTGATATATGATGATTTGATTTAGATGCCCACGAGCTTTTGAACAATCTACACATCCCTCGTGGCATCCCGACGATTCCGCCGCCGGTCGGGGTGTTACACATAACTTGCCTAATTTGGAAACTTTCCTGAATTAGAAACTCAAGAAAGTGACTTTGGTATCCGTACACATCACACGACACTAAACCGCACGTTACACGAGTGCTTGATCCAAAACCGTCACCAACGGTTCGTTAGGTCAAACACGGTCAACACGACCCACACGACAGCTTAGAGTTGTTAAACACTAACACGGTCCTGTGAGACCCACGTGTATGTAACACCAACTTACAACACCTATGTGATATAGGTAACTACTAGCCGGCGAGCTACTCCGTTCACGAACGAACGCTCTACTCAAACTCAGGTGAGTTTACAGCCCCACTTTTACACGTTAACTGTTTTG
Organism: Mikania micrantha; assembly: GCA_009363875.1. Lineage (NCBI taxonomy): Eukaryota > Viridiplantae > Streptophyta > Magnoliopsida > Asterales > Asteraceae > Mikania > Mikania micrantha. The sequence goes on from CM018696.1 coordinate 56,597,070, forward strand.
CTAAACTATTGGGGTGAGATTACTATGCAACTGTTTAGATATATGACTGGTATGTTGTAAAACTATTTTCGAGTGTAAGTTTTATCGCATAAAGTCCTCACTTATCGTTACCGTCAACTGTATGACAAACGAGTCGTTATTACGTAGTACTACTGGGTTTGACTAGCCCCACTCGGCAACAACATTGACTGGAGGTCATAACGAGTGTAATATCGATGTTGATGTCGGGTTCTGCGATGACCCGCGGAGGCAAACGGAAACAGTCGAGTTTCGGTAAGATGACATGACACACTCCACGGATCGTAGATCCAACTGCTAAACTTAACATACCCAGTATATGTCTGTTTTACTATTTCTGTCTGTCTAAACCTGTGAACTCACCAACTTTTTAGTTGACACTTTTCGCATGTATTCTCAGGTAACTGATGGAGCACACGATAGGACACACGGGAGGATTACAAAAGAGTCTCATGCATTTAGACTCTGGTCCTAGGCTTTCATGTGCATTTGTTTATTGTAAACCATTTGATCAATGTTGAGTCTTAAACAATTTACTTTTCGCTGCAACTGTTGTTTACTTATGATGTTTAAAACATTTTACGCTTTGTATTTATGAAACTTGTATTATTTTACAAAACTGTTTGATTGTGAACGCATATAGAGTCGTTTTATATGACCAATGAGCTGTGATCCTGGCCACGTCACACCCACGTGGACTGACGCCACGAGTGGGAATTTGGGGGTGTGACATATAAGCTTTTCCAATATGTCTCCAATATGTCTCCATTATACTCCATTTTTTTCGAAACCATAGGGAGTAAAATGGTTATAACTATCAAACCATAGGGAGCAAAATGGTTAAACTGTCAATCCACATGAAGCATAATGACCATTTTGAAAAGTTTGGAGCAAAATGGTTGTTTGAATTTTTTTTAAAGAACGTATATGACATTAACCATTTCTAAATCATAATTAGAGCAATATGTAAATTTTTTCCCCCAAAAATTGGGGAAAAAACATATTTGCCGGTCGAGGCACTTGAAAACTAAAGATTCGATATTATTTGTAACCGCCAAAATCCTCCCACATGTGACACGTGTTTTAAAACATCCTCAGAGTTAGGTCCCAGATTTTTCAAAAATTAAACATCAAATTTTAAACACCCAATATAACCCAACCCGTCATCAAAACTGTTTACAAACATTTTAATCGTAATCGCACTCTACGTTGTTTTTAACCATACATAAAAAGTTGGGTTTTCAACCAAAAAACGTGTTCAATCCGAGCCTTCTCAAGATATCTAATCATGATCGCCTTCACCTTTTACATTCACCTGAAAAACACCACATTTTAATCACCGTTAGTTCGTTAGGACTAAGTAAGACCACCCCGCTATTTCCCCAAGTGTATTCCATAACACCATATGAATACAATAATAATGTCCTAAATATAATTTGGTAACATTATTCAACTCAAACCCAAAACGATTTACTAACGGGTCGTTTTCACCCAAAACCCCTCAAATCTCCAATTCTTGCCCAAACCTATTAGATTTACCTTTGGAATCCACATTAAAACTGAAATAAGTTAATTTATGACATTTTCAAAAATACAGACGCAACATAGGCGTGTTCTGGGGGAACATGGCCATGTCAGAAGGTTTCCGGAATTTGATGTGCAGATGTGACATGGGCGTGTTCTACGGAACATTTCCATGTCGAACCTCTTTCCATATACATATATTTTCTTTGTTCTCTTCCATCATTCCTTATCACCAAGGATTTCAAATTTTACAACCCCAACAATGTATTCAACACATGTGATTTACCTAAACTCCATAAATTCATCATAGGAAGATCACACCACTTGTGATTCGACCCATTTCACATTCACACCTCTTGTAAATTGTTTGACCATTTAAAGTCAAACTGCAAATAAGAAGTTCACACCACTTGTAAATCATTCTTATTTTTCCACACCAGTTGTAAACATACTACATTATAATAACTAAGCAAGTATAATACCTATTGCATGTTATTTTCAAGCAATAATTATACAAACACCAATTTGAATTGTTTGACCATTTTCAGTCATCCTTCTAATAAGAAGTTCACACCTCTTGTGAATTATTCATATTCTTACACACCACATGTAAACATACCAAATCACAATAACTAAGCAATTAAACACCTATTATACAACAATTTAATCACCAAACACCCATACTAGTTGATTTTACTAACGAATCAACTACCCATTTTGACTAATTCCACTCATAGTTAATCACCCCTATACTAATTTCTACAATTATTATCAAAAAATTAATGAAACCATATTATGTTATGTAATTATAACATAACATTCATAACAAGACTCACGACAAATAGTCAACATTTAAGTCAAACACTCCTATAGCCACTATATGTGGTCTTAGGTATATAAACTACCTTAGCAATCATAATCCTCCTACATTGCCAAGCTAAACATCAATTCATCATTACGATGCATATTCCACATACATTGTCAATTTAAACACCAATTCATCCCAACAATGCATGTTCCACATACATTGTCAATTTAAACATCAATTCATCATAACAATGCATATTCCACATACATTGTTAATTTAAACACAAATTCACCCCAACAATGCATATTCCACATACATTGTCAATTTAAACATCAATTTATCATAACAATGCATATGCCACATACATTGTCAATTTAAACACCAATTCATCCCAACAATGCATATTCCACATACATTGTCAAATTAAACACCAATTCATCCCAACAATGCATTTTTCACATACATTGTCAAGTTAAACACCAATTCATCATGACAGTGCATATTCTACCTACATTGTCAATTTATAGATTTAACACATAACATTCACCAAATACCACAAGACATAAATCAAGTAGTCAACATTCAACACCAACACACCAACACAAATATGACTTATGGTTGCATATTCAGTGAGTAGGTTACTCACCTTAGCCCGTAGGAACACCATTAAAATCATCTTGTTCTTTACCAAGCCTTTGACTTGTTCCTTGACTTCACCACCACTACCTAGTTGTATTACACACATACAGTTATATTCAATACATGTATATTTACATTCTTTCAACCTACTTGACCCGTTATCACCATTTTATCTAATTTACACCCAAATGATCCATTATCATCCAATTCACCATTTATGATTATAGATATGCTTATTTCATACCACCACAACTTAAAAACTCATTTTTAAGTTAAACACCTTAATTGACATTTCATCAAATGCCTCATATGCATATATTTATTTGCTTATGATCGTTGACCAATAACATCTCTATCAAACTCCATTTTGGTTTCAAAATGAACAAATTCATCATTTTCACAAACAATCTACAAAAACCCTGTCACACCCCCAAATTCCCACTCGTGGTGTCAGTCCACGTGGGTGTGACGTGGCCAGGATCACAGCTCATGGTCATATTGAACGACTCTATATGAGTTAACTCAATCATACAGTTTGTAAAATAAGACTAGTTTCATAAGTTTAGCAGCGGAAAAGTTCATCAATAAAGCAGCGGAATTAAGTAATCAGAACTACATTGTTAACATTGTTTAAAATGACAAAAAATCAAAACATAAGCCTAGGATTAGAGTCTATATGTATGCAGACTCTCTTGTGCATCTCCATGTGCCTCCTAGCTCATGTTGTTCAGTTACCTGAGAATACATGCTAAAGTGTGTCAACATGAAGTTGGTGAGTTCACAGGTTTAAGTATTGGAAAACAGTAAAACAGTTATATATACTGGGTATGTTAAATAGTTTTGTTGGATCTACGATCCGTGGAGTGTGTCATGTCATCTTACCGAAACTCGACTGTTTCCATTTGCCTCTGCGGGTCATCGCGGAACCCGACATCAACATCGATATTACACTCATTATGACATCCTGTCAACGTTGTTGCCGAGTGGGGTTGGTCAAACCCAGTAGTACTACGTAATAACGACTCGTTTGTACACAACTAACGGTAAGGGTGGAGAGGACTTGCTGCGATAATAGTACACTCAAAATAGTTTTTCAACATACCAGTCATATATCTAAAACATTTGCATAGCATTCTCACCCCAAAAGATTAGTAAAACAGTTAAGAGTAAAAGTGGGGCTGTAAACTCACCTGAGTCTGCTTGAGTGCGTTCTTACGAGAACGGAGTAGCTCGCTGGCTAGTAGTTACCTATATCACATAGGTGTTATAAGTTTGTGATCATATTTGTGTTGGTCTCACAGGACCGTATTCATGTCTAAACAACTCCTGGTTGTTATGCGGGTCGCGTTGACCGTGTTGGTCGTGTTGACCGTGTTTGACCTAACGACCCGTTGGTGAACCGTGTGTCGGTTGTGTACCGTGTAACATTCGTGTAAATGCTCGTCGGGTGCAAAACGTGCAAGTTGCGTCTATGGACAACTTACTATTTATAGTAAGTTTCCATTTATGGAAAGTTCACAAAGCGTAACGGTTTTAAAGTTCTAGCAAGCTCGTTAGTCCTACATGATCATGTTAACACATAGCACGTTATCATACGAAATCAGGGAAGCATATAGGTCACGTTTGTATACCAAAGTTTCCTAAAAAGGAAAGTCTCTAGATCTAGCATGCGCGATATCGGGAACCATCTAACTTAGAATGCAGTAATCATATTAAAACATAGTAAATCACTTAGCATGCTCAAATTGATCATAACATTTCTACATTGGTATATCGTAACATAAAGTTACTAAAAATAGTAATCATGGCATAAACACCACAAATGATCATCCTAAACACTTCTAGTTCATTTTCATATCACATATCATCATAGTAAGTCATTAAACATCATTTAAACATGTTAATCTAAACCAATCCATCATCTAGCTACATTTCAATTTTGAAAGTTACAAAATATAGTAACTATGACTATTATCATACAAATGACCATCCTAATCAATCCTAGACCATTTTTATAACACATAATATCATATTATGCCTTTTAACATTATCTAATCTTGCTCATATAGCCAAAATCACCATTTATCAATATTTAGGCCCCAAAAGTTACTAAATATAGTAACTTGGCTAAATATGACCAAAATCAACTTCAAAATCACATTCCAAGCATCAATATCATCCTAAAATCATTCTAATAGCAAATCCTTAAACATGTATGTTCACAATATCATCCATTTCACCATTTTGTAACTAAAAAGTTACTATTAATAGAAAGTTCATCAAAAATCATAGTTTTAACCATATCAACAAGATCTAATCATGCCATATACTTCCAATATCATCATGTAACACATTTGAACATTCAAAATCATCCCACATGCCATGGATCATACATGCATGTGAGGTTTTCACTTGTTTATGACCAAATCATGAAATCTCTACATACACAATATCATGGATCATCATAAATCTTCATCTAAACATCATAGATCATCATTAATCACAGAAACATCAATAAACCCAGATTCAAACTAAGAGGAATTCGTGCATGTGCGATCTAGTGGGTGCATGTGCGAAATATGGTGATTTTAAGCCATAAGGAGTGTAGATCTACCTTCTAGAGCTTCTTGAACAACTGAGATGATGATCCAGCAGCTCCTTGACCTCCTGGTTCCTTGGTTTGGACAAGAACAAGAAGAAGGTGATGATCTCCAAGCTTAAATGGTCTTCTTCCTTGAATTCTTCAAGTTCCCCAAGCTCAAATGTGGCCTCCAATGGCTTCCAGAGCTCAATCAAGGTGGTAATGGTGGAGATAAGCCGAGAGGTTGAGTGTGGAGTCGAGTAAAATGATTAAAATGAGTAGAGTAGGCATAATGGTCTTGGTTTTATAAAGATTTGCCGTCTGACACCCGTCGCGTACCGCGACGAGAGGCCAAAAAGATGCTTCACGATACGCGAAGGAATTCGGGATTCAAACGCCCGCGACGCCTGTCGCGTACCGCTACAGGGCCTCCTGTTGGGCCATTGCGTACCGCGATGGGTCCCAGAGAAGCCCAATAAGCCTAATTTTGTTGTTTCAAACCGATTTTCGCGTATTTCACGATTATGATCATCGATTCTCGACATATAAACATTGTTCCCAATATTTTGGGTTCCCTAGAACCTAGGTGCAGTGAAAGTGTACTGTGGTTTCACCAACGTTCGTTATTCAAGACACGTGCGTTGTGTTTTGCGATAATTCCTTGAATTATCGGTGCGTCTGGTCTGTTGTGCCACGTGTCACACTAAATAGTAATTATTCTAGTGCCACGTATGAAATAATAATATAAATTATTATTAAAATAAAGTTAGTGCTGACCTGGAATTTACGGGGAAATGATCCATTATCATCCAATTCACCATTTATGATTATATATATGCTTATTTCATACCACCACAACTTAAAAACTCATTTTTAAGTTAAACACCTTAATTGACATTTCATCAAATGCCTCATATGCATATATTTATTTGCTTATGATCGTTGACCAATAACATCTCTATCAAACTCCATTTTGGTTTCAAAATGAACAAATTCATCATTTTCACAAACAATCTACAAAAACCCCATGAAATCATCACACCCAACAATTTACCACCAAATTTAATCACCTAGTTCATATACCTCAAGAACCCTACAAAACCCCCTCTATCATCTTACAACAACATGAAAGAAAACAATCAAAAAGTTGTTCTTATATGATTATCACAATGAATAAAAACATTTAACACCCTCCAAACACCTAAATTTCGCATTTCACCATACCCTACTCATACCCCATATGAGACCCACGAAAATTTCATCAAAACACCCAAAACTTCATACCTTGTTGTTGTATGATGATAGAAGAGCTTCAATTCTTGATTGTATGAACAATGCAAGCCTTCCAAGATCACCAATTCACTGATTCTTAACGATTTAGGGTTTTTTTCCCCCTTGCACCTCTCTTTAACGACACACTTACGCATATAAAATGTGTATTTTGACCAAGTTAACGCATAAATCCCCATTTTACAACTATTGGATATTGTCAACTTTGGTCCTCCCATTGCCAATTAAATGTAACTAGTTATAATTAACTAAGTTAAGTTAGTTAACACCCACCATAAGTAAATATACATAAAACAAAATTTTAAATTTATCACCTTTTATGTTCATTGTATAATATTTCCCAAAATGGGTCTCTTTATCCTAAAAAGTCTAAAAAGGATTATTAACCATTAGATCAAGAGCTCAAGTTTAAGAGGAAAAATTGAAAATTCTAGAGGGAAAAGTTGTTAGAAGGTAATTTAGTCATAACCAATTCCCCCTATTTTACAAGCGTTCATAACTTTTATATACAATGTTATTTTTTCAAAAATAAATATATGATAAAAACGAGCATTTTTTATCTTTAAAATGAGTATAATGTTGCTACAAAAAAATAAAATTTTCAGCTTATTATGTCCAATTATCGTCATTGTGTCTTTTTAAACGTTTGTGTATAGTTATCTTTTCGTGTTTTTCTTACCATTAATGGTGTCTTTTTAACACGTAATCATGTCTTTTTTAAATATTAATGTGTTATTTATACTTGTCGTTGTGTCATCCTTGCTTAACATTATGTATTTTATAACATCATTGTGTCTTAAATTGTTCACGAAAACACAACATTGATCAGAAACAGAAAAGACACAATGCCTATACAAAAGACACAATGATCATTACAAAATACACAATGTATATACAAAAGACACAATGACATGTACAAAATTGTTCATACTCGTAAATATGTTTTTTACAGGTAATTGTGTCTTTTTTAATGATCATTGTGTTATTTATACTCGTCATTGTGTCATTCTAGCTTGATATTATGTATTATGCAACATAATTGTTTTTTAAATTGTTCACGAAAACACTTCATTGATCAGAAACACAAAAGACACAATAACATGCACAAAAGACACAATCTCGTGTACAAAAGACACAATAAGATGTACAAAAGAAACAATAACATGTACAAAAGACAAAATGAACTAAAAAAACAAATTTTTTCTGTAGCAAAACTATACTAATTTTGAAGATAAAGAAATGCACGTCTTTATGATATATTTTTTTTTCAAAAAATAATTTTATATGTAAAAGTTATGAAAGTTTAAAGAATACGGAGGAATTTGATAAAAAAAGTCAACAAAAGTAGACATGACTAAAATACTCTACAACAACTTGATTTAATCATAGTAATTGATTAATGATCTAATTTATCAAGATCTTTCTTAAGCTTTTTATGTTAAGATGTCTATTTTGTTTAACTTAACCCCCTTGTACATATATACGTCATTCTTCATAAAACTATAAAGTTTGACTAATATCACAAATTGTTTGACCACTTGTCAATATATATATATATAGGAGAGTTTAAAAGAAAACTCCTCATTTTGAAGAAAACTAAGAAAACTCTTGCTAACCAATCAATTTTAAAAATGTTTTTTCATGATTTTTTATTATTAGCTTAGAAATGTTATAAACAATTTTTTTTTAATAAAAATATGTAGATCACAAAGTTACGTATATGTAACTTATAAAGTTACATATATGTAACTCATATATGTAGTTTACAAGTTACATATATGTAATCAATGAGTTACATATATTTTTATATTTTTTTTGTTAACAAATCTAACCTTATAATAAAACAAAATGTAAAACAAAAATGAAAAACAAAATTGATTAATAACAATTGTAATTAATTTTCTATGTTTTCTAAAAAATGAAAGTTTTTATTGAAACCCTCCCCTATATATATGTGTTGAATATATATGCAATACAAAAACAAAAATACATTACAAAAACACAAAAATACGGTAAAAAAAGAATTTAATACAAAAAAAGGAAAATTTAGTACAAAAAATAAAATGTTATATCTAAATTATCATACCACATATTAAAATTTTATTGGTTTTTACTCTTTTTATACAAAAATCTCTTTTTATTTCATATTTTCTCTTTCTCTATGTTTAAAAAACTTTGAACACAGAAAGGAGAAAATGTTACAAACTAGAGGCGCATAATTCAATTTTTTTTACGGCCGGATGCATAGGAACCGGGTTCAGTTAAGGAACCGGTTCTTGGATTGGAATACCATACTCACTAGAACTAACTAGGCAATTATGATAGGGTTGGTTTCAGATCGGGTTTAGGAACCGGTTATAACAAGGTCTGACTATTTATTATTTTTTTATTTAATCAATCATAATAACTTAATAAAAATAAACAACATACATGCATTTTTTTAAATTTATATTTCATAATTTTTCAAGCGAAATAGTTACATTTGCTAATTATAACATGATTTTATTTGTTGAATTGTCGGAAATCGTATGGCAAACAACTCTTAGCATCATGGAAGAGTTCTTTGTCGGATATATGTCTGGACAAATCTTTCCTTCATCTTCTCGTAGTGTACTCTTTTTCAAGTACTATACCATTATCGAGGTTCTTTAGGTCTTGAATACATTAGATTACGTCCAAGGGAACCTTTACCAAATGTACTTCTTTACTGACTATGTTTCTTTTCATGACAATACTATGACACTAAAAAAAAAAAATCCAAATTTCGAGACTATCATATACGCTTAGACAATTAGTCAGGTTCTTTTCTTTTCACCAAGTCAAAGTTCTAAATTGCGATATTACTTGGATTGAATAAATAGATGTAAAATTTGCTCCACTATACCTCCGGAACTCGCTTGATGAGATGTTACCCAATTTAACAGTCACATTTTGAGCTCTATTTAATACAGTCACAATCTTTTGCTATCACTTGAACTTATGTACTTGAGGCCCCACACATGCTTGTGCTGGGTTCAAACATTTAATCCTCGTAACATTTAAAAATGAGTTTAAAATAACAAAACAAGTTTAAACAAGTGGTAGTTATTTGAAATATTTAAAAAAAATTTCTTTCATTAGTTTAATCATTTTATAACGCCTTACAAAATGATTACTTAATACGCTTTTTTTAAATTTGAGTTCGATTAATTTGCTGAAAGAGCGACAAATTTTCATGTTCCTTCAAACATGAGACCCATCACCCTTCTCAATCAAATTCCAATTGTATCAAATTTTCACTTACCTATTATGCACAAGAACATGAACAATGGTTGGCTTGATGTTAGAATCTAGACTAACGGATGATTGTAAGAGCAGAAAGTACGAAGTACAAACAGAAAAAGAGATCAAAAGAGTTAAACAAGCATAACATGTATGTGTTTTTTCTTTGTTTTTTTTGCTTTTGACAAGTGTAAACTCAACCAATCAATTTTAAACTACTCACCGCGATGGTGTCATAGTGGTAAGGGGATGAGAATCTATACTAGGGGTCTAGGGTTCAAATCCCGACACAACCTAATTTTAACTGGGTCTCGCGATTTACCCCCTCATGTTGGCTGTAGGACCGGTCGGTGATGGTGGCGTTTACCATTCTTTTTTAGTATTTATACTAAGTTATTATAGGATAAAAAATTACAAAAAAAGGCCAAAAACATGCTCCCAATGGTAACAAAATCGATTCCAACAGCTAATACTCAAAACTAGTTGTTGTTTAATGACCAGGAACTAGTTTTTTTGGGTTGGATAGGAACTTACTAACAATTAATCGAAAAAAAAAAATTAAGGAATTAATCATATAGGATTCAACGGGTACAAAATGAGTATGAATCAGGTTCACTTTATACTGGGTCGGATCCGGTTTTGATTCGGGTTAAACCCTTGGTCATGCTTTAAACAGTTTTTTTGTTCACCTCTGGTACAAAGATTTACCATATCACCAAAAATGATGACACGTTGTTGAGAGTTTTGGCCAGGCTAAGAAGATATATCTAAATCAATGTTTTCGGAATGGACTTGCTGGTTACTAGTCGGACCGGATTCAAGAACCAGATGGCTAAAAATGAGTAAAAGATTTCAAAAAAATTATAGAATTATAAACATATTTAAACAAACATAATTAATGTTCAAACAAACATAATCATGTTAAAAAAATACAATATTTGATTTTAATGTTTAATTCTTTGGATTTTAGTTAAAAAAACTTGAAATTCGGTCCGACCAGTAAACCAATTTTGGTCCGACCGGTGAACCGGCTTAACTAGCAGGTTCCCTTGAGTCCGGTGCGCATGTTGTTTTTGGGCCGGCCAACTCCCGGTTCCCGGTCCAACCGGCCGGTCCGGTCCGGTTTTCAAAACACTAATTTAAACCTATACATGTAGAGGACTTAATTAATAGACAATTTTTGGCCCTGTATACATGTAATTAAAGCGATGAATTTGTTAAATTGTGCAGATTAATTGTATTTCACATAATAATTGTATAAGCAAAAAATGTGTAAAGTGAAATCCTTTTATTGTCCACCTGCAAATAATCAAACAAAAATTAAAGGCTTCTAGTCTGGTTACCTTTCCTATAAGAGGTCTTAAGTTTCAATATAGGCAGAAACCTATTGGCTTGCTCAGCTGGGGATTCAGCCTGTGATGGGCTCGGGCATACGTCGGTCCTGAAAATTTAAGCAACTTGGACGAAAAACTGACCCTAAGCTCAAATGAATTATAAATTATATAAGCTCTTTTTTTTAAAGGACGTTTAGCGTTATAACCATAAACATAGCAAAATCATAGTTAAGGGTGTTGGTCGAGTTAACCAGATTGGGTTTCTGGTTAATCGGGTTGGTAAGTCGAGTTTTCTTTTAAAAAAGTAAACCGCAACCCGACGCTATCAATGTTCTGGTTAGTCAGGTCACGAGTTATTCAGATCGGATCAGTTGTGTTCATATTTATTTGCTATTATCGATATTGAACCAATTTTAAATTGCTATAATTCATATTCTATACATATAATTCTAAGAAAAATATGTTGAACTATATATAATTTGATTAATAGCCCTAATCAAAAACAGTTGACATAATTAAATATTTAGGTGAGAAGTAAAAAATGTTTTATAGTTAATAATTAACATATACAAAAAATATTAATCATCCTTATTCGGGTATTTGGGTTAACCTGGAACCCGACTAATTCTTAAAAATATATACCCGAAACCCAACTCTATGAATAGTTCTAGTTAATCAGGTTGACTCGAAAACCCCGACTAACTTTTTGGACCTGAACAATCTGATCCTATTAAGGTTATTCGAGTTTGGGGGCGGGTTGGGTTAGTTGGGTTCATGTATTTTCAACACCACTGCTCATGATAATATAAAAACATTATATAATCTTACATAAACTTAATGGGCTTGTTTTTTTAGCTTGGATATTAAATTTATTTAAACTTAATATATATAACTTTTTTATATAAAATGTAAAAAAAATTAAAATTTTGGGCCTCTAAAAAGTTGGGCCCTTGATGGTGGCCCGGTTTGTCCCAAACATCAAATCCAAAGAAACAGTTAAAATCTCGTCTTAATGTAAACGTTTTAAGGCATTAAAAAAATAATCTAAAATGACACCCTTTCAATAAATCAGTTTCGTTGGGCTCATATAATCTTAGATATAGTCCAAACTCCAAAGCGGCCTTTTAAACAAAATTGTAGTCGATCCATCTTTAAAAAAAATCTATAATTAGTGAAATGTTAAAGATAAACTAATGATTTCATAACATTTAGGAAAAATTTCTCTTTTGATCCCTGTAGTTTGACAGTTTTAACTCATTTGCTCTAAACTTTTCAAATCACAGGAAACAAAATGGTTAAAATGTCAAAGCACATGGTCATTTTGAAAAGTTTGGAGCAAAATGATTAAAACTGTCAAACCTCAGGAAAAAAATAGAAGTTTTTCCTAACATTTTATAGCCTTTGCTCATTCAAGATGACTCACAACATCACATAGACCGAATTTGTCAAGCCTACATTTCTTTCCCATGTAAAGATAAAAGAAACATAACCACCAACTCATAAGTTTAAATATTATCCAAATGTGTGTTCATAATGCACGTTTGTCTCAATGGCTTTTCAATATTCTCCTTTTAAGACATTTCATTGAGTAAACATTTAGCTTTTCCTTTTTTTTTAACTAATAATAAACCAGTAGTGTTTGAAGACCTCTCTCTGCTAGCAATTTTTAGGCAAAATACATGGTCTTTTCTTCCACTGTTCACCTATTCCCTATGAGGAAACCTATCTTTTAGGCTGTCTTTGAAAAACCCTTCTTGATGTCAGTATTCAAACACGAGACTTTTCAGTCCCAAACCTTTATCCTTCACTTTCTTATGCCGCTAAGCTATAAACTTCTTGTCCCATATATTTAAAATGCAAAGAGAGTACCCCTATTCTTTAATCAACATGTGATTTAATGAATGGTTTTTGGCGTTGAGCATTAATCTGACTCTATGGTCAAAGATTTGTACAAATCCGAAATTAGCAAAGAAAATTATCAAAATTATTCTGTCGCAAGTAAAATAACTTCTTTTTTTGAGTCCTTTGTCTTGTTTTAAGTTATAAGATAACTTCTTTTTATCACAAGCATTTTAAGAAGTATTGATATTTATACTCTACCGATTATCCCCTTCCACAATCCAAAGAAAATGAGTTGTAATCCTAAAATTAATTTTCAACTTTTAGTTGATCAAAATCATATCCCTTAACCCTATAATTGCACCAAATTTCACTTGCATAAACTAATAAATAATAATGTTTAGTGATAGTTTACATTAGAGGTGGGCAAAAAAAAAACAATTCATGAACCAAACCTGACTACCAGAACCGAAACTGGTTTTATTGGTACCAATTCATGATTTTGTTGACCAAAACCGTAACTTATTTGTAACCGAAACCAACTAAGAAAACGGTTTGTTCACCTCTAGTTAATTTAGATTACTATGTATGAATAATCAAGATCCAATAGCAAAACATGCCGAATTTTAAAAGTAAAAGACAATCCAACATAAACAAACTAAGCAAGTCATCAATCACAATAATTCAAACACTCCCATAGTCCCATTTAGAAAATGATGGCTTAAGAAACAACATAGATTAATGCATCATGGGTTTTCCCATCATTAGGTTCAAGAATCCTCTAAATTTCATGTTTTTGCTCATTAACTTTCACATACAAAAAACAAAGAAGTAGAGCAATTACATAGATTTCTAGGTCTGCCAACATCAATACCAAAACCACATATGACATCACATCACATAAACACTTGTGGTTGAGGAATCTATTATTGAAATGAAATATCTTAAATAAATCATTGGACTGGTTATTTACACATCCATCTTTTTTAATTCAACATCATCACCGAGCCTATACTTTGCGTATATGTGTATACGCGGTGTATTGCCCCGCGTAAAGGTCTATACGTCTCGTATAAAAGTTCAATCATTGGCACTGACACTCAATGATTGATCACGTATAGAGCCACGTATAGGACTTATACGACGCGCATAGGTTTATATGTCTCGTATAGGTATCCAATCGTTGCATTGACAAATTCTGACATCCAATGATTGCCTACTATACGCCTCGTATGAACTTATTACGAGACGTAAGGGGGTGTGAGGTGGGTGGGGTGGTTTGTGAATAACACAACCCCTTAAACCTAGTGCTTGTTATTTATTTTAAATTCTGAAAAAAAATAGGATTCATATTATTCTTGATTCTTTTATTCTAAACTATTAATAAAATCAATTTTAATGTGTATCAATACATACCAATATATTAATATCAATAATATTAAAAACAAATAATCAAGAATGAGTTTAAAGATTAACTTTTTAAAATTAGATTATCATATGATACAACAATCTTTATATATTTACTTAACAATTGAGGTGTTAACATTCTTCTTAAGACTTCAAAATGGATTAATATGCCTCACAAATTGATAAACAGTAAATTGCAAATTTCACTATTTTTATTTTTTTATAGCGTTACAGATGTAAAGAAACTTGGTTTTAGGCAAAAAAAAATGAATAGTTATATTCATGAATGAATTAAATACCATAAATCACACTCAGGCCATGTTTAAAGGGGCATGAGCACGGGTGATGCAGGTGTCACGACCCTACCCCTGTTACAGACCCGGTGCGAGTGGTGCTGTGTGAGCCCGTTCATGGGCAGAACAAAGTTAAGAAATCCAGTAGGTGATAAAGTAAGTGATTGTTACACACAGTCTCATATCTTTATGTTTCTCAAATAGTCTACGTGTCAAACTTGTAAGCTAACACTCACATAAATCTACAAACATTCATGTTTCTTCCATTTTTGTATAAGCAAGAAATCAAAATAAACATCACGAAATATATCATGTCCGTACACTCGATAAAAATAATATAAATGTATATATCGAACATTGCATTTTGAACGCAATAGATGAAAAAAGCGAAAGATTATCATATGTGCCCAAAACAAGAAGTAAATATGTACACTAGTTGTAATCAAAAACCCCTAATGAAAACACACTGTAAATCTGTACAACTTCGATTTGAATACAAAGAAAGTAAAAAAACATATAACACAATAAAAAAATTTATAAAACAATTTATATAATGTAAAGTAAAAAAATGTTTATTTGTAACCCCACAATTTTTAGGATAAGTAAAGAAAGTGGTGAATAGTGTCAAGTTATGATAAACGAGAGACTCAAAATTATAAATACATTTAAACAAATATAATTAATA
This sequence comes from Mikania micrantha, assembly GCA_009363875.1. Classification (NCBI taxonomy): domain Eukaryota; kingdom Viridiplantae; phylum Streptophyta; class Magnoliopsida; order Asterales; family Asteraceae; genus Mikania; species Mikania micrantha. The sequence goes on from CM018696.1 coordinate 56,612,749, forward strand.
TTTAAACAAACATGATTTTGCTTTTAAAAAATTATAAGGTTTGATTTTAATGTTTTATCTTATTTATTTTAGAAAAAAAAATAGTATGGTCTAACTACTATCCAAGTCGATCGGTGGTTCTCAACTAAAAACGATCCATATGCATAATACTTAAATGAGAAAAATACTAAAGTTTTTTCTTAAACCTTCAATTTATTAACATATATAAATATCTTAATTGACCTATAATACTTAAAAAGTAGCAGATAAATTCTAGACAAATATTTTCTAATGTATTTTCTAAACGATTATTCCTAGTTAAACATGCACGTATAAACACACACACATATATGACATACATACCCACACTCATACATAAATGATATAAACATATACTCAATGAAAGATTCTATGTCAAGAATAAACAAACAATCATATAGTTCCATTTATTAATTTTATATAAATTATATACTAATATCATACGTATACCCAAAAAACAAAGATAAAATATAAATAAATAAATAAATAAATAAATAAAAGTTTAAAATTCTAAGATAGGTACCTTATCAATGATTTAATATATGAACTAATCTCAACTACTAAATCTCATTGAGTTTCTACTTTAAAAAAAGTAAATAAATTTAAAATGACTATATACACATGTACTTACATACACACATACAAATATGCACAAACATACATACAATTGAAATATAACCCAAACACTTAATAAATTCTCAAAAATTGAACACATGCATACACATAAACGTACACATATAAAAATACACATAAACATTCACTTACTATATACATATGCATACACATAGAGATATAAAAATACACAAATCACATGCATACAAATCAAATTCTTCCCCAAGAACATATACATATGTGGGTAGGGTTATAATAAAAAGGGATAGATTGGTGAGAAGTGAAAAGGATTGTGTGTCATTAGATACATAATTTAATAGTTGAGATCAAAATTGTATTAAAAAAGTTAGTAAAAGGGTATTTTAGTCATATACACTTTTGTTGATTTTTATTATGTTCCCCCAATTTTTTTAAACGGCCATAGCTTTTATATACGGTATTATTTAAAAAAAAAACTACACCAAAAAACGAGCATTTTTATCTTTAAAACGAGTATAGTATTGTTATATAAAAAATAAAAAAATATGTTTTCCTTCACCTTTTATATTTGTAATGCGTCATTGTGTCTTTTTGTTTGTTATTGTGTTTTTTTGTTTGTGATTGTTTCTTTTTGTTCAATGTTGTGTCTAACTATTTTTTTTTAATAAAATGATGAGCTTTAAAGATAATATTGGCGAAACAATGACTTGAACGTAAAACACAATGACCTAAACGTAAAACACGATAATGAGTATATTATGCAGCCACTTGAACGTAATACACAGCTATGAGTATATTACACAATAACCTAAACGTAAAACATAACTAAGGGTATATTACAGAATGCCCTGAACGTAAAACACAATGATGCGTATATTACACAATGACCTTAACGTAAAACATAATAATGACTATTACACAATGACCTTAACGTAAAACATAATAATGATTATTACACAACGACCTGAACGTAAGACATAATGATGAATATATTACACAATGTTTTGAAAATAAAACACAATGATGAATATATTAAACGTTGATCTAAACATAAAATACAATGAAGAAAATGTACTTTTCAAAAAATTAAAACAATTTATGTTTTTTAAAATTATGAGTTAAAAAAACATAATGGTGAAATAACACAATTATGTACTTTTAATAAATAAAACATAAAAAATAAATAAGAACAATTTATTCAATGCATAAAAAATATTAACAAAATAACACAAGATATAAAAAAGAAAACACAATAAAAAAAACGTTAAACACAATGACCTGAAGCATTAAACACAATGACTTGATATATTAAAAACATTGACCAAAATACCTTTTTTATAAAATTAGAGAAATGTCACTTGTCATCTCTATAATCTTTCTCACCAATCTCATCAATCTCACCCTTTTTACTTGAACATACTCCTACATATGTGTACGTTTATATGTGTATATATATATATATATATTGTCACACCCCCAAATTCCCACTCGTGGTGTCAGTCCACGTGGGTGTGACGTGGCCAGGATCACATCTCATGGTCATATAGAACGACTCTATATGAGTTATACAATCACACAGTTTTTGTAAAATAAACATGTTTTCACAATAAAGCAGCGGAATGATTATAACAAAAGCAGCGGAAATGTTTTAATATCAAAAGTAAATAAAGTACAGCGGAAAGTAAATTGTTCAAGACACTACATAGTCAAACTGTGTTTAAAACAGACAAATGCACACACAAGCCTAGGACATGAGTCTATATGCCATTCAGACTCCTTAAGGCTTCCTTGAGTGCGTCCTAGCGTGTGCTCCATTAGTTACCTGAGAATACATGCGAAAAGTGTCAACTAAAAAGTTGGTGAGTTCACAGGTTTAGATTGACTGAAAAGTAAACATACATATACTGGGTATGTTAAGTTTAGTTGTTGGATCTACGATCCGTGGAGTGTGTCTGTTCATCTTACTGAAACTAGACTGTTCCCGTTTGCCTCCGCGGGTCATCGCTGAACCCGCATTCCCATCGAAATTACACTCGTTATGACCTCCAGTCAACATTGGTGCCGAGTGGGGTTAGTCAAACCCAGTAGTACTATGTAATTACGACTCGTTTGATACACAACTAACGGTAAGGATAAGTGAGGACTTTAAGCGATAATAGTTACACTCGAAAATGGTTTTCACAACATACCAGTCATATATCTAAAATAGTTGCATAGTATTCTCACCCCAAAGTAAAACAGTTGTTAAGTAAAAGTGGGGCCGTAAAACTCACCTGAGTTTGAGTAAAGCGTTTGCTCAACAGAAATAGTGTAGCTCGCCGGCTTGTAGTCACCTATATCACATAGGTACTATGAGTTCGTGTTCACATATGTGGGTCTCACAGGACCGTGTTAGTGTTCAACAAATCCGAGTTGTTATGTGGATCGAGTTGACTGTGTTGACCGTGTTTGACCTAACGACCCGTTGGTGACAGTTTTGCATCAAGTGTGCGTGTAACGTGCAGTTTAGTGTCGTGTGACGTGTACGGATACCAAAGTTCACTTTCGTGAGGAAACTTACTATTTATAGTAAGTTTCTATTTTAGGAAAGTTTCCACATTAGGCAAGTCATGCATAAAATCACATTCCGGTTATTCTAACATGCGTGTTTATCCTAAATGAGCATGTTATCACAAAGCACATAGTCACAAATAGTCGGTTTAGCATAGTTTGCGCGTAAAAGTTACTATTTATGGAAAGTTTCTAAAATAAGCATATTTCATCAAGTTTAACAACTAATAGCATCTAAGCATTACTATCCTAGTCATGAATAGCCTTTTAATCATAACCGTTATGTCTAGCATGCTCCTATTTCCAATTTGCAAACATAAAGTTACTATTTATAGTAACTTGTGATGAAACACATTTTTCACCCATTTTAAAGCATGAAACCATTTACTAACATCCTAACAAGTTTAAATAAGCATACTAAACATATAACATCTTTCAAATCCATAACTTCTAACAAACTTGAAATAAAAAGTTGCTACTTATAGCAGTATCATGGATTTCCTACTTCTAGCAATTTGTGACCATTCAAATGTATCAATAACATTATCTAACATGTTCTTAGGCACAAATCAAAGATTTAATCACATACATGGTGGCTATTTCATCAAAGTCACCATTTTACATCGTTAAAGTTTCCATATTTAGCAATAACACTCAAATGACCATATTTGGCATAGTCAATCCTTCTAAATCATGTAGAACATCATCAATAATACTCATAACATCATTTCAATGCTGAAAATTACCTAACACATCATGGATCATACATGCATGTTGTTGTAGGTCACCATCTCATAACAAAATCAACAAATAACCATCTTTTGTCATAAAAATCACCATAGATCATTACTAAATCACCAAATCAGTAGTTATAACACCTAACAACAGATTCACAACATGACCATTTCATGATTCAAGTGGTGGTGGTGATGCATGTGGTTACAAATCATCATATAGGCCAAAAAGCCCCAAATAGGAACAAATAACATAAATAATTCCAATCCAATACTCAAATCAGTAACTCAACACATAAATCTTAGATCAAATCATTGTAAAATTCGTGCATAAGGTGTGTGGATGGTTGCATGTGAGTATTTCCCCTTGAATGTGTGATTTCTAGTGATTCTAGTCAAGATTAAACTCAAATACTACCTTACAAAGCTTCAAATCCACGAAATGAGACTTGAGCAGCTTCTGGAACAGCCCTAGGGAGGCTGAGGTTCGTCCAAATGCAGAGAAGCAGCGGGTATGACGATCTTGGAGCTTCCACAAGGCTTCAATCCTTCAACTATGGCCTTCAAAGAGTTCAATCTTGCCTCTTGTTGCTGAATGTGGATGTAACAGAGTGAGAATGGTCGAGGGAGAGAGTTTCAGTCGAGAGGTTGAGTGAAAGAATGGTGAAAATGATTAAGTCTTGGATTTATAAAGATTTCTGCGATTATAGGCTCGTCGCGTACCGCGACGCCTGTCAAAAAGCATCATCACGTATCGCGACGATTAAAATAATCAATCGGTTCCCGAAACACGCCGCGTACCGCGATGGTGGAAGTTGATCGGTCGTCGCGTACCGCGACTCTTTTCGGTGAAATTCAAATTCTCCCGGCTAGGCGTCGCGTACCGCGAAAGCCCAATTGGGTGCCCATCGCGTACCGCGATGGGTCTCGGTTGAGCCCACTAAGCCCAATATCATAGTTTGAAGCAATTTTCGCGAATTTATCGACTACGAACATCATTTCTCGACACATAAGCATTGTACTAACTAAATTAGGTTCCTCGAAACCTAATGTGTAGTGAAAGTGTACTGTGATTTGATCCGTTCACCAACGTTCGTCATTCAAAACACGTGCGAGTGTTGTGCAATAATTCCTCGAATTATCAGTGTGTTTGGTCCGTTGTGCCACGTGTCACACTAAATGCAATTATTCTTGTGCCACGTATGAAATAATAATACACATTATTATTAAAATAAATTAATTGCTGACCTGGAATTTGCGAGGTGTCACATCATCCCCCAGTTAATTGGAATTTCGTCCCGAAATTCAGTTCGTGTTGCTCGTGCCAGTTTGGTCGGAAAATAAGTGAGGGTATTTCTTTTTCATCTGGTCCTCTCGCTCCCAGGTGTATTCCGGCCCACGCCGTAAATTCCATCGTATCTTAACTATCGGTATCTTACTGAGTTTAAGCTTCTTGATTTCCCGGTCCATAATTTCCACCGGTTCCTCAACGAAGTGTAGTTGTTCATCAATCTGAATTTCCTCCAACGGAATTGCGAGCGTTTCGTCTGATAAGCATTTCTTGAGGTTTGACACGTGAAACACATTGTGTACGCTACTCAATTCCTACGGCAGCTGTAGCTCGTAGGCCACGGGGCCTATCCGTTTAGTGATCTCGAATGGTCCGATGTAACGAGGATTTAACTTCCCCCGTTTCCCAAATCGGATCACTCCCTTCCAAGGCGAGACTTTAAGGAGTACGCGGTCCCCCACTTGGAATTCCAAAGGCTTGCGCCTTTTATCGGCGTAGCTTTTCTGTCGATCCCGAGCTGCTGCCATTCTGTTACGTATTTGCACGATCTTTTCGGTTGTCTCGTGCACAAGTTCGGGTCCGGTCAGTTGGCTTTCACCAATTTCTACCCAACAAAGTGGTGATATGCACTTATGCCCGTAAAGTGCTTCAAATGGTGCAGCTCCAATGCTGGTGTGATAACTGTTATTATATGAGAACTCAACTAAAGGTAAGTGAGTCTCCCACTATTACCGAAGTCAATTACGCATGCCCGAAGCATGTCCTCCAGGGTCTGTGTCGCACCCCGAGAAATCCCGTCCCTTCCGGGGCACGAGCGGCGGCAGATTGTCAGGATAGCAGTCTCCGGTCACACAACATGCGAGACCTATATGTCTGATTTCGTACGTACATCCAATAATTTGGATAAAACAGTTTAGTAATATCAGAGTTGCGGAAGTAAAATATAAGTTAACAAAACAATTTAACATTCATAGGTAGTGGAAGCGTTAATTTAAAACAGTTTTCAAAATGTTAAGTAACAATAGTTGCGGAAGCGATTAAAGTTGTTTAACATTACACAACACATCAAATGATAATCAATGTTTAGTAAACTACGACACTTAAATAGATGCATGCGACTCCAGCCTAGCATCCTATTCCTTGTGCGCGTGCCTTAGTTACCTGAGAAAACATGCGAGTAAAAGGTCAACACAAAGGTTGGTGAGAGCACAGGTTTGTAATCAGCAGTAAACATCAAAATGTTTAAAGTAAGTGTAAGTAGGTCTACTTTTCAATACAATGCAATATCAATTGATAGCTAATCAATATGTGTTATATCATATGCGGGTTCGCAACCGAAGCTAACATGCTGCCTCCCGCCTTATCCATCCAAGATATGGCAAATGTTGTTTGGTCAATTATGCACTGTTCCGACCTCCAGTCGGGGTGGCCATACGGCTCGCAACAGTGGGGCTTGTCAGGCCCAAATAGTACTATTCAGAATTACCACGCTAAGCGCCACGCGCTACTAACGGTTCGAGGTGTGTTTAATGAGGACTTATCAGTTTGTGGATGAATGCCACACATATGCATATACGATATTAGCATGTACAAAAGAAACCAAAAATGTGTAAGTTGTTCAAAAGTAGTTTGTATGCAATGTTTTCTCCCCCAAAGGTAGAAAATGTAAAAAGGGGCCGTGAACTCACCTGTTACAGCAGTCCCGGTGTGTATGTGTTCGCGTCTGCGAATGCTAGCACCTGCTAGTATGCACCTATAACCATATAGGTGTAAGTATGTGTTTTGTGGTGTGTCGTATCCCATACAACTCCAAGTGTCGGTGTGCTCAACCGAGTGTGTGTGTTGACTTGTGTTGTCTCGACGAATCGTTGGTGACACGATTGTTGTGTTTACGTGCCTCAATGCACATAAGACACCAAAATGCATCCTATGACTCTAATCACATAAGTTACCATTTTTAGAAAGTTTCCCATTTAAGAAAGTGTGGTTATGAAATCCCATTTCATAAAACCAATAACTTCCAATATGTTTATAAAATCATGTTTTAACACTTAAAACGCATCGTCGGCTCATAAATCATCATATACGCCGTTTTGCCCAAATAAAGTTTCTTTATTTGGAAAGTATCCGGTTAAGAGCTTGTTTTTACAAAACGAAGTTTCCAATATGTTTAGAAATCAATTCTAAACATTTTTCAACAATCAAAGTTCATCAAATCTTTCAAAAAACATCGAAAGCCCATTTTAGATTTACAAAAGTTTCTATTTATAGTAAGTTTCTACAAAACCAAGTTTTTGACAAAATCAAATATCCCAATGTGTTTCTAAACACTCCAATACACATTTAACAACATCTAGACATGTCTAACATGTCTAGATCATCTCAAATCCAAGACTTGCAACATAAAAGTTTCCTTTTATGGCAAGTGTACTAAAACATCATCAAATCAACCAATAACTCAATCAAACCCAAATCTAACACATCTAAACACTAAATCAGTAAATCTAGATCAAATATACATCAAATCACCAACACATTCGAGCACAATCACTACACGGAGTTGCATGTGGGTTTTTAGCCCTAGCATGTAGGATCTAACACTATGTAAACATTTAAAACTACCTAAGAGCTACAGATTCAAGCTCGAACAGCTTCTGATGACGGCAAGCTACTGGCTTGATGGTCGTTTCGAACTTCTTGACGGTTCTCGACACTCTCCTTGATCTCCAAAGGCTTCCAACACCAAGGAATAGCTTCCCAAATGATTCCAGAGATTGAAGCTTGCTCCAGATGGGTTTTGGTCGAGAATTTGGGTGGGAGTTCGAGTGAATTGCAAAGGAGCCGGATAGAAATGAGATGGGGTTGATTATAAAGAAATTTTGATCTGCATGGCCTTCGCATACCGCGGAGGCCGATCAAAAGTTTTCATCGCATACCGCGATAGGATTCGGGAGTCTCGACTCCCGGTTTTCTTCGCGTACCGCGAAGCCTTTCGCCGAGGGACCATCGCGTACCGCGATGAGTCCACTTCCTTGTTTTTCGATTGCGTTGATACAATTTCGCTCGTACTCGATTCCTAACATTTATCCAAAGCATCTAATGCTCGTTCAAGCACACAAATACATGTAGCACATAAGTTTGATTGATCACCAACGTTCGTGAGACTCGTGTGTGTTTCGATAATTCCTCGAATTATCTTTGATAGTTTGTGTTCGTGTGTAACGAAGTGTTTGCACGCTTGATTAATCCTAATCAACGTGTAATGCACAATTCAATAACTCCTCAAATTATTGTCTTGTGTTAGTGTTGTGTTTGCCACACTTGGTTTCCAAAACCAATGTGCAATGCAATGTACGATTCGATAGTTCCTCGAACTATCGTTTCGTAGTCGTTTGTGTTCGACTCATCTAATTAACAAAATTAAATGAAATGCAACAAGTATGAATGTGAAATGTAAAGAAAGTAAGAGTTTCAATTTACCTGAAATTGCCGGGTGTCACATCATCCCCTTGTTGAAAGAAATTTCGTCCCGAAATTTGGTTGTTGTTGGTAGTGTTTGAGAAACAAAAATTTTCTGGTTGTCACATCATCCCCTTGTTGAAAGAAATTTCGTCCAGAAATTTATTTGTTGGTGTCGGCGTTCGACGTTGTTTGCTTGAAGAGATGGGGATATTTTCGCATCATCTGATCCTCACGTTCCCACGTGAATTCAGGTCCGCGTTTCGAGTTCCATCGAACTTTGACAATGGGTATCTTGCTCTGTTTGAGTTGTTTGACCTCACGGTCCATGATCTCTACCAGTTCTTCTACGAACCGTAGTTGTTCGTCCACCTGGATCTCATCCAGTGGAACTATAAGTGTTTCGTCAGATAGACACTTTTTCAAGTTCGAGACGTGAAATACATTGTGAACTCCGTCGAGTTCGGCTGGTAAGTTGAGTTGGTATGCCACTGGACCAATCCTCTTCAGGATCTCGAAAGGCCCAATATACCGTGGGTTCAGTTTGCCTCGTTTACCAAAACGAATGACGCCTTTCCATGGCGACACCTTCAGAAGGACTTTGTCTCCTACCTGAAATTCCAGGGGTTTTCGACGTTTGTCGGCATAGCTCTTTTGACGATCGCGAGCTGCTACCATGCGGTTTCTAATTTGCACGATTTTCTCGGTCGTTTCATGCACAAGTTCTGGGCCAGTGAGCTGACTGTCGCCCACCTCCGCCCAACAAATCGGTGATCGGCATTTCCTGCCATAGAGTGCCTCAAAAGGCGCTGCCTTGATGCTGGTGTGGTAGCTGTTGTTGTAGGAAAACTCCACCAACGGCAGGTGAGTTTCCCAGTTGTTACCAAAGTCTACTACGCACGCTCGTAGCATATCTTCAAGAGTTTGTATCGTGCATTCGCTCTGGCCATCAGTTTGTGGGTGGTATGCTGTACTCATATCCAACCGTGTGCCAAGCGATTTTTGTAATGATTTCCAGAAGTTAGAAGTGAATCTGGCGTCTCGATCTGAAATAATGGAGATTGGCACTCCATGTCGCGAGACTACTTCCTTGACATAGATTCTGGCTAGTTTTTCCATTTTGTCATTTTCCTTGATCGCAAGGAAATGTGCTGACTTAGTCAGTCGGTCCACAATTACCCAGATAGTGTCACATCCACTAGGGGTACGGGGTAATTTGGCGATGAAATCCATGGATATCTGTTCCCATTTCCACATGGGGATCTCGGGTTGTGTGAGTAATCCAGAGGGTTTCTGGTACTCGACCTTGACTTTGGCACAAGTCAAGCACTTGCCCACGTAGGTGGCAATGTCGGCTTTCATGTGTGGCCACCAGTAAAGTACCTTCAGATTGTGATACATCTTATCAGATCCTGGGTGAATGGAATACCGGGATTTGTGAGCCTCGTCCATCACAAGGTCTCGTAGGTTCCCGTGATGTGGAACCCAGACGCGTTCCATGAAATACTGTAAGCCATCGGCTTTTTCCGTAAGTTGTTGTTCCATTCCCCTTAGTGATTCAGCTGCTAAATTTTCAGGCTTAAGTGCCTCCACCTGGGCATTACATATCTGTTCAGGGAGATTGGGAAGGATTGTGAGCTGTAAAGCTCGTACCCTCTTGGGTTTCGAAGTGTTTCTCCGGCTTAAAGCATCGGCCACCACATTGGCCTTCCCCGGGTGATACTTGATAGCACACTCGTAGTCATTTAGGAGTTCGAGCCAGCGACGTTGTCGCATGTTCAGTTCCTTCTGCTCGAATATGTGTTGGAGACTCTTATGATCAGTGTATATCGTACACTTTGTACCATACAGGTAGTGTCTCCAGATCTTGAGTGCAAATACCACGGCTCCAAGTTCCAAGTCGTGGGTGGTGTAGTTCTTCTCGTGGACTTTCAGTTGTCGAGAAGCATTTGCGATCACCTTTTCTCGCTGCATCAGCACACAGCCGAGTCCTTGTATCGAGGCGTCGCAATATACTACGAAGTCGTCCGTCCCATCAGGAAGAGATAAGATAGGTGCACTACAGAGCTTCTGCTTGAGAAGTTGAAATGCATCCTCCTGTTTGTCAGTCCAGAGATACTTCTTGTCCTTATGGGTTAAAGCTGTAAGGGGTTGTGCTATCTTTGAAAATCCTTCGATAAGTCGTCGATAATAGCCTGCCAAGCCTAGGAATTGTCGCACCTCAGTTGGGGTCTTTGGTGCTTCCCAGTTCTTGATTGCCTCTATCTTAGATTTATCCACATGTATTCCTTGTTTATTCACAACATGACCTAAGAATTGGACTTCTCGAATCCAGAAGTCGCATTTTGAGAGTTTAGCGTACAGCTTCTCTTGTCGTAGCAATTCAAGAGCCAATTGAAGATGCTCTTTGTGTTCTTCCTGGGTTTTGGAGTAGATGAGAATGTCATCTATAAAGACAATGATAAACTTGTCGAGGTATGGTTTGCACACTCTATTCATGAGATCCATGAATACTGCGGGTGCGTTTGTCAGTCCAAACGGCATAACCAAAAACTCGTAATGGCCATACCGAGTGCGAAATGCAGTTTTGGGGATATCTTCCTCCTGAATCCTCAACTGATGGTACCCAGATCGCATATCGATCTTAGAATAATAACTCGATCCTTGAAGTTGATCAAACAAATCGTCAATGCGGGGTAAGGGGTAACGGTTCTTGATTGTCACTTTGTTCAACTCACGGTAGTCGATGCACATACGGAACGTGCCATCCTTCTTCTTTACAAATAAGACCGGAGCTCCCCAGGGTGAGAAGCTTGGTCTGATGAAACCCTTGTCCAGCAACTCCTGCAGTTGATTGGACAGTTCCTGCATCTCCGAAGGTGCCAGTCGATATGGTGCTCATGCAATAGGCGCTGCTCCTGGCATAAGGTCTATGCGGAACTCCACTTGTCGAGGTGGTGATAGTCCTGGTAGATCCTCAGGGAATACGTCGGGATAGTCGCATACGACTGGGATGTCTTCTATTTTCTTCTCCTCTCCAGTCTTGTCAGTGATAAGCGCCAGAATGGCTGTGTATCCCTTTCGTAAGCATTTGTGAGCTTTCATGCACGAGATGATGTTCAGAGGAGTGTCACTCCTTTCGCCCTTGATATCTAGAGTTTCTCCGCCAGGGAGAGGTATGCGCACCACCTTGTCATGGCAAATGATTTCAGCCTGGTTTTCGGACAACCAATCCATGCCTACTACAACATCAAAACTGCCTAGTGTAACTGGCATAAGGTCAATCTTAAATTTATGGCCTGCTAGCTCTAAAGTGCATTCTTTAAGAATGTGTTTAGTCACAATCAATTTACCATCAGCTAGCTCTACTGTATACTCAAACTCTAAGGGTGTTGGGGTTATGGCAAGTATCTCACTAAAGTCCTTAGATATAAAGCTTTTCTCAGCTCCAGTATCAAACAATACAGAAGCATAATTATCGTTCAAGAGATACGTACCGGTTGCAAGGTTGGGATCCCTCCTGGCCTCCTTGGCCCCAATCACGAAGGGTCGTCCCCTCGTGCCATTGTTCCCATTATTGTTGTTCTGTTGGTTGTTGTTGTTGTTTTTCAGGTGTGGGCAGTCCTTCTTGAAGTGCCCTGGCTTTCCACATTCGAAGCAGCCCTTTGGTGCTTCAAGTTGTTGTTGTTGTTGGGGTTGTGGAGTCTTTGCAAGTAGTTCACCCTGCAGTCTTTAGCTGCATGTCCCCCTTTTCCACAGCGCTGGCATTGAAAGCGGCCACACTGACCCTGTGCATGGTGGAAATTGCACTTGTGGCATTTAGGGTGTTTCCCAGCATAACCTCCTTGGTTCTGGGTGGTTGGGATGGGTGGGGCATAAGCTTGGGTTGATCCAAACTTACGTTGCTGTGGTGGTGGTTGAAGAGTGGAAGTCTTGTTCAGGGTGTCATCCCACTTTCGTTTGCCCTTGTCGTTAGTTGTGGTCACAGCACCACGAGGTGGCAAGAGTCCTTGTGCGACAGCTGAATCGGTGAGCTTGTGAGTTAGTCGTACTGTTTGTTGCATGGCGATGGGAACAGCAGAAAGTACCATGCCCTGAATTTGAGGTGGTAGTCCCTTGATGTACTTCTCTATGTGTTTGAAAGGTGGGTTTGCCATTTCCGGGCACAGGTTTGCCAGCTCATAAGACCTGGCAGTGTAGGCCTCAACCTCGGAACCAATCATCTTGTGGTTCCAGAACTCGGTCTCAAGTTTCTGCACCTCACCACGAGGGCAGTATTCGCGGTTCAACATTTGCTTAAAGTTATCCCAGGGCAGAGCGTTGGCTGCATCAAGCCCTAGGTTCTGAACGTTGGCATTCCACCAAGTGAGGGCAGCTCCCTCGAATGTCCCTGCAGCGAACTTGACCCTGTCCTCGTTCCTGCAGTTGCTCATGGCGAAGGCTGATTCCGCCTTCTCAATCCAGCGTAATAGCCCAACGGCTCACTCAGTGCCGCTGAATGAATGGGGTTTGCAATCCAGAAACATCTTGAATGTGCAGAGAGGAGGGTTAGGATTTGCTCCTGAGATATGCAAAGAGTAGAGTTGGGTTAAGTATCGGGCAAACAAGGTGAATATGAAAAGGATTCATCACCTTGGTTCAGTGGGATTTGATTACGGGCAGCTTCTCGTGCAGCAAGTACCTCCTCAACCCGTTCGTTGATGAGGGCGTTCAGTTCAGCTGCAGTAAGGTTGATGTTTCCTCGTCCGCCTGCATTCCTACGTCCTCCACGTCTTCCAGCCATGATCTTCATAGCAAGAATGAGTGTTAGTGTTTGTCCAGTGACCAACGTAGTGTGTGTGCGGTAGGTACTGAAGAAAAACATGTAGAGCCATCGGCTATCCCCGTCATGGGTAGTCACGTGCGGTGGTGGACGTAATGCATAAAAGATGTGTCATGCGCGCAAGTATCACACTACTAAGCACTAAGTGTTGTGTGGAGACTAGTGGTTATAGACTGAGTTCACTAAATGCAAACCTAATTCGCAATAACCGGAGTCTCTGATACCAATCTGTCGCACCCCGAGAAATCCCGTCCCTTCCGGGGCGCGAGCGGCGGCAGATTGTCAAGATCGCAGTCTCCGGTCACACAACATGCGAGACCTATATGTCTGATTTCGTACGTACATCCAATAATTTGGATAAAACAGTTTAGTAATATCAGAGTTGCGGAAGTAAAATATAAGTTAACAAAACAGTTTAACATTCATAGGTAGCGGAAGCGTTAATTTAAAACAGTTTTCAAAATGTTAAGTAACAATAGTTGCGGAAGCGATTAAAGTTGTTTAACATTACACAACACATCAAATGATAATCAATGTTTAGTAAACTACGACACTTAAATAGATGCATGCGACTCCAGCCTAGCATCCTATTCCTTGTGCGCGTGCCTTAGTTACCTGAGAAAACATGCGAGTAAAAGGTCAACACAAAGGTTGGTGAGAGCACAGGTTTGTAATCAGCAGTAAACATCAAAATGTTTAAAGTAAGTGTAAGTAGGTCTACTTTTCAATACAATGCAATATCAATTGATAGCTAATCAATATGTGTTATATCATATGCGGGTTCGCAACCGAAGCTAACATGTTGCCTCCCGCCATATCCATCCAAGATATGGCAAATGTTGTTTGGTCAATTATGCACTGTTCCGACCTCCAGTCGGGGTGGCCATACGGCTCGCAACAGTGGGGCTTGTCAGGCCCAAATAGTACTATTCAGAATTACCACGCTAAGCGCCACGCGCTACTAACGGTTCGAGGTGTGTTTAATGAGGACTTATCAGTTTGTGGATGAATGCCACACATATGCATATACGATATTAGCATGTACAAAAGAAACCAAAAATGTGTAAGTTGTTCAAAAGTAGTTTGTATGCAATGTTTTCTCCCCCAAAGGTAGAAAATGTAAAAAGGGGCCGTGAACTCACCTGTTACAGCAGTCCCGGTGTGTATGTGTTCGCGTCTGCGAATGCTAGCACCTGCTAGTATGCACCTATAACCATATAGGTGTAAGTATGTGTTTTGTGGTGTGTCGTATCCCATACAACTCCAAGTGTCGGTGTGCTCAACCGAGTGTGTGTGTTGACTTGTGTTGTCTCGACGAATCGTTGGTGACACGATTGTTGTGTTTACGTGCCTCAATGCACATAAGACACCAAAATGCATCCTATGACTCTAATCACATAAGTTACCATTTTTAGAAAGTTTCCCATTTAAGAAAGTGTGGTTATGAAATCCCATTTCATAAAACCAATAACTTCCAATATGTTTATAAAATCATGTTTTAACACTTAAAACGCATCGTCGGCGCATAAATCATCATATACGCCGTTTTGCCCAAATAAAGTTTCCTTATTTGGAAAGTATCCGGTTAAGAGCTTGTTTTTACAAAACGAAGTTTCCAATATGTTTAGAAATCAATTCTAAACATGTTTCAACAATCAATGTTCATCAAATCTTTCAAAAAACATCAAAAGCCCATTTTAGATTTACAAAAGTTTCTATTTATAGTAAGTTGACAAAATCAAATATCCCAATGTGTTTCTAAACACTCCAATACACATTTAACAACATCTAGACATGTCTAACATGTCTAGATCATCTCAAATCCAAGACTTCCAACATAAAAGTTTCCTTTTATGGCAAGTGTACTAAAACATCATCAAATCAACCAATAACTCAATCAAACCCAAATCTAACACATCTAAACACTAAATCAGTAAATCTAGATCAAATATACATCAAATCACCAACACATTCGAGCACAATCACTACACGGAGTTGCATGTGGGGTTTTAGCCCTTTCATGTAGGATCTAACACTATGTAAACATTTAAAACTACCTAAGAGCTACAGATTCAAGCTCGAACAGCTTCTGATGACGGCAAGCTACTGGCTTGATGGTCGTTTCGAACTTCTTGACGGTTCTCGACACTCTCCTTGATCTCCAAAGGCTTCCAACACCAAGGAATAGCTTCCCAAATGATTCCAGAGATTGAAGCTTGCTCCAGATGGGTTTTGGTCGAGAATTTGGGTGGGAGTTCGAGTGAATTGCAAAGGAGCCGGATAGAAATGAGATGGGGTTGATTATAAAGAAATTTTGATCTGCATGGCCTTTGCGTACCGCGGAGGCCGATCAAAAGTTTTCATCGCGTACCGCGATAGGATTCGGGAGTCTCGACTCCCGGTTTTCTTCGCGTACCGCGAAGCCTTTCGCCGAGGGACCATCGCGTACCGCGATGAGTCCACTTCCTTGTTTTTCGATTGCGTTGATACAATTTCGCTCGTACTCGATTCCTAACATTTATCCAAAGCATCTAATGCTCGTTCAAGCACACAAATACATGTAGCACATAAGTTTGATTGATCACCAACGTTCGTGAGACTCGTGTGTGTTTCGATAATTCCTCGAATTATCTTTGATAGTTTGTGTTCGTGTGTAACGAAGTGTTTGCACGCTTGATTAATCCTAATCAACGTGTAATGCACAATTCAATAACTCCTCGAATTATTGTCTTGTGTTAGTGTTGTGTTTGCCATACTTGGTTTCCAAAACCAATGTGCAATGCAATGTACGATTCGATAGTTCCTCGAACTATCGTTTCGTAGTCGTTTGTGTTCGACTCATCTAATTAACAAAATTAAATGAAATGCAACAAGTATGAATGTGAAATGTAAAGAAAGTAAGAGTTGCAATTTACCTGAAATTGTCGGGTGTCACAGTCTGGATGGTTCTTTCACTCTGACCATCCGTTTGTGGGTGATAAGCAGTGCTCATGTCCAACCTCGTTCCCAGTGCCTTATGTAAGGACTTCCAAAAAGGTGCCGTGAAACGGCTGTCTCGGTCAGATATTATTGAGATTGGGACTCCGTGTCTGGACACGATTTCTTTCAAGTAGATTCGGGTTAGCTTCTCCAACTTATCGGTTTCCTTAATCGGTAGGACGTGTGCCGATTTTGTGAGTCGGTCTACGATAACCCAGATGGTATCGCAGCCACTTGCCGTCTTCGGCAGCTTGGTGATAAAATCCATGGAAATCTGTTCCCATTTCCATACTGGGATTTCTGGTTGTTGAAGTAATCCTGAGGGTATCTGGTATTCGACCTTAACCTTGGAGCAAGTCAGACACTTACTCACATAAGTCGCGATTTCTGTTTTCATGTTAGGCCACCAGTAAGTGGTCTTCAAATCGTGGTACATCTTCTCAGAGCCTGGATATACTGAGTATCGGCTCTTGTGAGCTTCATCCATCACTACTTCTCTCAATCCTCCGTAGTGTGGAATCCAAATTCGATCCATCAGATAGTAAGCTTCGTCATCCTTCTGTTTCATCTGTTTATCCATACCCCGCATAGCTTCGAGGGTAAGGTTTTCCTTTTTTAGAGCTTCTTGTTGTGCGATACGAATCTGATTAGGCAGCTCAGAGTGAATGGTGAGTTGTAGTGCACGTACGCGTTTTGTTGTTTCCTTCCGGCTCAGTGCGTCGGCTACTACATTAGCCTTCCCGGGATGATACTTGATTGTACAATCATAATTACCTATCAGTTCAACCCATCTACGTTGTCTCATGTTTAGCTCCTTTTGGTCGAAGATGTGTTGCAGGCTCTTATGATCGGTGAATATAGTGCACTTGGTGCCGTACAGATAGTGTCGCCAAATCTTCAGCGCGAACACTATGGCTCCCAATTCCAGATCATGGGTTGTGTAGTTCTTCTCGTGCACTTTTAATTGTCGTGAAGCATAAGCTATGACTTTCTCGCGTTGCATTAGCACACAACCGAGTCCTTGCTTTGATGCGTCGCAGTAGACTACAAAGTCTTCGCATCCGTCCGGTAGTGATAGGATCGGTGCGCTGCATAACTTTTGTTTCAATAAATCGAAAGCAGCTTCCTGCTTTTCTCCCCATTCAAACTTCTTGTCTTTGTGCGTAAGGGATGTCAATGATTGCGCGATCTTCGAGAATCCCTCGATAAATCGCCTGTAGTACCCGGCCAATCCCAGAAACTGTCGCACCTCAGTTGGAGTCTTTGGTGCCGTCCAGTTCTTGATTGCCTCAATCTTGGCTGGGTCTACGTTTATCCCTTTCTCGTTTACTACGTGCCCAAAGAACTGAACTTCGCGAATCCAAAAATCGCATTTGGAAAACTTCGCGTATAGTTGTTCCTTTTTCAGTAGTTCCAAGACGCGTCTCAAGTGATCGGCATGTTCTTCGTGAGTCTTGGAGTAAATCAGGATGTCATCTACGAACACGATTACGAACTTGTCAAGATACGGCTTACACACCCGATTCATGAGATCCATGAATACTGCCGGTGCGTTGGTCAGTCCGAAAGGCATGACCAAGAATTCGTCATGTCCGTACTGTGTTCTGAAGGCTGTCTTCGGTATGTCTTCCTCTTGTATTCTAAGTTGATGGTAGCCGGATCTTAAATCAATCTTTGAATAGGAGCTTGACCCTTGCAGTTGGTCAAACAAATCGTCTATTCGAGATAGAGGGTATCGATTCTTGATAGTTACCTTGTTCTGTTCTCGGTAGTCTATACACATACGGAATGAACCGTCTTTCTTTTTCACGAACAAGACCGGTGGTCCCCAAGGTGAGAAGCTCGGTCGGATAAATCCTTTACAAATAACTCTTGCAATTGATTGGATAGTTCCTGCATTTCAGTAGGAGCCAATCGGTATGGTGCCTTGGCTATCGGTGCTGCTCCTGGTGTCAGATCTATCTGAAACTCCACTTGTCGCGCTGGTGGTAGTCCCGGTAGATCGTCAGGAAAGACTTCTGGATAATCACGAACGACAGCGATGTCCTCGATCTTTCGTTCCTTCTTTGGTTGTTCGGTAATAAGTACCAGGATAGCCGTGTACCCCTTCTTCAGATATTTGCTTGCCTTCATGCAGGACATGATGTTTAACGGTATTCCGCGCCGTTCCCCTGGGATTGAGATCTGCTCTCCACTTGGAAACGTAATTCGCACAATCTTCTCGTTGCACACAATCTCAGCGTGGTTTGCAGATAGCCAATCCATTCCAATCACCACGTCGAAGCTCCCGAGAGTTACCGGCATCAGGTCAATCACTAGTTGGTGGTCTGCTAGCGTCAGGACACACCCCTTGATGATATGTTGTGTTTCTATCAGCTTGCCGTCTGCTAACTCTACGGTGTACTTATGGTCTAGTGGTGTTGGCGTCATATTAAGCAGTTTACTAAAATCACTACAGATAAAACTCCTATCGGCACCGGTATCAAATAATATACTAGCATAGACATTATTTAAAAGAAACGTACCGGTAACGACATTGGGGTCATCTTTCGCTTCTCCTGACCCGATCACAAATGCCCTTTCTCTCGCTGGATTGCCGCCAGCGTTCTTGTTTTGCGGGTAGTCTCGGCGCATGTGCCCCAGCTTTCCGCAAGTGAAACACCCCTTTAAAGTGTCATTCTTGTTGAGATTGGGGTTGGGGTTTGATCGGCATTCTTTGGCTAGGTGCCCGTTTCTGCCACAGTTTGTACACTCGCCCTTCTTGCATGGGCCGAAGTGATGGTAGTTACAGCTGTTGCATTTTGGGCTGTTGCCCTGATATCCTCCCTTGCCTTGAGTGTTTGGCTGGGTGGCAATGAAGACCTTTGCAGGTGCTAGCCGATGCTGGGTTTGTTGCTGAGGCGAGAAGGTTCGGTTATTGCTGGGCTCCCACTTCTTCTTGGGCTCTTGGGGTTTCAGATGTTCACCCCTCTTTGGCAGCTTTCCCTGGGCTACTGCCTGATCAGTTAATCTTTGAGCCAAGCGAATCAATGGTTGGATTTTGGTGTGGTCAGATGCAGTCACTGTGCTCTGGATTTGTTCCGGCAATCCACTTATGAATTGCTCGATCTTTTTGTACTCCGGCGTCACCATTGCCAGGCACAGCTTGCAGAGTTCATGAAATCGAGTACAGTACTTCTCGATTTCGGATCCTACTATCTTGTGTACCCAAAATTCTTCGTCAAGCTTTCTGATTTCATCACGAGGACAGAATTCCTCGTGAAGCATCCGGGTGAAGTTCTCCCACGGGATAGAGTTTGCCGTTCCAGTCCAAGGGTCTGGACATGTGTGTTCCACCAGGTGAGGGCTGGTCCCTCCAGAGTCCCGGTGGCATACTTTACTCGGTTTTCCTCCGAGCACTCAGACATGGAAAATACCGACTCCAATTTCTTGATCCAGCGAAGCAGTCCCATTTCTCCCTCAGTACCCTGGAACTTGTGAGGGTGGCAGCTCAGAAAAGCTTTAAACGAGCATCCCTTTGCTGCGCTCCCTTGGGATCCTGTGCATCGGGGTTCAATGTAACGTGTTAGTGTCAGCGTTGCCTATGCTAAGTTAGTCAGGTTAGGCAGGTGTTAGTACTGTTATTGGTGCCGCTAGTCTCGCTGGCAAGTCGGTTTGCTTCGTACTCAGCGAGTACTTTGTTGACCTTACGTTCGACCATCATGTTGATCCTTGCCTTTTCGGCCTTACGTTTGAGATTGCGAGCGTTGGGTCCCCTTCCAGACATGATTCTATATGGAAAGGTTAGAATGTTAGTTAACATGAGTTAGAGTGTTAGCCGATTGTCATGTCAGAAGTCAAGTTAGGTGTCATGTTAGCATTCAACCATGGTCAAGATATAATAAACAAAACAAAACATCATTTCATTAATAATAATAACTTGAAGTACAATGATTTCAAAAGATAATAGCAACATAAGTTTGTACGAGCACATCCCGCTCGTTTAGGCAAATAAAAAAGAAACATAAATGAAAGTAATTCGGCTAATCTGAGTCCATGGTGACGTGTGAAACGTCACTATCAGCATCTCCGTCATCCTCGCCCTCCTCAGGATCCTCGACGGGATCCTCGTCGAAGTCTCCCTTTTCGAGGTCATTGGCCTCGAATTGGGGACCATCATCCTGAGGTGGTTCCTCAATAAACTGCGCGACCCACGCGTTAAGCATGGCATCGCTAGCCTGGACCATCGCCTGAGTCTCCTCGTTGGCGACTTGATTCTCCGTGATGCGTACGTCATGCTCTTGCATGACATCCACCATCTGTCCGTGCTGCCCCATCAGCTGGGACACCTGGAGGCGCAGAGTCTCTACCTGTTCCTCTAACCTGTCATTCTTCCTCTCGAGGCGATCGTTCTTCTCTCGAAGAACTCGGACCTCGTCCGATATCTCACCGCTCCTCATGGCCTCACGTCGGGAGAAAGCCACGTGAGCCGCGAATGCCTGCTTCATCGGCACTCCAAGTGGCGGTAGTCTATGGTCGGTCGGTGCGTCCCCAGGATACCGTGGCGAAGGTACCCTCTCTCCTATGATCCAGTCCCGTATCACCATAGGGAGCCATCCCCAGTACCGGGCTCGTGCTGCATGTCGTGCCCTTCTGTCCATCTCCGCATCGACCTGTGCCACGATGTCGTCGACTCGCCGTCGACTCTCTGCGGTCAGGTCGTCTGTTGCCGAGCTTCTGCCCGGGTTCCTGTTAGCGTTTTCGGTGTTGGCCATTCCTGTAAATCTCAAGTTAGTAAACAACAGTTCAATAGCAATGGTAATATCAGTGTGCGAATTCTAAGTGTAGTGTCTAGTGTAGAGCAGTGGCTATAGTCTAAGTTTACTATATGCAAACCTAGTTCCCTATACTCTGATACCAGTCTGTCACACCCCCAAATTCCCACTCGTGGTGTCACTCCACGTGTGTGTGACGTGGCCAGGATCACAGCTCATGGTCATATAGAACGACTCTTTATGAGTTATACAATCACACAGTTTTTGTAAAATAAACATGTTTTCACAATAAAGCAGCGGAATGATTATAACAAAAGCAGCGGAAATGTTTTAATATCAAAAGTAAATAAAGTTACAGCGGAAAGTAAATTGTTCAAGACACTACATAGTCAAACTGTGTTTAAAACAGACAAATGCACACACAAGCCTAGGACATGAGTCTATATGCCATTCAGACTCCTTAAGGCTTCCTTGAGTGCGTCATAGCGTGTGCTCCATTAGTTACCTGAGAATACATGCGAAAAGTGTCAACTAAAAAGTTGGTGAGTTCACAGGTTTAGACAGACTGAAAAGTAAACAGACATATACTGGGAATGTTAAGTTTAATTGTTGGATCTACGATCCGTGGAGTGTGTCTGTTCATCTTACCGAAACTATACTGTTCCCGTTTGCCTCCGCAGGTCATCGCTGAAACAGCATTCCCATCGAAATTACACTCGTTATGACCTCCAGTCAACATTGGTGCCGAGTGGGGTTAGTCAAACCCAGTAGTACTACGTAATTACGACTCGTTTGATACACAACTAACGGTAAGGATAAGTGAGGACTTTAAGCGATAATAGTTACACTCGAAAATGGTTTTCTCAACATACCAGTCATATATCTAAAATAGTTGCATAGTATTCTCACCCCAAAGTAAGTAAAACAGTTGTTAAGTAAAAGTGGGGCCGTAAACTCACCTGAGTTTGAGTAAAGCGTTTGCTCAACAGAAATAGTGTAGCTCGCCGGCTAGTAGTCACCTATATCACATAGGTACTATGAGTTCGTGTTCACATATGTGGGTCTCACAGGACCGTGTTAGTGTTCAACAACTCCGAGTTGTTATGTGGATCGAGTTGACCGTGTTGACCGTGTTTGACCTAACGACCCGTTGGTGACAGTTTTGGATCAAGTGTGCGTGTAACGTGCAGTTTAGTGTCGTGTGACGTGTACGGATACCAAAGTTCACTTTCGTGAGGAAACTTACTATTTATAGTAAGTTTCTATTTTTGGAAAGTTTCCACATTAGGCAAGTCATGCATAAAATCACATTCCGGTTATTCTAACATGCGTGTTTATCCTAAATGAGCATGTTATCACAAAGCACATAGTCACAAATAGTCGGTTTAGCATAGTTTGCGCATAAAAGTTACTATTTATGGAAAGTTTCTAAAATAAGCATATTTCATCAAGTTTAACAATTAATAGCATCTAAGCATTACTATCCTAGTCATGAATAGCCTTTTAATCATAACCGTGGACCCGAATATACTTGGGAACGTGAAGATCAAATGAAATCAAAGTACCCACATCTATTCTCATAAATGATTGTCATACAATAAGTCTTCACTAAATTTCGGGACGAAATTTCTCTAACAGGAGGAGACTGTGACAGTTGCATACGAGAATTACGTCATTAATGGTGTGAGCACATTTGATCGTTCTAGAAATCCGCGCTAATTTGGCAATTGAAATTACTACAGGTTGATAGTACACGAAAAATGATGAACGTGGACGAAAACCGTGCACAAAACGGAGTCCTGGATTGCCCGGAATCGAAAAACGAAGAAAAATTTCTAAGAATTGATTAAATGGGCTCGTCGCGGTACGCGATGGAGGAGTTGAGCTTCCTTCGTGGTACGCGATGTATGAAAAATATCTGAGATTCCCGAAAATCTTCGCGATACGCGAAGCCCTTTGTGGCTTCTGGTCGCGGTACACGACGAATGTGGCGGTGCAATGATCTGATCTTCTTTGTCAGATTTCCATGCAGATCTTATTTTTTTTTATCAAACTCGAACTTCTTCGACCACCAGACGAAAAACTCGACTAAATCACCATCCAAACTCCATTTTCAAGCAATCTGAAGCCATAGATCGCACCAGGAATCATCTATAGAAGTTCTGATCGTTGTTTTAACCGCAGATATCCGTCAGATTTGGTAATGGTTCATTTTAACCTTCTATTTTGATTTTGATTGATTAGATCTTGATTTTGAACGTAATGACATAGTTAGGATTGTTGATTATTGCCTAGATGATGGCTAGGATTGATTATAAACAAAGAACACGATGTTTTAACGGTTAAATCCTTGTTTTGATCCATTGTAATGCCCGATTTGCATGAAATCATACCCATAATTATAATGATTTAAACCATTTGGTTATAACAATGTAGGTGATTAGTTGGATTAATCCTTGAAATGCAAGGTTAAATCCAAGTGTTTCAAACTAATCACAATCATTAACATACTCATTGGAACGATTATCTGATGTTTATGATAACAGTCAGATTAGTATGTTAAACTTGGTTATTACACCTACTCTGATGCTACATTGTGATATTTCATGATATTTGGATAATCAATTACAAGGACTGATCATTCCTAAGCCATTAAATTATCTAGAAACTGTTTTAGTATTATAATCAACAACATTAACTATTTGGTTAATCCGAGATTATTCTGATTAATCAAGAGTGTTATCAACCTTGTATTAGGAATCTAATGCAATGTGGGTTCCTACATTATCATACATTGTATGATATGATAACAAATTAATCAATTAAACATTTAATATCGGTTTGATGACTTACAAAACAATGTCTTTGACATTGAACGTTCAGAAAGATCTAATCAGTAAACTAGAACGTAAATAACTCATTAAATATAATTAAATGCAGAATCATCTCTTTGTTGTTAGCTCCGAGATATTTTGCTACCTCTATATTATCAGGTGAGTTTCGTACAACCCGTTTTTCTTTTTAATGTTTTATAAACATCGGGGTAACTCTGCAAGCCTTTTCTGAACATATGATATGCATCACTGTTATCTGTGTGATTTCATGTGACTTTTGTGTGATTTCATGGGATTTTGCCGTTAGTATCTCTATCACAGTATCAAAAAGTCCTCATCTCTTGAACTGTATCTAGTGAACCCATGTGGGGCCGAACAGGAATCATTGATAGTACTATTGGCTGACAACCCATTTGCTGGGAGGATTGCATCTCCCCTTGTGTGAATGTTTGGTACCTGTTTCCAAAACACTTCTTAATGTTAGTGATAGACATTAAGATAATGAGGCATTAAGATATTTACCGACGGGTAGTATCTTCGTGAACCATACAACTGTCCGAAAGGAACTAGATACGGGTCCCATGGTTATCTCGAACATAACATTTTGTGAACTTATATCACATATCATACTGTTTTAAAATTGAACTGTCGAACTCACCAGCTTTGTGCTGACGTTTTAAACTCAACAATTTTGCAGGACAACGGTGACGACATGGTGAGGATGCACTTCACTTAGTTGAACTTAAATATACTAGATTGTGTAATAAACCTAGCTGTTAAGTTGATGTATTTACGAACCCTTGTAATATATTCATTTTAAGTAAATCTGTGTGCTTGTGATATCGGATCAAGTAAGTCACACCTCACCTCGGAGACATCACCACTATGCTTCCGCAACCAGTTCAGTGACATCATACATGAGGTGACGAGAGGTGGGGGTGTGACAAGGTGGTATCAGAGCCACATGTTATAGAATTTAGGTGGACTTAGAGACCTAGACAATAACCATAGGCTCGAATAGTAACACAGAGAGCACAAACATTATCAACTGAACAACACTTGTTTTGAATGAACCCAGAATAATCAGGTGGTACAAATTCCAGTTATGAGTGGCCAGCATAACTGAAATTTGCAACACGTGTGCGTTCTAGTTTAATTTAATTCAAGCAGAACATTAATAACTATAATGACGAATAGTTGTCTGGAGATAGGAAAGAACATCATATCATGTCTATGTTTACGTTAAATATTGTTATTTAATATTTACTTCATGATACTGATTAGAGATTTTGGTTGTACAGCGATGGCTGTTCAAGCCGAACAATATATTTACCAGAGATTTCCCTATCTGAGGTTGGACGACACCCCGAGTTCTAGTACAGGAGCAGACTCGGATCCTAGTGAGGCTTCATCTGCAGCCTCTCAGGCAACCCCTGCCGGACCACATACACCATCATCCCCCAGACCTGTTACTCCACCACCACCACCATCACCAGTACTACCACCAGCAGCCCCCATTGTACCCAGTCCTCCACATTCACCCTTGGTTCATACTTCTGTTGAGAGGAGACAGAGCTCCTCTCCACAGAGAGTCCCTGCGTGGGACGGATTACGACGGATGCGGGGACAAGCCCGCAAGACCACGGGGTTATCCCCGAGACATCAGATGGCTCCACGAGATTAGCCACATACCATACATGAGATGGGAGAATCCTCTCACCAAGCTGAGCTGCGGGCCCAACTGCAGCAGGTCTCTCAAGACCTGCAGGGCCTGAGGCAGGACCTTCATCACCATCAGACTACCCTGGAGGATACCCGCACCACAGTACTTGAGATTCTTACTTCACACCTGACTTTGATGGAGCAGGTGAATCTCATGGGTACTGATGCCCAGACTTGGAGGGCGACCATAGAGGAGCGTTTGAGTAGGACCTGGAGACAGGCACTGGTTGCTGCATTGTGGCAGCAAGCTGCAGTCTGGAGAAGGAGACTGCAAGGCAGGATTTGGATGGTTGGTACACTGAGCACTGAGGCTAGACTCTTATGTTTAGCTATAGTATTGGCTACTATAGCTATTATACTAGCCTGCTTACCGTATTTCCTACGGTAAGTGTGATCGAGCATCACTCATTTTGGGACTTGTCATTGTACATACCGTAGATGGATATGTTGTATCTGTATGGATGTTGTAGTAACACTCGTTTGTATCAAACTCTATAATAGTGCTAATAAATGGTTGTTTTGTGTACTTAAATGTGTAATGGGTTATGTATGTTGTGTGTGATTGGTGTGTTAATATCAAATTCATGTAATCAACAACTAGAGACTAAAAACAATTCCAAGTAAGAACATTTCAATTGTCTGTGTGACAACATTTCAAAGTCCTGTGTGGCAACATTTCAATTGTCTGTGTAGCATCATATCAAAGTCCTGTGTGGCAACATTTCAATTGTCCTGTGTGGCAACATTTCAATTGTCTGTGTGACAACATATCAAAGTCCTGTGTGGCAACATTTCAATTGTCTGTGTGAGAACATATCAAAGTCCTATGTGGTATCATATCAAAGTCCTGTGTGGCAACATTTCAATTGTCTGTGTGACAACATTTCAAAGTCCTATGTGGTATCATATCAAAGTCCTGTGTGGCAACATTTCAATTGTCTGTGTGACAATATTTCAAAGTCCTGTGTGGCATCATATCAAAGTCCTGTGTGGCAACATTTCAATTGTCTGTGTTACAACATTTCAAAGTCCTGTGTGGCATCATATCAAAGTCCTGTGTGGCAACATTTCAAAGTCCTGTGTAATATTTTGACAGGTTGTTGAATTATCAGGACTGAGTATAACTACGAATATATGTATGATCTGTGTGTATCGAGAACATGTCTGGACTAAATTCATGTAGTTATACTGTATTCTTTATAATCACATTTCAATATAAATTTTTAGTGTAACTGAATATGATTGAATTTATGTGATCAAACGGGTTATATCTTTAATGTTCTTAAACTGACCTGAGTTTGTCTGCTTGTGAGCAGATTAATGGCTCCTAAACGAGGTCGACCAGCTAAGAGAGCTACCCAGAACATTACAAACCCTGAACAGAATCAAATTCCACCTTTGAATGTTGAATCAAATCCGGCATGTTAATCCGGAAGCGAACATGGTTCCACCTGGGAACTTGGAAACAAATACTGCTCCACCAGTGAACCCTGGAGCAAGCACTGTTCCACCTGCTGGTACAAGTGGATCTGAAACAAATGAAGCTATGATAGCACGAATTGTGCGTGAACAACTATCTGCTTGTGGTGTTCTGACACAACACCAACCACATATCACCGCAGGTTCTGGTGGGGATCACGATCATGCTGAACATAATGCTACTGGTGGTCACGTCGAAACTCATACTACCACCGGTGCAACAATCACAAAAACAACTGTTCCTGATCCACCACAGCAAGGGTGTACATATAAGTACTTTGCTTCTCGCAACCCTCCTACTTTTACAGGCAAGGAAGGAGCGGCTGGTCTTTTACGGTGGATTAAGGAGATGGAAACCAAACTCAAAATCAGCCAATGTTTCGCAGAGCATAAGGTGTCTTATGCTTCCTGTTCTCTGAAAGATTCATCTTTGACCTGGTGGAATACCCAGGCCAAGACTTTGGGTTCAGCCACAGTTGACTCGATGGGCTGGAATGATTTCAAAACCCTGATTAGATCAGAGTACTGCCCAATCACTGAGATTCAAAAACTCCAGGAGGAATTCTGGAATCACTCTATGATCGGTGCTGATTGTTTGGCTTACACCGATCGGTTTCACGAACTTGCTTGTTTACTTCCCGATATGTTTCCTACGGAAGCAGCTTTGATCGAGAAGTACATTAAGGGTTTGATTCCCCAGATTCGGGGAATGGTTACTGCAGCTGAACCTACAACTCTGAAACATACAATTCTTTTGACCACTAAGCTTCCCAATGAGGCGGTAAGGAGTGGTACTTTATCTTGGAAACCTCAGACGGCTCACAGCCGTAGTGATATCGGTACCTCTAATGTTTCTAAAGGTACCAAACGAAAGTGGTTTGGCAAAACTAAGGCGAAAGCTCCGGCTGAGATCACCCAGAGCAAGCCAACTGTGAGAAACTATGGTGCTGCTATTCCTGAAAGGAAAACTTATACCGGGCAGGCGCCCAAATGCAATAAATGTCCATTTCATCACACGGGATCGTGTCCTGTTTGTGCCAACTGTAATCGAGTTGGACATTTCACCAAATATTGCAATTTTCCTGCTCAACCACAAAATCAAGCACCACGACAAACCACTCAAACCAACCGGTCATGCTACAAATGTGGAAGCCCTGACCATCTCATGCGAAACTGTCCAAACAATAACACCAATCCGGGAACCGAAGCTAGAGGGAGAGCTTTTCAGATTGGTGCGACTGAGGCGAGACACGATGCGAATATTGTTACGGGTACGTTTCTTCTTAATAATCTTTACGCATCAGTTCTCTTTGATACAGGAGCAGATAAGAGTTTTATCTCTCCTGAATTTGCATCTTTACTTTCACTGCCTACGGTAGACCTAGAAACTCCGTATGTTATTGAACTTGCTAATGGCAAGTTGATCAAAACTAACAGTGTTATTCAAGGATGTTCCTTGAAATTGAATGATCATCTTTTCAATATCAATTTACTTCCTATTGAGCTTGGGAGCTTTGATGTCGTTGTTGGCATGGACTGGCTTTCTGATAACCAAGCGGAAGTTGTGTGTCAAAACAAGATGATCCGTATTCCATTACCTAACGGTAATACACTGATAGTTAAAGGAGAACGAGCCGGTAGAAAACTTGGTATCATATCTTGTATGTGAGCTCAGAAATTCTTAAGGAAAGGCTGCTATGCTTTCCTGACACACGTGACTGAGCACAATTTTTCACCCAAACAAATCACAGACATCCCAGTAGTCAAAGATTTTCCTGAAGTATTTCCTGAGGACATCTCAGGATTACCCCCAGTGAGACAAGTTGAATTTCGGATTGACTTGATTCCAGGTGCAGCACCAGTTGCTAAAGCCCCGTATCGGCTTGCACCATCAGAAATGCAAGAACTTTCAGGTCAATTGAAAGAACTGTTAGACAAAGGTTTTATCAGACCTAGTTTCTCACCCTGGGGAGCACCAATTCTTTTTGTGAAAAAGA
Source organism: Mikania micrantha (assembly GCA_009363875.1). Taxonomy (NCBI): domain Eukaryota; kingdom Viridiplantae; phylum Streptophyta; class Magnoliopsida; order Asterales; family Asteraceae; genus Mikania; species Mikania micrantha. The sequence continues at coordinate 56,641,979 of CM018696.1, forward strand.
AGGATGGTTCATTCAGAATGTGTATTGACTATCGGGAACTCAATAAACTAACAATCAAGAACCGTTATCCACTACCTCGTATCGATGATCTGTTTGATCAATTGCAAGGTGCTACTTACTTCTCAAAAAATCGATTTAAGATCTGGATATCATCAGTTGCGTATTCATGACAATGATGTTCCTAAAACTGCTTTCCGAACCCGATACGGACATTATGAATTTCTAGTAATGCCGTTTGGTTTAACAAATGCACCAGCAGTTTTCATGGATCTGATGAATCGAGTATGTAGACCTTATCTGGATAAATTTGTGATTGTGTTTATTGATGATATTCTCATTTATTCTCGAAACCAACAAGAACATGCTCAACACTTGAAATTAATTTTAGAACTTTTGGCTCATGAGAAATTATATGCCAAGTTCTCCAAGTGTGATTCTGGTTACGAGAAGTTCAATTTCTTGGGCATGTTGTGAATCAGAACGGTATTCAAGTGGATCCCAGTAAGATTCAAGCAGTGAAACAGTGGGAGACACCACGAACCCCGACTGAAATACGTCAATTCTTGGGATTGGCAGGTTATTATCGTCGATTTATCAAGAACTTTTCAAAGATAGCCTTGCCACTCACCACATTGACCCAAAAGAATCAACCTTTTATATGGGATTCTCAACAGGAGGAGGCGTTCCAACTGTTGAAACACAAACTCTGCAACGCACCTATCTTGGCATTACCGGAAGCTATTGATAATTTCACAGTATACTGTGATGCTTCTCGTCAAGGTCTTGGGTGTGTCCTAATGCAGAAGGATAAGGTAATTGCTTACGCTTCTCGACAATTGAAAATACATGAGAAGAACTATACCACACATGATCTAGAACTTGGTGCAGTGGTGTTTGCAGTCAAGATTTGGAGACATTACCTATACGGAACTAAGTGTATTATATACATTGATCACATTCTAGATCAGAAAATTTTGAACATGCGACACAGGCGATGGGTTGAACTTCTAAACGGCTATGACTGTGAAATTCGTTATCACCCAGGTAAAGCGAATGTCGTAGCCGATGCCTTGAGTCGCAAGGAACGAGTCAAACCTTTACGTGTGAAAGCGTTAGGTATGACTATTCAAACCAGTCTAATTCCTCAAATTAAAGAAGCTCAGCAACAAGCTTTACAAGCAACGAACTATTCTGCTGAGGGACTGAGGGGATTAGACAAGAAACTCGATACCAAAAATGATGGACTGTTGTATTTCAAAAACCGAATGTGGATTCCTTGCTTCGGTAACTCTAGAACAATTACTTGGATGAGGCGCACAAATACAGGTATTCTATTCATCCAGGTGCTGATAAAATGTATAAAGATCTTAAAGACTTTTACTGGTGGCCTGGAATGAAGAAACAAATAGCTGAATACGTGGATCGATGTTTAACTTGTCTCAAAGTTAAGGCTGAACATCAATGACCTTCTGGGTTATTACAACAACCTGAGATTCCCATGTGGAAATGGGATCAGATCTCTATGGATTTCATTACTAAATTACCCAGAACCTCACGTAATCATGACTCTATATGGGTTATCGTTGATCGCCTTACGAAATCTGCTCATTTCTTACCCATCCGAGAAGATTATTCTATGGATCGACTCGCTAAACTTTATGTTAATGAGATTGTATCTCGACACGGAGTACCCATCTCTATCATTTCAGACAGAGATAGTCGATTTATGTCACGATTTTGGCAAACTCTTCAGAATGCTCTAGGCACGCAAATCAATATGAGCACAGCTTATCATCCACAAACCGACGGGCAGACTGAACGAACAAATCAAACTCTTGAAGACATGCTCAAAAGCTGTGTGATTGATTTCGGAGGTAGCTGGGATATTCATCTTCCACTTGTTGAATTTTCATACAATAACAGCTACCATACCAGTATTCAATGCGCTCCATTCGAAGCACTTTATGGACGCAAGTGTAGATCACCTATCTGTTGGCAGAGGTAGGTGAAAGTCAAATCATAGGCCCAGAATTTATTCAAAAAACAACTGATAAGATCGCACTCATTCAAGAACGAATTAAAGCTGCTCGCGATCGTCAAAAGAGTTATGCTGATAATCGTCGTAGAACATTAGAATTCCAAATAGGTGATCGAGTAATGTTGAAAGTGTCACCTTGGAAAGGCATTTTCAGATTTGGGAAGAGAGGTAAACTTTCACCAAGATTTGTAGGGCCATTTAAAATTATTGAACGAATTGGATCAGTAGCCTACAGACTTGAATTACCTCTTGAACTTAGCAACATTCACGATGTTTTTCACGTATCCAATCTGAAGAAGTGCCTGACTGATGAATCATTAATCGTACCTCTAGAAGAGATTCATATTGATGAAAAACTTTAGTTAAGTGAAGAACCAGTAGAGGTAATGGATCGAGAAATGAAAGTGCTGAAACGTAGCCGCATACCAATCGTTAAAGTGCGATGGAACTTGCAACGTGGACCCGAATATACTTGGAAACGTGAAGATCAAATGTAATCAAAGTACCCACATCTATTATCATAAACGATTGTCATACAATAAGTCTTCACTAAATTTCGGGATGAAATTTCTCTAATAGGAGGAGACTGTGACAGTTGCATACGAGAATTACGTCATTAATGGTGTGAGCACATTTGATCATTCTAGAAATCCGCGCTAATTGGCAATTGAAATTACTACAGGTTGATAGTACACGAAAAATGATGAACGTGGATGAAAACCGTGCACAAAACGGAGTCCTGGATTGCCCGGAATCGAAAAACGAAGAAAAATTTCTAAGAATTGATTAAATGGGCTCGTCGCGGTACGCGATGGAGGAGTTGAGCTTCCTTCGCGGTACGCGATGCATGAAAAGTATCTGAGATTCCCGAAAATCTTCGCGATACGCGAAGCCCTTTGTGGCTTCTGGTATCGGTACGCGACGAATGTGGCGGTGCAATGATCTGATCTTCTTTATCAGATTTCCATGCAGATCTTATTTTTTTTATCAAACTCGAACTTCTTCGACCACCAGACGAAAAACTCGACTAAATCACCATCCAAACTCCATTTTCAAGCAATCAGAAGCCATAGATCGCACCAGGAATCATCTATACAAGTTCTGATCGTTGTTTTAACCGCAGATATCCGTCAGATTTGGTAATGGTTCATTTTAACCTTCTAGTTTGATTTTGATCGATTAGATCTTGATTTTGAACGTAATGCCATACTTAGGATTGTTGATTATTGCCTTGATGATGTCTAGGATTGATTATAAACAAAGAACATGATGTTTTAACGGTTAAATCCTTGTTTTGATCCGTTGTAATGCCCGGTTTGCATGAAATCATACCCATAATTATAATGATTTAAACCATTTGGTTATAACAATGTAGGTGATTAGTTGGATTAATCCTTGAAATGCAAGGTTAAATCCAAGTGTTTCAAACTAATCACAATCATTAACATACTCATTGGAACGATTATCTGATGTTTATGATAACAGTCAGATTAGTATTGATGTGTCGGTTTATATATATAGAAAATGATGGTTCAACACTATCGAGTAATAAATCGAAATAACGTAAACCGAACTACACATTACAGGCAAGTGTACCTGACGTATGAATTATAGCTAAGGAAAGTCCGGATATCGAACCTAAGGACACAAAATCGGCTAATACACCCTAACTGGAACCCTAACGAAATAAGAAACTTACTAAATTTAGAAAACAGATTTTGTTTTACGAAAATGACTTTAAAAAATTAAAGAAATTAAGAAAACTAACTAAGTCAACTCACACCTCAAGAACGAGAAAACCAAATACGGAGGAGATTCTACCTAGACTAGGAATCCTAAATGAATCTAACAGTTATCGGGAATGCTGGCTTGAATGACACCGGATCTAATGATACAACCAATTCATGAACTTAAGGAATGCAAGATCTCCTGTTCAGACAATCCAACACTTAGAAAGATACTACTAGTTGTGTAAAGCTTACCAGGGTGTAATTATGGATTACCGAGTCGGTCTCTCCAAACTAGCAATGCTTAAGATTTCTATGGTTGAATAATTAGGTCAATCTCAACAACCACAATGTACCAAAGAACAAATGAATCAATCTAATCTAGATTAATTAAGAATTTGAAATACATGGCATAAACAATCAACAAATAATCCAATGATCATGCAAATTACCCGAAAACCCGTTTAAACCACGATATCCCAACACCTCGTTGCTTGATTAGCCTTTAAGGTCATATATCCCACTGATTACAATATGATTATATGAAATTCTTATGATTTACTAAGATTAGTCAAATCACAATTAGGTTAAAAACAAGTTTTTAGCCCAAAATCATGTGAAAATCGAGTTTTTATCGAAACCGAATCAAACCTTATCCACAAAATAGTTTAATAACATGAAATCAGATCATTCACAATAGTTTAATAACATTGACAATCATTCACAATCAGATTCAAATCAAAAGCAACGATTCATTCAATCAAACAAACCCGAAAAATCATCCAATACTCATCCGTAATCTAGGTAGAATTAAAGATTTAGCCTAGAATCATCATCCAAATATTCATAAACATGAAATCAGATCTAAACATGGTATAAAATTCGAAAACAAACTGAAACGAAAAACTACGATGCATAAACAAACCCGAAAACGCGATCCGAGCACTTGTATACGCGATCTGAGCCTCCCCCGAGCGTCCGAATCGATCCCGAAACTCCAAAATCTTCAAAAATATGTTTCTCCTTCGTTTTCAGCCGTCCTTGGGTGATTTTTTTTCGAATTAGGGTTTTAAATGGCTTAAATAGGTGGATTTTCGCAAAGGTTCACGATTTGGGCTCTTAACCCGGTTCAGTGGGCTCAAAAAGGGTCACCAGGGGGTCCAATGGGGCGGTCAAAGGCCCAAGAAGGCTTGGTCAACGCGGGTCAACGCCACTAAGGCCGGTCAACGACTGGAGGGGCGCGCACGGGTCATGGGTCGCTCCAGCCGGATCTCGCGGGTCAAAGGGTTTTTAGAGCTAGCTGGCGCGCTAGGAGGCTGCCACGTGTCCCCTGCGCTGGAACTTTGGCAGATTTACAATTTCACGCCCTGAACTTCCCGAAATCCATTTTTAAGCTCCGTAACTTCCCGAAATGCCATTTTTTTAACTCCGAAACTTCTAAAAATTATATTTCTCGCTCCCGCACTTCATAAAAATTATTCCGGGCTTCGGTTTCTTCGTAAATGTGAACGTTTATTCCACGAAACCTATAAAAGTAACATTTAAAATTAAATTTAGTAAAAATTAATTAAAATCTAATAAAACTAACTAAAAATCTAATAAAATAAGATAAAATAATATAAAATAAATACTAAAAGGATGTGTAAATAACTACACATCAAGTATGTTAAACTTGGTTATTACACCTACATCTAGATGCTATATTGTGATATTTCATGATATTTGGGTAATCAATTACAAGGATTGATCATTCCTAAGCCATTAAATTATCTAGAAACTGTTTTAGTATTATAATCAACAACATTAACTATTTGGTTAATCCGAGATTATTCTGATTAATCAAGAGTGTCATCAACCTTGTATTAGGAATCTAATGCAATGTGGGTTCCTACATTATCATACATTGTATGATATGATAACAAATTAATCAATTAAACATTTAATATCGGTTTGATGACTTACAAAACAATGTCTTTGACATTGAACGTTCAGAAAGATCTAATCAGTAAACTAGAACGTAAATAACTCATTAAATATAACTAAATGCAGAATCATCTCTTTGTTGTTAGCTTCGAGATATTTTGCTACCTCTATATTATCAGGTGAGTTTCGTACAACCCCTTTTCCTTTTTAATGTTTTATAAACATCGGGGTAACTCTGCAAGCCTTTTCTGAACATATGATATGCATCACTGTTATCTGTGTGATTTCATGTGACTTTTGTGTGATTTCATGGGATTTTGCCGTTAGTATCTCTATCACAGTATCAAAAAGTCCTCATCTCTTGAACTGTATCTAGTGAACCCATGTGGGGCCGAACAGGAATCATTGATAGTACTATTGGCTGACAACCCATTTGCTGGGAGGATTGCATCTCCCCTTGTGTGAATGTTTGGTACCTGTTTCCAAAACACTTCTTAATGTTAGTGATAGACATTAAGATAATGAGGCATTAAGATATTTACCGACGGGTAGTATCTTCGTGAAACATACAACTGTCCGAAAGGAACTAGATACGGGTCCCATGGTTATCTCGAACATAACATTTTGTGAACTTATATCACATATCATACTGTTTTAAAATTGAACTGTCGAACTCACCAGATTTGTGCTGACGTTTTAAACTCAACATTTTTGCAGGACAACGGTGATGACATGGTGAGGATGCACTTCACTTAGTTGAACTTAAATATACTAGATTGTGTAATAAACCTAGCTGTTAAGTTGATGTATTTACGAACCCTTGTAATATATTCATTTTAAGTAAATCTGTGTGCTTGTGATACCGGATCAAGTAAGTCACACCTCACCTCGGAGACATCACCACTATGCTTCCGCAACCAGTTCAGTGACATCATACACGAGGTGACGAGAGATGGGGGTGTGACAAAATGAGCATGTTATCACAAAGCACATAGTCACAAATAGTCGGTTTAGCATAGTTTGCGCGTAAAAGTTACTATTTATGGAAAGTTTCTAAAATAAGCATATTTCATCAAGTTTAACAACTAATAGCATCTAAGCACTACTATCCTAGTCATGAATAGCCTTTTAATCATAACCGTTATGTCTAGCATGCTCCTATTTCCAATTTGCAAACATAAAGTTACTATTTATAGTAACTTGTGATGAAACACATTTTTCACCCATTTTAAAGCATGAAACTATTTACTAACATCCTAACAAGTTTAAATAAGCATACTAAACATATAACATCTTTCAAATCCATAACTTCTAACAAACTTGAAATAAAAAGTTGCTATTTATAGCAATATCATGGATTTCCTACTTCTAGCAATTTGTGACCATTCAAATGTATCAATAACATTATCTAACATGTTCTTAAGCACAATTCAAAGATTTAATCACATACATGGTGGGCTATTTCATCAAAGTCACCATTTTACATCGTTAAAGTTTCCATATTTAGCAATAACACTCAAATGACCATATTTGGCATAATCAATCCTTCTAAATCATGTAGAACATCATCAATAATACTCATAACATCATTTCAATGCTGAAAATTACCTAACACATCATGGATCATACATGCATGTTGTTGTAGGTCACCATCTCATAACAAAATCAACAAATAACCATCTTTTGTCATAAAAATCACCATAGATCATTACTAAATCACCAAATCAGTAGTTATAACACCTAACAACAGATTCATAACATGACCATTTCATGATTCAAGTGGTGGTGGTGATGCATGTGGTTACAAATCATCATATAGGCCAAAAAGCCCCAAATAGGAAAAAATAACATAAATAATTCCAATCCAATACTCAAATCAGTAACTTAACACATAAATCTTAGATCAAATCATTCTAAAATTCGTGCATAAGGTGTGTGGATGGTTGCATGTGAGTATTTCCCCTTGCTTGTGTGATTTCTAGTGATTCTAGTCAAGATTAAACTCAAATACTACCTTACAAAGCTTCAAATCCACAAAATAAGACTTGAGCAGCTTATGGACCAGCCCTAGGGAGGCTGAGGTTCGTCCAAATGCAGAGAAGCAGCGGGTATGATGATCTTGGAGCTTCCACAAAGCTTCAATCCTTCAACTATGGCCTTCAAAGAGTTCAATCTTGCCTCTTGTTGCTGAATGTGGATGTAACAGAGTGAGAATGGTCGAGGGAGAGAGTTTCAATCGAGAGGTTGAGTGAAAGAATGGTGAAAATGATTAAGTCTTGGATTTATAAAGATTTCTGTGATTATAGGCTCGTCGCGTACCGCGACGCCTGTCAAAAAGCATCATCGCGTATCGCGACGATTAAAATAATCAATCGGTTCCCGAAACACGCCACGTACCGCGATGGTGGAAGTTGATCGGTCGTCGCGTACCGCGACTCTTTTCGGTGAAATTCAAATTCTCCCGGCTAGGTGTCGCGTACCGCGAAAGCCCAATTGGGTGCCCATCGCGTACCGCGATGGGTCTCGGTTGAGCCCACTAAGCCCAATATCATAGTTTGAAGCAATTTTTGCGAATTTATCGACTACGAACATCGTTTCTCGACGCATAAGCATTGTACTAACTAAATTAGGTTCCTCGAAACCTAATGTGTAGTGAAAGTGTACTGTGATTTGATCCGTTCACCAACGTTCGTCATTCAAAACACGTGCGAGTGTTGTACGATAATTCCTCGAATTATCAGTGTGTTTGGTCCGTTGTGCCACTTGTCACACTAAATGCAATTATTCTAGTACCACGTATGAAATAATAATACACATTATTATTAAAATAAATTAATTGCTGATCTGGAATTTGCGAGGTGTCACATATATGTTCTTGGGGAAGAATTTGATTTGTACACACACATATATACAAACCACATTATACCTAAAAAGTAGTAAATTCCTAAAAATTCAACCATAATTCTAGCAAATTCTCAAAAATAAATAATATATCTTTTGAACAACAAATGCCTTGGAGGAAACCTACAACTAGAAAAACCACATGGCTCAACCCATAGTGATATTTGTTTTATATGAGACTCTAACTCAAAACCTTTCGTAAGAGAAGTCAATGAACTAAGAAAAATAGGAGGTCATACATGTTTGGTAATAGCAACAGAAAGCCAGAAAGTGAAATCACTTATTGAAGGATTAAAATCACGGAAATTTCCATTTGAGGCAAGGGACAAGGTTTCACCATAAAAAAGTTGTAACAGTTTGTCCTATAAACAACTTATAGCAACAACATGTTATCGCTATAGGATTGGATCATACGCTGCTATTTTGTTAAAAGGGAGAGACAAAAAGAAAAATAATAAACGTGAAAAAAAAAATTATGTAGCAGTCGCTATAGGAAATATTTATATTTTATTTATGTTCCTTCGGTCTTCTGATATTAGAAAAACAAAAAATAATAATTGATCATATTATCACAAAAAATCGTTGCAATAGGGTTGTCGGTCACTTCATTCATCCTGTCAAAACCTATAACAACACCCACCGATCAGGTCGAAATCCATTTGGAATGCCAAGCCCTTCTTGATACATTTAAATATGATTTATTTGTCAAAAGCATATGACTATAAGAAACTGAAAATGACATTTTATCTATCATATATTCATATATATGTAATAAATCTCTATTAAAATAATAATCACTCATTGAATATACACATCTAGGTGTTCTAACTTCAGTTACGCATCGATGACGATTTTGGTAGGTTGTTACGCCTAAGACATTCTGAAAACTCATTAGTTGTAATGCGTAAAATCATAAAAAATAATAAATATAAAAGTAATCACATTATTTAACTTTAGTAATAGTATGTTAAGTCATATATGACACGTATAAAAAGTATATCGTAATTATTTTAAAGCTATTAGCGGTTATAAACTAATATTATTTGAAATAAATTAAGTTATCTAAACTATTGATAAATAAAAAACTCAGTTTAAAAAATCTTAACAATATAGTGTTAAATAAACATTAGAAACAAGAAAACACATCCAATGTCACTTTGACGCAATACCATAAAATATGTTCAGTTATAAAAACAACTCTCATCTTGTCATAATACTCGAAATCACACATTTATTGCAAATGTCACACCCACTGATCAAAACAATATTAACAAAGGAGAAATTTAAAATTAATCTGAAGACAACTAATGAAACATATGTGAAACCGCACTAAAAATGAAAGCAAATACATATAAAATAAGAAACTAAATAAAGACACTAAATAAGAAAAAAAATGGTTAGAAGCTATTTTTCAAAAAAAAAAAAAAAACTTTTGCCCACGTCGCTTCAATATATGAAAAATGCCTTGACCGACTCAACTACACATAACACACTAACATTCAACAAAATTTGACAAAAAAATATTAAACATAAACGAAAGAAAGTTTTATTTTTTATTTTTTATTTTTTTGAAAATATATTTATTTAGTATTTTAGACCAAGTGTACTATATAATATAGTAATGTTTTTTTTATTATTGTAATTTAAAGTGAGAGAAAGGAGAGTGCATATATGGTATGGTGGCATCATGAGACTGTTGAAAAAGCGAAGTCGGTTGAATATGTGGGTGGAAAGATGGGCAGGAAAACAAAAGTCAAAAGTTTGTCGGCAGTTTATTTCTTAGATTACATTTGTGTTTTCAATCCACCACTTTACTAATTACTATGCTTTCTTTCGCCATCTATATTGGGCTTTTATCCACCACGTACCATACAATCACACCTACACCACACATCTATATATATATATATATATATATATATATATATATATATATATAGGGAAGGGTATAAAAAATAACCCTCATCTTTTGCTACAACTACATAACTCATTTAAACCAATCATAAACTTACACATAAGCATTACATTAAAATATTAAAAAGGGCATCATAGTCATTTTACCCCTTATAAGTTTTCCCCCCCTCTTTTTTAAACATTAATAACTTTTTTATAATATATTATTTTTTAAAAAAAATTGCACCATTATATTCGTCTCATTTTTCTCTTTAATTCCGTTATAGTCTCGACTAATTTTTTTTACTTTTTTTAAATGCCCTATATTTACATCATTGTAACGAGGTTAAATATAACAAATTTATTTGAATTTTTTTAAAAAATGATAAATTACAGTGATGTAATTTACATTGACATAATTTATCGTGATGTAATTTACATTGACGTAATTTATCGTGATGTAATTTACATTGACGTAAAATTCGGTTTCGGTTTTTTTCGGTGAATTTGGTTTAAATTACAGTGATGTAATTTACATTGACAACAAATTAGTTTAAATTTTTTTCGAACAATGATAAATTACATCACTATAATTATCATTGTGAGAGAAAAAAATCAAAATAATGTGTTCTATTACATCATTGTAATTTATCATTGTAATTATCATTGACGTAAAATTCGGTTTCGGTTTTTTTCGGTGAATTTGGTTTAAATTACAGTGATGTAATTTACATTGACAACAAATTAGTTTAAATTTTTTTCGAACAATGATAAATTACATCACTATAATTATAATTGTGAGAGAAAAAAATCAAAATAATGTGTTCTATTTACATCACTGTAATTTATCATTGTAATTATCATTGTTAGAGAAAAAAAATAAAATAATGTGTTACGTCACCGTTAATTATGTCATTGTAAATTACTTCATTTTGTGTTACATTACTTCATTTTTTGTTACATTACTGTAATTTACCATTGTTAGAAAAAATTTCTAATTAATTTGCTATCTTTAAGCTCGTTACAATGATGTAAATACATGACATCAAAAAAAAAAAAAAAAAAAACTAGTCGAGAATATAACGAAATTAAAGAGTAAAATGAGACGAGTATAATGGTGCAATTTTTTTAAAAAAATAATATAGTATAAAAAAGTTATGAAGGTTTAAAAAAAATGGGGTAAACTTTACTTAAATAACAAATGTTTTAAATGCCCTTTATATTAAAAAAAAAAAGAAAAAAAAGGAATCTGACACGTGTCAACATCCTATACACTTACATTTTTAAAGTAACCATTGGATGATGGTTAATGGGTTGTAACAAAAGATGAGGGTTATCAAAAATTCCATGCCCTATATATATATATATATATATATATATATATATATATATATACACGGCCGGTTAACGTACATATTATTATTAACGTGCTAAACGTAGGAAGCCACATGAACACGCCATGTGTCATCAGTGTAAGGGGCATTATCGTCCATATAAAATTACAGACCGTGATTATAAAATTACAGATTGACATTTTAACACCTATAATCAAGGACCACATGGATAATCACGGACCAATAATTACGGACCGCATTATATAACAATCACAGACCGTTATTTAACACACATAATCAAAGACAAAATGTATAATCACGGACCAATAATTACGGACCACGCTATATGAAACCACGGACCGTCATCTAACAGGCATGATCAAAGGACCAATTGCATAATCACGTACCAAGCATAAAAATCACGGACCACGTAAATTTTTTTTAAAAAACTATAACAATATGATACTCAAATTAAAGATAATAAAATTCTCAATTTTATGGTGTAATTTTTATAAAAAAATAATAAAGCATGTAAAAGTTATTTAATTTTTAAAAACCGAGTGGAACTTGTTGTATTATAGAAAATGTGGTTGTTTCCTCTTTTGCCCTTCCAGTTATATTTTACCCTTGTTTTGTAGAGAAAGTTGTATAAAGTGGGGACCACTAGATCTTGTCCATTGATTATTTGATCAAAGGGTCCAGAATTCATCCTACGTTTAGTACGTTAAGTTTCACATGTATTTGATCCGGCTCCTCTGTGTATATATATATATATATATATATATATATATATATATATATATATATATATATAGGGAGAGGATCAAAAATTAACTCTCTTACTGCGTTAACCGAATAACTACATCTTATTACTTTGGGGCTCACATTAAAGTAAATCTAAAGGTGTTTGTTTTTTCTTTTTTTTTTTAATTAATGTAGGCCCCATTTACATTAATAAAAAAAGAAAAAAAAACCTATACCTTTAAATTTACTTTAATATAAGTCTCAAAGTAATAAGATGTAATTATTCGGTTAACGCATTAAGGGAGGGTTAACAAAGGAACCATCTCCTATATATATACACACACTTGCTAATATAGATTATCTCGTTACGGTTCATCTTTTGTCAAAGAGCAACGTGTGACCGAGCCCTCACCATCCAAGAGAACCTTCTTGCTCAACCTATAGTGTTTTACTCCATGTGAGACTCGAATTCAAAACCTTAATTTCAAGGATACTGTCACGCTATATCCTTTGGTATTCCACACATCTACATACATACATACATACATACATACATACATACATACATACTGGGTACTAACCTAGTTAGGTGTAATATAATGAAGCTCTTCTTCCGTATGATTTCAACCGTCGAACTTGTTTAACGTCAAATTAGACTCAAACCCATGCCACTCTAGAAGGAAACCCTAAGGGAAATCCCCGACTTACTCTAACAGGAATTCAAACTAAAGAGATATCAAATGAAATATCAAGAGGATATTAGTTGAGCCGGGAACTTATTGTCAATAAAAGAATATATAAAAATTTTGAACCACAATGAAAAAATATATAAAAATTTTGAACATGTGATCATGTTGCCTAATATGCAAGGATATACACATGGTATACTTACTAACTTTTATATATTCATTTTTTAATTTAGATAAAATAAAGATAATAAATTAAAGTAAACTTAGAGATAATTGCCATATTTTTCACATGACATGGATATAAATGAATCTAAGTAAACTTTTTGGTTTGAAAATTATTGTTCATCTAATGATTTTAAAACGAGTCAAAATAATTTTTAACTTTTAAAATAAGACTGTTATAACTGAATCTAACTATATTATGACTATAAATTTCTTGGTTCTATTTAGTGAATAACATAAACCAATTTACTTTTCTTGGTTATTCATAAAATATTAAAAATCACAATTATATTTCGTGCAAAAAAAGGGCAACTTAAATGGACATAAAATTAACAAATATATACAAATCTACATCCATATCTCTAATAAATAATTAGCCCATGCAGCTTTCTAATCTTCTATTTTCTTGTATATTTTCATTTTCAATTTTAATTGATTTATAGTATTTTATACCATCTAAATTATCGTTTGCAACTCTTAAATTTTAAATGCTAATTAATTATTATTTTTATTTAACTCGTGTTATACAAGCATTTGTAAGATTATACATACATAGATATATTATGCAAGTAGCGAAACTTAAATGGTTTTACAGGGGTGAAAATTTTAAAGCGGTGCCGAAATCAGTAATACATATAAAAACTTTTAACCTATCGATCGATAAAAAAATTAACACGAATGACGAAGAAAAAGGGCCGGATTGGTCACCCCGGCGACCCTGGTCCTCACTCACTAACCTTTGTCATTGTATTATGTATACAGTACATGCTATGTATGTATGAATATATTAGTTTTACATTACTTTGCCTTAAAAAGTGTTGATAAATTTGAAGGAAAACTTTTAAACAGCAGCAACCCATTATTGGTCTTCTCCAAAACTAGTGGTGCTTACGTGTTTTCCAGAAAAACACAAAACCATTCGATATAACAATCTTTTTGTAAAATTGGTGTTCTCATTATGGAGGCAGCATAATATGTAGAAGAAACATGAAGAGGCATAAATAGTTTGAAATGTTTAATCATGTGGGAAATGAAAATAACCAGGTGGTCACACACCAAACTCTGTGTCAGCGTTTTACGTTATGTTATCGAGTTGTTTTTAAGAAGAGAAATTAAAGAAAGTAAAAGTAGGTTAAAAAATATTTGTGTTCTAGATTTTGTAACGAAAGAAAATGAAAGAGAGTGAAAGGAAAATTTTAATAATTTCTTTCTTATTTACCTGCGAAAATAGAAGAAAATTAAAGAAAGACAAAGACAAAACTTATTATTTACTATTTTATTATTTCTCTTAACTTATAATAAAATCAAAAAAGAGTATAACTGTAAATTTGTTATTTTTTATTTTGTTTCAATTTGAGAACACCCACAATTTCTCCTTTTCTTATCTCTCTTTAAACTTTTTTATGTTTGTTGGTTTATAAAACTTGAGAACATATTAAGAAATTTTTAAATGATACACCAATTAAAATAATATTTATAGAAAATTTTATTTTAAAAGAAAATTTTATTATAACAAACAATCTTTATAAATTATAATAGTGTATTCTAACTTTGCCTCAACACCATATATATAGTCAAAGATTGTTGGCACCGTGAGGAGGGTGTCTAATCTTTAAAAAAGAAAAGTATAGTAGTAAAACTTTAAACAACCAAACTGCTAATGAATATATTTATCGATGTTTCTAATTAATATATACTGATTTTTAAACCTTATATGTTGTGACGGGTTATACGATGATATTAATTAAGGTGATAAAGAGCTTGTTTGCGTTCTTCGTAACAATTTTTTTTTGAACGGCCAACTAATCAACTGTCGGGGACTCCGTACGCGGCCCCAAAGGCACCAATTCCCAGGGAAAACCCGACCCAAGCACCCGTCCAAAGGCACGACGGAGGAAGGTCGGTAAAACCGGGTGAGATCAAGAATCGAACTCATAACCTGGGTCTCATATCACTTCCCCCATACCTACTACATCTTACCACTAGGACAAGACATCATTGGTTAACATTGACATGTTTTAACAAATTAACATTGGAATGTTGTAGTGAATTCATTTATATTGCAATAAATGACAGCATGGTTAAGTACATAAATAGAAACATAAGCTTCATGGTTGTAAAAATGATTTTTATGAAACATTAATTTGATTTTTACCCCGCAAATGCGATGTGACTAAGTATAATTAAGTCATTGTCGACCGAACTCCTATCGAAAAAAACTCCAATTTATATTGTCGAATCAAAACATATTATAACACGACTCATTTTCAAAAACATTTTAATCCAACATTTTTAGCTAAGAATCAAAAGTTCAATATAATCAGAACTTTTGTGGTAATAAAGCACATGTTTAGTATTTTTCCTGTTACAACAATCAAACTTTTGTAACAATAAAAACTAAAAACAAAACTTTTATGATCAAAATGAAAGTATCATGCAAAATATAGTGGTAAAAAAATAGAAGAAAAAACCAAAGTTCCATTTCACTATTAATATACTCAACTTTTGAAACCGAAATAAATAAAAAAAAAAAAAAACAAAAGATGTGACCAAAATATAAGAAACAAAAGTACCAATGCTATCATACAAAATTTTCGTGACCAAACCAAAAAAACAAACAAGTTTACAATTCCCCTAATACATAAGCCAAACTCTTGTAATAAAAACAAAAACAAAAAACAAAATTTAACTATTCAAGTTTTTATAACGAAAACATAATAAAAAAAAATTTCGTAATTCATAAAAATAAAAAGAGTTTCTTTTTAATACACACAAAAACATATATATAATTATATAAGACAAGAAAACTTATTATTTTAAAGAAAACTAAAAAAATTCTTAGTAATAAATTAATTGTATCATGTGAAACCCGAGCTTAAAGATAAAAGTATAAAACCCTTAAACGCTATTTGAGTAGTTCATTTGTAATTTTGAAAATAAATATTAGATTCACATTCTACTTTTTAAACTTACGACTATAAAATGTTTCTTTTGGTTATTAATCAACATTGATTATTAATTGAACATCCTCTCTCTATATCTATATATATATGTATATATATATATAAGGGTCGGTTATTGTACAAAGGAAATTAACGTGAGAAGCGTAGGAAACCACCAGAATACGCCACGTGTAATATGGGTAAGGGGTATAATGGTCCGTGTAAAATCACGGACCACGTTATATAAAATCACAGACTATCGTTTAACAGGCATAATCAATGACTACCTGAATAATCACGGACTACTAATCACGGACCATATGTAACAAAATCACGGACCACGTATAAAATTCAAAATAATTAAGGGCAAACTAAATAATCACGGACCAATTATCACGTAACAAATGTAAAAATCACGGACCCACTGATAATCACGGACTAATAATCACGGACCACGTAAAAAAATGAAAGAAAACCGTAGTGTCACACCCCCACCTCTCGTCACCTGAGATGATGTCACTATATACTCTGATATGGTTGCGGAAGCATAGTGGTGATGTCTCAGAGATGAGGTGTGACTTACTTGAACCGATATCACAGCACACAGATTTACTTAAATAAATATATTACAAGGGTTTCGTTTGTTCCATCAACTTAACAGCTAAATAGATTACATAAACTGATACATTTAAGTTCAGCTAAGTGAAGTGCATCCTCACCGTGTCGTCACCGTTGTCCTGCAAAAATGTTGAGTTTGAAACGTCAGCACAAAGCTGGTGAGTTCGACAGTTCAATTTAAAACAATATGATATAATAAGTAAGTTCTCAAAATGTTCAGTTCCGGATAACCATGGGACCCGTATCTAGTTCCTTTCGGACAGTTGTACGTTCATGAAGATACTACCTGTCGGTAAATATCTTAATGCCTCATGATCTTAATGTCTATCACAAACATTAAGAAATTTGTTATGGAAACATGTACCAAACATTCACACCAGGGGAGATGCAATCCTCCCAGCGAATGGGTTGTCAGCCAATAGTACTATCAATGATTCCTGTTCGGCCCCACATGGGTTTACTAGATACAGTTCAAGAGATGAGGACTTTTGATACTGTGATAAAGATGCTAACGGCAAAATCCCATGAAATCACACAAAAGTCACATGAAATCACACAGATATCAGTGATGCATATCATATGTTCAGAAAACAGTTTGCAGAGTTACCCCGATGTTTGTAAGACAGTAAAAAGAAAAAAGGGTTGTACGAAACTCACTTGATATCTCACAGCAATAGAAACACTTGCAACTGGTGCTAATGATGAGATTCTGCATTAGTTTATGCTTGATATGTTATTTATGTTCCAACTTACTGATTAAATCCTTTTTAACGTCCAATGTCAAAGACATTGTCTTGAAAGTCATCAAACCGATGTTAGATTATTAATTATTTATTTTAGTGACATATCATACAATGTATGATAATGTAGGAACCTATACTGACTCAGATTCCCAATACTAGGTTGATGACACCCTTGATTAATCAGTATAATCTCAGATTAACCAAATAGTTAATGTTGTTGATTATAAGGATAACACAGTTCCTAGACAGTTTAATGGCTTAGGAATGATCAATCCTTGTTATTGATTACCCAGATATCATGGAATATCACAACGTAGTATTAGAATAGGTTTAATATCCATGTTTAACATACTAGTCTCACTGTTATCAGAAACATCAGATAATCGTTCCAATGAGTATGTTAATGACTGTGATTAGTTTGAAACACATGGCTTTCACGTTGCATGTCAAAGATTAATCAAACTAATCATCTACATTGTCATAATCAAATGGTTTAAACCATTATAACCATTGCGATGATTCCATGCAAACCGGGCATTACAACGGCTCAAAACAAGGATTTACCCGTTAACAGTTCAAGTTTGTAATTTATAATCAATCCTAGCCATCATCTAGGCAATAATCAACAACCCTAACTATATCATTACGTTCAAAAACAAGATTTAATCATTTATTATCAAAATAGAAGGGTAGAATGAACCATTACCTAATCTGGAGGAGTTCTGCGGATAGAAAGATGATCTGGACTCGTAGAAACGTTCCTGGATGCGATCTAAACGTCGTGAGGCCTTCAAAATGGAGATTTGATGGTTGAAAGATGAAATTTTCGTGGGTGATGAGTGTTGGCGTCGATGATAAGGATGAGATGATGATGAATGATGAAATCTGATCTTTTAAGCAACTTGCCGTCGATCTGGACCCCAGGCGTATCGCCCCAGACCAACCTTCCACGCCAGGCGTACCGCGCGAGGGTAAATTCCAGATATTTTCGCTTGTCTTCCGCGCGTACCGCCTTGGGCCAACTTGTGGTTTGGGGCTTACCGCCCCAGGGTATTTCGTCCATTTTTCGATCAAATCTTCGTTTCGCGATTCCGGACAATCCGTAACTCCGTTTCGGGCACGGTTTTCGTCCACGTTCATCATTTTTCGCATACTATCATCCTGTAATGATTTCGATTGTCAACTCAACGTGGATTTCTAGCACGATCGAATGTGCTTACGTTCTTGATGACGTAATCCTTCAAACTCAATTGTCACACGTAGCAATATTATACTCAAATTAAACTGCTTAAAATTCTCTATTTTATTGTGTAATTTTTTTTAAAAAACGATTAACCATTTGAAACTTATTCGATTTATAAAAAAATGGTGCAACTTGATTTACCCAAAAAAAAAAGTCAACAAATGTAGGCTATTACTTTTTTGCCCTTCAAGCTTTAATCCACGCAAGTTTTAAATGAAAAGTGGGGACCACTAGATCAAAACTGTTGATTAATTTGATCAAGGGCAAGAAATGCTTCTTATCCTTCTCACGTTAAACTCCCTTTTTATTGTATCCTTCTCTTATATATATAACTAGGTTATTAACCCGTGTATTACACGGATTTAATATAAAATATTAAGCAGTTAGTGATGAAAATTTAGCAATTATAAACCGATAATTTGATGTAAAATGATTAATTTACATGTTAATAAATATTTTACGTAATAAAAAAATAATTAAAAACTTTAAGTACTATACAAATGATATATGATCTTTTAATGTGTAACATTGATATCTTCGAAATAATAACATTAAAACTTTAATTTGTATTATATTAAAAACTAACTTTTATAAATTAATAATATAAAATATAATTTTTGTAATTATTAAAGTTGAACGGCCCAATTTAAAAATAAAATTAAACATAACAGATCAAAAGTGTAATTTTCTCTATCATTTTTATTACTTCAGTTTTTAAATAAATAAAAAACATCTTTTGTTTGAAAAATCTCATTGTTTAAATACTCCTTTTATAGTATATTTTATTTTAAAAAATATTTTTTTAAGATAACTTGTTTTTACATAATTTTTTTTAAATAAAATATTTGTTACTATAAAAAATTTTGATTATAATATATTTTGTATTTTATAAAAAATTTTTAAGTGTGTTTTATAGTAAAAAGATAAATTATATGTTAGTTATTAATATTATAATTATTTAATAAGAGGAACAATTTATTAATAAGAGAGAATATAGTTATTTATATGAGAGATACTTAAGTTTAATAATAAGAATTTGACAAGTAGCAATAGTGATGTAAACACTACCAAAAAAAATAATTTTTTCCGACAAAATATTCGTCGGAAATTGGTCGGAAAACCTGAATAGCGACGAATTACCGACAAAAAAAATTTGTGGGAAAAAACCTCCTAGGAAAAAATTTTCCGACAAACTTGCGACAAGCATTCCCACAAATTAGCGACGAAAGCCTTTCATCGCTAAATTTGCGACGAAATACCGACGTCACGAGTTTTCAAATTGTTCCGACCAAATTCCGATGAATCACATTTTTTAAAAATTTAATTAAATTAATTTTACCGACAAATTTCCGACGAAACAAAAAGTTTTTTAATTTTTTATTTATATTTTTACTGACAAACTTCCGACCAAATTTAAAATTTATTTATTTCTATTTATATTGCATACCCACAAAGTTCCGACGAAACAAAAGGTTTTTTAATTTTTTTATTTATATTTTTACCGACAAACTTCCGACCAAATTTAAAATTTATTTATTTCTATTTATTTTGCATACCGACAAAGTTCCGACGAAACAAAAAGTTTTTTAATTTTTTATTTATATTTTTACCGACAAACTTCCGACCAAATTTAAAATTTATTTATTTCTATTTATTTTGCATACCAACAAAGTTCCGACGAAATATAAAATTTAGTTTATTTAATTAACTTCTTTTTCGGATAATAATTACAATTTTTCTTTTTTCCGACAAACTTCCCACAAACATAATTTGAAAAGCAACTAAAAAAATTAATTTTTACGCAAAAAATGCATAAAAATTCAAAAAAAAGCCAGAAAATTCATGAAGTAATGTTTTAATTCATAAATATGACACTCTTTTAACCATTACAATTAATTTTCAAAATATATAACACATAATTTAACACGACAAAATACAAAACAAACAAGAAACTAATTTTTTTTCATAATATCTTCCATTTACTTTTGTAGTTTCTCACATTCGCCTGTTTTTTTCGTCTCTTTCCATTTGTTTTTGTTGTTACTCACGTTCAAACCACTCTTTGTCGGCTCCTCTTTCCATTTATTCCAAGCGGTTTCAACTTTAGAAGCTTAAGAAACACGTGCCATAATAACAAGTAGCTGATGCATACATGGTTTATTCATCTGAAACAAAAGCCAAATCCCTAGCATCCATTACCTGCAATCAATAACATAGGTACAAGCTGACAAATTCATTCCCCAAACTAATAAATACTAAGATAAACAAAAACAACACCAACCGTGCTTAAAGTATGTGCATGACCAAAATAATTATTACATAAACATCCAGTGAAATCAAGAAATCAGTTAGCGCACCACTAACCTGGATAATCTTAGTTGGCACACCACTTTATTAGTAGGATCAATACCACCACATTTTTTCTTCAAATGCATCTACAAAGTTAGCACACAATCAATTATTGTAAAATATTTAAATTTGAAAAAGAAATACATGAATACAAACTTGTATTTGAACAAACCCAATCAATTACAACACAAAATTAGTTTAGGCATTTTAAAAAACATATAGAATGCATCAAAACTAACAGAACCTGCAAATGTAAAAGCTTAGGAGCTTGGATTTCTTCAACTTTAGAAGCTTAAGAAACACATGGCACAGCAAGTAACTGATGCATCTACAAAGTTGGCACACATATCAGTCTAGGTTTGATCAATTAGCAGTTGACAAGATAAAGTTACAAAAATCCTATACCAAATTTTACAAACAAAGCACAGGTTCTTCTGATAAATGAAACAATAAAGCTAGACAAGATTGATTGCCTTGGGAACCACCAGCCCTCTTGACCAAAGAGACATGCAATCATACGCCACTAATCTAGGGCGTTTCCTCTTTCCCTTTGGTCCAAACACATCAGCAAATGGCTCTGTATCAAGAAGGTGAACTTTTGATTGCTTCAAAAGTACATGAAATAAACACCAAAATTGAAACAGGGTATACATCCCATGGATCAAGGTTAACTCCATCACTGCAAGTGTCTGCATAGTCCAGCTATTGAATAGTTTAATTATTTGGTTGGTGAATTTTTTTCCAAATTCAATTCCAATCCTATCATGTGCCAACCAAACAAATGAATTCATACCAATTTCAGTTCTAATTCCAATTACAGTTAATTCCACAAACCAAACAGGCCCTTAGAAACAAAAAGAAATCATTTGTATTCCGATCAATTTTGTATATATCAAATAGATTGCACTATGCAAAACAATAATTGTTTACGAACCAAATTAATCCTAGATTACTCAAGAACTCAATAAATGCCAAGAAAAGTAAAACTTCACCTTTCACATAGCTAGATTATAGATGGTTCATTACTCATTCATAACAAGAAAGTACTAATATAATGATATAAACCCATTGAATCTAAGCAACTAATGAATCAAAAAGCAAATTAGAACAAGAAGCGTACAACCAAGAACACATATAACAAGATAATAACGAAATTCTTTAATCAACTCAAACAAAAGAAGATTGATGATGTCACTTACTAGGGCAAATTTCCAGATCGAAAAATTGCAAACTTTGATTCAACTGAATTGGAATAAGAAATTCCATTCTCCTTCAACAACTCTTCAATCATTTCTTTAGCTTTCTCAGGCTCACTGCTCTCACACTCAATCTCATACAAGTATCAAATTCGAAACTTGTTTCATCTAGTTCAATCATCAACCCTTTCCACTCATACACATTCCTCAAATTCTTAAAACCTCCTAAATAAACAAACCCTAATTCATCACTTCCCCCAAAAAAAACTCATCTTTTAACCTTTTCACGATCCTATTAGATTCGACCAAAGACTCTAATCGGTTCGGGCTGGTTACGTGCAAACCCGTCGGAGGTGTCGTCTGAGTAGGGTAGTTGGTTGGTTCCCTTTTTTTTACTCTCGATCTCTCGAGCAGCTTCACACACACACACACTTGTGTGTTGTTTATTGTTTACGGCTGGGTGCAGTGAGGAAAAGAAAAGAGTGCGCCGGAGAAGGATGAAGCTGCTGTGAGGGTCGAGGCTTGTCGGGTTTTGGCCGGAGGTGCGCCGGCAAGGAGCTGGCAGCTCTCTTCTGTTCTCCTTCTCCCGATCGGAAGAAAACACACACATACAAATCTGTGTGGTGTGTGTGACGGCTGAAATCTGGGAGGGTTTGGAAAGTTTATAATCATTTTATAGTTAGGGTTTGGGTGTGAGGCTATCTAGTATAAACCTCGTTTAACTCGCGTAATAAGCCTGCTCAAGTCACGTTATCGCTACCGATTTTTATTTCGTGACTAAAACATGTTAAGAATAACACGAACAATCTCGTGATGTTTAGTTCGTCGAACATTAATATTAATATTATAAAATGCTGAGACCTAATTACCAAATTTGGGTTATTACCGGATCGTCTATCGTTAATAAATATGTTGTTCGTTTTCTTTTGTAAGGCCCGAATGATTACATAAGAGTTCGTTAAGAACTCAAAATTACCTGGCGTAAATCATCATAAAATGAATAATCTTATGTTGACAAGTTTAATGTGGAGAAAAAGACAAGATGTTAGAATTATGGATAAAGGCATGTATTGGATGATAACCAACACAGGGATCCCACAAACTCATGAAGTTAACTCTTAAACGGTGATGAATTTATACATACACGTAAAGACCTGTTATGATATGTATTGTATCTTTATTATGTCAAACCTGCCAAATACACAAACACATACATACATACATACATACATACATACATACATACATACATACATACATACATACATACATACATACAAGCATACATTAATCCTACAAGATGCACATACACGTTCATACATGGATATACATACATTAGCACATATATACACTACACATGCATAAATAACACATACACGCATAATACACTAAAAACATACATATACACATACACCGCATATGCATGCATACGTTAACACATACACACACTAAATATATGGATATACACACATATTATACATACAAACACTTATTAGACTTGTGTACGTGCATATACAAATACACATGCTAACGTATATGCGTAATGTACACATACCATAACTCTCTCTCTCTCTCTCATGTATTTGCTAACCACACTAAACATACACATATACATATACATTAACTTATTCATATACACAAACACATACACTAACACACATATACCTATACATATTATGTTAATAGTATTAACGATCATTTGTTACTCACCTATTTAGTTATTAAAATGTTAAATTATTTTTTATAATAACCGTTAAAAATATTATCTTTTTAGAATGTTTTATTTTCAGTATTAATATAATAGATTAAGCCCAATAACAATTTTAGTATAGTAAAAAGTAATATTTTCTTTATTACAACTTGAATATATCATCATTTTATTTATTAAATATATTTTTGTACAATTAAATAACAACATTTTCGTTTTATATTGAAAAATTAACAAAAATGTGTAAATTTTACTTTTTTTTCACTACTACTAGAACAATACTTTTTAGGTTGTCGGAAATTCGTCGGAAAATTTATCACATTTCCAACAACTTTCTGACAAACTGAAAAAATTTATAAATGTTGCGATAGGTTTTTGAAAACTAGAACAATATTTTTATGGTTGTCGGAAACTCGTCGGAAAATTAACAGTTTTCTTTTTTTTAAAACTAATTTAATAAAACTAAATAATATAGTTTTTACTTCGTCGGAACGTAGTCGGAAGATTTATCAAGTTTCCGACAAACTTCCAACAAAAATGAAATATCAGTTTTTCTTTAAAATATTTTTTTTCGTTTGTCGGAATTTCGTCTGAAAATTGATCCAATTTTTACTTCGTCGGAATGTAGTCGGAAGATTTATGAACTTTCCGACAAACTTCCAACAAAAATGAAATATCAGTTTTTCTTTAAAAAATTTTTTTCGTTCGTCGGAATTTTGTCGGAAAAATGATCCAATTTTTACTTCGTCGGAACATAGTCGGAAGATTTATCAAGTTTCTGACAAACTTCCAACAAAAATGAAATATCTGTTTTTCTTT
This sequence comes from Mikania micrantha, assembly GCA_009363875.1. Classification (NCBI taxonomy): domain Eukaryota; kingdom Viridiplantae; phylum Streptophyta; class Magnoliopsida; order Asterales; family Asteraceae; genus Mikania; species Mikania micrantha. Next base: position 56,667,068 of record CM018696.1, read on the forward strand.
AAAATATGTTTTTTACGTTCGTCGGAATCTCGTCGGAAAATGGATCCAATTTTTACTTTGTCGGAACGTAGTCGGAAGATTTATCAAGTTTCCGACAAACTTCCAACAAAAATGAAATATCAATTTTTCTTTAAAATATTTTTTTTTCGTTCATCGGAATTTCGTCGGAAAATTGATCCAATTTTTACTTCGTCGGAACGTAGTCGGAAGATTTATCAACTTTCCGACAAACTTCCAACAAAAATGAAATATCAGTTTTCTTTAATAATTTTTTTTTCCGTTCATCGGAAATTCGTCGGAAAATTGATCCAATTTCCGACAAGTTTCCGACAACTTAAAATTCTTAATATTATTAATAAATTTCGTCGGTAGTTCGTCGGAAATGGGAAGGATGTAGCGACTAGATAGCGACCAAATTATATTTGGAAGCTATTTCGTCGGAACTTCGCAGGAAATTTTAGTATTGTTTTTTCCCTTTTTCTTTTGTCAGAAAATCGTCGCTATTTTGTCGGAAAGTTTATTTGTCGGTAATTTGTCGGAAAATTTTGTGGGAAACTAAAGTGTTTTCTAGTAGTGAAAAAAATGACAAGTGACAATAGTGGTGTAAGAAATTGACATGTGGCAAAATTGTTACTCTTTTATTATAGAGTGTAGATATGCATGTATCCATCACTGAAACTTTTGTTCGCCTTTCGATTATAGGCCATAACTCACACACCTAAAAAAAGTCTTTTTTCCAAAATTAAAGACATGTACTTCTAAATTCTAATTTATATTCCATATTAGAAATCCATTTATTACACTGATCAAATAAATAAAAAATTAACTAGTAATGAATTCATAAAATAGCTATATATAACTAATATGGGAAAGGAAAAAAAAAGTAACAAACAAGAGAGTGAAACATATTTCATAGATCCATTATAATAAATAAAAATTTTCTTATGTCACATATCAATCTCTGGTTAAGTCAATTTGTAAATTTATCGCCCCTCTCTCTTTAATTAATGTCTTATCTTATTAAATAATGGAAAATGAATACTTATGTTTAAAATAATAAAATTGTCTACCTGTAAATAAATGAAAAGTAAAGTTAAAATATAAAAATATTAATTGTAAAAAAATTAAATGAAAGTAAAATAATAATAAAATATAAAATTAGAAACTTAAAAAACTATATTTATTCAATCAACATAATAGGAGAAAAAAATTAACGTTTTAACAAATTATATATTAAACTCATGCAATACATGGGTTTTATTGTTTTAACCTTGTCATCTAATATAAGAGAGAACTATATTATTGAGTAATTATCACACAGTGACGAATCACTGGAGTATCATTGTGCCACTAGCATTATCATACGATTGTATCCACCACAAGTCATCAGTTATGTAGAAAACTAAATACTTTGAGAAAACTCACTTGTGGGATTTAAACCCAAGACCATTCGGTTCCCGAGCCTTATCCGACCACCAAGATACCAATATAATGCCTTCGGTGACATGTGTATGAATTAACATTACAAAGCAATAATTGTCAAAAAAAATACAAATAACTATAATTTTTAACGTTTTTAAATAAAGAAAACAAAAATACATATCTATCTATTATAATAAATAAATGTTTTCTTAATGATTTTTTTTCTCGCTCATTTTCTTCTAATCCAATACACATGGGTCATGGACTATCCACCCAATTTTTATATTAATTTATGAATGAAGGGCATGTTTGTGGCTGCTTATTAAGTTTAAAAGAACTTTTTTTAAAGATACTTATTAACTTATCACTTTAAAATGTGTAATGCTTTTGTGTATGAAAAGCCAATAAGTTAATAAGTTGTTTGGATATGTAAGTTCTCACAAAAATTAACATATTATAACCGTTAAAAGCAAAAAAAAAAAAACACTTCTAAAAGCCATAAAAATAGTTTTCTAAAAATAAATTTTCAACACTACTCAAAAAGTTAAAACTATTTTTTTTAAATTACCAAATATCTTTTTAATTTATTAACTTGTTCATCAAATCAATAAGTAAAAAAATTGATTTCAAATGGAATATCAAACATGCACTAATTAAGTAAATATTGGATATTGATATCATAATAATTATTAAGAACATTTTTTTTGAGCTGCAAATGTTATCTCATCCTAAACTACTCCAAAGTAATTACACCATTGCATGGGTTAGAAGTCATGACCTCTCATTTTAAGAGGCAAATCATCTATCAAGTGGGCTACTCCCTCATTGGCCTATTAAAGAACATTTAATTTAGATAAACTTATTGAAGACCAAAGGGGCTTTGTCTTAGCGGTACCCCTTGGCTTTCCAAATGTAAGATCATGGGTTCAAATCCCTCACAAGTCAAAATAGGGGTCTTTGAGAGGTATGGTGGTTTTTCGGTGCGGTTTTCTCCTGGGGTGGTGGTGGTGGGTCTCAACGGAGGTCATGGTAACTAGACCTTGGTGATGTGGCTTGAAAGTCAGTGGTTCACACGTTGAGATCAAATGTCGTTCTAAAAAAAGATAAACTAATTAAAGATAACGTAACATTTCTCAAAATATAATGATAATTTAATACGTGTCAACTACATATATTTAATTTCCGTCGTTAATATTTCTTTTTTTTTTGAACGGCGAAGGTCTCAATAGTGTGAGTCCACTGTTTCTAGGTCATGTCACCAAGGTTTAGTACCTGGACCTCCCATGAGCTACCACAACCACCCAGTAGGAAACCCCACTAGAAAACCCCTAACCACCTCATACCCCTATTTCACTGCGGGATGGTTTTTGAACCCAAGACCTTCCATTTGGAAGAATCCACGGGTACCATTGAGGCAATGCCTCATTGGTCGTAGTTAATATTTCTAATTATCTTGACTTTTATAATATGCTATCTTACAAACATTAAACGCTCTCTTAATCATTCATTTATTATTACATAAACATTAAATAACATTAATTATTCATTAATTGTTATTTTTTTAACGACGAATGTCTCAATCGTGTGAACCTACTGTTTCCAGGCCATGTCACCAAGGTCTAGTTACCTGGACCTCCCATGAGCCACCACAACCACCTCACGAGGAAATCCCACTGGAAAAACCCCTGACCCCGTCAGACCCATATTTTGCTGCAGGAGGGTTTTGAACCCAAAACCTCTCATTTGCAAGAATCCTGGAGTACCATTGAGGCAATGTCTTATTGATATTATTAGTAGTGATCTAAATATTAATTATGAAATTCATTATTTTTATTATACTCCCATGAGCCACCACAACCACCTCACGAGGAAATCCCACTGGAAAAACCCCTGACCCCGTCAGACCCATATTTTGCTGCAGGAGGGTTTTGAACCCAAAACCTCTCATTTGCAAGAATCCTGGAGTACCATTGAGGCAATGTCTTATTGATATTATTAGTAGTGATCTAAATATTAATTATGAAATTCATTATTTTTATTATATTTATTTGAATGTATTTGGTAAGTGTGATTTATTTATTACCAAAATGATTCTAGTGTTTATAGTAAAATTCGAACATCAATCACATTAATTTTGTGTGTTTATTTTATAACTTTATAAGATGATTGGTTATTTATTAGATTTATTATTTTATAATATTATTATGTAGTTATTTTTCTATTAAAATAACATATATGAAATTTATTATTTTGTATTTGATGTGTTATTTTATTGTTGATTATAAAATTTTAACTATGCATATGTGGAAATAGAATATTAGTATTATAAATGTTAAATATTAGTATATTGATATATTATTCAATATATTGTTATAGTTTATTTATTATTATCAAAACTTTTAGTTTCAGTTTTATTTTTATCAAATTTATTCATTTGATGTATGTATCGATATAATAAATGATTGTTACTAGAATATTGCTTATTAAACATGTTAGGTTTTAAATTAAAAACAAATGGGTTGGTTAAAAATACACACAAATACAAATAAATGTGATGAGTTGAAATTGTCTGTATTTAATAAAAAAATAAATTAAAGACGCTTTTTTTTTATTTATGAACTATGACACTAGTTTTGTATAAAACTTCAAGAAATAACATATGATGTAAGAGTATAAAATTTCAAAATAAGACAGGTTATCTTTATACATCTAATGACACTTATGTAGATTTTTTTTTTGTCTAAAAGAGTAATTATGTAATTAAAGAAATTATAACATAACAATATTTTTAATTTTTCTCAAACTTCTAGTTATTGATATTAATTTGATTGGATTTTGAAAAAAAAAACAAATTTAACTTATACAATAAATATTATAGAGTAGAGTGTAACTAGAAATTAGAGTGGTGTAAATAGAAATACAAAAGTAGTTCTTCCATATTTAATATAAGAATTAAATGTTTACAAATTTTATGATACTAGCAATATTATCGTTATTAATATAATTTTAACTTAGATTAATTTATTAACATTAAATATACCATTTATAACTCTAAACACATGATCGTTATGATAATAGATTATCAATTTATTAATTAATTAAATAAATCATAAATGTTAATATCATAAATATTATTAATAACATAACATTAAGAAATTTAGGTAATAAAAAATATAATAATAAAAGTATTGAGTAGTAATTAATATTTTACTATAAATTAATATTTTTTTAAATTGAAATTTTGGTAACCTATATGTTTATTTTTTTTCAATGAAATTAGATTTACGTTCATATTTATTATAAAACTAAATGTTTAACAAATCTTAGGGTATTAACAAAATTATCATTTTCAAAATCTTATAATTTAATTCAATTTATTAACATTAACGGTAAGACATATAATCATAAATGTTTGTTTGTATATATGAAACAAATAATTAAATTAACTATTGAAACTTAAAAAGACGAACACATGCTCATTTTTTGAAGATAAGTATCATAAAGGGCATTTTACTCATTTCTTAAAGATATGTATGTGTGTATTTAATTTCAAGTTAATTCATTACATTTATTTTCTAAAATTCAAATAAATAATATTTCAATATCTATTTTTTCGTTCAATGCTTTATATTCTCTAACATCAACTTCCTATAGAAATTTATTAAACATAATTCTAAAACATGTTTACAGTTACTATAATTATTATAAAAACTTACTTTATTTACTTTAATTTCTAATTCAATTTAAATGTTCTATTAAATTACAAATTAAAAATACTTCAACTTTGATGTGTGTGTATATTTTACATTGAATTATTATTCTTTAACATCCATTTACTTGAAAACTAGGATGCATGACCTACATTTATTTCTTATTTAGTAATTCATTATAGTTAAATTAAATGTATTTTTTAATTTCATATATCAAACCGAAGTAAATTTTATTATTAAAATATTCAATTTAACATGATTGATTACAATAATAAAACTAATTATCAAACGGTTCAAAACGAAATAATTTTCTTTTAACTTCACATTAAATTCACGGAAAAATTTCATATATATCCCTCCAGTGTTGCTAAATATCACATATATCCAAATTAAAATTTTAATATCAAATATATCCTTCTCTAATAAGTTTTAACTTAATGACAACTTTACCCTTTTTGAGTTAGGCTATTAATTTAATTCATTTAATCGTTGTCAGGCGCTACGCAGTATCTCTTTCGCTCATTCCGATCAGTGCAATATACTTCTGGGCGCAAGATATATTAACGATATTAAAGTTGCTTTCTTAGTTCACATTTATTCACATTTATTCACATGAGTGTGTGCTTCCAATTATCTTAGTAATGATTGTTTACATAATTTTAATTTATTGTTTATATATATAATAGGTGAGTGTCTATATATATATATATATATATATATATATATATATATATGATATTTTTAGTTTTTGAGAAAGATATATTTGATATATTAGAATTTAAGGGTAAAATGGTAATGTTTAGAATCATGTTTATTAAAAATATATTATTAAGGATAAATATGATATTTTGAATATTCAAGGATGACATATTTGATATTAAAATTTTTACTTGGATATATTTGATATTTAATAAGTTTGCAAGGATATATATGAAATTATCCCTAAATTCACAATCATTACTTGATTTAAGGAATAAATTGTATTTTCCTTAAATAGCATCCAAATTTTTATATAAAAATTGGTAAATATGTTTTACTTTGAGTTAAAAAATAATAATTTAAATATTTAACTGTGTAATATAATCAAATTTAGTTAATTACCTAATATCACACGAATATTATACAATAATGGTATATTAGATGTAATTTTTTACATCAACTTTAATTTTCTCGTCTCTCTCTCCTATTAAATACATCTTATATAAACCATAATTTATATAAAATTTCAAAAACAGTTTTTCAAAAGGACATTTTAAATAAACAAACTTTAATAAACTTAGTATTTAAATAAAAAATATAATTAATTTATTACTTAAAGTATTAAATATATAAAATTAATCACATGTCATTTTAAATATCATCTTATAGTATTTAAATTTTAATTGATATTTATTTATCATACTTTTTTATTCAACCCGTGTAATACACGAGGTACTAACCTAGTATCAAATATAGTGTGGGTCTCATGATATTATATATATATATATATATATATATATATATAGATTAATAGTATTTTATAGTAGTACCGTTTTGAAAATTTAGATTACATTAAAAGAATTTTTTTAACTTTGAAAATTAGGAAACACGTATGAGAGTATGAAATTTGAGATACTTGCTTAGATATTTGGGTTTTATTAAATTTAAGAAATTTGCTTATAGGTTTGGGTTTTTGTTGGTTTATGGTTTAGGTTTAGGACTTAGTGTTTAGTTTGTGAAAAGAGATTTGATTTTGTTATGTAAGTTATGTTTTTGCTGGTGATATATAATACCCGTTATCAGGAGTGTACGGTGATAACCCGCCGTAGCGTGCGGGTGGAATAAATATATCATAACTATTAACTATGTTTATGTTTAATACATACATTTTACAAATGCTTTAATATTATATTTTTAAATGATAATTACATCCTTTTAAATGTATTGTACTTCATATTTGAAAATATTTTCAGTTACTTTTGTGTTTTGTTTCTTTCACGATTTATAATCCAAAGTATATGTAACGCTGTTAACGGCTTGGAAAGCTATAAAATTATATTTGGATACAAAAAGATCTAAATTAACGTAAACATTTTTTTATACATGTTATTTAAATATTCGTATTATTATTAAAACTAATAAATGATAAGTAATATCTTTTATTTTCTTATACTTTCTTGTAAAATATAATGTTTTGTAAAACATAATAAATTACATGTTTCTATTACTCTACCCGTGTTATAAACAGGTCTATATCTAGTTATAAATATAAATATAAATACTTCTTTAAACAATACAAATGACATTTAAAATTTTGAATTTTTGAAATTATTTATTGAAAATGTATAGTTTTAAATGAGTGGTTTGTCATTAATTATAAAAAAATGAAGATTAATTTTTTTTAATTTGGTACTTTGACTTAATTGTATTAAATAAAATGAACTTTTAAATTTGTCAAATATAGCATGTGGATAGCCTAGAAAGACGTCACTTGACGAATGTATATTGTAATTCATTTATTATATAGTATACAAATATATATTTTTGTTAGCTTTGAAACTAATATTTCTCTCCAAAATATTGGAAATAAGGCTGCAAAATGGATAGATTGGGCCAGGTTGGATAACAAGTCAGAACGTGTTTAGGTCAGGAAGGTGTGGGTCAAGATGAGTTTAAAAAAAATCAATTTTGGTCTAAATGAATTGTTTTTAAAAAAATCAATTTAGTTCAAGTTAATAATGAGCTGTAAGCAAACAAATAGTTTATTTACATAATCTTTAATAATTTTATCATCAAATATACAATTAATAATATTTTTTTAGGTTACCCATCATGACTCGTATTGTGTTTAGGTGTCACTCAATACAACCCCTTCTATTTTATGAAGCTATACATTTCACTCCAAAATACAATAATCTCTTACATAAACCAAGCCATTTATTTTGTTTTATGTCAAGACTGTCGGGTCTAATGAGAAATGAAGAAAGACAAAAGAGAAAGCAAAGCATTGTTTTTTCCCTGGTAAAAGACAAGCTAACTTCAGAAGTACGGTATGAGTAAGACACAATAGTCAAGAAGGTCTATAACTAAAGTCAAATCATGTCTCTAACAAGACAAGGAAAGACTATGTCAAAGGAGGGATATGATGTATGCGTTATTAGTTTTAACCCAAGAAAGAAGTCAAATAATTACATGTAAAAGGGTACCTAAATGGTAATTAAGCTCATGAACTAACTCACTAGGTTTGTCTTCTAGTCTTCAACTATAGGTTTAAGATTGATTTTATAACCCAATATCATATCTACTATGACTCACTAAACTTAGAGTTTATAAACTCATTAGTAATCTAGAGTAACATGTGCTTGAAAGTGTTTACTCGATCACCCACACTTATCATATTCAACTCGATCAACGGTACATGTGCGCAAACATACGATCAAACCCGATTAAGTATATAACATGTGCTTAAAATAGTTTATTTACCCTGACTAATCATGTTTAACTGGAACAAACTAAAGTACAATGTCATTTTAAATGAGACATATTATATAATTTCAACTTTTAAGCTGCAAATCAAAATTAAATTTTTCAATGAAGTAATCTTTTAGTCATATACAACCCTATACAATCTATCTATTATAATAAATCAAGGTTTCTTTGGACACATGGCGCTTTTTTAGAACATCTCAACTTTGATTTCTCGTCTCTCTCTCCTATTAAATACACCTAATATTAAATATTAAATAAGCTTTTTATACATTTTTTTAAATTAAGAAAAATATTTCTAATACACTAAAAATATATTAATATTAAAAAACACATTTAAAAAAAAAGCAATTTATTATAAAATATACAATTTGTATAAACAATATTTTAAAACCAAATGTTTAAGGAAACATATATTGAAAAAAATAGTGTTTAAAAGATTGTATAATTATTTTTATTGATGATCAACCCGTGTAATACACGGCTAATATCCTAGTTTATTATAAAGGAGAAGGTCATAGAGTTACCTAAAATCCAAATGCACACGTGAGACAACTTGCCTTCTTAAATAAGATAAACTAATCAAACAGGGGATCTTGTCCATATATCAAACATGCATTCTTGATTAATACCGATAATTTCATTTCATGTCTCTATTGACATTTTAACACAACTAGCAAACATATGATCAAACATGTCCTAACATGTCTCAAGTTGATTTAATCATGGCTGCTTTATATTCAATACATTCAGGGATAATATAGTACATTTAATATTTTGTAAGAAATTTATTTAATCAAGGTGCTCTTATAATTATCAAACTCTATAATATGTGTGTGTGTGTATAGGGGACTGTTAACATACAAAGTAAATTAACGTGCTAAGCGTAGGAAGGCACATGAGAGGCCCCAAACCCCTCAGTTGGCAAACATCATACCCATAATACTTAAATCATAATTACATTATCATAGCAGCGGAATGTCGAGTGAAAATATAAAATATCTTACAGATCTAAACAAACTTTTACATATTAAACATAACCCACTCTTCTAACAGTAATATAACACAGCCAGTCTAAGCCAGGGGTAGTCTTCAAAGTATGCCATGAGCCTTACTGTCATTCTTCCTCAATACCATTCAACCTGACATGCATGCTAAAACAAGTCAGCTTTCGCTGGTGAGTTCTAAGTTAACTTTTCATAAAAATAAAATCTTTAATATACATAAAACAATAGCCTTCACAGTCGACCGAAGTCAACAGTCTCAATCATACTAAACATAAAACATTTCATATACATAACATCATAACATCAATCAAACAGTGCATAAATGTAGCCTGTTCTGTTGACCGAAGTCAACACGTTATGCATGCATAAGATTTCCTCCACTGGCGACACACAGTCGGCAGGCCTGTTCTTTCACAGGACTTATGCCTGTTCTTTCACAGGACTTATGCCTGTTCTTTCACAGGACTTGTGCCTGTTCTTTCACAGGACTTATGCCTGTTCTTTCACAGGACTTTTGACATACATCATTCATACATAACATGGTTTAAATCATTTAAACCATCATAATCATAAATCATTATCCGCACCGCAGTGCTCAACATTTGCCCAACCGCAGCTGGGACTTCAAAATCACATTTCTTAATTAACCTCGGCCAATACTTTTAAAATCATTCATTTCTCAACTGTTGTTGAGTCTTTAAAACATTCTTGACATTTCAGCGGAGGTTCTTAAAATCATTTACTTCTCAACCGTAGTTGAGACTTAAAACATTATTTACTTTAAAACGTTCTTTATTTAAAACATTCTTTACCTGACCTTAATCAGGTTAGTGTCACTTTCATACAATAACTTTACAACTTAAAACATTATTTACTTTAACACCTTCTCTTATCTGACCGTAGCCAGATAAAGCAATCATTTACCTAAAATAACTTTATAACATGCACATCAGCCCTAAAACGTCAAAATAGTAAAAGAGGGCTCATAGAACTCACCTGATGTCTTACTGTAGCAAGATTACTTGCAAACTGGTACTAATGGTGTAATTCTGCATTCGTTCACACTTAATAAGTCATTTATGTTTTAACCTACTGATTAGATCTTTCTGAACGTTCAATGTCAAAGACATTGTCTTGAAAGTCATCAAATAGTTAATGTTGTTGATTACCTCGCTAGACAGGTTCCTAGACAGATTAATGGCTTAGAAATGAAACATTCTTGTTATTGATTACCCATATATCATGAAATATCACAAGATCGTATTAAATAGGTTTAATAACCATGTTTAACATACTGATCTGCCTGTTATCATAAACATCAGATACTCGTTCCAATGAGTATGTTAATGATTGTGATTAGTTTGAAACACTTAGATTTAACCTTTGCATTTCAAAGATTAACCAAGCTAATCACATATATTGTCATAATCAAATGGATTAAACCATTATAATCATAGTTGTGATTTCATGAAAATCGGGCATTACAACGGATCAAAACAAGAATTTAACCGTTAAAACTTCGTGTTCTTCGTTTATAATCAATCCTAGCCATCATCTAGGCAATAATCAACAATCCTAACTATCTCATTACGTTCAAATTCAAGATCTAATTAATCAAACTCAAACTAGAAGGTTAAAACGAACCGTTACCTGATCTGACGAGTTTCTGCGGGTAAAACGACGATCAGGACTTGTATATACGATCCCTGGGATGATCCGGATGTTTAGAAACCTTAGATATGAAGTTTGGAGGTGTTTTGGGGCTAAAATGGAGTCTGGAGGTCGATCAGGAACGAATTTTTCAACTTTTACGCATTCTGGTCGCTTAAAACAACTTTTTGGCCGACATATGCTCCGGGGCGCATCGCCTGACTCGGGACGCCGAGTTGGGGCGTACCGCGCGGGTCCATGGCGGCCTGATTTTTGTCTTTTCTTCGTTTCGCGATTCCGGGAGCATACGAACTCCGTTTTGCGCACGGTTTTCGCCTACGTTCACGATTTTTCGAGCTCTTTCCAATGGTTATAGTTTCAATACCTAAAGAGTTCAAAATATTTGACCTCTAATCTATTGCTATATTCGATTCAGTGTATCTTGAAATCGGAGCCTCGTTTCACGATTTCGCTTACACTCATTCTCTTCATTTTCGAGTTATGATTCTAACCTGATAATTTTGAGTTGTCACACATATCATCATGAATTTCAAGCACGATCAAATGTGTTTATTTCTTTGATAACACAATTCTTCGAACATCAACAGTTACCGAAATCTTGCACATTTATTATTAAATTGCTAAATTTTCGGTTGTTACAAATCTACCTTCCTTACAATAGGTTTCGTCCTCGAAACCTGTTACGTTTCAAACAAATGTGGGTAGAGTCGTTTCATCTCCTCTTCAGTTTCCCATGTAGCCTCAGATCCTTTTCGGTGTTTCCACTGAACCTTAACTTGCCTAATTATCTTGTTACGTAACTGTTTTTCTTTCGTATCAACAATAGCAACTGGTTCTTCTATGTAATTTAGCTTTTCATCAACCTCAATGTCATTTAACGGCACATATGCTGCATCATCTGCTAGACATTTTCTCAGATGTGAAACGTGGAATGTCGGATGAATCCCACTCAGTTCTTCTGGCAATTCTAATCGGTAGGCTACCTTACCGACTCGTGTTATTATTCGAAAAGGTCCAATAAATCTCGGACTCAGCTTTCCTCTTTTCCTGAAGCGAATAACTCCCTTCCACGGTGAAACTTTTAACAGTACTTGATCACCTACTTCAAACTCTATTGGTCTCCGTCTTTTATCGGCATAGGACTTTTGTCGATCTTGTGCAGCTTTCATTCGCGCTTTAACTAGTTGAAGCTTTTCTGTCAAATCTAACACTGCAGCTTTACTTCCCACTTCTTTCTGTCCTACACCTCCCCAACATACCGGTGTCCTACAACGCCGTCCGTACAATGCCTCATATGGTGGCATTCCAATACTAGCATGGTAGCTATTGTTGTATGAGAATTCCACCAATGGTAAATGATCATCCCAACTGTCACCAAAATCAATAATACAGGCTCTGAGCATATCCTCTAAAGTTTGGATAGTCCTTTCAGACTGTCCGTCGGTTTGAGGATGATACGCAGTGCTAATATTAAGTCTTGTGCCCATTGATTCGTGAAACTGTTTCCAGAATCTTGAAACGAACCGCGTGTCACGGTCTGACACTATAGAAACTGGAACTCCATGTCTTGTAATTATTTCTTTCACGAATAGTTCAGATAGTTTTTCTGACGTATAAGTCTCCCGTATAGGCAAGAAATGAGCACTTTTCGTTAACCGGTCTACAATCACCCAAATAGCATCATGACGTTTCGCCGTAAGAGGCAACTTAGTTATAAAATCCATGGTGATGTGTTCCCATTTCCATTCCGGGACTTCTAAAGGTTGCACATAACCATAAGGTTTCTGATGTTCAGCCTTTACTTGTGCACATGTCAAACATTTATTTACGTACTGCATTACATTAAATTTCATACCTGGCCACCAATAATCTTTTCGAAGGTCTTGATACATTTTCGTTGCACCAGGATGAATAGAGTAACGTGACTTATGTGCTTCGTCTAGAATCCTTAACCTGATGTCCCCATTTCGTGGAACCCACATTCGACCAAATCGAATCTTAATACCAAATTCATTTTCTTCTAGATTCTTGACTTGACCAAATATTCTTTCGAACCCCACATTTTCTTCCTTCAATCCCTCCTTTTGTGCATCCTTAAGCTCATTTAGAAATTTTGATGTTATTACCAAACTATAAGACTTAACTTGTATAGCAGAGTGTTCTGTCTTGCGACTTAGAGCATCAGCCACCACATTGGCCTTGCCCGGGTGATACAAAATCTCACAGTCATAATCTTTAACAGCTCAAGCCACCTTCTTTGTCTCATATTCAAATCTTTCTGTTCAAAGAAGTATTTTAAACTTTTGTGATCTGTGTAGATTGTACATTTCACTCCATATAAATAATGCCTCCAAATTTTTAAAGCAAATACCACAGCAGCCAATTCCAAATCATGTGTTGGATAATTAGCTTCATGGGTTTTCAATTGTCTTGAGGCATATGCTATTACCTTTCCCCTTTGCATAAGTACACAACCCAAACCCAGATAAGACGCATCTGAATACACAACCATGTCTTCATTACCATCCGGCAGTGTTAAAATAGGAGCTTCGGTTAATCTCCTTTTCAATTCATCAAAAGCTTGGACTTGAGCTGGACCCCAATCATATTTCACTTCTTTCCTAGTCAATTTCGTCAATGGTGTAGCAATCCTAGAGAAATCCTGGATAAATCTTCTATAATAACCTGCTAATCCAAGAAAGCTACGAACTTCCGTTGGTGTTTTCGGAGGATTCCATTTCATTACTGCTTCTACTTTAGCTGGGTCCACCATTATGCCTTCTGGACTAATAACATGACCTAAAAATTGTACTTCCCGTAGCCAAAAGGCACATTTAGAGAATTTAGCATAAAGCTTTTCTCTTCTTAGTATTTCAAGAACTTCCCGAATATGATACGCATGATCACCTTCACTCCTTGAGTATATTAAGATGTCGTCAATGAACACAATCACTGATCGGTCTAACATAGGTCTGCACACCCGATTCATCAAATCCATAAACGCCGCAGGAGCGTTTGTTAATCCGAAAGACATCACAAGAAACTCATAGTGTCCATAACGTGTGCGAAACGCTGTCTTCGGAATATCTTGTTCTCTCACCTTTAATTGATGATACCCTGATCTGAGATCTATTTTAGAAAACCAACTTGCCCCTTGCAATTGGTCGAATAGATCATCAATCCTTGGTAACGGATACTTATTCTTTATTGTGAGCTTATTCAATTCCCTATAATCAATACACATTCTCATACTTCCATCCTTTTTCTTTACAAACAACACTGGTGCACCCCAAGGTGACACACTTGGTCGTATAAAACCTTTGTCTAGAAGGTCTTGTAGTTGGGTCATTAATTCTTTCATCTCTGTTGGGGCCAGACGGTATGGTGCCCTGGCGACAGGTTGAGCTCCTGGCACAACATCAATTTGGAATTCGATTTCCCGATCAGGTGGAATTCCTGGCAAATCCTCAGGAAATACATCAGGAAAATTACACACCACGGGTACGTCTTCCAATTCTTTTACTTTAATTTCTTTATCAATAACATATGCCAGATAAGCCCCACACCCTCGCCTCATAAATTCACTTGCCTTAATCATTGAAATGACTTTAGGCACGTTAAACACTTTATCCCCGTAAACCGTTACTGAACTCCCATTAAGAGCCGTTAAGAAAATCATATTTCGTCGACAAACGATGTTAGCCTCATGTTTGGCCAACCAATCCATGCCCAAAACTACATCAAAACCTCCTAACATAATCACAAACAACTTAACAGGGAATCTATGACCTTCTATATTAATGTAACAATCATCCTCAATGGCCTCTGTTACTCTAGTAGATTTACCAAGAGCAGTTTCAATATTGAAGGCGTGTTCTATCTTTTTAACATTAGCACACAGTTTATCACAAAAAGTAATAGCCACAAAGCTCATACTTGCACCAGAATCAAATAGCACTAAAGCAGGGATATCATTAATCAAAAATGTACCTGTCACCACATCCGGATCTTTATCTGCTTGATCTTTAGTCATAGTAAAGGCACGAGCTTTTGCCTTTTGCTTCTCACCTCCCTTGCTACTTTCAGGTTTACTGGCTTCAGTAGGTATTGTCTTTGGTTTAAAACAATTCCGGCTCAGGTGACCGATTCCACCACAATTGTAACATTTTGGTATATTCGGGCAATCATAAGAGAGATGTCCAGTCTTTCCACAACGATAGCACAAAGTAGTCCCCGTAAGACATTCTCCCCTATGTCTCTTTCCACACTTAGGGCACTTTTCAATTTCTTCCATTCTAAACCTTTTCATAGGGGGTCCGGATTTGTCATTTCGATTCCTTTTAAATTTAGGTGACCACTTTTGCTTCGGTTCCTCCTTTGTTGGTTCAGCTTCAACAACATCATCCCAGACAATGCCGCTAATTTCTACGGCTGATTCAAAAGTTCTGGGAGCATGCGCCTTCACATGCGTTCGGACTTTAAGTGGTAACCCTTCCACATATAATTTCATTCTCCGTTCCTCCGTGCTTACCAAATGAGGAACCAATCTTGACATTTCATTAAATTTTGACGTATATTGCCGATGATTCATACGTCCAGCTTTCAGTGTCAGAAATTCTCGCTCAACTTTATCAATTTCATTCTTTGGACAAAAGTGTTTCATAACTAACTCCTTCAATTCCTCCCATTTCAAGCCCTCCACATCAGTAGTGGTCTTTGACTGCTTGACAGTGTTCCACCAATGTAGAGCTTCTTCAGTAAATGAATGAGCTGCAAATTTCACAGCTTGATCTTCCCGGCACTCACTGATGGCGATAACCGCTTCCATAGCTGAGACCCAGTGGCAAGTAGCCACGGCATCCTTCTTACCATCAAATGAGGGTGGATTGCATCCTTTAAAGGCCTTGTAATCACAACCCTTCCGTTTCTCTGACGTAGAATCACCGTTCTTAGTTCCGGTGATCACAACTTCCTCTTCCTCGGTGCTCTCCTTAATTCCTTCAGACTTATCTTTCAAAGTATCCTTCAGTATTTTTGTAACCAAAGCTGGTAGCTTATCATCCAAAACTTTACAGACCTCATCAGAAATAGCCTTCACTACGATAGGCTCTAGAGTAAACTCATTTTCATCTTCCGGTTGCTCGTTGTGCTCATAATCGTCTTCATTGACGGGTTCTTCATTCTCGATATGTGGTTCTTCAGGTTCTTGTGGTTGCTTACGTGGTCTACCCCTTTTTCCAGCCATTTAACTACCTACAGGATGCAGCAATTGGAGAATCAGTACAGGATTAATTTAGTACGAAATAAGCTTTGTAAATCGTTAATGACGTTGATCAGGTGTTATTAACCATTTACCTAACTCATAGGCTCTAAACGTTTCCCATCACGTCACCCCAAAGTGCATGACTCTAACTATCTTTCTAACCTTACACCTATGTCTTAACTCATACATAACATTCAGCTCATGGCATCAAACTACCCTTGACTGGCATTCTTATCCTTCAGTCCCATTTTCAGTTTAAGTCCAGTCATTAGGGATGACCGGATCTCTCAAACTATGGCTCTGATACCAACTTGAGAGGCCCCAAACCCCTCAGTTGGCAAACATCATACCCATAATACTTAAATCATAATTACATTATCATAGCAGCGGAATGTCGAGTGAAAATATAAAATATCTTACAGATCTAAACAAACTTTTACATATTAAACATAACCCACTCTTCTAACAGTAATATAACACAGCCAGTCTAAGCCAGGGGTAGTCTTCAAAGTATGCCATGAGCCTTACTGTCATTCTTCCTCAATACCATTCAACCTGACATGCATGCTAAAACAAGTCAGCTTTCGCTGGTGAGTTCTAAGTTAACTTTTCATAAAAATAAAATCTTTAATATACATAAAACAATAGCCTTCACAGTCGACCGAAGTCAACAGTCTCAATCATACTAAACATAAAACATTTCATATACATAACATCATAACATCAATCAAACAGTGCATAAATGTAGCCTGTTCTGTTGACCGAAGTCAACACGTTATGCATGCATAAGATTTCCTCCACTGGCGACACACAGTCGGCAGGCCTGTTCTTTCACAGGACTTATGCCTGTTCTTTCACAGGACTTGTGCCTGTTCTTTCACAGGACTTGTGCCTGTTCTTTCACAGGACTTATGCCTGTTCTTTCACAGGACTTTTGACATACATCATTCATACATAACATGGTTTAAATCATTTAAACCATCATAATCATAAATCATTATCCGCACCGCAGTGCTCAACATTTGCCCAACCGCAGCTGGGACTTCAAAATCACATTTCTTAATTAACCTCGGCCAATACTTTTAAAATCATTCATTTCTCAACTGTTGTTGAGTCTTTAAAACATTCTTGACATTTCAGCGGAGGTTCTTAAAATCATTTACTTCTCAACCGTAGTTGAGACTTAAAACATTATTTACTTTAAAACGTTCTTTATTTAAAACATTCTTTACCTGACCTTAATCAGGTTAGTGTCACTTTCATACAATAACTTTACAACTTAAAACATTATTTACTTTAACACCTTCTCTTATCTGACCGTAGCCAGATAAAGCAATCATTTACCTAAAATAACTTTATAACATGCACATCAGCCCTAAAACGTCAAAATAGTAAAAGAGGGCTCATAGAACTCACCTGATGTCTTACTGTAGCAAGATTACTTGCAAACTGGTACTAATGGTGTAATTCTGCATTCGTTCACACTTAATAAGTCATTTATGTTTTAACCTACTGATTAGATCTTTCTGAACGTTCAATGTCAAAGACATTGTCTTGAAAGTCATCAAATAGTTAATGTTGTTGATTAACTCGCTAGACAGGTTCCTAGACAGATTAATGGCTTAGAAATGAAACATTCTTGTTATTGATTACCCATATATCATGAAATATCACAAGATCGTATTAAATAGGTTTAATAACCATGTTTAACATACTGATCTGCCTGTTATCATAAACATCAGATACTCGTTCCAATGAGTATGTTAATGATTGTGATTAGTTTGAAACACTTAGATTTAACCTTTGCATTTCAAAGATTAACCAAGCTAATCACATATATTGTCATAATCAAATGGATTAAACCATTATAATCATAGTTGTGATTTCATGAAAATCGGGCATTACAACGGATCAAAACAAGAATTTAACCGTTAAAACTTCGTGTTCTTCGTTTATAATCAATCCTAGCCATCATCTAGGCAATAATCAACAATCCTAACTATCTCATTACGTTCAAATTCAAGATCTAATTAATCAAACTCAAACTAGAAGGTTAAAACGAACCGTTACCTGATCTGACGAGTTTCTGCGGGTAAAACGACGATCAGGACTTGTATATACGATCCCTGGGATGATCCGGATGTTTAGAAACCTTAGATATGAAGTTTGGAGGTGTTTTGGGGCTAAAATGGAGTCTGGAGGTCGATCAGGAACGAATTTTTCAACTTTTACGCATTCTGGTCGCTTAAAACAACTTTTTGGCCGACATATGCTCCGGGGCGCATCGCCTGACTCGGGACGCCGAGTTGGGGCGTACCGCGCGGGTCCATGGCGGCCTGATTTTTGTCTTTTCTTCGTTTCGCGATTCCGGGAGCATACGAACTCCGTTTTGCGCACGGTTTTCGCCTACGTTCACGATTTTTCGAGCTCTTTCCAATGGTTATAGTTTCAATACCTAAAGAGTTCAAAATATTTGACCTCTAATCTATTGCTATATTCGATTCAGTGTATCTTGAAATCGGAGCCTCGTTTCACGATTTCGCTTACACTCATTCTCTTCATTTTCGAGTTATGATTCTAACCTGATAATTTTGAGTTGTCACACATATCATCATGAATTTCAAGCACGATCAAATGTGTTTATTTCTTTGATAACACAATTCTTCGAACATCAACAGTTACCGAAATCTTGCACATTTATTATTAAATTGCTAAATTTTCGGTTGTTACAAATCTACCTTCCTTACAATAGGTTTCGTCCTCGAAACCTGTTACGTTTCAAACAAATGTGGGTAGAGTCGTTTCATCTCCTCTTCAGTTTCCCATGTAGCCTCAGATCCTTTTCGGTGTTTCCACTGAACCTTAACTTGCCTAATTATCTTGTTACGTAACTGTTTTTCTTTCGTATCAACAATAGCAACTGGTTCTTCTATGTAATTTAGCTTTTCATCAACCTCAATGTCATTTAACGGCACATATGCTGCATCATCTGCTAGACATTTTCTCAGATGTGAAACGTGGAATGTCGGATGAATCCCACTCAGTTCTTCTGGCATTCTAATCGGTAGGCTACCTTACCGACTCGTGTTATTATTCGAAAAGGTCCAATAAATCTCGGACTCAGCTTTCCTCTTTTCCTGAATCGAATAACTCCCTTCCACGGTGAAACTTTTAACAGTACTTGATCACCTACTTCAAACTCTATTGGTCTCCGTCTTTTATCGGCATAGGACTTTTGTCGATCTTGTGCAGCTTTCATTCGCGCTTTAACTAGTTGAAGCTTTTCTGTCAAATCTAACACTGCAGCTTTACTTCCCACTTCTTTCTGTCCTACACCTCCCCAACATACCGGTGTCCTACAACGCCGTCCGTACAATGCCTCATATGGTGGCATTCCAATACTAGCATGGTAGCTATTGTTGTATGAGAATTCCACCAATGGTAAATGATCATCCCAACTGTCACCAAAATCAATAATACAGGCTCTGAGCATATCCTCTAAAGTTTGGATAGTCCTTTCAGACTGTCCGTCGGTTTGAGGATGATACGCAGTGCTAATATTAAGTCTTGTGCCCATTGATTCGTGAAACTGTTTCCAGAATCTTGAAACGAACCGCGTGTCACGGTCTGACACTATAGAAACTGGAACTCCATGTCTTGTAATTATTTCTTTCACGAATAGTTCAGATAGTTTTTCTGACGTATAAGTCTCCCGTATAGGCAAGAAATGAGCACTTTTCGTTAACCGGTCTACAATCACCCAAATAGCATCATGACGTTTCGCCGTAAGAGGCAACTTAGTTATAAAATCCATGGTGATGTGTTCCCATTTCCATTCCGGGACTTCTAAAGGTTGCACATAACCATAAGGTTTCTGATGTTCAGCCTTTACTTGTGCACATGTCAAACATTTATTTACGTACTGCATTACATTAAATTTCATACCTGGCCACCAATAATCTTTTCGAAGGTCTTGATACATTTTCGTTGCACCAGGATGAATAGAGTAACGTGACTTATGTGCTTCGTCTAGAATCCTTGACCTGATGTCCCCATTTCGTGGAACCCACATTCGACCAAATCGAATCTTAATACCAAATTCATTTTCTTCTAGATTCTTGACTTGACCAAATATTCTTTCGAACCCCACATTTTCTTCCTTCAATCCCTCCTTTTGTGCATCCTTAAGCTCATTTAGAAATTTTGATGTTATTACCAAACTATAAGACTTAACTTGTATAGCAGAGTGTTCTGTCTTGCGACTTAGAGCATCAGCCACCACATTGGCCTTGCCCGGGTGATACAAAATCTCACAGTCATAATCTTTAACAGCTCAAGCCACCTTCTTTGTCTCATATTCAAATCTTTCTGTTCAAAGAAGTATTTTAAACTTTTGTGATCTGTGTAGATTGTACATTTCACTCCATATAAATAATGCCTCCAAATTTTTAAAGCAAATACCACAGCAGCCAATTCCAAATCATGTGTTGGATAATTAGCTTCATGGGTTTTCAATTGTCTTGAGGCATATGCTATTACCTTTCCCCTTTGCATAAGTACACAACCCAAACCCAGATAAGACGCATCTGAATACACAACCATGTCTTCATTACCATCCGGCAGTGTTAAAATAGGAGCTTCGGTTAATCTCCTTTTCAATTCATCAAAAGCTTGGACTTGAGCTGGACCCCAATCATATTTCACTTCTTTCCTAGTCAATTTCGTCAATGGTGTAGCAATCCTAGAGAAATCCTGGATAAATCTTCTATAATAACCTGCTAATCCAAGAAAGCTACGAACTTCCGTTGGTGTTTTCGGAGGATTCCATTTCATTACTGCTTCTACTTTAGCTGGGTCCACCATTATGCCTTCTGGACTAATAACATGACCTAAAAATTGTACTTCCCGTAGCCAAAAGGCACATTTAGAGAATTTAGCATAAAGCTTTTCTCTTCTTAGTATTTCAAGAACTTCCCGAATATGACACGCATGATCACCTTCACTCCTTGAGTATATTAAGATGTCGTCAATGAACACAATCACTGATCGGTCTAACATAGGTCTGCACACCCGATTCATCAAATCCATAAACGCCGCAGGAGCGTTTGTTAATCCGAAAGACATCACAAGAAACTCATAGTGTCCATAACGTGTGCGAAACGCTGTCTTCGGAATATCTTGTTCTCTCACCTTTAATTGATGATACCCTGATCTGAGATCTATTTTAGAAAACCAACTTGCCCCTTGCAATTGGTCGAATAGATCATCAATCCTTGGTAACGGATACTTATTCTTTATTGTGAGCTTATTCAATTCCCTATAATCAATACACATTCTCATACTTCCATCCTTTTTCTTTACAAACAACACTGGTGCACCCCAAGGTGACACACTTGGTCGTATAAAACCTTTGTCTAGAAGGTCTTGTAGTTGGGTCATTAATTCTTTCATCTCTGTTGGGGCCAGACGGTATGGTGCCCTGGCGACAGGTTGAGCTCCTGGCACAACATCAATTTGGAATTCGATTTCCCGATCAGGTGGAATTCCTGGCAAATCCTCAGGAAATACATCAGGAAAATTACACACCACGGGTACGTCTTCCAATTCTTTTACTTTAATTTCTTTATCAATAACATATGCCAGATAAGCCCCACACCCTCGCCTCATAAATTCACTTGCCTTAATCATTGAAATGACTTTAGGCACGTTAAACACTTTATCCCCGTAAACCGTTACTGAACTCCCATTAAGAGCCGTTAAGAAAATCATATTTCGTCGACAAACGATGTTAGCCTCATGTTTGGCCAACCAATCCATGCCCAAAACTACATCAAAACCTCTTAACATAATCACAAACAACTTAACAGGGAATCTATGACCTTCTATATTAATGTAACAATCATCCTCAATGGCCTCTGTTACTCTAGTAGATTTACCAAGAGCAGTTTCAATATTGAAGGCGTGTTCTATCTTTTTAACATTAGCACACAGTTTATCACAAAAAGTAATAGCCACAAAGCTCATACTTGCACCAGAATCAAATAGCACTAAAGCAGGGATATCATTAATCAAAAATGTACCTGTCACCACATCCGGATCTTTATCTGCTTGATCTTTAGTCATAGTAAAGGCACGAGCTTTTGCCTTTTGCTTCTCACCTCCCTTGCTACTTTCAGGTTTACTGGCTTCAGTAGGTATTGTCTTTGGTTTAAAACAATTCCGGCTCAGGTGACCGATTCCACCACAATTGTAACATTTTGGTATATTCGGGCAATCATAAGAGAGATGTCCAGTCTTTCCACAACGATAGCACAAAGTAGTCCCCGTAAGACATTCTCCCCTATGTCTCTTTCCACACTTAGGGCACTTTTCAATTTCTTCCATTCTAAACCTTTTCATAGGGGGTCCGGATTTGTCATTTCGATTCCTTTTAAATTTAGGTGACCACTTTTGCTTCGGTTCCTCCTTTGTTGGTTCAGCTTCAACAACATCATCCCAGACAATGCCGCTAATTTCTACGGCTGATTCAAAAGTTCTGGGAGCATGCGCCTTCACATGCGTTCGGACTTTAAGTGGTAACCCTTCCACATATAATTTCATTCTCCGTTCCTCCGTGCTTACCAAATGAGGAACCAATCTTGACATTTCATTAAATTTTGACGTATATTGCCGATGATTCATACGTCCAGCTTTCAGTGTCAGAAATTCTCGCTCAACTTTATCAATTTCATTCTTTGGACAAAAGTGTTTCATAACTAACTCCTTCAATTCCTCCCATTTCAAGCCCTCCACATCAGTAGTGGTCTTTGACTGCTTGACAGTGTTCCACCAATGTAGAGCTTCTTCAGTAAATGAATGAGCTGCAAATTTCACAGCTTGATCTTCCCGGCACTCACTGATGGCGATAACCGCTTCCATAGCTGAGACCCAGTGGCAAGTAGCCACGGCATCCTTCTTACCATCAAATGAGGGTGGATTGCATCCTTTAAAGGCCTTGTAATCACAACCCTTCCGTTTCTCTGACGTAGAATCACCGTTCTTAGTTCCGGTGATCACAACTTCCTCTTCCTCGGTGCTCTCCTTAATTCCTTCAGACTTATCTTTCAAAGTATCCTTCAGTATTTTTGTAACCAAAGCTGGTAGCTTATCATCCAAAACTTTACAGACCTCATCAGAAATAGCCTTCACTACGATAGGCTCTAGAGTAAACTCATTTTCATCTTCCGGTTGCTCGTTGTGCTCATAATCGTCTTCATTGACGGGTTCTTCATTCTCGATATGTGGTTCTTCAGGTTCTTGTGGTTGCTTACGTGGTCTACCCCTTTTTCCAGCCATTTAACTACCTACAGGATGCAGCAATTGGAGAATCAGTACAGGATTAATTTAGTACGAAATAAGCTTTGTAAATCGTTAATGACGTTGATCAGGTGTTATTAACCATTTACCTAACTCATAGGCTCTAAACGTTTCCCATCACGTCACCCCAAAGTGCATGACTCTAACTATCTTTCTAACCTTACACCTATGTCTTAACTCATACATAACATTCAGCTCATGGCATCAAACTACCCTTGACTGGCATTCTTATCCTTCAGTCCCATTTTCAGTTTAAGTCCAGTCATTAGGGATGACCGGATCTCTCAAACTATGGCTCTGATACCAACTTGAGAGGCCCCAAACCCCTCAGTTGGCAAACATCATACCCATAATACTTAAATCATAATTACATTATCATAGCAGCGGAATGTCGAGTGAAAATATAAAATATCTTACAGATCTAAACAAACTTTTACATATTAAACATAACCCACTCTTCTAACAGTAATATAACACAGCCAGTCTAAGCCAGGGGTAGTCTTCAAAGTATGCCATGAGCCTTACTGTCATTCTTCCTCAATACCATTCAACCTGACATGCATGCTAAAACAAGTCAGCTTTCGCTGGTGAGTTCTAAGTTAACTTTTCATAAAAATAAAATCTTTAATATACATAAAACAATAGCCTTCACAGTCGACCGAAGTCAACAGTCTCAATCATACTAAACATAAAACATTTCATATACATAACATTCATAACATCATAACATCAATCAAACAGTGCATAAATGTAGCCTGTTCTGTTGACCGAAGTCAACACGTTATGCATGCATAAGATTTCCTCCACTGGCGACACACAGTCGGCAGGCCTGTTCTTTCACAGGACTTGTGCCTGTTCTTTCACAGGACTTGTGCCTGTTCTTTCACAGGACTTGTGCCTGTTCTTTCACAGGACTTATGCCTGTTCTTTCACAGGACTTTTGACATACATCATTCATACATAACATGGTTTAAATCATTTAAACCATCATAATCATAAATCATTATCCGCACCGCAGTGCTCAACATTTGCCCAACCGCAGCTGGGACTTCAAAATCACATTTCTTAATTAACCTCGGCCAATACTTTTAAAATCATTCATTTCTCAACTGTTGTTGAGTCTTTAAAACATTCTTGACATTTCAGCGGAGGTTCTTAAAATCATTTACTTCTCAACCGTAGTTGAGACTTAAAACATTATTTACTTTAAAACGTTCTTTATTTAAAACATTCTTTACCTGACCTTAATCAGGTTAGTGTCACTTTCATACAATAACTTTACAACTTAAAACATTATTTACTTTAACACCTTCTCTTATCTGACCGTAGCCAGATAAAGCAATCATTTACCTAAAATAACTTTATAACATGCACATCAGCCCTAAAACGTCAAAATAGTAAAAGAGGGCTCATAGAACTCACCTGATGTCTTACTGTAGCAAGATTACTTGCAAACTGGTACTAATGGTGTAATTCTGCATTCGTTCACACTTAATAAGTCATTTATGTTTTAACCTACTGATTAGATCTTTCTGAACGTTCAATGTCAAAGACATTGTCTTGAAAGTCATCAAATAGTTAATGTTGTTGATTAATCGCTAGACAGGTTCCTAGACAGATTAATGGCTTAGAAATGAAACATTCTTGTTATTGATTACCCATATATCATGAAATATCACAAGATCGTATTAAATAGGTTTAATAACCATGTTTAACATACTGATCTGCCTGTTATCATAAACATCAGATACTCGTTCCAATGAGTATGTTAATGATTGTGATTAGTTTGAAACACTTAGATTTAACCTTTGCATTTCAAAGATTAACCAAGCTAATCACATATATTGTCATAATCAAATGGATTAAACCATTATAATCATAGTTGTGATTTCATGAAAATCGGGCATTACAACGGATCAAAACAAGAATTTAACCGTTAAAACTTCGTGTTCTTCGTTTATAATCAATCCTAGCCATCATCTAGGCAATAATCAACAATCCTAACTATCTCATTACGTTCAAATTCAAGATCTAATTAATCAAACTCAAACTAGAAGGTTAAAACGAACCGTTACCTGATCTGACGAGTTTCTGCGGGTAAAACGACGATCAGGACTTGTATATACGATCCCTGGGATGATCCGGATGTTTAGAAACCTTAGATATGAAGTTTGGAGGTGTTTTGGGGCTAAAATGGAGTCTGGAGGTCGATCAGGAACGAATTTTTCAACTTTTACGCATTCTGGTCGCTTAAAACAACTTTTTGGCCGACATATGCTCCGGGGCGCATCGCCTGACTCGGGACGCCGAGTTGGGGCGTACCGCGCGGGTCCATGGCGGCCTGATTTTTGTCTTTTCTTCGTTTCGCGATTCCGGGAGCATACGAACTCCGTTTTGCGCACGGTTTTCGCCTACGTTCACGATTTTTCGAGCTCTTTCCAATGGTTATAGTTTCAATACCTAAAGAGTTCAAAATATTTGACCTCTAATCTATTGCTATATTCGATTCAGTGTATCTTGAAATCGGAGCCTCGTTTCACGATTTCGCTTACACTCATTCTCTTCATTTTCGAGTTATGATTCTAACCTGATAATTTTGAGTTGTCACACATATCATCATGAATTTCAAGCATGATCAAATGTGTTTATTTCTTTGATAACACAATTCTTCGAACATCAACAGTTACCGAAATCTTGCACATTTATTATTAAATTGCTAAATTTTCGGTTGTTACAAATCTACCTTCCTTACAATAGGTTTCGTCCTCGAAACCTGTTACGTTTCAAACAAATGTGGGTAGAGTCGTTTCATCTCCTCTTCAGTTTCCCATGTAGCCTCAGATCCTTTTCGGTGTTTCCACTGAACCTTAACTTGCCTAATTATCTTGTTACGTAACTGTTTTTCTTTCGTATCAACAATAGCAACTGGTTCTTCTATGTAATTTAGCTTTTCATCAACCTCAATGTCATTTAACGGCACATATGCTGCATCATCTGCTAGACATTTTCTCAGATGTGAAACGTGGAATGTCGGATGAATCCCACTCAGTTCTTCTGGCAATTCTAATCGGTAGGCTACCTTACCGACTCGTGTTATTATTCGAAAAGGTCCAATAAATCTCGGACTCAGCTTTCCTCTTTTCCTGAATCGAATAACTCCCTTCCACGGTGAAACTTTTAACAGTACTTGATCACCTACTTCAAACTCTATTGGTCTCCGTCTTTTATCGGCATAGGACTTTTGTCGATCTTGTGCAGCTTTCATTCGCGCTTTAACTAGTTGAAGCTTTTCTGTCAAATCTAACACTGCAGCTTTACTTCCCACTTCTTTCTGTCCTACACCTCCCCAACATACCGGTGTCCTACAACGCCGTCCGTACAATGCCTCATATGGTGGCATTCCAATACTAGCATGGTAGCTATTGTTGTATGAGAATTCCACCAATGGTAAATGATCATCCCAACTGTCACCAAAATCAATAATACAGTCTCTGAGCATATCCTCTAAAGTTTGGATAGTCCTTTCAGACTGTCCGTCGGTTTGAGGATGATACGCAGTGCTAATATTAAGTCTTGTGCCCATTGATTCGTGAAACTGTTTCCAGAATCTTGAAACGAACCGCGTGTCACGGTCTGACACTATAGAAACTGGAACTCCATGTCTTGTAATTATTTCTTTCACGAATAGTTCAGATAGTTTTTCTGACGTATAAGTCTCCCGTATAGGCAAGAAATGAGCACTTTTCGTTAACCGGTCTACAATCACCCAAATAGCATCATGACGTTTCGCCGTAAGAGGCAACTTAGTTATAAAATCCATGGTGATGTGTTCCCATTTCCATTCCGGGACTTCTAAAGGTTGCACATAACCATAAGGTTTCTGATGTTCAGCCTTTACTTGTGCACATGTCAAACATTTATTTACGTACTGCATTACATTAAATTTCATACCTGGCCACCAATAATCTTTTCGAAGGTCTTGATACATTTTCGTTGCACCAGGATGAATAGAGTAACGTGACTTATGTGCTTCGTCTAGAATCCTTAACCTGATGTCCCCATTTCGTGGAACCCACATTCGACCAAATCGAATCTTAATACCAAATTCATTTTCTTCTAGATTCTTGACTTGACCAAATATTCTTTCGAACCCCACATTTTCTTCCTTCAATCCCTCCTTTTGTGCATCCTTAAGCTCATTTAGAAATTTTGATGTTATTACCAAACTATAAGACTTAACTTGTATAGCAGAGTGTTCTGTCTTGCGACTTAGAGCATCAGCCACCACATTGGCCTTGCCCGGGTGATACAAAATCTCACAGTCATAATCCTTTAACAGCTCAAGCCACCTTCTTTGTCTCATATTCAAATCTTTCTGTTCAAAGAAGTATTTTAAACTTTTGTGATCTGTGTAGATTGTACATTTCACTCCATATAAATAATGCCTCCAAATTTTTAAAGCAAATACCACAGCAGCCAATTCCAAATCATGTGTTGGATAATTAGCTTCATGGGTTTTCAATTGTCTTGAGGCATATGCTATTACCTTTCCCCTTTGCATAAGTACACAACCCAAACCCAGATAAGACGCATCTGAATACACAACCATGTCTTCATTACCATCCGGCAGTGTTAAAATAGGAGCTTCGGTTAATCTCCTTTTCAATTCATCAAAAGCTTGGACTTGAGCTGGACCCCAATCATATTTCACTTCTTTCCTAGTCAATTTCGTCAATGGTGTAGCAATCCTAGAGAAATCCTGGATAAATCTTCTATAATAACCTGCTAATCCAAGAAAGCTACGAACTTCCGTTGGTGTTTTCGGAGGATTCCATTTCATTACTGCTTCTACTTTAGCTGGGTCCACCATTATGCCTTCTGGACTAATAACATGACCTAAAAATTGTACTTCCCGTAGCCAAAAGGCACATTTAGAGAATTTAGCATAAAGCTTTTCTCTTCTTAGTATTTCAAGAACTTCCCGAATATGATACGCATGATCACCTTCACTCCTTGAGTATATTAAGATGTCGTCAATGAACACAATCACTGATCGGTCTAACATAGGTCTGCACACCCGATTCATCAAATCCATAAACGCCGCAGGAGCGTTTGTTAATCCGAAAGACATCACAAGAAACTCATAGTGTCCATAACGTGTGCGAAACGCTGTCTTCGGAATATCTTGTTCTCTCACCTTTAATTGATGATACCCTGATCTGAGATCTATTTTAGAAAACCAACTTGCCCCTTGCAATTGGTCGAATAGATCATCAATCCTTGGTAACGGATACTTATTCTTTATTGTGAGCTTATTCAATTCCCTATAATCAATACACATTCTCATACTTCCATCCTTTTTCTTTACAAACAACACTGGTGCACCCCAAGGTGACACACTTGGTCGTATAAAACCTTTGTCTAGAAGGTCTTGTAGTTGGGTCATTAATTCTTTCATCTCTGTTGGGGCCAGACGGTATGGTGCCCTGGCGACAGGTTGAGCTCCTGGCACAACATCAATTTGGAATTCGATTTCCCGATCAGGTGGAATTCCTGGCAAATCCTCAGGAAATACATCAGGAAAATTACACACCACGGGTACGTCTTCCAATTCTTTTACTTTAATTTCTTTATCAATAACATATGCCAGATAAGCCCCACACCCTCGCCTCATAAATTCACTTGCCTTAATCATTGAAATGACTTTAGGCACGTTAAACACTTTATCCCCGTAAACCGTTACTGAACTCCCATTAAGAGCCGTTAAGAAAATCATATTTCGTCGACAAACGATGTTAGCCTCATGTTTGGCCAACCAATCCATGCCCAAAACTACATCAAAACCTCTAACATAATCACAAACAACTTAACAGGGAATCTATGACCTTCTATATTAATGTAACAATCATCCTCAATGGCCTCTGTTACTCTAGTAGATTTACCAAGAGCAGTTTCAATATTGAAGGCGTGTTCTATCTTTTTAACATTAGCACACAGTTTATCACAAAAAGTAATAGCCACAAAGCTCATACTTGCACCAGAATCAAATAGCACTAAAGCAGGGATATCATTAATCAAAAATGTACCTGTCACCACATCCGGATCTTTATCTGCTTGATCTTTAGTCATAGTAAAGGCACGAGCTTTTGCCTTTTGCTTCTCACCTCCCTTGCTACTTTCAGGTTTACTGGCTTCAGTAGGTATTGTCTTTGGTTTAAAACAATTCCGGCTCAGGTGACCGATTCCACCACAATTGTAACATTTTGGTATATTCGGGCAATCATAAGAGAGATGTCCAGTCTTTCCACAACGATAGCACAAAGTAGTCCCCGTAAGACATTCTCCCCTATGTCTCTTTCCACACTTAGGGCACTTTTCAATTTCTTCCATTCTAAACCTTTTCATAGGGGGTCCGGATTTGTCATTTCGATTCCTTTTAAATTTAGGTGACCACTTTTGCTTCGGTTCCTCCTTTGTTGGTTCAGCTTCAACAACATCATCCCAGACAATGCCGCTAATTTCTACGGCTGATTCAAAAGTTCTGGGAGCATGCGCCTTCACATGCGTTCGGACTTTAAGTGGTAACCCTTCCACATATAATTTCATTCTCCGTTCCTCCGTGCTTACCAAATGAGGAACCAATCTTGACATTTCATTAAATTTTGACGTATATTGCCGATGATTCATACGTCCAGCTTTCAGTGTCAGAAATTCTCGCTCAACTTTATCAATTTCATTCTTTGGACAAAAGTGTTTCATAACTAACTCCTTCAATTCCTCCCATTTCAAGCCCTCCACATCAGTAGTGGTCTTTGACTGCTTGACAGTGTTCCACCAATGTAGAGCTTCTTCAGTAAATGAATGAGCTGCAAATTTCACAGCTTGATCTTCCCGGCACTCACTGATGGCGATAACCGCTTCCATAGCTGAGACCCAGTGGCAAGTAGCCACGGCATCCTTCTTACCATCAAATGAGGGTGGATTGCATCCTTTAAAGGCCTTGTAATCACAACCCTTCCGTTTCTCTGACGTAGAATCACCGTTCTTAGTTCCGGTGATCACAACTTCCTCTTCCTCGGTGCTCTCCTTAATTCCTTCAGACTTATCTTTCAAAGTATCCTTCAGTATTTTTGTAACCAAAGCTGGTAGCTTATCATCCAAAACTTTACAGACCTCATCAGAAATAGCCTTCACTACGATAGGCTCTAGAGTAAACTCATTTTCATCTTCCGGTTGCTCGTTGTGCTCATAATCGTCTTCATTGACGGGTTCTTCATTCTCGATATGTGGTTCTTCAGGTTCTTGTGGTTGCTTACGTGGTCTACCCCTTTTTCCAGCCATTTAACTACCTACAGGATGCAGCAATTGGAGAATCAGTACAGGATTAATTTAGTACGAAATAAGCTTTGTAAATCGTTAATGACGTTGATCAGGTGTTATTAACCATTTACCTAACTCATAGGCTCTAAACGTTTCCCATCACGTCACCCCAAAGTGCATGACTCTAACTATCTTTCTAACCTTACACCTATGTCTTAACTCATACATAACATTCAGCTCATTGCATCAAACTACCCTTGACTGGCATTCTTATCCTTCAGTCCCATTTTCAGTTTAAGTCCAGTCATTAGGGATGACCGGATCTCTCAAACTATGGCTCTGATACCAACTTGAGAGGCCCCAAACCCCTCAGTTGGCAAACATCATACCCATAATACTTAAATCATAATTACATTATCATAGCAGCGGAATGTCGAGTGAAAATATAAAATATCTTACAGATCTAAACAAACTTTTACATATTAAACATAACCCACTCTTCTAACAGTAATATAACACAGCCAGTCTAAGCCAGGGGTAGTCTTCAAAGTATGCCATGAGCCTTACTGTCATTCTTCCTCAATACCATTCAACCTGACATGCATGCTAAAACAAGTCAGCTTTCGCTGGTGAGTTCTAAGTTAACTTTTCATAAAAATAAAATCTTTAATATACATAAAACAATAGCCTTCACAGTCGACCGAAGTCAACAGTCTCAATCATACTAAACATAAAACATTTCATATACATAACATTCATAACATCATAACATCAATCAAACAGTGCATAAATGTAGCCTGTTCTGTTGACCGAAGTCAACACGTTATGCATGCATAAGATTTCCTCCACTGGCGACACACAGTCGGCAGGCCTGTTCTTTCACAGGACTTATGCCTGTTCTTTCACAGGACTTGTGCCTGTTCTTTCACAGGACTTGTGCCTGTTCTTTCACAGGACTTATGCCTGTTCTTTCACAGGACTTTTGACATACATCATTCATACATAACATGGTTTAAATCATTTAAACCATCATAATCATAAATCATTATCCGCACCGCAGTGCTCAACATTTGCCCAACCGCAGCTGGGACTTCAAAATCACATTTCTTAATTAACCTCGGCCAATACTTTTAAAATCATTCATTTCTCAACTGTTGTTGAGTCTTTAAAACATTCTTGACATTTCAGCGGAGGTTCTTAAAATCATTTACTTCTCAACCGTAGTTGAGACTTAAAACATTATTTACTTTAAAACGTTCTTTATTTAAAACATTCTTTACCTGACCTTAATCAGGTTAGTGTCACTTTCATACAATAACTTTACAACTTAAAACATTATTTACTTTAACACCTTCTCTTATCTGACCGTAGCCAGATAAAGCAATCATTTACCTAAAATAACTTTATAACATGCACATCAGCCCTAAAACGTCAAAATAGTAAAAGAGGGCTCATAGAACTCACCTGATGTCTTACTGTAGCAAGATTACTTGCAAACTGGTACTAATGGTGTAATTCTGCATTCGTTCACACTTAATAAGTCATTTATGTTTTAACCTACTGATTAGATCTTTCTGAACGTTCAATGTCAAAGACATTGTCTTGAAAGTCATCAAATAGTTAATGTTGTTGATTACCTCGCTAGACAGGTTCCTAGACAGATTAATGGCTTAGAAATGAAACATTCTTGTTATTGATTACCCATATATCATGAAATATCACAAGATCGTATTAAATAGGTTTAATAACCATGTTTAACATACTGATCTGCCTGTTATCATAAACATCAGATACTCGTTCCAATGAGTATGTTAATGATTGTGATTAGTTTGAAACACTTAGATTTAACCTTTGCATTTCAAAGATTAACCAAGCTAATCACATATATTGTCATAATCAAATGGATTAAACCATTATAATCATAGTTGTGATTTCATGAAAATCGGGCATTACAACGGATCAAAACAAGAATTTAACCGTTAAAACTTCGTGTTCTTCGTTTATAATCAATCCTAGCCATCATCTAGGCAATAATCAACAATCCTAACTATCTCATTACGTTCAAATTCAAGATCTAATTAATCAAACTCAAACTAGAAGGTTAAAACGAACCGTTACCTGATCTGACGAGTTTCTGCGGGTAAAACGACGATCAGGACTTGTATATACGATCCCTGGGATGATCCGGATGTTTAGAAACCTTAGATATGAAGTTTGGAGGTGTTTTGGGGCTAAAATGGAGTCTGGAGGTCGATCAGGAACGAATTTTTCAACTTTTACGCATTCTGGTCGCTTAAAACAACTTTTTGGCCGACATATGCTCCGGGGCGCATCGCCTGACTCGGGACGCCGAGTTGGGGCGTACCGCGCGGGTCCATGGCGGCCTGATTTTTGTCTTTTCTTCGTTTCGCGATTCCGGGAGCATACGAACTCCGTTTTGCGCACGGTTTTCGCCTACGTTCACGATTTTTCGAGCTCTTTCCAATGGTTATAGTTTCAATACCTAAAGAGTTCAAAATATTTGACCTCTAATCTATTGCTATATTCGATTCAGTGTATCTTGAAATCGGAGCCTCGTTTCACGATTTCGCTTACACTCATTCTCTTCATTTTCGAGTTATGATTCTAACCTGATAATTTTGAGTTGTCACACATATCATCATGAATTTCAAGCACGATCAAATGTGTTTATTTCTTTGATAACACAATTCTTCGAACATCAACAGTTACCGAAATCTTGCACATTTATTATTAAATTGCTAAATTTTCGGTTGTTACAGCACAGGAACACATCATGTGTCATATGGGTAAAGGGCATTACCGTCCATATAAAATTACAGACCGTGCTTCATAAATTTACAGACTGGCATTTAACACCCATAATTAAGGAGCACCTGGATAATAACGAACCAATAATTACGGACCGCATTATATAACAATCACATACCGTAATTTAACACGCATAATCAAGGATTAAATGTATAATCATATACCAATAATCACGAACCATGTTATATGAAAATTACGGACCGTAATTTAACATGCACGATCAAAGGACAAACTGTATAATCACATACCAATAATCACTTACTAAGCTTAAAAAATCACAGACCACGTAAAAATTTTTAAAAAAACTATAACAATATTATACTCAAATTAAAGATGATAAAATTTATTTATTAATTGGTGTAATTTTTTTTAAAATGATTAAGCCTTTAAAAGTTATTCAATTTTTTAAAAAATTGTGGAACTTGATTTACCTATAAAAAAAAGTCAACAAATGTAGGAAATTCTTTTTTGCCCTTTCAGCTTTAATTCACGCAATATTTAAATAAAATACGGGTATCACTAAATTTTAACCATTCATTTATTTGATTAAGGGCCCAGATTCCTTCATATCTTTCTCACGTTAATAATCCTTTATATTTGATCCGTCTCCTATATGTGTGTGTATTATTTATGTTCCCATTATACTTATTTATTTTACTAAGTTAGAGTTAAATGTAACAAGTTATTTTTAATAAAATACAACTACAAAAGTTTTGAGCTGAATTTTGTTAAGAAATAAAAATTAATATATAAAAGTGTTTAATGAAGGTTAATCCTAATTATTCTCCTATAAAGTGTAACATCTGTGCCGGAAAAGTCGCCGGAACAGTAAATTGAGCAGTAAATGCACAGTAACTCAGGTACAAACTACATGATCTATCTGTATGCTATTAACATTTTAATGCTTAACTGCAAACTATTAAGCTATTGTTTATGTAATCTGAAGTAAACTTTACAGTTTAACAGTCAGAAACACGTTAGACAACGCTGAACACACACACAAATACTTATTGATATGCTATTATGTGTAAACGTATACTAGGTTTAAACAAAACAGAACTATAACGGTTATTGTAGCAGAATGCTAAACTGACGAATTATTCGTAGAGACGACGATCTGTACGAATAAATCTGAAAGATTAACGTTCTGAAATAATGACTGAAAAGTAGAAAACAAAAGTCGGAAAGCAAAACCATCGTCGTGTTTGTTCGGGTGACGATTCGAACGAATACGCACGATGGTGACGCGTTCTGACGAAACGAAAACGACACGAACGACAATAATTTAAGAAAATAAAATATTTTAATGTTTTTACAATTTTGAAACTCATCAAAATAATTAAAATAAATTTAAACATTGAAACTTAGCATTAGCAAAGAGATTAGTTTTCAAACTTGATCTTGTGCACAAATACCGCACAATACCGACGTAAATGACTATTAGATTTGTAGACTTGATTTGGGTTGGGTTAGGTTGGAGTTTTTAACCAGACTTATGATACAAAATTCACTAGAATTGGGTATACCAAAGAAGGGTAGTATAATTAACTCGTTGATTTCGGACAGGAAAATTCATATGGAATTTTCCTACGAAAAGTAATGAAGAAAAGTTGGTTGCCGTTGAACTAAAAAAAAAAGAATCTATTAGAGGGGGAAGTGAAAGATATTTTGTTCTACCATAGAAAATTATTTGATTCTTGCCTTTCAAAGATTACGTTTCGGAAACGTAACGAAAACGCGGACCGAGCAACAAAAACGAACCCGAACTCACTCGAGGTATAAATACCTTGAATGAGCTCCTTTTTCCTTTTTTTTTTCTTCTCCTTCTTCTCTCCCAAAACCCTAATCCCGGTTTCTAACTCTCACCCTCATTTTTGAACTTCAAATCCACATAACTCTCTCATTTCTTGATGAAATTGAGTGGTTCTTGAACCTAAACGAAGATCTTGACCTCTACTACACGAAAGTACAACCGATCTAAGGAAAAATGTCGCACCCCGAGAAATCCCGTCCCTTCCTGGGGCGCGACGCGACTGATCTGGCAGGATCGCAGTCTCCGGTCACACAACATGCGAGACCTATATGTCTGGTTGTGTACGTACATCCAATAATTTGGATAAAACAGTTTCATAATATATCAGAGTTGCGGAAGTAAAGTATAAGTTAACGAAACAGTTAAATCATTCATAATTTGCGGAAGTGTTAATCAGAACAGTTTTTCAAAATGATAAATGACAATAGTTGCGGAAGCGATTAAAGTTGTTTAACATTACACAACACCAAATGTTAATCCAAGTTTAGTAAACTAAGACACATAAACAGATGCATGTGACTCCAGCCTAGCATCCTATTCCTTGTGCACGTGCCTTAGTTACCTGAGAAAACATGCGAGTAAAAGGTCAACACAATGGTTGGTGAGAGCACAGGTTTGTAATCAGCAGTAAACATCAAAATGTTTAAAGTAAATGTATGCAGGTCTATTTTTCAATACAATGCAATATCAATTGATAGCTAGTCAATATGTGTTATATCATATGCGGGTTCGCAACCGAAGCTAACATGCTGCCTCCCACCATATCCATCCAAGATATGGCAAATGTTGTTTGGTCATTTTGCACTGTTCCGACCTCCAGTCGGGGTGGCCATACGGCGCGCAACAGTGGGGCTTGTCAGGCCCAAATAGTACTATTCAGAATTCCCACGCTAAGCGCAACGCGCTATTAACGGTTCGAGGTGTGTTTAATGAGGACTTATCAGTTTGTGGATGAATACCACACATATGCATATAAGATATTAGCATGTACAAAAATAATCAAAAGCGTGTAAGTTGTTCCAAAGTAGTTTGTATGCAATGTTTTCTCCCCCAAAGGTAGAAAATGTAAAAAGGGGCCGTGAACTCACCTTAGCGATGTGAACAATATAAGCGTAAGCTCCTGTGTCGTCGGGTAGTCAGTCACCGGCTACCTATATCGTACACTATACGTGAGTTCGTGTATGTGATCGTGTTACGTGATCAATAACTCTCGGTTGATCATGTCTGTCTGTGTCGGTCTACATTGACCGTTTTGACCGTGTGTGTCAACGACCCGTTGGTGAACCATGTGTTGGTTGTGTATTGTGAAACATTCGTGTTAGTGCTCGCTGTGTGCAAAACACGTAAGTCGTGTCTATGGACAACTTACCATTTATAGTAAGTTTCCATTTATAGCAAGTTCACAAGCATACTGATTTTAGAATTCTAGCATGCTCATTAGTCCTACGTGATCATGTTAACACATAGCACATCATCATACAAAGTCACATAAGTCGTTTACAACATGTTTGCACATAAAAGTTTCCTAAAATGGAAAGTTTCCATTTGTAGCATTCGTGACATCGGAAACCATCTAACTTAGTATCTAATCATCATGCTATAACATAATAAGTCATCTCGCATGTTCGAATCACACATCATGTTTACAAATCGATTTTTGTAAAAATAAAGTTACTAAAAATAGTAACTTTGTGGTTTTTGCATCAAATGACCATCTTAATATTTCTAAACCAATTTTTCATGTCACCAATCATCATAATAACCAATCTAACATCATTTAAACATGCAAACATGGTCCATAACATCATCTAGCAATACTTTGACCCGAAAAGTTACTAAATATAGTAACTATGTCAAAATGACCATAAACATTATCAAAATCACATTCTAAGTGTTCAAATCATCATCTTAACATCCTAATAGCAATTCCTCATACATGCATGTTCATCACTCTCACTAAATCATCATCTTGTAACTCAAAAGTTACTAAAAATAGAAATAATCATAAATAAACCATTTTAACATCATCTATTCATGAAATCATCATCCAATGTTATCAAGAAACATATCTATATACTCAAAATCATTCTAACCATCATGGATCATACATGCATGGCATTATAATGTCATAAATCATCATTTCAAGCATATAGGTTCATACTCATCACTTTAGATCATCATAAAACTCAATCTAAACATCATAGATCATCAAGAAATACATTTATATCATCAAACCCAGATTCAAACCACAAGAAATTCGTGCATTGTGATGGGTGGGTGCTTGTATGTGAGTGGATCTTCATGCATGTGGGTTTTTACCCATTGCATGTTCGATCTAACTATCAAGAAGCAAGTAAAACTACCTTAGATGCTCTAGATCGCTGGAATGAAGTTGAATCAGGGATTTGGCAGCTCCAAGGGTGGCTGGAAACAAACTCTTAGTGGCTTCAAGTGGTGATGTGTTGATGGTGATGAGTTCCAAGCTTCCTTCTATGCTCCAATGGCTTCCTAGGAGCTTCAAAGCTTCATCAATGGAGTTTTCTGGTGAAATGATGAAGAAACAGAGGTAGGAACTCGAGATGGAGGTGTTATGACCGAGAGAATAGGATTAGAATGATTAAAGTGAGATAGGTTGAGTGTAAATCTTATTTTTGCGATCTGTGCATGTCAGGCGTAACGCCTGACGTGGGCTAAAGGTGTTAGGCGTTACGCGCGGATGGGATTTGTGTCCGGCTGAGTTCTTTGTCCCGCGCGCATCGCCTGAGATGGGTGTTTCGGGTCAGGCGTACCGCCTGGCCCATATGTAAGGCCCAATATGCCTGTTTTGTTGTTCTGGGCCCGTTCTCGCCCGTTTCTCGACTGTAGAACATCGTTCGAGT
The DNA here is from genome assembly GCA_009363875.1 of Mikania micrantha. Taxonomy (NCBI): domain Eukaryota; kingdom Viridiplantae; phylum Streptophyta; class Magnoliopsida; order Asterales; family Asteraceae; genus Mikania; species Mikania micrantha. The sequence continues at coordinate 56,705,803 of CM018696.1, forward strand.
GTCGTTTGGACTCGTTTGAGCTTCCCAGTTCACTGTGTGACTGTTTCGTGAAGTTTCGAGTGTTGTGATACACAATGTGTTTGACGTTCACCAACGTTCGTGAGACTCGTGTGTGTTTCGGTAATTCCTTGAATTATCGATGCTTGTTTGTGTTCGTGTCTAACGAAGTGTTTGCACGCTTGATTAATCCTAATCAACGTGTGATGCACAATTCAATAATTCCCCGAATTATTGTTTTGCGTTAGTGTTGTGTTTGCCACACTTGGTTTCCAAAACCAATGTGCAATGTACGATTCGATAGCTCCACGGACTATCGTTTCGCAGTAGTTTGTGTTCAACTCATCTAATTAATCATAATTAAATGAAATGCAAGAAGTATGAATGTGAAATGTAAAGAATACAAGAGTTGCAATTTACCTGAAATTGCCGGGTGTCACAAAAAACCCACTGAAATTCAAGGTAAGAAGCTGCAAAAGTTACGAAAAAGAGGGTTTTCTACACCCTTGGTCGGCCACCAACCCTAGCCGGCCAAACACTCTCAAACTCGAACCCTATGACCACTGGGACTAGCCCTAACCTACACCATCTTCGAGACACAACATGAGGCTTGGATTTGAGGGCTGCACTAGCCTCGGCTGTGCTATGGACGAAAGAGGGGCTCAGTTAGCCAAATGGCTTAGAGCCGAAGGTGCCATGGCCGAATGGTCACCTTCTTCGCCATTCATTCGAGCCACAACCCATACGGTTGCCAGCCATCTCATTCGGGCCGTGCTCTCCTCATTCGCCCATAACCACATTCAGCCATACACTCATTTGACAGCCTCCATTCGCCACCCAGCCACCACATTTGGCCAGCCATACGCCAAACCACCACCCTCATTCTCCCAGCCGGCCAACAAAGTCTCATACGGACAAAACATCCCCACACGGCTACAAGGCTAGCCCAGTCCAATCCTTTGGCCCAAGATCTGTTTAACACTACCTGGCCCAGCAGCACTATTTCGGCCCAATTGCACTCAGTCGGCCCAAGAAGTGGTGTTAGCCCAGGGAATTCCTTCGGCTCAATACATTTAGCAGGCCCAACAGATTTCATAAGGCCCAAAGGGTTGTTTCGGCCCAAGTAGCTTACACTCGGCCCAACATTGGCCCACACAACCCCATGGCCCACTTAAACAGCCCACACTCACTGTTTAGCCCAGTAATTTGGCCCAACACACTGTTTTTGGCCCAGGAAATTCAATCGGCCCATGTGACAAAGAAATTAACATTTTCTAAGATTAAGACCTCATAAAATCTACAACCTAATTATCTAGAATATGTTAACAAGTGGGTTAAATATTATGGAACAATTATAATGCAAGATTGTATTACAAGATGTTAAGAATTAATAACAATTAAACAAGAAAATCTAAGCATTATATTTAAAACATTTTGGTCAAGACAATGAGTCAAGTGGAACTTAAAACCAATGATAAAGTGGAGTAACCTAAAGCTAAAAGGTTGAACATTATCAAAATCAGGACAACTCATAGGGCCGAGTAACGACCGAGACTTACGAGTGTTAGCCAAATTCATGGCTAACACCTACACACGCACAAATCATTCCCAAACTTATACTTATAAATTCAAACAACATGAAATCAATACAGGATTGTGAAAACAACATCAAGTACAATCGAGAGCGCGTGCAATTCTTGTTTTAGGCTAAGTCAACTACAACAACTACAAGGTGAGTTCATTGTCCCTTTTCAAACTATTTTGAGTTTTTACTTTGGGACTGAGAAGCATGTTAAACCTTTTAAACCAATGTTTAACTGTTGCAATTATACTTTTAAACTTATTCAAACTACTAATGCTACGGGATTATGCTAACTGCTAATGCTATGGGTTTATGCTAAAAAAAAAAACTAATGCTACGGGCTTATGCTAAATGCTAATGCTACAGATGAATGCTAAATGCTAAACGCTAATGCTATAGGTTAATGCTACATGCTACATCCTAATGCTACGGGATTATGCTAAATGTTAATGCTATGGGTTAATGCTAAATGCTATTGCTACGGGATTATGCTAAATGCTAATGCTATGGGTTAATGTTAAATGCTATTGCTATGGGATTATGCTAAATGCTAATGCTACAGATGAATGCTAAATGCTAAACGCTAATGCTACGGGTTGATGCTACATGCTAATGCTACGGGTTTATGCTAAATACTAATGCTACGAGTTAATGCTAAATACTAAAGTTACGGATTTATGCTAAATGCTAATGCTATGGGTTAATGCTATACGAAAATGCTTGAAATGTTCAGAAGGATTTAAACTTTGTATGCTTTATATGCTTGCCATGCTAAAACAACGGTTTGGCCTCTCAGTGCTTGCCTTACCGGTTGTGAAGCTAGTACTTGTGCACAAGATACGTAAACGCTATGCTATTTGAATGCTATAAACTTGTATGCTAAAACTATTGGCTATGGTAGAACATACTGTTTTGGTCTCTCAGTGCTTGCCATAGGTTGTTTACCATAGTCGGGACTTGAAGGAACAGACCGTCGGTCTCTCAGTGCTTGCCATAGGTTGACCTTCATAGTCCGGATTAGAGGAACAGACTGTTGGTCTCTTAGTGCTTGCCATACAGTGATTCCTCATTATCCACTCATGCTTGTGATATGTGACTAGGATGATTCTGGATTTCTCTCGTTGACTTTGTGTCCTCTTAGAAATCCTTAATCAAAACACCGATGTTGCTAACCACAATTAAATCCGATATGGATTGATACTGGATTCCTTAGGGTGTTCAATTGTCCATAAAGGTAACTCTCAAAGCTAGACTTGCAGATGCTATTGTGTGCGTGTTGAACTTACAAACAAAATGCTAAAGCTATGATGGGAATGGGAAGGCATGGTAGGTAGAATGCTTAATTATTATTAACAACAGTGTCATATGCGGATTAGTAAGTGGTGGGATGGCGTCTGGGCGGGTCGTAGGCTCGACTCAGGGGTATGCCCTATATATAAACATACCGATTTGGATATTACATGTGGAGTTAATAAGGTTAAGGCTTTACCGAAAGAGGTTTGCTAAAGCTATTTTCTTTAAACTTATAAACTACATGAACTCACCAACCATTGTGTTGACATTGTTTTATTACATGCTTTCTCAGGTGATGAACATGTATAAGCTAAGGCGTTGGATTGCATGCTAGGCGGCCTAGATAGAGGACCTAGTTGATTTTGGAAGCACATATTTTGTTAATCATACGAATCACTTTTGATTGTCTTGTACAAATTACAAGATAGGAAACATTGATTCTTTTGTTAGGTTTACCGAGTTAAATTACTGAACATTGACATTGTAATTTAACTTTGTAATCCTATTTAAATGCTTTATTGTGCTTAATTATTCTTAACATTGATGCTATGTAAACAATCTGATCATCATGATTATCACACACGATATCGCGCCCCGAGAACCTTCCGCCCGGCGGGGAACACGATCCGTCCCGCCGGCTCGGGGAGTGACATAAAGCATCCACTAGCCATCCTTATTCATTTTTATATGCATTATTTAATTAAGAATGGGAGGATAGAAAATGTAACATCTGACCCCGTCTACCACCAATATTGTCCGCTTTGCCCACTCGGAACTCACGGTTTTGCCTTCGGTTACCCGGGTGAATACTTCCCAGGGATGTCAGTCATTCATGGATTGCTGCCACCCGAGCACGCTTAACTGTGGAGTTTTTATGTGCCCCACAGCCAACTAAGTCGAAAACGCGTTGGTGATGTAAGAGGTGGATCGTTACTTATGATAAAGGAATATCTCATGTTCACGGCCAATGTGGGATTGCCTAGGATGTTACATACACCCCACCTTAGGGATTCACCGTCCTCGATGAGGTTTGCCCCCATCATCTCTTGTAGAACAGGAGTGTCTCTGATGCCATACTGTAACATCCGAACCCGTCTACTACCAATATTGTTCGCTTTGCCCACTCGGAGCTCCCGGTTTTGTGTTCGGTTACCCAGGTGAATACTTCCCAGGGAGGTCACCCATCCCTAGATTGCTGCAACCCGAGCTCGCTTAACTTTGGAGTTTTTATGTGCCCCACAGCCAGCTAAGCCGAAAACGCGCTAGTGAAGTAAGGGGTGGATTGTTACTTATGAGACATGAATCTCTCATGTTCACGGCCGATGTGGGATTGCCTAGGATGTTACATAAAACTATCACTACGGGCTTCCCCTGAAGAGTAAATCAACTAACAGTGGGATGTCCGGTCCAATAGATCTATCATAGTCACTAAGAGTTATCAATGCTCATTGTTAACTAAATCCAAGATGTATAATGTCATCAAACTAGTTTAACATGTTGAAAGTTTAAAACAAGTTTACATGTTTCACCTCAAAAATAAAAGTATAAAAAGGGCTATGCAGACTCACCTTGATAAGTGAGACATCCTTTGAAATTAAATGATGCCAAATATGTATTTCAATAGTACCAACACCAAAGTAATCAATCTAGAATGCAAAACCCCAATGTATACTAATGTAACTATGAATCCTATGAAATTCTTAATGCAACTACAAGATTGTAATTTGATTTCATATGTGAAAGTATATAGATTTGTTTCAAAAATATTTTGGAGTTTTATCACTGTTTTAATACTTTAAAGTTTATGATTTAATTGCTAAATATTTAATTTATAAATAAATTGTTAACTAATAATATACTACATGACATATTAATATTAGTATTAAATATAATTGTCTTTGAAAAGATTAATAGTTTCTATTTTACACAAAATAAGTTAATCATAAACAAATTAAAATCAATTAATAATATATTAGTTTTAGTAAAACAACTTAGTAAAATATTTTCTTAGAATTATTATTAAAATTTGGTAAAGATTATACCAATTAAAGTTAAGAAAGTTTATAAATATTATGTTAAAATAACTTCATTAATAAATGTTTAGATGTACTAATTTAATAAAAATTTTCTTGTTTTGAACAAAACTCTAATTAATGTAATTTGCAAAAATTTAAATAACCTTGATGTATATTTTATAAAACCTTAGATAAATCCATAAAATAAAATATTTAAAATTTTATTTTATTTTTATTATTATTATTATTATTATTATTATTATTATTATTATTATTATTATTATTATTATTATTATTATTTATCCAAACTATGAGTTTTTAATTATAAAAATTTTCTGTGAAATTAGAATTTGAAATCAAGTTTTAATTAAAACAATACAAAAAAATGGCTCAAAACAGTCCCAGGCCGGGTTCGAACCCGTGACCTGTGAATGTTTCAAATCTTAACAGCTATAGGCTAACCGGTTGATCTAAGGCCTCAGCCGCGTTATTTTATCGTTTGAATTAAACTTAACATAGCGTTTTGTTCTTCCCCAATCCCTCTTATAACTAAACTGAAACCCTAGCCTCTTTAACCCAGAAATTCGTTCGAATACAGAAAAGATCGAATCCCTAACCATAGGGCTTTTGTTTCTTACGCAAAAACGAGTACAATGATGCATAGAACATGTAGAATTGTTGCGAGATGGATGGTTTTCGAACTTGAGGTCGAGAGGAACGAAGGATGAACACGTTGTGGATATAAAAATATAAATATATATATTTGGGGGTCGACCGGCCCAAAAACCACATGTGAACCGCCCTCAATGGAACCGGCCGGTTGAGCTGGTTCATTTGTCAGACCGGGAACCGATTCACTAGTTGGACCAGATCACTGGTCGGACCGGGTTTCAAGGTTTTTTAACTAAAATCCAAAGAATTAAACATTAAAATCAAACCTTGTATTTTTTAAAATGATTATGTTTGTTTAAACATGAATTATGTTTGCTTAAATGTGTTTATAATTCTATAAATTATTTAGAATTTTTTATAAATTTATTATGTTATCCAGTTCTTGAATCCAGTTCAAACAGTTTGACCAGTAACCAATAAGACGTTCGGTTCGACGTCCGGCCCGGATTTGAAAACATTGATTTTTCCCTCTTGTATTAGTTATAAAGAGTGAAAAAAATAGGAAAATAAAATTTATTACCTATAGTGACGACATGTAGTCGCTATAGTTAATTCACTAGGTGAGAATTTTTTGGTAATAGCCCGTCTTTTTTCATTTGACCTATAGCAACAACAGCTTGCCACTATAGGTTAAAAAAACACACGTAGCCTCTACAACAATCAGATATCGTCGCTATAGAGCAACATAAAACAACGACTGAACATCGTATCTATAGTTGTCGTCTCTATACACACGTTTTCTTGTAGTGAGATATCATTTAAGAAATAATGGATTGACAAAGCTTATACCTTTATCATTTTCCATAAGTTTTACGTGAAAGAAGTCGATATTAAGGTTTGTTCGCAAATCATTACTCATTAGCGTGATTTTCTCCTTGTGAATTTTTCATCATTCACAAACTTTCAAGCTAATATGCATAGTTTGTATTTAGAATTTGAACATTATAGTTTGTATTTAAATGATTATGTGTACATATTAACTCTTATGAAAGAATTCTGCTTATTAACATTAAAAATCATGTCCTTTATCCATGAAGTTAACATAGAAATCATTGAAATTGAGAAATTTGGAGCAACGTTTCGAGGTAAGTTATACGTCATTCGACTCGTATTCTTCAACTGAACAAAAGCCCTCAAAAATCCGTTCGAAACTCGAAAAAAAGTTAACGCCGTTAGGGTTTTTTTTACGGCGGTCCACCACAGGTAAATATGTCGAAAGTTCGGACTATTATTGGGGATTTTTATAGTTGGGACCGACAGCGGCTAATTGATCAAAGTTTGGATTATTAAAAGCCAATTTGCCTTGAAATAATCTAAAAGATTGATATAAAGTTGTTGGAGCATTGGTTTGATTGTATTAAATAGCTTTTGTATTCAACATAGCTTATCCTCAAATGGGTTTGGTCATTCGTAGATGGGGTCAGTTATCTACATAAGAGTTAACTCATCCACATAAGAGTTCAACTAATCCTCAAATGAGCTTACTCATCCACAGATAACTAGTCATCTACAGTCCATAATTCATCTGCACTTGAATCTCTTGCCTGCATTTGAACCCTTTATCTCTACTTCCCTTTATTTGATTAAAATTAATATTGTAAGAACTATAGTGTAAAGTTTTATGCTACTCTCACACATGAATTTAACATGTAAAACAATATGAGAGAAAAGTACAATAATGCCATAAAGATGTTTAACATGATCATATGCTAAAGATAAAAGAATAGTACAATTGAATAAACTAAAAGAAAAGTACAATAATGCCATAAAGATGTTTTACAAACTTGAAACTCTTAAATTGTGAAACCAAATTGTATTAAGAGTTAATACATAACGGTATAGTTTGATTTTATCTAGGGTTGTTCACGAACCGAACCGAGCGAGGGTATGCTCGTGCTCGGCTCGTTTACAAACCGAGTGGCTCAACTTGGTTCGGATTTGTAAAATCGAGCCAAATGTAGTGCTCGTTGCTCGGCTCGTTTTAAAACCGAGCGACTCGGTTTGGCTTGGCGTCAAAATAAAATTTAATGCAAATTAAAAATATATATCAATTTCAAGCTCAATAATTAAAAAACATTAAGTTCATTCATATACAAATCCAAAACAAAAATAAATTTCATAAATTACAAATTGTGTTAATACGAATAACGAAAACATAAAAACGTTCAAAATATTTGAATAAATTATTAATATCATTATTCATTAGTTCGAAAATACTAACATCATCATTTATTGTTAAAATTTGTAACATTTTAGTGTTAATAATTTTTTTTAGTATTCCTCAATATATATATATAGGAGCCGGATCAAATACATGTGAAACTTAACGTACTAAACGTAGGATGAATTGTGGACCCTTTGATCAAATAATCAACGGACAAGATCTAGTGGTCCCCACTTTATACAACTTTCTCCACAAAATAAGGGTAAAATATAACTGGAAGGGCAAAAGAGGAACAACCACATTTTTTATGTTACAACAAGTTCCATTCGGTTTTTAAAAATTAAATAACTTTTACATACTTTATTATTTTTTCAAAAAAATTACACCATAAAATTGAGAATTTTATTATCTTTAACTTGAGTATAGTTGTCACACCCCCAAATTCCCACTCGTGGTGTCAGTCCACGTGAGTGTGACGTGGCCAGGATCACAGCTCATGGTCATATAGAACGACTCTATATGAGTTGTACAATCACATAGTTTCAAGACAAACAAGTTTTTAATCAAAGCAGCGGAATAATCATTACATAAGCAGCGGAAATAGTTTGATAAAATAAGTAAGTTGCAGCGGAAAGTAAACTGTTTAACAGACACTACAATGTTCAGATTGTTTTCAAAACATAACAAATGCACACAAGCCTAGGACATGAGTCTAGATGTACGCTTGACTCCTTAGTGTGTCCTGGTGAGCGTCCTAGCGTGTGCTCCATTAGTTACCTGAGAATACATGCGAAAAAGTGTCAACTAAAAAGTTGGTGAGTTCACGGGTTTAGACAGACACAAATAGTAAACAGATATATACTGGGTATGTTAAGTTTAGTTGTTGGATCTACGATCCGTGAGTGTGTCATGTCATCTTACCAAAACTCGACTGTTTCCGTTTGCCTCCGCGGGTCATCGCTGAACCCGACATCAACATCGATTATTACACTCGTTATGACCTCCAGTCAAAGTTGTTGCCGAGTGGGGCTAGTCAAACCCAGTAGTACTACGTAATAACGACTCGTTTGTCATACAATTGACGGTAAGGATAAGTGAGGACTTTATGCGATAAAAGTTACACTCGAAAATAGTTTCGCAACATACCAGCCATACATCTAAACAGTTGCATAGTATTCTCACCCCAATAGTTTAGCAAATCAGTTAAGAGTAAAAGTGGGGCCGTAAACTCACCTGAGTTCGTGTAATGCGTTAGCTCAATAAGAGATAGTGTAGCTCGCCGGCTAGTAGTCACCTATATCACATAGGTACTATGAGTTCATGTTCACAAGTGCGGGTCTCACCGGACCGTGTTAGTGTTCAACAACACTAAGTGGTTATGTGGGTCGAGTTGACCGTGTTTGACTGTGTTGACCGTGTTTGACCTAACGACCCGTTGGTGACGGTTTGGATCAAGTGTTCGTGTATCGTGGGGTTTTAGTGTCATGTGAGGTGTACGGATACCAAAACCATTCCTATGAGGGAACTTACTATTTATAGTAAGTTCCTATTTTAGGAAAGTTTCCTTATTTAGCAAGTAATGCATAAATCATATTCCGATTATTCTAACATGCGTATTTATCCTAAATGAGCATGTTATCACATAGCACATCGTTGCACATAGTCGGTTTAACATAGTTTGCGCGTAAAAGTTTCCATATTTAGAAAGTGCGCACCAACAAGCATTTTCCACCAAATTTAACTACTAATATAATTTAACATTGTTATCCTAGTCATAATTAGCCATTTAATCATAACCGTTACGTCTAGCATGCTCCTACTTACAATTTCGCGAAATAAAGTTACTATATTTAGTAACTTTTGAAAATAAGCAAAATCAAGTCTCCCAACAACATATTCCTTTCAATATCATCATATAATCATCAAATAAACATGTTAGACTCATAACATTATCATACCCATCATCAAGTTGCAAACTTGTGACAAAAAGTTACTATTTATAGTAACATTCACAAATTTCATACTTTGAAGATTCTAATCATTCCTATTCATCAACCAATCATCGTTTAACTTCTAAACATCATTTTTAAACATAACATATAGGTTTAAACATGCAAAAACGGTCATTTCATTAAGAACACACATTTTGTAACAATAAAGTTACTATTTATAGTAATAACCACAACTATGACATTTCTTGACCATAATCAAACATTCTAATCTCATGGAACATCATCAATAACACTATCAATAACATTTCACTACTAAAATTTACACAAACTATTGTAAATCATACATGCATGATGATTAAAGTAGCCATTTTGTAACAAAATCAACTAGTAGCCATCATAGGCATTCAATATCATCATGGATCATAGCCAAATCATCAAATCAGTAATAAACACACCCAATAACAGATATAAACCATCAAAATTTCGTGACAATGGTGAGTGGTGATGATGCATGTAGCCTAAAAGGCTTGCATGTGTGCCTAGTGATTGTTTTAAGCAAGATTGATTATAAAGACTACCTTACGAGATCTGGAATCCACGAAATAGGACTTGAGCAGGTCTGGAATAACCCTCACAGCAACTCTAGGTCGTTCACGATGATGAATGGTGCTCCTTAGCTCACTCCAATCACCAAAAGCTTCAAATGGGGCTTCTCAAGTGTTGCAAATGGCTTCCAAAGGGTGCAAAAGGTGATTTGCAGGTGAATATGGTCGAGGAAGAAGGGTTCAATCGCGAGGATTCGGTGGAAGGGATAACAGAAATGATTAAGTCTTGGTTTTATAAAGATTTGGCGTGTTGGGGTCGTCGCGTACCGCGAAGGCTGCACAAAAAGCAACCCCGCGTACCGCGGTGATTAAAATATTCATTCTGTTCCCGAAACACGCCGCGTACCGCGGTGGTTGAAGATGATCGGTCGTCGCGTATCGCGACTCTTTTCGGAGAATTCAAATTCTCCCGCTCAGGCTTCGCGTATCGCGAAGGCCCAAATTGGTGTCCGTCGCGTACCGCGATGGGTCTCGGCTGAGCCCAATAGGCCCAGTTTCATTGTTTTGAACCGAATTTCTCGTATTTCTCGAATACGGTCATCGTTCTTCGACACCTAAGCGTTGTTCTACTAACTTAGGTTCTCTGGAACCTAATTGTGCAGTGAAAGTGTACTGTGGTTCGATCCGTTCACCAACGTTCGTCATTCAAGACACGTGCGAGTTTCGTGCGATAATTCCTCGAATTATCGGTGTGTTTGGTCTGTTGTGCCACGTGTCACACTAAATACAAATATTCTAGTGCCACGTACGAAATAATAATATACATTATTATTAAAATAAACAAATGCTGACCTGGAAATTGCTAGGTGTCACAATAGTATTGTTATAATTTTTTTAATTTTTTTTACGTGGTTCGTGATTTTTATGCTTGGTACGTGATTATTGGTACGTGATTATACAGTTGGTCCTTTGATCATTCATGTTAAATGATGGTTCGTGATTTTCATATATCATTGTCCGTGATTATTAGTCCGTGATTATACATTTTGTCCTTGATTATGTGTTAAATAACGGTCTGTGATTGTTATATAAGACGGTCTGTAATTATTGTTCTGTGATTATCCCAGTGGTCTTAGATTATGGGTGTTAAATGTCAGTCTGTAATTTTATGAATCACATGCTGTAATTTTATATGGACGATAATGCCCTTTGCTTAGATGACACATGGCGCGTTCTAGTTGTAACACCAGTGCCGGAAACGTCACCGGAACAGTGATCGCTACAGTAACAGTAACAGTAATCAGGTACGAACTATATGTGTTTCATTGTATGTAATGTTTATTTCATGTTTCATTGTCATTTCATGTCATCAACGAACAAATTCAGAATCAGTTCAGAAAACAAGTTCAAACTATGGTTCATCAGTCAGATTATTATCTGGCGTTACAGAACCATCATGTGATTATGTGTTAGGATTTTATTACGTATAAACGTATGTGAGGCTTTACAGAACAAAACAACAACGGATGTCGTTACGTGAATGCTAAACTGACGGATTATTCGTATAGGTGACGATCTGTACGAATACATCTGAAAGTTTAACGTTCTAAATGATGTCCAATAATTAGAAAACCATATTGAAAAGCATAGTATTGTCGTGTTCGTACGGGTGACGATCTGAACGAACGCGCGCAACAACTACGCGATTCAATTTAAACTGTAAGTTAATTATTTCTGAAAATTTAAAATAAATAAAAGATATTAGTTAATTTATTAGGAAATCACAACCTAAAATAATTTTATAAATTCTATTTTATAACCGAGACGTTTCGTTACGAAAACGGCGAGAAACCGACGTTTTTACGCGAAACCACGCAAAACCGAACGAACCCGAACGAACCCGGGTAGTTTCACCTCATTTAATGAGGCATTCAATGCCTCATACCACCCCCACCAACCAGAATTCTCACCCCCAAATCGTCACTTTCTCTCTCTAGCTTTCTCTCACTAGAACCATCATCTTCTCTCCAAGTTTTCTTACTTATTTCTTCACGAAATCGATTCATTTTGGTGTCAAAACAACCCTCACAACTTGTAGATCACGGAAGTACAACGGATCTAAGGTTTTATCCAACAAATTCGAGGTAAACCTCATGTTTTTGTTCGGTTTGGAGTTTTGAAAACCCTAATCTCGTGTCCTTTCATTTAACCGGTTAAACTCACCTCAAAAACCTTAGGAAATCACCTCACAAACCCTTAGGATGAAGTAGGCACCAGGGGGAAAACCATATTCGTTGTTAAAGCATGAATCTTGGGGGCTGCACTTGAAGGTGCTCGAAGAGCTGAATGACCCAGCAGGCCGGCGAATGGCTGGTCAGTCGACTAGATCCATTCGGCCGAATCAAGTGATTCGGGCATGCTCATTCTCCAATGGTTCCTTCGGCCTGGATTCATTCAGTCGGCACTTTCTCTTTTGGCCACCACCTTCATTCGCCTATAGTTCTAGTCGCCCAAGCTCTTTCGCCCCAACTCCATTCGACCGGTCAAGTTTTCCCATTCGCTCGGACATACTCAATCGGCCACCCCCCTCATTCGGCAGTTATTCCTCATTCGGTCATGCAGCTATTCGTGCGAACTGTTCGGATGGAGGGCAAGTATGGGAAGGGTGTCGAGATGGTGAGCATGTAGAGAAGGGTTAATAGATTTCATGCACTCCAAGCTTGCATGGAGATTTACATGGTCGCATGCATGGGGTGGGATGGGTGTGTGTATGCATGGAGAGAATAATAGGCCTTTAAAGTGAGACTAATGAATTGCTAAACCTTCATATCATGGTGTGACCTTAAAGTTATCTTAAACTAAAAAGGATTGTAGACATGGGATTGTGAACAAAATTAGGGTTTTCAATTAGAGGTGACAAGTTGTAAGCCTCTTATACTAGGAACTTATAACCTCAACTTTTCTAAAACCAAGGATAAAGTACAACGTGAATTTGGGCTTCTTTCGAGTCAAAACAATTGGGGATTCATTGAGAAACAAAACGATAGTCTGAGTGTATGGATGTTGAATTGTCACTAATATCCAATACTTAGAATTTTCATGCGCAATATAATTACATTAGATAGTATAGGAACTATCTAGGATGGATTATACAAAGAATCAAGCAAGAAATCATTCGGAAATCAAAGGCTAAAGAGCGGGCCCGAAGTTGGCCCAATGGGTTTAAACTAAGCCCATCACATTTAATTGTACGCTTTTGTTAACTAAAGGATGTTTTAATAAAAGAAATGTTTTATAAGCTTTGTTAAGTTACAATAAATGCGGTTATCTAAACCTTTAATCTGGAATGGAATAAATTAAAGAGATTTTAATTAAAGACTTGTAATGCTTAATTGTGGGATGAGGGTTATCATTGGGTAATAAGTTTAGACTAGTTAGATGAAATTTTAGAAACACATTAGCATAATAGGACACTTAGTTGCACACCGAGACCAAACCCTAGTTGCGTCTGTTATAAATACTTATCGTATTCGACTCTTCTTAAAACAAATCAGGGACTGAAGAAACGTAGTTTACAAGCAACGAGAGCGCATTATCTGTTGTGGTTTCATTCTTAGCAACACAGGTGAGTTCATAGCCCCTTTTCTAACATTTTTTTGTTTTAAAACGCGTGGCTGAGAAGCATGCGTAACTGTTTTATTTATAATGTTTACTTAAATGCTTTTAATTTGTATATGTTTTACATGTATAACTGTTATTCTAGACTTCTGTCTAGGTAAACTGTTGATTGGATTTAAAACGAGTTATCTATTCGTCATGAGTAAATAACTCTTCAAATCAAAGAACTCTTTTCAAAGAACTATTTTCAAAGAACCAAAGATCTAAAACAAAGAACTAATTTCAAAGAACTAAAGATCTAAAACAAAGTACCATTTTCAAAGGTCTATTTCAAAGAACTAAGTACAAAGAACTATTACAAGGGTGTGTTGTCAAAGAACTAACGATCTATTTCAAAGAACTAAGTACAAGGAACTATTTCAAGGTTCTAACTGGGAAATATCAAAGATAGCATGTGCCATTCTCATGTTTGAAAGATGTCCTAGCTAGACTGATCAAATATGAGACGCATGTTTGATGATATTTACAGTATTCCCTAATTGTTTTGAGGAACATCTGGAAAACGCTCAAAGATAACATGTGCCAAAGAACTAAAGAACTATACGAAACTATGGACGGTCTAAAGAACTATAAAAGCCTATATATCAAAAGATGTCCTAGCTAGACTGATTGATTATAGGTCACATGTTTGATGAGGTTTACAGATCTCCTTTACTACTAAGTACCTGATTGCTATACTAGTCTACTCGAGTATGACCAAGGCCCAATCATTAGGACTTAGATTTTAGTAAATGTTTATTTATTTATTTAATTAAGCATTCACTTAACTGTTTCTATAAATGTTGTGGTTGATCATAATTTTGTGATGAACTTAAGGAATCAATAGAGATTTCAAAGTGTATTTACAGGAACAAAGAACTGAAGAACTAATGGGTTAATGGTAGGGGTAAAATGCTTAACTATCATTAACAACAATGTCCTATGTGGATTAGTATGTGGTGGGACGGCGTCTGGGCGGGTTGTAGGCTCGACTCAGGGGTATGCCCTATATATAAGCATACCGATCTAGATGATACATGTGATGTTAATGAGATTAAGGTTGTTACCCGAGGGTTTAACAAATGTTTTGAGTGTACATTAGAACTATAGCGGAATGGAAGTGTATGGTAGGTAAAAATGCTTAATTATCATTAACAACAGTGTCATATGCATATTGGTATGTGGTGGGACGACGTCTGGGCGAGTTGTAGGCTCGACTCAGGGGTATGCCCTATATATAAGCATACCGATGTGGGTATTACATGTGATGTTAATGAGGTTAGGGTCTTTACCGAAAAAGGTTTACAAATCATTTTCAATTACTAAGCTATATGAACTCACCAACCATGTGTTGACTTGGTCTTTTTGCATGACTTCTCAGGTGACGAACAGGTTAATTAAGAAGCTTACGCTTTTGGACCAGGACTTCAGATAGAAGACTTAGTATTTTTGGACCTGCATACTTATGGAATCTCATTATACAATTATTTTGTATATCTTGTGCAGTTACAAGATAGAAACTTTATGATGTTTATGGTAGATTTACATTGTTAAATTATAAACGCTACTGATGTAATTTAACTTTGTAATTCTATTCTATTTAGCATTTCTCATTTGTATCATGTGCAATGTAAACAATCTGATCATCACGATTATCACTCACGATATCGCGCCCCGGGAACCTTTCGCCCGATGGGGACTTCGATCCAACCCCGTCGGCTCGGGGTGTGACACTAGTGGCTTCCTACGTTTAGCACGTTAATACTAATATGTACATTAACCATCCCCTATGTGTATATATATATATATCTGTGTGTGTGTGCGCGCGCGTGTAAAATTTAGTTATACATAAACGAGCCAAATGAGCGACTATCCGAGCGAGCGGCGGGCGAGCTTACCTTGGCTCGTGCTCGGCTCGTTTTGAAACTGAACCGAGCGTGCTCGGCTCGTTTTAAACCGAGCGAAATTCGAACGAGCTTTTTTCGAGCGAGTATCGAGCGACGAGCATTTTGGACAGCGCAAATTTTATCTGTCAACGGTTTAGTTTCAGATTTTAATAATAAAAAATTGTTACTAACGGGTTACTCATGGTAGGGATGTGCATGGGTCGGTTTGGGTCGTTTTTATTACTCCAAACCCAAAATCGAAATTTCGGTTTTCAAACCCGTTTGGTTCGTTTTTATTTTTTTAAAACCCATTTGGGTTCGGTTTGGGTTTCGGTTTTCAGCCTAAATTATGCTTATAAAAAAACCAAAATATTGTATTTGTACTAAAAATATTTGAAGTATACACTACTTATCATTTAAAATTATATATAAAAATCTTTAAATTTAGTAAAAATCATATGTGTTTTTGGTATCATAACCATAAAACATAATAAAAATTAAAATATACGATTTGTATATGATTTTTGGTATCAAGAACCTAAAAAATATTAACAAATGGTTTACAAATTATTGAAATTTTTGAAACTTAATATCTATATATATATATACATACATACGCATGCATTCGGTTTTTTCGGCTTTAATTTTATGTAAACCCAAACCCAAACTTTCTGTTTTTTAGAAAACGTATACCAAACCCGCCGGTTTATATTTGGGTTGGTTATTTCGATTTGGATTTTTTGGGTTTTGGGTTTTGGGTTTTGGGTTTGTTTTTTCGGTTTCTTGCACACCCTAACTCATGGTTTAACCAAATAAACGTTAAGATTATACTATAAACAACCCAATATGTGTCAATAAAATTGTATGAGATTCATTTATTATGAAACTAGGTTAGCGTCCCGTGTCTTACACGGGTTGAATTAAAAAAATATGATAAATAGTTATCCGTTAAAATTAAACACAATAAGATGATATTTAAATATAACATGTGATTAAAATTTTATATATTTAAAGTTTGTTTTTTAAACATTTATTTTAAAAAAAATATTTTTGAAATTATAGATTTTATAATAATTTGATTTTTAATTTTTTTAATATTAATATATTTTTTGTGTAATCAAAAACTAACTTTTTTTAATTTTAAAATATGTAAAAAGTATATTTAATATTTAATACTATTATTTAATATAAAATGTATTTAGTATGAGAGAGATGCGTGAAATTAAAGTAAATGTGCTTTAAGAATATGACATGTGTCAATACAAAACTTTTATTTATTAGAATAGATAGATATGGTTATTATTCAAAGACTATAAAAAAAATTATAAATTGCTTCTTTTTTTTCTATGTTTTCTAAACATGTT
This sequence comes from Mikania micrantha, assembly GCA_009363875.1. Taxonomy (NCBI): domain Eukaryota; kingdom Viridiplantae; phylum Streptophyta; class Magnoliopsida; order Asterales; family Asteraceae; genus Mikania; species Mikania micrantha. The sequence goes on from CM018696.1 coordinate 56,722,930, forward strand.
TTTCAGTTTTTATACTTGAGGTGTTTTTAAAATCTTTCTAAAAGGATCTTTTTAAAAAATAATTTTTTTTTTATAGAAAAAATTTATAACAGGTTATAATGTCAATTTTCTAATAAAAGGATATGACAAGTAAGAAGATAGAAGCTTAGACACAAATAGTTGACCCTCTCTGGCACACAAATGTTACAAAAGCCAAGATTCCTTCATACTTGTTGACTCTTTTCTCTTTCTTAATTTATTTGACGCACACAAACACAAATGGACATCACACATGCACACACAACTATACAAAATATAATTATATTTATTTATTTTTTCTAAATTAAGGGGGGCCATAAATTACAAAAGATGAAGAGGGTTGGTGGTGGGGATGGTTAATTTTAATTTGTATATAAAATATATGGGTGAGAGGATATGGACCAATTAAGTAGCACAAAGTCAGCAAAGAATGTATATAAATTAAGCCCCCACACGCCTTCAATTCAATTATCATTTCTGTTTTGGTTAACATGTTTGCCCTTTAAATATAGAGTTTTTGTGAGCATTCATACACAAAAAATCATGGACTCAAGGAGACAACAGCAAAAAGGAGAGAACTTTAGCGAAGAGCTAACCGTTGATTGGAGAGGCCGATCGTCGTCTTCTAAAAAACATGGTGGTATGAGAGCTTCCGCGTTTGTTCTTGGTGAGTTTTCTATCATGTCTATGTGTGTTTTATAAGTGAGCCGATTGTTTCATGTGTCTTGCTGTTTTGGTATGGGTGTCATAGGCAGGTCAGCAGGTTTGGTGTACCGTACGTACCCTTTTTTGTTTTTCTTGTTTTTTTTTGTAAATAAGTAGTTGGATATATGTATGTTTTTTGCAGGGTTACAAGCATTTGAGATAATGGCAATTGCAGCAGTTGGTAATAACCTTATAACATATGTGACAAATGAGATGCACTTTTCACTATCAAAGGCAGCAAACATAGTCACAAACTTCATTGGGACTGTGTTCATCCTTTCCCTATTTGGTGGCTACCTTTCTGATTCTTACCTAGGTTGCTTCTGGACCATGCTAATCTTTGGATTTATTGAATTATCAGTAAGTTAGTTTAAAGTATCTTTCATTTATATTCTTAGCATATTATTCATTAAATATTTATTAATTTATTTATATTTTTATGTCTTTTTTGTAGGGATTTATACTGTTATCAGTTCAAGCCCACCTCCCTCAGTTGAAGCCACCACAGTGCAACATGCTAACCGATGGAGATCGATGCGTAGAGGCTAAGGGAGTGGAGTCTTTGATATTCTTTGTAGCCCTATACTTGGTGGCACTAGGGAGTGGCTGTGTGAAGCCAAACATGCTGGCTCATGGTGGTGATCAATTCAGCAGGAGTGAACCCAAGAAGCTCTCAACATACTTCAATGCTGCCTACTTTGCGTTCTCCGTTGGTGAACTTGTGGCTCTAACGCTCGTTGTTTGGATCCAAACACATTCTGGCATGGATATTGGGTTTGGGGTATCGGCTATCGTCATGGCAATGGGCCTCGTCTGCTTGGTTTCTGGTACCGTATTCTATCGAAACAAGCCGCCTCGAGGAAGCATATTAGTCCCTGTTGCACAAGTAAGATCAAGATTGATTCAAACCATCTTGTTTGTTTATTAGCATGCTATGAATTACCTAACTAAAAGGAGGTATTTCATCACTGTTGACTATATAAATGGCCTTAGCAACCATCTTAAACAAAGGCATTTAGCATTTTTTCTTGAAAGCCAACGACCACGTTGTTTGTGCATGTGTTCTACATGTTTCTTCTATTTAGTCAGGTATTGAGGAGGCACAGTGGTTTTTATCACGTGAACAAGTTTCATTAAAAAAAGGACATTTTTATCTTCCTCATATGAGCTCTACAATAAATTATAAATAATTTTAATTTTTAAATATCATGCTAAAAATTAATATTTGTAATCCCTTAAAAAAGTAGGGACGTAAGCTCCCTTACATATATGGCCCCTTTACATGCATGATTTTATACAATTTATTACAAGTTGATAATTATTGAACCCTTAAAAGATTCCATATATATATAATTTATATATTTATTTTGCTTTGTCATGCGAATGCATGCAAATTTGTTTGCATTTGCAATAAATTAAAAAAGTATAATAGCAAGGAAACATCATATTAAATTCATTCCTTTTTTATTAAATTTGTGGTATGGATTTTACATTTTGCAGGTTGTTGTTGCTGCATTTTTAAATAGGCGTCAAACGTCCCAATCTAATCTTCCAATGCCTCATGAAAGCCAAAATGAACACTGGAACAACATGTCCATGTCAAATCAAACTGCAAGTCTTTGTCACACTGATCGGTTCAGGTAAACTTCAACATGGAACCTTCATATTCTTGTTATCATATTGAGTTTTTTTTTTTTTTTTTTTTTAATCAAAGGCAGGAACCATAGAACCTTCATATTCTTGAGAAAGTTCAACATGGAACCATCATATTCTTGTTATCATATTGAGTGTTTTTTTTTTTTTTTTTAACCAAAGGTAGCTAGAAACCATAGAACCTTCATATCCTTGTTATCATATTGAGTGTTTTTTTTTTATAATTTTAACCAAAGGTAGAAACCATAGAACCTTCATATTCTTGATAAAATTCAACATGTAACCTTCGTATTCTTGTTATCATATTGAGTTTCTTTTCATTTTTTGCAAACCAAACGTAGAAACCATATATGCATAGAGAAAATCACCTGTTACAAACAGAAATGCTCTTAATTATGTGACATGAATTAATAAATTTTCATTTTTTTTGTTATGTTTTCTAGATAATTAAATTAAAGTCCTAATTATGAGTCAATCAAATTTCAGGTTCTTAGATAAAGCCTGCATAAAGAAACATGAAGTTAACAACAATAACACAAAAGAAAGCCCATGGAGGTTATCCACTGTAAATCAAGTTGAGCAAGTAAAGATCTTAATATCAGTAATCCCAATATTTGCCTGCACAATTGTGTTTAACACAATTTTAGCACAACTACAAACCTTCTCAGTTTCACAAGGAAGTGTGATGAACAACCAAATCACAAAATCAATCCAAATTCCACCTGCTTCAATGCAAGCCATCCCTTACATCTTGATGATCTTTGCAGTCCCTCTTTATGACTATCTTTTCGTCCCTTTTGCCCGAAAATTCACAGGCCATGATTCAGGAATCACCCCATTACAACGCATTGGGGCCGGATTATTCTTGGCCACCTTTTCGATGGTGTCTGCTGCCCTAATGGAGAAAAAGAGAAGGGACTCAGTTTTGAATAGTGATCAAACATTGTCCATTTTCTGGATAACCCCACAGTTCTTGATCTTTGGGGTATCTGAAATGTTTACGGCGGTGGGGTTGATCGAGTTCTTTTACAAACAGAATTTGAAAGGGATGCAGTCTTTGTTAACCGCTATGACATACTGTTCATACTCATTTGGATTTTATCTAAGCTCAGTTTATGTTTCTTTGGTAAATAAGGTCACAACCAGATCAATGGATGGTGGTTGGCTTGGAGATAATGACTTAAACAAGGACAGATTAGACCTTTTTTATTGGGTGTTAGCTGGTGTAAGTTTGATCAACTTCATGAATTATCTTTACTGGGCAAGATGGTATAATAATTCAAGCGAAACTTCTTCATCATGCAAACCGCATCTTCATTCGATCGAAGAAGGCTTTACTAACACAGCCAACACTGCTTAGAAGTGATCCCGGGTGTCCAGACCTTTACTGTTGAAAAAATAATAAAAAAAGGAATCTACTTAAAGTTTTAATTAGTATGTATTTATGCAGCCAGGTATGTATTGTAGCTTAACTATAATAATGAAAAAATGTGACCTAATGAATAGTGTTGTATTTATAGAAAAATAATAATAATACATGTGTTATTTGGTTATATGTATTAAATTCTATGGGTATATGAAAAAGAAAGGCGTTTGAAGTTTGTGAAACTTAGTTTCTTGTTGTTTCAAGTAATTGTGAATAAGACATGACCAAATTGTGTTTTGGACACCAAAACATGAACAAGCAAAGTGGTTGGTTTTGTGCTTTTGCTTTTACTCAAATTGGGGTCCCTCCTTCCTTTAAGGGGTTTGTCCCATGTATCAAATGAGTCTAGATTGCCTTGATAAGCGCCATCCCGACGATTATATAGTCATTCGTATTCTATCTCATTTGTATACATGTTACATCAATCTTTTTTAACCCGTTCATGCATATTTCAATGGTATATATGATCTCATTAGAATCACCAGATTCATTCAATCTTTTATATATATTTTAAATTTTATTAATTATTAGTTTTTAATTTTTAAATATGTTTTGTTTTGATTGTTAACAAAGATTAAAATAGAACTGGTAACGTTTTTTAAATTAATAGAAAAATTGAAGTCAAATAAAAGATAGATAAATTTCATTAAAATTTAAATTCATACATTGCATAAATTAATAAAATAAAGATTACAAATAATAAATTAATCAGACTTCGACGATGGTCGATATATTTATTTGATACCCTGGAATAAATGTAGAATTGGCTACACTTTGCTCTCAAACTAGTTCTCTCACTTAGGGTTAATTTGACACATGGTTCCCTTATACTCTGTTTTCGAGTTCATTTTAGGAGAGGAAAAAAAAAGTAAATTAAAGGAAAGAAGAAATATGTTTGTGTTCATAAGTTTCATTTAACGAAGGACGTGAAAGGAAAATAACACATGTTATATTCCCGAGTTTCATTTAAAGAGGGAAATGAAGGGAAACAGAGGAAAAACTAGGCAAAATTATTTACTTTTTCTTTTCCTTTCCTCTCATTTTATTTTCATTCCTTCTCCTTGTTGTCCGGCCTCTCCTTTAATAAACTCGAGAATATAACGTTAGTGTCTCGTATTTGACTCGAAAAGTATAATAAACTTGACCATATATCTTTTATCAATGTTTTAAAAACCGATATTTTATGTGCACCAGATTTGACTCAAAAATTGTTCAACCGGGTTGGTTGAACCGAGTTGTACCGGATGAATCAACCGGACACACTAATTAACCATATAATTCTATAAAAACACAACTTATACTCAAATAAGTTTCCAAAAAATATACAAATTCATCCAAAAACAATTCAAAAGTACTGAAATTCATTCAAAACAATCTAAAAGTACTCAAATTCTAATAAAAAAATTTTAAATAAAGGTGCATAATAGGATTATGGCATTGGTGTGTTAAACGCATTAAGTTCACGATCGCTTAAAAACCGAAAACCGCTTAAAAGGCCTAAATTTTGTGTTTTTTTGAAACCGTAAATACCGGTTTTACCGGTAAAACCGGATTAAACCGCCGGCACAATCGATCGAAAGAACCTGCATAATACCGGAGTGTTTCGTACCGGATTAGTTGACGGCATCCGGTTGGACCGGCCGGTTCGAACCGGTTTTTAAAACATTGCTTTTATGCATGGTTCCATTAATTAGTGCATATATTTTTGTGCATTGAAAACCAGTCTTTTTATTGTGTGGACTCAAGCCTTTACCAATGTCATTTCCTCCTTGACCATCCAACATGTATGCCTCTTTGTTATCATGGTTGTTGGGTTATGATCATCCTCTTCATCATACTCCACACATCTTTGGCAGGTGTCATGTGTTCCTCATTCTTTTCATAACCATCATTATCATTGGAGTACTGTTGAAATAGTAATTAATGATCTTGGGTAGATTCGGCTTTTGAATCCACTTTTTGTTGAATAAAAGTTATTGAAATTATAGAATAGAATTTGATAAATGGGTATTGGAGTGTGAACAGAATGGGATTAAATTAAATGGGTCATGTAATTCAACCATCTAAGAATTTAAGTAGTTGTTACAAAGAGAAAGAGGTCAGCCTAGCTTGAAGCAATCTATGTTTGACTTTGCTCCAACCTTTGCAGGGTCAACGATGATTTTGTGTTTGGCCTAACGCATCACAAGTTTATAGAAATTGTCCTCCAACCCACTAGCGATGTGGGTGCATAATAAAATGAAACTCTCGTTTTACTGTGAAAACTATGCAAAAATCATGTAAGAAAATATGTTTTTTTTTGAATTTTTTTACAGGTTTGTAATATTATTTGGCACATTTTTATAAAAAATAAAAATAAAAAAGCGTCAAGTGAATTTTTTAAATAAATTATTTTGTAAAACCGTGTAAAACATACGTAACGCTGCGTCAAATCTGGCGATATATTTTACGTTTTGTTACGTATGTTTTACATGGTTTTGTAAAATATTTTTTATTTTTTTTATAAAAATGTGCTAGATATCGTTACAAACCTGTAAAAAAGTTAAAAAAAAAAAAAAAAAAAAGACATTTTTCTACATGATTTTCACACGAATAAGTTGTTTTCAAATTAATTTATACCCTGTATATATAGAGAAATCTTCATAAAAAACTCTTCATTCTTAAAAAAACCAAGAAAACTCATACTTACCAATAAATTTTAAAAAAAAATCGTAATTTTTTATTATAAGGTTGAAAATGTTATAATGAGAAATAAAATTTTAAAATATATATGTAAATCAAGAATTTACGTATATGTAACGTAAAAAGTTACGCATGTAACTCAGAAAATTATATATATGTAACTAATATGTGTAACATACAAGTTACATATCTTAATATTAATCTATCTATACTAATAAATAAAAATAATTGTGGACACTTGTCACAATTATAGACCATTTACATTTTGGTTTCCGCTTCTCTCTCATATTTAATTATATGTTTATTATTTAGTTATGAATTAAGAATTAAGGATAATGATTTATAATATGTATAATAATATTAATATATTATGAATTAATTGTATTTAAAATGAAATTTTTAAGTAAACTTATATTTTTATTTAACAACTTCTATTTAATTCTTTATATATAAACGAATTCAAATTATATTTCTTAAAATATTTACAAATAAAACAATAATGTTACTAATTCTTGTTTATAATTGCTTTTAAAATTTTTTTTAAACATTTAATATGATTGGATGATTTGAATGATAAAAATATATGATATTGAAATAATAAAAAGTAAGTAATTTTTAAAAAATCCAAGTTATATGTATTAATATAAAGTTTAGTTAATGTTAATTTAAGTGTGTTAAAAGGAGAATAAATATACTTTAAATTAAATATATATGAATTACATTACATATAAATATTAACACGTTGTTGAAAAAAAATAAAATTAAAACATAATTTATAATTTTTACTTCAAATATTTTAGAATTATTAGTTTTAAATACTCCCAACTTTAACCTTTTGTCCGGCAATACTTCCAATGGAAAATGTTTGCTAGCACTCCCAACTTTCAAAACAATTTCCATTAGCACTCCAAAACAGAATTTTTTTATGACATAGCACCTGTTTTGTAGTGACAATGGAAAATGTTTTGAAAGTTGAGAGTGCAAGTAAATATTTACTCAGTTGGGAATATTGTCGGCCAAGAACTCAAAATTGGGAGTATTTAAATCTAATAACCCAATATTTTAAACATATTTTGATGACTTTATTTATTAACAAATTATATTGTATTTTATTCAACATGTGTGAAACATGAATATAGTTAAACTTTGCAATGTACATGCTTTTTAATTACATAACTTTTTGTTAAAAATTACGTATATATAACATTATTTTTTCAACCCGTGTAATACACGGGATTTTAACCTAGTATATTAATAAAAGAAAATAAATTTTGCCACTTGTCATAATATTAGAACACTAATGTCAAATGTCAAATTCCTATTAAATTCATTTAATTCTCTCCTATTAAATAATTATATTTTCTTTCTAATTAAATAATTATAATACTACTAACTAATAATATTATTTATCTTTTTATTTCAAAAACATTTAAAAAATGTTATAAGATATGAAATTTTTTAATATTATTTTTTTTTAAATAAGAAAAAAATTATTTTTAGAATATCAAAGTTATATAAGAATCTTATATTATCTTACTATACTAATAAAAGAAAATAAATTTTGCCACTTGTCATGATATTAGAACACTAATGCCAAATGTCAATTTTCTATTAAATTAATTTAATTATCTTCTATTAAATAATTATATTCTCTTTCTAAGTAAATAATTATAATACTACTAACTAATAATATTATTTATCTTTTTATTTCAAAAACATTTAAAAAAATGTTATAAGATATGAAATTTTTTAATATTATCTTTTTTTGAAATAAGAAAAAAATTATTTTTAGAATATCAAAGTTATATAAGAAACAATTTTTCTGTAAAAATGTTTTTTTTATAAAAAATAAATTAAACTATAACCCAGAGTTTTAAACAATAAGATATTTATAATCCAATGTCATTTTTTAATTTATTATAAAAAACAAAGTAAAAAAGTGATATACAAAGTTACGCTTTTTGTCCTTATGTTTAACGCTATTTTTTAATTCATTCGTTTAAATTTTAATAATTACATAAATTATATTATACCTTATTTATTTTAAAAGTTAGCCTTTGATAGAACACATGATGAAGTTTATTATCAGTTAGTTTAAATATATGACTGTTAAAAATCAAAAGATTACATATCGTTTTTATAGTTATTAAAGTTTTTAATTATTGTTTTATTAGGTAAAGTATTCATTAATATGTAAATTAATCATTTTATCTTAAAATATCCTTTTACAATTTTTAAATTTTTATTACTAATTATTCAATATTTTATATCAAATCTGTGTAATACACAGGGTAATAATCTAGTATGTAATAACAAGAAATACATTTTTTGTGCATTTATTACCTTATAATAATATGAAATAAAAAGATAAAATGAAAAAAAATTAATTGGTAATGTTTGTGATTAGTTTTTTTCAAAATGATGGTTTTCAAAGGAATCATCGATCCCCGGCCTGTATATATGTGTGTGTATGCGTGTGAGATGCATCTAATAACATAAGCACTAACTGTTGGTAAGAGGCACCGAATGCGTAGGGTGTGATGAAATTAAATGTGGTTGATGTTTGATAAGGAAATAGTGGGAAGATACATGAACTTGGTTTGGTGAAGTGGAGCATGGAAAATCATCTTTTGGTGCATTGCTGACCTGTTTTTGTTGAGTGGTGGCCTTTAATGCCATTTTTCCTCGGTACGAAACCACCTATCATACTACCTAGCTTCATTATATTATCCATATTTGACTAGACTAAATTCAAAACCAAACCAAACCAACACCTATGGATAAAGACATGGGCATTTTTGGAATACTTTAAAACCCGTCATCGGTTTGGTTTCATAATCAGTTTTTTCCCCCTTAACTTAATTTTGGTTGGTCGGTTCTAAAAATCTCAAACCATAGCAAGGGTTTCTATTGTGATTTATTCCTAAAACCGTATGTATAAAACTGGACCGTATTGTTTTATATATATATATACTACTATATAATACATATAGGAAGGACACAATAGTCTTTTACAAAAAACTCTTAAAATTAAGAGTTTTACAACTTTTAGAACATGAAATACAACAAACAAAGCTTTAAGACTTATAAACTAAATGGTTTTCTTTTACCTTTTAGTTTTTACCACAATGATACATTTAAAAAATAAAGTGTCATATAATATCTATAAAAGAAAATTCTATCAATTCAAATAAATTGCTTCTTCACACTTTTGTCATATCATATTTGTCATTTTAAATTATGAATTTTATCATAATATTTTTTTAGTCAAAAAAATTGATTTGACAAAAATTAGGTGGTTTAAGCTTTTTACGAGCCAAAATCTGTATCCTCATTGTTTAGTTTCCGCCACATCGCGCGGGTAACTTACTAGTATGTATATATACATATACACACACACACATACTAGGTTATTACCCCGTGTGAACACATTGATTGAGTATTAAATAGTAAATAATAAAAATCTAAAAATTATATAAACAATATTTTTATATAAATTGATTAAATTGTGTATTAATAATTACTTTAAATCATATAACAATAATTAAAATTTTTAATAAAAATAGAAATATCATTTATCCTTCTTGATTTGTAATAATTGAGATCACTGACCTAGCTAAATTTAAAAATTTAATTAATTAGTTTTCTGTCAAAAACTAACTATTTCAACTTAAGATGATAAGGTAATATTTTTGTAATTATTAAATTTAAATAACCTAATTTGAAATTACCGTCAAATTGAAATATTTCTTATTTTAAAAAAAAATTGATATTTAGGAAAATTATATTTTATAAATTTTTAAAATATGTTTTATAATAAAATGATTTGATTTTGAATATATCAAAAACTATTTTCAAATTTGTTTAAAGATGAATAATATCATTAGTTATTAATATTATAATTAATTAATAATATAGATAATATAATTTATTTAATTACAGGGAATTAAATGAATGAATGAAAAAATGACAAGTTTCATTATGGTCTTAGAATGTGATAATTGAATATTTTTGTTTATTATTATAGTAATATATATATATATATATATAGGTTGTAAAATGTGAAAATTCAATCTTAAAAATAAAACTCGTCTGGGTCATCCAATTATAATCTTAAAATAATGACATTTTCACATTTTGTAACAATATGAACCAAATATGTAACATTTGTGTAACAAACTCATATATAACTCTCTCTCTCTCTCTATCACACACACACACACACACACACACATATATGTATGTATGATGTTTTACCATTAAACCTTCTTAAATGTGGTAACCCAAATAATTCCGACAAAATCAATCCAAATCTTCGGATATTTTTTCATGATCATTATTATATATGTACAAGTCTACGTTCCTTTATATGTATGTACTAATTCACAAACGTATATGATTTAAAATAAGTGTAAGTTTATATTACACTTTTAATATTTATTTAACGCGATGACAACTTACATTGTTGTAAGATGTTAAACAAAAAGGAAATTATAATAGCACAAAATAACATAGTCTTTAACATGTATAATAAAGATCAAGGGAAAAAAAACTAAAGATTTGAGTTGAATATGGATGAGTTAGTTGGGTTTGGGTTACTGCAATTAAGTATGATTATTATTTGATCACAATCATATATACATACATTGAAAACTCACTTGAGTTGAGAGAACTCGTAAAAACATGGTGTACCATTCAAATCTTTTTTTTTCTGTTTTTTTGTGTGTGTGTTTAAGTATGTGATATATGTTATTATAAGAATATAAAAAACATTATATATATATTTGTTACACAAATGTTACGTATTTGGTTTTAGTTTTACACATTGTAAAAGCACCATCTTGTAACATAAGTGTGACACATAATAATATATTTTTTTATTTTTAAATTTATAATTTTTATAATTACATGCCTAAATAAAAAAATCAATGATTACGCCGGGTTTTCGTCAACTCAAGTAGGTTTAAAATTTATTGTCTACATATATTATATTTTTATTGGGCGTGTGTGTCTGTGTATGTGTGTGTATGTAATCTGTATTCATTGTAAATTGATAATTTCGTATTTGAAAAACAATCAAAAATCCTATTAGTATTGGACTAATCGGATTGCAAAATGGGCTTCTTTGAAGTATGTTTCTATTTGCTTATTTGAAGTGTAAAATGAACGTTTTTTAGTGAAAAATCGTACTAGTATAGGTCTCATAGTATATGAGATCACTTTATATTTTCATTTGCTTCTATAGTATGTTTCTTCTTATTCAAATTTACGATTAGAGATTGGCATAAAAATCGATTTTGGAACTGGACCTGAGCAGAACTGGTACAAAGGAGAACCGCGAATTAAACCACCGGTTCCTACCCAATTTTTAATTTTTCTTGTTTCGAATATTGATCCCTATATATCCAATGTTTTCAGAACTTGACCGGACCGGTCGGATCAGATTTAAGAACTAGATAACATAATAAATATGTACCAGTTTTACTCTCTGTTTTATAATTTCTAGTTTTGTATTACACAATGGCTCACTGACAATCATCTGTTTCCATAACAAAGTCAATTATCATTTGTATTCTTTCGTATAGTAGGAACAAGGAAATATAAGTAACTGTAATTTAGTTGAGATGGGTAAAAAAACTTTGAAAATGAAGTAGTACTTAAAGTAAATGTACATGATGAGAATGTGAAAGAAGGATTATATATCTCTTAGTATATCTAACAAAGAACTCCCTTACAATGCCAATACTCGTTCTTAATAGAACTTACAAGGATTTATGTTGTTTATTTTTTATTTATTTTGTTTGTGAAATTATTATATTTAAATAAAAATGCAGTTATGTTTATTTGTACTTTTTATGTTATTATAATTAAATAAAAATATTTTTGAAAATTTAAAACTAGTAATAATGGGTTTACAACCTGGTCTTGGACCTGGCCCTAACAGAACCAGCTCCACAGGGTGTACATTTCATTGTATATTTTTCATTTCTTATGTAACATATTTGAAATGAATATGAAGGTGAATACAAATTTTCATTACAAATTATTAGAAAAACTATTTTACCAAGCCAAAACCAAATAGTACAATGCAACAGTTTAGCTTAATTTGGTTTCAAATTCAAGGGTTTTGTTTTGTTTTCATCAATCAAAAATCTTTACTGACGACCTAGCTTAAGATTAATAACCTTTAACTCTGACTCGTGAACACCCTTAGATAAAAATGTATAATTTAGTAAATGAAAGTTCAAGTTTCAAGGTAAACTGTGTAAAATTATGATCAAGATCCATTGATTTGCACAACTAGCTAACACTATTAAAAACTCACAAGTTTCCAACAAAAGTTTCCAACAATATAACCACAATTAAATAAAACTTCCTACAACATAGAGACAAATTCTCAATAAACTAAATAACCACAAAATTGCTAATTCATTTCCGACAAAATACCGACAATCTAGCTATAAGGTAATATGTTGTCACTATTTGGTGGCAAAACCTAATATAATTCCGACAAAGTACCGACAAAACCTAAACGTAATACTGAGAAATTATAAATTTATTTTTTGTCATAACGTTGTCGGAAAAATTGATTACATTTCCGACAAACAAAAAAATGTTATATTATTGACATTATAAAACTAGTTTAAAAGAGGAAAAGTTAAAATGTTGTGGGAATTTTTTTCGGAAATTTAACAACTTTTCCTACGGTTTTCAGGCAACTTAAAAAAAATTATATTAATTGCACATTGTGTCATAAATGTGTCGAAAAATGTTTTAACTTTCCGACTATGTTCCGACAACTATTACAAAATTATATTAATTTGGCATTTTGTCGGAAATTGGTCGGAAAATTGTCTGAAAAATTTTAAAAGTTTCCGACTAACATTTGGACAAACGTTGTTCTTCCGTTCTACTCAAACTTTGATCAGGTTCACAATATGCATAATTTTTCCTTTTGTTTCTTTTTGATTGCACATATGCAAATAATAGCCATCATATATTGAATATATAAAATGTTTTTATGTAGAGTTGTTAGACGCAAAGTGTTATGTGCTCATGGTTTTGCCTTTTTTAGGCTTAGTTTGACATTCACATTAAATTTTCTAGGGCTATGGTTATCATTTAGCTGTTGGTGGAAATCTAGTATCAGACCACCTTGAAATGTTTTTCAAATCAAAGCTTCCAAGTACCATATTTTAGTGAGTTTTTTCGGAATCATCACAATTTAGGATATTATATTCGAATATACTTTTGTTAGTCAGCATCTTAGAATCATGTCATAACTTAATGCTTTATTTGACAACAATGCCTTGAGTTTTTTGTGATGCTATAACTGAAACAATTCAATCATTTATCGAGTAAGTTGACGAATATGTGGCATTTTAGCAACATGATAGCTAGCGCTGGAGAATCTCGAACGCTCACTGAATTTTACCTAGAGGCTTGATAAAACTTGGAAATCCGCTTGAAACAAATAGAAAGAGACACATAATAAGATCGGGTTCAACACGAGAAACTACAAAAGCAAATGGAAAGAGAGGCAGAAAAAGATCAGGTTGAATGCGAGAAACTACAAAAACAAATAGAAGAAATTATGAAAAAAAATTCCGATAATTAGTTTCTTGTTTATTTTGTATTTTGGCGTGTTAAAACATTTTTTTTATAATTTGATAATTAATTGTAATGGTTATACATACATACATACATATATATATTGTTATACATAATTAATTATACTTTTTTGTTTATTTTGCATTTTCAAGTTTTTTTATTGGAATTTTTTGGCAATTTTTTAGCCTAAAATGCTAAATGTTTTTTATTATTTTTCAATACAGGTTGTCGGAAATTTGTTAGAAAAAAGAAATTAATTATTGTCAGAAGTTAGACAAAAAAATAGACTAATATTGTTGAAATTCAAAGGTATACAATATTTTATAAATAAATAAAAAAAAGATAAAAAAAAAAAACGTTTGTTGGAAACTTATCGGTAAGTGGTCGGTAAATTTAATTTAAGAAAGAAAAGATAAAAAAAAAACGTTTGTTGGAAACTTATCGGAAAATTCATATGATTTGTTAATAAAATATTTAATTAATAATAATAATAATGATGTATAAAAAGAGAGAATTACGTTTTGTCACAAACTTGTCGCTAATCGGCGTGAGCAATATCAAATTTATGTTTGTCGCTAATTTGTGGGAATAGTCGTCGGAAATTTGTTGGAAATGTTTTTCCTACGAGGTTTTTCCAATAAACGTTTTTTGTCGGTATTTTGTCGGTATATGGTTTTTCCAACAAATTTCCGATAAATATGTTGTCGGAAAATTTTAATTTTTTTGGTAGTGAAGAGGAGATGCAAGAGGTGCGATTACAAATGTTGGGCCACATTATTTCAATTTTTTATACATTTTATGTATGTAATTATTTTAACATAGTAAACTAAATATTTAAAATATTTCATAGACCAATTCATGGTTTTGGGTATCAAAATGGTCAAATAAGTTGGACCTTCAAATCTAAAAATTTGAGATCTCAACCAATTAAGGGGCCGTTTGGTTGGATCTGAACCATTAAGTGCTGAATGGTTAAGAGAGTCTGAACCATTAAGTGCTGAACGGTTTAAGACCGTTTTGTTACACATCTGAATGAAAAAATAAAAATTAAAAAAAAAAGAAAAAAAAAGATTATTTTCGTTCAAAACCTAGAGCCACCGCAGCTTCCATGAAAACCCCTTCACAGTTTATGCCATCGCAGCACCCAGCACCTCCGACCAGATCCTCCGCCCAGATCCTCCGCAGCACCGCCACCATCACCCTTGATCGCCATCAGTCGCAGAACCCCTCGCACTCCTTGGTCGACATCGCAGCTCCTCGGTCAACATCGCAGCTCCTCCGCCGCATCACCATCGATCGCCATCAGTCGCAGAACCCCTCGGTCATCGAACCCTAAAACCAGAACGGTGCAGTGCGGCTCCTTCGTTCGAACCCTAAAAGCAGAACGGTGCGGTGCGGTGCAGCCCTTCGATGGCGGTGCGGCGGGGGTGCGGAGGGTCGGCGGGTGTGCGGTGGTGGTACCGATTGGAACCATTCAGATGTTCCCTTTCTCATTCAGACTCCCTTCCAAGTCTGAACCATTCAGACCTTGGTTCAGACATTGGAACCCATTCAGATGTCTTTTTTTTTCCCAAACAAACGGTCTGAATCTGAACCATTCAGATTCAGACCCATTCAGATCCAAACAAACAGCCCCTAAGTTTTCAATCTTAACCCTTGTTTCCATTTAATTCATTATTGCAATCACGCTTACTTTTAATTCTATTGTAAATCACAACGTAAATCATTCAACTCATTTGACACATTCGTGTACCAAAGAATGCTAAGAAAGTACTTTTGATGAAATGTTCCAGCCAATGTTTTGAAAACCGGACCGGGCCGGCCGGTCAGACCGGCAACCGGTGGGTGAACCGGTCCGATTCGGGGTTCTGGGTCGTTTTGGGCGAACCGGTGAATTGGCGTTCGGACCGGGAAATCGGTGGTTGAACCGGTTTTTTTCTTCTTTTTTTTTATTTTATATATATTTTTATAAAATGTTCATAAAATCATTCGGTTCTTAAATCCGGTCGGACCTCTGACCGGTAAGGAGACCGGTTCGGCGTCCGGTCCGGTTCTGAAAACATTGGACTTCCAGCTAAGGAAAGAACGGGTGCTCAATGTTTTCAGAACCGGACCGGACGTCGAACCGGTCTCCTTACTAGTCAGAGGTCCGACCGGATTTAAGAACCGGATGATTTTATAAACATTTTATAAATATATATAAAAAATCAAAAAAAATCAAAAAAAACGGTTCAACCACCGGTTCGACCGGCCGGTTTACCCATAACCCCTAACCGGACCGGTTCACCTACCAGTTCCCGGTTCAGCCGGTCCAACCGGCCGATCCGGTTTCCAAAACATTACGGGTGCTTAAACGTATCTAGTATGACCCACCCGTCTTTTTTGAAAATTATTTTGTTGGGAGCATGTTGGATATGAACATTCAATTAAAGATTCTGGCTAAGTAAAGTCTATGTACTGAAGTGTGTTAGTATGATCCACCTCTCTTTCTTGAGAATCTTTTTTGTTGGATGTACTGCTCACACACTTGGCATATCTTTTTCCTGTACACAATAATCCTCATTGTTCATTATTGCTTCAACTAAAGCTAAAATGTTACCTCATAAGCTCACTTTAACAATAAACTAGTTAGGGCATAATAAATTAGATAGAGCATTTATTACTAGTTCACACCGTTCAAGATCAATAATCAAGACAGGGTCGGCTCAACCAATTTGAGTGTCATAGGCGGCAATAAAATCCAGGGTCCTTCATCCCTTCGAGAACTTACATTCTTTCTCCACGTCTCCTTTTCTCTTGCAAGCTTAGGCGACTCTTTATTAGGGGTGTTTGTGGCCGATTTTTAGGTGAAATCGTAAATAACAGTTTATGAATAACCAAAACCAAACATTTAAAAATAAAACCAAATCAAACCAAATTGTTATTAATGGTTTGGGTTCGATTGTTTTAAGATTGCTTATCCTGCAATTTCACAAAAACAATAATTAGGGCTATTTGAGAATGAATTTGATTGTTGTGTAGTGAAAACCGGGGGAAATTACATCAAATAATATGTATACTTATATGTATATCATGTCATGTCAATGACGGAACTTGAACACTCTGAAAGGGGGGGCGAAACCTCTATTTTTAACTAAAAATTAACCTTTCGACCAAAAAATTAATACTACGAACGAAAAAAGAGGGGGGCGGTCGCCCCTCCACCCCCGGGGTGGGCCCTAAGGAAGCTTCGTCATTGTGCCATGTTCAATGTAATCGTCTATAATTCTATATTCTCTACATAGTTAGCCTACAATAAAACATATGTGTCATTGCCTAAAGCCATTATCCCAAAATCTAATCCCTCAAGTGGAATCTAGAAATTGATAATACAAGTATCATAAAAACTAGTCAATATCACTAGTATCATTGAAAGAAACCTTGTCATAAAAGCATATGTTCTTCCAAAGAAGTTGCTAAAGACACCACCTTGATGAATCTTTACAGAAACTAAGTTAGGTTTAACCTTGTTTATTAAAAAGTTAGCTTGTGTGATTAAGTTTAAAAAACACAAAACTCATTGATTTTAACAATACTTGTTTAACTGAAATATTCGTATTAAATCATCAAATATACCAAACCATCCTCGATTGAACACCTACCATAAGACAATAGTGTGAAATTATTCAATTTTCTGTAAAATTTTAGGAAGAAAATGAAACGCTACATAAACAATAATAGAGATCCCTTAGTAACTAAACAAAATGATAAAAATAATAATGAATAAAAGAGGAAATTTATTTCAATTAAAAGACATGTGTTTTGTTTCACGTTAAAATAATAGAGATAGGTAACAAGACATAAATAATTTAATGTAAATACACGATAAATGACTTAGCGTAGTTTTTAACCGTTGAGTCTTTGGGCGGGTGTTTGGATTTGGTTTTCTCCGGAAATTGGTGGTTGATGGGCCAGGGGTTCTATCCGGCTGAACTAGTAGCCATCTCCAGCACCCTTTAGCCATTGGAGGCCGCGCACGAAGTACTCAGCAGTTGATTAGTTGGTGGTTAAAAAAAAGAATAATCAAAGGGTTTCTAGTTTAATGGTTGTCCTTGGACTTTTATCAAAGGTTTTGGGTTATAGTCTTGTCAGCAAATATTTTTCTCGCTTGAGCTAGTAGTCTTTCTAGCTGTGTGTTTCTTTATGGGCAATGGGTCATGTCATCATGCTTTGTTTATCGGCAAAAGATGTTGTATATTTTAGTGTGATTGGTTGTAAAAGAATATTAAAGAGTTGGAGGTGCGGAGTGCACGCTCGTTTAATATTTCTGAGCTCCAGACCAAGCGCGGGGGTCAAGAGGGGTGCGCAAAAATATTGATTTCGAATAGTGATTCATACACGATCCGATAGATTTCCTAGTAATATGGCGAATTTCTTCCAACAAGAGGGTGATCTATTTGCTAATTGATGGCGATACGCTATACATGAACGCTTTGGTGTCGTAAGATAACCCACACAAATGGCTTGCTTATGATCGTCGAAAAATCAACTGCTGGCCAGCCTTCGATAGTCTTCTCGGTCACTGAATGGCAGTGGCCATGGCTGTCGTTCATCCTTCACCTTTCCTCGGTAACATCGATTTTGGCCTCGTAAGTCTTATGCCTTTCGTGATTATCTTGTAATTAGCGATTTATATCAATAATCCGGTTTACAGATCTTCCAATTCTTGAGTGTAATCATCGTGTTTTTAGTAGGTTCAATTGCTATGTCATAGGGATATGTTAATTATGTGTTGTAAACGTTAAACATTTCAGCTTCTGATTATCTGACCTAATGTCCTGTTTGCAGTAATTTTGTGCTCCATTCCTATTAGAACATAAAAATTTGACTTTTTTTTATGCAATTTTACTTTTCAATTTTGAAATTTCATATGGTTTTTAGGAATTTTGTGTATTTTAGGGAGGATTTTCAGGTAAAAAACAGTTTTCTGTTCCCAATCACACATACAGAATAAAAGCATTGTTCTGGGAATCTAAGAAGGCAGTGGATCCTCCTGAAATGCATCTATCCTTGGACAATTTCACATTGACCAAGATTAGTTCTAAGGTGTGTAATCATGTTTACAATAACCTTATTCTTATTAGGTTTTTTAATTTTTTGGAATATATGTATGTTTTGTTGTTATTAGGAAGATTCAGCAGACACTGAGAAACCTAAAGAGGTATCAGTTTCCGTAGTGTCTTCAATACTGGAAGTTTCTTCTAGTGGTTGGGACGCTTGCTGTCTCGACACTACTGGTCCGGAGCAATTTAATCCCTTTCTTTCTCATGGGTTTCTTTCAAGTTTAGAAGAATCAGGTTCTGCAGTGAAGGTTGGAAGACTTTGTATAAAAAAGAAATTGTTGAATTTATCAATGTTTCAACAATAAATTGCAATTATATTTCATGGGAGTTCAGGAAACAGGATGGCTTCCAAGGCATATAGTTGCACGAGATGAAGATAATAGTATCCTAGGCGTGATCCCTCTCTATCTGAAAAGGTTATCATCCTTTAAGATATATAAATTAGATATATGTGCATTTATCTCATATATGTTTTTATTTTTCAATTGCAGCCATTCATATGGTGAATATGTTTTTGACCATTCGTGGGCTGATGCTTACTACCGATATGGTTCAAGGTATTATCCAAAATTACAATGTTGTGTGCCTTTCACGCCGGTACCTGGTCCTAGGATTTTAGTGAGAAATACTTCATACAAAGATCAAGTTTTTGACATTTTGGTATCTGCTATGAAGGATTTAGCCATTAAGGTAATATCTTTTAATCTTTGCACTTCATGCATTCTACTGTCTTTTGAGTTGATGTGGAATTGAATGGTTTAGATTGGAAATAGATCCTCTAAGGCCTTGTCATCTAAAGTTAAGCACTTTTATTCTCACAAAACGCTTCCAAATTAATTTGACCATCGTTGGCATATTGATGTGTCGGGAAAATATATATATGTGTGTGTGTATAATCTAAGGTCAATACAATCTAGTTAAAATAAAAATACCTTAATTAGACTACACATGCTACAGGCAAGTGTACCTAGCAATTGTAATGTAGCTAAGGCAAGTACAAATATCGAACCTAGAGATAACGAATAACAGACTGAGATCGGATCCGAAGATATATTGACTCGAGAAATACTCAGGAATACCAGATCATATGTCGAGTCTCACTGTCACTAAAGACTAAACCTAAGGGTTATGTAAAGCTCACTGAAGTTTCAAATGGTTCGTCTCTTGGTCTCACCAAACTTGAAATGTCTAAGATTCTAAGGAATTTAAATGAATGTTTCACCTCTTAGCCTCAACAATCACAATACACTGGGTGTGCAAGGATGTAAAGGAGCCAGCCTAAGTTAACCAAATAATGACTTACAATGCAAGAAATGAAGAGCATGAACATGCAAAAATCTTGTAATGCTCATCACGTAATAACAATGCCATATATTAACTCAATAATTAAAAAAAAAACCGTCATTAAAGAGTTCGGAGGTGCGGGGTGCACGCTCTTTAAGATTTATGAGCTCCGAACCAAGCGGGAATCAAGGGGACCCTGCCCCCTTGCGGGGTCCTAGAGGCAGCACCACTGGCAGCGGTCCCATTGCGGGGTTCGGGGAAACGAAATTTGCTAACTGTATATGACCAGAATTAACTTGACCCGCGAATTTTTAACCGAGAGTAACTACCATTTTGCTTGGTGATATATATGATATATCATAAAGGGAAAATCGACTAGAGAACATCTTAACAATTCAAATCCGATCACAAAAATTCTTGTATTATCCTAAATAAAATTTCTTGATACTCGCAAGGGAAGAAATATTGGTTTCGAAAAGTGATTTTAACACGATCATATAAAATCTAAGCATTGAGTATCTAGAATTCTTTAACAAAGATCACTTACCCATTCAAGTTGACAAGCTGCTGAGAAAGTTACATTATGGATTCACCCTTAAAAATATAAGTGGGTTCAACTTACTTTTAAGCCTTTCGGAAAAAAAAAAAAATTCCTACTAAATCTTCGAAACACGGTAGGTTCCCGTGAACCCACACCCAACAGTATAAGCATACAAGCAAACAATGTAACAAGCAAACAACAACAGTATAAGCATACAAGCAAACAATGTAACGCACGTATCAAATAGAATACATATCAAATACACGTTACATTTAAACGAAGATATGCCTACTTCTAGGGTCTTACTTACAACTATAAATCTCTAACCTTTAACCTCAAAAACTCTAAAAAATCTCCAAAAATTCAACAAATCTCTATCATTTATCCTACTCCTCTAAGAACTCATATCATTGATCATGTCCTCTGAAAGGTGCAAATATAATAAATCATGTCAAATTTGCTCATCCAATGTCAAACTAGGTCTGCCTCTACTCATCTTCCCCTCCACCATGAGAGTCTTCAATCTTTATACCAGTGTTTTCATCCATCTTTTCCATACATGCCCTAACCATCTCAATCTTCCTGCCCTTATGAGATACATGAATCCCTAATCTTTCTATGAAAACTCCATTCCTTATCCGATCAAGTTTTTTGTGGCCACACATTCATCTAAGCATCCTCATGTCTGTTGTCTCCAGCTTCCTCTCTTGGATCTTCTTGATTGGCTAACAATCAGTTCCATATAACTTAGCCAGATATATGGCTACTCTATAAAATTTACCTTTCCAGTTATTCTGAAAACCTCTTGTTGCATAAAATGCTTGAGGCTACTCTCCACTTGCACCAAGCCACCAACCCGCTTAGCATGGTGAGCTACGTCGCAATCAGTTTGCTTGTCACTTTACACGAAGGATCTTAAATACTTGACTTTGTTATCTGTTGCACCTCTTGACCTCTAATAGTCACTTGGTCGTTTTTCTCTCTGTTGGCCCCACTTAGGTTACTATAGAAATATTCAATTTTAGAACGACTGAGGCGCATACCATTATGCTCCAAGGCTGCTCGCCACTCCTCTAGGCTCGCATTTAGATCCTCTTTTTCAGCCACCAACACAATATCATCTGCGAAAAGCATGCATCATGGGATGTCCTCCTTAATAGAATTCCACAACTTATCTAAGATAATTGCAAAAAGGAACGAACTCAACACCTTACACCGATCGTTGATGAAGTCCAAACCTACACTAGGAAGAAGTGTGAATCTTCTTATGGCGCTATGACACTCGTTTTAGCTGTCGTAAGTATCTAATATTATCTCTGTATATTTTCAAGGATTGCCTCTGCTTTGGAGACTATTCCAAATCACATGATGTGATAAACTATTATAAGCCTTTTCTAGGTCAATGAATACCATATGCGGATCCCTCTTTTTCTCTCTATATTTCCCCATCAACATTCTCATAGTGTGTATCGCTTCTGTAGTCAATCTTCCTAACATAAAATCAAATTGGTTCACTATGACATGAGTTTCTCGTCTCAATCACTCTTTCCCATACGACTCAAGAGCTTAATTACCATGTGATTATCACAACATTGGGTGTCTCTCTTGTTTCTGTATAAGGAAACTAAAACACTACTTCTCCATTGATCCAACTTCATACCAGTTTTTAGTATAGTGTTGAAGGAGTTTGTTAACCACTTAACTCCGTCTTCTAAAGATTTTAATAGTCAAAATCGCGAAGATGTCAATTTTTAAACTCTGCAATGAATTCACAATTAATATCCTATGGTCTACTGGTTATAGATAAACTATATTCAGAGTTAAACACAAACTCTAACTCTAAACATGCAAATCTTGATCAAAACACAATGTAAATAACCAAGACTTATATCAAGAACATAATTATACAATTCACTTATTATAGTGTTAGTCAAACACACCATTAATCAGTAATAAATAGGTTATTATCATAACCATTCGATCAACTCAGTTAAACTATCCCAAAAACTATCAAATCAACCAAAATTCATCTAAATCTGAGTAGCTAAACAAAGTCCGGCCAAGGATCATTGTACCAACTGTCAATATGTCAAAAATATCAAGAAACATCAAAACAAGTCAAGCTAAAACAATCTGGAATAAGAGATTAAGCATAAATTGATGATTAACGAAACAAAAAGAGACAAAGTCTTCAATCCTTGACCTTTAATTAATCCCTAAAGCTCCAAATAATCAAAACCCAGTCAGCCAGCTGTAACAAGTGAAAGAGAGATAAAAATTTGGGTTAAAACAACTTTAAATAGGAAAAATTAGGGTTTTTGGCCGAAAAGGCGGTAGCAGACTGCTACGAGTATGGCTTGTGGTCCGCTATGAGGTAGAAGAATCCTTATGCGACATGTTTCTTTAGGATTGCAGCGCCATAATTGACTGGCTAGTGGACCGCCAAGGCTTTCGATAGCGGTCTGCTATAACCTCTAAAATTTCAGATTATACACATAAAGTCCATAAACTTCTCCAAATCATCCCCATGTCCGGTTTTTTCTATAATATTCTCATTTCTTGCACCAAGACTTGTGAATCTAGCATAAATAACTAACTCTAATAAATTTACTATAAAAAACAAATAAAACGAGTGTAAAGAAACATTCAAAACATGTGTGTTTTCCAACACATCATATATCTCCGATTCTGGGAACACTGAAATGCATGAGCTGGGTAAGTGGTCAAGACAAGTAATGTTCATGTACAAGTCAAAACATTTGGGGTTGGTTAGCCGGGAACACCTTTGTCCATTTTATATAATAATTAGTGTGTTAATCGTGCTTTAAAAATTTATATATTACTTTATTTGTCTAAAAGAAAGGTTTATGAGCACTAAATACATTGTGTGACCTTCCAACATTTGCACTGGTCTTTTTAGGCTAGCCCCCCCCCCCCCCCCCCCCCCCCTCTTAATTTACCCATTTGACATACCAGAGATAGACCATAGAAGATAAGCTGAATCAACCCATTCAAGTTCATAAGAAAATTGGTCAAAATTGCCACCTCTATTAATCATTTATCGTCCCTTACTTAGCTTTGATCTGGTGTCATCGCTCAGTCTCGCAATCCGTGAAGAGTATCATGTTTTCATTTTCAAAGTAGTTGTTGAAACTTAAAACTGCTAATACATGATTTAATTTGTGTTTGTATTTGCTCTTTGACAGTTTCAGGTTTCTTCACTGCACATAACCTTTTCATCCGAACATGAATGGAGTGCATTGAAGGACAAAGGATTTCTGCAGAGGACTGGTATTCAGTATCACTGGAAAAATCGCAACTATAAAAAGTGAGCAATATATTATCGTTCATGATCAGCATGAATATAGTAAATAAAATGTTGAGTTCATGATAATGAATTTTTTAATTCACCTATGTTAGTCACAACTGTCAATCTTCTACTTTTTTCTAATACTGCCTTTACTTCACATCAACAGTTTTGATGAATTCTTGATGGACATGAAGCAAAGTAAAAGAAAAAATATTCGACAAGAGCGCAAAAAGGTAAATCTATTTTATACTTTGTATTGCTCTACAACTATAAATTAAAGAATTTAACGCCTATATTTGTGCATGTGTGGCCCTCTTTGATTTTTCTTACCAATCTGAATTGAGGTCTTTTATAAAATTTCATATTTTTGCAGATACCTGCTCAAAATCTCACAATGAAACGGCTGCGAGGTTATGAAATTAAGGTGTACTGATATAGGTTCTTCCACTAATATCTGCTTCTTGTACCTCCTTTCCTTTTGACATAGATCTACTTTTGCCCATACATAATAGTGTGTGTTTGTGTGTTCATGTAATTTCTTGAAGTTGATCAGCAATGCATCTCTTGTGCTTTAATTATGTTAAGAATTAGAAGTAGAAAAATAGAGAAAATTCCCACTAACAGGATGGAATTCTATTACTGAAAGATGGAACAATACAAATGAAAAGTAAAACGTAATCAAAATCTATCTCACTGTAATCACAGGAGCCTCTCTCCTCAAACTAATCCATGCCTGCCTTCGCCACTTATTCTCTTCCCTATTTATTAACTATCCCTCCACTGTAACAAACTCTTAGCGCTCAATGGTATTTCCCTTTCTACCCTTTCTAGAGTATACATGTAAAATAGGAGGCTTATGTTTAGTGACTAAAGGCCCATCATTCGTAACAAATTACATCTTCTAGATTTTAAAGATTGAATTTGATTTCACTCTTCACATGAAGACATCTTAATCTTTGTTTATTTACAACAGGCTAAACACTGGGATTCATTTTATATGTTCTACAGGAACACCACAGACAACAAGTTGAGTGCATATGACTTATACATACATCTATAAGTTTTGTAATCATATAATTCATTCATCCATATTGTTATTTTATCACCCATCAGGAAATAGTTTGCTAATATATATGTAGATGTAAAATTATGAAAATTATTTTTTTCAAAATCTTGAATTAGCCCCCTCCCCCCCCCCCCTTTTTTGTTTGTAACAGAGGCGGCGTGATTATTTTACATGTTCAATAATTCTCAATAGTTTATACCATATTGATATCCACTGTGTATAGGTGGGGTAGTGCCTACTTAACAAGAGAATTTTTTCATATAATGGGATCAAAATTGGGGGATAAAGTAATGTTGGTTGTTGCTGAGGAAGGAGAAGAGCTGGTGGCCGGAGCTCTTAATCTTATTGGTGGAGATACGGTATATGGGCGGCTATGGGGATGTCTACCACGTGTGTATTATCCAAGCTTGCATTTTGAAGCTTGCTACTATCAGGTTCTCATTTTACCGAAAGAAAACAGATTTTTAGATGTCCATTAAATGGTTTACTTGACACATAATTGACTACAACTATTGGACTATAATCAAATGAAGATATCACTTAGATCAATAGAAACTTGTGGACCACATGAGCATTAGTTTTCCACCATCATCATCACCATCTTTAGTGTTTTAGCATAAATAGATTATGTATGAACTGAGACTACCGGAGTTGTTGAATTTTGGGAAGCAAAGCAGTAAATCGTTACCATAATCTAAGAAGTTAGAATGAACAGCAGTTTAATTTCCATATTATTTTTATATTTTAGGCAATAGAAGCTGCTATTGAGCTAAAGCTGAAGAAGGTAGAGGCAGGAGCCCAAGGTGAACACAAGATTCAGCGGGGTTATCTGCCTGTGACCACTTACAGCTGTCATTATTTACTAGATGAAGGTTTTAGTCAAGTCATTGGCAACTTCCTATCCCGAGAAACGGATCAGGTAATATTAATTTCTTACAGAAACTTCCAGGTGGTATAATGTACAGATTAGGTAACGGATCAAAAAGGGTGATTTCTATCACGGGTCAAAATGGATCAGGTTGAGCTGACGCATATGCACTTCCTTTATATATATTTTGAATTTTATATAATTAGTTGGTTAAATATGATTGCAAAAAGTAGATTATTAAAAACGAATCTATCTTTTTTTCAAAATAAAACGAATTAAGAAGGATTATGCATTTGAATAAAAACATTGGATGTCACCCATTTGAGTCAATTAACCAATTACCTTTTTTAAGTGGAGTTATTTTAAAATAATAATGTTGGTTTCTTCCAATTTTGTCCTTATACCCGTTAAAGTTTGAACTAAATATGTTACATTTATTTATCTTTTTATTTATTTATTTTCTTTTTTTGGGATTCTATGATCTTCCAGGTGAAAGTGGTTACACAACTCATAAAGGATTCTGGTCCTTTTAAAGATGGGATAATCTAGGTAAGAACTAAGAAACATGAAGCAATTTGGGGATTAATGGCAATAGAACTAGATAGAATGTGATTAATTGATCCAAAAATAGGGGCAAATATGGCAAGTTACAAGGTCAAAAAGGTAAATGGACCTGATATGTGGGACAAGTGTATAGAGTGCCTTCTTGTGCTACATTTATTTTTATAAATATATGATAAAATTGTAAATAGCATGGAGGTACTGCTGATATTGACTTTTATTGAGGTTTCTTGATTATATAGAAGCCTTCAATATTCTGATCTGATACTTTTGTTGATTTTAGTTAAAATTTGCTTATTTTTCCATAATCATTATCATATGTCAAGTCAAACATTGTTTCTTTCATGGAACAAAAGAAATTCTATATTTTTCTAATTGCGGCGCTAGTTGTCCGCTTACCGGCCAGTTTATTGTAATATTTTTCTTTTATTTCGAGATCAATTGAAATCTGATTGCTAGTTGTATATGGCAAAATGAATGGGTTGGGTAACAGGTTTGATATCGTTCGTACTTGTTAGAACGACTATGATAATCAATCTTGTTTTTAAAATGTGTGCATTAGGAACGGATTACATCAATGTGCATGACGATGAGATCGTATTGCTCTAGTTGATATTATGTAAATCCATGATGTGCTATGTTATATGGCTGATGTGATCTTATGTATGATGTGTTTTGTTGTCATCAGTGGTGGGGCTTGAACGTTTTTGAAAGGGAGGCGGAAATTTACGGAAACCACATTACATGTTAATTTTTTGAAACGAGATAAGCGAAACAAATACCCAAAACAAAAAATAACATTTCGGTAAAAAAATTAAAACTACGGACGGAAAACAGAGGGGTCCCCCGCCCCTGCCGCTTTTAACCTTTGCCCTTGAATGTCACGCATTACGTAGGTTACCAATATTTGAACCAATTATACCAATTGTCAATGGGTTTGTGTTTTTCAAATTAGATTGAACAAATCTGAAAATTATAGCAATGGGTTGGAGTATTAAAATAAATTAGGACATTGATTGAACAAATCTCATTTTGGATAATGGAAATATCTTATATTTTAGTTTCTAAAGTTAACCTTTTAAATTATTATCTTACAAATGATTTTTTAGAATTTTTAAGTAACGCCTAACGTATGTTATGTGTGTGTCCACACAAGATTTTGTGATAAAAAAAACATCGAACCATTAGCACTTTAGTAATTCCTTGTCATATGAGTTTACATAATAAGAGTAGGTTAATAATGGATCATTCTCACACTGTCACACACACACACACACACACACACACACACACATATATATATATATATATATATATATATTAAAAACCTACTTTAGTTGAGGAGACATGTGAAAACTAGGTATAACATTCAATTTTGCTCTTTTTTTTTAATTAATATAATACAAGTTATTATAAGAAAATAAAAAAATAAAATAAAATAATTATAAGTATTTGTTACTCATATTTTACAATATGATGTTTGCATAATGTGTAACAATAAAACCAATGCGTAACATTTATGAAATGGGTATTTAGTGTTGCATGTTGTAGAAACATCATTTTGTAACATATGTGTAACATCGGAAACGTCATTTTGTAACAATGTGTAACTTTTATGAAATAGGTATTTGGTGCTATAATTCGTAAAAAGTTATTTTGTAACATATGTGTAAATGTCTTTTTCACACATTTTTCACATTAGTTTTTTAGTGTTACACATTGATATAAATATCATTTTGTAACATATGTGTAGCAATACATATGATTATTCTTTATTTTTTTTGTTTTCTTACAATAACATATATTACATACCTAAACAAAAAAAAATGAAAAATTTTGGTTGTTATACCAAGTTTTACGGGTTTTCTCAACTCAATTAATTTTACGGCTTAGTTTGAGGGTTTAGTTCTAGAACTTAGCTTTAGAGTTTAAATTTGGGTTTTGAGTTAGGGTCAAGGGCTTAGGTGACTGCCTCAATTATGCTATTGCTAACAAATTCTTTATAGTCTTAAATTTTATAGTTTAGAGTTAAGTTTTCAGGGTTTGATTTTAGGATTTATTGTTAAAGATTTACCTTATAGGATAGTTAGTTAAGCAAGAACTTTAATTTATGGTTTTGCATGTATTTTGTGCACCAAATCTGGTCATGAGGATTAAGACTAGTAAAATAGAAGGGTTGGGTCAGGTAAGATAACAGATCATAACATGTTTGGATTAGGATGAGTGCAGGTTAAGAAAAGTGCGGATCAGGATGGTTTTAAGCAAAATCAGTTTGGGTATATGAGTTTTTTTTTAAAAAAAAACTTCAATTTAGTTTAAGTAAAAAAAATTAGTTATTTTGAAAATCTTCAGTAATTTTATCGTCAAATATATTATTGATAATTCTTACCCGTTTGCATCTATTCTATATACTTAGTTTTTAGGTTACTCATCTTGACCTGCATTATGTTAAGCTGATACGCATCTCAACATGTTTTATGCTATGTTATTACTCATTCCAACCCATATAAAATAAATGCTCACTTAAAACAACTCATTTATCTTGTTTTATATCAAGATTTTCAGGTCTAATATTGTATATGCTTTAACTCATTAAGTTGATAGTAAAGGCAAACAAACCAGTTTTTTGGAGGAATCCGTTTCGGTTTGGAATTGTTTTTTTGGCAGTCGGATGCGAAGGAACCGGTTTCAGTGAGGAACCAAAACCGGCTATTGGATGGAAATTTGGAATACCCGCATAATAGAACCGATTAGGGTAGAGGATAGAGTTCAGTTACAAGAACCAATTCCAATCATATCCAGCTATTTTTTTAATTAATCAATTATAAATTCATAACAAAAAGATAAAAATGAACACCGTAAATACATTTTATATTTTTTTTAATAGTTTTCCAAACAATATATACAAGTTTGTTAAAAAGTAAATTTTATTTGTTTATTTTATTCTTTAAATAGCTAGAATTCAACTGTTAAAAGCTTGGCTCTTTTCTTCTTAGAGACCAGGGTTCAAGCCTCATTGATGACACTTAAATGGTTACCAGATGAGGGGAGGAATCTTGAACTTAATAAGGGGCAACGGTTTACCCATTCCACGGGGTTCCCGCGCATCAGGGGGTATGATCTAATGGTCGGTGATCGAGAATTTTAGTTACCAATCGCCAGGATAAATAAAGGTAGCATGACAGGACCCTTTGTTGTTCATGCACAAAAAGACCGATTATTTAGCATCACACAAGGCAAAACAAACAAGCAGATTTAGTATTCATGGTCCAAAACTTTGACCCTCGTAACAACTTTATAATGAATACAAAAACACCAACCAACATCGTACCAAATTACCATCAATTTTAGCACCAGATTCATTTCTATCTACAATAATGTGTTCATCAAAGCATGCCATAACATCATTTCAAGACGGTGTCCAAGAGCCCGGTATGTAGATCAGGGATGTGGGTCATACACCCACCCCAACAAGAATGCACGAATCACTTCCAATTTTCTTCAACTATTATCTAAAACCTGTAAACCGAACCAGAACCTGGTGGTGCTGGTGGCAATCGATTAGGTGTGCGACGGCCGGTGGAGTTTGATCTGGAGCCTGGCCCGTCATCACCATTCTCAGAAGGCTCCTTGTTCCGGCGCTCGTGACCGTTGGACCCAAATCTAGAGTCAAGGCTTGTGGGTCCATTGGCAGCAGAATCAAAAGCAGATCTCCAATCACCTCCTGAAGATCCACTTCTTGGGCTTTCTGCTGATTTCAAAGGATTAACAAAAACTAGATTACTACCGAGTCAACCCAATAAGCATGACCCGTTTTGATCTGGCACGTTAAACACTAGAATTATTACCTGCAGGACTATCACTTGAAATGCCTGTAGCAGCAGCTGCTCGATTATCATGAATGCTGAGTTGTCTGGTGAGTTTGGAGAGCAGGGAGGATTGCTTCTGTATTCTCTCTCTTTTTCTCTTTACGTTACCATCTTCTTGAAGCAGCTCCTCTATCCTTGGCGTACTTTGGGAGCTTTTGATAAATTAAAAAAAAAAAAAAAGGCGATGTAAGCAACAAAAATCGCTTTGCACTGGATTTCATTGAAGTTTTAATAAATAAGAGACTAGAGGCATCAGACATTCATATAATGTTTATAAATTAATTCAGATAATATTTTCTACTTGTTATCTTTAAGTAATCAAAGTATAAAACGCTTGAGCAATAATATTGTTTCTGATTCAGAAGCAAATATGCATTTGCAAAATCATGATTAACACAGCTAACCTTACAGAACTATAGAGTTTATTCAGCATATCTTCTTTAGCCTTTTCTACTTGACAAAGAACAACTGCCTGCATAACCAGAACAAATACGCAAATAAAAAAAATTTTAAAATAGAAAGAAAAAAGATCTTAAAACGTTAAATAAAACACCTTAGGGACATTGGCTGCAAGGCTGTTGAGAACTGCTTCAACATAACCACGTACTTCTTGAGCCATCCAACGAAGTTCTTCCTCTGGATCTACTGGTTTTCTAGCCATTGTTTCCTAAAAATATAATAAATAAATAAATAAATAATGTGTTAACTGTGATTAAAGAAATAATATTATTACAATAAAAATCAACATTTTTAGTATAAAAAAAGATGGGTAACTCACGAGAGAACCATCAGAATGAGTCTGTCGAATGGGCGGACCGTCTGGCTTTAGTTTGACATCACCCCCTTTGACACCCATCACAGCTCCCAATTTGTTTAACCACTCGGCTTTGTCTACCGCACTCTCAGCCTTTAACACAACAGCGCTATGAGCTGTATAACCACTTAAACTTTAGGTCTGTATTGGCATGCATCTTAGAGAAAACAATATTATATTTATATACAAACTATATAGCAACCAATGGAATTACCTTTCAACACGGTCTTGTATGCAACTTTGCTAGTTATTTTGAAGACAAGACTAGGCAGTTTTTCTTCTACCTTTGACTTCTTATCCTTTGAACTTTTAGACGGGGGTGGTTCATCTTCTTCAATTTCTTCTACTACACATTCCTGATAATATACATTCACGGTTTGAACTAGAGAGATAAATCAAAGTTATGATTATGTAAATTAAAAAATTTTAACTATCAAAAAATCTCGTATAACCAAATTAAAAATAGAAATTGCCAATGAATTACCAAGAGTTTATTGTTAAACAAGCAAGGACAGAGAAGTGGGTATTGCGTTCAAAAGGGCAAGTAAAGATCCAAGATCTCAATATTCAAATATCTTGTGGTAAGTTAAAGTAGGGAGTCAATAAAGAATATAGATAATATGCATATGTTATCAAAGATTACAACAGAAAAAGAAAATTAACTTCAAGAGAGAGATCACCAACACATACCTCCAAAGTGATGACGCCACGGAAATTTCTCTCTTCTTGTTTTTTTGTGTATCCAAGCTGCAGACAACATATTTACAATAACGTGATTTGGAGTATATGATGGTCTACTAATTAGAATTACAATGGATAGAAATTATATAATCTTTAATAATTAGAACTAAAATCTTAATTTACCAAAAGTAATTTTCTAGTGGTTCACACAGAGATCTAAAAACTATAGAATCTTAAACAGCTGTCAAGCAATCAATTGGCATAAAAAACGCAATCAACTTGGGCCAAAAGTAGAATATAAAATACGAGTTCAAGCCTAAACAAAGGTACCCAATCCCATCAATCGAATCACTTTTACTGCTTAGAAGTATATCAAAGCTCTTAATATTATACTCACCTTTCCAGTTTTCTCATTTAGAACAAACCATCTTCTACTCCAGCCATTAGTTTTTGCACTTTTCTTCAACAAGAATCCTGCATGAAGAGCACTTAAATTATAGAATTATACAGCCTTCAAAGCATGTAATATCTGTACCAGGAGTGTATCATCCAAAAACATAGGCAGTTGGTCGGTTTGACTGGGTTGAGTAACATATTCATGGTCGGCCAGTTTCTAAAAATGCAAAACCGTGAAAAGCGGTCTAGCCAATGGTTTAAGTCAGTAGACAGGCCTTGTCGGACAAATCAGCCTCAATGATACACACCACGTATATATAATAATAATGCATCTTTTGAATCATATTTTCACAACATATGTTACCATTAGCTTCCCAACTAATAAAAATTCAGGTTGTTGACAATACACCAAGGGTTTATATTAGAGAACCAAAACATGGTATCAGATCTAGTTTAAAGGAGTGAAAACTGATTACAGTTTTTTTTTTTTTTAGTTTATTTACATAATATAATTTTATTTTTTTGAGAAGCATACTAAGAAATTTTCTAGGTTAAATTCTCCTTGAACAAGGCTCGAACCCACAACCTTTTGGTTGTAGGAGACACATCTTACCACTAGGACCCTCTTCCTCCCCAATCCCAACTCCTTAGTCATTACAGTTAACAATATGAATTGAGTAGGATTTCTAAACAAAGGCAAAGTAAAAACAATGGTGTTGGTTTGATGGCAGGACTTCTTCCTTGCATAGATTCATAATCAGGTACTAAAACAGAAGGAAGAAAACAGTGCATGCCAACTTGAACCAGTTCTGAAATGTTTGGCTGGTTCAGCTGACCAGCCATACTCCTAATCAATAATTTAATATACACAATCATTTGAATAATTGAATATAAGACACCAAAGGTAACATCCCGCAAATTAAGAAAAAAAAAAAAAGGAGAGCAAAGGTAGAGAAAATTTTTAAAAGTGTAAACCTGCTGTTATCTCCCCCTCAGGTCCTGCAGTCTTTAAAGTGGGTCCCTCTTGTGCCTCTTTATCTTGCTTAGCATCCTTCATTGACTTTAAGTTCCCACCAGTTTGAGGACTAGCTGCCTAAACAAGCAACAAAAATAAGAAGCATTACAGGCAATGTTCCGCTAAAAAATCAAGCATTCAAGCCTCTTTATGCTACATCTAATAGATTTACCCTGTTTAATAAAGATTGCTCTGCATCAATAGCCTTCTTAGAAGATTTGGTTTTAATCTCTTCCTCTCGTCTTTGCCTATCCATCCTGATACCAGAAAAAAGGATAAATTGACAAAGTAACAAAACTTGATATATTTGTGCACATTAGCAATAGAATCAACACTTTAATATTGTAAATCCATAAGGTGTTCATATATGTTTTACATCCTTAAAAATCTGAAGGTTACTAGGAAAATGATCCAAGAATTGAAAATAGCACATCACCAAAAAGATAAACTGGGTACAACCATTACCAAAACAACAGAAATCAACCCAATTCAGGGTTGATCATGATAAAGAAAAACTGAAAGCAGCCAAAGCCCATTTGAATTGGAGCAAAAGAAAAACCTATGGACTTTCATATTTGCACAATTAAGTTCCTAACTCTGTTTTTATACAAGTATACAACTAAATGAAGAAAAATTATTTTTTGTATTCCTTAACTTGTTAAAAAAGACCTTTTTGTTCAGTTTTAAAAATGACCTTTTTGCAATACAAAAATTCTACAGTTTTTTAATTTCTACCTTATAACTACCATCATTTAACACTACATATTAATCACTAATATATTAGCAATAATAACACTAACTATCCAAATACCGAGCATACCTTCTCTGCACCAGACGAATGAAATGCTGTGGTGGAACAAACACCCGCTCCATGTCAACAAGTGCAGTCACCATGGTCTTTGCATCACTCTTAAACCCTTCCAAAGCAGAAGTAGCAATTGCCACCACCTAATTAAGTGATTTAACATACATTAAGAATTGAGATAAAAAAACAAAAAACAACATATACATATATTAGTTGTAATAGACTAATAGTAAATATAGATACCTCTCTCTTGAATGGAGGATATCTACCAAGTCCTGGCGTAGCATTAGCTGATGCTGAAACTATATCAGCAAGTACACGATGAACCTGTATTCATAAAAAATTATAGTTTTTAAGAGGCTTAGGTTCTTGGCTATAACAAATAATTCCTGCGATAGTCCAATATTTACAAATGTTGAAAAATGTAATTAAGATGTAAGCATCTGCTTAGATTAAGATACAAGCAACATAATATTGGCAGTATCTTGCATACAAATGGTTTCAAAGGCCCTTGGTACGTAAATGAAACCAATATGAAACAAAATGCGTACACATAAGTACATAACAAATGAAGACATAAAAGGCATCCATTAATGGAACCATGCCAATAAACAGGGATTGAACATGTAATTTAACTTAAACTTATGAAAATACAGACACTCAAATCATGTGAAAATTTACCTCATCAACACAGAGACGTGATGGCTCCTTTGCCAGCTCTAATACACCTTTTATTAAAGATCGCAATCCTTTCTCTGGAGATATAAGGTAAGGCTGATAGCCATCTGCTTCCAGAACAATCTGATACCAATTCCACAGTCATAACAGGGGTGGCAAGAATAAATTGAGTGAGCCAAAATTAGAGAAAACATACCCTTTTCACGTTTTGAAGATCAAAGTGTCTGTCAAGAGGAAGCTGTTTGATCCTGTTGGGAAAGTTACCCTCAAAACTTGCAACAATTTTCCAACCATTACCCTGAAAACAATATGTAGGCAAAAGAACAAAAGAACAGAGAGAGATTAAGAGAAAAAACCAAGACAACTCAACATTTCACGATTGCACCTTAAAAGCACTAACAGTTGCTATGCTAGAAAACATTTTAACCCGGTAAAAGTATGCTAGGAGATAGATTAAACATTAATAATGTGCTTTATAGTTCATGAGGAAACCAAAAATGTATCAACGCCAAATAACATTAATTAAAAAAAGGAGGATTTCAGTATATACCCCTACTAACTTGCAAAATATCATATATATACCCAAAACATGCTTCACAACAAGCATTGTACTTTGTGCATTGAAAACTCGTGTTTAAGGTATATATGAAATTTTCAAAGTTTGGCAGGTTATGCATGCTATTCTCACAAAAAGAATATATCAGCAAGTAGCTTAACATGATACTAAACAAACTTCCAATGTAAATTAATCTTTAAAGATGTCTTTATTCTCCACGCATCACTAAGCCTAGAATTTATGGTGCGGCCAGATTGTTGCAAGGCCTGCATGGCACCTTGAGTATAAGGCCACAAGTTGCCAAATTAAGAGTAACCTTGAATGAACTGTCTTTACAGTTGTACTCCATAATCTAGATCAAAACTGCCTTTTTTATTAACCAATGACTACCTTATTAAGTGATCTGAAATCCTACAAAAACTATAATAAGATGTTGCAACAGGCATGGCTCTAGTCATTTCCTAGTTAGAATCCTTTGTGATGTTGACAAGGAACATATAATCTACAAATCAAGGTTGCATCCAGTGCCCTATAGAACTCCTTTTCTAGAGGGGAGAAATAAATTAGTAGATATCAATAGCTAAATAAACATAACTAATCATTGTCTATTATGTGTTCTCACCTCCCCAGTCATAATATGTTGAAGAAATTTGTCCTCAAATTCACGGCAAAGCTCCAAAGCCAAAGCTCTTGTACCTTCAGAGCTGGTGACCATTGATTCTCCAAGCCTTACCAACTCATCTTGCACAATCTGGGATTTACCCTGAAGCCTGTAAAAAAATTAGTAACACATAATTTAGGCCCATAAAAAGTAGGGATTTTTACATATATCCCTCTAGTAAGAACATTTATCACATATTTACCCAACCCTTAAAACTAATTACATATTTCCCCTTGGGAGGGTATATATGTAATTGACTAGTTTATTTGAAAGGAGAAATATCTTGTAAAAAGGAGAAATATGTAATTGACTCTTTTTACTTGGGTATATGTAATAAATGATATTAGGAAGGGGAAATATGTAAATGCCCCTAAAAAGTAATACATAAGAATAAAAAGCATTTTTGTTTAGTGTGGATGTGCCATGAATTTATATATAGTCAAAATACATGAACCCAACCCACAACCGAACCCAAATAAGCTTAATAGGGTCATGTTCTTCAGGTCAAAAATGTTGGTTGGGTTATTTAGGTCAACCCAATTAACCCGAACCGTTAGTAGGGTTGAGTTTTGGGTTAACCCGAATAAGGAGGATTAATTTTTTTTATATATTAATTATTAAATACAAAATCTATTTAACTTTTCACCTAAATATTTAAACACATTAACTACTTATGATTAGGGTTGTTGATCAAGTTATATATGGCCCAACACATTTACCATTGAAATATATGTTTGGGCCCAGAATTATTTGTAGCAATTTAAGATTGGTTCAAGATTATAGCAAATAAATATTAGCCCAACTAACTCGACTAACACGAACATTATTAGGTCAGGTTGTGGGTCTTATTTTTTAAGAAAAGCCCGATTAACCCGAAACCAGATCATGTTGACCCAATTAACAGCCATGTGATATAGTTATCCATAAGAGGCATAAAAATAGCAATATAACAGCAAATACATTAATCATGTAAAGTATGACCAGCTTGACACATCAAAAGATGTGTTAACAAGAAGCCTTTCCAGTAGAATTTTTACACAAAAGTTTCTCATTTGTCAAGCCGACTATTTACATAGGCGGAAAAAGGTAGGTCAATATAAAATATAATTAAAATGGTATTTAAAATCGTGTTACAAATAGAGAGCACAATCTACGAACAAGAAAAACAACGATTAGTTCTTTTTTTCAGAGTAGCAACTAGCAAGTGAGTACACTACCTGTCACACTATCTATAAACATGTAAAATAACTCAATTCTTTAAGTGGCGTGTGAAAAGACTATGTGTCACATGTGTATGCATCTATATAATGTTGGTGACTAAACTAGAAAAAAAGTTATAAACTATATACAAAAAATAGGAACACAAATGAATATCTTCGCAGTATATTTTGAAAAAAAATGATTCAAATAATCAATCATACCCTGATAAAAGACTTGGAAGCCTAATTTTCATTCGGCTGCGGATTTGATGAGCAAGGGTCTCCACCAGTGCTAATCTACCAAGCTTATTCTGAGGGCTTCCAGTCAATATAGATTTTAAACTCTCAATTTCAGCTCGCCATGCAGTTTCTAGAGAATTATCAGACCCAACACTTCCAGATTGTGCTGAAGCAATAGAAACTGACTGACCGATAAGAGCAATCCATGGGAATTTAGCTGCACTTCTTGGCCCTTGACCCAAAAGAAGCGCCTGAACAGCAGCAAGAATTTTGGGATCTGAAGACGCTTGATCAATTTTACTAATGACACCAATGGTTCTTGTTGCTACAGTAAGCATGTAAAATATTACAATTTGAATATCATAAGAAGGTAAAAATAAAATCAAATTAGATTTAAAAAACCCACATTCTCCATCATATTCCGTAGCAATTCTGAGGGCTTTTGCAGAGGCAACTTCAGGAGCCTGAGCAGCAGGTATTACAACCAGCAGAATTGCATCATTGTGTTGAGCATACTCACTCTGGAAGAATTAGAATATGGTAAAACAAAAATTAATTAATGAAAGATATTATACGAACAATGTAACCAAACAACCAATTTTACATCACTCACCAAAGAGTCGTCAAGATTCCCCTTATCAACTCCAGGCAGATCAATTAATTTCAAAGGAGGAGCTGTAAAGCATATGCTTAAATTAGATAGCTAAGTTTTCAAACAATAGTTTACTCAAAAATAAGAATTTTATACTTGTACTCACATGTACTAGTTTTAAGCTTCAAATATATTTCATCACGACTCTTGCTTGAAATTTTACTAAGCCTATCTTGTAATGAGTGACGAAGAGCACCTGTTGTTGGACAAAAAGAGCATTTATACATCCAATATCATTAGAGTGATACTCACATTTGGTATATATGTTAAATGGCAGCAATATGACATGAGGACTCACTTGCTGACACAGGTTGGGATTTACTATCAATCTGCAGTACAATGGATTTGGCACTTAAGTTATCATCCCTCTGTAAGTCGATGCATATAGGCGCACGTGTTGCACCACCTTCACCAGTTGGCTGTTTGAGATAAGGCCGAATATGAAGGTAACAATTAGTACATTTAAGCACACACCTCCAAATCATCAAAAAATAGTGCCTAAGGTGCACTTGAGGGCATGAAGCATGAGACGCATGCAAGAGAATGTCTCAAGGCCTTAAGGCGGTGCCTCATACACATTTGGGTCAAAATTAATCAACATTGGTAAAGTTTGGGGTATGAAGAAGGGTGATATATAGAAATAACTAATGACATTACGAGATTATGAATGGTTTGCATGATAAAAAAAGACTGATATGTAAAAAAAAAAGAAACAAATGTATCTTTTGGTTGTAGACAAAGCTTATTTTGTTGTACATAGAGCAATGCCTAGCGTACATGAGGTTCTCACCTCATGCCGCGGATTTTGAGGCCTAGACGCCTCGGAGCGCCTCGCGATTCTTTAAAACAAAAAGTATACTCCAGCGACATCTGTTGTGTAGTGCAAATTTTCAATTGATGTGGCAGATTATTCATATGTTAATCTATTACGACATGCATACTAATCATATTATACTTGAAAATTATGAAGTTGATATCGATGTCCAGACTAAAGAATAAAAGGAGGAGAAAAATGAAGATCATACCAGTGTAGGATGTCCTATCAAACTGTTCAAAACCGCTGATTTCCCTGCACTCTGAACAATTGGTAGGCCATGATCAGAAACTAGTTTACCATGCCCTAATTTGATGATGAAGAACATATAGTTGGAAAATCATAAACAAACTACATGAAAAAAAAAAAAACAGCACGAATCCTTTGAGCCATGAAATAGCTAAGGACCAGTATAGATGCTGCAAGAATTGAGATCAGAAACTAATTAACATAAATTATTAGATTGTACATAGAAGATCTAGTTTTCCATCTTTATGCCGGGAGTCTAAGGTGAAAATTCAAAGAACAATAGAACTACGTCTTCTGGCAAAGTGTAACCTTCTAAGCAACATAATGAAGCATTTTTAGTCCAAATCATGCCACATTTTCAGCTAAAGTAAAGATCCCTAGCAGTTGAAAGGCTGAGCTACGAATAGTGCAATTACATTTAACAAAAATTCATCAAAATTAGGATCGCAACAGCTATAATCGAGAGATCCACCGACTAAATCAATCAACACAACCAAGCAAGTAGTAAGATGCAATAAGAACTTACGGTGTTTCCAAGAGCAACAACGTTCAGAAATGTGGAAGGGCGTCTTGAGGAAGACGATGAGTTTTCGTCGACATCTTCATCGTTAAGCAGAGCCGCAGCCTGCCGCATCGAATCCGCAAGCTGTGACAATTCTTCAATCGCCTCCATTTTGATCTACCAAATCGAATCCAATAAAATCACAGATGTAGCAATGGAAACAAGATCCAACAAACAGAAATCACAGTAAACCCAAGGTTTTTGAAGATAGATCTGCAGTGAGATTTCAAAACTTTTTGAAATTTGAATCGGTTGGGTGCGTCCAGATCAAAACATAAAGAGGAATTATGTGAGGAAGAACAGATGATATGGAATCCCACACCACTCACAGGTCACCACTATGGAAGAAGAATATGAATTTAGGTTTCAAGTTTTTAACAAAACAGTTTTAAGTGTGATTTAGGTTTTTGTTTAATCCAAATTTAGATAAAAATAATTATGTTTTAATTAATTTCCAAAATAAGATATCATTTCTTAGTAAAACCTTTTTTTTTTCTATTTTACTTTTGATCTTGGTATCCGTTTTAATTTAATTAACGAGCAAAATAACTCGTAAGTTGTTAGCGGTATGATTAAAATTCGAGTGTTGTGTTATGACGGTATGAATAAAAGAACTTCTGAAGTCGTGACGAACAAGTTATGAATATATATATCTGTGTGTGTGGAAATGATCAATTGTTAACCCTTTCTTATTGCGTTCAGTGGCGGAGCTTCAGAGTCAGAGAAGGGGGGACGGAAATTTATAAGATTCAGAAAACATGTTAAATTTTTAAACGAGGGGGGGCGAAACCTGTATTTTTAACTAAAAATAACCTTTCGACCCGAAAATTGACACTACTGACGAAAAAAAGAGGGGGCGGTCGTCCCTCTCTTTCTTAATAGAGCTTCGCCCATGATTGTGTTAACCAAATAACTATATGTTATTACTTTGGGCTCACATTAAAGTAAATCTAAATGTGTAGGTTTTTTCTTATTTTTTAATTAATGTAGGAGTCACTTACATTAATAAAAAAAAGAAGAAAAAACTTACACCTTTAAATTTAGTTTAATGTGGGTCCTAAAGTAATAAGATGTAGTTATTCGGTTAACGCAATAAACATGAGTTAACAAAAAAAATCAAACCCTATATATACATACACACACACAAAACAGCATTACATCTATGGGTGTCAAAAATACCCAACCCAACTAACTCGACCCGCACCCAAATAAGCTTAATAGGGTCGGTTTATTCGGGTCAACCCGACTAACCCGAACTGTTAATAGGGTCGAGTTTCGGGTATATTTTTAAAAGTTAGTCGGGTTTCGGGTCAACCCGAATAGCCCGAATAAGAATGTTTTTTATTTCTTTTGTATATATTAATTATTAAATGTGTATATATTTAACTTTTTACCAAATTATGACCATGACTATTAATCAAATTATATGTGAAAAATAAATTATTTACATATTTGTCATTGAATTATGTTTGCAAAATGAATTATTTTAAAAATAGGACAAGATAATAACAAATAAATACCAACCCGACTGACCTGACCCAAATAACTCGTGACCCGACTAACCCGAACCCGAATAACCCGAACGTTATTCGGGTCGGGTTGCGGGTTAGTAATTTTTTTGGGAAAACCCGACTAACCCGAAACTCGATCGGGTTGACCCGATCAACACCCCTATTTACATCTAATGTTACATTATAAAAATTTCAAAAATGTATTTTAACATAAACAAGTAAAACAAAGGTCTAAAGCAAAAAAGAAAGGAAAACAAATGTTGTACAACACAAAGAGTCGAACCACGTTACTCACTGACTCGGTCATGTACAAACCAACTCTACCAGTCACAACGTTATACTCAATAAATGAAGGGATAATATTATATATTCTCTTATTAAACAATAAAATTACTCAAACTAAAACTACAAATATCCCTATATTCCAAAATTGTCCATTAGTAAGGAGAAATATGTAAGTTGTTTTTAGTTAGTTCATTAAGGGTAAAATATGAAATACATAATTTGTTTTTTAATGAAATGGATAAATATGTAATATATTTGGTTTAGAAAGGGGAAATATGTAATTTAGTTTTATAATTGGTTAAATATGTAATAAATGGTTTTAGTAAGGCGATATATGTAATTGACCCATAAATGAAAAAACATATTTTACACCCAAAACGACACCAACAATACGGAGTAGGGCTGTAAACGAACCGAACGTTCAGCGAACAGTTCGTGAACCGTTCGGCGGGAAGTTCGTTTATGTTCGTTCATTTAATAAACGAACGAACACGAACAACAAATTCCGTTCGTATAGTTAAATGAACGAACATGAACAGAGGTCGTGTTCGTTCATTTGTGTTCGTTAACTTCGGTAACATGTTCGTTTATGTTCGGTTAAGTTCATTTATATTTATTCATTAAATGTGTCGTTTATTTTTAATTTTTAATTTAATACCATAATACTTAAAGTTATTTTTAGTTTATACTATAATATCTTAATTTATATATTTATAAATGATTATCTTCATTGCTTGAGATTAAAAATGTTGATTTATATTGTTTAAATAATATGTGTTCGTTAGCGTTCGTGAACAAGCTAAATCCTTAATAAACGAACAAGAACAAGAATTTTCGTTCGGTAAGCGTTCGTGAACCGTTCGTGAACAAGTTAAAAGTTAAACGAACGAACACGAACAAGGGCTCGTTCGTGTTCGTTCGGTTCGTTTACCGCCCTAATACGGAGGGTAACCATATCAAATTAGTAAAAATTTAATAGAGGTAAAAGTATATTATATTCCTATACTAATAATTAATTAAAAAAAAAAAGACCATTTGGCATTCTCGTATTTTTCAAAAATAAATGTTTGTTTTTAAACATAAAAAATTAAAAACTCACAAAATGTTATTAATAGGGAAAATATAAAATAATAAAAATTATATTTTGTCTAAGGAAACTAAAAATGATTTTTAAAACTTCTGAAATCGACTCAAAGGAACTCCAATTGAACTCATTTTGATTGCATTGAAACCGTTTCATTGAACACTACAATATTAGTTTTTTGGTTTTAACTTTAACATCTAGTTTAGAGTTTTGGTTTTCAGGCTTGGTTTTTACCTTTTAGATTTTATTTTTAGCTTTAAAGTCTGTTTTTAAAATTTTTGTTTTAATGTAAGCGTTTACTGTTTATGAATTAAGGTTTGGGTCGTATGGTTCGACAAATTGATTTCAATGACGCGGAAATGAGTTTGTTCAGAGTTTGTTTGGGTTGGTTTTTCAAAATAGATCGTTTATCCTTCTTAGGCAAAATAGATTTTTTTGAGAACATTTCATATTACTAATAATATACATTTGTTTCCATGAATACACTAAATTGAAACTAATAATTAATAATAATATGGTTATAAATATCATCTATGTATATATATATATATAGAACATTTTTTATAAAATTTTATTTTTAAAGTTTCAATATAAAGAAGGCATAACTAATATTATTAGTTTAAATATAATTATTTAATAAAAAGAATATAATTATTTAATATGATAAAGAATTATAAAATCACATGATTTTTATTCACAAACTCGTGTAATAGACGTGTCTATAACCTAGTATATAATATCAAGTTGAAAAATTATAACTAATGAGGCTAGAGCTGGGAAAAAAAAACAAACAAGAAGAAGTGAAGGATTCAAACATGTGGCCTAGTAGTTATAAGTTTAACAATCTAACCACCACACTAAAATGAACAACCTTATTTATTAATCAAGATAAATTGTGTTATACAATTATATATACACCCAATAGCCAAATATCTAACTAAGCGGGCATGTGTCACTCTGCTTGTTTATTTATTCTTATTTTTCTCATATCATAGTTTTCTCTATATTATTTTTTATTAAATAATAGTATTAAAAATATTTTTTAAATGCATGATTTTAAATAATTGTTATTGTTAACTAAATTATTATTATTTTAATTTTTTATTTATTCAATTTATAAAACGCATGATTTTCTAACGTACTATACTGGTTATGTGTATCCTAGCTAGTAAGGTAGATGGTCTCTCGTATGTTTATTGTTAACGTTTTACATGTTTAGTAGCACAATCTACAAGTTATTGATTATTTTGTTTATTGAACTATTTATCTACGAATATGAGCGAATATTGCTCTGATTTGAGTCAGGGGTTTTCTAGTTGTAGGTTT
Source organism: Mikania micrantha (assembly GCA_009363875.1). Taxonomy (NCBI): domain Eukaryota; kingdom Viridiplantae; phylum Streptophyta; class Magnoliopsida; order Asterales; family Asteraceae; genus Mikania; species Mikania micrantha. Next base: position 56,767,154 of record CM018696.1, read on the forward strand.
TCTTCTGAACGGGTGAGTCAGGTCATCACGCTCTGTTATTAAGGTGGAAGGGTGATATGTATTTGACTGGATGATCCCAAGTGACAGGATGTTTTCCGTTCAAAGAAAAAGAATACGAGTCCCTTGACCCTTCCCCTTACCGCCCCATCCTCTAGGCCTCACTATAAATGCTTGAGTAAAAGGGTATTTGTTTTAATAGTAGTATCAATATGGTCTTAAATTATTTCTCTATAAATTAGGTTAAGGGTTTAAATCACACAGTTAATTGTAAAAAAGTGAAAGAAATTGTTGTTTAGAAAAATAAAAATTCTTTTTTCATCATTCAATGAATGATTACATGTAAAGGATTTCATTTTGATTAGAGTAATTGTTGAGATGGTTTATGTATGATGCTAATATTTTACTCTTGATCTTCAGGTTTCGTAAACTACTCATACTTTAAACATTTGTAACACATACAGTTCTTAGGTGATGGTAATTTGGTTAAGCATGTGAGAATAATTTGATGAGCTAAGAACCATATGTATTACAAATGTTTAAAGGTTTAAAACCATATGAGTAATTTTTCTAGACAAATGTTGGTGGGGATTAATAGGTGATTTGTTGTCAGAAGGTTGGGGTTGTTGCCAAAAAGTGAGTAGATGGGTGAGTTTATTTGTGTAATTAACTTCCTTTAATATGGGTATTTTAGTCATTTCTTATCCATCTAACTAAAAATTTTAACATCCATTTACTTCAAAAACTATGTATGTTATCATTTTTTAGATATATAGCGAAAAATGTTGCAAATAAACCTATGAACCAAACTTGAAATTTAACCTTAACACGTGCATGTTTAATTAACTCTAGCAATTTTTATACTAGCATAGGTTAAGAGATTGGCTATGACTAGTAAATAGTTTAAAAAGTAATGTGTTTATGTTTGTTAATGTTTTGTTCATTTGTTTTTGTCCTTTCTATTTGATAGAAAAAGGTCTCATGATTATGGACAAATACCGTCTTGTATTTGGAAAACCCTTCAACTTCAATTTAGGTGTAAACACGTAAAAAAATATCTGAAATTTGCTTCTTTTAGGCCTTGTTTGGGATTCCATTCAAAAACAACTTATTAATTTATTGACTTTTTGAAGAAGTTAATAAGTTAAAATAGTGTTTGTTAATCTCAAAAGCACTTTTCATTTTAACTTTTTGATTAGTCTTGAAAAGTTGTTTTCAAGAAGCTAAAAATTCTGGTTTTTGGAAATTGCTTTTAACTTTTTGACAAAAAGTCATAAGTTAATCCAAACGCCTTTTTAAAAACCTCATTTCAAAAAGTCATAAGTTAATAAGCACTTTTAACAAAAAATCTTTTTCAAGTTAAATAAGCAATCCCAAACAGGCCCTTAGTGTTATTGGTCTCAAAATAATTGGCAACGAGAAAGGTTAAGATAAGGGTAATTAATTAGGTTATGGTCTTGACTCTTGTAGTGGGAAGAGATTGGTTAGAATTAGTAATTTATTCGTAAGTTATCCGTTTATGTTTGTTAATATTTTGTTTAGGCAATTATCCAGTTTTGAAAAAAATTGTATTTATAAGAAATTTGCTCTTCTAAAAAATATAATATTTTATAAAAAATTTCATATTTTATAATATTTTTATGTTTAACAAGTATGTTTTTGTATATTAATTTTTTAAAATATATTAAAAATTCTTTATTTTAATTGAAAATGTATAAAAATAATATTAACATATAATATGAGATATACATTTTACAGGAAAGAGAGAGATGATATATTAGTGTGAGGATGCTCTAGAAAATTAGCTTGCATCCAACTTTATTTGTATTTATTAATTTATTAATATAAAGATAGGTATAAACTTGAAAATTAAAAAAACAAATTAATCATCTTCTTTGAGTGTCATACTTGGGGACAAGAAGGGTTTAGGCCTTAGGGTAAAGATTGAGTAATTGGCTAATGGTTTTTATAATGGGTTGATCTTAAAATGTATCAATCGGGTTAATACAAAATTTAACCGGCTTCTCGTTTTAGTGTCATTGGTCTCAATATATATCATGATGTTGATCTCAAAATGTGTCAATTGGGTTATGTTGTTTGGGTTCAGTCACAGACCTTGGACTTCAAGAGTTCAAGAGTTTGAATTTGGGAGAAGAGTTCGGATTCAAATGACAATCGTAGAAATGAAGTGATCGATTTGAATGTCATTTAGGGTTAACACTTCAACCAAAGACCTTCGACTTAAAATTTGACCTTCGACTTCAAATTTGACCTTCGTCCCCCTAAAGCTTCGCATAAATGATCGATTATCGATGGCATCCAACTCTTCATCCTCGATATCAATTCTTCGTCTTTGCACATATGTCGATTGCATAAATGATCAATTCTCCAATTCTTCGTCCTCTTCTTTTTAGAATCTCACACAATCACACATGAGACTAAATATGGCCATTGGGGGATGGGTTTAGGTTATACTAATATAAGGAAAGAAAAATATACAGGGCCCTTAGAGAAAAAATAACTTGAAGCTAGGGCTTAAAAAATAAAATAATGGGTTAACTATGTCATGCTTGAGATTACAATTCACTTTCTAAAAGTAAATATTATACCTGGCAAAATGGACGGGTTGGGTTGGGTTGGGTAACGGGTTAGGATGGATGCGGGTCAGGTTGAGTGCGGGTTAGGATAGGTTTTAAGCCAAATTAGTTAAGGTTTAGTTAGATTGTTTTTAAAAATATCAACTTATTTCCAGTTAAAATGAGTTGTAATGAAACATATGGTTTATTTTAGTAATTTTATACGATTTTCCACAACAAATATATTATTAATCATTCTTACCCGTTTAAATCAATTATACTCACATATATTTTAAGTTACCCATTCACCAATGAGGCATTGCCTCAATGGTACCCTAAGATTCTTCCTAACGGAAGGTCTTGGGTTCAAATCTTTCTCGCAGCGAAATAGGGGTCTGAGAGGGGTCAGGAGGTTTTCCTAGTAGGGTTTCCTTCTGGGGTGGTTGTGGTGGCTCATGGGAGGTCCAGGTAACTAGACCTTGGTGAGATGGCCTGGAAACAGTGGGTTCACACGATTGAGACCTTCGCCGTTCAAAAAAAAAAATCTAAACCCATTTCAACCCAAACTATACTAATTGTTTACCCATATATACCCATTTATGTTGTTATGAGTAAAGATTGTCAGGTTTAGTAAATATTAAAAACGTCACCTAGTGTCTCTCTTACGTAAAGCTCATTACAAAATCACCCTCCAACATCTTTCAACTCATTGCTCTCTCTCTCTCTCTCTCTCTCAAACAATTACACAAGTATTCCGCTTTCCAGTATCCAATCTCACTGTGGTGGTGGTGATTGATATGCAGAAAGCCTATGACAAACTAGACTGGTCTTTTCTCATGGCTGTTCTTGAGAAGTTTGGTTTCTCTGATTCCTGGTGTCAGATTCTTTTTTCTTGCATCAACAATTGTTGGTATTCTATTAGTGTGCAAGGTGAGCTGAATGCTTTCTTTCAATCTCACATAGGAGTGAGGCAAGTAGAGCTGAATGCTTTCTTTCAATCTCATGTGGTGGTGGTGGTCATAATAATAATAATAATAATAATAATAATAATAATAATAATAAAATTAAATAAATAAATGTTTTTATCTGGGATTTTTCACATCTTTCGAAATCAAAACATGGGTTCCTTCAGTTTGGACGGATTTTGCTTTATTTGATTCATCTCACTTTAAAATCATAAGTGAATTCTGAGATGGGGTTTGCATTTAATAAAGTCTTGCATGGGTTTTATGGATCAGATTTCATTATCTTTTGTTGTTCAGTTTTGAACTTGTTAAAATATTATTCAAGATAGATGAAAAAGACCTCTCAATGTCTATTGCCAGAGCTCTAGTGATACCAATGGACGGCCATGAAAGATCTAGCAATGTCAGTAACCATGGTAAACGCAGGTGACTGGTGAAGGTAGGAGTAGTGATAACAAATTACCAATGGCTGGTCGTTTTCGCTTCTAAGCTCATCCGCATGTACTTGAATCTGAACCAAAACCCTATCAAAGATAGTATACATGCCAATGTGATATAAATTCCTGTATCTAATCATTTGGTGGTACCCCTTTTGGATAAAAAGCATTTGCAGCAATCGTAGTTGCAATGGATATGGTTTTCTGCCAGAAGGCTCAAAACAACATTCTTCTACAAAAAGTTAACATGAATAAGCTTAATACCGGTTCAGGTTAAATACAAGACCCATTGGTTTGACCTGCAGCCTGCAGGCCTAACATGTATTGAACTTGGTTTCAAAAATAGCACTTGAGCTGTGCATGAGGCATATACAGGAAAACACCTTAGGGCATTGAGGTGGCACCTCATGCACATCTAGGTCAAAATAACCAACATTGGTCAAAACTAAAGGTATGTAGAATGGTGATATATAGAAACAACCAATGGGATTAAAAAATCATGAATGATTTACGTATTAAAAAAAGCCAATATATATATAAAAGAACAAATTTAACTTATGTTTGTAGATAAAACTTATTTTGTTGTATACAGAGCAACGCCTCATGTGTGTGTTTGATTCTTGCTTCGCGTCTAGGCTTTTGAGGCCTAAACGCCTTGAAGCGTCTCATGCTTTTTTGAACCAAGGTAGTACTGAATATGCAAGTATTTTCAATTTCCTATACTTGGTTTGATGACCTTTTACTTGTACCTATGGGTATACCCATAAAAATAAAGTATCTTTCACTCAAATAGAAATACTACAAATTGAACAGATGAGTATAAATTTAATTCACTTATTCATGCAAATATTTGATATATAACACACAACTCATAATCCAACACAAACAACAATTAATAACCATGCTTACATTTAGATACATGTTCCCATGGAGCTCAAGACGGTTGTAATTTTCACATAATGTTCTCTTTCATATAACAAAATGATTTTTAATAATAAATTATCATGGTAAGCTCAATGCTCTGTCTCAGAAAAGATAAAGAGCTAAATCTCACTTCAAAAAATAACATACAGGTAGTCTCATGAGCAACAGTTAGAAAAACCAAGATTTGGTTTCACAAAAAAGAAAATATACCTTATGATTAAAGAGGGTGACAATCAGACCAGACGTATTTCTTGACAACCATTCAAAGTTGAGGAATATTTAATAAAAACTGTATAATGTAGCTTCTAGCAGTAACATCACACCTAAACTGCCATAGAATTAGCTTGAGGCTGCTCATATCCTTGCTCCCCATTTATTACTTGCTTTCCATGGCCATTATAGCTTCCATTGTTGTTGTACTGCTGTCCATTCCCATTCCAACTTCCGTTATTGTGCTGCTGTCCATTCTCATTCTCCCTCCAACTTCCGTTATTGTATTGCTGCCCATTCGCATGCGCATTCTCATTCCCAATCCCATTCCAACTTCTGCTACTGGATTGATGTTCATTCCCATTCCAACTTCCATTATTAAATTGCTGCCCATTCCCATTCCAATTTCTGCTATTGAATTGCTGCCCATTTCCATTCCAACTTCCATTATTGTATTCCTGCCAATTCCCATGCACGTTCTCATTCCCATTACCATTCCACCTTTGGCTATTATATTGCTGGCCATTCCCATTCCAACTTCCATTATTGTGTTGCTGTCCATTACCTATAGAGTTCCGATTACCATACTGCAGTTCACTTTTATCGTTCACCATATTGTGCTGCTGCTCACTTCCTCTATAACTTCCATTATCATACTGCTGTGTATTTCTAGTTCTATTCACAAAATCATTTCCATTATTGTTTTGCTGCCCATTTCCATACTGATGTCTCTGTCCATAACCGTTCCCGTTCCCGTTCCCATGAGATATACTTTCAGTCTGCTGACGGTATCCACTTGGATTTGAACCAAAAACTGGCCATCTTGCATTTAGAAGCCGATCAATCTCTTCCCTGCGGCCCAACTTATCAAAAACCTCTAGCACATGCTCCTTAAGTACAGGAGCTACACCAACACCATACCTAATCATTTGTTGCAATAAAGAAAAACTTGTGTCATAATAAGAGGCCGCACAAAGCGCCCTGATCACAATATCATAAGTAGTAGCATCTGGTTTCGGATCTCTTTCACCCATTTTAGTCAAAATTGGTTCACACTCAACAATCTTTCCGTTGTCAATCAATTCAGAAAACCATTTGTTGGCATAAGTAGGAATCACTCTCAAGCCAGCATCCACCATCTTGGTATACTTCTCCATAGCCTCATCAATTCTTCCTGCTTTAAAATAAGCATCAATCAAGTTCCTATAAATGTTGACATCAGGCGATAAAGACTTGCCACATAATTCCACATACATTTTCTCCGCATCATCTACCATATCTGTCTCACAGTATCGCAAGATCATATTACTGTAACCCGCTGTATCCATTGCAAAAGGCTTCGACTTTGGAGCCTTACCTGCCTTCTTAAACACAGCATGAGCCTCCAATGCTTTACCCTCTTTGAAACATTCATTCACCATCAGATTAAACGTGTCGGAATTCACAGCCTGAACAACAGGTGGTGTATGCCTATCTAACATACTATCAAACAACGCCTCAGCCTCAACTTTCTTGCCCCATTTGAGCAGAACCTCTAAGAGCACATTACACGTAGCAGGAACCATCTTAAATTCTTTATCTAACAAAGACTTGTAAGACTCCATTGCTTCTCTAGGCCTACCTTCACTAAAGAACCACTCCATGAAAGTGGCATTCACAATACCATCATAAACCATGCACCTACTTTTAAGCTCATCAAAGAACTCATTAGCCTTATCCAAATTACCCAAATTAAGAAACCCTAATATGACATTATTGAAAACATGAGAATCAGCACCATGACCATCCCCAACCATTTTCCACAGCAAGTTAACAGCTTCTTCGATGCGACCAGCATCAACCAAACCCTTGGTTAAATGGCGAAAAGTGACCGCAGAGGGGCTAAATGGAGCATTCTCCTTTATGTGCTGATACACTTCTAACCCTTTATCAACCTCTCCGTTATCACAGTGGGACACGATCAAGAAATTGTAAGAAACAACATTAGGAACTATGTTAGATTGCTTAAAAAAGTAGGTAAAAAGAGCGATGGCATCCGAATACCGCTTCGCACGATACATTGAGCCGATGATCGCGTTGCAGGTAAAGACGGTGGGGCGTGTGCTGGAGAACACCGATTGACGAGCAACGACGGACGCGTTGTCGAGATCTCCGGCGCGAATCAGTGATTGCACGCGGTTGTGGAGACTGAGTCGCGGTCCGACGAGGGCGGAGGTGGTATCCGGTTGGTTCGGATCGCGTCTCGGGCGTGGGGCGTTGGGATCACGTTGGAGAGCGTGAAGCGGTGGCTCGATGCGGAGGCGGCGTTTGCGACGGCGACGTTCGGCGGCGGCTTCCTCGGCGGAAGAAAAGGCGAAGGATCTGAACGGAATTAGAAAAGTAGGGTTTGTAGAGTGAGATTGCAGGATGAAGGTGGTGGGGGTGGTGGGCCGGAGAGATGAGGGACGGCAGAGGGAACGGAGAAGGAAGCGAGCTAGCGTCATGGCGGTGGTGTACGACGGTGGAACTGGAAGAACCCTAATGCTTAAACCCTTTGACGAAATGAAGCACAAATGACCAAGAATATTAAAAAAAAATAAAAATAAAAATAAAAAATACAAACGATGTCAAAAAAAGTAAGTTACAAATAAGGTAACCTTCTAGCTCAAACTGTCATTTTACATGGTGTAAAACTGTAAATTACGGTTTTTCTCATGTGCTTTAAGCGTTTTAACAATTTAAACTCAAAATATAATCTTTTATCAATTAAGTCTATGTGGTTTAAACAACCGACGTTTTTGGTCCTAAACCATAGTTAGGTTTGAGAGCCAAAACCTTTATAATAGTTAGGTTTAAAGTGCTAAAACCGTTAGTTGTTTAAAATACAGAATCTGAATTGACAAATGATTTTACTTTGGATTGAAACATTTAAAACACTTAAAGCAATATGAGCTCGAAGTTTCCTTCGTAACTCCCGGAACTTATTCGTAGTGGCTCCCCTCCATGCCTCATTTCATTTTTGAATGCACATGAACCAAAACCGTAATTTACTCAATTATATTTTAGCATGTTTTTTGGTTAGGTAATAATCATGTTACCCATAAATTAATAATAAAAATTATTTAAAATATGTGGTATTATACTATTATATATGTCTCGTTAAGAGCACTAGGGCAGTATCCAAACTTACCAAAAACAACTTAAAAACTTATGTTTTCACGTATGTTCACAACTTAAGACAACCATATTTTTATTAAATAAATATAACTTATTATTTTTTTTATTATGTTAAAAATTATTAGAAATATCAAAAATAAGTTTCTTGTTTCAAAATATAAAATTATTTTATTTTAAATATAACATAATAAAATAGTTCTGTAAAAAGTTTTAAGAAAGTATGTTAATATTATGCTCTATAAAACAAAGAAAAATATTTATGGACTTGTGGTAAAAAAAAATATGTTTTTAGCTAACATAATGTTACTTTTTTCAGGTAGTAAAGTTGAAAGGAGAAGTAGAAAAAAAAGCCAACAAACATGTGTCACATGATAAGTTGATTAATAAAATATTTTGGCAACCCAGCCTTAGGCTGGTGAAACAACCTGATATGTGTTTTAGTTTGTCACTTTCTTTTTTTTATTATTATTTACCCCACTTAACCCAACATAAAGTCGCCAATGAAAGTCTAAGGTCATCCACATGGGCAAAATGTTAACTTTTGAAATAAAAATATTATAATTGATGAATTATGATATATATACAAGGGTCAAGGCCGGCCATGGGGAGGGGCGGGGTGGGCGACTGCCCATGGCCCGACAATTTAGGGGCCCGAAATTTTAAAAAAAATTTATGTATTATATATACAAAAAATTATATAAGAAATATAACATCAATGTTTAAAAGGGTAAGCGGTGGGGAAAGGGACAAACCCGATCTATGTCCCAGGCCCATTTTTTTAGAAGGTACAAAATTTTGATATATATGTATATATAGAGAATCAGTTAATGGTTTATTCGGTTCAGTTTAATTAGTTTTCAATTTTTTCCCTACCCAAAAACTGAATCGAATTTGAGATTCGGTTCGGTTCGGTTTCGATTAAAACCAAGCAAACCGATTAAAAATCAAATAAACCGGTTAAAATCAAATAAACCGATCCGAATTCAATCGAATAAACCGATTAAAAACCGAATAAACCGATCCGAATAAACTGAATTCAAGCTTATATATTATTAATAAAATAATAAATTTAAATATCAATTCGGTTTACTGGGTTAACAAACAAACTGAATTCAAAAAAATTTGGAATGATAACCGAACCAAAAACCAAAATTCGTATACGATTAGAACCGAACCGGAAAACCGAATTTGGAATTTGAAGTGAGGAACCAAACCGAAAACCGAATTCAAAATTCGGTTTGGTTTTTTCTGTTACGAACACGGTTCGGTTTTTTCAGTTACAAATGCAGTTCGGTTTTTTCAGTTACGAATACGGTTCGTTTTTCGGTTTTCTTGAACACCCGTAATGTAATATTTGAACTCATTAGAGGGTCTTTTTTGTCGGTTCGTCGTGGTCACCTTAATTCTTAGGGCCGTCTTTGAAAGGGCCATTTTTTCCCCTCGGCCCAGGCCCCAGAATTTTTTTGATTCTCAGGGCCGGCTCTGACAAGGGTATGTGTTCATTATGTTTTTTTTTATTATCATATTAGTAGATATTTGATTGTGCTTCAACTTAAGTTTCTTGATTTAGTTGTTTGCACTCCTCATTGTCACTTATATTCTGTTGCAAATTACACCAAATTGGATGTATTTGAGGCTAAATGAAAAACAAATTTCTACACAATTCGGTTTAATGCATGTCTTTAGTATGATTTTTTTTGACAGAGTTTTAATATATTGTTTTCAATTATATTTTGCACGAATTCTATATTTACATAATATATTTTGAAACACTTCACTTGGGTATCACTTTTTAGAGATCCACAACCTAATATTAAGTTCAGATGCGACAAAACCATGCATGTTGGCCATACCTGTGACAAAAACAAATTGGATGTCTTTGAGGCTAAAAGAAAAAACAAATTTCTACACACTCCGGTTTAATGCATGTACTTGGTATCAGGGGAGTAGTTTTTTTCAGACAGGGGGGACAGCGTCCTTGTTTTTTCGTATAGTAGTGTAAATTTTCATATACTTAATGTAAAAATTTTTAAAAACATTTATTTCGCTCCTTCTGGGATTATGGTCAAGCTTCGCCACTGCTTGGTATGATTTTTTGACATAGTTATAATATATTGTTTTTCAATTTTATATTGCACGAATTCTATAATTACATAATATATTTTGAAACATTTCATAAGGGTATCTTTTTTAGAGCATCCACAACCTAACATTAAGTTAAGATGTGACAAAACCATATGTGTTGCTGAAACGTTACAGAGAGGAGGTTGACAATAGTGCTCGATTTTTTGTTCGGAAATCTAGATGGAAACAAACAGAGGGTCCATTAACACATAAATTGTAGAGAATTTCCAGAACACGAACGCTATTAAATCACCGGATGAATTGAAAGTCGTGGATCACACTTTCAGATCAAACCATTTGTGGTTCACTCAAATGTTTAATCGGATAAAATTCAATTCAAATCAAGAACGAGTATGAAAATGTTTCTGTGGATTCGTGAATGAACCAATGCCAATTTTCATCGATCAAATTCTGGACATACAGGAGTCTGGAAACTGCCATCAGGCAGTTTTCAACTTTTATTCTTCATAATTTTGCCACTAAAATTGTAAGTAAAATTAATTTTTCTATTGATTTTTCAACATAGCAACATAGGTTAGAAAAAAATTTTCTATTAATTTTTCAGCTCAACCCCAGCCAGGGGCTCTCCCACTTGGATCCCGCTAAGGGTTGCCGCTCCTTGGACCCCGCTAACCGGGGGCGCTGCCCCCGGACTCCGGCCAAGTTGCCCTCTTGGAACCCCTATTGAACTATAAAACATTAAACAAGCGTGCACCACACACCCAACTTAGTTAATGAATTTTATAATTCATATTGATCAATAAAATTAATCCCAAATACACTAAAATATCTAGCATAAATATATACATTTATATATACATATATGATACATGAAGTTGGTATATGAGTATAGGATAGTATTGCATTGAAAATGAGAGTTTTTGAATAATGAGTGAAAATATGATGCATCAACAGATGTGACATAATTTTAGTTAGATTTTTTCAGTCAACCGTTGTGGATGGTTTTATACGAGCTCGACTCCCGTCACATGTTTGTGAATAATTATCTTGAATGGTGGCTAAGTGATTTTAATGTCATATTACATATCATTTGACACATACTCGTCTCTTTGTTTTTGGATTTTTTTTAGCCAAGACATTATGTACGTCCAATATTGTTTAAATTGATATTAGTTAATAATCAATTGTAAGATGCAATTCATGAGAGAATGATATTCAAATGCCAGATGTTAAAACTTTGACTCCTAGCAATTTCCCTTGGAGTTTGATTTGTTGCAACATAAAAAAATTGTAAATAAAGTTTATAAATATCACAATGCCTGAACTTAGTATTCTTGGTGATAGGGTGTTCAATAAATCGAATTTCAAAAACTCTAATAATCCAAAATCTAATAATTTTTATTTTTATTTTTTGAGTAGTATTCAAATTTGATTTGAATTCGATATAAGTTCGAATAAACCAATTTGAATTTAAACTGACTAAAACCTTCAATTAAATATCTCAATTATAAAACTCAATTTTTATAGATATAAAACTTTCAGGCAAGAAAGTTGGAGACGGCATAGATGAGAATGTTAAGATGGATTTGTGGGCCCACACGACTCGAATGAATAAGGAACGAAGTCATTAGGGAGAGATTGAGAGTAATATGCATATCAGACAAAGTAAAGGAAAAAATATTGAGATGATTCAGACATGTGAAGAGTGAAGCTCCTACTGCCTGATTTCATTTCTAAGAAATTTTGCCCATAAGGCCATAATCAAAATATGTACGAGAACTAAAATCTGGAAACCCACAAACTTTATATTGAATACTAATAAGACTGCGTTACAAGGAAAAACAAAACCATCTAACCATATTTATACTAAAACAAAAACATAAAAATCAGAACTTTATCCCCTAAAAACACTCCCAACTAAATAATCTAATCCAAAACTTTATTTAAAGTTAAACTTTAAAACTCAATTTAAATAAACCAAAACAATTTAAAACAAAACTTTCTATTTTAACCCCTTATACTCTTTGATAATTACATGATTAATCCAACAATCACTCACCTAATCTTGTAATATCCATTCTTCTCTTCAAAGTAGAGTTGGTCCATCTTCATGAGCTTTAACAAAAGCTAAATTCATCCTCTTTTTCTTTCAAATCAGGACATTCATAAGCAAATTGCTCAACTCTTCCACATTCATAGCACCTTAGGTTTCTTTTATAGTTCTCTCGACCAAATCCACGTCCATAACCTCTTCTTTTTTCTTGATCATGAGCAGATTCAGAGCCAACTCCATTATTGTCTTTCTGTTCATATCAATCAGCCCTTTTTCCATGAATGTTGAAACTATTTGTAACCCTGACACACCCCTTATTCCTGCCATTTTCTTCTTTTCCATGCTTGTTCCTGGTATTTGAACTAGACAACAGCAGTTGCTTTGGCTATATTCTTCTTCATCTTTTCCTTTGATCCTCTCTTCAAACGCCTTAAATCGTCATATAGCCTCTTCGAATGGCACGGTGTCAAGGTCTGCAAACTGTTTAACAGATGCCATAATTGTTGATTCGAGACCTTTGAATATTGTAACAATCTTTGTGATTTTTCCAGAAAAGTCATCAAGTGATTCATTCTCAGCCATTTGAAGTTTCTCCAAATCACTCCTAAGTGTATGAAGTTGAGCCTTTTGCACCCAATTTGCTCCAAGAAAACGAACCTGTACTGATTCCCACACATCCTTTGAATCCTCATATTTTGCCACCAACAATAGAATGTCCTCGGTAGAGATTGAAAAATAAAAGCCCTTGCAGTTATATTTTTCTTTGTTTCAACGGTTGTTCCTGGTCGATAGCCTCCCAAAATCCATTAGCTTGTAAAATCGACTTCATCACAATGACCCAAGTTGTATAACTTTGTGGCTGCTAATTTGGGCATTGAAACGTAATGCTTAAAGATTCTCTAATCGGTACAATAACATCATTCACAGGTGGATTGTTATTCCTTCCTTTTACCATGTTGTTGTGGTCACACAAACAAAAAATAGATGATCACACAGATCGTTTTATGTTGGCTCACTCAAAGTCTGATCACCCAGATCGTGTCCTGCCTTTAATCCACCAGCTCACGCAGAGTTGTGTGTGATTCACTTAGAAACTTCTTTTGATTTCACACAGAAATCGAGCTATAACTTCCACTTTGACTTCAATTTCAGCGTAACGCAGATATGCGACTTAGGTCGCTTGGAACGACCTTCTGATGCCGCATGGAATAATTCTTCAATTTTGCCTAGTACGAGTTGTTGATTTTGTCACTGGAACTAGCCTTTGCTGCCGAGCCTTCGATTTGGTCCTGGAGCAGTGGAGCAAGCCTTCAATTTTGGCTGGAACGTATCTTCAATAGTCTCATGGGATGAACCTTCAATGGCTCTAATACCAATTGAAGCTCGTGCTGCCTGAGTTCGTTTCTAAGAAATTTTGCTCAGAACTCAAAATAGGTATGCGAACTAAAATCTGGAAAGTCACAAACTTTATATTGAATACTAATAAGACTTTGGTACAAGGAAAAACAAAACCATCTAACCCTATTTATACTAAAACAAAAACACAAAAGTCAAAATTTTATACCTAAAAACACTTCCAACTAAAACAATCTAATCCAAAACTTTATGTAACCTTAAACTTTAAAACTCAATTTAAATAAACCAAAATAATTTAAAACAAAACATTCTACTTTAACCCCTTATACTATTTGATAATTATACGATTAGACCAACTAAGATAAGAGACTTAATGACGCCTGTACGAAAAATAGAGAAAATCATTGTGGTTAGGAAGGGGTTTAGGGGCCAACCTAGGTTGACATGAGATGAACATATTTGCAAGGATTTGTTAGACTTGCACCTCTCTAAGGACATGATCGTTGTCACACCCCCAATTTTCAACTAACGGAATCATACCGTTTGGGACGTGACAAACCAGGATCTCAGATCATTAGACATAACGAAGACCTCTATATGATTTTCAAACATACTTTGGTCTTAATTTGTAATATCAAAGTTTAACATTTGCGGAAGCGTTTGAAAACTAATAATAGAAAGTAACTATTGCATAACCATAAATACAATGTTCAATGTTTTAAATCAACAACTAAAGTAAACTGTATGCATGAGACTCAACGTCCTAGTCCCTGCTTGTCCTTGCTTGTGCCTTAGTGTCCTGAGAAAACATGTAAATCAAGTCAACACAAAGGTTGGTGCATACACAGGTTTAAGCATTCACAAATGTTGAAACCACAGTTTGAATATAAAGTTTGCAGATAACATAATCACACATGCATAGTCATGATAGCTAGTCATTTGTACTATTTACATAAGTGGTCGACACCGAAGCTGACGATTGCCATGCTATAGCATGTTTTTGCCTTGCCACTATTGTCTAGCACGAACAATAGTAATGTGTGTGTTTGGTCAGTCAAACACCTGCGTAGATCCCATCTACCAAGTGAGGTTTGTCAAACCTAATAGATCTATTTCCAACTACCACGCTTTGCGCTACGGCAAACTAAACGGTTCGAAATGAAGGCTTTGTAATGCTATGTTTGCACTTAATGTAAACAGCTAACTCATGCAAGTGATATGTATCTAAAAGTGTTTGTTGCACATGTTTTCTCCCCCAAAACAGTTTAAAATAAGAAAGGGGCCGTGTACGCACCTTTGATAGTGAGCAGAATGATCAATACACGTGTGTAGATAAACTTCTACTAAAGATCTGTGATTTAAATAGTTCATTGTGTTACTCGGAATGTCGTTTAAAATATGAAATCACATACGTGTCAATACACGTATGTTAGAATGTTAGAAACGTGTGTTCGTACGTAAGTGTGTCTTTGAAATCGTTTAATTAAATCAAATAAACATATATTTGATTATAATAATATGTTCGTATTTATACACGACTATATTTTTTGGGTAATAATATAAGTTTTATTATTTTAGATTGTCCGTATTCGCGATACGGTTCCAACGCAACTCGAACGAGTCGAATCGGACTTGAAACGAATAATTTATGAGTTAAAAACCAAAATGGTTTTTAAATTAAAAAGCCCAACAGAGGCAGGGTTCGAACCCTGGACCTCCTGAACCCTAACACGCGCCTAAACCAATTGAACTAACTCAGTTTTATTGTTATAGTTTGATTTCAAAAGATTTTAATTTGAAGCTTCATGTATGGTTTAATTTGATTCTATGTCCGTTTAACTCGAAAACCCCCAAATGGTTCAAACCGAAGAACCCTAGAACTCGGATTCGTACAATTCGATGTTAGAAGCCACAATTAGCATAGGGCTATGCTTAGTCGCATGTTTTAGTGTGTGTAGGGGTCGATTGTTACCTGATTTGAGATCGAATTGGTGAAGATTGACTTTAAGCTTGAGTTCGGCCACCCCACGATCGGATTCTCCTCTCTGGAACTCTTGAGATCGAATTGTTGTGTGAGAAAGACTCTAAAGATGCCGATTTATGTTTAGGAAGGTTCAATTGCGAGAGTTTTGATCTAATTTTGAGGTATTGATGTGCATGTGTAACAGTTTCAACACTTTTGAATCGTTTCATGATTAATTCGATGCATTAATGGATTAAAACGTATGCAAACGGTTTATGATCATTATTACAATGATTATGGATGATAAATTCGCAATTACAATTTCGAATTTGATTAATTTCGAATTTTTTTTCCTATTTTCTACACGAATTTTGACTATTAAAAGTCAAAATTGTGTATTATATGGTAAATTCTTATAATTTAAGTGTTTGTACACTTGTTTTGGTTAATTCCAACCTTCGTAGTTGTTTTTGTTCGAATTCACATCATTTTGGTTAATTCTAAAGTTAACGGGGTTAATTCGGAATACCAAATTGTCACTAATCGGCCAATTGGAATATTATTGGGCTAGACTAACCCAATTGGGCCTCATAAATACAATTGGGCCTACCTTGGGCCTCATACTTACAATTGGGCCTACCTTGGGTCTCATTGGGCCTACCTTGGCCTCATTGGGCCTACCTTGACCTTATTGGGCCTTCCTATTTGTGATTTCGCTATTTTCAGTTAACAAGGTTAATTCGAAAAGTCGGATTGTCACATCATCCCCTTGTTGAAAGAATTTTCGTCCCGAAAATTAGTAAATGTTAGGAGTAGTTAGGAAACTACTTACGAGTTTAAATCGTACGTGTTAGTGTGATTTGATCATTCTGTGTGCTTGTGTGTATTCATACACAAAATCTAATGCTTGCAACATCACAACTAAGTGTGATCGTTCAATGTGACTGTTTGCGTGTACACTAGTTAGTTCACCTAACTGTGACTGTTTGTGTTTGATCATACTGTGCTGTGTAACCTCACACATAGGGAGTGTCTGTAACTGTTTGTACTATGCAACCCCGCACATAGCAAAATGTGTGTAACTAATCATGCATGTACTACCATAACATGTAACATATGAAATGTAGCACATAAAATGAATAAAATGTAATGTACTGTAACTGTTTGTACTATGCAACCCCGCACATAGCAAAATGTGTGTAACTAATCATGCATGTACTACCATAACATGTAACATATGAAATGTAGCACATAAAATGAATAAAATGTAATGTAGCACAAATGTTTGTAACAAAACCAATTGAATAAAGTGTTTGTGCTTACAGTTTGAAATTTGCAGTGTTGATGTGTGAAACATCACGTCATCCCCTTGTTGAAGGAAATTTCGTCCCGAAATTTAACGTGTATTCGTGGTGTTTGTAATTGTTATTCTGAATAGATGAGAATACTTCTTCATCATTTGATCTTCCCTTTCCCATGTGAATTCGAGTCCACGTCGTGAATTCCAACGGACTTTGACTATCGGAATCTTGCTTTGTTTAAGTTGTTTGACCTCTCGGTCCATGATTCCAACTAGTTCTTCAATGAATCGTAATTGTTCGTCTAGTTGTATTTCCCCCAGTGGTACAATCAATGTCTCATCAGGAAGACATTTCTTTAAGTTCGATACGTGAAAGACATCATGAACTCCGCTGAGTTCATCCGGTAATTGTAGTTGATACGCAACCGGACCAATCCTTTTCAGGATCTCAAAAGGTCCTACGTAACGTGGACTAAGCTTTCCGCGCTTGCCGAATCGTATCACACCTTTCCAAGGTGATACCTTTAGAAGAACTCGGTCTCCTACCTGAAATTCCAATGGCTTACGACGTATGTCAGCATAACTCTTGTGTCGATCCCGAGCCGCTGCCATACAATTCCGGATTTGTACTATCTTCTCTGTCGTTTCATGTACTAGTTCAGGACCTGTAATTTGACTGTCACCAATTTCAGCCCAGCAAACTGGTGAACGGCATTTACGACCATACAATGCTTCAAATGGTGCCGCTTGAATACTTGTGTGATAACTGTTGTTGTATGAGAATTCCACTAACGGTAAGTGGTTTTCCCAACTGTCACCAAAATCAATTACACATGCTCGTAACATATCCTCGAGCGTTTGAATTGTACGTTCACTCTGACCGTCGGTCTGTGGATGATATGCGGTACTCATATCCAAACGAGTTCCCAAGGACTTATGGAGTGATTTCCAAAAATTTGAAGTGAATCGGGCATCCCGATCTGATATGATAGAGATTGGCATGCCATGCCGTGCTACCACTTCCTTGATGTAAATACGAGTCAATTTCTCCATCTTGTCAGTTTCCTTGATTGCTAGAAAATGTGCAGATTTCGTTAATCGATCAACAATTACCCATATCGTATCACAACCACTTGGTGTACGGGGTAACTTAGTAATGAAGTCCATCGAAATCTGTTCCCATTTCCACATTGGTATTTCTGGTTGTTGCAGCAAACCAGATGGTTTCTGATATTCAACTTTGACTTTCGAACAAGTCGAACAAGTCAAACATTTGCTAACATACCTAGCAATGTCGGCTTTCATGTGAGGCCACCAGTACAGTGCCTTCAAATCATGATACATCTTGTCTGATCCCGGATGGACTGAATATCTGGACTTGTGTGCTTCATCCATTACGAGTTCCCTCAAACCTCCGTACAAAGGTATCCACAGTCGATTAATGAAATAACGAATTCCATCAGGTTTAACATCCAATTGTTCTTCCATTCCTCGTAAGGACTCCTGTACCAAGTTTTCCTTTTTCAAGGCCTCGAGCTGAGCACTGCGTACCTTGTCAGGTAAGTCTGTCTGTATTGTCATCATAAGTGCGCGAACCCGTCTTGTTGATGTTGTGTCTTTTCTGCTTAAAGCATCAGCTACCACATTAGCTTTTCCCGGTTGATACTTAATTGCGCATTCGTAGTCGTTCAACAACTCAACCCATCGTCGTTGTCTCATATTAAGCTCCTTCTGATCAAAGATATGATGCAAACTCTTATGATCAGTGTAAATGGTACACTTAGTTCCATACCAGTAATGCCTCCAAATCTTTAAAGCAAAAACCACTGCTCCTAACTCCAAATCGTGAGTAGTGTAATTCTTCTCGTGTGGTCTCAGTTGCCTTGAAGCATAAGCAATCACTTTATCACGTTGCATCAACACACATCCCAAACCCTGTGCAGATGCATCACAATACACCACAAAGTCTTCCGTCCCTTCCGGTAAGGACAGAATCGGTGCACTGCAGAGTTTCTGTTTCAATAACTGGAATGCAGCTTCCTTTTAATCCGACCAATTATACTTTGTTCCTTTGTGCGTAAGAGCTGTAAGTGGTTGAGCGATCTTTGAGAATCCCTCAATGAATCGTCGGTAGTAACCCGCCAAACCAAGGAATTGTCGTACCTCGGTAGGTGTCTTTGGTGCTTCCCAATTCTTAATCGCTTCAATCTTTGCTGGATCAACATGTATACCCTTTTCATTAACTATATGACCCAAGAATTGTACTTCTCGCATCCAAAAGTCGCATTTTGAGAATTTTGCGTATAGTTGCTCTTGTTTCAATAACTCTAGCAATAATCGGAGATGTTCAGCATGCTCTTCTTCAGTCTGAGAATAGATGAGAATGTCATCAATGAAAACAATGACAAACTTATCAAGATAAGGTTTACAAACACGATTCATGAGATCCATGAATACAGCTGGAGCGTTTGTCAACCCAAATGGCATGACCAAAAACTCATAATGGCCATAGCGCGTTCTGAATACTGTCTTTGGAATATCTTCTTCTTGAACTCTGAGTTGATGGTAACCAGACCTGAGATCAATCTTCGAGTAGTAACTCGAACCTTGCAACTGATCGAACAGATCGTCAATTCTGGGTAACGGATACCGGTTCTTGATAGTAACCTTGTTAAGTTCCCGGTAATCGATACACATACGGAAAGTCCCGTCCTTCTTCTTAACAAACAAAACTGGAGCTCCCCACGGTGAAAAACTAGGTCGTATGAAACCCTTATCCAGCAACTCTTGCAATTGTGTAGATAACTCTTGCATCTCTGACGGTGCAAGTCGATAAGGCGCCCTAGCTATCGGTGCTGCATCTGGTGTAAGGTCGATGCAGAATTCCACCTGTCTGATAGGCGGTAATCCCGGTAAGTCTTCTGGAAATACCTCCGGAAATTCACAAACTATTGGAATATCTTCAATCTTCTTCTCAGCTACCGGCTTTTCAGTTATAAGTGCTATAACTGCCGTATGACCTTTACGCAGACATTTGTGTGCTTTCACACAAAATATGAGACGCAGTGGCGTACTGCTCTTCTCACCTTGTACATACAGTGTCTCTCCATATGAAAGCGGTATACGAACGATCTTTTGATAGCCTACTGTTTCAGCCTGGTGTTTGAACAACCAGTCCATGCCTATGACTACATCAAAACTGCCTAATGCGATAGGCATAAGGTCAATGTCAAGTGTCTGACCCATCAAGTCAAGAATACATCTTTTGAGAATATGTTCTACTGTGATTAACCTGTCTTCAGCTAGTTCTACCATGCATTCAACCTCTAATGGTGTTGAGGTTATGGCAAATATTCCATTAAATTCATTATATCTAAAGCTCTTTTATGTTCCAGTATCCAACAACACAGATCATATTATTTGTTTATCACACATGTACTTGCAACGAGGTCGAGCTTTTCTCTATGCTTCTAATGATCATGAAGGCTTGTCCCCTCAGACTATTGTTTTTGTTCCTCTTGTTGTTACTACCAGTGTGGTTCAATTGAAATGCCCTGGCTTCTTGCATCCAAAACATCCTTTGAGTGCTTCTTGTTGTTGTTGTGGTCATTTAGAACTCTGCTCAGTAGACACATGAAATCAGATTTCGTTCTTCGTTTGATAGGGAATCTTTACAGATGTTCGCAAGTAGATGTTTTGACATACATTTGAAGTTATCCAAGTGAAGTGCAAAATCTCACTATGAGTGTTTCTCAAACACAGAGTAACCAGAACTACGGCTGGAAATTTAATGAATGTTATGTTGGAATCTCGATTTGTTAACGGAATTCGTTTCAATTACCAGAATGAAGGATAGGTGAATATTATATGTATGTGTTTCGAAAATAGGCTCACAATAGAATTTGCCAGAATTCATGCGTACCTGTAAATTCACGATTACGTTGCGCACCATGATCGTCAATTTACCTTACATAAGGATTCTAGTTCCTCCTACCTTGAGTTATTTGGTTTTTGTGGAATTCAGAGTTTATTTAGGACATCAAGATTCAGACAATAGTCACATGATGTAGGATTGGATAGTCTATCCAAAGAATTACTTAGGGATAGTTACTTGAGTTGAATGCTAATATAGGATCTAGTGTAGATCCTTCAAGAATAGTTATTCGGCTTGAGTGTGTTTCTCTTATGTAATCTGATGTCGAGACACTCATTGTGTGAGTGTTAATGTAGTTGTTTGGAGTTGACCACCTTGCAGTCAATGTATCTCCCATAAGTTCCCAAGTTGATGGTTAACTCCTGATAGAGGTCACCAAGGTTTTCATATTATGCAACTTGCCTTTACGTAGGCACTTGTAACGAGAATCTTTCCCGCACAATTGCTCTAGTTCTTCTTAACTCGAGTGACAGTGTCCGTTTGGTGGCACTTCAAGTGTGAAAAAGAGTTGAGTTTGAATTCTCATCTTACAATTGATGAGTTCATAAAGTGGTCCTAGTAAACAGTACATGTGGAAGTACAAAGAGCTACAAGAATGTTGTCGAGGAGTTAGAATGAAAATTGATGTTTTCCTCTCAAGGCTGAAGCACAACCTTATTAGCTGTCGTCAGTGTTGTAAGGAATGCCAGATCATTTGTCAGAACTAAAAATTTAGTGGAACTGGTAGATATAGTCCCGAACTAAGGAATGGTATTGTTTGAGTTATTGAGTTTATTTCATCGGCTGACTCATTGAGTGAGCCATAGGGCCTATTTCATCCCCTGACTTGTTCAAGTGAGCCTTAGTGATCTATTTCATTCATTGACTTGTTTGAGTGAGTCGTAGGGCCTAATTCATCCCTTGACTTGTTTTAGTGAGTCATAGAGCCTATTTCATCCCTTGACTTGTTTTAGTGAGTCACAGAGCCTATTTCATCTCCTGACTGGTTTTAGTGAGTCAAAGAGCCTATTTCATCTCCTGACTGGTTTTAGTGAGTCAAAGAGCCTATTTCATCTCCTGACTGGTTTTAGTGAGTCAAAGAGCCTATTTCATCCCTTGACTGGTTTTTGTGAATCATAGAATCTATTTCATCCCTCTAGTAATCTAGTGATCTATCCAGCTGCCTCTCGCATGTTGTGAATCTCCCGATTCACACGTGCCTCAAAAGCTGCAAATGCTTGCTCTGGTGGGTATCTCAGTGTAGGTAATGTCCAATTACTAGTAGTAGTGTCACGATTAGATGGCGGAAGTACTTGCTCCTCACGCACCCAACTGCGAATGAGATCAGAGATCCACTGCCAATACTGGCCGTTCTCCCTTGGTCATGTGTGTATTCCCTCGTCATAGTGAATCGTACCATCCACTGGCTCGAGTCTCCTCTTCTCGGATGCTGATGATGATACGACTCGTTGTTCCTTGTCACTAATAGGTGTGGATGATAATGTCATGTTTGTTACATAATACCATATGAAATTTCTATGCAAACTATTGTGTAAGCAAGCGTGTCTAATGTCTAACAGTTATAGTCTAGATCTACCAATGCAAACCTAATTCGCTATAACCAATGTCTCTGATACCAATCTGTCACACCCCCAATTTTCAACTAACGGAATCATACCGTTTGGGACGTGACAAACCAGGATCTCAGATCATTAGACATAACGAAGACCTCTATATGATTTTCAAACATACGTTGGTCTTAATTTGTAATATCAAAGTTTAACATTTGCGGAAGCGTTTGAAAACTAATAATAGAAAGTAACTATTGCATAACCATAAAAACAATGTTCAATGTTTTAAATCAACAACTAAAGTAAACTGTATGCATGAGACTCAACGTCCTAGTCCCTGCTTGTCCTTGCTTGTGCCTTAGTGTCCTGAGAAAACATGTAAATCAAGTCAACACAAAGGTTGGTGCATACACAGGTTTAAGCATTCACAAATGTTGAAACCACAGTTTGAATATAAAGTTTGCAGATAACATAATCACACATGCATAGTCATGATAGCTAGTCATTTGTACTATTTACATAAGTGGTCGACACCGAAGCTGACGATTGCCATGCTATAGCATGTTTTTGCCTTGCCACTATTGTCTAGCACGAACAATAGTAATGTGTGTGTTTGGTCAGTCAAACACCTGCGTAGATCCCATCTACCAAGTGAGGTTTGTCAAACCTAATAGATCTATTTCCAACTACCACGCTTTGCGCTACGGCAAACTAAACGGTTCGAAATGAAGGCTTTGTAATGCTATGTTTGCACTTAATGTAAACAGCTAACTCATGCAAGTGATATGTATCTAAAAGTGTTTGTTGCACATGTTTTCTCCCCCAAAACAGTTTAAAATAAGAAAGGGGCCGTGTACGCACCTTTGATAGTGAGCAGAATGATCAATACACGTGTGTAGATAAACTTCTACTAAAGATCTGTGATTTAAATAGTTCATTGTGTTACTCGGAATGTCGTTTAAAATATGAAATCACATACGTGTCAATACACGTATGTTAGAATGTTAGAAACGTGTGTTCGTACGTAAGTGTGTCTTTGAAATCGTTTAATTAAATCAAATAAACATATATTTGATTATAATAATATGTTCGTATTTATACACGACTATATTTTTCGGGTAATAATATAAGTTTTATTATTTTAGATTGTCCGTATTCGCGATACGGTTCCAACGCAACTCGAACGAGTCGAATCGGACTTGAAACGAATAATTTATGAGTTAAAAACCAAAATGGTTTTTAAATTAAAAAGCCCAACAGAGGCAGGGTTCGAACCCTGGACCTCCTGAACCCTAACACGCGCCTAAACCAATTGAACTAACTCAGTTTTATTGTTATAGTTTGATTTCAAAAGATTTTAAACAAAATACAAGTCGGTTTCCCCTTTGTCCTCATAACCGAACCATCAAACCCAAATCGGTCCATTATTCAAACTTGGTCGAACCCAAATCCTTAGGGGTTTGGTTCCTATCATTCAACCGACCCTGTAAATGTGTTTAATTTGAATTTTTATTTAGATTCAATGAGTTAATCGATCCCATCCGTATTCGAACTCAAGTTCGTTAACACCAAATTAAATTCGTTAAATTCGTAATTGAGAGTCCACCAATCCATATAGCTTTCATTTAGTAGCAAATTTCGAAACCATTGGTAGTGATTAATTTGATTAACGGATTTAATTAGTTCGAAACCCTCAACTCGATTTCAATCAAGAACTCTGATGTGTTGCAAAACACATCTGTTTTTCCATTTGTTTCTATTGAGTTTCTGTTTAGTTTACTAGTTTTTAGAGTCGATTTATGCTGGTTCTTCACAATTTGGTAATTTCATGCTTGCAGGTAATAAACATGTCATTTTAGCACAAAAGATCAAGAAAACGAGCTCCAGGTTGGACGAGAACAGACCCGAGAACAAAAGAAGACAAAAGCTGGATTTTAGGTCCCTCGCGTATCGCGAGGCCCTCAAGAAACCCTGTCGCGCTACGCGACAGGTGGAAATTACCATTTTACCCTTTTTAATGATTGCGGGTTTGATCCGACTATTTTGTCGGGTAGCGAAACCCGTCGCGCTACGCGACGGGTGTGTCTGTGTGTGTCGCGGTACGCGACGCGGGGAAAAATTCAGAAAAACGATTTCTTTTCATTAAAACGGCTGGAGACGGGATTTTTAGGTTATCATCGAATAGGAGAGACGGCAGAGGCGACCAAGAGGTGATTTTGGAGGTTTTGGAAGCTAAGGATTGAAGAATCAAGGCTTAGGATCGAAGATATCGGGTGTTCATCATTCGGTTTATTCGGTTTCTTTGTTTTTATTCGATTCCTATGTTTTTCATTTACATTAAACAGATTATGGTTTGTTTTCATATGATGTTTAGTGGCTAAACTTTTAGAACTATCTAGGTTAGAAGATTATGCATGTTTGATTTTGGTTTGATTCGGTTTTGGAACAATATGATGTGATGGATTTATGATTTAAAGATTTGGTTTTGAATATTGGATGTGTATGTATGTCTTTGATTGTTGAATGATTGATGTTATGTTCCTCATGTGTCTTGGCGATTGTCTGTCGCGAAATAGGTGCATGCTAGAATCAATTACTGTGTGTTCTTGATTAGTGGATGAGTTGCTTAGGCCGAGTGATTCATAGGAGTGTTCTATTATGATTTAGACGATTAAGATGTGCAACCAACTTGAATAGCCGTGAGGTGAGAAGTTGTCGATAAGTCTTGACTGTTAGATTGTTAGGTTAGAGGCTTCGTGAGAAGATCCGTCTGATTAGTCTATCAAACCTTGTTTATCGAGTCCAATAGGAAAACCCAAGTTATCCCTAGCATTTAAGTGAACTGTGACTTTCGTGCCGTGAGGTAGAGTGTTTTACAGTTACTTCTTAGGTGTTTTGAGATTATTGTACTGTGAGGTAGATAATCTAGTGGATATTTCATAAATAGTTGGATGACCTGTGAGGGAAATCCATGTATCCGGTGGTTCAACGGCTTTTAGGATCCTTAGTTGACTATCCTTGAGAAGGGTCGAGGGTGCTCTAGGTTTCCTTTGAGTTTAGTATTATAAGATCCCGGTATCACATTAGTTCCATCCCGAGAGAACCTTGTCAAGCATGTATATGATTCAAGCCTAGGTAGTGTTTCTTTTCTTCTCTGGTTTAGTCTTTGTTTGCTCGTCTGTTTTAGTTTATTTAAGTCATTCTTAGTTTTGTTAAAAAACCCCCTCCTTATTATTATTTTATTTAAGTACAAATTTTGTATAGATAAGCCATAGAGTCTAGTTAGTACAGTCTGTAGAAGTCTGTGGGTTCGATATCCGGACTTACTTTTGTCTTGCTACATACGATAGGTACACTTGCCTGTCGGTAGCTTAGGTTTTAGAGAGTCTAGATTTATTACTTTTTGTCTAGTTTTAGAGTCGGTTTTTAGTTAGTTTCTTAGCTAAGCTCCGTCTACATCAAACTCTAAAAGCAAACTTATTAAATACGTGATTGCTATGTAAAATCAATGTGATGTTTTCTTTTATTAAAGCATTTCGACACTTTCTGTATAAATTTATTCGATTATAAATAGCATTTAGATTGAATCCCCCAAATCGTTTCTTAGCATAAACCCTAGAAATCGAAGTCTATAAATTCGTTGCTATTACTTTCAATTGATATGGGGATTTCGTTTAATAAGTGCTTCCGAAGCTTCATGTATGGTTTAATTTGATTCTATGTCCGTTTAACTCGAAAACCCCCAAATGGTTCAAACCGAAGAACCCTAGAACTCGGATTCGTACAATTCGATGTTAGAAGCCACAATTAGCACAGGGCTATGCTTAGTCGCATGTTTTAGTGTGTGTAGGGTCGATTGTTACCTGATTTGAGATCGAATTGGTGAAGATTGACTTTAAGCTTGAGTTCGGCCACCCCACGATCGGATTCTCCTCTCTGGAACTCTTGAGATCGAATTGTTGTGTGAGAAAGACTCTAAAGATGCCGATTTATGTTTAGGAAGGTTCAATTGCGAGAGTTTTGATCTAATTTTGAGGTATTGATGTGCATGTGTAACGGTTTCAACACTTTTGAATCGTTTCATGATTAATTCGATGCATTAATGGATTAAAACGTATGCAAACGGTTTATGATCATTATTACAATGATTATGGATGATAAATTCGCAATTACAATTTCGAATTTGATTAATTTCGAATTTTTTTCCTATTTTCTACACGAATTTTGACTATTAAAAGTCAAAATTGTGTATTATATGGTAAATTCTTATAATTTAAGTGTTTGTACACTTGTTTTGGTTAATTCCAACCTTCGTAGTTGTTTTTGTTCGAATTCACATCATTTCGGTTAATTCTAAAGTTAACGGGGTTAATTCGGAATACCAAATTGTCACTAATCGGCCAATTGGAATATTATTGGGCTAGACTAACCCAATTGGGCCTCATAAATACAATTGGGCCTACCTTGGGCCTCATACTTACAATTGGGCCTACCTTGGGTCTCATTGGGCCTACCTTGGCCTCATTGGGCCTACCTTGGCCTTATTGGGCCTACCTTGACCTTATTGGCCTTCCTATTTGTGATTTCGCTATTTTCAGTTAACAAGGTTAATTCGAAAAGTCGGATTGTCACAATCGTTAACATGGGTTCATGGAGATGTAGGATAAAAGCGAGAGAATCCTAGACTGGTTAGGAGATAGGTTAGTGGTATTTGTTTTAGGTAGCATCTTCGTCTTTGAGGATTTATGTATAACATGTTGCTATGTTAGATGTGTGTCTTTGGCTTGCTTACGTGGAACGTACTTCAGGTTACTGCGTATTTGAGTTGCATTAGGTGCTTTGGCTTCTCTACTACTCAGTTATGTTGCCATCTTGTGAGTTGCGCCTAGGTTGATTAGTCTGTTATGTATCTTTGTAAACCATTTGTTTTTATGTCTGTGTCGGCTCTGGAGGAACAAAAGTAAAATTGCACTAGTTTTAACGTTATTTTACTTAGTTTTTGTGAAAATAACGTTAAAAGCGTTGGGCTGGTCGATTAATCAGGCATAATGAGCTGGGGGCCTCATTAAAAGCAACATCTCTTTTCCTACGGGGTATAGGCAAGGTTGTATACATCTTACCCTTCTCAAAATCTATCTTAGCTTTGCTAATAGTGGGATATACTGAGTATGTTGATGATGATGAAACGAGTTCCTACAATTGTAAGAAAAATTTTAAAACACCTTTCGTACTGTATAAACAATTATGTTTTGATTTACACTAGTTTGTTTCAAATATGCTTTTTGTTATAAAAACATTTTTTTTCGTTTTGATTGAACGAACACTTAGTTTTGAAAACAACTCTCCATTTTAAAAACATTTGCGCTTAATGGGTCAAAATACAAGTTTCCCCTAATTCGTTCCTAGATAAAAACCCGAGTGTGATCTTTTTTAAAGCTGAATAACAAGTTAATTAGTATTCATTTGCTTTTTACAATCAAATTATGATTTTAGGTTCTTTGCAACACAACTCACAAATCTAATTGAGTTTATATTTGTTGTTATAAGTAATTTAGTTAAAAGAATCAGTTTTCATTAACACTAACCGTAAAAACTCTTCACGCTATTACACCTTATTACCATACTAGTTAATGTTAAAATATATAATTTTACCTGATTTCAATTTTATAATTCTCAAATGTACGAGCGGTAATCTTTTCTAATTCTGTTTTATTTGTTGTATGACATGTGAGCTGTTGAGGTCATTGGGCTGATATTGTGGGCTGCTTTTGAGAGTTTGATGGGCTCGTGATGCAACTGGTTCGTGGTTGCATATATTGCTGATGGTTTACACTTGAGAAAATAAAAGATTTTGAGATCTCTTTTTCTCGTCACTCTCACGTCTTCAACCGGTGGTAGAAGGGTTTTCTCATCTTCTTGTTTTAGGTCCATGATCTTCATTTTGTTTGTTCTCTCTCGTTCAGAAGTCAGAGAGTTTTGAGTTTAGATCTAGGGTTTCTTCTCTAGATTGTATGTTTACGATTCATGATGTCATGAATCGTATGTTCTGTTGGTTACTTCCAGGTCTATTGTGTATTTGTTTGTATTTGATCTGATTGTAGTTTTCTACTCAGTGAGTAGATATTGTTAGATCTAGATCTTCTTAGGGTTGATCTTAGGGTTTGTGTCTTTGTTGTAGATCGAGTTGTAATAGATAGGTTTATTACAATTTGTTCTTTATATTTTTTGTTATTAATCACAGATTCAAGTGAATTTGTAAGTTGGAAGATCTGTGCGTGTTCTTGACAGTTAAGGTAGCTAGGAACATATATCTAAGCTCTTATTTGACCGGTACTTTGACGTTAATTAGTGAGTTTAGACGGAGGGGAGAGAGAGAGAGAAACTATTGAAGCGAAAGACTAGATAGAGTTACCTTGTAGTTGTAACCGCAACCTTAATAGGTGGACGTCAGGTGGTGGATGGTGAGCGATGACCATTTGGGGGGTGGGGAGAAGGTGAGAGAGTTGTTGAGAAAAGGGAGAGAGAGAGATGTTATTTGGTGTTGTAGCCACTAGAATGGTGGATGTTAGGCCGATGGTGGTGGGCGACGGTGGTATATGTTACTTTTTAGTAGGAAAGAGATTGCATTATTAGGAAAGAGAGAATGTGGATATCACAATTTTTTATCCCACTTGGAAACAAATACTGCATAAAAAAATTTGATGCACCAAACTCACAATCTATCAAATGATATGAAATTACCTATGCAAAATATGAACACTTGATTGAAAAGTTTTAATTGAAAGAATGGCAAAAGATTGCACAAGTTCAAATTATTTATAGTTATGGCATGCTTGAAAGTTTTAGGTGTGACCAAAAGCAAACACATTCATCAATACCCGTTGATAATAATATTTATGAAGAGAGATATTAACGACCCAACGAATAAGATATTAATCTAATGAGAAGCAAAAGACTAAGGGTTAAGAAATCCATTAGTCCAAACTTCTTGACTCGTATAGTTGAGATTAATCAAATAAAAAGCAAAAGAGTATTGTTTATGAAAACTTTATTTGAAAACATGTTTCCATGTTTGTTTTCAAAAACCAAACCTTTTGTTCACCCATTTCTTGAGTGTAACACCTCCAATGATTGTTCTGTGTCTGCACACATTCATTATTTACTAAAAGAACATATTTTGAGCAAAGGTTTCACCCTCTTCTCTCACAAATCCCCTTATCCCATATTAAATTCTTAAACAGAAAGAATACTATAATGATCATTAAGAAAGTAGAAACACTTTCATATTATACAAATTTCTCAGGGTCAATTTAAATCATAACCAATCAAAAATCAAGATGTATATATCACACATGAAACAAATAAACAGTGGATCCATTTGCATAATAACCAGTCAAAAATAAGATGTTATATCACAATATCACCAGTCAAACATATAAATAATGGGTCATGCCTTAACTCCACATTCATGCATTATGCAAATCATGATGTCCTAAGGTTTCAATGGGGCTTCTAACTATGGTTGAAATCAATTGATGTACCATCGTCTGTTGATTGAAGATTACCAAAAACCATCTCTAAGCTAAAGCTACCCATCATTGGTAGATGAAGCTCTAACATCTAGTTGCCTCGTTCACATTCCAGATTGCTTTAAGTGTTTTAACTATTTCGCCTTAAAATAAAATATTTTATCAATTCAGCCCTTGTGGTTTAGACAACTAACGTTTTTGGCCCCTAACCATAGTTAGGTTTTGGGCCAAAACCGTTATAATAGTTAAGTTTGAGGGCCAAAACCGTTATAATAGTTAAGTTTGAGGGCCAAAACCGATAGTTGTCTATAACATAGGGGTAGAAGATTCTATTTTGGGCCAAAATAGTTAAAACACTTATACCACAATGATCAAAATCGTAATTTACTCTATATCTAATAATTATGAGTATTTCATATAGTTATCTTATATTTTATTCACTTTATAAAGAATCAACACTTATCTAATCATTTTTTCTCTTAATGGTGGTTATTTGATGATGATAGTATAATAATTGAAGCTGCAACTGTAAAAGATGATGAGAAGATATTGAATCTGCAATATGATTCTAAAAGTGGGTTTCTAACATGATTTGTGGTGCTCCAACATTTTTTGTTTAAAAAAGCAATGGCTTTAAAATGATCTTTCTCTATTTTTCTTTTGGCAATCTTTCCTAAATAATTTCTTATGATTATGTGTGTTTTTACGCTTTAACATGTATAAAACTAGTTACTTATATGCTTATATTTTTTAACCTTAAACTATAACAATTTTTTTCAGGTGTGAGTTTTCTCTTATACAACAAAATGCTTGATCACACATAATTTTTTAGCGGAGATAAACAATTTGTCAATATGTAGGTAAGTTTATCAGGTTAAAAAAAGAAAAAAAAAACAAAAAAACTACACACTTGCGTACACTCTATAGATGTAAATTTAATTATTAAAATCTTAAAGATTAAACTACAATTAAATTTTGGCTCTCGAAGCTTTGATTGTCAACTCTCATCTGGGGTTTGTGTCAAAGTCAAACATATAAAGACCTGAAGAAGAAACGAAACCTCGTTCCTCGCATCTTTTCGATCAGCCGCACCGGATCTCTGAATCATTCAAATTCACGGCAACTTCTCCGGTCGTCGGATTCCGATTTCCTCACCGCCGTTTCTCTAGTTCTTCCTTCGGCTTAACGGTTCGAACAACTGAACGAGTATCGTTTGTTGAGATTCAAACCTCAAATCGCAATCCGAACTTCATCATAGCTGTTTTGAAAGGTTATATCATCGAAAATTTCATCTTCATTTTCATTAGTATCGTTTGTCTGCAATTTTTTTGCAACTTTTAAGCTTTATAGAATGGATAATATTTATTATTATAATACTATTCGAAGGTCACAGTAAAATCTTCGCTAACATAGATGATAACTGCTATGGCTTATACTTTGGATGTGCCGTGATTGATGAATGCTACTGTTTTGACGAATTTCGATTCAAGCATATTATTATTATCGGCGTGTTGCAATCATAAAATTATATGTTTGACTGTGAATCAATAGGCAAACAATTCTATTTCAAATTTTCATGTGGTGGAGTGAGTTAGACCTCATCGTTTCTAGACTGATCTATATCTGGGATATGAGTGTCATTTAGGTCAATTATTGACCTGTAACTAGATAAGAATGTTTTTGTTATAGGAAAATAATTAATGATTGGTTTATTATCAAAGAAAAGGTAAGAAGTTATGGAGCTTGGAATAGTAAATACATCTGCAACATAAATACCAATTATGTGGGTAAGAGGTGGGAGAATTAATGTGGTCACAGGTTCCATAGGTATGGTAGAAAATTTATGGCATACCAAAGTTTAAAATGTTGAAATCAAGGACAGTATAAACGATATTGTGCTATCTTACTTTTATTTAATTTTATATGGCATATTGATAATTATTATTTAATTTGTTACTCCCCTTAAAGATCAAAAATAATTGAGTTTCCACATTTTAGAGCAACTCATCGAGTCATTAGCAAAAAGCCAAAAATTCCTTAAAAAATTCATCTACATAATTCAGATTAGCATCATCTTCATTGTCATAACTCATAAAAAACAAGCATGATTGAACTTCTTCAGTAGTTCACACCTCTATGAATCAACTTTGAGGAAGTTAATAACTATGATATCAACATAGTTGTTGAAGGCACAAGGCGCGCTCAAGGTGCAAAGGACGTGCCTTGGGGCTAGGTGCTTAATTAGCGTGGGATTTCTTAAGCAAGGTGCATAAGATAAAAATACCATTTATGGTTTTAGACTTGTTTTAGGGTTGTTTTGCAGTAGTTTAGGCCTTTTAGATTGAGCCCACTGCTTCATGCTTTTCAGGGTGAATGTAGTTGTTTCTGATTTGTTCAGACAATTTTTGGTCAGAATTTGGCTGAAACTTGACCGAAAATGTGCCTGAGAGTCCGAAGATGGGATGTTTGAAGCGAGGTGACAAGGCTGCACCTGGGCACGTGCTGTGCCCGCTTTTGACAACCTAGGATATCAAATGTGCACAACCTAGGAGCTCAGGTGAGGCTACACCCACCTAGACGCCTTAAACACAGCAAGTTGCAAAAACGGCTGAATCGGCCAAAACCTGCGTGCACATTTTTTGCGCTTTGAGTGCACCTTTAGTCAGCGAGGTTAACTTATGATCAATCTGTCCTCATGGAAAATTTGTTATAAATTTTGTACACATTTATGGATTGCTGAGTGACACTATTTTAACAAAATGGTCACTTTCACTTACTGATTCTTATAAGTTATATCCTTGATTGATTTCAAAAGCTACAATGTATTAAACAGGAACAATCATGCAAATCAAATGTAGAATATTTTCTTTGTTTTTTTTTTTATGAAGTTGCAAGAATTATATTATTATCATAGAAGAACTGACCTTGTTTTTGGCATACCAGCTCTGTCAAATGAGTCTGAACTTATCAGGGAAGAATAACTGTCTGTATAGCAAGTTAACCAAAGGTTCAGAAAAATGTAAGAAGCTTGAGATAGATCTCAATTTACCTGCTTCTTCTAATGAAACTGAGTTGACCAAAAACATCAGCAATTCTTATGATGAGGCACTGTCACAGTATGCTGGAACTGAGATCAGAAGGTCAGAATATGAACAGTTGAATGACAGGCTACATAATGATAGTTCTATTTGTGATACCATGGATTCCAGTCAAAAAGATGCCTCAAGGAAGAAGTAAGTTATCAAATTTACACACAGATATATGTGTACATATGCATACATACATATCAAGGCCAGATCTACAATAGGAAATTCGAGGCAAAGGCCTAGGGCCCCCAAACTTTTGGGGCCCCAACCGTCCTATTCCTAGTTTTTTAACCATACAAATTTTTTGTTTGTCATTTTTGGTCTGAAAAAACAAAGAACTTTCTCATATTATCAAAAGAGAAAGTACGTTTATGGTTCTCTTTTTTAAAGTTATCACACACATTTGTTTTTGTTTCATCTTTATTTGGTGTTATAATAAATCTTTTATCAACTTTTTTTTGTTTTTTATAATTTTTGGACCACAAGTTTTTATTATAAGAAAGAAATTATTTATGAAAAGGACCTAAATTTTTGTATTTGTCTTAGGCTCCTGAAAAGTTTGAGTTAACCTTGATACATACATATATATATATATAGAGAGAGAGAGAGAGAGGTTCAAATAGTAAGTAGTTTTTCCCTTAGATAGTAGGAACCGATAAATATAACATGTGACATGCTAAGAAAAAGGAAGGAGGGTTATTTGGGTATAGCATCTTTTGTTGATTTTTTTCAAGTTTCCCTCATTTTTTGTAATTGTTCATAACTTTTTCATACAACATTAATTACACCATAAAAATCAAACATTTTTTTTCTTTAATATGAGCATAATATTGATATATAAAAATAAAAAAAAATTAAATTTTTTAAGTTCCACAAGTTTTTTTGTATTTGTACTGTGTTTTTAAAAATGTACTGGATTTTATGAAAAGTGTATTGTATTTTTAGGATAATTAAGTAAATCAATATAAAGAACAAAAGATACAACAAAAAAATACATCACAAAAATATAATACAAAAAAAATGTCTAATAATACATTACATAAAAATACAGTACAACACATTAACGTGTTGGATTTAAAAAAAATTATATCAGTATTATACTCAAATTAAAGAGGAAAGTACACTCGAATTTACGGTGATTATTTTAAAAAAAATATCATCGTATGAAAAAGATATGAACTTCTAAAATTTGGGGGAATTTTGAAAAAGTAAAAAACGTCTTTTCTTGTTATACCCTTCAATCGTTTTTATTTGAATAATTTAATCTCAACTATTGATTTAAAATTAGAAGGTCAAGTCTTTTGACTCTTTTTAGACAAATAAGCATGTGGTTCACAATAAATCACATTAAAATTGATTTATTTATTCAGATCCTAATTTTTATTCAACTTTAATGTGAACCACATATTTATTTTCAAGATTCCAAATGGATGGTACAGATAAGGTTTAAGGGTTTTCTCTCTAAGCATGGCCGACTCAGCTATTTTGGGAGCCCTAAGCGGAATAAAAAGTCGGGGCCCTTCACTAACAGTTACGTTAAAATTTTCTTTCCTTTTATCCGGGATTGGGGCCGATAATAATTAACTAAAAGTTTATATATAGTGTATTTAAAAAAATGTTTCTATTTACATGTATAAAATGTTTAGATTAAATTTATTTTCAAGTTTTGTAAATGTAAATTCTTTAATAAAATGTTCATAATCATTTTTTTAAAAACCATTTTTCAATTGAATATTAGAAGACTTTTATGTGTGCATTTGTTGTATTTTCTAATATTTTCAGAGCTCACAAGCTAAAAAAAGCCACGTACCAAAAAACTCAGTACATATTAAAAAAATTTTTAAAAATAGGGGCCCTATATTTTTGGGTTGCTTGACCCATTGGGCTAGCTATGTCTCTAAAATCGGGTTTCACAGGATACAATCCATATATATATATAGGGGAAGGATCAAATGTTAACCCTTCCTTATAGCGTTAACCGCTTAACCCTAGCGTTTTTTGCCCGAGTCTTTGTTTTTTTTTTCATGGTTTTTATTATACATAAATAGGGGGGTTTCTTTTTTGTGTTTTTGCTAATTTATCACCGTTTAGAAGTTATATTAAGTATATTAAGTGTAAGTTACTTACACTTACTTACAATCCCTATCTGATGTAAGCAAGTGTAAGTAACTTACACTTACTATAACTTCTAAACGGTAATGAATTAGCAAAAACACAAAAAAGAAACCCCCCCTATTTATGTATAATAAAAACCATGAAAAAAAAACAAAGATTCGGGCAAAAAACGCTAGGGTTAAGCGGTTAACGCCATAAGGAATGGTTAACAATGGAACCATCCCCTATATATATATAGTGCTTGTTTGTATGTGTATTTGTATATGTATATTTATGCATGTTTGTGTAGTAATATACCCATTCCAAGGGAAGATAAATATCAATGACGTGACAATATTAACCAATGTTATGAGTTGGTTCAAGTTAAGTTTGATCTCAAACCTGTCACATAAAAAAATAGCCAACCTGTCAAATAAAAAATTAGCCAAAAAAGGATTACGTAGAATGGATTGTAAGTCAAATAAACTCTTATTTCTAATGCATTCTAGAACTCTATTATTTGGACGTGTAGGTTATCATTGCAATAGTATACATTCTAACCTTATGTAACGCATGATTTATTGATTAAAATATTTGACAAAAAAAATGCTTCCTGGTCAATCAACTCAGCCTGACCTAAAGAATACTTGTTTGATGTTTCAACCCGTTACTAACCTGATTGACCTGCCATTTTGCCATTTCTAGTATTATGGATGCTCCATTATTTATATAAATATGAAATCACATGTTAGAGATTCTTTTTTTTTGTTTTTTAATTTATCTAGTGCATACTAATTTTCAAAATAACATCATACTATGCAGAAAAAGTAGCAGTAGTTGCACCATTAAGTGGAAACAACAAGTTAAAGTAAGCCCGGAGATAGGACTTGAAGTGCCCCCAAATGATGGTTATATGTGGAGGAAGTATGGCCAAAAGGAAATCCTTAATGCTAAATACCCCAGGTTTCTCTTTAACCTTTTTCAGACTCTTTTTAATTAAAAGTAACAAAATTTGCTCTTATTTCTGTTTCGGGTAATTGTCTTGTTTTCCCAAAAAAAACCCTTCAACTTTCTAAATTTATGAGAATCCTCAAGTCTCCCTCAAACTCAAAAAATTGATGACATGGCAGATGACATGCAGGTATAAGAATGGCAGAAAGAATTAATACTCAAACCCAACGAAAAAACCAGAGCATTTGGGATGGGTAATGGGACTGGCATTGATATGGGACTAGGTACAGGATCAGTTTCAGAAATTTGCATGAGTTTGGGATGGATATAAGATTAGGTTGATGCCTACATTTTTACCAGGGGCATAGGTCTATTAGGGAGGTCGCTTCCCCTCTTATTATGTTCGTAGTGTTAATTTTTCGGCCGAAATAGTTGGTTAAAAATAATGGTTTCGCCCCCCTCGTTTCAAAAAATTAACATATATTGTGGGTTCCGTAAATTTCCGCCCCCTTACAATACACTCAAGCTCTGTCACTGCTTATTACAAACTTGTTTACCAGAATATATTACTAATTATATAAAAAATATTATAAATACAATGCTGAAGTTTAGAAACTTGAAATTATTCAATTTAATAGAGTTGTTAGAACTTAGAAATTTAGTTGAGTATTTATTATTTTAAGTCTTGTTAGGTAAAATCTAAGATCTGGTTTTGGGTAATGGGCATTCCAATGAGTAGTTTTTTACCATATTGGATCATAAACGGGTATACATGATACAGATACAAGACAAGTTTTATCAACAGGTACAAGATACAGTTTACCAATTGGCTTTTAGCCTCGTGGTTGGTACCCTCTTGATTTCTGTTATAAGAGGTCTTGGGTTTGAGTCTGTCTGGGAGCAATTGCTTACAGATGAGCAGGGGGTTTTCTCAGTGTGGGTTTCCTCCTGGATGTGGTGCTTGATATAGCGGTTAAAAAAACAAGATACAGTTTACAATTTTATAGACAGGTATAAATTCTGGTTTACCGAAAGCATATTCGTACTTGACACATTGTCATCCCTCCCTGTGTACCTTATCAATCATGTTGACTTTTTATGAGATAAATGTTGAAATATCCTTACCATCAAAGATGGTTACCTTTCTATACGGTTAGTTATATTTTTATGACATATTTAGTTCTTTATTCGACTGTTTATTCATTCCACGTTATAAACCTGCAGAGAATATTACAGATGCACCTATCGAAACACACACGGATGTTGTGCAACTAAACAAGTTCAAAGATCTAGTGACGACCCATCAATATTTGACGTAACTTATCTAGGAAAACACACATGTCCCAAAATTTCAAAAACCGACGATCCCTCACATGCAACTGAATCTGGTTATGGCCTTATAAATTTCTCATCTACACCAGAATCTGCATCTAAATCTTCAAGAACCAGAAATTCGTTTGAACTTTCAAACTGGCCTCCGAATCATTACTAAAAGTTCGGAATGAGTCAAATTGGTGTACGTGTCATAGTCGTGGTCCTCGTCGATTGATCGTGGTATCTGCAGGTACGAACCCTCTTGGCATTATTTATGGTCAAATTGCAGAATGTCGAAAAGTCAGTTTTTATTGCCTTGTGAGTTGTGATGATCTATAATATACAGTGTCACTATATACACAGTCACAAGGGAGGCATAAACTGCATTATAGATATATATATGTGAAACATTATTTTGTTATATACAATGAAAGAATAAAATGTTACATGTCTGATTAGTTTATGTGAATCTTTAATATGTCGCGTGTCAACAAACAACCAATTAAAATCTTAAATTTTATATATATATATTTTTTAATTTTTTGTTCTAAAAGATTTAAGTTAAAATAATTATTTTTCCCCTTAGTTTTATTACATGATCATAGAGTTAATTACGTAAATGTAAATGATAAAAATAGAGTTATTTACACAAAGAGTTCAATGCCAAAATGGTCCCTGTGTTTATATCGAAAATGCCATTTTCGTCCCTAAATAAAATTTGTTGCCATTTTAGTCCTTGTTTTTTAATTTAGTTGCCGATATAGTCATTCGTCTAAATTTTTGTTGCCATTTTAATCCTTGTGTTTCAAATTTAATTGCCAATATAGTCCCTAAAATGGCAACTAGAAGGACTATATTGGCAACTAAATTAAAACACAAGGACTAAAATGGCAACAAATTTTATTTAGGGACTAAAATGGCATTTTTGATATAAACACAGGGACCATTTTGGCATTTAACTCTTACACAAATGATCTTTCATGTGTGCATGTTTTATAAATGTATGGTAGATTTTTAAACTAACCATTCTGCTCTTAACAGAAAAAAAGGTTTAATAAACCACGTAGTAAATTACACGGATGGTTCATGTGGTATGTTTATATTACAAATATGGTCTAGAACTTTGAATAATTAAACTACTGGTTTGTGTTGTTCGATAAACTGTAAAATGGGTGTTAGTATGAAAGGATATTAAATTTTTCCATTTAAATACATGTAGAATGTCCAAAATCCCGTTTTATAATAAAACTCGTTAAAAAAAATCCGTATATTGCGCAAAATAAATAAATAATTAAACAGTAATTAACAATGATAATAATCAGGAATTATAAATCGATTAAAACACATTAAATAAATAAAAAATTAAATAGTACTCGACAATGTTAAATCAGGAATTATAAAATGATTAAACAATTTAATTGATGATTAATAAAATTTTGAATTCAAAATGTTTTCTTTTTGATATTAAAATTTTATTAAATATCTAATTTTTATATTAAGTTTCTAACAATATGTTTTTTTAACATTATGATTTAATAAAAAGGAGAAGTGAGAAAAATAAAAGTGAGAAACCATTAGAGAGTGATATATATTCTCTTATTTATAGGAGAAGTGAGAAAAATAAAAATGAGAAGCCATTAGAAAAGTGAGAAAAATAAAAGACATGAAAAACATGTTGAAATATAACTATAAAGTAACACATGTTTTCTAGTTATTTATTAATTAGTATAGATAAAAAAACCGTATTAAAACTAAGAGTAAATTACATATAACATCATTTGTTAATATATCTACCTTTTGATTTTATGTTTTTAGACATTTTTTTTGTGTTTTTTAACATTTGTGTCATTTTCACTAATCAGAGTTAAGCTTTTTATATAAAACCTATTTCACCCTATGCAACTAATAATATGATGTTGAAAAACTAGTCAAGGTCATGACCAAAGATGTCTAAAAAACTCAAACAAAGCCGCATTGAATTGTGAAAGTCAAGTGGAAATATAAACGAAGTACGTGATTTCACTTGGGAACGTGAAGACTATATAAAGTTAAAACATCCTTATTTGTTCGAAAAGAATCTTTCAAATAATATTAGAGATTGTATTTTGAGGATGAAATTGTTTTAAGGAAAGGGGAAATGACCACCACTGTTTTTATAGATCCACACTTGAAAATTTTATCTAAATATAAGTTGACACATATTGCACTGTTAGACTAAGGATAAGTTTGAACTAAGTTATGTTCTTTATGATATTTGCAATTATCTAAGATTATTTCATCATAACTATTTTAAATTTCACGTGTAAAAATGTAATTATATAAAATCCACTTATTTTAAAACATGGAAATAAACATTTGTGGTATTTAAACTTTGTAAACTTTATTAAATTTTAAAAACAGAGATGAACCTTAGTGAGGGCTGAGGGCGACCACCCCCTCTATTTTTTTCATTAGTAATATTAATTTTTTTGTCGATAAGTTAAGTTTTTTATAGGTATTGATTTCATCCCCACTTTAAAATTTTATGCGCCCGTCCCTCTTTTAAATGTAACATTTATGGTTTTTCTATATATAAATTCAAAATGTAATTGTGTCAAAATATAATAAATCACAAGTTTGTGAAATCATTTAATCCATATATGCATACGTATTCTATAAATGAAGATATGTATGTATGTATGTATGTATGTATGTATGTATGTATGTATGTATGTATGTATGTATGTATGTATGTATGTATGTATGTTATAACTTAAATTAATATTGTACATACACAAATTTTGCAATGTCGGCGCTTCCGGCTTGTGCGTATGTGGTTTGTTGTTTTTAGCATTCACAATAGTTTTTATATTAAATACATTATTCTTCTCTTGAATTAAACTATGCTATGGTGTCTTGGTGGCAAAGGATTAAGGATTTAAGGGATGTATAATTATTAAATACTTTACTCTTCTCTTTAATTAAACTATGCTATGGTGTCTTAGTAGCAAAGGCTCTAGGGATATGTAATTGAGGCTAGAGGTGTTTAGGGAATCGAATTTCGAACAACTCAAATAAATCGAATCGAATAATTTTGAAGTTTGAATTTTTGAGTAGGATTCGTATTCGAATCGAATTTGAGTTGATTCGATTTGAATTTACTTAAATAACTTGTTTAAACTTTATTTGCAAAATTAATGTTAGCTATAAACATCAAATAATCAAAACCATAAACAAGCATTCCCATTATAAAGTTTAGTTTTTACATATAAATATTTCTAATTAGAATTTCAAATCAAATCAAATCGAAAAATCACAAATTCGAAATCCGATTCAAAATTCAATGTTAGACTTAGAATCGAATTTAAATTTGAAAATGTCACACCCCCAAATTCCCACTCGTGGCGTATGTCCACGTGGATGCGACGTGTCCAGAATCACAGCTCAAGGTCATATAGAACACCTCTATATGCGTTTACAAATCCAAGTTTGACACATACACTTGATAAAATAGTTTGCAGCGGAAATAAAGTTATCATAACATATATTGCAGCGGAAATCAGATGTTTGACATAATGCAGCGGAAAATAGTAAGTTTAATACAACATTGTCTTAACAACGGAAGTTAAATTGTTTTCGAAAACTAATCATAAACAGAAATGCAATGAGATTCCTAATGCTCGTTCCTTAGTGTGCACATTCCTGTTATCCATAGCTTGCTAGTTACCTGAGAATACAAGTTAGAAAAAGTGTCAACACAATGGTTGGTGAGTTCACAGGTTTTGATAAGCATAGGTAGTAATTCAGAAATCATGTGTCATACTGTTTATTATATGTTAGTCCCGAGCCCTAGGCTCCAAGTGTCAGTGCGTCACTACCGAAACTAGACTTGTTAGTCCTTGCCTCCGCTATGTCTCGTAATAACATAGCAAGATAGGTCGAGATTTCACGTGTTATGACCTCCAGTCAACATTTTCGCCACGCGGGGCTCGTCACACCCAAATAGATCTATTCAAACTCACCTCGTTGTTTATACATTAACGGTAAGACTTTGCGAGGGCTTAATTACGATACAACACTTATGTTTGT
Organism: Mikania micrantha; assembly: GCA_009363875.1. NCBI lineage: Eukaryota > Viridiplantae > Streptophyta > Magnoliopsida > Asterales > Asteraceae > Mikania > Mikania micrantha. The sequence goes on from CM018696.1 coordinate 56,808,702, forward strand.
CTAATAAACCAGCATACACAATTTGTTTGTACAAGTATAAATGTTTGACTCGATTCAACAAGTATTCTCCCCCTATTTGAAAAGCTTGTAAAAGAGTAAAGAGGGGCCGTAAACTCACCTTAGTGATATGATCGTACGTAAGCGTAAGCTCCCGAGTTGTCGTGTAGCACGTCGGTCACCGGCAACCTATATCGTAGACCGTACGTGAGTTCGTGTAAATGACCGTGCTAGTGTTAGTGCTCGTGTTTGTGTCCAACAACCCTTGGTTGTTCATGTTTGTCCGTGTCGGTCCACAATGACCGTGTTTGTTCGTGTTGGTCCATATTGACCGTGTTTGACTGTGTTGGTCCACATTGACCGTGTTTGACTGTGTTGGTCTACATTGACCGTGTTTGACTAGAGTTGACCAAAGTTGACCGTGTCAAGTCAATGACCCGTTGGTGAACCGTGTGACGGTTGTGAATCGTGTAGTAATCGTGTAAGTGTTTGTCGTGTGCGAAACGCGCAAATCGCGTCTATGGACAACTTACTATTTATAGTAAGTTTCCATTTTTGGAAAGTTCACAAAGCACATCGGTTTTAAAGTTCTAACATGTTTAATAGTCCTACGGGGTCATGTTAACACATAACACATCATCATACAAGTTCATATACGTCGTTTATAGCATGTTAGTGCACAAAAGTTTCCTAAAATGGAAAGTTTCCATTTCTAGCATACGTGACATCGGAAACCATCTAACTTAGCATCTAAACATCATATTATAACATAATAAATCATTTAGCATGCTCAAGTCATTCAACATATTCCTAAGTCGGTTTTTGTAACAATAAAGTTACTAAAAATAGTAACTTCGTGGTTTTTGCATAAAAACAACCATCTAAGCATTTCTAATCCAATGCTTATGTCACAAATCATCCTAATATATCATCTATCAACATTTAATCATGTCAACATAACCGGTTTCATCATCTATTATCATTTCAACTAGAAAAGTTTCTAAAAATAGTAATAATGACAAATATGGCTACAAACATCATCAAAACCTCTTTCTAACAAATCAAAATCATCATGTTATTATCCTAACATCAATCCTTTATACATGCATGTTCACCATATCATCCATAACACTAGTTTGTAACCACAAAGTTTCTAAAAATAGCAAGTGTGCCAATTAATCACATTTTAACCATCAAGATCATGATCTAATCTTGCACAAACTCTTAAACATCATCAAGAATCATCCTAATGTAACTAAAATTATCTAAAATGCTTTAGATCATACATGCATGCATCAACATCATCACAAATCATCATTTTAAGCATAAAGGTTCATACCCATCACTTTAGATCATCACAAAACTCAATGATAACATCATAGATCATCATTAACAGTAGAATAACCATCAAACCCAGATCTAAAACTCAAGAAATCCGTGCATGTGATGGGTGTGTGCTTGCATGTGGGTTTTCCCCATTGCATGTGAGATTGTGAGTGTTTTTAAGCTACAAGGAGAGTCATACTACCTTACAAAGCTTCTAGAGGTGCTGAGATGATGCGTAGCAGTTCTATAACCCTCTGGCTCGTTGGATTTGACAGGAATCAAGAAGGAGATGGTGGTCTTGGTGTGTTCTTTCTTGCTTTTTACCTTCAATCTTCACTCCAAAGCTTCCCAAGGTGTGTCAATGGCTTCCACTAGCTCTAATGGTGGTTTGCAGGTGTTCTAGGAGGGGAATAGGTCGGATGGTTGAGTGTGAGCCGAGTGAAATGATGAGGATAGGGTGTGATGATGATCTTGGAAGTTTAAAAAGAAAATTTGCGAATCTAGGTGTCAGGCGTATCGCCTGACGTGGGCGGCTTCATCCTGGCGTTACGCGCGGGTTGGAACGGATGGGCGCTCAATTTCCCATCCGCGCGTATCGCCTGACGTGGGTGTCTCGGGTCAGGCGTACCGCCTGGCCTGAATTTCAAGCCCAATAAGCTTGTTTTGTTGTTCTGGGCCCATTCTTGCCCGTTTCTCGACTGTAGGACATCGTTCGTGCGTCGTTTGGACTCTATTGGTCAATTATTAGCCATAATTGACTTGTGACAGTGTTTCGTGAAGTTTCGAGTGTTGTGCTACACAATGTGTTAGGCGTTCACCAACGTTCGTGTGTTTTGACACGTGTGTGCTGTTCGTTGATAATTCCACGAATTATCTAGTCATGTGTCAGTATTCGTACTGTCGTGCCACGTGTCACACTAAATTAATCTAACTCTAGTGCCACGTGTACATAATGCATTTAAATAAACATTTAAATAAAATCAAAGCTGACCTGGAAATTACGGAGTGTCACATCCTCCCCATGTTAGAAAGAATTTCGTCCCGAAATTCAACTTGTTTTGTTAGTGTTTGCCTGTTCCGTGAACAGGTGTGGGTACTTTTGTTTCATCTGGTCTTCACGTTCCCACGTGAATTCCGGTCCTCGTCGCGAATTCCATCGCACTTTCACTATTGGAATCTTGCTGAGTTTGAGCTTCTTGGTTTCCCGGTCCATAATCTCCACCGGTTCCTCAACAAAGTTCAATTGTTCGTCGATTTGTATTTCCTCGAGAGGAATAACAAGTGTCTCATCAGATAGGCACTTCTTGAGGTTCGAGATGTGGAATACGTTGTGTACACTGTTCAGCTCAACCGGCAGGTTCAGTTCGTAGGCTACAGGGCCTATTCGTTTGGTGATCTCGAAAGGTCCAATGTAACGAGGGTTCAACTTTCCTCGTTTGCCAAACCGGATGACACCTTTCCAGGGCGAGACCTTGAGTAACACTCTGTCCCCCACCTGGAACTCCAACGGTTTGCGTCGCTAGTCGGCATAGCTTTTCTGTCTGTCCCGAGCTGCTGCCATTCGTTTGCGTATTTGCACAATCTTCTCAGTTGTCTCGTGCACCAGTTCTGAACCAGGCAGTTGGCTGTCTCCAACTTCCGCCCAGCAGATGGGTGATCGACACTTACGTCCGTAAAGTGCCTCGAATGGTGCAGCTTGAATGCTAGTGTGGTAGCTATTGTTATAGGAGAACTCAACTAATGGTGGGTGAGATTTCCAGCTACTATCAAAGTCAATGACACATGCCCGGAGCATGTCCTCTAGTGTCTGTATCGTTCGCTCACTTTGCCCGTCCGTCTGCGGGTGATAAGCGGTACTCATGTTCAATCTCGTGCCCAAAGCCTTATGCAAGGACTTCCAGAAATGCGACGTGAATCGACTGTCGCGATCAGATATGATTGAGATTGGCACTCCATGTCGAGTGACCACTTCCTTTAAATAAATCCGAGTGAGTTTGTCTAGCTTGTCAGTCTCTTTAATGGGTAGGAAATGTGCGGACTTTGTCAGTCGGTCTACGATAACCCAGATGGTATCGTATCCACTTGCCGTCCTAGGCAGTTTAGTGATGAAGTCCATGGAAATCTGTTCCCATTTCCACATTGGTAATTCCAGTTGTTGAAGTAACCCTGATGGCTTCTGGTACTCAACCTTGACCTTTGAGCGCGTTAGACACTTACTCACGTAAGTTGCTATTTCGGCTTTCATGTTTGGCCACCAATAGGTTGTCTTCAGATCGTGATACATCTTATCAGAGCCTGGGTGTACGGAATACCGGCTCTTGTGAGCTTCATCCATCACTACTTCTCTCAATCCTCCGTAGCGTGGAATCCAGATTCGATCCATTAAATAGTAAGCTCCGTCGTCTTTTGTCTTTATTTGCTTATCCATGCCACGCATGGCTTCAAGAGTGAGGTTTTCAGTTTTCAGAGCTTCCTGTTGTGCTATCCGAATTTGATTCGGCAGTTCGGAACGGATCGTGAGTTGTAGTGCGCGCACACGTTTTGTTGTTTCTTTTCGGCTCAACGCGTCGGCCACTACGTTGGCTTTACCGGGATGATACTTGATGGCGCAACCATAATCACCTATGAGTTCAACCCACCTTCGTTGTCTCATGTTCAACTCTTTCTGGTCGAAGATGTGTTGTAGGCTCTTATGATCGGTAAAGATTGTACATTTCGTGCCGTACAAGTAGTGTCTCCAGATCTTCAAGGCAAACACCACGGCTCCCAACTCAAGGTCATGAGTCGTGTAGTTCTTCTCATGCACCTTCAGTTGGCGTGAAGCGTATGCTATTACTTTCTCGCGTTGCATCAGCACGCAACCGAGTCCTTGTTTCGAAGCGTCGCAATACACCATGAAGTCATCACATCCTTCCGGTAGGGATAGGATGGGTGCAGTGCATAGTTTCTGTTTCAACAGGTTAAATGCAGCCTCCTGTTTGTCTCCCCAATCGAATTTCTTATCTTTATGGGTCAGGGACGTCAATGATTGGGCAATCTTCGAGAATCCTTCAATAAATCTCCGGTAGTACCCGGCCAGTCCAAGGAATTGCCGCACCTCAGTTGGAGTCTTGGGTGCTTCCCAGTTCTTGATGGCTTCAATCTTGGCTGGGTCTACGTGTATTCCCTGCTCATTAACCACGTGCCCAAGGAATTGGACTTCGCGAATCCAAAAGTCGCATTTTGAAAGCTTCGCGTATAATTGCTCTTTCTTTAATAAGTCCAAAACTAGCCTCAGGTGTTCAGCATGTTCTTCCTGATTCTTAGAGTAGATCAGAATGTCGTTAATGAATACTATTACGAATTTGTCAAGGTAAGGTTTGCACACTCTATTCATGAGATCCATGAATACAGCTGGTGCGTTGGTTAGTCCGAAGGGCATAACCAAGAATTCGTAGTGTCCGTATCGGGTTCGAAAAGCAGTCTTAGGGATATCGTTTTCCTGTATCCTTAGTTGGTGGTAACCCGATCTTAAATCGATCTTCGAATAGTAGCTTGACCCTTGCAACTGGTCAAACATATCGTCTATTCGCGGTAAGGGGTATCGATTCTTGATCGTCACCTTGTTCAGCTCTCTGTAGTCGATACACTTACGGAATGATCCGTCTTTCTTCTTTACGAACAAGACCGGTGCTCCCCAAGGTGAGAAGCTCGGTCTGATAAATCCCTTGTCTAACAGCTCCTGCAACTGGTTAGACAGTTCCTGCATCTCAGTCGGTGCTAGTCGGTATGGAGCTTTAGCAATTGGTGCGGCTCCTGGTGTGAGGTCTATCTGGAATTCGACTTGTCGTTTCGGAGGCAGTCTAGGTAGATCATCGGGGAAACACTTCGGGAAAATCGCGGATTACTGCAACGTCCTCAATCTTCCTTTCTTTCTTCGGTTGTTCCGTGATGAGGGCTAGTATTGTAGTGTATCCCTTTTGGAGGTACTTGTTTGCCTTCATGCAGGACATAATGTTCAATGGTATTCTCCGTTGTTTTCCATGGATCGAGAGCTGTTCTCCGTCTTGCAACGTCACTCACACGATCTTCTCGTTACATACAATCTCAGCTTGATTTGCAGATAGCCGATCCGCTCCAATGTCCTTATCGAAACTTCAGAGAGTCACTGGCATTAAATCTATTACGGGCTCGTGATCCGCCAATACCATGACGCATCCTCGGAAAACGTGTTGCGTCTCGATCAGCTTACCGTCGGCTAACTTTATGGCATACTTAAAATCTAGTGGTGTTGAGGTAACATTAAGCGATTTACCAAATTCACTAGATACAAAAACTCCTATCGGCTAGGGTATCAAATAATACACTTGCATATTTAAAGGAACGTACCGGTTATGATGTTGGGATCATCTTTAGCTTTTCCGGATTCAACTACAAATGCCTTACTCCTTGCAGCGTTGCCTTCTGCTTCCTTGTTTTGTGGGCAGTCCCGGCGTATGTGGCCAGGCTTGCCACAGGTGAAGCATCGCCTTTGTGGTGTCACTTTACTTGTGTTTGGCCTCGGGTTGGCACGACACTCCCTCGTAATATGTCCATTTTTCCCACATCTAGTACACTTGATCCTATTGCATGGGCCAAAGTGATGGTATGAGCATTTGTTGCACTTGGGGTAGTTACCTTGGTATACTTTCTTGCCTTGAACATCAGATTGAGTGGTAGTAAAGACTTTTGTTGGTGCGGGGAACTGTTGGGTTGATTGTTGTGGGGAGAAGGTCATGTTGTTGATTGGTTCCCACTTCCGCTTGGCCCCTTGGGGCTTCAGGTGTTCACTCCTTTTGGGTAGCTTACCCTGTGCTACTGCTTGGTCAGTCAGACAATGGGCCAAACAAATAGTGGGTTGAATGAGTGTGGGGTCTTCCGTAGTAACCAAGCCTTGGATCTGTTCAGGTAATCCACTGATGTATTGTTCAATCTTTTTGTATTCTGGGGTCACCATTTCTGGGTACAGTTCACACATTTCGTGGAATCGGGCGGTGTATTGTTCAATCTCGGATCCCTCCATTTTGTGAATCCAGAATCCCTCCGGTTGTTTGATTTCGTTTTGAGGGCAGTATTCTTTCTTCAACATCCTGACGAAGTTTTCCCATGGAATTGAGTTAGCAGTCTCCAGACTTAGTGTTTGGATGTGCGAATTCCACCAAGTGAGTGCCTGTCCTTCAAAAGTCCCGGTAGCAAATTTCACTTTATTCCTTTCAGAACACCTGCTCAAGCAGAAGGTTGACTCAACCTTCTTAATCCATTGGAACAGTCCTACCGCTCCTTCCGATCCCTTGAATACATGAGGATTGTAGTTAGTGAAGGTTCTGAATAAACATCCTTCCGAGTTGTTGTTGTGAGTCACGTTGCTTGTCTCACTGTTCAGGCGTGCAGTCTCGTGATCCGCAATGGCTTTTCTAACCCGTTGTTCTACCATAGCTTCGATAGCCGCAGAACTGATTGATGGGTTGTCTGTATGCACATTCGTTCCTTGACCAGCCATTCGTAATGTCTATATACAATAGATATTGTGTTACCAATCATTAGAGATAGTTGGGTGTTAGCATGTGCAGAGGGAAAATTTGCCATTTTCTTCAAAAGTACAGTAATAAGTTTCATAACATTATTATTACCAAAATAATTCGTATGAGCATAGCTTGCTCATGTAGTTTCTAGCAATACTAAATACAATAGGGAAATGAACTACTCAGTGTAAGTAGCGGGGTTCTGATCTCCACTGGCAGCGGTGTGCTACCCAGTTTCCCTAATGGTGTAGCTTTCTATCTGAATTTGCCAGAATTCGTATGTACCTATAAATTCACGATTACGTTGGCCACCATAATCGTCAATTTATCTTACACAGTCATTCTAGTTCCTTCAATATGAAGTTAGTGATCACCGTAGTGCTCGAGGTTCCTCTTCGAAGTGCTGTCACTAAGGGTCTAGTCCGCGAGTGTACGTCAGGTGAATGGGTTTATGCCCAAGAATGGAGATTGGGAAAAGCGTTCGATTTGAGTTAGATCGTGCTAGTGTAGTCTTCTTCAGAACAATGAAGACTTCCCCTTAGTCTTGTGTTCGGCCTTTCACTAATCCCATCGCACAGTTCTCATGCGTAGTCGGATGTGGATACCCGCTAAGGGTTCCAAAGGTATGCTCGTAGGTATCTGATAAAGTCACAAATCATATTGCTAAACTATGCACATAGTGTGTTGTGCGAAACTAGTGTAGTGTCTAATGTTGAGCAATGGCTATAGTCTAAGTTTACTACATGCAAACCTAGTTCTCTATAACCAAGGCTCTGATACCAGTCTGTCACACCCCCAAATTCCCACTCGTGGCGTATGTCCACGTGGATGCGACGTGTCCAGAATCACAGCTCAAGGTCATATAGAACACCTCTATATGCGTTTACAAATCCAAGTTTGACACATACACTTGATAAAATAGTTTGCAGCGGAAATAAAGTTATCATAACATATATTGCAGCGGAAATCAGATGTTTGACATAATGCAGCGGAAAATAGTAAGTTTAATACAACATTGTCTTAACAACGGAAGTTAAATTGTTTTCGAAAACTAATCATAAACAGAAATGCAATGAGATTCCTAATGCTCGTTCCTTAGTGTGCACATTCCTGTTATCCATAGCTTGCTAGTTACCTGAGAATACAAGTTAGAAAAAGTGTCAACACAATGGTTGGTGAGTTCACAGGTTTTGATAAGCATAGGTAGTAATTCAGAAATCATGTGTCATACTGTTTATTATATGTTAGTCCCGAGCCCTAGGCTCCAAGTGTCAGTGCGTCACTACCGAAACTAGACTTGTTAGTCCTTGCCTCCGCTATGTCTCGTAATAACATAGCAAGATAGGTCGAGATTTCACGTGTTATGACCTCCAGTCAACATTTTCGCCACGCGGGGCTCGTCACACCCAAATAGATCTATTCAAACTCACCTCGTTGTTTATACATTAACGGTAAGACTTTGCGAGGGCTTAATTACGATACAACACTTATGTTTGTCTAATAAACCAGCATACACAATTTGTTTGTACAAGTATAAATGTTTGACTCGATTCAACAAGTATTCTCCCCCTATTTGAAAAGCTTGTAAAAGAGTAAAGAGGGGCCGTAAACTCACCTTAGTGATATGATCGTACGTAAGCGTAAGCTCCCGAGTTGTCGTGTAGCACGTCGGTCACCGGCAACCTATATCGTAGACCGTACGTGAGTTCGTGTAAATGACCGTGCTAGTGTTAGTGCTCGTGTTTGTGTCCAACAACCCTTGGTTGTTCATGTTTGTCCGTGTCGGTCCACAATGACCGTGTTTGTTCGTGTTGGTCCATATTGACCGTGTTTGACTGTGTTGGTCCACATTGACCGTGTTTGACTGTGTTGGTCTACATTGACCGTGTTTGACTAGAGTTGACCAAAGTTGACCGTGTCAAGTCAATGACCCGTTGGTGAACCGTGTGACGGTTGTGAATCGTGTAGTAATCGTGTAAGTGTTTGTCGTGTGCGAAACGCGCAAATCGCGTCTATGGACAACTTACTATTTATAGTAAGTTTCCATTTTTGGAAAGTTCACAAAGCACATCGGTTTTAAAGTTCTAACATGTTTAATAGTCCTACGGGGTCATGTTAACACATAACACATCATCATACAAGTTCATATACGTCGTTTATAGCATGTTAGTGCACAAAAGTTTCCTAAAATGGAAAGTTTCCATTTCTAGCATACGTGACATCGGAAACCATCTAACTTAGCATCTAAACATCATATTATAACATAATAAATCATTTAGCATGCTCAAGTCATTCAACATATTCCTAAGTCGGTTTTTGTAACAATAAAGTTACTAAAAATAGTAACTTCGTGGTTTTTGCATAAAAACAACCATCTAAGCATTTCTAATCCAATGCTTATGTCACAAATCATCCTAATATATCATCTATCAACATTTAATCATGTCAACATAACCGGTTTCATCATCTATTATCATTTCAACTAGAAAAGTTTCTAAAAATAGTAATAATGACAAATATGGCTACAAACATCATCAAAACCTCTTTCTAACAAATCAAAATCATCATGTTATTATCCTAACATCAATCCTTTATACATGCATGTTCACCATATCATCCATAACACTAGTTTGTAACCACAAAGTTTCTAAAAATAGCAAGTGTGCCAATTAATCACATTTTAACCATCAAGATCATGATCTAATCTTGCACAAACTCTTAAACATCATCAAGAATCATCCTAATGTAACTAAAATTATCTAAAATGCTTTAGATCATACATGCATGCATCAACATCATCACAAATCATCATTTTAAGCATAAAGGTTCATACCCATCACTTTAGATCATCACAAAACTCAATGATAACATCATAGATCATCATTAACAGTAGAATAACCATCAAACCCAGATCTAAAACTCAAGAAATCCGTGCATGTGATGGGTGTGTGCTTGCATGTGGGTTTTCCCCATTGCATGTGAGATTGTGAGTGTTTTTAAGCTACAAGGAGAGTCATACTACCTTACAAAGCTTCTAGAGGTGCTGAGATGATGCGTAGCAGTTCTATAACCCTCTGGCTCGTTGGATTTGACAGGAATCAAGAAGGAGATGGTGGTCTTGGTGTGTTCTTTCTTGCTTTTTACCTTCAATCTTCACTCCAAAGCTTCCCAAGGTGTGTCAATGGCTTCCACTAGCTCTAATGGTGGTTTGCAGGTGTTCTAGGAGGGGAATAGGTCGGATGGTTGAGTGTGAGCCGAGTGAAATGATGAGGATAGGGTGTGATGATGATCTTGGAAGTTTAAAAAGAAAATTTGCGAATCTAGGTGTCAGGCGTATCGCCTGACGTGGGCGGCTTCATCCTGGCGTTACGCGCGGGTTGGAACGGATGGGCGCTCAATTTCCCATCCGCGCGTATCGCCTGACGTGGGTGTCTCGGGTCAGGCGTACCGCCTGGCCTGAATTTCAAGCCCAATAAGCTTGTTTTGTTGTTCTGGGCCCATTCTTGCCCGTTTCTCGACTGTAGGACATCGTTCGTGCGTCGTTTGGACTCTATTGGTCAATTATTAGCCATAATTGACTTGTGACAGTGTTTCGTGAAGTTTCGAGTGTTGTGCTACACAATGTGTTAGGCGTTCACCAACGTTCGTGTGTTTTGACACGTGTGTGCTGTTCGTTGATAATTCCACGAATTATCTAGTCATGTGTCAGTATTCGTACTGTCGTGCCACGTGTCACACTAAATTAATCTAACTCTAGTGCCACGTGTACATAATGCATTTAAATAAACATTTAAATAAAATCAAAGCTGACCTGGAAATTACGGAGTGTCACAGAAAATTCGAACTGAATTTCAAATTGATGATTTTCGAATCAAAATCTAATCGAATTTTGAGTTTTCTATTCCAATTCGTAAAATAAACACCCTAAATTGAGATCTTGGGTTTGACCCATGTCAACAACCTATTTTTTTCTTTCTTCCTTTTTTTTCCTTTTTGTTTATTTATTTTTCTTTTTGTCCCAAGAATTTTCTTATAATGTATATAAAATTAATTATTTTACCTTCTTATACGGTAATGTGTTATGAATAGGAGGACTTTATTCGTATGGTTTGTCGTTGTATATTGCAATATGCATTGAGATTTTTTTTAGTATTTTCTTTTTTTCCATTTGAATTTTCTTATATTTTTATGTCAAATATATTCTACTCGAATATTTATACCGTAACATACAACAGCGTTTAGATATATTTTTATATTAAATACATTTTTTAGGATTTTATACCGTAACATACGACATTTTTTATTAGTGATTAAATATATTTACATTATGGTTATTAGTGTGCTCCATCCTTCAATCATTCCACCATATTTTCAATTGTTTTTTTCTCCTTTGAATATTGTTATATTCTATATTAAATAACTTTTGTTAGATTTTTTACGTCTTACATATGACATATTTTATTATTTTTTAAAAAAATTTACACTTACGTTATCTACAATCATTTCACCCCGATTTGTGCATTACATCGAGTATTATAATTATTTTGCTTTTTATTTCTTTATTATTATTTTTTGTGCTTACTTATTTTAGTTTTTTTTTCTTTTAGGTTTTTTTTTAAGATTATTTTATTTGTATTATCAGTGATAGGTCTTGTTTGTGTTGTTACATGTGACAAAACGTCAATGAGCCACATCAATTTTGTATGTTTTCTATTTATTCTTAATCACGTATATGTCAACGCTTACTATGTTTAGATTTGTTACTAACTTTTTCTACAAATTTGTAGTTCTAGTGTTTACGTTGAAAATTATGAGGACCTCGATTTTATATGTTTTATTTTGCTTAATCAAATTTATGTTGTTGACGCCCCACTTGTGGTGCACGCATATAATATATATATGTGTGGGCCATCAAAGGGCCGAAGTAAAATTGTACTAATTTTAACGTTATTTTACTTGTTATGTGAAAATAACGTTAAAAGTGTTTGGATGATTAACTTCAAATGACAACTATGAGCCGGTGACTTCTTCGGAGCAGCCTTTCTATCCCAACTGAGATAGGAGTAAGGTTTGTGTCCATCCTTCCCCTCCAGACCCTGCTGAAAAATGTGAATATACTGGGTAAGTTTGTTTGCTTGATTATTTTATGTTGTTGCTTCTTTCATTTAGACTTTATAAAAATCAGTCTACTACTCGTCACGAAACGCGGGCACAACTTGCTAGTTTAATCTTAAAGTGAATCATTTCAAATTACACACACGCATATATATGCTTAGTATGCAAATATATTATTATTTAGGCATGTACATATGTATAACCAAAATGTAAGAATAGTTATATTTCTTACAAACCATATCTATATATATGTAACTGAAGAATGCGTTAACAATCAAAATATAAAATATATAATTTAAATTAAATAAGATATGTGATAAATTCTTAAATATGTAAAGTTTATAAAAATATTAGTTTTAGATATTAACAACAGTTTTTATAAACTTTCATCATAAGATTTATAACATACAACAATCTGGAAGGACTAATAGGCACTATTTGAAACATTATCCTATTTAAAAAAAAAACCATACAATATAAATGTTAAGAATCATAAAGTTTGAGGGTCTGTTCTGTAAAACATTCAAAACTTACATAGATTGAAACCCATCTAGAGTTCGAAGCCCTCTTCATCCGGTTTTCTTCCAAAATGGTCAAAACGTGCTTCTAACTTCAAATCGCTAACTTATATGCGTTTATAGTCTTCATTTGAACATAAACGCACCATTTATTGAAGAATTTATATATACCTTAATTTTTTTTTGTGTTTTTCTTAGCAATAAATAACATTTTAAATATTATAACAAAGGTGAAATATTACAATAAATTGGCAGGTAAGTGGACGATTAGTTGCACCGCAACCCTCTTTTGAATGTAATTCAAATGACTGAGACAAAACTGTAATTCGAAATCAGTTAAAACACATATCAAAATCAAAATTGAAGCTTCACACACATTTGCGACATTGTTCGGGTACTAACAATATCAAAATTTCGATTGTAAACACTCTGAGAGTTCGAATCAAAATCACGACGTCAATCGCGTCTGTTCTTCGTACGAACTCACTTAATTCAAAACGATACTAGGTAAATAGCTATATCATCCTACTTGTCTTGATATGAAGGTCATTATCCCTATAACTTCGTGATCTCATAAACAACTAACTGATCGAATTTGACCAGAATAGGTTTTAGGGTTCATTGGAATAGGAGCGATTTGGGATTACTTATAAAAACAAGGGAAACAAAGGAACAACGAAAGCCCTAAGACTGCCCCCATCGTCAACCAAAATCTCGGTCGTTTGCTGCAATGGGAAAAAAAAAAAGAAAAAATCAAACAAAGTCGCCAGACTTGTTTGCTCCACCAACCTTTGGTTGGTTGGAGATTATTTTAATAGGATATTAGAAAAAAAAAGAAATTATTATTATTTATTTAATATATTTATTTATTTCATTTTAAATTCAATTTAAATTTAATAATTTATATATTTTTAATTAAAATAATTATTTTTATTAAAATAAAAAATAATCATAAAGCAATATTTATTTATTGAAAATTTGGTTGGGTTGATTGTGAATGAGAGTGAAAAAATTGAGTTTGGTTGGTTGTGTAGATAGATGAAAGAGAAATTATTTTTTTAATAAATAGTGTAGGTTGGTTGGTTGTGAATGGGAGTAGTCTAAGACAGGTGAGAGGCCCGGGCTCGAAACCCGACGGTAGTAACCATAACTGGTTTTTTTTTTTTTTTTTTTTTTTTTTTTTTTTTTTATAAAGTGGGTCGTTTTTAACCTATTAAGTATTCCAAAATCTTTTTTATAAAATTTTAAAAATCATTAAAAACATTCTATAAAATTTTAAATTCCAGAAACATGTTTTCTATTATTTGTAATATAAAGTTTAAATAATCCATATGAAAATTATGTCTAAAATACATATTTACGTAATTGAATACATAGCTATTGTTTTTATAGAAATTAATATAACACTATTTTATTTTATAAGTCTTTATTTTCTAAGTTGTTAGTTATAAAATAATTTTTAATAAAATATTTTAATTACTTAAAAGAATAACGTTTTACATAAATAATTATAGATAAATTTTACAATATTTATTTATTAAATTTCCAAATATTTTATTTAAAATAATTAAATAAAATATTTTTGATATTATTCTATATTCAAAAACTAAAACAACATCATAAATTTTAGTTTTCTTTAAAACATGAAAGACCATAAAATTTCATAAAAATATATAGAATATTTTGTATTCAAACAATTATTTATCAAAGCTCATAAAATATTGATAATAAATAAATATTCTCAAAACTATGATTGAATTATAATCATTGTACTTTTGGCTTTCATATATTATTTCTAAGAGAGCCATAGACATTCTAAAAAAAAATCCTAGACTTAGAAACAATGCATGAAACATATAATGTACTAAGTTTGTTTCATACTTATACAAACTTAGGGTGAACTTGTGATCTTTTCATCAAATTTAGCAAGGACAATTGTGGGATAAACTAAGACAGACAAGTAAGTTTTCTCATGTCTCTCTTTTTACATTTTATAAACTTTTGGGATGTTACACATGTCCATATATCAAAGATCCTGAAATTATAACTTATTCAAACTTTAGTTGCAAAAGCATTAAGTCTAGCTAGATTGATTTGATGTAATCTTGTCTCTTGCAAACTTGTTGAAATACTTGTTTTTAAACAATGTATAAATGCTTGTTTAAGAGGCGTTTCATCTATTGCAAACTTGTGAAATACATGTTAATTCAAGACTTGATAAATTGGAATTATAAACAAAGTATTGTCACTTGTTTGAGAGACTTTAGTAATCTTATATCTATGTGCAAACTTGTGAAATACATGTCCTTTAATTTAATTCTACTTAGACTTATGATTGCATCCTTATATATATAGGGTTTGTATACTGTAAAAACCCGATCTTATAGAGAAAACCCCTACACCCTATCTGGGCCATTGATTTGGAATCTTGAAAATAAATATGTGGTCCACATTAAACCACATTTTTTTATCCAAACCCAATTTTTTATTTAGGTGTTTCAAGGCTAAAGATCTTAAGATCAGGCCCAAGCTTGTTGGAGCTTTTTACCAATCCCATCTCAAGTAGCTCACGGGTGGGCATAATCCGTTTGCACCACATGCAAAACCATCCTACCATAGCTTTTAACACATCACACATGCATAAATAACAGTCTAAACAATCACATATATTGCCACTCAGTAATCAGTAAGAGTGTATGTTAATTGTTGAATACATTAATAATGTGTGATGAATGGAAGTTTGCTCAAGACACAGTTATGAATATGAAGCCACAATACGAATAGCAAGAACTATAACATAATCTGAAAAACAGATACCTCACATTGTCATCTTTCTGCAAGTATAGTCGAAAATAATCTGTAATATGCTCCTCGAGTCATGCTCCTTTGGCAGCTTCAGTAGACGTGCCACTCTCGTATATCCAGCATGTTGCCTAGAGAGAGATTCGGGCTTTACTTCCGAGCATGGTTCCCGGTTAGGTGTTTTGGGTTGTGTTAAGGCCCATTGCATGGCCCATATAGCCAAAGGGCGCATGTAGGCCAGAGATCTGTATCTTCCATCTATGTCCCAAGCTTCTGGGGTTTGAAAAGAATATCTGCAAGTATGAAAGGGCATTCGCGTTACCACCTACCACCAATGTACAAGTTTCAATATTGACTATTTTTGACCAAGTTCATAGCAGGAACTTCCATATGTAGACAAAGCTTAGTACTACACGGATCATACATGGATAGTAGTAGGTCAAAACAGGTTCAGACAGGTCAGGCTTGATTGATCCAGATCACTAACAAATTCTGTCTAGTGTGTGTAATTTTTCCGTCTGATAAGGCGATTCAGGAGGTTTCAAGCATTTGAATTGAGAACACTTCTAAAAACTTTTGACCCATTTGGCAGTTCCTTAACTATTGACAGTTTAACTTTTTAAACATTTGACTGCTTGGGGATAAAATACAACTGAAATTGGCCCATGTTCATGCAATTAGGTCTCTACTTTTTATAGGTTATTTTATCTTACAAGCTAAATTACCTAATAGCTTGTTGTATTGTACTGATTTTGGTCTGTTAGATTCTAGAAAAGTTAGTTTTAGAAAATTGCTGGTCTGTTATTGAATATTTTTATGAGAATACAAATAAATTATTTATGTAAAAGCACAAAAGGACATTCAAGATGTAACAAGAAGTTTTGGGCCAGATTTAGAAATTTATTTTAAAAAGACTGTCATGCTTGACTTGTGCTGCAAAAAGAAGTTCTCTTATATTGTGTAGCGTTTTCTAAAGGAGGCATGAAGGGTGAATCTGGCAGGTTGGATAACGAGTATATTTGGTGAGGTCATAATAGGCCACGTAGGGTTAGGTTGACCACAAACACTTTTTCAAATTTTATGAATTAAACATGTCAAATATTATGACAAAAATTACAATCTTCTAATACTAATAAAAGAGTAAATCCAATGTCACATGTCCTTTTACTAGCATGTACATCTCATTTAATGTCACATGCCACTTTAAAAATATTGACACATAGGACTAATGTACAAATTTCATCATCACAATAAAAGATGAAAATTTCCATTATCATAAAACACAAATATATTTGTATCATAAGTTACTATTATTTTAAATTCAAAAATTAAACAATAATAGATTATTGATTTATTAAAGGAAATAAGTACAACAACTAAACTATTCAAAGTTTTATTAATTTATTATTAAACATATTCCTTCAAATTTTCATTACTTCAAATATAAAACAAACTTGATAACAAATCCATCTGTTTTATGTTTTTTATAAAATTTAAAAACTTTAACGTATTTTTTTTAGTAAAATGACCTCATGTTTGTAATTAATAAAATTTCATATAATATTATATCTACATATCATATTATGTTTACATATAATTATTTTTAACATTTTCTATTATTTAAATTACGTATAACACATTTTAGCAATTTAAAAAACTAACATGCACAATAAATTAAAAAACTTTTAAAATTCTAAAATTCAAATCTGAAAAATATAATAATCAACTTATTTTTATTCAATAATTTCCGTTAACATAAAACTAATTTTATTAGCCATAATTATCTCATAATTTACTATTATATTAAATTTAAAAATAAAACAATAACATATTATTGATTTTTTAAAGTAAATAAATAAAACAAAGAAATGATTGAAACTTGTATTAATGTAATATTAAACAAATTTCCTTCAATTTTATATTACTTAAAATGTAAAACAAACTTTGTTAATAAATCCAACTGGATTGTTTTATATTTTTTATAATAAATAAACAATTGTTGTCATATATTTTTTTGATAAAATGTCCTTATATTTGCAACTATTGTATTTAAATTTAAATGTTACATGATTGAAACTAATATTTTACACTTAATAAAATTACATATGATATCAAATGTACATATAATATTATATTTACATATAATTATTTGTTAATATCTTGTATATTAAAAGGCACGTATAACACATTTTAGCAATTTAAAAAGCTAACAAACACAATAGGTTTTTTACATTTTCAAAATTATTAAAATTTTAATATAACCAACTTATTTTTTATTTAATAATTTCATAAAGTAAATAAACTTTTTAGATAGCGTCAATTAATTTGTAATAAATTAATATTTTAAATTTACATGTTAAAACTTTAACTAATTATTCATTTATTAATGGAAATGATTTGAACAACTAAAATGGATCGGAATTTGTTTTAAAATATGATTTTAGACCAATCTCTTTTCAATATTCATTACTTAAACTATAACATAAACTATTTAATAAATGAATAAATTATATTGTTTTAATTTCAAATCTTCAACATACCCTTTTACTTAAATTTATCCAATAATTTTGTGATACTTTAAAATACACATAAAAAAATAAAATTATATATATGTAAATAAGGAAATAATTAAAAATAATGGTTTATTTCTTAAATTTATCCTCATTGATTATCATTTCTCTTTTACTATACCATGCAAAACTATGGAGATATGATAGCAATAAAGGGGAAAAAATAGGTAGATGATTGAATTCATAATGTTTTACGTCAATTGTAATTATATAATTTTATTAATTTTTTTTGCGAATTGCATCTTAACTTTATGTCAACCCGTGAGTTACACGGGTTACTAACCTAGTACTTTAATAATTCAACTTTTTGAAAAAGGTTATTTTGGAGGGTTTATGCATTAAAATACATTTTGGGTAGTTTCTTACCCGACCCATGACCAGTTTATTTTCTACCAATTTTTCTTCACCTATTTAAAATATTATAGATAGAACACAATCAACCTGTTTATAAGTAATGCCAATGGGTTAAAATTGCCACCCTAAAACCTTTTTTTGGCATTTTTGCGAGAATGATGGATCATTTGCAACAAAAACCAAGTAATTACTCAAAAGGCTCATTAGTAGACATACCCACGTCCTTGTTCAGACCAACCGGTCTCATAAACTCCACTTGCAGTTTGAAAAGCCATATCAATCATGTCTTCATGAATCATACCCGCAGCAACACCATAAGAAACTCCGGTCCATATTTCTCTTGACTGCATACACGACATGTCTGCTTGTCCAGTTGGCAGCATCCCATTGATTGCTCCACGTTTCCCGTTTCCCACTTTCATTACGTTAAAAGTATAAACCTTTTCCAGTGCACTTCTTGCCTTCCCTTCATCGACAATCGGAAAAAGCCCACATGCTCTTGCATACCTACAAAAGGTTAATTTTTTTCTTATTTTTAGGTTACAGAC
Source organism: Mikania micrantha (assembly GCA_009363875.1). Taxonomy (NCBI): domain Eukaryota; kingdom Viridiplantae; phylum Streptophyta; class Magnoliopsida; order Asterales; family Asteraceae; genus Mikania; species Mikania micrantha. Next base: position 56,827,472 of record CM018696.1, read on the forward strand.
TCCTCAAAACATAAATGTTGCAAGTTTCAGCGAACCATTGTCCAGCTAACTGATCAGCTTGAATAGATGAACTTGCCCTCCTGTTACTGTCATCATAATTAAAATAAGAACCGTTCCATAGTTTATCATACACAGCTTTTGCTCTCTGAAACTTTGCCCAAAAGTAATCTTCACAGCCCTTATCACCAACTTCGGCCGCCAGTGCAGAGGCGGCTTGCAATGCTGCCACCCACAATCCACCAGAATATGCACTAACACCTGTCACAGACCATGTATCATATGTTTGATCAGGGAACCCTTCATTTTCAATCATCCCATCACTATCTTTATCAAACTGTTCCATGTAAGCCATTGCTATGTAAACCGAAGGCCAAACAGCCCGTGCAAAGCTTTCATCTTTAGTAGCAACCACGTCCCTATAAACTTGGAGAACAAATTTAGGGTTCAGATCTTTCCACTGGTCAGTATTGTATATATTGTAGAAATTAACATCAAACCATGGATCAATCATTCCAATATCATGTGGGACCGCACCAAGGGCCTTTCGTGGAATCTGTGTTCCATCACATAAAATATTCATTTTTCTTGGATCATGCATCAGTACTGCAGCTGCAAAGTCTCTTTGCAGGCTTAGTTCAAGTTTTGGAAATAACATGATTAACGCGAAGGATGCATAAAAATGGACATCGTAAGTGTTACACATATGATATTCTAATCCTTCATAATAAAGAAATTGACCAATATTTTCTTCTCCTTGTAATAAATTGGTACCAAATGCTGAGGCTTTTGATGTGGGATCATGGATTTCTTCAAGTACTGAAGTCATTCTTTCAAGAACACTAACAGCAGTGTCGTAATGATTAGATGTATCACCATTATGCAGAGAATTGGAATCAGATCTATCAATTGAGAACTTTTTTCCTGTAATGCTTGACAAATTGTGTACAGGAGGCAGTCCATCTGCAAAAAGAGAGGTTACAACGTGAGCTGGTTTCATTTAACAAAAATGATGTGATAAAATTAAGTTTACCGGTCCAAATTGTGCCCCCTGAGTTGAGATAGTATAGTTCATTGAAAAGAGTGATTGGGTACCTGCAGATAGCCAACTAGAATTTCAGGATTAGACAGTATAGGCAGTAATGCATCAACTTGAGAATTAAGCCTGGAAAACACAGTTTTGTCATGACAGATCAGCTAACTGGTTCAGTCAAATTCATTAGAACCAAAATGGGTTAAGGTTGAAATTCCTTGTTTTAGAAAAACATCAAAAATGGGCTCACACAATATGTTTGTTTTTATGGCAGTGTGAAGACAACAGAGGTGGTGGTTATGGCACCGAAGACGGTGGTGGTGACAGCGGTGGTGTCGGCAGAGATCAGTATGTGGTGGCAGTTGGGGATGGTTGTGAAGGTGATCATGAGTGGTAGTTGGTTTTGGCAGACAATGGTGGTGAGCAATGCTGCCCATTTGGACCATTCTAAGTTAGCTAGTGTTATAGGTGTGACCCATTGTATGATTTGAGTGTCCAAATCAATCCATTTATTGAAGAATGGATCATGATGTGCAAGTAAAGAAAAATAGCATAAAAGGAGATCAAACATGTTGGAAGTCATCCAAATGTATTTTAGTGCTTCAAACCACCTGAATCTATTTACTCGATAAGTTAGTATATTATCAATCGAATGTGATTTGCATTGACACACTTAACTATCTATAGGAAAAGATTAAAATTTTCAACATAAAGTGTTTGTGTCAATCCAATTTGGCCCAATCCGTCCAACCTATACCAGAGAAATACACATTTTGAATCGCTACCCGATCCCTCCATCAGGTCCATCTTGCCAAGTTGGTAAAAGAAAGAGAATCAAAGCTTACCATTCTGGGAGCCTCTTGTCTTCAAGGATAGGCTGCTGCCATGATTCTATCTGAGCCTCCCAGTTACCATGCTCTAAATTTTAGAGAAGCAAATTGGAAATTTTAGTATACAGGAAAATTTTTATATACCAAATTCATTATGATATTGACGTGAATCTCATATAAATTCAGATAGACAAGAATATCAAATTTGAATTGAATGATTGATAGAGAAAAATATAAATACAAAGTAATGTGTTAAAGACTAGGGAAGTTGCAACAATAAACAGTTACAACAACAATAACCCGTACCAGTGAACAACCTTAGGATGCTTGAGTTACGAACCAGGTTTGGATGATTGTACCAATTTCTGTGTTCGGTTTGGTTGTGATCTAATACGCCCCCACAAGATGAACAACCTTAGGAGAAGGCCAATCTTGGACACAAGCGATTGATAGTGGGGTTAGAGTTGTGGTTTGGAGAGCGCGCCATCATGGCCGGCCCAATGGGCCAAGAAACCCAAGCAAGGGCTTAAGGCCCCCAAAAATATAGAGCCTCCATTTTTAAATTTTTTTTATGTATAGTTGGATTTTTTTTGGCTTATGGGCTTTTTGTAGTTTGTGGGTTTTGTAGGAAATATAAATGCAAGAAAAACCCAAATAAAAGCCCTTTATTTCTATATTCACTGAGGGTTTGAGAGAAAGGGATACGATTATAAATCCATGAAAAAGCTTATAGAACTTGATTTAGTTGGAAACTTGGAACTTTGTAATTAATAAGTTCATGAAAAAACTTTTAGTTTATTATTGACAATCCCAAACCCAGATAAAAGGAGGGTTTTTAACGTAACTGTTAGAATGTTAGTGAACGTTGAGCCATCCCTGCGTGTCATCAAGTTAATCATCTCCCAAAATGTGAGTAAAGCTTATTGTGTCAACTTAAACTTTCTTAAATAAAAACTGAAAGTCAAGTGCTAGGTGCTTCATACATGAATGGAATCTTGAATTAGCCAAATAGTGTATGGCACTAAAGTTAGCACAGTAAATGGCCGGGGTTACAATTGATTGATAACCGATTTCATGTAGTAAAAATGTTAACCATTGCACTTCGGTTATGGTGGAAACTATGGCCCGAAATTAGGGGTGTGCACAAAACCAAAAAAAACGACCCAAAACCCAAAAATCCAACCCGAAAAAACCGAACCCAAATAGAAACCGACGGGTTTGGTTTAATTTTTCTAAAAACCGAAAGTTTGGGTTTGGTTTTACCTTAAAGAAAAACCGAAAAAACCGAATACATGCGTATATATATATATATATATATATATATATATATATATATATATATATATATATATATATATATAATACCTTTGAAAATTTTCAACAATTTATAAACCGTCTATTTTTATTTTCTTAGTTCTTGATATCAAAAATTAAATAAAAATCATATATATTATTATTGTTGTTGTTGTTGTTGGCTTAGGATACCAAAAACACGTATGGTTTTACTGAATTTAAATATTTTTGTATATATTTTAAAATATTAAGTAGTGTTGTACTTAAAATATTTTTAATACAAATATAATATTTTAGTTTATTTTTTTATAAGCATAATTTAAGGCATAAGTAGAAAAAACCGAAACCCAAACCGAACCCAAATGGGTTTTGAAAAGATAAAAACCGAAAAAACCGAACCCAAACGGGTTTAAAAACTGAAAAAACCGAAATTTCGGTTTTGGGTTTGGACTAAGCCAAAAACCGACCCAAACCGACCCATGCACACCCCTACCCGAAATTCAGCATCCGTGGAGGAACAAGCTAAAGTAGATTGTCTTTTGGAGCTTCAAAATATGGATTAGATCAAAGATACACAATGTATTCAATTATCCTGCGGTATGTGAGCTTGTCACCCACCCATTTAGCGTCGGTAAAAGCATGTAGTTGCATTAGTGAATTACGAAGAAACAAAAGACCATGGTGCCTTGTGTCGTGCAAGTAACCAAGTAACTTTTTCAAAGGCATTGCTTGTGTCAAGTTGAAGGAGACACCAATTGTGAGATGTGGGTAAAGCAAGAATGAGATGAAAAGTTGCAGGTTTGACTAAGGGACTAAAAAGTGTCAACATAATCAAACTTGGGACATTGGTGAAAACCTTTTGCAACATGTTGGGCTTTAGGTGCTCCACAAGCTGTTTGGTTTGAATTTAGTGCGAAAAAAATTTACAACCAACAAAATTAGACGCTAAAGTAAGTGAAGCAAGGGTCCAAGTTCGATTGCATTGGAGAGCATCAAACTTATCTTGCATGGCTTTGCACCATGCTGGTTGTTTGAGAGCTCGGGTGATATTGGATGGTTCAATGAGGGATTGGGAATGGTGATGTAGAGAATTAAGACATGATTATGATATGGGATGGGTTTTCGAGTTGTACGAGTAACCGGGGGAGAAACTATGGGGGTGGTAGGAGGTGCTGAACCCGTAAGGGGTTGGTATTAGAAGAAGTGGGGTAATTGAAGGGAACATTCCGATTGAGTGATAAGATGAGAGGTAATAGTGGGGTGTTATGAAGAAGCAACAAGACAACAAGTGCATTTAGATAAGTAATACAAGGGTGTTGTGATGGAGTGGTAGTAGCAAGATGAGAGCATGAGCAATGATTATAAGTCATTAAAGGTGTGTTTAAGGGTTGGGCAACACAAGCATATAGAGGTGTGGATGGTGGCACAATAGGTTGATGGTGGTTAATTACTTGAACATTAAGAGGTAAGAATTGACCAGGATGTGGAGTAAGGGGTGTTTAGTAAGAATTCGTAAGGAAAAATACGTTCTACAAAATGGACAAGGCAAAAGTGTGGACACAGTTTGTGAGAGGGGACTAGTAGAGGCTAGACACTATGATAAGAAGAGTAGCCGACAAAAATACATGGTTTGGAACGACATTGTAGTTTCAGGTTAGTATAAGGACGTAACCGTTAGGATTTGCTTGGTACAAGGTAACTTAGTGTAATGGAATGGAATACACGTAGGAAAATAATGAATGAGGCGAAGAAATTGATCTTCGGAGCACCTCTCTATCCCAACTGGGATAGGGGTAAGGTTTGTGTCAATCTTCCCCCCCCCCCCCGACCCTACTGAAAAGTGCTAATATACTGGGTAAGTTTGTTTGTTTGTTTTGTTTAGTTACCTTATTGTATGAAATGAATAATTACTTCAAGTTGTTTGCTAAAGATGAAGGAATGATATACAATTCATGGGTTGCGCCATGGTTAAAGTTATACGTCGGGTCATCAGTCTAGTCAAGGTTGGTTCATGGGTGGGTCAGGTTCTGGTTCAGATTTGAATTTGCTATCTTAAGTAGTTGGTAGAATATAGGGAGGAAAATTGATTAGGACAAGGGCTAAGGTGATAGGAATGGAGGAAACAGAGGAGGTGGCGTTGCTACTATCGGTTAACATTTTGTAGGGAAGGAAGAGGTTGGCCTGAAAACAGAAGGTATGTGATGGATGATCGTGATTATCAATTTATCTGGTTGATACCACACCAAAGTTAAATTGAATGAGTTTTTCATTGATAGAGAAAAGTATAAATACTAAGTAATGTGCAAAAGACTAGGGAAAGTTACAACAATTAAGGATGACTAAATCAATCCTAAATACTAGGGGAAGTTACAACAATTAAGGATGACTAAATCAATCCTAAAACTAAGAGAAGTCACAACAATCAATTCTACAACATTCATAGATATTCAAAATAATTTTAAATATGAATTGGGTTTGGATGCTTGGACCGGTTTGTGTGTTTCATTCAGTTGTGGTCTAATAAAGAAAACATTACCAAGAATAGCATCATGTGCAATGTTTGAAGCAGCATCCCCATGAGAACCATAAAATTTGGTGTAACGCCTATTTACAAAACAGCCCTTGTAAGAAGCATGTTAGGCTATAGAATATATACTGAAGTTCTAGACATAAATTTTGTGGGACACACCTATGATAAGTCCTGTTCCGAAACCGTACTTCAGGGCAGTCCCATGACAATGAGAAAGTGACAGTACGCACCGCATCAGGGGGTATGGTGACAGAAGCTGCAATAGCTGCACCTATTGAAGATTTTGGTTTTGAAGCCATTGGCAGTTGAGAGGAATCAAGTCCATCAAATGAGCCATTCTGAATGAAAGAATTACAAAATAAAATCTAGTTACCACAATGGCAACATATTTATCCCGATCCTAAATATCCCGATCCTAGACCCAGTCCTAGAACCCAACACCTCTTGGATGGGAGGCATACAACTTTGCCACTATATTTAATTATAATAACACAATTATTGAACTAAAACCAGATATTTTAAATTTTAAGAATAAAATATTTTGATGTTGTGATGATTAAAAACATTAACTTTTGTTTTATAAATGCCTCAAATTAGTTTTGTAAAGCTTTAATATATTCAATTTACATATATATTATACGTAAAAGGAATTAAATTTTCCTTTGATGTTGTGGCAGGACTGATGGTGTAAATTAGCTTAGAGAATATCATTTACCTCCAATTTAAGGAAACGCAATGAATTGCATTTATTATATAGTGCACTTAAAATCTAATGGGAGTCATGATTTATTAAATGAACACCAGGCGGCTGCTACCTATGTAAGGAAAATGTGATATATGGATTAATCATTAACATTAAACAAACCTTTCTAATTTCCTGCCACATGTCTTTTGCTGTGAAGCCCTGGAAGTCTCCAGATGTCACAAAGGACAGGCACTCTGAAACATGAACATGATTTGTTTCTTGTGCTGCAATAGCAAAGGTTACTGGAGCCTGACTATCCGCACTCCTGTGTGACTTGTACAATGAGACACATTCCATATGGAATATAAAAATAATATAAAATAAGAAAATATTACATGTGATGAAGACATATACCATGAATTCCATCTTTCACCCTAAATAAAAGTAATGTAAAAGTACAGATCAATGATATGGCAACCCATACGGATGTGCAATATGGTGTTGAAATATACACAATCTTACTTCATTCTTGTATTGAAATGACCACCAGATAACCCAGATAATCCACCAACAGAATTCTGAAATAAGTAAGTCAACATTTATAAGAGATGGATGGAAATATTCTTATGAACTGATAGCACTAGAAGTAAAGTTTTACTGACCTCCCATGTGAACAGCAAGGTGACATCTGCAGCAGTCGTTCCTATATTAGACAACTACAGATGATCGGAATCAATGATGGTTAATATTATCTCATATAGCCCAGAATAGAAAGTACAAAATAAATAAAATTTGTAAGAAATACATCATACTGTATAAGTAAACACTGCTACAGGAAAACTGCTTTCCTTGTAATTATGCGGAACAATTGGGGAAATCTGACGACATACTATGTTTAGGTCGGGATCAGGTTCACCTGCATTAAAGAGAATAGATTGATGAGTGTGAAAAAAAAAAGTCAACCTCATACCAGAAAGCCTTTTTAGAGGACGAAAATTACCGTCATACATTGTCCAAGCCCTTGGGTATAATGCATGGTACGTAGAATTATGCCCATTAAAATTCCAGTCCCAAGATCCAATCCCATGACCTGATCTATCTCTGAGTATAAACATTATCTTCAGTTTCACTTTCATTTACTCTTACAAAACAAAATGAAAACAATTTTTTTATGAATCTTTACATTCTTATGTAATTGGTTGCTTTTAATGTTCAATTGAAAAACAATCTTAAGGTCCAGATATGTACATTCATGGTCTAAGAATTATGTTATGAATTCAGGAAAGATTGATTACTTTACTAGAAAAAAAATCCCCGTTCAAGAGCAAGTTTATAGTATATTTCCTTAATTTTCACAATTAATAAAAGTCAAGACAGAAGATAATTTCGCGTACTGAAGCACTTTTGGGTTTGGTGGGCAGAGGACAGTCGAATATTTGTTTCCATTTGGTCTTGAAATAAAAACCTGCATATTGTTATAAGGTAAAAATGTAATCACCTAACATACATCAATATGTAATATTCATTAATTCAATATTCAATCAACCAAATAACTGAAGGGCTAATTTCATATTTGCTTTCCCTAACTTGTGTAAATATCATATATACCCAAAGCACAAGTTAGTAATGGAACAATGCTTCTAAAGCATGTTTGGTATATATTATATTTTCACAAAAAAAAAAAAAAAAAAAAAAAAGATACATCGAATCGGCAAGAATTGATATATATCTTGTTGAATGAGAAAAAAACCATCACCAACACAACAACAAAAAGAAGAATCTTTCTAGTGAAAGGTTAAATTAATAGAGGACTCAATGAAGTTTCTACATAGATGACAATTTTAATAGTTATATAGTTTTGCTTAACCTTTAATGCTCTAAAGAATCCTAAAGCATCAAGCATTTGATACAAGAAAAAACTTACAGAAAACTGATTTGCTAATACTGCGTTGTCTTCACATATTTTAGGAAAGAATTGCAAACGCAAAAACTCACCTTTATATGTTCTTCCAATGCTACCTGCACTGGTAGATGTGTTTATCAAGCTCACCAAAACATGGCAGTATTGCTAAGAAGTTGGTAAATCTGTTAACTAATTTATATCCTTAAGAAAAAGCAATGACTTACCCAATACCACCTAATGGAACACCATTACATGAAGAATAGAAGTGTTTCTTGAAAGGGTTGATAATAGTTCCCTGAAACGATGTTAGTATAAGTCATTCAGTTTCAGTGATTAAAATATGCATCAGAAAAGAAATTTTACATTCCCATCTCCCTTTGAAGCATCTTCTTTTATCCAACGCCATAAGCGATACCCTAGTGGAGCCTACACAAAGGAACAAACAAATCAATAAAAGCCAATAAATGACCAGAATTTACTAAAGAAAAAAAAGTGACAAAGTGAATAGAATATATAGTAGATGAGGCATTGGTCTGGTAAAAAATGTGTACTCAATTTTAGATCAAGTAATCATAATAAAAACCGGAAACAAATTGATAGAGAAACCATCAAGGAAGCCCTCAAGCTTTACTTACTACCTACAGGACTAGCATAGTTTAGAAGATAGGAAAGAAACAAAAACTTTTATTGTATAATTTGATAATAAATTGAGAAACATATAACAAGTGTTTTAGAATGCATAACTATAATATAACAAGCAATCCTCTATTGATTATCATTGGTATGATGAGCAACTACATCATGCAAATAGGAAATATAGCATACATACCAAATGGATTGCTTCTTTGATCCTTATACTAAACTCTGAAAGAGGAGTTTCCTCGGTGTTCAGTTTCCTCTTCCAAGAAAGAGATACTGGTTTTGCTGAATCAACTTTACCCTAGAGAGAAGAGGAGGAAAAGAGAGAGCCATCAAGGTTTGTCTAAATTTCAATTAGAATGCCAATGAAGAAAAATCTTGTTTAAGTTTTAATGTTCTCCATTAGTACATTGTGACCACAACAAAAATTTTGGATGCAATGCAGGACAATTAAATGAAGAAAAGAAAACCAAGGGAACACTTCATTTTTATGTCTATAATGCGTAATTTTGCAAAATATCTAGAATTACAGTTACAGGCAAAAGCCTTTATATAAGAAAAACATAATTATATGAAAAAATCATGATAAATGTTGTGAATAAAAATATACAAGAGACGATGGAAATTAATAAACTATAAAAATATAAGCATTTCTCATCAGTCTACCTTGATGATAGTAGAATTAGAAGCAGCTTCCCTATCAGCATCATAATTACTTGTTGTCATTTCCCTGAAAGAGAATACAGATAACCACAAACTCAGCATTAAGCCATTAATATGCAGGATTTGACCTAGTCTTGATTTCATTTCTGAATAACATAATCATACACATTGTAGTCTGAATCTCAATTCTCAAAATAGTAAGCCAAAAGTAAATTTCACATGTAGACTCCTCAAATTTGTTGCCTTGTTGTCCTGTTCCTATTTGTATAATTACTTCCAAGTTAGAGTCCACATTTTATTTTGAAAATCAATAACGATTCTTATCATTTTAAATCAAATCGAATCCTTCCAACTTCTCAAAGTTAAAAATTGAAGCTGGTTACTCCAATGAGAAAGTCTGTTACATCTGATAGATTTACCATTCAACGAAAGAATCAATCATAACCCGTATAAACTTTAAATCAGAAGTCATTTGTTATAACATTTAAGCGACTCAATTTCTGCATTTCGACCAACGCTCCTAATCTTCGTTTATTCAGGAACAAACACCTGTTAATCTTATACAATTGTTCTAGCATCAATATACATCAAATCATATTTTAGCAAATCAATGGCATTCATATCACGTAAAACCTAGAAAGCAGAAACACAAACAATACAGAATTCCTTGCGACAGGAATCGATTTTCAATTCTGTCAATAATTTAGCCGTTGAATCAAATTTCTACAAACAATCACACATAATCAACTACGTACAGTGCATTAATCGTAAGTGAAAGAATCAAACCGTAGTTAGATCCGATGATGAAGAAGAAGTTCAGGAATCTGCCGGATTTGATACGAGATTAGCAGATATTTGGTGGAGAGCTAATGGCGTAATGCGTATGCTAATGAAATTAATTAATAAAAGTCAGACTCTGTAGGCCTGCAGCCGAATTATTTTTGCTAATTATTGTTATTTTTATATTTGATAATATTTAAAAAAATAAATTTACATATTTTTAAATACACTGTTTTGTTTTTATCTATATATACCTGTAAAAAATAAAACTATGTTATAAACTCATTTAATACATGTGTTCAACAAATCTAATATGTTATAAACAGTTTTTTTAATGAAAATTTGTATGTTTAATAACAATAATTGTTGATAAAATAATAAAAGACGAATTCTTAAAAATAATAAATTATAAATAATAAAAATTTAAGACTTGTATAACTATATTTTAAGATATTATATAATTGAAAGTTTATTATAAGAATATTTATATATTTGATATTTAATTGTATAGCTTAATTATTTAAATTATTAATTTTTAATTCAATGTAAGAGTCAATTATTATTTAATAAGAGAGGTAAGAGAGGAAAAAATTATAGAGTTTACGAAGAGTTAACATGTGTCAACTCTTATTATTATTTTATTAGAATAAAGATTAAGAGAGTAAATTAGGGTTTTAGCCCCTGCGGTGTTAGTGTTTTAATTATTTTAACATAAAATAGAATCTTCTGTTAATGCAGCCCATGCGGTTTAAACAACTAGCGATTTTGGCCCCCAAACTTAACTATGGTTGGGGGCCAAAACCGTTATTTGTTTAAAACACATGGACTGCATTGATAGAATATTTTATTTTTTGGGTTGAAATAGTTAAAACATTATAACCACATTGGCCAAAACCGTATTTTACTCTCAAATTAATTAAAACATTTTACCGCAAGTGAGCCATGAGCCGAGTTCATCATGAAATAGGTCTGGATGGCTGATGGTCAGGCCGGTATCTAACCAAAGTAGTTTGGTTTATATTTCAAGATGTTGGCCCGATGGTTAAAAGCGTCTTTGATACTTTGATATTGTTATCTCCTAAGAGGTTGAATCTTAAATCTAAAGGTGACATGAGTAGACATAGGGGCTAATCATATCAAGTTAGCGGGTTAACATGTTACGAGTTGACGTGTAGAATTTTGCAACCTAAATCTGACTTTTTTTTTAATTGGTTATTCATGTCAGAGTTCTTAGTTTAATTCGGATTGACATAAATTCATGTTAACCTGAACATGACCCGTTTATATAAATTTATAAAATGAAATTAAAGCTTATAAAGTAGTTGTTGGTTGAAATCACGTCAATAAAAGTGTATTTAATATGTATGTATGATTGTATGAGTAACAAAAGTTAATATAGTATTTTAAACAAAAGTTAATATTATTATAACTAAACATATAATTAAGCAAGTCATAATCATACAGTATGAAATCTAAAACAAATTGATTTGTATAGTTAACAAAAAAAAGTCATCTTTGCATATTAAAAAATAAAAATTTTGGTAAACGTAAAATTAAATTATGACAAATAATAAAAAGAAAAATAAATAAATATATGTTTCAAGAAATAAAAAAATTCAAAAAATAATTTTGATGGCTTAAATGAGTTAACATATCAACCAATTATTAAAAAAATGGTCGCCCCTAAGTAGATAGGATTTTATACAAGTGTGCAAAAAAAAAAAAAAAAAAAAAAAAAAAAAAAAAAAACACTTTAACTTATACGAAATTCAGAACCTGAAATATCACAAATTTAGACATATAAAAAATCAGATTTGGATACCCATTTTAAAACGAAATAGTTTTTCTATTCGTATAATTTTAAATAATTTTTTATGCCTTTTGAATATCTGAAATAGTTATTAATTCTTAATTATTTTTCTAAAGAATTATTATGTAATTAGTATTTTTCTCATAATTCAGAGCTTATGCTCTTTATTGTAGAAAACTTAAACTAAATAACTAATACATGTGATGATAAAAGTTACCAATAGGGTTATATATTGTGTCTGTTGTGTTCTTTATTGTGATTATGATCTAATGTTATTAATAATTATGGTATATGTTATAGATGAATACTCATCAATCGTCATATCCCTAACACGTAAGGTGTTCCTGATCCAACCCTCTTGGATGCGATCAATTAGGCTCTTACTAATATGCTTCCGATCATTGAGGAGGTGTGTTGATGCCATGGTTTCAAAACCGGACCGGCGGTCGGCCGGCCGGCCCAAAACTAGCATGTGAATCGCCTTCAAATGAACTAGCCGGTTGTGCCGGTTCACCGGTCGGACCAGTAACCAGTTCGCTTGTCGATATTGGATTTAAGTTTTTTTTAACTAAAATTCAAGGAATGTAACATTAAAACCAAACCTTTTTTTACATGATTATGTTTTTTAAACATTAATTATGTTTATTTAAATATGTTTATAATTTTATAATTTTTTTTGGAATACTTTATATATTTATTATGTCATCATGTTCTTAAATCTGGTCCAATCGGTTCGACCAGTGACCAGTAAGACGTCCGGTTCGACGTCCAGTCCGTTCTAAAAAACATTGGTTGGTGCGTACTAAATAAACATGCTTAATTTTGGGATAATTGCATGCCTCTAATCTTGTTTTTGGGGTATTTTTGTGTGTTTTAAATATGGAAGACTTTACAAGAGCACGATAATTTATGGGACTTGAAAGCTCAAATATAGGACATGCTAATTGACCAAACGAAGAAACATGGCGCACTGAACCAGAATATAGGATGCGTGCCACAAAAAATTTAGGGCACCAGGTTAGATATAGGCGTTTGATGCGTCTAGACGTGGTTAAATTCGTATTGTTTCACCAAATTTATTTACGATAACATCAAATTGTATTGTAATCCTGAACATGCTTGGTTAGTTTAATTTGTGATCATCATCAGGTGTTGGAACAAGGTTAGTAGACATTTGTATTTTGGTTTCTTGTTGCTAACATGATAGAATATTGGTTTGTTGACTATGGCAACAACTTATGTTTAAAGGAAAAAACATAGAAAATGTATGTTACATTTTGAAGGTTTTTAAGGGTTGCACAAATATTATTTGTATGGAGTGACTATCCAACTAACATATTTGTATCTTATTTAAGTATGCAAGGTAAAAGAAACAATAGAAAAATATGTATTATCTAAATGATATTTTATTCATGTAATGATCGAAAAGATAAAGGAGAAAGTGTTTGGGGGGAGGGGGTGTCACATATTCATGACCATTGTCGCTATGTTAATTTGTGGAGATTGGATTAAGCAAATATATGAAGTTAAAAAGAAGCTTAAGGTACATTATAAAATTTCAAAAGAATACAACTTAATATCCCTTATTATAAAAACTATGTACTGTGTTTTCATAAGAGAATACATCATGTGAGGTTTTTCTGTCTAGTGAAAAAGGAATCTAACACATGTAGACATATTAATTGTCTTTTGATATTGATAATGATAAAAATGGTAGTAGTAAATATGGTACATGTTGTAGTTATTCACTTTTAGTGGGTTTGGATTTTGGTAATTTGTTTTTAAATTTTGAGCATGTTTTCAAAGTATTTTTTTTATATAATGTATTTAATGTTTATGATAAGCATATTTAATGTTTGTATATGTTTCTATGGTGTTGGTGTTAAGAAGATTGCTTTTTTACTTGGTACATATATGTTTTTTAGTAACAAATCAAATAATTAATAGGTGTCTTCTAAGTTTTTACATGTTGTGGTTTAAGAATTTGACTTTGTGTTTCATGTTAAAAAAGAAGAAAATATATTTTTGTGAAACATGGCTATGGATATTTGAGAAAACCACATATTTTGTTTTTAGACCATGAATATTTATCTATTTTTCTAGAATGTTAATTTTGTTTCACAACTCGATGTAAGTAATTTTGCATCGTCTTGAAACTTCTTATCTTCGTATGCTTACAAATATTTGGATTTTAGAGCAATCTTTTATGTAAATTTAAGATTGAGTTGCTTTGTATTTAACCATTTATTTGATTATACGACTACTAACTGAGCTCGCTAGGTGAGCTTTGACTCATGTAACATCTTCTAATAACAATGTTGAGCTGAGTTTTGGCTCGTTTAGTTTTTTCAGAAAACGAGTTGAACTTTAACTTTAGCTTGTTAAAAAACTAACGACTTACATATCTAAGTAATTGTAGTTCTGTAAGACCGTAATCTTTTAAGTCTTTAATCGATTTATTAGTGTACAAGGAAAAATATTATCTCAAACTAACTTTTGAAGTTGTTTTTTTATCGAGCCTAGACGAGGTTCGTTGTAGAGGTGCGCAAATCGGGTTTTTTCTGGAACCGGTTTCGGTTCCGGTCAACAAAGGCAATACCCGGTTCCGGTTTCGGGTTTTGACCGGTTCCAACCGTTTTTTGATCGGTTTTGGTTCCGGTTTTGGCCGTGTACAAGTTGAACCAGTTATGGTTGTCGGTTTCGGGTCCGGTTTTTTGCACCTCTAGTCCGTCATATATAACAAACAAACCCAATATATTCCCACTGTGTGAGGTCTGGGAAGGGTGAAACGAAAACAAACTTACCCCTACCCCAGATGTGGTAGAGAGGCTGCTTCTAGAGAGACCCTCGGCTCTTAAGTCCATCGTATATGAACCTCACAAACCTTTGGTGGTTTATGTGTTCAATTTATCATCTCGTGGTATCTATATATCTCTTTCGTTTCGCAAAGACCGATTCCTCCGGGACTTTTGTCTTTGAACTCAGAAGATAAAGAACAAAGGCGATGGCGAGGAGACCGGACGACGAGTACGATTACTTGTTCAAAGTCGTACTGATCGGAGATTCAGGCGTCGGCAAATCCAACCTTCTTTCTCGATTCACAAGAAACGAGTTTTGTTTGGAATCCAAATCCACCATCGGCGTTGAATTCGCCACTCGTACACTTCAAGTACTCTCTCTTTTCTCTCTCTACAAAATTTCTTTTGTTTTTCTCGATTAACTACTTGATGTGTGAATCTAGTTGTGTTAGAAGTTGGAACTAATTTCATCTCTGTTTTATTGTTGTGATCTAGAATTACTATGAAAATATGTTAATTCGTTGTTGATTGTGATTAAGTTGCTTGATCTGTCCGCTATATCATGGGTTTTACGAATCTAGGATTGTCGTATGCCTTGTCTGAAATGAAATTTGGAACTATCAGCGTTTGTTCGAACTAATTAGGATTACAAAAGATAGGAAAATAGGATTGTTAAATCTTAGGATTCCGGTTTTGATGAGTGTTAATGTGTTATTACAGGCTGGTGTTTGGATTCTGGGAACCAAATTGCTTTTGTGGTACATGATACAAAATTTTGTCAATGATTAACCTTTAGAAAGATAATTAATATATGTTTTGAACATTTAAAACAACAAAGAAGCCATGGAAGACTTGGAAGAACAAATTAATTGAAGTTTTTGAAAAGGTGAAAATGAAATATTTGCTTAGTATAATAATTAATAAGAAATCATCATAATTGAATTAAAGTTTTTGAAAAGGATGAAAGTGAAATACTTGGTCAGTACCATGATAAAACATCATACTTTTTAGAGTAAATTACCGAGATAGTCTCTGCGGTTTGTTAGTATTTTACTTTTGGTCCCTATGTTTCATAAATTAATCATATAGTCCTTAACATTTGACATTTGTAACCCATATAGTCCTTATGTGAGGGTAATTTGGTCAATTACATGAGGATAATTTGGTGAGCTAAAGACTATATGTGTTACTTATGTTGAAAATTAGGGACCATATGGGTAATTTATGAAACTTAGGGACCAAGAGTGAAATACTAGCAAACCTCATATCGGTAATTAACTCTACTTTTTAGTTAGAAACTTAGAACTGAACTAAAAAGTCCATAAATCCATGTTTGATATATTAAAGTCCCTTGACTTGTTGAAGTCACACAACGAAATCAATGATCAACATCATTTAATTGCGGGATGTCATGATTGATGACTAGATTGGTGACATGGAACACTACCATGTCAATATTTGATACTTTAGATAAAAAAAAATTATAGTTAGAAATCTCAACATTTTTTGTTCACTCAGGGTTTTACTTTATTAAAGTTTGACCATTTTGACTTTTTGATGTGTAACATGACATTTGAAAAATAGTTTTGCATGTACTTGTAATTTTAAATAAGTTCAATTATATAAAAACAGTCTGAGGAACATTTGTGTGCAAAATGTGAAAATATGTTTGGTTTTTTATAGAATTGGCATGAAGCTTTTGAGTTGAAGTTTATTTTTCTCAATTAAGAGTAACAAATTCTTTTGCTTATCTTGTTTATTTCTGTACAATTTCATTTTATAGTCCATTTCCTTGAATATCACAGAGTAGCAAATTCTTTTGTTTATCTTGTATATTTCGGTACTATTTCATTTTTTCCCAATTAATGTTTTTTTTTTTTAATTTACTTGTATTGCCTTTGTCTAGAAAATCTAGAGTTCTTTGTTTTTACATCATTGAGAACCAAAATCTTGTTGAGAGATGTAACAACTGTTTGATTTTTTATGCATATGACTTGATTTGTTGTACATATGGGAGGAGTAATATGGAAATTTCCACTGCCTAATGACCACCTCACCACAAAATGAGTGGCTTTGAATGGTTCTCATAGTTCATAATGAAGGGAAATTACTTGATTACTTCTTTACCCCTTAAAATGTAGCTATGAATGATTTATTTTAGTTCTGTATAATTTCTTGGTTCTCATTTAAATGCATCATTATATATGTATTGTATCCCATGATAATCCAATCTTATAGAGTTAACCCTTAAACCCAATTTTAAGGTTTTCATAACCGTGTATTGTATCCTATGATATATATATATATATGGGAAGGTTCCCCTAAAAAGTCTATTTTGCCTAAGAAGGCTAAGAAGGATTTTTAAAAACTCGAAAAGACGAAAACCGAACCAAACACACTCGATTGAATTCATTTTTGCGCCATTAGAACCGTTTTATCGAACCCTAAAACCCAAACCTTAAATCATAAATAATAAACCCAAATACTAAAATCAAAACTTTAAAAACAAACCTTAAACATAAAGATAAAACATAAAAGCTAAAAATCAAGCCCTAAAATCTAAATTCTAAAACTACTTGTTAAAGCTAAAACCTAAAAGCTAATATTGTAAGGTTTGATGAGACGATTCCAGTGTCATCGAAATGAGTTCAATCAGAGTTCGTTTGGGTTGGTTTTGAAGGTTTTAAAAATCCTTTTTAGCCTTCTTAGGCAAAAAATACTTTTTATTTGATCTTTCCTCTATATATATATATATATCATATTTTAGAAACCCTAGTTTTGTATACAGTTGTTCTGTCCCTTTATCTACTCGTGTCTTTTTTTTTCTTCAAACAAAGAAAAAATACTTCTAGTTCTTCTATACTTCTTCTTGAAAATCTGTGTCTGGTTCTTGTTCAATTTTTCGTTATTTAAATGGATTTGTCATTATGTACCACATAGAAGGTTGACTCCGAAAGTATTCTCAGGAAGTTTTTTTTTTCAATAAAAATCTGGTCTGACCATGATCACAGGTCACTCGGTTTAACCATAGACCCACCGAACCGGCAGGTCAATTCATTAGTGACTCAAGTAGGCTTTACCAGACCGCCAAAGTTAACGGTTCCCGGTTGAATCGGTCAGCCCGGTCGTAAAAACTAAAACATTGCTTAAACCCCATCTTGACCATTCATCCATTTTTTATTTATTTTCAGATTTATTTTATTGATAGGGTCATTTGGGTAATTTTACATCTGTTATGTATATATTTCTCTCTCTCTCTCTCTTCAGACACATCTAAGCAGTGGCGTACCCAGTTGGGATAGAGATGCTGCTCCGAAGAGTTCCCGACTCAGAGTTATCGTTTGAATGAATCTCTATAAAGTAGAGAGAAATTATTTTTATGCCCTAATATATCACTATAGATCTTAAGTGTAGCATTATGGAATTTTAGTGATATGTCATAGAACAACATATAACAATGCAATAAATTTAATCTTGGTGCAATCATGTGGATATATACATGTTTTTTGATATATGTATAGGTCTATATGACCATCCACTGCAAAACCAATTTTATATCGAGAATTAGTAGGATATAACTACTTGTATACATCGCTTTAACTATGATACTTGAGGCAATTATGTAATCGCATAATCGCCAATCTTTTTCCCCGACTGTATATGTAGTGCCCTACGTACATGTGCTTATCTGGTTTTTGTAATTCTTTACTTAAATTGGTTTTGCATTGAATATTTGAACATGCCTCTATATTGGTTCTATGTAAGTAAACTGATACGTTATTATATTAATGTGTTGTTTAATGAAAATTGTGGAAGATGTTTGGAGGTGTGATTTGGAATTAATTATCTAAACCCACAATAATTTGTTTATAATGTTTGATAAACAAATTATACTTCTGATTTTGTGATTATTTAGGGATCGAATGGTCCTTGTCTCAATGAGAATTGGTCATTTTATGTGTGAATTTCTGACAATGTTTTAAAATGTCATGTTTTAGGTAGAGGGTAAGACAGTGAAGGCTCAGATATGGGACACAGCTGGGCAAGAGCGATACCGAGCCATAACCAGTGCTTATTACAGGGGTGCCCTTGGGGCACTTCTGGTATATGACGTCACAAAACCAACTACTTTTGATAACGTGAGCAGGTGGCTAAAAGAACTCAGGGACCATGCTGATTCAAATATTGTGATCATGCTGATTGGAAACAAGACTGATCTCAAACATTTGAGGGCTGTTGCAACCGAGGATGCTCAAACATTTGCTGAAAAAGAAGGCCTTTCTTTCATTGAAACTTCTGCATTAGAAGCGATCAACGTCGAGAAGGCGTTTCAGACAATTCTTGGTGAGATTTATAGGATAATTAGCAAGAAATCTCTTGCTGCAGTCAATTCAACAGCTGGTGCTGGTATCAAACAAGGTGAGACTCTTGTGGTTGGTGCACAGGAAGGGAATAATGCTAAAAGCAATTGTTGTTCATCATCCTAACTGTTACACAGAAATTGCTTCGGATTTTACTTTATTTGATTCTTGTTGTTGTGTATATAATCTTTGGTGTGGTTGATTTAATAGCTTTTTTAGATGAAAAAATTGAAGATCTGGTGATTGACTAATGTTCTCGGAAACAAATTAGGCCACCTGGTTAAACCAGAAACTGCTCATAAAACCAGCCCTGTGGGGACTCTTCAAGTTGCCTCTATCTTAACCAGCCGGTTAGAGGTAGGAAAAAAAACCCGGAACTAAAACCGGAGCCCGAACCGGTCAAACCTAAACCGGTAGGTACAGGTGGTTTCGGATTCTCAGAGAAATCGGAACCGGAACCGGAATCGGAAAAAGCATAACCGGTTCCACCTTTACCCGGCCAAACCCGAACCGAAGCCGGCTAAAACCCGAACCGGACCTGGAACCGGTTCCAAAAAAACCTGATTTGCCCACCTCTACATCTGGTTATGCATTGACCGGCAAACTACGTTGGTGACTGAACTGGAATTTTATAACTGGCTAACTTTTCTTTTGATATTTATATATTGATTCATGTTTACTTTATTGAAGTAAAGGTGCATAAGCTGTTATTTTTTTTAAGGAACCAATTCCGGATAACTAGTATTTTTGGCATTCTGGTACATGAATTGGTTTATTGCGACTTTGTGAGGAAACACACTAGTTCAGGGTACTGTGTCAGAAGTTACCTATTCGCTCTTAAATGACATAACTAGTACCTAAACTTATATTATGGTATCGGATTCGGTTTGGGTCCAAGAACTAGTTCCGACATATTTTTTTTGATTATTTATAGTAACATAAAAAATAAAATTAAATAACATCAATACTTTCTTTTATTATTTTCCAGACGTACAAAAGAAACACATGAGTGTGGGACTGTGGGCGGTGTATGCAAGATAATCTTTTTTCACCTTTTCTTCATGTACTTTAATTTCAGTAACTATTTCATCAATAAGGCTTGTGCCATCGACTATGTCCAACTGATCTTTTAAGAAAATACATATACTTATCAAATCCTGAGTTGGTCTTGTTTTTCGTAACGATAAAACATGTCACGAAGAGACGCCACAAATTCCAAAGCTACCATAGAAAATTGGGTGGTTAATAAATCATGGGTTATGTTAACTAGAATCTAATAGTTTAATTCCTTTCCTTTCCACCAAGTTAAATGATCTAAATTGCGATAATTACTTGATGGTGTGTTATCCGTTGTCATTCTACTAATGTCATTTTGGACACTATTTTAGTAAAGCCATAAGTAGGTCTCATGCTTTGTTGCTGCCACTCGGCTCAAGCCGTTCTGTTGCTCAAGGCAAATACAAAAATTGTGGCATTTTTTGTAAATAATTTTTTGTTTGCGGTAAAAAAAATTATGGTTTGTAATTCTAAAAAACATATCAGTTTATCTCTATTTACATAAGTTTACTTATAATTGCGGTTAACCAATGATATCAAAAATGATATAAGAAAGGATGCTAGAAAATATAATACTTAATGATGGTATTTTTTAACTACGTCTCTTTATATTAATCAACTTGATTATTCTACTTACCAGCTTGAAAGTTTGTATAAATCTTTCACCCTTATCATTAATAAAATATTTATTCTAACATCAATTAAGATGAAACAAAAGCATAGATTTGATTATTTGAGTAGAGAGAACCTTATTCAAACTTTCTCTTTTGAGAATAATAATGAACTATTTAATTTTCCGGATCCAAAATGACAAAACAAATAACTTGCACGATAACATACACATACCCTGAACGGTTAGGGCCTTAGGCCCTTGCCTGTAGATTCATGGAGTGAAGCTGACATATGTTTACGTTGGGCACATATTTGTTTAAATAAAAAATACGTATAAAATTTAAATTATGTTGATTTATTTCCTTCAGTTGACTATATTGGATATTTTTCATGTGTATCCAGATTGTGGCCACAAAAGTAAAAATGAGTGGTAGTTCTTTGAATTTTTTAAAAAAAATATTTTATCGTTTTATTATTGTTCGAACATTGAGCTTTTAAGTTTCCAATGTTTTTATATTTTTCGCCATTAATACGATTCAAAAACAACAAATTACTAATAGAAAAAAGCCCCCAAGTAAGAGTATCCAATTAGGACCTAAACAAACCCTTCTTGTATCTTTAAAAAATATTTATATTTGGTATATATTGTGACATGCGTCGCATATCTAGGTATGACTTTTACCATTGACTTGGACTTTGACCAATACATGTCAAATTGACTTCAACTAAGACTAAACATTCTAAACATGTGTTAGACATGTTAAAATTTGTATTTGATAGCGTTTGGTCGATAAAAGAAGAAACAACGGTAAAACTAAGGTTTTGCAATTATAGTTGCATAATTCGGTCTAACCGACACACAATGATGATATATAAACCTAAATATAACCATAAACACTAAAAATAACTAATACTATGTTACCAATAACATTCACAATAATTACATAAGAAAAAACAAACAAAAAGTTACGAAATAACTATTTTGCAAAATGTAGCATGTGAGAAATGTTGATGCTATGTCACATGACCACCGTAACGTGTCTAATGTGTTACAAAACATGTAACAAATAAACTTTAGAAGGATCTAAATGCCTAGAAGTCGTCCGAATGAGGGGACTTCCAAGACCTTTCATATCACTCCATTAACACATCTTAAACTCATCCTTTAATATCCTTTATGCCAACCTATCATTTCATTTTCTCTTCCATAAGAAACACACACATTTTATCTCTAGAATCTGGTAGAAATTAGCCTCTCATCCCCTCTCCTCCATTGTGATCAAGGCCAAGGAAGAAGTAGGTTGAGGTATTGTAGTCGCCGTTACACGTTTTGGTAAGTATTTGTGATGTTTTCTTTGTGATTCTTTCATTTTTTTTCTTTCCAATTTCATATTCAACACTCATGAACATTCATAATAATCCATATACTCGTATATGAATGTTTAAAATCATTATCCATGGTTGTATGTAAGATCAAACTTATCTTACATGCAAACCATGAAAAAGTTGTGAAAACCCTCATTTTGAACTAGTAATCTTACAATCACACAATCTCTGATTTAATAAATTGCACATTTTTGTTCACTATATAAAAAACATCAAATAAAATATATAAAATCTTGTCAAGAAGTAATATTTCCCAAAAACATTTGATTTCATAATCAACTAATATGTTTTGCAACTTTAATATCCATTCAAGAAATCTGAAAAAATATTTAATTCAACTTTCAACGACTATAACTTGGTCATTTTTTAACCAAATCAGTATGTTCTTGAGCCTAAAATAAATTTCAGAGAGCCTGGTTTCCAACCCAAGTGGTCATACATTTTTTTGACAAGTTTTAATACTTCAAATGTTCATCCCAGTCTGAGAACTCGAATATGTGTTGTGCAATCAAAATAGATATGTCAACTTGAGAAGGCCATAACTCACTCAATCTTTATCCAAATTGAGTGATTCATGAACCAAAAGTTTGTTTATTGTGTTAAATTTCAAATCCCATTGTTTTGGTGTAAATCCAATTTGTTTCAACTTTCAACCACTGGATACAAATTTAGTGTATATTTTGGTTCTGTGAGTACTATTTTTCTAAATATAATTCAAGGATCTAATTAAACTCAATAAAATGTAACAAAAATTTTGATAATATGTTAAAACATGTAAATATAACATAAAAATTATTAAGGAACAGAAAGTAATATAAAAATATAAAAGAACATTTTAAAAAGGCCTAAAAGTCTATAAACATGACAAGTTAGTATAAACTTGATTTTTGACACTAAAATGGTTACAAATGTATAAAATAACATATGTGTGACAAAAAATCTTTATATATTATGAACATTTATAAATGTCAAAGTCAATATGTTGAAAGTTTTGTGATCGTTTGTTGCTACATATGCGAATTGTGATACAAATTTTATCGTCCTTTAGGTTGAAGGTGACAACATGTAACAGCAAGTGCCAGATCGTCCGACAAGTCCGTACGGTATGTGTACTTTCACTGTATTCTATGTGTGCATACGTAAGCTTAAACAGTACTTGTATTAACAGAATCCTGAATACAAGAAATCGTTGTACGTATTTTCGTATAAACTTAAATACATTAAGTACAACGTACAAGTGAAACATTAGTTGTGTTTATTAAGTGAAAACTTAATTACAGTTAACACAACTAAACATGAGAAACAACGGAGTTCAAACAATATTCAGAAACATATCGGTTGCGATCTGATGTCCACAGATGACAGGAATCAGATGACCGACAATTCAGTACAAAAACAGTGTGAAATCATGATGTATAGTTGAGTCCGACAGTGAGAAAACACAAGTAAAGTACAAAGCAGTGTTATTTCAGAATGACGAACTGACAATGTGTTTGCGTGAATGACGATTCACACAAACATATCTGTGAGTTTAGATTTCTAAAATAATGACTGAAAAGTAGAAAACAAAAGTCAGAAAGCAAAACCATCGTCGTATTCGTTCGGGTGACGATTCGAACGAATTACGCGCGAAGGTTACGCGATCTGACGAAACGACAACGAAAACACGTCACGAACGAAAATAATTTAATAAAATTAAATAAATAACATTTTACAATTTTGAAACTCATCAAAATAATTAAATTAAATCCTATTATTTAAAACTATTTAAATTACGCGTAATTTCCGGTTACGCAACGAACTTACGAACCGAGCAACCAAAACGAACCCGGATACCACCCGGGGTATAAAAACCCTAGAATGAGTCATTTTCCTTCATTCTTCTCTTCCCCAACCTCTCTCTAACTCCAATTTCCGGCTACCCCATTTTTAGGGTTTTCAAGACCTTCAAACACCCATATCTCTCTCATTTCTCAACCAAATCCTTCCATTCTTGAACCTACTTGAAGCTCTCAACCTCTACTACACGAAAGTACAAAGGATCTGTACCAGAAACCGGCGGAAACAAGGTAAAATCGCGGTCAAAGTTCACGAGTTTTAGGGTTTTCACCCCTTTGTTTTGCTCTTGAACCCAAACCGGTTTTTACACCACCCCATCGATCTCACAACCTTCAAACACCAACCCTTGCTTGTCACGACCATGGAACATCAATACCTAGCCTAGCCATCACTGGTTCGAACCTTCAGTCGAAGCAAACCTCGAATGGCCGGCCGAATGGCCAAGGGCCGAATGGCCTCCTTCGACGGCTACTGTTCCTTCGGCCATCCTTCATTCGAGCTCCTCCCATTCGCCAGCTTCTCATTCGTGGACCTGCCATTCGACCACCAAGATGCTCATTCGCCACTCCTCTCATACGCCAGCCTCTCATTCGTCAACCTCCATTCGAGCTATCACATTCGACTGAAACATGGGGCCATCTAACCATCTCATTCGGCCAAGATTTTCTTACTGGCCACCCTACCCTCGATTAATCAGCAGCCAACAGTGGCCCAATATGCAACTAAAAGCCCAATAAATTGTGAGTAGCCATGTTGGGTATCCAGAACCTCATAAGGCCCAACTGTTTTCTCCTTCAGGCCCAACTGTTTTTCTTGGGCCCAACAATCCTTTTTCGCAGCCCATGTCTTTTGTTGGTTGAGGCCCAGTTGGTTTAACTCACAGATAAATTAGTTAGCCATATACACAACAATGGACTCAATAGGAAATGTGTATAGGCCACTAGTAGGCCCACATCATCCCCCAGGCCCAATACCTCTAAAATTGATCCAATAACTCTAGAAAGGTCCAACAAGGAGTGAACAGCCCAAGGCCCACGGTTTAGAGCTCAAGGCCCACTGCCTTTGGCCCAAGGCCACCATTTTGGGCCAAAAGCTCAAATTCAAGGCCCACAATGTTTTCAGCCATTCTAATCCAGGCCCAACTTGGCCCATGAGTTCTTTTAGCAAAGGCCCGAGACAAAACCCATGGGGCCCATCAAAATCTACCCGAAGCCCACAGAAATTGATTTAAGGCCCACTTTTAGGCCCTTGTCCTCCCTTTTTGGAGCCACTTTGTCATTATCTTGGACAACCACCTATTTTTGGCCCAACCATGGTTCCTACAGTTCATCCTAACCTTTGGCCCGACAAATCTTGCCTGGGCCCACTACGGGCCCAACAGTTTCTCATCGTGGCCCAATGGAGGCCACAAGGCCACCTATTCATTAGGCTTCTTAGCAATTGACCAAGTCTTCGTAATTCCACACTGTATATCACTGATTCACATGTTCCAAAATGGTCTAACACTATTGGTGGTTCAAGAACAGATCAAGGCCCATAGGTTTGGGCCTAGGGCCCAACAAATGACCTAGAGGCCCAACATAGGACTTGGTCACATAGTTCGGTCTACACATCACTTCGAACCTTCGGGTTTAACATATTTCATAAGATCAAAGTGTACAAGTACAAGAATGAGTCAAAGTCAAAGATTTCAAGATAATAACTTGTAAGGTTTTTAACTTAAAACCTACATAAGAGACCGAACGGTGATCATGACCAAGTCTTACGCGCGAAAGCCAACTTAGGACTAACACCTACACATATACACACACAAAAGCCTATTAAGCTTATACTTACAAGTTACAACAAATCAATACAGGATCGTGAACACAACGAATTTAAACGAGAGCGCGTGCATTCACATATAAGCTAAGTCAACCCTCAACAACTACAAGGTGAGTTCATATGCCCCTTTTCTCTAATATTAATTGATTTTCAATTATCGGGGCTGAGAAACATGCTTTACTTTTATGTATTTAAAAGTTTTGCTTACATATGACTTATACTTTGATTATTTGATATAAAAATGTTTATTATCATAAATCATTGTATGCATGCTTGAATGATTACAAGATGACAATTGAAGATAAGTAAATAATGATTTCATTATATTATGACTTATCAATACAATAGAATAACTTAGTTGTAGGATTAAATTCTACAATATTTAGTTATTCTTACGATAAATGACATAGAATCAATTACAAGGAAACAGGATGACATAATTACAAGAATACACAAATGAATGATATGATGATAATACATCTTCATCACATCATTCGTTACAAGAATCAAGTAAGTGTAATAAGACTCGTTCTCATAACACTTAGCTTCTCAATTCAATACATGTTACAAGGAAAACAAGGAACAAAGAATGATAATCATGATAACGTAACTTCATGAAACACCATCATTCTCTCAAATGATTAACATAATATAATAAGACAAGTTCTTATTCAACTTTGTTAATGCCATGGATAAACACAGTACAAGGAACACGACAATACAAGAGAACACAATTACAATTAGTTACTGTTGATCTGTAGTATTATATCATTTCAATCATGTGCCAAATGTTGAGATCATGTAAGACCCTTTAATTCGCTGACCAGTTAGTTTGATGTGATTAAACCGACGATAGCATAATGGTACCATAGGTTTGACAAACCTCTAGCTTGTAGGGCTAGTATGTTGATCGTAACGATTCATTTGGCCGGTAACGTATGATCGGTGACAGGGCGACTTCAAGTCAGGTTCTGGAAAGCGACGCATGGTGATATTAATATGCAGTGATAAGTAATTAATCCAACTTAGATACAGTTGATTGGTAGTTTGAGAAAGTGATCTACTCTCATGTCACACTACTAATAACAGTCTATGTTGAGGACAATACGTATACAGAGTGGTAGGGATAAACTGAATGCATTGAAATCTGATTACGTGAGGATTTCAATGGGTTCAGTTTAGGCTCTATGCACTGATATCCAAAAACAAGTTGCAAGAGATTAACTCACACACTTTATATTTAAAAGTGTATCATCAGTTAACTCACCATCACAATAGAATAATAAAAGGATCAGATTTAATGAATCTAACATCCTTAATATATGAAAGTTATCTAAACTACAATTGATAACTACAAATACAACATCAAATTATTCTATACAGGTGAACACATGGGATTCAGGAGTGACAATCACACGGATTTGGGAATGGATATCTTTAGTTGTATCGCAAGTGGTGTGGAATTTGACTAAGTATGTGGTGGGATAGCGTCTGGGGTGACCCTTTCGTGATTCCCTATATATAAGCATACTTAATCAGATGATATCCTACTTGTACATACAACTAAGGAGAGACCATTGGGTGAAACAAGTATTTCAAGTTACAATTATGACAATGTGAATGTTTGCATGACAATTTCAATGATTTTCAATTACAAATATTATGAACTCACCAACCTAGTGTTGACTTGTTTTAAATGCATGTTTTCTCAGGTGACGGACAGGAGTAGATATTACATGCAAGTACATAGCTAGTGGACTCATAGAAGACCTAGCTTTCTTTTGATTGCATACTTTTGAATGACAACACAGTGAATCATTTTTGTATATCTTGTACAGTTCAAGATATAAACTCACTGATTCTTTTTGATTAGATTTACTTAGTTAAATTATGATGTACAATGTAATTTAACTTTGTAATTCTATTTCATGTCATGTTTAGCATTTCTCAATTACATCTCATGTGCAATGTATACAATCTGATCATTTGATTATCACTCCAAGATATTGCGCCCCGGGAACCTTCCGCCCGACGGGAAAACCCGATCCGTTCCCGCCGGCCCGGGGTGTGACACAACATGATTTACGATGTTTGACAAAGATAAGTGTTCCATTACTCATACTCAAAGAGATGAATTCATAGCCCCCTTTGCATATTTTGTATTTTATAATTCAGGATGAAAAACACACGATTACTTATAAAACTTTTTGAGACAACCGCTTCATGCCTTTGTATTCATGTGACTTTGTTGTGAATTGTATACGCATGAGTAGGCAATATACAACTTTATACAACACATTATCATAAGTCCCACACCATCACAATCATTTAACTAGTGAGGCGATCCGGTGGACACGTATTGGATAGATCTATTCGGGGCTGACAACCCTCACATATGGTTTGGTCGCGCTAACCAACGCTCTGTTGTAGGCAAGTATGTGAATATACTTCGCACAATTTGGTTTATTTATTTTTATTTTGACAAGTGCGGTGTGCATTTGTCTATAGGCAGACAAGTCAGAGGCTTGATTGTGAGCTCATGCCATTTACTTTCATTTACATTAGTGCATGATATATTGACATACCAACGCGCGTATATTCTTACACTATTGATGAGACAAAACCTGTGAACTCACCAACTTTTTAGTTGACATTTAAATGTGTTTTTCAGATCATGACAATTATAATGACAAGG
Source organism: Mikania micrantha (assembly GCA_009363875.1). NCBI lineage: Eukaryota > Viridiplantae > Streptophyta > Magnoliopsida > Asterales > Asteraceae > Mikania > Mikania micrantha. The sequence continues at coordinate 56,856,206 of CM018696.1, forward strand.
ATGTGTCAATACATCAAAACAAGTTTATATGGAGATTGTTGCTACATGTTTAACAACTAATAAACAATTATTGATTTTTACTTTATCATGTTGTAAATTGTGTTTCTCTATTTTGTTTATTGTTGTATCTATTTGAATATATAACATTACTTAATATTGTAACCGATAATGTGACATGCATACTTAGACAATTTGTCGAACGTATGTCTTGGCGTATTTAATGAATTGTTTTGCTAAACTAATGTGCTATGACATGCAATCGGTCGCATTCCTGCTTTTCCGCCAAAGGTGGGGTGTGCCATATATTTGTATACTTTTTATGAAAACGTCATGTAATATACCTCAAAAACCGATTTCGAGCACCTCAATGTGTTTAGTGGTGAGCCATTCTTGTACCACGAAATTAATAATATGTACAACACATTGAGTTTGAAAAAATGCAATTGATTTTGAAGTATTCATCACCTCACTATCATGCCTTTCTCTGTATTTTTCAACCACTATTTGAACAAATGTAGAAATCCAACATCATCACCCCATTGATCAAGTGCTCATTTTAATTATCCTTGACTGCCATCACCAAACCACAAAAGAAATAATAATGGCATAGAGAGAGATATGAAACAAGGACCGGATATGTAGAAAACGGTGGCATAAGGAAAATTAACTATCAAAAAATAGAGAGATATATAGTAAAGCTAGTAATGATGCCACTGATGGGGATGAAGAGAAGTATGTGTGGAAGGAGACAATCATGGAGAAAGGATGCGATGGTGGATGTTTTGAGGGTGTAGGTAGTTTAAGGAATGTTTAAATGAACACAAAACGAGACAGAGGAAAAAAAAAGTCTAAGGGTGTTTTAAATAACGTAAGACGAGCTAGATGAATGAAATAGAAAGAATACATCTTTTATTATATAGACAATTTGGAGAAAGTGAAACCGTTAATTTTTTTTGGAAGGAATAGCGTAGATATGATTAATTCAAACCATGGATCACATGTGATAAAAACTCGGTTTAAAAATAACAACAAACAACTTGACGTGAATAAAAAAGGTTTGTCAGGAACTGAACCAGCGATTCCATATTCTTTTTGGCATCGTATACTTTGAAACTAGTTCAACACGAATCAAATCAGCTTTAATACGATTTCTAGGAACGAAATTTACGATATTGAGGATTTAGAAAATTTTGATGAGCTTTCAAAAGGTAATTATAATGAATTTGTTAATTATATCAAACAAACTTTTTCCTTACTAATCGTTAGAATATTTAGATATTTTTGAAAAGATTGAGTCTATGGGGATGGATTGAAGATCTAGTGAAGATTGAGACGACCAGCAGAAGATTTTAATTTTGTTTAATTGTTTTGATGTATGGACAATTTTTTTTTTCATTTTTATGGTTTTTGGTGCATGGAATTTTGAATGTTTAAAGACATTTTTAATTGTTTGTGATGTTATCATGTATGAAATTATGTCATATTCACGTTCCAAACATTAACACTAAGTACACGAACCATTTCTCTAATTTTTTTTCATATAGGTCTTTGATGTTATGTTTTAATAGGTCCAAACCCGCGAAACCCACGAAACCAAACCGTGAAACCCGTATTACCCGGAACCGGTTTTTGATAATCAGTCCGGTTCTCGGTTCCCAAATTCACGTTAAAACAGGTTCGGTTCCGGTCCGGTTCCGGACCGATAATCAACCCTAACGATTTCAAACCCAATTCGAAACGATTTAAGCCAAAATATTATATAAATACATTCAGATAAACATAAAAGTAACAACATGTTTATTATCTTAATATATACAATAAAATATTATTTTAATATATACAATAATAAAATGGTATACCTTTTTTCTTAATTGATTTTGGTATGTATCGTTGCAACATGTTATATTTTATACATTCAAAATTGGATCGTCATTCATCACACTCAACTTTATACATCTCTTTTTAGTACCATCTTCTATTATTTTTATTTTTCTTTAAGGGGTTAAATTATTAATTTCTCCCTCAAAAACTAGTTCTTTAGGAGTGAAACCGATGGGTCATTTAAATTATTATTATAATAACTTTCTCAATTTGCATTTGGCAATTGGGGATTTTGACTTTTCTTCCTCTCTGCAAATTCGAAACAATATGTATCCCAAAACCACACGAAACACTCAAACAAACTTCATCACAATCCACACACAGGACTTCAACAACGTCAATCTTGTGTTCTCATCTATCTCCGGTGTGTGACTCTGTTTCTTCTTTCAATTTGCATCCCTATGGCAGTGGTTTTGGTTCCAAATTGAATAATTAGGTCAAATTTTCGGATCGCTGATAGCAGAAACCTCGGGGAAGATGTAATTGACACAGGGTTTTGACGAATACCACTTAAAGGGTCGAATTCTCTGGTTAAATAGTTTTTAGGGTTTGGTTTTTTTTTTGTCGGAAAAAAGATTACGATACTAATGAAGGGTTCGTCGGATCGAACGAAGGTTGTGCTTCGGCACTTGCCGCACAATATTTCTCAGTCGGCGCTCATGGAGCAGATTGATGCCCGTTTTTCCGGACGTTACAATTGGTTCTGTTTCCGTTTCGGCAAGAATAGGTCAGGGTCCTATGTGCATTTTTTAAGCTTCAGTTTAATGTTATTGTTATGTGATTATAACTGTAATTGATTAATGGACGCTGCTGAATCGATTATTCTTATAAAATACACCAGTTTATTACTTTATTCTATGCTTTAGGGTGATTTGGGTTTGGGTGTCACTTGCTTTGTTTCTTTTGGAAGAAAAAAATAAAATATATGCGGTATGCCAGAATCTCTTTGGCAGCAGCCTGTGTGAGGGATAAGTTTTGTCCTTATCTTACCATCCCTGAACCGTGCTTTATAGGTGTGATTCTAGTGGGTAGGTTTGTTCGCTTATTTGGGGTCTAGACGTCCAGTTTTTGCAGCGTTTTTGAATTTGTGTCAAACAAGGGAGGTTAATTGTTTGACTTACAAAGTTAGGAGGTTTTGTTATGTTCGGAGACCTTTTGGAAGGGCCGTTTTTGCTACTTGAACTACATTCTCCTATCCTACTTCATCATCCATTTCATCAAGCATTGCTAACAACAATTGATGAGCTTCCTTTGTAATCTTAGAAACATCCATTGACTTCACAGTTCGCAAACGCCATTCCTTTTGGAGAGTTGACCAGAAAGTTGACAATATCTTTTTGTACAGTAGAGTCATACCATCCATTCGATAAAATAGAACTATAGAACATCCTTTGATAGCCAATTCTTTTTTGGGATTCTCCATCTTTGTTTTGGTGTCCTCTACTTCTTTTGGAAGTACAGGCACCCTCAATTCATGCATAGTTGATGCGTGAAATACCGGACCGAATTGTGCCACAACTTCCAAATAATTTGAAAACTATCATAGGTTGCCACTTGAAAAGGAATACCCGCGTCATAGAACCACCTACCAAAGAAAATATCAATAGGTCCCTTTTTGCCTTGTTTTTTTTGGTGCCAGTGTTTGTATGACTCGTTTTTCCTCCTCTTCATCATCCAAATCATAATCATCAACCATGGGGTCATATGTTTGTTTAGCCTTAGCTTTTTTTCTACATGTAGTCTTTCATCTCTTGGCATACATGTTGGACACATACAATGTTGTAAAAATTGGGACTAATCGGCCGATTAATCGGGATTAATCGCTAGTTGGACATAAGCCGATTAAATTTTGCCTAATCGGTAAAAAAACCGCTAGTTAGCGCAAGTCGGATTAATCGGTCCAAGGGCAAAAAATCGGTCAACAGGCCAATAATTTTATTTCTAAGACTCTAAGCCAAAAATTTCGGTCCAAGCCCAAAGAAATTGTGGTTTTTCTTCTTTCCGGTCTCAGTCGAATCCCAAAATTACGATCGATCGGTCTCAGTTGACTTTCAAGGATGCTTATGTTAATGTTTGAATTTTTAAGTACTTTGATTATTATCTTTAAGTATATTAGAAAAATATTTGAATTTTGGAGTATTATATTTATATTGATGTGTGTATTTGTATGTATATATATAAAATTTTGAAAAATTCTATATAAAAATTTCAATCTGATTAATCCCTAATCCCTACCTCGCTTACCGATTAGCGACTAGCAATTTCTCCAACCATGGACACGACATGCTAAAACATTTCTAAAATCTCCAATAACGTGTTGCTTTAACCTGTATACCCCACCAATTGATGGTTTTCCACAAAACTTGCAAGTCCACCAGTTTTTGTTTGTCGGGTCTTGAGTGTCATATTTTCTACTCGGGTCGCTCGTATCAGTTGCACCATTGGCTTCACCACCATCAGTAGCCATACTACTATATTGTAAGTGTTCAGAATCATGAATAAACATCAACTAGCCAAAATGAGAATCATAAAACCGCATGAGAATCATGAATAAACATCAACTAACCAAAAATGAGAATCATAAAACCGCGTGAGAATCATGAATAAAAATTCACTTACCGTTGCAAAATGCAAGTGTGTGGACATAAACTGTTGAGAATCATGAAATTCGAGTATTTAACTATTCAAAAATAATGTCAACAAATAAAAACTAACAGTCGTTTGTAAGTACAGTACAGGAGGAAATATCCATTTTATATGATGTTAATTATGCGTATTAATTATTAAATATTCCTGTATCTAAGAATAAACTGATTAATCTAATTACCCTAAGAACAAGGAAATTACCCTAACAACAAGGAGTATTAACAAGAAGTAGATGAAATCTTGGATCAAAATTGGACCAAGAAGAATTTACTGCACATGAAATTCAAAATCAAAGAAAACAAAAAAGTAAAAAAACCAAAGATGCTGAGTCGGAGTGTTGAACCAGAAGTGAAGAAGAATGATGTTAAGCAAAAAAACAAAAAAAATTTGTTCTAAGTTCTAACCTTTGATTGATGCTCCACTGCTCCAGTCGATTAAACTGTATATTTGCTCCAGGCATCCAGTTGATTAAAACTGCATAATTGGTCCACTGCTCTAGTGAAAACATCTGTTTACTCTGTTATAAAATCTTTCTTGCTCTGTTCGAATGTTCTACGATTCAGGCCTTCATGGTAAATTACCTCCACTGCTTTAGTCGAAGTTGGTTAATATGCTGTAATTAAGGGTAAATTGCAGCCTTATTTGGGTTTTTTACCACCATTACTTAAATTGCCACCAGGGTTTTTACCACCATTTCTTGGCAGTGTTCAATTTGTAATTGACATTACAATATAGACAATTTGAATCAACTCTTGGACAACACCAAGCACGCTTATACATAGGACATCAATATTTCTGTAAGAACCCTCCTAACTGATATTTCATATTGCTGTGAATACATTCAATTGAAAATGACGCTTCTTGATGTTGTTGCACCTTGGTAAATGTCAGATCCATTGATGAGTGATGGTCGAAATAGATTTTTATTGTTGTTTGTTTCGTAAATGGGTCTGGAAGTATGTGTTGGTTGGAAAGCATAGTAGGAAGGAAGAGAGATGGGGATAAGAAGCGGCCCAATAGCCTCTAGTTTATCTAAACCTACCAAAACTTACTAAAATAGGTTGGTTTTGAAAACTCATAACTCGATGGTTTTGAATCCAGATTTTAAAATCTATCACAATAAACCAAATAATGCAATCACTTTTATTCTAAGTCCTAAACCAAAGTACCAAACACATCTTTATAAGTTATATCAAAAAGTGATCTTAGAATACATGTAGAAAGCCCCATAAAACATCATAATTCATAAACAGTCTTTAAATGAGCGTTTTGACATAGGACAATCGGTATATATTTCAAATTTGTTTTGCATTCCAAAGGAAGACAACATTTATGAAAATAAATAAGTCACTCAAATCTTCTATCGAGAAAGAAAAGTTTATCACCAAGACATAATTTGCTTTCCCTTCTATATCACCCTAAATCTTGCTACCATTGTGACTGCTCTGCATGCTTCAGAATGTGGGAACTAAATGTTCCATAGTTTATTGAAAGCATCTCCTTTTGGCATATTCTTTTAACAATTTCTATTGAACATATTTGCAGTCTAAAGTGTCAATCATATTCCAGAGTCTACATCGACTTTAAACTACCAGAGGATGTTCTTGAGTTTGCAGACTTCTTTGATGGCCATGTGTTTGTAAATGAGAAGGGTAATACTTTGTGTCTACATTTAAGGAGCCAAATGGCATTACTGTCTTTTTCATCTAAATTTATTTTAAACCTTTTTTCATAGTTTTTTTTTTGACATGTGAACATGTGTGCTCATTCACTTTAGTATGTGTTTTGTTGCAATATTATTGACAATCTTATTACCTTGTTCCAGGTACCCAATTCAAAACTATTGTTGAGTATGCACCTTCACAGCGTGTTCCAATACAATGGGTTAAGAAAGATGGACGTGAAGGAACAATAGACAAAGGTATCTAACATGGGTATCTAGTTAGTTAAGATGTTTAATCTTGTGTAATTAATTGTCATTTATCTTTTAAAATTAATTTCTGATGAATATATAGATCCTCAATATCTTGAATTTCTTGAATCACTTGCGAAGCCTGTTGAGAATCTTCCTAGTGCAGAGATACAATTGGAAAGAAAGGAAGCGGAGAGGGCTGGTTAGTATTGAATGGAAATAAATTTGATTGTTTAAATTGAAAATAAGGTAGATTTAATACATTTAAATGTATATTATTACATCTTTTTTTCTTTTCTTGATTTTTGTTTTCAAGGTACTACCAAGGAAGTCCCTATAGTTACTCCCCTAATGGATTTTGTTCGCCAAAAAAGAGCCGCCAAGGGTGGATCTCGGGTATATCTATAATCCTTTCGTATTCAATATGTTATTTCAACCTATAAGATCTTTAGCTCATGAACAAATGAAAGCGTAAGGTTGCTCTTGGCAAAAACTTGTGAAAGATCTTTTACATTATCTTGCATTTTTTAGTGCTTCATGACTTTGACTTTGGCTTTCTTGTAAAACTTTTTTGGGAATTTTTATCATAACTATATAATATGACATGTTACATGGCACACGCTTCCTTTTCTTTTTGGTGACCTATACCAGAGGTCCTTGCCTAATGGGAAATTGGCTAGAAGGAGTAGTGGTGCATCCTCTTCAAGTTCAACTTCTGCTTCACTGAAACGCAGTTCTGAAAGGAGGACTTCGATCACCATGGTATGGAATTTACAAAATGTGATATGACGGTTATAAGTTGCTTGATCAGACGGAATAAATTTATTTACATGATAAGTGAAATTAATTGCTCATTGGATGTTGAATTCTGTAGATTCGTATGGTTTTCTCGTTTCTCTTATGTGTATGGCTGATGGTTAAAATTATTTAATATCTTGTTTTTTTCTCAATAGCAGTATGTCCCAAGGGATACCGGGAAAAACAGAAGCGGTAAAGAGAAATCGACCTATGTTCAGATCCAAAATCATGATGGTCAACAGCTTTCTGAAAAGCCTGCTAATTCATCTTCTGTATCTGGAAGTGTGGTACTGGAGAGTATGTGCTTGTCTTTATGTTTATTTTCATTTTTGTAATTAATGGTCAAAATTGACATTACTCCTTGCTCTGTTTATGCATTTTGCTTTGTAAAGGTTCTAATATCGGGAAAAAGAAAATTCTGCTCTTGAAGGGAAAGGAGAAGGAAATTCCTGATGTAAGTTTTAGTGATTCTTTTCTTTTCTGTATGAAGTATTGTTAATTTTATATATATATAGGGTTTGTATCTTTTGAAAACCCGATCTTAGAGAGAAAACCCTTAAACCCTATGTGAGCCATTGATTTGGAATCTTGAAAATAAATATGTGGTCCAACTTAAACCGGAATAAAAAATTGGGTTTTGAATAATCAAATCATTTTTAATGTGGGTTAATGTGAACCACATATTTATTTTCAAGATTCCAAATCAATGGCTCAAATAGGATTTAAGGGTTTTCTCTCTAAGATCGGGTTTTCATAGGATACAATTCCTCTCTCTTTATATATATATATAAGAAACCTTTATTTTGGAGAAAACCAAGAAAACTAGCCACAATCATTACCAATTAAACTTTTTTTTTCATTTTTATTCCCTTTTATTATAAGATAAGAAAATGTAAAGAAAGGAATTTAAAAAAAAATGTACTTTAGGTTATTACATATATGTGACTTGTATGTTACAAATACTGATTACATATATGTAACTGTATAAGTTACATACGAAACTTTTTGAGTTACATATACGTATCTTTTTGTTTTTTTAAAAAATTTCTTTTTTATTATAACATTTCTAACCTTATAATAAAACATTATGAATTTTTTTTTAAAATTTATTGGTTAATATGAGTTTTCTTGTTGGTTTTCTCCAAAATAAGGATTTCTCATAAACCTTCCTCTCTCTCTCTCTCTATATATATATATATATATAGGACAAGGTATAAAAAATAACCCTGATCTTTTGCTACAACTACATAACCCATTTCAACCAATCATAAACTTACACATAATCATTTCATTAAAATATTAAAAATGGCATCATAGTCATTTTACCCCTTATAAGTTCCCCCCCCCTCTTTTTTAAACATTAATAACTTTTTTATAATATATATTTTTTTTAAAAAAATTGCACCATTATATTCGTCTCATTTTTCTCTTTGATTCCGTTATAGTATCGACTAAATTTTTTTATTTTTTTTAAATGCCCTATATTTACGTCATTGTAACGAGCTTAAATATAACAAATTTATTTGAAATTTTTTTAAAAATGATAAATTACAGTGATGTAATTTACATTGACGTAATTTATCGTGATGTAATTTACATTGACGTAAAATTCGGTTTCGGTTTTTTTCGGTGAATTTTGTTTAAATTACAGTGATGTAATTTACATTGACAACAAATTAGTTTAAATTTTTTTCGAACAATGATAAATTACATCACTATAATTATCATTGTGAGAGAATAAAATCAAAATAATATGTTCAATTACATCACTGTAATTTATCATTGTAATTATCATTGTTAGAGAAAAAAAATAAAATAATGTGTTACGTCACCGTTAATTATGTCATTGTAAATTACTTCATTTTTTGTTACATTATTGTAACTAGGTTTATTACCCCGCGCGTTGCGGCGGGTTATCACAGTACACTTCTAAGTGCGGGTATTATAAATATTATATGCAAAAGCATAAGTTATATACCAAAATCAAACATCTCATCACGAACTATATACAATATTTCATAATATCATACAAAAAACCTCACAAAATATGTTATAAAAATAATAATAAAAAACTACTTACAAAATCCGTCACACCGGCAATCAATCGTTTAGATTAAAACAAAACCCAAATCTCTCAAATTAAAAAAAAAAACTCAAATCTTTAAGCGAAAAATTTCAAATTTAATACTTTTTATATCTGTTTACTATTTTTTAAAGTTAAAAAACTTATAATGGTTTAAGTCTAAATTTTGAAAACGTTAACACATGTATCAAACACCTAAATAATATAATTATAATATATAATAATACATATAATATAAGCATTGAGGCCCACTCATTTTATATATATATACAGAGAGAGAGAGAGATTGAATCCTATGAAACTCAGTCTTAGAGAGAAACCCTTAAACCCTATGTAAGCAATTGATTTAGAATCTTGAAAATAAATATGTGGTCCAAATTAAACCTGAATAAAAAACTGGGTTTTGAGTAAAAAAATCATTTTGAATGTAGGTTAATGTGGACCATATATTTATTTATAAGATTCCAAATTAATGTCTTACATAAGGTTTAAGAATTTTTTATTTAAGATTGAGTTTAATAGGATTAAATTTCATATATACATATAATATTAATATATTTACTATTCCTTAGAATTTAATATATATAAATTATATATATAAATAAATTAAATTTACTATTCAATATAATATTAATATATTTACTATTCCTTTCTAATAGATTTTAATATATATAATAATTTACCATTGTTAGAAAAAATTTCTAATTAATTTGCTATCTTTAAGCTCGTTACAATGATGTAAATACATAACATCAAAAAAATAAAAAAAAACTAATCGAGACTATAACGAAATTAAAGAGAAAAATGAGACGAGTATAATGGTGCAATTTTTTTAAAAAATTAATATAGCATAAAAAAGTTATGAATGTTTAAAAAAAAAGGGGTAAACTTTACTTAAATAACAAATGTCTTAAATGCCCTTTATATTAAAAAAGAAAAAAAAAAGAATCTGACACGTGTCACGATCCTATACACTTACCTTTTTAAAGTAACCATTGGATGATGGTTATGTAGTTGTAGCAAAAGATAAGGGTTATCAAAAATTCCATCCCCTATATATGTATATATAGGAGAAGGATCAAATGTTAACCCTTCCTTATAGCGTTAACCGCTTAACCCTAGCGTTTTTTGCCCGAATCTTTGTTTTTTTTCATGGTTTTTATTTTACATAAATAGAGGGGGTTTCTTTTTTGTGTTTTTGCTAATTTGTTTAGAAGTTATAGTAAGTGTAAGTTACTTACACTTACTTACATTTACTTACATTTACTTACATCAGATAGGGATTGTAAGTAAGTGTAAGTAACTTACACTTATTATAACTTTTAAACGGTGATGAATTAGCAAAAACACAAAAAAGAAACCCTCATATTTATGTATAATAAAAACCATAAAAAAAACAAAGATTCGGGCAAAAAACGCTAGGGTTAAGCGGTTAACGCTATAAGGAAGGGTTAACAATGGAACCTTCCCCTATATATATATATATATAGGGACTTATTCCATTGAGAACCACTAAATATGAAAAAACCAAAGAAACTAATTTTGAACCATATGTTATTAAGGGTATAAAAGTGATTTAATTTTAAAGTATGAGAAGTTACTATTTTACCCTTTTAAATAACCACTCTATGTACAAAACATAATGTACAAGTGTATTATGCAGTTCTCAAGTTCCTAACATAAAAGTGGTTCTTAATGGAATACCTCCCTATATATATATATAGGGGAAGGATCAAATAAGAAGAGCTTTTTGTGTAAGAAGAGTGAGAACTAATAAGAATTTGACACGTGTCACATAATTTAATTATAAAATCTTATTTTTTATACTACATTTTTATTTTTTTTTGTACTAGATTTGTTATATATTTTTTTATACTCGATTTTTGTGGTTTTTTGTATAAGATTTTTGTTGTTTGTACTATATTTTATTTTTTTTGTACTGGATTTTTTTTGTACTAGATTTTTGATTTTTTGTACTGGATTTTTGATTTTTTGTACTGGATTTTGTTTATTTTTGTACTGTATTTCGTTTTTTGTACTGTATTACTGTTTTATGATGACACGTGTCAAATTTCTATTGCTTCTTACTCTTCTTAGGCAAAAATCCCTTCTTAGTGGATCCAACCCCTATATATATATATATATATATATATATATATATATAGGGGATGTTCAAATGAGAACTATTGCAACTTGAGAACTAAATGAAGTAATGAACCATTTCTAGCCACAAGTTTAAAAGGTATAATAGTAACTTTCCTTACTTTAAATGAAAATTATTTTATACCCCTAAAAACATGTGGTTCAAAATTAGTTCGTTTGATTCCTTCATATTTAATGGTTCTTAATGAAATAAGTCCCTATATATATATATATATATATCGTGATTTGGATTCGAGATGAGCCCTGGGTTGTCTCCACAGCAGAACTTATCATCTTCTGTTAAACTTTTGCATGGTTTTGGCGGTCTAAAGCGACAGGATGATAGCAGTGGAAGGGTGGTTAAAAGCATACTTATGAACAAACAAAATCAATTTGAACAACAGAACCAGCCACCAAATATGGAGAGACGACCTCCACCTGGATCTTCACAACTTTCCAATGGTTTTCCAGATGATAATAATGACAGGCGTAGTGCCAGGAACAAGGACAGACCTGACCGTGGTGTTTGGACTCCTCTTAAGCGCTCTGATGAATCCCTTTCATCTACCTCTAACCAAGGGCCACTAGTTTTTGTAGAAGGTGTGGTCATTACATATTCAATGTCAGCTTGAGCATTTTATTACATAATTAACAGTAAGGATCTATATGTGTCAGGTTGACTTGACCCACAAACAGTGTTTGTTCACTTTTACTGTTTTTATATTAATTATGATTATGAAAAAAATAATATTTAGAAAAACCATCTAAATTTTGAATAAGATTTATAAAGTTGTATGGATTAATAATAAACGTTGGGCGACTTTTAGCCTTTTAGGTATGTTTCTTTATTTGATCAGTTTGAAATACACTACCCAAATTAATCCAAATAAATGTAAAATTGTAAACGGGCCAAAATTGTCACCTTTTGGTTTGATCATATAATTATGCTGAAATTTGATAAGGTTCTGTAGGAACTCATGGAGAGGGGAAGAATGACATGTCAATTGCTAGGAGTGGGGATTTTAAACCCATTAGAAGTGGACGTGGTGGCCCTTTCTCAGTTGATAATGGTTGGCCTCCCTGGTGGAGATATGATACCTTTGAATTTTGATGAAACACACGTGTGCTTATATATAATCTAAAGAGATTTCATTTTATCTTTTTACCTTAGAAAGTGATTTTTAGATAAATATGTAGGCTCCCAAAAACACGGTGGTCGGCGGGGACCATCTCATAAAGTTAAGGATGCAGATGGCTCTCCAAATTTAAATGAGGGAAAACCTTTGAAAAGAGGGGTTTCTAGCAGCTATAATTCTCATGAGGTGTGTTTTGGATTGAGACCAAATTTGTTTCTACATTTGAAGTTTTTGAAGGATATGAGTGACTAATTCTTGTAAGAATTGAATGTTACGCAGAAACAGGTCTGGGTTCAGAAGTCGAGTTCTGGTTCTTAGTTTTGTTGCTAAGGTAAATCTTTTTCTCATATTTTTTAAAGTAATTCATCATTTGTAAAATTGTGTGTTACAGCAGTTCCTTTCTACCGGAATTACCATAAATTGCTTTACTTAAGAATATACTTTTAGAATAACATAATCTTTTTCTACATACCATAGAATAAATTCTTTGACTTGAAAACATTCAATTGCTTTACTTAAGAATATACTTTTAGAACAACACAATCTTTTTCTTATAGTTTTTGGGGCCAATGAAGTGACTTGGTAATGAATCTACATGCCATAGAATAAATTCTTTGACTTGAAATGTGGATTAATCAAATTTTTTACTAGTAATCAGATATAATAATTAACAAAAGTTATGGACCAAAAATATTGTCACCAATATTTTGTAATGCTTGGCAATATGGTGCTAGATAAATTTGTATAGGGTTCATACTAAGGAAATGTTCTATTTCTTTATACAACCAAATGGGGTGTGTTGTAATTTTAGAAAGAAGGGAATAGTTGTATAATAATAATTGCATTTTATATTTTTGTTCGTTCTTTATGTATTTTCCTCTGATGCAAAGTTTCAATTTCTTACTTGAGGGTTGATTTGGGTTTTGTTTATCTTAAATGACTCGTAAATGAAAAGAACAGCTAAACGGGAATTGAGTCGAAAGTCATCTAGAGTTCTTAGCTTTTATGTGAACCAATGTTAGCCGTTATAATTTAAGGTTTATATTAGTACTGTAATCATATGAGCCGGTGGTTTCTATAGAAACAATCTCTCTATTCAATTCTAATAGGGTGAGGTTTGTGTTATCCCACCCATCCTAGACCCTACTGGTTGGGGGATTTTAATGGGTATGTATGTTTGTTTGTTTATTACCACTGTAACCATAATTTATGCATTACATTGAAAATTTAGAAAAAAAAAATGAAGTTAGGTCAGCCCATTCCAGACCAGCCCAAACCTGTTTCCACCCTCATGATGCTAGTTTCAACCCAAACCTATCTATCTAGCCTATGACAATCTATCTTGGTTTTGCATATATTATGGTTTCTGTCACCATTACACAACATTGGTGATTTGCAGTTGAGTGAAGACATTGATTTTTTAGAAGTATTGGAGTTGGAAGCCCAAAAAATTTTCTTTTTTGCTAGATTCATGATCCAAGCAGAAGCAAAAAAGATCATGAAGTAAAGAAGGCGTATTTGTGAACCCTAGGGGTAGAACGGATACTTTACCCTACTTACAAACGGATAAGGCAAAGGAAGCGGAACGGGAACACAAGTGATGTCTTTTTTTCTTGAATGAAAGAAGTAAGTTTCCCGTTAATCTAACTGTGAGCCTTGCTAGATCTCCAGCAAAGCTGTGGTTATCCTATGAATCTTGTTCGCCTGGCTTGTGTGGTGGTCGTTATTATATAATAATAGCTTTAGCTGAATTTTATGGTTTTTTTAGCTTGAATTTTATTGTTTTTAAGGGTGAATGTATATACTTTGCTAACCAACCTGGAAATGGTGTGTTATATGCACATAGAATAGAGAAACATGACCATGTTTCTATGGTGTTATGTAACTATGATTTGTGATTTGGATTTAATTCCATCAAAAGAAGGTATGATATTGGTGTTTGACCTTGTTATTTCCTATTTTTCTTTTGGTTTTGTTGGTTACAAGCATGAGTTGGGTCCATGTGATGCAGGATTTTGTTAGAATCATTATGAAAAACCAAATGGTGGTTATTTCCAAACAGTTTCTAGTTTATCGGTTTTCTTGTGACTTCTGTTATGATGTGTCTTAGGCTCGAGTCTTTTTTAGAGCAATTTCCTCTCTCATGAGAAGGAGACCACGGGTGTTTTTGGGACATTGAGTATGTTGTCTAAAAAATGCTACTGGAAGGGATTTCTCTTGGTTTTTGTTTTGTTCTTTTTTTTTGTTTTTAAAAGTGATGATATAATGTGTGGTTTGAATGGGTTGGGGTTTGGCTAGGCTTATTCAAACAACTTTGGTCTAAAAATTTAGATATATATGGGTTAGGTTTTATTAAATATACTCTTTATCTTAAAAAGTTTAAGAATGATTATGAGACATTAGATCGTTAATAATGGTTATGGTTAAATCAAGTTGTAGGAGCGTATTTTAGTAATAACCATTTTTGTTAACTTTTTATCAAGTTTCTTCACCTTGTTTAAACGTTTATAACTTTTGCATATGACATTTTTTGAAAAAAAATAACATAAAAACAAGCATTTTTTATCTTTAAAATGATTATATTGTTGCTATAATTTTTTTTTTGTTTTTTTAGTTTATTTTGTCTTTTGTATAGATTATCACTACAAAGAGTAAAATGATGGGTTGGAATTGGCTAGACCTTTCTAATATGGGCGGCTCTTTTGTTGAAAAATTTTGGCGGACGCTTACCCAACTTTAAAAAACATAATAATATTTGTATAAATTTGTTTCACAATTTGTTCATATACATCAATTGGTTTAGACAAATTCCTTTTAAGGATTGGTTTGTTTAACAAAGGGTCAGGCTAAATATACCCCCATTCTTACTTGTTATACCCCCTTCCTCCAAATATTATATATAAATTTGTTAAAATCAACCCTTCAACATTCTAACACAACTAAAATGCACCAAGCATTATTTTCACCTTAAATTTTACTAAACATATCCCCTTCTTACTTGTTATACCCCTCCCCCCTTTACAAAATATAAAATATAAATTCATCAAAAATCAGATTTAATCTTATGAACCCTAATTCATTTTTGCTCAAATTCGATTGAACTGAGGCTTGATCGTTGTTACAAACAGAGGGCTTTAATTCCTCGAACAAAAACTAGTGTAATGGTGTATGAAACACCTATCTTAGCTAACTAATTCGTGTTCATTGCTTGAGGAACCGAAGTCGAACCACTGAGCTCTTACTGTCCTTTTTCTTGATTTGTTTAAGATTGTTAATAGTTTTGGTTTATGCAGAGAGTTTCGCAGAGGTTAAAGGAATGCTTGGTTCAATTAATTTTGAGTTTTATACTCGTTTTAATAGAGTTTGAGTTTTCGTTCAACTGTGGTTATTTAGGCTTATATTTCGTATTGATTTGATTTTTAAACGATGAATTGATGATGGTGATAATGATTCCGTGATGTTTGTAGTTGTTTTAATTTTAAATCCTTATGGATCTTTTTAGTTGACAATTAAAAATATAAGAGGTTTATTTGTATATATGTAAAAAACTTAAGGAGGGTGTATGACAAGTAAAAAAGTTACAAAAGAGGGTATATTTAGCATAACCCTTAACAAATTGGCTTAAAATTATTCAAAGGCGGGTGTAAGAAACCCTAACTTTGTTCTTGAGTTGAAGTGCCTAAGGGTATTAAACGAGAAGTAAATCAAAAAGTAGATATTTAACGTTAAGAAATACATAAAACATGTTTTTGACATTATTTTTTAGTCAAGTATTTTACTCTTTTATGATATGTTATGTTCTTTTTGAACAGTAAAAGCTCGGTTGAGATCATCCTGAAAAATAAATCATCTTCACACCCGAATAACAGAGTGTGATAACCTGACCCCTCCTATCTATAAGGAAAACTACAACTTGAATAGCTTCTTGGCTCAATCTATTACAATATTTTTACTATAGATGAGACTAC
The DNA here is from genome assembly GCA_009363875.1 of Mikania micrantha. Classification (NCBI taxonomy): domain Eukaryota; kingdom Viridiplantae; phylum Streptophyta; class Magnoliopsida; order Asterales; family Asteraceae; genus Mikania; species Mikania micrantha. Next base: position 56,872,772 of record CM018696.1, read on the forward strand.
AACCTAAAATATTATATAAAATAAGTCAAAAAGTTGTCGCTACACTACCATCAGACCGGCCGTAGCGCGCACGTTCCCAGCCGACGTGGCTGCTCAGCCTTCCGGCGGACGCGGTGGAGGGGTGGAAGCCGCCCGCACGTAGGTTTTTTTGCATGCTGGGACGTGCGTGGAAATGAAGAAAAAGATGTGGGCCACCTCTTTTAAAATCATTTTTTTAAGAAAAATGGTAACTGTAGTTTTTTGAATTTTTTTTTTAAAATTCTAACAGCTATATCTAAAAAAAGGCTAGTTTTTCCCCTATAAATACCCACTCAAAGTTACTCATTTTGCAACCAAAATCTTATACAAATTCTCTTAATTTTTTCAACTTTTACACTCTCAAAATGGATCCAGAAGCCTCATTTTCGTTCACCCAATTCTTAAACAATGATGATGATGTCCAACAAAACCTATCACAATAACCTTCATTCCCTCAGTTCTCACTATATGTTTTATATTTATTTATTAAATATGTTTTTACATTAAAAAATCATTTGTTTAAAAGAAAATTAGAAAATGAAATGGTGATGTGCAAGAGAGAGAAATCATGTTGGAAGGATGTTATGGAGTTAAAAAGATGAGAGAGAATGCATGTGAAAAGAAAGAGTAAATACTGATATAACAGTGGTAACTAGGACGCAAGTAGTAAATACAGTCTTAGTATTGTGGGTAGTTTCACACTTGAATATGAAAGTAAGCTTTATTCTTTACTAGGTTAAATCTCGTGTGTTACACGGGTTAAACATACAAAATAGAATATAATTTTTAATAAAATGGTTATGTTGGTAAAAAAAAAAAAAATAAGAATTACACTTAAATTTTTTCATAATTATACATATTGTATTATAACATTAAAATCATCCTATCAAGTTAAATATTTTAAGATATCTAAAAATAACTCATTGAAAACAATTGCTTTCATTTTTAGTATTACTACTACTCGTTGTTGCTGCTCCTGCTGTTCCTGCTCCTGCTCATACTCCTACTCCTACTGCACTGTTGCTGTTGTTGAATATTTCAATGAACATAATTTGAAGTTAATGACAGTTAGAGACCTAAATAAAAGTTTATATAAGAAAATAAGTAAAAATATTTACCTACTAACATTTAATAATGTTACCACACATAAAAAGAAGTAAATTTAATGAATTATAATTATACCTGTAAAATATATAAATAAGTCCTTAGTTTATGTAACTTATATAAAAAATGACAAGATTTAAAAGTTTTATAATGTTCAATACCCATAGTAAGTAAAAATATAATAATATATGAACATACATGAAATAATTTAAGTTTTTTAGATCCTCATTATTAAAAAAAATGATTGTATATTTGTATAGTTTACGATTTATCTTATAATATATATATATATATATATATATATATATATATATATATGTTTTATTTTGTTTAATTGTTTGTCTTTTTAAATATAGTCTAAACATATTATTAAATTTTTGCGTCAAAAGTGTAAAATATTCATGACTTGATTATTTATTTGTATATATAATTTTTAAAATTTAGGAAAATAAGTTAAAATAATAAATGGTAATAAATGATTTAATGCTTTAAATTTTGGGGGAAACAAAAATAAAACATGCTTCATTACATAACGATACATAAAAACCTTGATTTATTAATCTAATTTTTTAACCTCCTTGTAATACGATTATCTTTGTTTGGCCACGGGTGCAGATGGAGCCGCGTGGCCATTTCCGAACAACAAAATCACCATCGCTGCCACTACAAAACTCAAAAACGGCTTCATCAAATCCCTGGTTGCGTTAATGGCAGTTACTTTGGGAACCTTCTTCAAACCTAATCTTCCTTTCTGCAAACCCAAATTCGCATACGCCACCAACCAACGCAATTCTACCGTATTTGCGTCAACCTCTGTAAACCTAACTGAAGACGCAGCTTCATCTTCATCTTCATCTTCTTCGATTGCGCAAGCCAAATCGTTTTCAGGTCTGATGAATTATTATTCTGCATTTCTGTTTTCAGTTTACTGGCAATTTGTAACACGCGGGTGCCAATGCTAAAAATGAGCCCCAGTGCGCGCGAGTGGTGGTAATTTGTTTGTAAATAATTTTGAAGTGGTAATTCGTTTTGGGTCAAATTAAGTAACAAGTTTTCTTTTAGCTTTTGTAAAATTTGTAACTGGGTTAAATATATTTAAAAAATTATATTGTAAATTATAAGCGTATGTTGTAAAATAAATTAATATACAAATTTTTTTTTAAAAATTTAGGGCCCAAAAAAATGACCTAGTCCGGTCGCACCTCCCGAACTTGCTCTAAGACCCCTTGTTGTCACGAATTTGCTTTTGGTGGTCTGGTGAAAACATTTTGAAACTCATTTGATTACAATTGAAGTAATACTCTGTAACAGAGTTTGACCGTTGTAGTTAAAGGCTCATGATGCACTTAAGGTGCAAAGCATGAGTCTGTCCCCTAAGCACCAGCCACCAGGCACTTAAAAGCATATGCCCAAGACATGGAAGGCACATTTCTGGTCCAGGCCATTTTTAGCTGTTTTGGACTTCATTTAGGTTGATTTAGTTGGGATCTTTGCCTTGTTTGGACTAGTTTTTGTCTTGTTCAGATGTTTGAAATGACCTTTGGCCAGTTCAAACCAGTTTTTTTTTTTTTTTTTTCAAAGTGTGACTGTGCACCTTGCTGCATTCAAGGTGGTTCTGGTGTCACACCCTCGCAAAGGCGGCGGAATCACATAAGCATAACTGATCGCATATCATAACACATGGATACAAGAGAAATACTAAAGTGCACTTCAAATAAAACATGTAGCATGACTTACGTCAACACAAAAGGTTTTAGAAACGTATTCAGCAGACAATTCAAAAGACTTTAAAAACAACTAAAGATAATCCAAAACCAATAAAAAAAATAATCATGGAAAGTCTAAATGAAAAGGTAAATGTCTATGCAATAATTCAAATTGGGTCTCATGCAATTATTCTACTAAGCTCTAGTCTTCGCATGCATCACTTAGGAATTACCTGAAAAGTACGTCAGAAAACGGTCAACTACAAGTAGTTGGTGAGCACACATTTTTTAAATAGTATGAGATGTGTTGTAAGTTCAAGTATACGTGACCATAATGTTTGATAATAACACAAGTAAGAGAATGCAATTATCATGAGTCCATAATCAAGTCTAATGACAAGTGCCCCGGATGATGTCGCAATTAACATTATAAATAGTAAGTCAAGGACCTTGGGTTATATTCACTCATGAAAAAGAACAATGGTATATTCATTAAGCCCAACAATAATGAGCGGGGAATGTAAATCCCAAGTAGATCTATCTAATTCCTACTCATCGGCTCAAACAAAGTTGAATGATCGTGTAAGTCAAATCAAAGGGACTTCAATACTAAGCCAAACTTTGATAATTTACATTAGGTTTACAAGTGCTACTTAAACAAACAATTCGTGTGAGAAAACACCAAAAAGAGTCGAGCACGATTAAAAGACAGTTACTGTACTTCTCACCCTTGGGGAAAAAGAGTAAAAAGGGGCTATGTATTCACCTTGATGTTGGTAAGTTATGTTGGGTATCACACACAAACTAACACACGATAATCACGCAGACGAGAAAATAATAAACGATACGACACAAGAATTTTACGTGGTTCGGTTCCAGTGGGAAACCTACGTCCACGGGCTGTAACTAGGTATTTTTCATTAAGTTCAGACCAAAGATTACAATTACATGACAAGGGTATATATAGAGATACAATTTAGGTTAAACAACTAAACGGGCCGGCTGCCCTAATCTCCCTAAGGCCTTCGTAAACCTAACAATCTCCCACTCGGAGGCCTTGCGATAGAATCAAGCCCGCCATCCATAGCACATAGCAACCCCATCATCCAGTAACTTCAGTAATGTTCAAACCATACAGGAACAGAATTCTTCAGGTCCAACTCCCAAGAACAAACCAAACTTCAAACCATGTATCTTTAATCAACCTAGGTCCTAGCTGCAGCGGCCTTTCTCATCAGTAACCTGAAAGGCCCATTGGAGCACCCATAGCTCCAATACAGTCATCACAGACTCAGTCATAGCAAGAAAACAGCCAATGACTCATCCTCAATCTCAACCGGCACCTACTTACTCGAATAACCGGCTCCAGAGACTCCAGAGGAAAGAACACTCCCCAAAAAATACAAGCACCCATGGAGAGAATTTCCATTCGGAATTCCGGTCTCAAAACCCAATGTCACTAAGTAACTGTGCCCGAAACACGCCTCGTGCTCCCACTGTTACCAAATCCTCATCCATGTTTAAACCTCCGAATACGCTCGAGCTGACATCCTAGCGGCTCCAGGATTCATGCTTGCAATACGAATCCACTTAGCTCTACCCGATGCAACGAGCCAAAACTTTACTGCTCGGAAGTTGGTCCATTTCTTCCGGTGATATGTAATCCCATATCTCCTAAAAGTCTTCAATCAAACAGATTCACCGATGCTTCATTGAAGTAAGTAACAATATAATGAAGCAAAACAGAATCTCAGAAGCAAGAGTCTTCACTGCGTTCCACTGAATCCCAATGCATCAAGCCCAGACACATTTTCAGACGCAGAATTCAAATATCTTTGGACATCGACTCTAAAGAATGTCCACACCTCTATGCAGCTCTACCAAGTCAAGCAGTCAACTATGCCAAGCTCCCACTGTCCTTATTATCCCAACCCATGCCAAACCAACACTCCATGAGATGAATCCCCAAACGTACTTCCACGGCAAATGTCTTCACCCAGTACCGGATCCCAGATCACCTCAAATGTTGTACCACTGATCACCATTGAACAAGACAGTTGAAAAATAGCTAACAGGCTAACGGTTATAACAATAGCAGAACTTTCATGGAAAGTAAGCGGTACCAAGGGTTCTATGACCGTACACACGATCAGTTAACGCAATCCCTAACCGAAAAATCTTCCGAATGGCAGTAGTTCACATGACTTTTACTGAACTCTTTTTCACTTATGTCGTCACCAGCACACTTACTGGTTCCATTTTCTCCAAGTTTTATCCATTGTTTGTACCATATCCAAGTTCCTTGACAAACCAATCAACCGAGATCCACAACCGACGAACAATTTGATTTCATCTTGTTTTCAGTTATAACAATAACAAGCAGGAACGAAAACAAAAAAAAATCAGTGAACAAACACAACAATGACACGGGCCTGAACTTGACGGCTGTTCTACTGAACCCTGTCAATCAAAACCGATTTGCTCCTGCAACAACTCGATAATCAGAGCAAACTTCAAACAGTTACCTGATGATCTCCTGCAGACAAATCTTCACCTGAATGCGGAATATTCACATAACCCGGTTCCTCATTTTTAAGTTGATTATGAGTCAAACGAAACAGAAAAACAAACTCTAACCCTGTAAATCCAAGAGTTTCTAAACCAAAACCCTAATCACCATCTCAAGAGTTTAACCCGGTACCCAAACAAAAAAAACTTTCACCTGCGATATCAAAACCCGAAAAAACACTGAATCCACACCCGATTGAACAAATCCGAACACATCTGACCTGAATAACAGCGGAAGCGGTCGAGAAAACCCTAATCAGCAGCAAAACCAGCTGCAATCTGAACAATTCTGGTCAAAATCGGACATTTTTGATCGGAAAAATCGCCGAAACCCTAATCCAGCAATTGTGGCGGCGCCGGAACCCTAATCCGGCAGTGGCGGCGCCGGAATTTCACTGATCAGCAGCAGCAGGGTTCGTCTGAACCCTAGATCTCTCCAATCGCCGGCGGTAGGAGCGAATCGTGACTGCAAGGGTTCGCCGGAACCCTAATCCGGCGATGACGGCGGCGGCGGCGGCTTAGAAAACCCTAGATCTAAGGCGGCGGCGGCAACAACCTCTTCAGAAACCCTAATAACGATTTCCTTTAGATCCGGTTCAATCAGAACCTCTGAACAACGGCTGACAAACGGCGGTCAGACTCCGGCGACGACGGCTCCGGCAGCGGCGATGCAGCAGTGGTGGTTTCTGGCAGTAGCAGTGATGGTTAGTGATGAAACTCAGAACCCGGCTCTGATACCAGTTGTTGGGTATCACACACACACTAACACACGATATTCATGCAGACAAGAAAATAATAAACGATACGACACAAGAATTTACGTGGTTCGGTTCCAGTGGGGAACCTACGTCCACGGGCTGCAACTAGGTATTTTTCATTAAGTTCAGACCAAAGATTACAATTACATGACAAGGGTATATATAGAGATACAATTTAGGTTAAACAACTAAACGGGCCGGTCATAGGGCCAGACTAGGGCCGGCTACCCTAATCTCCCTAAGGCCTTCGTAAACCTAACAAGTTATTTGATTCTTGGCACAAAAAACAATTCCAACATCTCTACTCGGGATTTACTAGTAGATTTTAGTTGCTTTAAGTCTAACAATCTAACATGGAGAAAGTCGGATGACACCTTGTATCCCCGAACTGTAGTTTATGTCAAAGCCTCATCATGTTTGTTACATTGTTTACATGCCAAAGTTTCATGATTGGTATGAGTTTATGCCTTCTATAGATTATAAGTGGATTTAAGATGTTTGTGTCTTGCGAAGAATTATGAGTGGATAGAGGGTATTTGTGTCCACAAAGGATTGTGTGTCAATATGAGATTGTGCATGTGCTTTAACACATGAGTTGGTGTAGGTATTTGTGGGAGAATGGCTAAGTTTTGTGACATTTGTGTGTGTTATCTTAATAAAAAAACGTGGCATTACTAGTGTTTTGTGTAATGCTGAAATTATCTGTCTTTGGTTCACTTTTGTATGTACAGGGATGTCTTGCAATTAATTTGTTATTTATATTGGATTCTAAATGTGTTTTATGTTATAACATAGTTTATAGTATGTCATTAATTGTTCAGAAGGTTCAATCTTGTTACTTAAATGACCAGTACGTTGATTTAGGAGTAAAAACAGAATATGTCCAAAGTTTGGTTACATTTTGGTGTAGTTTTGGGTTATAAAATGATCCTAATAAATTATGGGCCTTTTATTATATCAATATATGTGTTAACAATTGAATAAAATGTAAAGCTTGAAACTTAAGTCTGCTTATAAATATCCCAAATCGTTTAATTGGTGTTACAGAGAGAGATCATACAATATTAAAGCTAATACAAAAAGGAAAATTTCAAAAAAAGAAGCAAGTCATTTGGGTTTAAAATGAGAGAGTTATGCTCTTACCAAGTTGACCCAATAATCTATTCAAAATCACAGATTTGGCCTTCGGTTTTGTTTTGCACGTTTGGGTGACCAAATCTTTATGAAAAATTTAAACTAGTCTTGTTGGAAAGTTATTTCCTTAACCTTGATTTTAGACTCTTGAACAATCAATTTTGGTGGAGTTTTGACAGTGTTATGACTCGTTAAAGTTGACTCAAAATTTTGAACAGAAGCTGTTTGGATTTTGTGATGTTGGTTTTCAGGGCTAAACCATGATTGCTAGTTTAGCAAGGTTCTTGTTAGCAATGACTTTTATGATGAGATATAGTCTAAAACTTTGACATGTAACATTAGGAACAACAAAAATTCAAGTTTTTATGAGCTAAACATCCAGATTCATAAAAAAATGATGAAGCTTTTTACCTTTTTGATGATAAGAATGCAAACTAGAAAGCTTTACAAACTCCACTCAATGTCATGATTCCTATATTGTGGTGCGATGATATTTGCAACCATGGAAATTCAAGAAGTTGCAAGTTTAATTATTTTGAGAATATGAAATGTTGTAAAAACGTGAAATATTACTTACCGGAAGGTGTGATTCTTTGTTTGATTGCAAAATCTTGGATTTGGGGCTTGGAATCTTAGATGATGATGGTGATGTTGGGGCTTAATTCAACGGCAACAATAGAGAGAAAGAATTGGGTTTTTGTGATTTTTGTAAAAGTTATATTGGTGATCTCTATGGGTATCTATACTAGATTTTGATTAGGATAGGTTTTAAATTGCTTTAAATCGCTTTTTCTCGAGAATTGGTTTGGTAGATTATTGTTTTAATTTAAATTATCATCAGGCATTATTTGCCATATAATTTACAGTTGACTAATTAGTGTTGGCGTCAAGTTTCAGTTAAATAAAGTTCTTTATTGGCAAAGTCAAATTTGTAGTTGCGGAATTCACAATTTAAACTGAAAATCACAACAGTTTACTAGGGGCCCTTTCGTTATGTTTTTAATGTAATAACTACTAAGTACCTAAATTTTGTTTAATTCCAAATAAAATCACAACTCATATAGGTCTCAAAGTCATAAAATTCAAATACGTCAAAGTCAAAGTTTAAAAGGTCACATATGGCCTCAGTGCCTCACCCAAATGCAAAAAAAATAACAAACATACCCCATAAAGTTCCACCTATCAATAGGGTCTGGGGAGGGTGCGATGAAGACAAACCTGATCCGTATTAGCAGTGAATAGGAAGGCTGCTAGTATCATGAATGCAAGTATTACATGTAATCTGCAAATGTTGTAAAATTGTATTCCATTGTCACATTAATGGATAGTTTGCATTCGCGATCTTAGTTTTTTTATTCTTCTAACTTCTAAGAGAGAGAGAGAGAGAAGAGAAGAAGAGATTGGGATTTTGGGAATATAGTTGTATTTTAAACTCTTTCTGTTATGCCATTTAAGTTAAAAGCAATAAAGGACTGTAATTATTACATTTATTTGTAATATTGTAAACTTGATTCCACCTCTGCTCTTAGCCCTTGTGCATTCCCCTCGATTTCATAGAAAGAAGGTCAAAATAGTCATTTAATGCAATGGCAAGATAACATGCAGGAAAGGCAGAAGCAGATATTGTTGTTATAGGAAGTGGTCTTGGTGGACTATGCTGTGCTGGACTACTAGCCAGATATGGGAAAGATGTTATAGTTTTGGAAAGCCATGATTTACCAGGCGGGGCAGCTCATTCGTTTGAGATAAAAGATTACAAATTTGACTCAGGCCCATCTTTATTTTCGGGTTTTCAATCTAGAGGTCTCCAGGCGAATCCCCTTGCACAAGTATTTATTATGTCTTTCATGCTCTTCGTTCAAAGATGCTTCACCTAAAATGTTATATTCTTTATTGTAAAATATGCACACTGATTTATGTGAATGGGAGGCCATGCAACCTGCATGCAGAACTTTTTTTTTAAAGTGGTAACTATATTTAGTTTTTTGTGTTCAACAGGTTCTAGATGCACTAGGTGAGTCAATTCCATGTGCCAAGTATGACTCATGGATGGTTCATGTACCTGAAGGGGAATTTCTATCACGCATTGGTCCTACTGAATTTTTCAAGGTATTTTTTTAATACTCAAGATGTTTGTAAAATGTTAACTTATGATTATATTATAAAATTTCTATATTGGTTAATCATTTTTCTAGTTGTGCAAGACTCTGTAATTTTTGTTTTTAAAAACATTTCAGGACTTGGAGACGTATGCCGGTCCGGATGCCGTGCTGGAATGGCGAAAACTTCTTGTTAGTACTTGGTGACATTTTCATTTTCTTCTTCACTTGTTTGAAATCACTATAATCATTCAGAAGATATATTTTTAATATTGATAGCAAATTCAAAAGTTTCCTACAATAAATGAAGTTGGACATTATATTGTTCCTGAAATCTTGGTCAAATTAAGCCAAACTTCATTTAAAACAGGATGCGATACTTCCATTATCTGCAGCTGCAATGGCTTTGCCACCTTTATCTATCAGGGGTGACTTGGGTGTTCTCTCAACTGCTGGTGCCAGATATGCACTCTCACTGTTAAAAACATTTGCACAAATGGGACCCAAAAATGCTCTTGGTGCTACAAAGTTTTTGAGACCGTTTTCAGAAGTTGTTGACTCATTGGGGCTCAGAGATCCCTTCATCAGGAACTGGATCGACCTCTTGTCTTTCTTACTTGCTGGAGTCAAATCTGATGGTGTCCTTTCAGCAGAAATGGTACATCAGGATAATGTTATTTATGGTAATTAGGTTCTTGATGGAGTGCTTATATTACCATATTTGCAGATTTACATGTTTGCCGAATGGTATAAACCTGGTTGCAGTTTGGAATACCCTATTGGTGGAAGTGGAGCCGTTGTTGACGCTCTGGTTCGGGGATTAAAAAAATTTGGTGGCCAGATTTATTTAAAAAGCCATGTTGAAAATATTGTCATTGAAAATGGCCGAGCAGTTGGAGTGAAGCTAAGAAGTGGTCAAGTAAGTAACCAAGGGTTATCTACTTTTTTATTTTTTTATATTTTTTTTAACCTCTTGGATGATTGGTTGGTGGGTCACCTTTAGGACCATTGTTGGTTCATGTGAAATTACGTGATGTTTATTATTAATAACTTTTGTGATATTGCAGTTTGTGCGTGCAAAGAAAGCTGTTGTAAGCAATGCATCCATGTGGGACACTCTAAAGTTATTACCTAAAGAGGCTGTTCCAAAATCTTACGAGGAAAGGATTGAAAATACGAAGCAATGTGAGTCTTTCATGCATCTGCATTTGGGATTTGATGCAGAGGTGAGTGTCAACTTTTTATCTTTTTAACAAGTAGCATGTCAAATATGATTACAGAAGTTATATATTTTTAATAATATAATATCTTGAATGAAACGATTTAAAAGTTTTTATGCATTAAAAATACATTTTAGACGCTTTCATTTTCAGCTAATTATTTTGATCTTGCATGTTATAGATGAAGCATAACCCAAATCTAATTCATATTCAGATATTATACATTTCAATGTTCTAATATATGCTTAGTTTTTTATATAAAGGTGTCTAATTGAATATTCAATTATTAGGCGATACCTAAAGACTTGGGAATTCATCACATAGTTGTAAATGATTGGAACCGTGGAGTTGATGCTGATGAAAATGTGGTGTTGATATCTGTGCCAAGCGTACTTAGTCCTGATCTTGCGCCACCTGGAAAGCATGTTTTACATGCTTACACCCCAGGAACCGAACCATTTCAACTTTGGGAAGGACTTGATCGTAAAAGTACAAAATACAAGCAACTCAAAGCCGAGAGATCGGAGGTATAGTGTATGAATGTCACTTTTTATTTTTAAATATGACTAACAATTTGATGAACTGGACTAAACATGAAATCTGACTTCCTCAAACCCTGAATTATAGGTTTAGAAGATAGCTTTGACATTCAGTCTTTTAGGTGGCACAATGGGTTGGTTGGGTATTTGGTTTCGGGTCAAAAGCAAATCATTTTTGCTCAAATAAAAAACCGATCCGGCTTTTGTCATAGTAAAAATACAAGTTTTTGCATAAAATTATGCCTAGAAAATTAGGAATAACTAATGGGTCAAATTTATTTAAAAATTATATTTTTTCTATAATAATACAAGTTTTTGAATAAAATGACGTAGGAGGTTTTATGGGCTAAAATTTACTTTGCTCGCATTGCAACCCATTTCCCTTTATGCTATTTTCTTTCTTTTTATAATCTAACACGTGAAACTGTTGGTTCAATTTGTTATTCATAAGTAAACAGGTGACACTTGTCAATGTTTGTTGTGTTACAAATTATGATAGCTTTTTAAAAAATAATAGATAAAAATTTTATGATCCAGGTAATGTGGAAAGCAGTGGAACGTTCACTTGGTCCAGGTTTCAGCCGAGATAAATGTGAAGTTAAATTAGTTGGGACTCCGTTAACGCACCAAAGATTTCTTAGACGAAATAGAGGAACGTACGGGCCTGCCATAGAAGCCGGAAAAGATTCGTTTCCTGGTCATCCGACGCCAATCCCACAACTTTATTGCTGTGGAGATTCTACATTCCCAGGAATTGGAGTCCCTGCAGTGGCTGCTAGTGGTGCCATTGTTGCTAATTCACTGGTTTCTGTTTCTGAACACGCTCAACTTCTTGAGGCTGTAGGTATATAATTAAACCTCTATTTTTTACTTTCATATTCTTACTTATTTATACGAATATTGTTCTCTTCAACAACTCCAATTTCCTGTAACAAATCTTCACTTCCTAGCAAAACTCTACTTTAATTGATTTATACAAATTACAAAATAAAATCATAAATCCCAACAATTAAAAGTAATCTGCTTTAAAATAATACTAAGTTCAATTAACAAATACCAGTAGGTTTCTAGTCTAGCGGTATTGCAATGAAGGTGAGAAGTTGCACCTCATTGTAATTAGGGGTTTAAATCTGAGCAGAGGAGAGGATTTACAGATTTATCTGATCCCCCTTATCTTGAGGATACGGTTTCATGGCAGGCGAGGAATCGACCTTGGCGGTTCTTGGTGACTAGCATGTGAAGATCCCCTACCGTTTAAAAAAAATTAAATTAACAAATAAACAGTTTATTAACAATAATTAATTTGGTTAAATGTCAAAGGTGTGATTTAGAAATGAAGGATGTTTGTGAAAGACAACGGATTGAAAAGAAATGAATTGTTTTCATGAAGGATAAAAACAATGTTAAACGAGGAGACTATGCTTGTTTGTGGCTGTTTGTGAAAAAACACATTACGCTAAAAAGACACTAAACCTATAGGCATGTCGATATCGGGTCTTGCACTTAAGGTGCATGATAGTTGCTACCATCATGTTCATTAAGCTTAGGTAACTAGTTAGAACGGGTTCAGGTCAAGATGAGTTGTTAATCATCATCACATGTTTCTCATGCACTTTAATATAACTTTATGGTTTAGTTTTCGTATCATATATGTTTTGTGAGTTCGTAATGATCATCACATCATGTATTATTTGATTATTTCTTTTATCCTGGTTCTTTGGAGTCTAATCTAAGGGTTACTATGAATGGTGCTTTCATTCTTGTCCTCTCCTTACGGCAAGAAAATGCCTGACAATCGAAGTTCCAACAACTCTTGCAATTTGTCACTTACAACGCAGCCCAAATTGTTGCCAATCTTCACTGTCGAATTGCATCTGTCTCCACTGAACGAAAAGTGGCACTCAAAAGCATACCTTGATAACATCGCCGCCAAAATCGCCTACCGACTTGAAACTATACACACACAAACAAACAACACTCGAACAACTGCCAGCACTATCACAAAACCAAATCCCCACACTCATATGCACCAAACCCACCACAAACACCAACCCCGGCACCATCACCAACACAATCTTGGCCATCGCCGGTACTTGCCTGACCACTCTCTCATTGTGAAACCACATGTAGCAATGAGCTATACTAATGACATTTCAAACGGTTTTTTGAGGGGTGTCATCCTTTGTCCCACCCACGTGAAAACCCCACCTTTTAAGGTAAGTTTTTTTCTATGGTAAAGATGCACTTCATGTTTATATATATATCCTAGACAGGACTTTGATGGGTTTCGTTCTCCAATAATTGGGTTAGACTGGACAACGTGAGTGGCGTTCACGTTGGCGAGTCTGTCGACGGCACGGAATGCAACGGTCGACCCCCATGGTGTTACTTATTGTCCTTGAGGAAGAGGACATTTTCAGGGGGTGGGAAATTGGGAATGATACTTGCTACTAGCATGTCCGTCGTCAACTCGTCATCCATGTTTAGTGAGTTGGTCATGATCATCCCATGATGACATGTCATGTATTATTCGGTTATTATTGTTATTATTTTCATTTTGTTTAGAGTTAATTACACGGATGGTCCCTATGGTTTATTCATATTGCACTACTGGTCCCTAACTTCGAGAAATTACAACGGTGGCCGAATATTTTGTAAAAACGTAACACAGGTGATCCCCGGAGTGGATGTATGTTAACTTTTTCTGTTAAATGGATGTAAAAGGTCCAAAATACCCTTCATCATAAACCCTTTCTCTCTCTTTGTTAAAATCCCTCTCTCTCCAGAAATGGAGAAAGCCGGTCGCTCCTCCTGTCGGCAGTCTCGCCGACACATCACCTGTCGGCTGCCACCACCAGCACCGAGCACCTCCTCTCCGACCAACCACCTCTCGGTTCCTCCTCGTCGTGACCGTCGTTGCCACCTTGTCGGCTGTCCTTGCACGTAATAGGACTTGAAGTAAGATGCCGTTGACACTTGACCATATGAAACCATTGTACAGAAACGATCTAATTTGCATACACAAATCATCTCGTTCGATTTAGATCTACAAATCTCAACAAATCAATGGAGTTACTTGGAGACCCCCTTTTGTCCAAATCGATGACCAAACTTACTGATATTGTTATATTTGTAGCGAAAACAACCGCCAATTTCAAACCTTAATTGGGTCAACTCCAACAGACCTTACAGCGGATAGCCCCGATCATTACCACTGCAAAAGAGCGACCGTAACGAGTTGAAGAAGGAATCCTCGCTGGAGAAGGAGGGGTTGGGCAGGAATCCTCGCCAGAGGAGAGGATGGGCTGGAATCGGTCGGAATCCTCGTCGGAGGAGGGGTGGACTGGAATCCATGTCAGAGAAGAAAGGGGTAAGGGGTATTTTAGTCATTTATTAAAATTTAACGGAAAAAGTTAACGACCATCCTCTTTTGTTTATTTAAGCAAGTCATGAAAAGGAGAAAAATTGATGCAACGTTTATTCTAGTCTCATTTTCTCATCTTTGTCTAAAGAGTAAGATTTAATATAAGTTTGACATATGATATGTTAAAAAAAGGAATAAAAGGATAATTTAGTTATAAATTTTATTGTTTCGTGTTAGATTTTTGTTTTTTTGTACTAATTTTTTTATTCAGTATTTTATTATACCGGATTATTGTTTTTTTCCTGTATTTTTTTATCTAATAGTTTTTTAGTTTTCTGTACTGGATTTTTTGTATTGGATTTTGTTTTTTGTACTAGATTTTTCTTGCAAATTCAAGATGATTTCAAGATTAAACAAGCTATCATGGATTTATCTAAATGAAATCATAACAAGGCAAATGATTCCTATCATCTCATATTGGAATAGTCATTTCACTTTGATATTCTGGTAGGCACTACATGAAGCTTTTGGGATGCCACTTGATTTACGTACAACCCACCACTCACAAATTAATTGATATATAAAGTGACCAAATCATTCAAATGCTTGAGAATATGCTGCTAATCAACTTAGGTGGCAATTGGGAAACCATTTACTGCTAATCAAGTTTACTTGCGAAAAAAAGTCGTCATATAAGCATACAATGTGCAATGTTTGAGGGGTCGTAACAACATATGTGTCGTTCGCCTCAATATTGAGCCAGGGTTTGGGATAGTCAAACAGCTCAAGAGATTGCCCAAGTAACCTTAGATAATTGAATTAGTGTTAGCATCCTTAACTTATACAAAGACATTAATATATATCCAAAGACAATTTTTTTAACATGATTAAAAATATAAAACCCAAGAAACAACCATGATTCCAAGTTATTTAATGTGTTGTGTAATCAATCACTTCCTGAAAATTAAAAATTAGATAAAGTGCACATTATAGCATTCAAACTCAAAACAAACATGAAGGATGCAATGGTACTTAAGTTCGGGCTCAATGTGTGGTTCATGATTCATGCTTCTAATAATTGAGACTTAAGACAAGAAAATTTAAGTTTGGCATCACCAAATACTCAAAAATACTAAACCCGCAAAGCAACTACTGGCGTGCTTCGACTTTCTTCTTCTGCCACAGCCTGTCAAGGGCACTATCCGCATCTCCCTGCAAAACTCAAGTTTAATACACACATTGTAAAACCCATATGTAGCTTTCATATCATAAAAACCATAAATTTTTGTAAATTTAATACATATTCCACAATTAAAAAATTGCTCAAAATATAAATTTGTATCACCATAAAACTTTTCCTTTTCTACACTTTATGTTATTTGTATTTTTATACTTGGTGTTTAGGTTGGGAGTCTTATTGGATCTCTGTCTTATAGGATAGATGGAAATTTTCATCTGAACAGATTTAAACATGTCTAAAACAACTAAACTACCCAAAACAAGCCTAAATTTGACCTAAACTAGCCCTAAAAAGGTCTAAACATGTCTAAAAAAAGCCCTCGCTTTTCAAATGCCTTGTGCCTAGGCTTCAAGCGAGGCATATGCACCTTGAGAGTGCCTATGGATCTTTACAACTGTGTTTTCCAATGTACGATTGCTTGTTTGTCACCATAAAAACAAGTGATCCATCTCCAGAGAAGATTATCGATAATTTATTAACCAAAATGTCATGACCTACCTGGGCTCGAACAAAGCCACATAGAGCAAAGGTGGAAAACTGGCCAGTGTAACGACCAGATTCATCCAAATGGCCAACATTAATCTGAACAGATGCATGATCCTTCGAAGTAATCAGCCTATTGGTAGCAGAGCTGCATGGACAAAATCATGCGGTGAATCAGTTCAACAAACACATTCAACCATTAAAGAAAGATAACAAATAAATAATAAAGATATTTTTAAGACATACCACTTTCTAGGGATGTAAAGATCCATGTTTTGACCTTCCTCATTCTGCATCTTGGCAATTTCTTCCAACAGCACTAGATTTATAAAACGAAGGGTGTTGATTTAGATCATCAAAACATTACAAGCAGCTAGGCAAGAAAATAAGCTTCATAGTTGGATATACCAAATGGTTTTTCACACTTGCAACTTCTTAAAACTAATGACAAAGTAAATCATGGTCTTTTTTCGTAAAAATCAAGCAAGATTTTGGCTTTTCCCATATGGCTACAATTGGAAACATACATTCACATACAAGTTCTTGTACATTTTTCGACACTAAATACATGCCCCTAAAAAGCACATACATCAATAAAAATTCTCTTATCTGCAAGCCATTGTACACATTGTTTCAATTTAGCCATCAACAAATTCAATGTCCTTTTCAATAATCATATTCATGATCATCTTTCACAACCTTACTAATCTCATTTAGTTTCCAAAAGAGAGCAGAAAAATTAAACCCAACACACATGTACATGCAAAACGATATCAATATACAGGCCCTAAACAAATTTAAAATGAATATCAAAATGAATCAATAGTTAAACTATATTCAATGAAATCGGCACATCATTAATATTCAACAGATAAATCAGAAAGCAAGTTCTAGGATGTCAAAAGGGATCACTAACGTTGATGTTTTCTTTCAAAATTTCAACCTTAAAAGCTGAAACTAGATCTCTCTTCAAAAACAGCTCTTTTAAATTTCTATCAACTACAATACCCACAACCACAACGCTACTCACTAAATCTCAATCGTATAGCATGACTATTTTTAGGGTATGAAATCTGAGCAAACACCTCTATCTGTGGAAAAACAGAGGTCATTATTATTCTCATGACATATGCCTTCAAAGTTCAAACCAATTAGTATAATAAATTAGCATGATTTGTTTGGTGTTGCCGTTTCAAATCTCTTAATCTGCAAAGCAGATTTAAGATACCAGAAGCCTAATCCAATCTATCCTAATTCTCCTTTCAACGGTCGAATTGATTATTTCTTAGTCGACATGATATTATAAAGAACATAAACAAACCCCAAATCATAATACATTTGCAGAAAAGCGAAAAACAACGGAAGATTGGAAACAACGAATTCAGTAACAAGAGTAAACTTATAGACTGGAAGCGAAATTGACAAGAACACAAACCTAGATCGGAAGTTAATCAGTGATATGAAAGCACTCTCAGATGCTGCGTATTGAGAATGTCGACGGCTGCAACGAGTGTAAAACCCTAGATCGTTTTATAATGATACGAAGGCCAATTGCCCAATTGGGCCATGAGTGCAGAAACCTATTAACCGGACGAAAACCGGATTTAAATTAAAAATTGATTTTTTAAAACAATTATGATTTTGACTAGTTTAGTTAATAATTGATTTTTTAAACTCTAAAATCAAAATCGATCTAAAGCGATTTTGACCGAACTGATTAACTGCTTAATAACCAATTTTTCAACTTAAGTGGAATTGTCAATTGATTGGTCACTTGAAACCTCAAAACAGAGTCTAAAGTGTCGATTTTGACCGGTTTCATAGCTGGTCGATAAAATATGGTTTCTAACATATACGAGATCGTTTAACTAGCATTGATTCATCGGTTGGATACTTGGATTACAAAACTAAAAAAACTCATGTACCCTTTATTAAATTCAGATACTAACAAGTTTATAATTTAATCATTATTTATTAATTAGTATTTTTATTAATTAACAAAAAAATTATTGATAAAATAAAATGTTAATTATAATGAAAAAAAGAAGTTTATACAATATTAAGTCAATTTCTCATTGGCTGGAAATCGGATGTAGGGGTATTAAAAAAAATCTGAAATTCGAAAAAAAAATCGAAACCCGAATCGTATCTAAAACTAAAAAACTCGATTTGAATCTTGGTTTGAGTTGTTCAGATTGGATCAATCCGATTCCAAAAAAGTTATTCAGATATTCGGATCGGATTCAAATTTCTGGTGTTATGTAATTCGAGTTGTTCAGGTATCCGAATAATCCGATTACGAGACAATGGATTATTATTAAATTCGAGTTGTTCGGGTTGTTCAATTATTTTTTTATAAGTCATGGAATTTACTTGGACTATTCTATTACTATGGATTTGTGATTGTTTTTTAATGTTCAACTTTAAAATGTTGTATTATGAATATAAACTAGTAAAATGTTTACTTTTATTGATCAAAATATAGGGAAAAAATAGATAGACATAACAAGAAAAAATTAAGAAATTTTTATTAAGTTTTATTCGGGTTGTTCAAGTTATTAAGATAAATCTGAATCCGAACTGAATCCTAATTCGTTTATATTCGGGTCGGATGAGATTTGAGTCACTTCGGGTTGGGTTGGGTTCAGATAGATGCAACAAAGTAAAATCTGAATAACACAATTTGAATAAACCGAATAACTTGCAATCCAACGTAATAAACACCCACAGTCAGATGCATTTACCGTGTACATTTTTTTTAACGACATTTGATCTCAACATGTGAACCACTGATTTCCAGGCCACGTCACCAAGGTCTAGTTACCATGACCTCCGTTGAGACTCCACCACCACCCCAGAAGGAAACCGCACCGGAAAACCCCCTGACCTCCCAAAGACCCCTATTTCACCTTAGAAGGAATTTGAACCCTTGACCTCCCATAGGGAAGCCAAAGGGGTAACCATTAGGCTAGAAGCCCTTGGTTATTTACTGTATACAGAATCAAGGTAAGTAAGACTATAGAGTAATACGTCTTTTAATGATGATGAATTTATAACAATTATCTTCAAACGTATTATCATTTATTATGTGTTATTATTATTATCATTATCATTATATTACACATTACTATTTATTATCCATTTATTGGATAAGGATATTCTAAAAAGACTTGTAAAAAGCCTAAGAAGCCACAAAAGAATGACATGTGCATTAGAAGCCTAAGAATAAACATGTCAAAAACAAAAAAGAAAAAAAGAATTTACACATACAAGTTACATGCAAATTTTTCTCATTTTTTTGAACGCTCATAACTTTTTTGTACGTTAATATTTTTTTTTTAAAAAAATACACCATAAAATCAAGCATTTTTTTACCTTTCTAAATAGTATAATATTAATATTTTTTTAAAAATAAAAATAATGATTTAAACTGAGTTTTACAAACTATTCATTTTATGGTGTTTTTCAAATGTTATTTAAGCATGGCTTTTTTGGTGTTTTTTTTGTGACGCATCTCTACATTTTATGATATTCATGTTTTATGGTGTCTTTCAAGTTATTTATGGTGTTAGTATTTATGGTGTTTATAATGTCCAGAAGTTAATGAACTAAAACAAAGCATTTTATGTTTTTTAAACACAAAAAACATCATAAACACTTTTATGGTGTGTTTTTTTTGTAACGCAGTAATACATTTTATTGTGTTTTTTTAGTTATTTTATGATGTTAATATTTTAAGATGTTTATGATATCGAGGTCTTAATGAAAATAAAACTGGACATTTTATGGTGTTTTTTAACTTAGCTTTATGGTGTTTACGTTTTATGGTGTTTTTTTGAGATATTTTATTATGTTTATGGTGTTAACATTTTGTAATGTTTATGTTGTTCGGATATTAATGAGATTAAAACCAGACATTTTATGATTTTTTTTTTGTGTTTAGGGTTATAAACATCTAGAAAACACCATAAACACAAAATTCATATACATCAATTCAGGTTCGTTTTTTTATATAACAATATTATACTCATTGAAAAGATTAAAAAATGCTGGATTTTATGATGTATTTTTTTAAAAAAAAATAACGTATAAAAAAAGTTATAAACGTTTAAAAAAATAAGGGAAAGTTGTTAAAAAGTCAACAATTGATACAATACTCATTATACCCCTCCAACCATTCAAATTCCCCCTTAATTCTCTCTAATGACATGACATATTTATAACCATTTATATTAAAAATCAATTGCTCAAATTTCTTTCTACATTTTTTTTATTTTTTCTCATTTTTAGCCTAACTATATACACTATTTATTATACCAAACACTACTATTTATTATACATTAGGTTAAATCTCGTGTGTTACACAGGTTTTAATATGCAAAATGTTATATACTTTTTAATAAAAAAGTTATGTCTACAAGAAAATAAGAATTACATTTGAATTTTTTTTATAATTATGCATATTGTATTTTAACATTCAAATCATCCTATCAAGCTAAATATTTTAAAATATTTAAAAATAATTTATGGAAAACAATATTATCATTATTATTATTATTGAATATTTTAATAAACATATTTTGAAGTTAATGATAGTAAGATACCTATATAGAAGTTTAGATAATAAAAAAAAGTTTAACTAAAAAATTTATAATTAACTGCAGATTAACTTTATTTGATTAATAATATATTAATTATTTTCTTATTTATAATTCACAATTCATGATTAAATAATAGATATCAATAATTAAATAAGGGATACACATTGAAAAACAAAAACTAAATAATTACAATGATAACAAATGTTGCCAATTATTTATATTTTTTAAATTAAGAGTTATAACCAAATCATAACAATTTAAAATAAGTTGTTGTTAAAAAATAAATAAAATATATGAATATCAAAGTTAATTTTCACATTTTATTATGTAATTAGCTGAATAAGTAAAAATATTTATATACTAACTTTTAATAATATTACTATACATAAAAAGAATTAACTTTTATGAATCATAATTATACCATTATTTATAAAATATATAAATAAGTCCTTAGTTTTTGTAACTTATCTAAAAAATGAAAAGATTTAAAAGTTTTATATTATTTAATGAAAATAGTAAGTTAAAATATAAAAATATATGAATATACATGAAATAATTTAGGTTTTTAATATTCTTATTATTAATAAAATCATTATTTGTGTAGTTTACATTTTGTTTTATAATATATCTATTTTATTTTATTTTGTTATAAAAATATATGAATATACATGAAGTAATTCAGGTTTTTAATCTTCTCATTTTTAATAAAATCATAATTTGTATAGTTTACAATTTGTTTTATAATGTATCTATTTTTATTTTATTTTCTTTAGTTATTTGTTTTTTTCAATATACTCTAAATATATTATTAAATTTCTACATTGAAAGCGTAAGATATTCATGACTTAATTATTTATTTGTATACATAATTTATTAAATATAAGAAAATAAGTTAAAGTAATAATTTGTCAAATTTATTAATTATAACCATTAATAAAGGAGTGTTAATAAATGATTTAATGCTCCAAGTTTTAGGAGGGAAACAAAAATGAAACATGCTCCATTGCATGATATGTGACAATCAAAAACCTTGATTTATTATATAAGATAGATTATTAATATTATAGTACTCGATGATGTTGGTTTAGTTATTTACAAACATAACTAATTGATTGTCTCTCTAAACCTTAATAAGAACATCTAGTGCGACAAAACTTAGTTAACAAAATAAGGATGTAGCGTATATAATTTTACCCTCAATTTAATTACCATCTATAGAGATTTTGTATATAGGTCCGCTAAATTCACTAGACTTACTCTGACGAATATCAACTTCTTTTTTCTGCAAGTAATACATTGAGAAAATCTTTGGTAATATATATTTTATTCGGTTTCCCTTGATTAGGTCTTACTTGATTTAAATTTTGTAGGCAACATTGTCTTTTGTAGATAATTATTAGGTATTCTTGATTTATTGCGAACATCATGTTCTTGTATGTGATTAATCATACATCTTAACCACATACATTCTCAACCATCATTATATAGTGCTATCAACTCGACATAATTTGATGAAGTTGTTGATTATCGTTTACCATGTCGACTTCTAAGAGATTCTTGTGTTTCCATATGTGAGTACATAACATGATTGAGACTCTGCTTTATGTGGATATGATAAGTATTCAACCTTACATACTTAACAAGCTGAAACTTTTTTTACTTTCTAGTTGAAAGGACTCAAGTCATGTGTCTCGTAAATGTATCGGAATATGTGTTTTATTTCATCTAGTGTTTATGTGTTAGTTCAAATATATTGCAAGCACATGTACCAAGAATGCAATATCAAGCCTTGCACAAGATACTTAGTGTAGGAATATTTTAATAATAAATATGTTTTATTATTAATTTTGGACCACGATAATTATTCGTATATGTTACGAATATGATTATTAGTGATTACGTTTTTGTTCTATGATGTGAACTAATCACAATGAACAGAATCGGGTCCAAAACGGAGCTAAGATGAATGAGATATCGATGCTCGAAATTGTGTTGTGTAAACCTTTTCATTTACCAATTCAAGTGTAATGAATTGGCCATGAATATGTTTGTTAATGGACATTGGTGGCCATGAATATGTTTGTTAATGGGCATAATGTTGGCCATAAATATGCTTGTTAAAGGTTCATGATGGCAACCTTTGGAATCCTATGTTGTCACACCCCCACCCACCTCTGGTCACCTGTTGATGATGTCACTGAAACGGTTGCCGAAGCATAGTGGTGATGTCTCAGAGATGAGGGGTGACTTACTTGATCCGATATCACAAGCACACAGATTAACTTAAAGTAAATACATTAGAAGGTTCGTCATTAACATCCATATTACAGTCTACAACTAAGTCTATTTAATTACTAAACTAATTTATTCCAGTGCAAGTATTCCAAACGTGCATCCTCACCGGCGATTACTATTTACCTGCAAAAAGGTTTGAGTTTGAAACGTCAGCACAAAGCTGGTGAGATCATACAGTTCATGTTTCACAATATGATATGTGATATAAGTTCACAAAATGTTATGTTCAAGATAACCATGGGACCCGTATCTAGTTCCTTTCGAACTGATATGTTCTTGTTCTGTGAAGATATTACCCGTCGGTAAATATCTTGGTGCCTCATTGTCTTAATGTTTATCACTTACATTAAGAAGTTTTGGAAATAGATAACAAACATTTGCACCAAGGGGAGTTGCAAGCTCCCAGCAAATGGGTTGTGAGCCAATAGTACTATCAATGTTTTCTATTCGGCCCCACACGGGTTCACTAGATACAATTCATGAAATGAGGTCTTTTGATACTGTGATAAAGATACTAACGGCAAAATCCCATGAAATCACACAAAAGTCACATGAAATCACACAGATAACAGTGATGCATACTATATGTTCAGAAAAGGATTTACAGAGTTACCCCGATGTTTGTAAAACATTAAAAAGAAAAGAGGTTGTACGAAACTCACCTGATGATATAAATGTAGCAAAATATCTCGAAGCTGATAACAAGAGATGATTCTGCATTTAGTTATATTTAATAATTTATTTATGTTCTAGTTTACTGATTAGATCTTTCTGAACGTTCAATGTCAAAGACATTGCTTTGTAAGTCATCAAACTGATATTAAATGTTTAATTGGTTACTTTAGTATTATATCATACAATGTATGATAATGTAGGAACCTACATTGCATTAGATTCCTAATACAAGGTCGATGACACTCTTGATTAATCAGAATAATCTCAGATTAATCAAATAGTTAATGTTGTTGATTATGATACTGTAACAGTTTCTAGATAATTTAATGGCTTAGGAATGATCAATCCTTGTTATTGATTACCCAAATATCATGAAATATCACAATGTAGCATCAGAATAGGTGTAATAACCAGGTTTAACATACTAATCTGACTGTTATCATAAACATCAGATAATCATTCCAATGAGTATGTTAATGGTTGTGATTAGTTTAAAACACTTGGATTTAACCTTGCATTTCAAGGATTAATCCAACTAATCACCTACATTGTTATAATCAAATAGATTAAACCATTATAATCATGGGTATGGTTTCATGCAATTCGGGCATTACAACGGATCAAAACAAGTATTTAACCGTTAAAACATCGTGTTCTTTGTTTATAATCAATCATAGCCATCATCTAGGCAATAATCAACAATCCTAACTATTCCATTACGTTCAAAATCAAGATCTAATCAATCAAGATCAAACTAGAAGGTTAAAACGGATCATTACCTAATCTGACGGATATCTGCGGTTAAAACAACGATCAGATATGTGACACAAGTATATATAGAGGCATTTGGCCTCTTGTTAGCTTTGCTAGGTTGTGAAATCTCTACACCATTTGAGACACTCTAACACAAGCTTCAAAAGTTCATAACACAAGAAGATACTTTGTCGAGTTCTCAACAACCTACAACGATCAATTCCTTGTGCTACATTGCTAAACACTCTTGTTTCAGCTAACATTTCGGGTTTTCGTTAACTCCGGCAGTACATACTGCTTCGGCTGTTGTACCCTGGGAAACAGTCGGGTTCACCTGGGTGGCCCAAAATCTGTTTTAAGGGACCTCTGTTGAACAGAAATCATCAGCCACCGAACTCATTTCAATTCGTTTCATCTTGTGCAATATTTCTTTCTTGTAATTTAAAGTTTAGCAATTTTATATTTCTTGTAATAATGTATTTTTCATTGTGTGTTTCTAAATTGTAATTCGAGTAATGGAATAATAAAATTATTTGTTTATTTTGTGAACGGTGTTCCTACACTTAGTGCACCAATCATGCTCAAGTATGGTACTTTTGTACCAAGTATATCTTCGCCCTCTTCTTGAAGCAGCAAGGATCTTTTTGTTCTTCTAGAGTTTGACAATTATAAATATGCATGTTAGTTGAAAGAGCTTTGTCCATATTAAAACCTATTAACATATTTTTGAACTACTTTAACTTATTAACGAATGTGTCGTTGCACAAATGCTCAAACCACATGTCGAGACACAATTTTGTCATCCCAAGATCTTTCATTTTAAATTATCTCTTTAATAAATCATCAATTTCGAAAATCGTTATAAGAGATTCAATGATGTTTTAATTAGGGGTGTCATTTTAAACCGCAACCCAAACATCGAATCCGAACCTGATAAAGATAGAATCCGAACAACTCAAACCTAATTAAGATAGAACCCGAACTTGAATGTAGTATTTGGTTCGGTAATTGGGTTATAAAAGTTTAATCGGATTAACACTAATTCACATAAAAAATGTTAATTATACATCTTCTTATATTCTAATAAATAAACATCTCAAATTGCCACATGTCATCCTATAACATACACGTCATCCACTTGGCAACTTCTCACACTCTTTATTTTATGTTTTGACCCCTACCCAGTTTTATTTTTAACACGCGGGTCTTTATGAGGAATCCAAGTTACTTGAGACTTCCAGGGTCCCTGGTATGTTTTAACGCTTTTCGTTTTCTAAACCCAAATCTCTCATCTCCTTCCACGCCGCCTATTGATTACCTTTGCTATATTAGGGTTCAACAAAATCCCAAATGGGATGGTCTGCTTGGTTACTTTTACAGTCTTGTAACGATTCGGAAACGCAGTCGGAATGAGAGTTCATGATTGCTTTGTTTTACAGTATGGTATGTAAATCTATTAATACTTGAAATACATGCTCTTATTAATTAGAAATATGTTAGGTTTAGTACACAGTCTGGTTAGGAGGGTTTTTGATTTTGCTTGTGTTATTTGGATTAAATAAACAATATGATTTTCATCATTTCCCTTCTAAAACAACCTCAAATCTCAAACGGGGCTTTTGAAATTTCGAAACAATTTCTCGAATTCGCCAAGAAAGCTGAAGTTTTTGAATGGATGGTAGGATTAGGAGGAAGATACACGAGAATCCTGAACTGGGTTATCAAGAATTTGAAACCAGTAAGATTAGCATAGAAGAATTGAATAAATTGGGGATTTTGTACAAGCACCCGGTTGCAGTTACCGGAGTTGTTGGATTTGTAGGCTCCGGCGAGCCACCATTTGTTACTTTGAGGGCAGATATGGATGCTCTTTCCTTGCAGGTTTAGTTGCTTTTGAAGCTTAATTTGTTTATTTTGTTTAGTTAATTAGTTTCTAGGGTACTTGAGTAATTGCAATTGAGGGATCTGCTGGTGATATGATTGTTCGGTCTGCTTTGAACATGAAACCAACGTAGCACACCAAATTTGCCCTTTAAATTTTAGTTTATATTTTTATTATTTTTGTAATATAGTTGATCATATGTGTTTGAAGCATAAATCATCTTTGTTAAATTTTTAATACAAACAATAATTTGAGGGAAAAAAAAGTTGGTTCAAAAAGCCACACCTACCGCCACACACAACCCAGCTGGTTTAATTAATACTTGAAATACGGGTAGGATTCTTGTTGCTAAAAACCTGAATAACCCGAGAATGATATTTTTCTAATGGCGCATTTTGAGAAGGATATTTTTTTTATAATGATGCATGGGCTGATAACATCAAACTTCCCTCTTTTTTTAGATATTCACTAAGTCAATTGTATCGCATACGACCAGATTGCTCGAGACATAAAGATATCTAGAGTTTTATAGTCCATATATCTCAATTGATTTTAATCTTTAGGCATTTTTAATCCTTCAGATATTTTCATGTCAATGTCATTTTAAAGGTTTCTAGAAAAATATTTCATGATGATGTTTATAAGTTTCATCTAAAATCCTTCAAAGATTACCAGATCGATTATAAATTGATGTGCTATCTATCATACACCTAGCTAGAGGTGTGCAAATCAATCGGTTCCAGTTCTGGTCAACAAAATCAATACCCGGTTCCGGTTCCAATTCCGGGTTTCGACCGGTTCCGGTTCGGGTTTTGGCCAGGTACAGGTGGAACCAGTTCCGGTTTTCCCGGTTCCGGTTCGGATTTTGGCCAGGTATAGGTGGAAACAGTTCCGGTTTCGGATTTAATTTGTCTAAAAAAGCAGACCCGTTTGTATCCATCGGTTTGGGTATTACCGGTTCCAGTTCGGGTTTCCGGGTCCGGTGTTTTTGCCCACCTCTACCCCTAGCCACGCACAACCGGTCATATCGTAATAAGCAATGGAATAACATGAAATAAAGAGAATAAGACCACATTTTCTACCTAAGAATCTATACTTTTACAAAATCTTTAACATAACCATAAAACGTTAAAATACATGGGTTCTACAGCTTGTGTAATTATACAAAAAAAAAAAAAAAAGCATCATCAAGCATTACATCAAATATGGACTTCCATTCTTCGCATCTTTACTTGAACTTTAACGTGTAGTTTTACCCAGGGGCGAACCCACCATGTGGGTATGAGGGGGGTCAACCAACCCCATGAATTTCTACTTTTAATGTTATATATATATGATCTGATCTCGACCAACTATTAAGAAATTTTGTCCCCAACCCCCCATAAAAATTCGATGGCCCTAATAAAGCCCATTTTAAACCAAAACTTATAAAATAGTTCCCAAAATAACGCAATATGCATTCCTATGATTAAACCTAATTAACAATTTATAATTTAATTCAATGCCTAATCACTCATAGCCCAACTTAAAAAAAAAAGTAATGAGACCCAATTTGTCTATTGAGACTTGAGTGATCGAATTTAACTATCAGAAATTATGTTCGGTTCCTCTCAAAAAACAAACCGAAACTATAACTTACTTATATGTACTGTAATTTATAGATTTAGTGATTATTGTACAATTTAGTTGATTTGTGTATTATTTGTATATATTTAGGTAATATGGAACATTTTTTCAAAATAAAACTTGGACGTTAATTCATTTATTTGAATCTTGAATTTGTTGATTTGAATAATATTAATTCGAATCCTGCCGAATGAAAACCAATTTTATCATATCATCGGTCATCCTAATCAACGACATGATGATTTGATGCACTTTTATTATGTATTTGTGATTTAATTTAGTTTCATCATTTTCTTGGGTGAACTGACCCGACCTTGTTCGAATTGGTCCAATAAAAAAATATTTCACGACAAATAATTATTTAGGAAAAATACCGACCTTTTTTTAAAAAATTCTAGGTCCGCCACTAGTTTTACCTGAATGTATAACAAGCTATGCAAGGTCAACAATGAAAAATGTTGTTGATTCGCCTTGGGACTTTCTATTTGATTGTATCGAAAGACCCAATTTATTGGGATTTCCCAATTGGTCCAGAGGGCTAGCGACTGAATAAGACTTTACTGTAATTTATGTAGTTAAACATGTATAACAAATCAAATCTTCACACGCGATCGCCTTAACCTACAATGATCGGTTGACATGTGAGCAACTAAGAGATTTATGACGTTTCAGAACCCTCGGGCCTGACTTCCATTAAGGCCAAGAATTTACCTAATTTAGACTCGACCTACTTTTTTTTTTTTTTAACGGCAAAGATTATCTCCTCCTAACTACTCCACGTTAATTACACCATTGCACGGGTTAGAACCCATGACCTCCCATTTTAAGAGACAAAGCCTCTACCAAGTGAGCTAGTCCCACATTAACCGCGAAGATTAGACTTGATCTACTAAGCACTTGTAACCGCGAAGTTTACTACATTGACGAGTTTTTTGAGTCCCAACAATACCAACAGCGGCGAAAGATAATGGGGATAATTGGGCCGTAAGGTTTCTTTTCGTTTGTGTTAATTTTTGAACCATAAGGTTTTTGTTTATAATTTCATTAAGTTTGTAACCATAATACAAGTCTTCCACTCCATCGAGCAAGTGAGCCACCAGGGCGGGCCAGTAGGCGACTCATCTAGCAAGTGAGCAACCAAAGCGGCCGGGCCACTAGCGACCCACTAGGCACCAGCAACCGGCTGGCACCGGGCGACCTGCGTTTTGCGAGTTGTCGCGGCGGACTCCGTTCCTTTCATTTCCTATCCTTTCCCTTGGTTTCCTTTTTGTTCTCTCCTAAATGAAACTCGGAAACATATCGTACTTGATCACTCGAATCATCAATGATTCCCAAATTGATTCTCGGTCAATGTTGTAAATGAACGATTGCCACAAATTTTCTTCGAATTTTCCCGATTGAAACAAAGAACCAAAAGAAATCAAACAATTATATGTTCTTCGATATTCATGATTAACACGTCGACTTGTGTTTAGGAATTGCACGAACTCTATTTATTATGATTTGTGTATACATACACACAAACAAACATATACATATATGTGTATGTATTCATATAATTATACAGAAATTTACAATGATATCCACATGTTTGACTTTAAATTCAAATGTTACCTTCTCTGAAAGTTGAGTTTTGCTATACAGTATGCAAACAGAATAGCAAGAACGATAGGCCATAGAGCAAGAAGAACGAGCACGAGTGGTAACTGTTCATGATGATACCCGAAATAATCTTTTAAGAAGTCGTCAACGGATTTAATCTCCCCAAACACTAAAATCTTGGTCTTCACATCACCATACTGAGAAGTGAGCATTGCATTAAGTGACCATGAAGTAGGAGTCAGATAGTACAACCATAACCACCACTTGGGAATTTTCTGCAAGAAAAAATAAATAAATAATAAATATTATTTATTTATTTGTTTATTTATTCAGAATGAACTTCTAATATGGTTAGGAAAGAGTTGACTCAGACTTACTGGTTTAGGAATTAAAAAACCTGCAAATAAGTTGAATATTGTGTAAAATGCAGATTGTAAAATGGCAGCAACAGGAAAGCTTGGTGTGATAGCAACAAGAAGCATTCCCAAATAGGTGAAGTACATCAATGTACACAAGAATGTATAAAAGTACCAGAAAACCTTGTAAACTGACCAATAATATCCGATCATCGGATACGTAATGCAAACGAAAGCAACTGACTGGGCCAAGAGATATGGAAACTCAATTGCCACCTTCAAGATTATAAAAGGAAAAAGATCAAATTACTTTCAACATACAGGGGAAGGTTCCCCTAAAAGGTCTATTTTGCCTAAGAAGACTAAGAAGGAATTAATTTGAAATCCAACTCAAACAAACTCCGAACTAACTCATTTTTGCGTCATTGGAACCGTCTTGTCGAACCTTAAACCCAGAACGTTAAAACCCAAACCATAAACCATAATACTAAAACCTAAACTTTAAACTCAAACAATAAAGCCTAAAGATAAAACCTAAAAGTTAAAAATCAAGCCATAAAACCTAAACTTTATAGCTAAATGTTAAATCTAAAACTTAAAAGCTAATATTATAGAGTTCGACGATACGGTTCCAATGCCATCAAAATGAGCTCAATCGGATATACTGGGTAAGGTTGTTTGTTTTTATCTTCACAACGTGGATAAACCTCTTTAAATGAATGAATGCATGTCCAATTTGTTCCTCTTCTCATCTTTGGTTCTCCTAACTAACGGTTCGATAGACTACCAAAGACTTGAACATTCATCATGGTTTCCATTTTTATTGCCCACATTTCATGGCAATCAATGTTGGACAACGTAGCAATATAACTCTAGTTTCTTTCGAGACAATTGTTGTAGTGACTAGGGTTAACATTGGATTGAAATGGAAGTATTTGGATATAAAATTAATCTTGAAAGCTCTGGTACCAAATATTGAAAATCAGAGATGAAGAACACAAATACACACTCAATTTGGACGAAATTTTTGGTCATATATTAGCAAAATTTAAGTAATTACAAGAAAAACAAGACTCCTTCTATTGCTAAGAAAAAAAAAAGACTATGCTACTTCTCTTTTATTTGAACAATCAAACAAACAAACTTACCCAATATATTCCCACTTTTTAGTAGGATTTGGGGGGAAGGATAGACACAAACCTTACCCCTATCCCAGTTGGGATAGAGAGGCTGCTTCGAAGGAGTCCCGGCTCAAAGTTATCGTTTGAAGTTGATCATCCCAACATTTTTAACGTTATTTTCACAAAATAAGTAAAATAACGTTAAAATAAGTGCAATTTTACTTTGGTCCCTTGAGGGCCCACACATATATACATTATATGTGTACATCACAAATGGGGCGTTCTCTTTTATTTAAATGAAAACTATAAATCATGTAGTTTGCCCACATATTGCGTACCAAACCAACGTAGCTCTAGCCCATTCATTCGAACATGCCAAATTTTTAGTTAATTTTTTTATGTTTGATTTGTTATAAAAAAGAATATAACCTAAATTCACCCACTTCTATATAAATGAATTAAAATTGACATCTTTACCAACATCTTAGGAAAATAAATATACATTTAACATGGTTCTGTAAGTAATTTATGTTACTTCTCCCACATACAACTAGAACAAAGGATTTTTTTTATACCTGTGCAAGAGCATAAGCCCATGATGCATACATACCAGAGAACCTTTCTCTATACAAAACGGTTCGCTCCATGGAAACATGTGGAATAACTGAAGAACAATTATTTATGCCACTAAAAAGTACAGCCGAGTACATTGATCCAAGTATATTGAATAAACTTTGTGGGCTATTTCTGTGACATGAAAGAAAGGATACACAATATTAATAAACACGGTTAATACCATAAAAAAAAAACCAAAGTACTTTCTTATTTGTATAAAAAAGCCACCCAATCTAATTTTGTTATATTAAAGTCCAAATAGTGTTAAAAGATCAATTTCTTTTAATATATGTCTCTATTTCTTGTATGTTTCTTTGTCTATAAATAACATATAACTTGTAATCTTACCAATCATCAAGTTATGAAATAAAAAGTTAAGAAGCTCATGAAATGCATGTACTTGAACTTACATTTTCTTCCCTTGGCCCCAAAAGAGTAACCCGAAAATAAACGATGCGAAAAGCATATGCAAGGAACGCATCAAGTTGTATGAAGGGCTTCTCCAATACGACAATCGTTGTTTCCATAGGCATACCTTGAACTGACTCCAACCATTTTGTGGAAAACTTGTTGGGAAATACAGGTCTTTTGAACCAGGAGGTGGTTTACTTAATGTGCTTACAAAGTCTTTATTGCTCCTAACATGGTACAAAAACACATAAAAAAACTAAATGAACACACATTGTGTTTGGTAAAGTTTTTAGCATCAGTTCTACCAATATATAGTCATCAATAATTAGTAAAATCACAAGATGGGCCCATAAATTATCTATTGTATAGATATTGACAACAAGCATTTCTTCTCTAGAAGAAGAAAGGAAGAAATGTCAATATATGCAAACGACCTTTTTACTCGGCGTAATAAATAATGAATGGTTCAATTTAGTTAACAAGATGGCGCTTAAAGGTTTAACTTACTGATTTAGAGTTGAAGTTGAATAGATTTGTGCAAAATCAACTCCTAGTTTGGTTTCCATTGATGCTGAGGTAGCCTCTAGCATCCATGTTGCTGGATTGTAGTTGTCTCTAATCTTTGGCACCCCTGAGATGCCCTATAGTAAAGATATTTCATTTGAACATAAAATGATACCTGTGTTACGATTTCTAACCAATATATAAAAATTTTCTATCATAAGGAACAAAAACAAAATTATGTTAAAAACAAAAGTTTCTTGAATGATATATGTCAAAAATATGCATTGGTTGAGGTCAAATACTTTACCTCAAAGTATTTAATGACCCCATTTGAGTGGCAACCCAATGGCCCATAGTAGATCATTCTCCCTCCAATTTTTAACAGGATTAACTGCAGGAACATGAATGAGGTTAATACATGACATATTTGAACTAAGAATTATTTCATTGTCTAGATTTACCTCATCAAAGGCCTCGAATATGTCAATGCTTGGTTGGTGAATTGTACAAACAACTGTTCTTCCAGTTTCAACAATATTCTTAACGGCCCGCATAACAATGGCAGCTGACCTGGCATCGAGTCCAGTAGTGGGCTCATCCATGAAAATTATAGAGGGGTTAGCAACAACTTCAACAGCTATCGTGAGCCGCTTGCGTTGCTCTGTTGATAAACCATTAACACCAGGAATGCCAACCAACGCGTCTTTTATGTCATAAAGCTCAACTGTTTCTAAGATTTCTTCTATGAATTTCTGTACATGCCATAAGAAAAATAGTTCATAGTTGCAAAAATATAGTGCCAAACTAATGCATTTAAAAAAATATATTTACATATTTAGTTTTTGAATCAATTCCAGGATGAAGACGGAGCCAAGCGGAAAATATAACTGATTCTTCAACTGTAATATGCGGAGAGTGTACATCAGCTTGCTCACAGTAACCTGAAACCCTTGCAAAGGTTTCCTGAACTTTGGGATATCCCGCGATCTTTATTTCTCCTTCAACAATGCCACTAGTTTTCCTTCCAGCAAGAACATCAAGAAGTGTTGTTTTTCCAGCACCACTTACACCCATTAATGCTGTAAGAATACCAGGTCTAAAAGCCCCTGTGATATCATGAAGCAATTGAAGTCTTTTCCCAGTGAAACCATGCTCTCTCATTTCCTAACAGAACAATCACTTATAACATAATCTGGACAACATATGTTTAATATTTAAGATTTATATAATTTTTTTTCGCGAATACCGATGGGGGCTCGACATGGTACTGCAGATTTTGAAAGGTAATTGTTAGTGGTTCAAAAGGTAACACCAACTTTCCTGTAAGATAAGAATATAAAGATCAAGTATCCATATATAAATTAATTGGTGAGTTTTATAAAGTGGACTCTAAACTGTAAAAAGACAATTCTAACCTTCATAAGGCACAGAAGTGATGGAACTTTTAGTTGTTTTATCCTTGTGAGTCTGGTGTTTGGATACTTTACTTCCATGTTCTTGAGATATGGCTTCCTTTGAAATAATGGCGCGAGTTCCAGGAGCTGTAGTAACAGATAACAAGATGTCTTATTTAAAGATTACAAACTTCAAAGTTGGCATTTGTTATCAAAAATATGAAATTACCCTTCAAGTAACTCAAAGCCATGATGAAGCCTATGTTAAATAGTAGTGCAAAACCAAACAAGGCACCAAGTGATATCCAGTAATAGTACCCACTGAAATCTAGTCCGCGACTTTGAAGTATTTGTAGCCCAATGGTTGTATTCGTAGATATTCTCATCTGCTGGTAATTAAAAGTTTTATGAAAAAATGAACAATAAACCAGGTAGAACACATGTTATTAATTTCTCAAACTGTTAGGTTGTTCTAAACTCAGATAGATATTTTACCTTGTTCCATCTAGGAGAAAGAAATTCATTCACTGTAAGGCCTATTTCACCATATGACAGTGGACAAACCCAAAATCCCCACTTTAGCCATGATGGCATTGTGTCTGTCATTTCAATCCCCATTCCTGTAAGTCTATAAATAAAATAGGAAAATATATCCTAGGAACTTACTGTGTGGTAGAATGAAGCCCCCAAACGATAACAAAAACAATAACGATATACTGCCCACAGTTGTAGAAGC
Source organism: Mikania micrantha (assembly GCA_009363875.1). Taxonomy (NCBI): domain Eukaryota; kingdom Viridiplantae; phylum Streptophyta; class Magnoliopsida; order Asterales; family Asteraceae; genus Mikania; species Mikania micrantha. The sequence continues at coordinate 56,907,576 of CM018696.1, forward strand.
CACCAGAGTTCGAAATACTGATGCAAAGAACCGGAACATAGACACCGACATGAAATGCATTGCGAAAAATAGCACTAGCTGACGAAAGAACCTATAAAACACATGCATGTATATAATCTACATTTAAAAGAAAATATCTAAACATAGTTTTTTTATTGTAATTATTTTTTTAGAACAGCAAACACACCCATCTAATCATACTTATAAATCTACTTCTAAATATGCTAGTTTAAAAGGAAAATGCATATGGATTTATAACTGGAACACATATAAGATTATTACCTATCAGGTTCAGGGCTGTAACCAATAACATAATAAGTGAAACATGTCCAGATGACGGCTACAAACATCGATAGAGGAATTTTAAGCAGGGACGCAGGAACAGCATACGCCCAAGCAGGGTAAAAGTACATATCCCTTTGTTTATAGAAAACTGGAAGTCTTGAAACGGTCATGGATAATTCTGGGAATCCATCGACTAGAAGAATTACAAGTGCATAAAATAGTGACCCAAGATAATAATTTGCATCAATGGCATCAACCTTCAATTTAGTCCGAAAAAATACAGTCATTGTGATTACTGCAATTATTATAAGCTGCACACAAGTGAATAACATAGATTAGAGATTTTGCAATATTAAAAAAATAGTATTTAACAAATATTTACCTGGACAAACTTGAAGATGTATACAAAAGAATTTCTCTTCATGAGAAGAATCTCCCTAGACATGCAAGTTCTAAAGAGATCCCATTTAGAAAGAGAGTATTTATGGAAGGACATTGCATTCTCATGGCTTGGAAATCTTGTTAATGGTTTGGAGATATTGTCATTTACTTCTTTTCCCAAGTAAGATTCTTTAAATATCGCGGTTAACGTCTGTACAGAGACATATTTATATGCTTGATCAGTTCGGCACCAATATTTTTCTTGATCTTTTCTTGAGCAAACCTGTTAAACAGTCTTTATTAACTTGATGAAGAAGCATGAGGATGGTGATCCAAAAAGAGCCCATTTTAGTTCTTAAAGTAGCAAATTTTAAAGAAATGGAGCATTACCTCTTGGAGGAAGTCAGCTACGCCTTTCCTCTCAGGGCACCTAAAACCAAGACCCTCAAAATACTCTAAAACATTACCACGGGGCCCATGATACACAATCATACCTTCCGCCATTAACATAATGTCATCAAAGAGATCAAATGCTTCTGGTGATGGTTGAAGAAGTGAAATGAGTATAGAAGCATCTGTTATATGTGCCAACTGATGAAGACAAGTGATCATCTGATACGTAGTGGAGCTGTCTAATCCATTTGATATTTCGTCCATAAATAAAGCTTTTGCGGGACCAACGATCATCTCTCCTGCAAACACGAAAACACTTTAGATTCATTTTACATTAAAGTTACCATTAAAATTTTATGCAGAGGTTACCTGTAGTTAATCTTTTCTTCTGACCACCAGAGATTCCTCTCCTCATGGCATCTCCAAACATTGTATCTGCACATATATCGAGCCCAAGAATCTGGCACAACATGATAATGATGGAAAATTTAACAATTATGCATATCCGTAAGCAAAAGTATATATACCACGCTCACATCAGCTAAAGATTACCACCTTCAGTATGTAGTTTGTTTGAAGAGTTGTCTTTTGTCCTTCAATGGAAATTGCCTGCCCAAAATAAAATCGGTTTAATTATCACCAACTTCAAATATTTCTTCACAACTACCATAACTACATATAAAATCTTACAATTAAACATTAATCACACCAAGTTATTCTGCATTTAGGGATTGCGAAAATAACTTCCAACAGCCATATGCTTGATAGGAAACACAATGTTAAGCTTATAAAGAAAACAATATAAAAGTAGAATATCACCTTCATGAAAGTGTCAAGATCTGGATCTGGAATAATCCCTGATTCTTTCTCCCTCCTGCTAACCTCAAGCATAATCTCTTCACCGACAAAATTATCGATGCTAAATTAGTTATTACATCTTCATTGGAACTGCATAATGTTTGTTGTGAATGAGTGAGTTAGACAAATAGCGATACCTGAACGGCTTCCAGTACCCTGACAGCAGGATGAAAAATCAAGTGTTTCCCTCACAGTCATTTCAGGAATATGCAAATCATCTTGGCTTATATATGCAGAAGTTTTCTGGGGGACAAATTCTTCCAGTTTGTATCCATTGTAAGAAATTTCACCGCTAATCTGTTTTAATTAAGGATGGACCGTTGGTAAGTGAAAGAGTTCATAGGTAATACCTCTGTACATAGGAGTCAAAAGCGCACAAGGCATCTCAGGTAGATGTAAGAGTCTATGAACAACAACAATGATGTTGCAGATTTTTCGGAAACGTGGTTAGTTTTAGCATCAACTGAAAGACAATAGCTGCTAATTTTTTAACGGACAAAGGACCAAACATGCAAGTAGATAGTGAAAGTAGGGACCGAGTTCCATTATTGTTATAACGAGAGATACAAACAAACAAACTTACCCAGTATATTCCAACTATTTAGTACGGTCTGGGGGGGGGGAGATGGACACAAACCTTACCCCTATCCCAGTTGGGATAGAGAGGCTGCTCCATCATTTGAAGTTGATCATCCCAACGATTTTAACGTTATTTTCACAAAATAAGTAAAATAACTTTAAAGTTAGTCCAATTTTACTTTTAACGAGAGATGCTATTTGTAATTATTGAAATGATGACTATGTAATCTACTACAGATATGAATAGAGTCCCACTAATGTTTTGTATGAATGTATCATGATTACAAAAACCAGGCAAAAGGAAAGAGTAAAACCTTGAGAGATTTGTTTAGGTTCCCTGAAAGTGTTTTCAACAAAGTAGTTTTCCCACAACCCGGAGGACCAATAAGTAGAGTCATCCTGAAAAACATTAAAAAAGTGAACAGAAAAATAAATACCAGTTAAGATTGATAAGCTTATATTCCAACCTTCCTGGCTTTATGATGCCGCTGACGTCATTCAAGATGGTTATCTTTGCCCGTTTAGACTTCAAACCAGGGATCATGACAAGCCCCTTTTAGAGATGATAATGAAATATGTTAGTAATAAACCAAGGAAGATATCACAAAATGAGAACAGTTTCTCTAGATTCTTTTAGTTTATAACAATTTTGGGGACACAAGTGGTTCTAATTCTTTGTTAATTTGATTTTGATCTTAGTAGCAGTTATAATTCTACAGGTTTTAACACTAATACCCCCACTGCTGTTCATGGGTTACATCCTGCAAATTTTAGTGGCATGATGATGCAAACAAATTACAAACAAAAAATTTGATCAAAATAGCTTAACTTTTTGCCATAATATATAACAAATACAAGTACTTCAAACACATAAAATGTATCAATACTATGATTCTTTTTCATCGCCAACCCAAATGCTTGCCGCCTGTTTCCCTTGGTTAGTCGGGTATTGAAGGGACCCATATGTTTACCACGCAAAGGGGTTCCATGGTTATCAAAAATAAAAAAAATTGGTGTGATTAACAACTTGGTGGATGTGATTAATATTACTGATTGTCTGATTCCATTCCTCTAAAGGAGGTGTAAAGTCAAAAGAACTTGTATCATAACCATATCAGTTGAAACAAACAAACAAACTTACCCAGTATATTCCCACTTTTCAGTAGGGTATGGGGGAAGGATGGATACAAACCTTACCCATGTCTCGTTTGAAGTTGATCGACCAACATTTTTAGTGTTATTTTCACAAAACAAGTAAAATGACCCTTGAGGGCTAACATATATATAACGATATATTATATGTGTGCACATAACCACATCAGTTGTTAACACCTTATTTGTAGCCTTAATTCTATCTATTCCTTATGCATAAATTTATTCACATTTGTAATCAATCAATTGAATTCATTCACTAAAGATCTCTCTACCTTCATATAACATCAAAATGGATCCATCTCTTGTTCTTCTGCTACCCTTGACGCTAACTGTCGCTCATGGCCTCCACAAATTTTCCGTTTTGGAGGAAACAAATTGAACTCCAGAAAACGATTCTCATCGGGTAGTCCATCTTGACACAATCGGTTCTCCGGCCCCCACTCGTGTCACGCCAATGGAGGTAACTGGTCTGCCACAAATGTTCGATTTTGTAAATCTGTAACATTTTAGGCGACGATACAAGTCGCTCGTCTACTCCAGAAAAGTTACACTACTGTTGTTTGCCCAATTTATCTAAACCTAATTCAAGAAATATTCAATTTTGTACACGGATGAAATGTTTCAGGAACGTGAATCTTTATAAAACACCATTTTGTGCAGATTTATTCACATCATTTTGCTTCACACCACTGGCAAACTTTTGAACCACTTGATTTGTTCTTACAAATGACTTTCACAATTTGAATTGTGTCAGGCTAAATATATCCCTTCTTTCCAAATATTAAATATAAATTTATCAAAATCAACCCTTCAACATTATTTTTTTTTGAAGAGTCGTACTATCTTACTCCTACACTACACCAAATATTTCACCATTGCTTAGATTTGAACTCAAGACCTCCTATCTAAGAGGCAATGCCTCTACCAAGTGAGCTAGTCCCACATTGACACACCAAACATTATTTCCACCTTAAATTCTACTAAACATATCCCCTTCTTACTTGTCATAACTCATAACCCCCTCTACAAAATATAAAATATAAATTCATCAAAAATTAGTTGTTCAAATTCGATTGAACTAAGGCTTGATCGTTGTTACAAACATAGAGCTTTAATTCCTCGAACAAAAAAGAGTGTAATGATGTATGAAACACCTATATTAGCTAACTAATTCGTGTTCGTTGTTTGATGAACCGAAGTCGAACCGCTGAGCTCTTACAGACATTTTTCTTGATTTGTTTAAGATTGTGAATAGCTTTGGTTTATGCAGAGAGTTTCGCAGAGTTTAAAGAATGCTTGGGTTCAATTAATTTTGAGTTTTATACTCGTTTTAATAAAGTTTGAGTTTTCGTTCAATTATGGTTATTTAGGCTTATATTTCGTATTGATTTGATTTTTAAACGATGAATTGATGATGATGATGATTCCGTGATTTTGTAGTTGTTTTAATTTTAAATGCATATGGATCTTTTTAGTTAATAATTAAAAACATAAGGTTTACTTGTATATATTTAAAAAGCTTAAGAAGGGGGTATGACAAGTAAAAAAGTTACAAAAGGGGGTATATTTAGCATAACCCTTTGAATTTCATAGTTTTGATTGTTGTATACAACTAGGAATATACCCTCACTTCGCGGCGGTAATATGGTCAATTGATTCAAACATAAATGTGTTTTTCCATTGTAAAAATGAGCATTCGAAACATGAAAACGAATATAAATAAATCGTATAACTATAATATTAAACATGGAAGAACGCAATCAACTGATCGGGTCAATATTTAATAAATGTTGACTTAAATCAAAACTCAAACGTAAAGCCGAAAAGGTTATATTACAAAACAAAATATTAATAGAAAAATTGTAACATTAACCTAGTTTTAACCATGTGAACGTAGATAAAAAAAACATGTTACAATGTTATATTAGTAAAAGAAATATTTTAAAAATAGAAAAACAAAGAATATCAAGAAATAATACAGAAATAAAGCATTAAGTATTTAATTAAATAGTAAAAGAGAAAAAAATGACACAATCTAATATAAAACTCATTTTTTAAAAATGGTTATATAAAAGAAAAGTATGAAATTAATACGACGTGATTAATGAGGTAAAAAAATAGATTAAAAAAATCATATAACAATACTGATGCTTTTGAGTCAATGCCAGGTTAAAGATTAATAAGATAAAGAATATGTTCTAAATATAAAAGATATATTTTCTTCTGAAATTGGTGAGTCAGGCATAAGTCACTTTTTTGGTTAACAACCTCAAGTATGTGTTCATGTATCTTAATATATCACACAAATAAAGTATCACATGGAAATTATTATTATTATTATTATTATTATTATTATTATTATTAAATGTAATTCAATTGGTAAATGTATAGTAACTAGTAAACTATGTGCCGCGCGTTGCGGCGGTATCAAAATGTAAAAAACTCAGAATGTATTTCAACAAATAAAAACGTAGTATATTTGACCCAATCCATCTCCTAAATAATTTATGTTGAAACGTAAACCAACATAAAACATATATAAAAATACCGGACTTGTTTTCGAAAATTTTTTACATCAAAACATGTATCAACACAAATTTATACGAAATCTTACATAAAAATAAACACGTAAAAATTATTATTTTTAGACAAGAAACAAAAGAGGTGAATTATAATTTTAGAAACATGAGGTAGTTAAAGTAACACTTTATAAAATGTTAAAACAATTGAGGAGGTGAAAGTGATAACTCCGAAAACATAGGATGGAGATTTAAAGTTTAGAGATCAATTATGATGACGGTTACTTTTTTGTGGGTAGGGGTGTTCACGGTCCGGTTTCAAACCGCGAAACCACCTAAACCGTTCATCGGTTCGGTTTTACGGTTGGTTTTTTTCAAACATTCGGTCGGTCGATTTCAAAAGTTTAAAACCGTAATAAACGGTTTGGTTCGCGGTTTTCATAAAAAACTGGTCATAAAAAACGGACCGGACCGGACCGTACATGTGTGTTCACGCGTATATATAAATATAGATATACACATATACACATAGATATATCGGTATATACATATATAGATGTTTATATTTAACGTAATACTTTTGACCCAACCTAGCTATCTTCTAAAAAAATTTATGTTGAAATGTAGACAAACAGAAATATATATAAAATAAGCACAAAAACATACTTCATTTGATCCGGATCATTTCTAAAGAAATTTTGTATCGAAAAGTGGATCAACATGAATATATACGAACTCTTACGTAAAACTAAGCACACATCAAATTATCATTTTTAAATAAAGTTCAAAAGGGGTAAGATGGAAATTTTAGAAATTCAAAGAAGTCAAAAAGATGAAAATCATGACTCGAAAACATAGGGTGAAGAATTAAGAAATGAAAGTAAAAATCCAAAAATTTAGAAACCTAAGTATGGTCAAAACGACATTTTACAAAGTTTTTAAAAAGTTAAATGGGTAAAAATTGTGAATGGTAAACAAAATACAATGTTTTCAGAACCAGACCGGACATCGAACCGGTCTCCTTACCGGTCAGAGGTCCGACCGGATTTAAGAGCCGGATAATTTTATAAACATTTTATATATATATATATATATATATATATATAGGGAGGTATTCTATTAAGAACCATTTTTATGCTAGGAACTTGAGAACTACATAATACACTTGTACATTATGCTTTAAGTTTTGTACATAGAGTGGTTATTTAAAAGGGTAAAATAGTAACTTCTCATACTTTAAGGTTAAATTACTTTTATACCCCTAATAACATATGGTTTAAAATTAGTTCCTTTAGTTTTTTCATATTTAGTGGTTCTCAATAGAATAAGTCCCCTATATATATATATATATAGGGTGAGGTTCCCCTAAAAAGTCTATTTTGCCTAAGAAGGCTAAGAAGGATTTTTAAAAACTCGAAAACCGACTCAAACAAACCCCGATTGAATTCATTTTTGCATCATTGGAACCGGCTTGTCGAACCCTAAAACTCAAACCTTAAATCATAAATAATAAACACTAATACTAAAACCAAAACTTTAGAAACAAATATTTAACATTTAGATACAACTTAAAAGCTAAAAAACCAAGCCCTAAAACCTAAAATCTAAATATATTTGTTAAAACGAAAACTTAAAAGCTAATATTGTAGGGTTCGATGAGACGGTTCCAATGCCATCAAAATGAGTTCAATCGGAGTTCGTTTGGGTCGGTTTTGGAGATTTTAAAAATCCTTCGTAGCCTTCTTAGGCAAAATATACTTTTTATTTGATCTTTCCCCTATATATATATATATATATATATATATATATAATAAAATAAAAAAAAAGGCAAACATCAAGTTAGTTGAAAAAAGAATCCCAAATTGCTGCATTCCCACATTGCTCACTGCCTTTTTTCTTTGGAGTCTCAAATTGCTGAATAAAGGATCCCACATCGACCCAGTGAGAAAATCAGAAGCTTCCTCCACTTAATAAATCAAACTCACTTCTGCATTCCCACAATGCCCACGGTTCAGCCGTTAAATCCGGTTATCCGATTAAGCTTTCCAATGTAAAAATATCCGGTTCTTTGACCAGTGGTTTTCCCAGCCAAAATTAACCGGCTAAGCAATTGGTTTCCGGTTCAACCAGCTAAAATTAACCAGCTAAAAAATTTGGCTCGGATTGGATTAGAACCCTTGCGCCTCTCATAGGGTCATTGTTAGCTTTACCAACTCCACCGAAGAAACATTTGTGTGTATTTGCTGAAATATTTTTATTTAAACAATAAGTTGAAAAGTGAAACTCTCGCCATTGGACACCACGTTCCTTTTTATTATATAGGTAATATAAAGGGTGTGGAAAAAAAGTAACATAGGGTGTGAAACAAGGAAAAACTAACCGATCACAAATTAAAACTGTAGACTCAGCTTGTATTTGTATATATTAAAATTATCTTTTATAGTTCTTTATTTGGGTTCAGACAAACGACTTTCACTATTTTTCTTATCATGTCACATGATCGGTTTTCTATCTCTTTCTTCCGTGACTTGACACGTTTTTTTTGTTTTCACAAATAATGACTCAACATTCTTATGTTTCTTATTTGGACAATCATAAGCATAATGTCCAAGTTTCTGACATCTGTAGCATGTGACTTGAGTTATATCAATTGTATCTAATATAGAACACTCACCATTATTTCTTTGTGGTTTGTTGTCGGTTCTCCCTGACTCGTTGAAGGGATTTCCTTCTCCTTTATATTGATTGTTCTTGTCTCGACCTCGTCCACGATTTTCAAAACGTCTTCCATGACTAGGGTTGTTATTGTGACGCATGAGCAGAAATTTCTCTTGATTGTTCACTGTGCCTTCATCCATTGGATTGGACATTTCCTAAAGGCTTTTAATCTTCCAATCGTCTCACTTAGAGTTGTAGTTTCTAGATTAACGAATTGTTCAATTGTTGCAACAATTTGAACAAAATTTTTCGACACATAACTTAACAGTTTTCGTACTAAGGTTGGTTGATCAAATATTGATCTCAAACTACTTGTCCTTGTGACAAATGCTATTTAGTGGTGAATGAATTTAGTTGACATTGGCGTGTTAAACACATCAAGTTCACGATCGCTTAAAAGCCTAAATTTTGTGTTTTCTTGAAACCGGAAATACCGGTTTTACCGGTAAAACCGGATTAAACCGCCAGCACAATCGATCGAAGGAACCTGTATAATACCGGAGTGTTTCATACCGGATTAGTTGACGGCATCCGGTTGAACCGGCCGGTTCGAATAGGATTTTAAAACATTGATAACAAGCCTTTGGTTTGCTAAAATGCAAATGTAGTTTCATTCAACAACGAGCGCCCAGTGAAACACAACAATGCAAGAAATATCATGCATGCATGTATCAAATTGCATAACATGATATTAAAACATGACGAAAATGTCATATTGTCAGAACATGTGATTGATCAATTAACTATTAAATTAGTAGCAATAATATTATCCAAGTGTTGCAAGATCAATTTACACACCTTTGACTTCGATATGATTTCGTGGAACACATTAGTTTAATTTAATATGTATTTTTTTTTTATTTTTGCTTTTTTTACCTTTAATTTAATTAGAATTGTTGTCAATTTTGTTATTTAATTTATGAAATTATTTGATTAAATTTTAAAAAAATTACTAGCTTGGAGTGGGCGATGTCCCATCTTGAATGAATTCAATTGGATTGAGTTAGTGTGTTTATTTAAGATGACAAGATTTGATTGAGTGATAAAATAGATAGATGAGAGAAATACATATCACTCCCAACATAATATTACCTCTCTCTTCCTATTTTCTTTAATGATATAATATTTCTCATTTTGTTTGATTGGTTTTTAATATTTTAAAATCTGATAATATTGTAACTATAACTTTTATTTTTAAGTGTGACTATAAAAAACAAAGTCAAATTTGTATAAGAGAAGAAACTACGTCATGAAACCAGCAATTATTCAAACAGTTTGTGGAAAACGTACATGTTACTCGGTTTTAATAATTTAAAACACTCTAGTTATAAAACATTTGTTGTGATGAAGTAAGTCATATTTTAAATTGCCATTAGAAAGCCTCACATGAAACGTATCTCGTCTACATTTTTAATAGAACAATAACAAAGTTAATTTTAAACAAATTAACATAAGTTAGACTGTCAATTTCCACTATAAACGATTTTTCTTAAAGGTCACGACCCAGTTGCTTGCGGATGCGCTTTACCTGTTTATCCCGGTTAGTCGGATATTGGGGACATAGAGGTTTACCACGTAAGTGGGTTCTAAGGTTATAAAAAAATAAGTATATTTAAATAAAATAACAAAAGGATTGATATTGTTGATCAATGATATGTTAAATCACATAACAAAAATTAATTCCAATACAAAAAAGGGATAAAAAATTAAAATATTTTTTTAATTAACTTTAGGGACGACAAGTAATCGCTATAGGTTAAACTGCAGGGATGACATGTATAACAACAAGATGTTCGGGATATTGCGACGAATCAATAGCGACGACTAGTTAGCGGCTATATGTCGACGCTATAGGCAATAGCGACTATTTTTGTCATCGATAAGGTCTTGTTTGTTGACTCATTGGCAAAGATGTAAATTTACAGTCACATTTAGGTACTTACATAAACCATACTTTGCAAAGAGTTCCATAGAGTTGGAATAGGCTTGCCATGAACTACTTCACACTCAGCTTCCACACAAAGATTCTTGTATCTCACTTCTACAGAGGGAAACTTCACACCAACTCTAACACAACACATGCACACATATTATGAAGAAATCAGATTATGATGCACATTTGGTACAAATTAAGTATTCAAAGACTGCTTTCAAAGAGACCTCTGACTCATAAACTACTTAACATCATTAAAAAAAAACTTACTTGTCGGTTCGAATCTTAAGTTTCTGCAACAACTGAAGATTGTCATTCTCAATGTGCTTGATGAGCTTCTCAATAAACATGTGTCTCTCTGGAGGAAGAAGCTTTGTGACATCAACCACCTTCTTTTCATTTTCGCCGTCAAACAAAGACGATCTCAACCGGTCATATGTTGGCAGTCGCTCGATCGCAGCCCACATTAGAAGATCAACATCTGTCTCATCATGGTTTTTCACATAACTAAAATCTGAGTTAACACGCGAACTAGACGAGTTACGTAGAAGATATCTTAAACTTGTTCTCATCTCATATCTTAGTGACTCAATTTCATCAGGACCAACTAGTTGAGCCATATTAATTGGCTTTTGTAACCTTAAGTGGTTTCTATAAGCAATGAGCAGTTTATGCACTCATATTTATCGTATAAACCTCGCAAAAACACGCGTGCTCAGACACAGTTATACATTATGCATTAAAAACTTTGTGTTATAGAAGTTTTTATAATGGAGAACATAACTTGTAGGTTTGAAACTAGTGTTTGTTAAGATAGAAAAATGAAAGTTAGTATGAGGGAGATGGTTCAACGTCAACTAATTACTCATATTCTCGGTTGTCCTGTCAAATCTTAAGAAAAACTAACTACATAATTTTAAATTTTAAATAAAATAAAGAAAGTTGACTTAATTGTTATTATACCTAATAAAGATATAACTCCATTAATATTTTCATTGGTTATACATTTACATCTCAACGTCTATATACCCTTTGATAAAAAAAACAATGGGCTCACAAAAGCTTCAAAATTTTTATGCTTCGTATTACATCAGAATGATTAAATAAAAAGAGATTTTTGCCTAAAAAGAGTAATAATTAACAGGAGTTTCACATGTGATATGCTAAAAAAGAAGTACAAGATAAATTAGGTATAATATCTAATTTTTTGTACAAATTTTTTTTTGTACTAAATTTTTTGTTCTTTTTTTTAACTAGATCTTTAATACCGGATTTTTATTTTTTGTACTATATTTTTATTTTTTATTATATTTTTTTGTACTAAATTTTTGATTTTTTGTACCGGATATTTTGCTTTTTTTTGTACTTGATCTTTGTTTTATGTACATGATTTTTATTTTATGTTTTTAGCATGATACGTGTTAATTTACTCTTGATTTCTACTCTTCTTATGCAAAATTTCTTCCTGTTAGATCCAACACCTCCTGTTATAGTAAAAAAATAAAGAGAAATTAAGTAGCCAAGATGTGGAGTGAATAATATAAAAGAAACAAAAAATAAATTAATTAGTATAAATTCTGATTAAAGTATTCATTAAGCTAGTTCAAAATATTCTGTTTCATTTCTCCGTTTTCAATTTCACCTACTTGAAGGACTTCTTCTAAGCAATGATTAGAAATAGGGAACTTGCCATTATTAAATAATAATTAAAAATGTATTGTTTTATATTCTAGAAATTCTAATTTAATTTTTTTATTTTGACCAATAGAAATTAACGTATTCGGAGGCTTATAAAATTCTTGAGAAATTGATTTTTATATTTTAATCTTTATGATATATATCTACCTATACTAATAAATAAAGGTTTTGTAGTGCCACATCTCATGTTTTTAGAGAATTTCAACCTTCATTTCCCTCCTCTCTCTCATATTAAATACATCTAATATTAAATAATCATATTAAATATTAAATATACTTTTTATAAGTTTTTAAAATAAAAAAGGCTTTTTGATACATTAAAATATATTAATATTAAAAACACACTTTTTAAAAAAAATAATTATAAGTTATAAAATTTTCAAAAACAATTATTTGAAACATAGTGTTTAAAGAAAAACAAAGTTTTTGAAAATTTATTGTTTATAGGAATAATATTATGATTTTAATATGTAAAATATTAAATCATACGAAATTGTAATCGTATTTTAAATTAAAAATCATCTTATATTTTCTAAATTTTAATTGATAATTATTCGTTATATTTTTTTTAATCCCGTAATATACGGGGTACTAACCTAGTATATATATATATATATATATATATATATATATATATATATATAGGGGCCGGTTAATGTACAAAGGGGTTAAACGATACTAAGCGTAGGAAGGAACCAGAACGTGCCATGTGTCATATAGAAAAAGGGTATAATCGTCACAAAAAATCACACACCACGTTATACAAAATTACAGACCGTGATACTGGATAATTATGGACCAAGTGTAAAATCATGCTATATGAAAAATAGGGGTGACAATTCCAGACACGACCCGAACACGACACGAAAATAATCAAGTTTTGGGTTGGCACTTATAACCCGTTTAATAAACGGGTCGTGTTCGGGTTGACCCGTTTATAAAACAGGTCAGGTTCGGGTTGACCCATTTATAAACGGGTTGACCTGCTAACCCGTTTAATGTTTCAAAATTATTTTTTTTATTTTTTCTTTCTTGCAACATATATCTAGTTGTTTTTCTTTTGATTATTAATCATACTTTAATTGATCGAGTAAAAAAAATCATATTTTTTTTCATTTAAAAAAATATTTGAAGTTTTTTTAAAGTTAACCATACAAATAAGTTTATTTTAAATTTCATACTTTATAATTATGATTTACATAAGTGTATGCTTTCACTCAAGAACCAACTTACAATGTGTAAATTCGTTGATTATATTATATAAACGGGTTAAACGCGTCATGTTCGGGTTGACCTGAATTAACATCAATCCGGGTTAGGGTTGAAAACTTTGACACAAATAAATATATGGGTAAGGTTCGGGTTGCAAAATTCAACCCACCAACCCGTCAACCCGTGACCTGTTAACCCGCTAACCCGACACGATTGACACCCCTATATGAAATCACAGACCGTCATTTGACACCGATAATCAAGGAATTACTAGATAAATCACGGACCAATAATCACGAACCGTACTTTAACACTCAAAATCAAAGAAAAACTGTATAAATCACCTACCAGATCATCACAAAACGTGTTATATAAAAATCACGGACCGTTATTTTGAATGCATAATCAATAACGAACCGCATAATTACAGACCAATAATCACGGACCAAACTTAAAAATCACGGACCATACAAAAAAATCGAAAAAAACCATAACAATATCATACTCAAATTAAAGATAATAAAATTCTTAATTTATGGTATAATTTTTTTAAAAAATAATTAAGTATTTAAAAGTTATTTGATTTAAAAAAAATTGGTGGAACTTGATTTACCCACACAAAAAGTCAACTAGAGTTGGTTATTCCTTTTTTGCCCTTTCAGCTTTAATTCACGCAAGTTTTTAGGGAAAAGTGGGGACCACAAGATTTTAACCATTGATTAATTTGATCAAAGGCTCAGAATCATTCTTATCCTTCTCACCAAAAACCCCCTTTGTATTGGAAACGTCTCCTATATATATATATATATATATATATATATAGGGTAAGGAGTAAATGGTAACCCATGTTAATTGAGGTAACTTATAAACCCAATTTGATTGGTTGTCTAATTTAATGAATTTAAAATGTGTGGTCCATATTAAATCTGGGAAAAATGAGTGGTTGAGATTTCTTTAAGGGTATTTTGGAGATTTGAGAGGTGTCCTTGATTTGTTTTTTAAAATAAAAGTTTACCCCCCATTTTTTTAAACCTTCATAACTTTTATATACATTATTATTTTTTTAAAAAAAATTACACCATTAAATTTGTCACATTTTTATCTTTAATTCAAGTATAGTTTTGTCAAAAAATTTTAAAGTTTTCGAAATTACACTGATGTAACGAGCTGAATTTTTTCAAAGTGTTCGTAATTACACTGATGTAACGAGCTGAATTTTTTCAAAATGTTCCTAATTACACTGATGTAACGAGCTGAATTTTTTCAAAGTGTTCATAATTACACTGATGTAACGAGTCGTTACACTGATGTAACGAGCTGTAACTTATTATTTATTTTACGTTACAATTATCTAACTTTCTATCTTATTTGATATAAATTTATCTAATTAACTAAATTTTATAATAAAAAATAAGTTTGTAATATATATTTAAGATGAGAGAAAAAAATTGATGGAAAATTTTTGAAAAAAGAGAAAAATTATTGTAGTTATGTTTTTTACGTTAGTGTAATTATGAACGCCCGAAAAAAAATTGGCATGATTATAATGAAATTAACGAGAAAAATATGACGAGTTTAATGGTGTAATTTTTATAAAAAAATAACATAGTATAAAAAAGTTATAAGTGTATAAAAATCAAGGAGGGAAACTTTAATTTAAAAATAGGAAAATAGATGATTTTTTAAGAGTGCGACACTTGTCAATGTTATATTAAATCTGATTTTTGTAATTAAGACAAAAGACCATAATGCCCTTTTATATTAAAAATTAATTAGTGACACATGTCACCATTAGATTTAATCTTGGAAATTTGAACCATTAGATTTGAGTTGTTGAGTTTTCTCAATTAGAGAGGGTTATTATATGATCCCTTTCCTATATATATATATTTAAAAAAGTAAAACCTAATGTCAATAAGTCAGCAGCTGATACATGTATATGTGGAGCCAGGAAACGTAGGCAAGAATATGGAATTCGGCCAACATAGGGCTACGTGTTGATCACTAGTATGTAACAATTATATATCAAAGGTATAAATATTATTATTATTAACTAGAAATGGAATGAATGCAACCTTGTCTCTAATTTTATACCAATGACTATCAATCTATCAGGCTATCAGCCTTTAGTTTTTTTAAACAACTTTGAAACATAGAAAATCAATACAAGATTTCAATTGTCTCTTGAATTTGACACTATATGACATACGTCCGAGCCCACTACATGAAGAACTTCACAGTTGAGTAAATCTTACGACTTTGCCTCAACAAATATGTCTTCACCTTGATCCGGACACAATACTTTCTATAGAAAAGCCAATAGGGTAACCACTAGAGGTGTGCATGAGTCGGTTTTTGGCTTAGTCAAAACCCAAAACTAAAATTCCAGTTTTTGGGTTTTTTAATCCTTTTAGGTTTGGTTTTTAGCTTTTTAAAACCTATTTGGATTCTGTTTGAGTTTAAGTTTTTTCAGTTTTTCTACTTAGGGTAAAAATATTTAGGCTTATAAAAAACAATCCAAAATATTATATTTGTATTAAAAATATTTGAATTAAAACACTACTTAATATTTAAAATTACATATAAAAATCTTTCAAATTATATATAATAGATTACAACTTTTTTCCATAGAATATAATCCATGTGCGGGAAGGCAAGATCATCAATTTTATTTAGTTTTACAATCCCTCTTAAGGTTGACTCGAGCATATGCCTTGAAGCCTTATGTATAATGTTAAAATCCCGTCTTTAGGCTCAACGTCATAAATCGTTAAAAAAAAGAAAAAAAACATTTTAAAATTTAAATTGAAAGGAGTATAATTGTATGAATTATTGAGTATAATCGAGCAATCAATTATAGTATTATACTGATCTTTCATTTGGTAAAAAAGGTCGCCCTTTTTAGTCTTTTTACGTTAGGCTTGTCAGTATTAATTTTAATTTTAAAATAGGCCCACCTTATTGAAACATCCCACGCCTCTACATAGTGCTCATATTTTTCCATGGGAATTTTTTATTATATGATTCATATTAACCTTTAAATTATTATATTACTATGTTAATGTTTCGTGTATTACATAGGTTAAATAAAAAGATATAATCAATGATCCTCAACTCAAGTGGTTGAGAAAAGTACCTTGTGACTTCAATATTGGTGAGTCAATGGGTTCAAGTCCTAATATTAGCAAAATAAGGGTTCTATGTTGCGCTAGAAAGTTTTCTCTCACTTATGGTGGGTTTCCTCCTATTGAATATGGATATGATCGGGTGAGTCTATAACCCGTCAGTGATCCAAATTAAGATAAAAAAATAAAGTTATATAATATAGAAATACTAATGAAAATGTATACAATGATTTTTTTAATAATATAACTAAAATTTAGTATAACTTAATACTTTAAATAATAAAATAATTATATTATTTCTTAAAACCCTAATTTTTCAAAGTTTATTTTCTTCAAACATTTCATTTTTTAAAATTTATAATAATTTGTTATTATAAAAAAGTGTGTATTTTAACATTAATATAATTTTGTTGTATTAACAATCTTTTTTTTAATTTAATAATATATAAAATATATATTTTATATAAGATGTAATAAATAGGAGAGAGATGTAGGAAAATAAAGTTAAGAGGCTAAAGAAACATGTCGTGTGTCTCTAGAAACCTTTAAATAGATTCAAAATTTGTCTTCTCTTTCGTATAATACGACTCATATTAACCTTCAAAATATTATGATATTCGAGTTTTATCTTCTCACGTTATATATTATATTCCAAAGGAAACATAACATAAACATGATTTGTTTAAAACTAGATGGCGCCTTTCGCGCGTTGCCGCGCAAATTTAACACCCTTGTTTTGACTCTGGAACGAACTAAAAAGAAGAAAACATTAACGTAAAAGAGTCATGACTATAAAACAAACATATTATGTGTCAAGATGTAATACAAAGGAATCATTTACAATTTTAAAACAAATTTATTACAGGTCAAGAAAAAAACAAAAAGAAACTAATATTAAAATTAAACTGCCCTCGTGTGAGAACGTGAGACAATATAAAGGAATTTCTCACGAAAAAATCTCGAAAATTAGATTTCTCACAGAAAATCTCACGAAAAAAGCAATAAAAAAAGAACTTATTGCGATAGAATTAATTTATCACGATAAATCGCAATAAAATGAATATATCATGGTAAATGGAAATCTCAAAATCAATAAAAATGAATTTATCGTGATAGAATGAATTTATCACGATAAATCACGATAAAATGAATTTATCGTGATAAACACTATTTATAAATGTGTTTTGTTAGATATATTAATATGTTTTTATTAATTGATATGATGTATGACGTAAGATTTTTTTAAAGCTTAATATAAATTATAATATGTTAATCGTTTAATTTTTCATTCACAACATAACAATATTCAATGTTTTCATAACCGGACCGGACGTCGAACCGATCTCCTTACTGGTCAGAGGTCCGACTGGTCGGTCCGGTCGAACCGGATTTAAGAACCGGATGATTTTATATACATTTTATAAATATATATATATATATATATATAAATTAAAAAAAATAAAAAAATATTAAAAAAACGGTTCAACCACCGGTTTTCCGGTCCGCTAATGGTTCGACCGGTCCGACCGGCCGGTCCAGTCCGGTTTTCAAAACATTTACACTATTGCATCAAATGAAATTAAGATAGGGACCTGTTAGGGAGACGTCAGACTGGTTCAACATTCACCATCCATACAACTCGTATGAGCTTATACGGGTCGTATGAATATTTTATTTCCGACAAAAACTGGCACATCAAATCACGTTTCTGACACGCGTCCATACGGCCCGTATGGATCATTATTTTTGAAATCTACTTTGCAGGTATAATGGCTTGTACTTTGGACAATGACAACACTCCTCAACTTTGCAGGACAATGATAACACTTGTCACACCCCCAATTTTCAACTAACGGAATCACACAGTTTGGGAACGTGACAAACCAGGATCTCAGATCATTAGACATAACGAAGACCTCTATATGAATTTCAAAACATACTTTGGTCTAAAAACATAACATCAGAGTTTTCAAAGTTTGCGGAAGCGTTTTAAAACCAGTAACAGTTGTAAAATGTAAATTACAATACAAAATTTCAATTGTTCAAATTCAAATAACTAAAATGTAAAGTCATGCATGCGACTCAATCTCCTAATCCATGCCTGCTTTCTTGTGCACCTTAACGTCCTGAGAAAACATGTAAATCAAGTCAACACAAAGGTTGGTGCATAACACAGGTTTTAAGTATTCACAATGTTCAAAACAACAGTTTGAATATCAAGTTTGCAGATAACATAATCACACATTGCATAGTCATGATAGCTAGTCATATATACTATTTACATAAGTGGTTGACACCGTAGCTGACGATTGCCATGCTATAGCATGTTTTTGCCTTGCCACTATTGTCTAGCACAAACAATAGTAATGTGTGTTTGGTCAGTCAAACACCTGCGTAGATCCCATCTACCAGGTGAGGTTTGTCAAACCTAATAGATCTATTTCCAACTACCACGCTTTGCGCTACGGCAAACTAAACGGTTCGAAGTGTGTAAGGACTTTTAAATGCTATGTTGTCACATAATGTAAACAGCTAACTCATGCAAGTGATATATATCTAAAAAGAGTTTGTTGCACATGTTTTCTCCCCCAAAACAGTTTAAAATAAGAAAGGGGCCGTGTACGCACCTTTGATAGTTGCAGAATGATCAAATACTCGTGTACTCGCGTAAAAGATCCTTTACGAAGAATCTGTGTTTAAACAATAACTTAAAGTTATTCGGATAGTCGTTTTGTGCTTGAAATCACATACATGTCATCACACGTATGTTAGAGTGTTAGAAGTGTGCATACGAAAGTACACGTGACTTTAAGATAGTTTAATAAAATCACATCGTCGATTATGATTTTATTTAAACGAGCGTAATTATACTCGATTACGTTTTCGATCAAAAATGTGAATTTTATTATTCAAATATGTTCGGTATTCCGTTACGGTTCCAACGCAATTTGAATGGATCAAAACGAAGTTAAAACAAGAAAGTTATGACAAAATATCAAAATAGTTTTAAACCCCCAAAAATGGTGGAACCCAGAATCGAACCCGCGACCACTCCCTCACAACACACACACACACTACCAGTTCAGCCCGCTAGGGAATCGCAATAACCTTCGCAATTAAATTGTTTAAACTTAATCCCCAACCAGTTCCCTTTGACAAATATAGCCGAAGCAAAATTCATCTCAATTGACCCACAATTCGAATCCTGATCGACCCTAAACCCATGGGGTTTTGTTGCTGCAATCCATTCGACCTTATATATGGTTTCAATTTCAAAAATTATTCGTTATAACCCAATCTAATTGAATTTACCCATGTCGAACTCAAGTTCTAAATTCCTTAGATCGACTATATCGAATTCGATAATATTAATCTGCACAATCATAGGGTTTTCAATAAAACAATGATTTCGAAGCTATCTGAAATCTAAATTTTTACTATTGATCTCATTTGAACCAAAAAACCCCTAACTCGTTTATGTTAAATAAACCTAACAATCGAATTCATGAAATTCGTTGTTGTTAAATGTAAATAACATAGAATTTTCCTTAATCGGTGCATTCTGAAACTAACCATAACTATCAATTTCATTCTTAAACTCGTATAAATCAAAATCCCAATTTCGTGCTTATAACGAGCCCTAGAAACTAGAATTCAATCAATTCGATGTCACTAATTCAAATTGATTCATGGGTTAGCTTAATCGAACCCTTCTGAAACTATACATGTACATCAATTTGATTTTAATACTCATTAAGGTGAAAACCCCCAACTCGGTTTATCTAAGAACCCTAGAAACTCGATTTCCAATCATCCGATGTTAAAGACTGAAATTATGATGTGCTTATTCTTAGTCGGCCATGTTAGAAAGAATAAGGATGATTACTTACTTGATTCAATGTCCAATTGTTGTAGATCACTTTCAAGCCCTAAGTTCGGTCGCCCCTTCAATCGAATCTCTCTCCCCACAAGTTGTTGAATGAAATCGTTGTTTGTAATAGCCTCTAATACCACCGATCAGCAACTATGTGGGTTCAATTGTGTGAATTAGAACCGAAGTATACAATTTTGATATATACCATTTCGGTTTCGAACTTGAGGGGTTTAATTGCTTTCAATACAATGATTAAGAGCTTAGTAACTGATAGGAACGTTTGCTATTCATCAATGTAAGTTACTTACATGATTAATTCGACTCATAACTGCTTTTTGCTATGAAATTCGAATTTCACTCACTTAGCCATTTCGAATTTTGACTTTAATAGTCAAAATTTAACATTCTTGATAACATTTAACTATTATTCACACAATCCGAGTGTTCTATAAAATCATGCGTCTAAATTCACTCCTTATAACTTAATATTGCTTGATTTCCTTTGAATTCGTTAATTTTCAGTTAACAGGATTAATCCAAAAATACCGGATTGTCACTAATTGGCCACTTGGGACATTGTTGGGCTTGATCAATCCAATTGGGCCTCATAACTATAACTGGCCTACCTTGGGCCTCATTGGCCTATCTAAACCTCATTGGGCCTACCCTGGCCTTATTGGGCCTTCCTAGATCTCATTGGACCTACACTGGCCTTATTGGACCTACCTTGGCTCATTGGGCCTACATTTGCCCTGTTGGGCCTGTGATCTCACTATTTTCAGTTAGCGAAGTTAATTCAAAAAGTCGGATTGTCACAACACTCTTCAGGTATAATGACCCGTATGGATCATTATTTTTGAAGTATACTTTGCAGTTATAATGGCTTGTACTTTGGACAATGACAACACTCATTGTCACACCCCGAGCCGGCGGGAACGGATCTGCTTTCCCATTGGGCGGAAGGTTCCCGGGGCGCGATATCGTTGTGATAATGAAATGATCAGATTGTTTACATAGCACATAAGATATAAATGAGAAATGCTAAAATGACATCAATACAGAATTACAAAGTTAAATTACATAATCATGTTCATAATTTAACTAAGTAATTCTACCAAAGAATCACGGTTGCTTCTATCTTGTAACTGTACAAGATATACAAAATATGATTCACTGTTTTGTCATATCCCAAAAGTATGCAACACAAAATGAAGTTAGGTCTTCTAAAAGTCCACTAGCTTAGTCTTTGCGTATGAGTGACTACACATGTTCGTCACCTGAGAAAACATGCATTTAAACAAAGTCAACACTAGGTTGGTGAGTTCATAAGTTTTGTAATTGAAAACCATTGTATTTAAGTCAGTCATGTTCACAATGTTCCACACAAATTGTATTGATAATTGATTTCCATGTTTCACACAATGTCCTCTCCATGGTTATATTTACAGATAATGTCTCATCCAACCAAGCATGCTTATATATAGGGCATACGAAAGGGTCAAGCCCAGACACCATCCCACCACATGCTCAACTGAATTTAACACTACCTGTAATACAACGATGGATACCCATTTCATTTCACCCATGATTTCCCCGGTATGATTATCCCATCAATGAAAAAGAAAGAGACATAATTATCTTTGTTAGTCATTCCTTACGGAATAGACCAGCATGTATAATAACCCAACGAATAAAGTAAGAGACGAAATCGTCTCTGTTAGCTATTCCTTACGGATTACCCGGCGTGTAAGATATCATACTCGATATCTAGAACGAAACTTAATAGTTTCTGTAGCTAATCATTACTGATTAGCCCGGCGTGTAGAATACCCAAACAATTGAATAAAGAGACAAAATTATCTCTGTTAGCTATTCCTTACGGATTAGCCCAGCGTGTAAGATATCATAGTCGATATCTAGAGCGAGACCTAGTAGTCTCTGTGACTGTCAGTACTAACCAGTCCGGTGGGTAAGATATCATACTCGATACCTGGGTAGGGACATAATAGTCCCAGTAGCTGCCACCCCTGTCCAGCCCGGTGCGTAAAGTGTTCTACTCATGATTCCTAGTTTGAGACGTAATAGTCTCAGTAGCTGTCATTACTGACCAGCCCGGCGTGTAAGATATCCTCCCACAATATCTATTGGAATGAATACGTTCCCTAGATTTTATGAATGTTATCAATTAGAATGATAGCACCTCTCGTGCCCGGTGTGATTTCATTAGATTACCCCAAGCCCTAGTGACTAGTGTTCGTGGTTCACCCAACTGATCTATGGTTGTGTAACCGGCATCCTCTGACGGTTATAAGATGTGCTCTAAATCGAGTCTTACTAGGTAGTGATAGTATGTGTAGGGATGCCATCCAAAAGTGTGTGCTTGCGATATCCTCCTCGATATCACAAGTAATTGTCTCAACTGTTATCTCGATGTTGAGTGTTCTTACTAACTTGAACGGAGTGTTATAAGAACTTGTCTCATACACAATGTTAGTAATGTGTGAATGATCTTGTTATCATGAAGTTACATTATCATGATTATCATTCTTGTTATTGGTAATTGTTATTGGCATGTTATCCCTTGGTTTCCCCGTTGTTCTATCGTGTAAGAACAATAAACAGTTGTAAGATATATTCTTAACAACTTGTATTGTTCTAGTGCATAAATGTGTCAGGAAGCTATAATGGCATGTATCTTCCTAGCTATCTCAGGTATGATAAAATCAAACAAGCAAGCATGTAATGATAAACGATAATAAAGATAAACAATTATTATCTAAATCATGATATAAGCAATATGTTAATAGAAACTTTTAAGTAAATAAAAGTTTAGCATGTTTCTCAGCCCCGAGCTTTGAAATCAGTAAAGATTATAAAAGGGGCATATGAGCTCACCTTGTGATTGAAGTGGTTAACTTAGCTTAAACGAAGATATGCACGCGCTCCTTGATTGTATTTGTAGTTGTGATCACGATCCTGTATTGATTTCATGTTGTTGTAGTTTATAAGTGTAAGTTACAGAGATTTGTGTGTGTTTGTGTGTTGGCTTTAAGTTGGCTAACACTCGTATGTCGTGGTCATCCTTCGGCCCGATTTGCTTACTAAGGATCATATAGCCATAAACCCCGTTAGATAAATCTAATATACTTTTTGTAGCAAAATTCTCGTATTACCGTTGTCAAATTTTCTTGATCCCTTTACATTACTTGTATCATAAGCCAATTACCATATATTTAGCTTACATGAAGACCATTGCTCAAACTTGTTATCTTTGTAATAACACATGGTAGTAATTGATTTAACGTGCATTATCACAATTTATTTTGCTTAAGTGATTTAATTGTCTTACTAAGCATATGGGCCAAAGGTGGAGATCAAATATCTTGGGCCCAAAACAGCCACCATGGGCCGAAGGGCTTAATGGCCTAGGCCGATGGAGAGATGGGCTACGCAAGAGAGATTGGGCCGGTTAATCCCAATGGGCCGATTAAAGATGGGTCTCATGGATTTCCCTTGGGCCGAATCACACAAGGGTTTTGGGTCAAATGATTTATTGTAACTCGAATAAACGTGGGCTAGGCAAAGGATTTGGGCCAAAATAGTTGGATTGGGCCGACTACTTCACTTGGCCGAACTATATCTGGTGATCAAAGGTGGTGCACCGGTTACAGACCAGCGAACCTTTATGGTTCCATGGGCTAGGTTCGTCTACACACGAGGTTCGGCCAGGAGGGTTCGGGACTTCACAGGTTCGCGACTCGTGTTGCAGCTAGGGTTCGCCGAGTATGTTGCCATGGTTCGGCACCGTGTATCCATGCAAGGTTCGTCCGAGCTATAGCGGGTTCGGCTCTGGGAATGCATCCAAGGGTTCGTGGTTAGGTTGGGTTCGGACATGACCACCATAGGGTTCGGCTCTTGCGTACACAGGTTCGTGAGGCTCATAAAGGTTCGGCACTTTCGGGCAGGGTTCGCTGCATGGGTTCGTGGGGAACCTAGGGTTCGGTTGTAGCTCCAAGGTTCGGCAACCATGTAGGTTCGTCCACGTGCAGATGGTTCGTGTACTTGAAAGGGTTCGGCTGGGCAGCAATGGTTCGCACATGGTTCGGGAGATCTAGGTTCGAAGGTTCGTGAGCAAGCAAGAGGGTTCGTTGAGAATTAGGGTTCGGCCAGCAGTGGTGTCTCACGCACGCAGGGTTCGGCCATGGCTAGCCCTCTCACGAACCTGCAACCTCTTCCCATCATCACCATTTGCGAGTTTACTGTTCCCATGGCTGCTGCTGTGTTGTCGATATGCCAAGAATAACATTCGACGATATAGATCGACTCACAAGAGTCCTAAACCGGTTGGGTGGCTGGGTTGATTATGGGAGTAGAAAACCCTACTTTCATGATTCTTTCAAGCATCATACCTCAGATTTGGTTGGTTAAATCTCTAGATATGCTGTACTTCTACGTAGAGGAGGTCGATAGCTTCGTGTGGACACCAAGAACGTCCAAATCCGTCAAGATACGAGGATTTTAAGTTGGAATTCTAGTGTGAGAAAATAGGTTCGTGAATACACCTTTAGAGAGAGAAAGGGCAGCCACAAAATGAGAAAAACACCCTCATTTGGTGTTTATATACCCTCGGGGTATTCGGGTTCGTTTCGGTTGCTCGGTTCGCGTGTTCGTTGCGTTTCCGGAACGTAACACGTAAATTACGCGCTTTAATATAATAAAAGTTGTTTTAATTATTTTGATGAGTTTCAAAATTGTAAAATGTTATTTATTTTATTTTATTAATTTAATTGTCGTTCGTGTCGTGTTTCGTTTTCGTTTCGCCAGATCGCATCACCATCGCGCGTATTCGTTCGAATCGTCATTCGAACGAACACGACGATGGTTTTGCTTTCTGACTTTTGTTTTCTACTTTACAGTTATTATTTTAGAACGTTAAACTCCCATATATGTTTGTGTGAATCGTCACCCACGCAAACACACTGTCAGTTCGTTATTCTGAAACAACACTGAATTACTGTTTTAATTTGTATTTCCTCACTATCGGACTCAACTAAACATCCTGTTATCACTTTGTTTTCGTACTGATTCGTCGGCCATCTGATTCCTGTCATCTATGGATATCAGATCGCAACCGATGTGTTTTTGTTGTTTGCTTGTACACCGTCGTTTCTCTTGAGTTGTTGTATTTACTGTATTTAAGTTTTCACTTAAACACATACAACTGTGTTTTGTTTTCTGAGTTCTGTTGTCACATAACTGTTTACGCACTGTATTTACACACAGTAAATGGTGAAGGTACACACACCGTACGGACTTGCCGGACGGTTTGGTACTAGTTGTCACACTCATCAACTTTATAGGACAATGACAACACTCCTTAGGTATAATAGCTTGTAGTTTGGACAATGACAACACTCCTCAACCATTAGCTTTTTTATTGTTTCTATTTCTTAAAAATACCTTTCCTTTTTCATAAAAAAAGTTTATAACTATACGGGTCGTATAGGGCCATATGGGTCGTATATAGGGATGGTTCCATTGTTAACTGTAACAACCGGTTTTAATGATTGAATGTATTTGAAATAATCGTTAAAATAACGATTGTGATTGTTGTAATTTGAAAATATGTGAGAATTACGTCATCAATGGCAAGAGCACATGTGATCGTTCTAGAAATCCATGTTGATTTTATGATTGTAATTATTATAGGTTGATAGCATGTGAAAAATGGTGAACGTGGGCGAAAACCGTGCGCGAAACGGAGTTACGGATTGTCCGGAATCGCGAAAAGAAGATAAGATAAAAAATTTGACGAAATAGATCTAGGGCGGTACGCCCCGGGCCAAACATCGGGCTGGGGCAATGCGCCTGGCGTGTTAAGTCGGAAAAAATGGGTTTTAAGATCAGATTTCATTTCCAGAAGGGTTTAAACCCTTTCTCTTGAGTTTCTTACACCCACAAACAACCTTTAGGGCTGCAAAACTTGGATTTGAAGCCGTCTAAGCCTACGGATCGTACCAGAGAACGTATCTGCAACATCTGATCGTTGTTTTGCAACTGAATATTCGTTCAATTGGGTAACGATTCGTTTTATCCTACTGGTTTGATATTTTGTGAATTAAATCTAGTTTTGAATGTAATACTATGATTATGGGTATTGATCATTGCCTAGTTGATGACTAGGGATTGTTAAAAACGAAGAATTTGATGTTTTAACGGGTAAATCTTTGTTTTGAAGCCGAGATAATGTCCGGTTGTTATAAAACCCATATCATGGTATGATCACTAGTAGGATGGGTAAATTATGATTTTAAATGAAATATGGATTATGATCCATGGATTAAATGATGATTGTGATGAATTGATGTTAAAATTATTAATAGTTATGATCATAAATAAATTTTAATAAAAGAGGTGATTAAAGATCGTAACTAATATAATGAACATCAATTATTTGATGAAATGCCTAAGGGAGGCATGAGATAGGATTAATTGTGATAATTGACTAAGACTTACTAAACGTAGTAAGATAGAGTCAATTATGTGATAAGTTGACTTTGAGAAAGTCAAACCAGTCAAGTGCGTTGAACTTGATTGTATGCGTTATATGTATTGAATATAGTTGTATATATGTGAATTACAACTAGGTATTGACGGTGAAAGTCAAGTGATAAGCCACATAAGTGGAAACGAAGTTGTAGGAAGTGAACAACCGTATGAACCAGGTAAGTTACCCAACTTACTGTAACATTACATATAAGTAGTAGAAAGAGTCTACTTGATTATGATGTATATATATTGATTGATTTGAATGAATGTGGATAACTAAATTGGAACTAATTGAGTTAATAGACTCTAATGTTTATATGTTAAGTTCCAATGTGTTTATGTCACGATTGAATTGAATATGCAACATAGATTGCATAAGAATAGCCGGATGAGCCGGTGTTTGAGTAAGTAATCCCACAACTATGACATCACATAATGAACATTGATTTTGTTGTTGAATAAAATGTATGATAAATATGGCATTGGTGATAGGAGAAAGTTGAACAATAAAAGTTCAACAACCTATGATAAATCCAATACCTTGGTTAATGAAATTGTGGGAACTCTATGATGGAAGTACCGGTGGGTGAACATCATAGTAATTTGATTGAAATAATTGTGATTCCACAAATGTGTGGATAGCCAGATGTGCTGGAAATTGTCTTAGATGGAAGTACCAGTGGGTGAACATCTTAAGACTTAATATTTATGACTCTACAATGGTGGATAGCTAGAGGTGCTAGCAATTGTCTTAGATGGAAGTACCGGTGGGTGAACATCTTAAGACTTAATATTTATGACTCCACAATGGTGGATAGCTAGTGGTGCTGGCAATTGTCTTAGATGGAAGTACCGGTAGGTGAACATCTTAAGACTTAATATTTATGACTCCACAATGATGGATAGCTAGAGGTGCTAGCAATTGTCTTAGATGGAAGTACCGGTGGGTGAACATCTTAAGACTTAATATTTATGACTCCACAATGGTGGAGAGCCAGAGGTGCTAGCAATTGTCTTAGATGGAAGTACCGGTGGGTGAACATCTTAAGACTTAATATTTATGACTCCACAATGGTGGATAGCTAGAGGTGCTAGCAACTGTCTTAGATGGAAGGACCGGGGGGTGAACATCTTATGACTAAATTGTTGAAACCACAGGTGTGTGGGTAATTGGTTGAGCCAATATATATATATATATATATATATATATAGGGGAAGGATATTTTGGAAACCTGGTTGAGGTATGAAAACTTTGAAAACCTGTTATGGACCATTGATCTTGAATTTGTATGGTGTAGATTAAAACTTGTAAAGTTGATTTTATTATTATAGATTAAAAAATTTTAAGATGGTACAGAAAAGTACAATAAGGGTATTAAGGGAAATGTTTATTATGTACTTTTTATGTATTGAATATTGTTAAAAAAAAACCGTACACGTTCCCCCCCAATTTACCTTTTCTCTCTCATCGTGACTTTCATTACCACCGTCTTCTTCATCCCTTGGGTTTCAGGCGTCGAACCCTTCCACGCGACTTCAGTTCAAAAATCATCAATCAGACGTGCAATTTCAGGTAAGAACTATAAATTCGACTGCAATTTCATCTTCACCGAATGCAATTTCGTATTCGATGTTTTCGATTGTTACTGAAGGAAATTTTTTGTTTTTTTCAAAGTATGAGAACCAAAAAAGACGCTCGACGTCTTCCGACCGGATTCGTCGACGAACCGTCGACTGTAAATGTTCGAGATCCTAGTTTATTCTTTTCTATGAACAAACCCGACGAGGGAGACGAAGACATCGAGGAAGAACAAACGGTCAATGACCACGCACCCGGAACCAACTCAAAGGGTCCCGACATACCAGAAACAACACCGGATATAAAAAATGAAATGTAAGTTGATTTAGGTTAAGTTCGGGTTGATCAAGTGTCAGTTTTTACAGAAAAAAAATTCAACTTTTGACAAAAAAATAATGATATACCACGGCGTGAATTTGGTGTAGGAATGTGGAGATGATTTTGGAAGACAATCCTACAAAAGATTACTTAACTGTTACGCCTAATGCATCAGACAGTGATTTTGTAAGGTATGTACAGTACAATCCTTCTATAAAACATTCAATTGATTTATTAAAAGTTGGTCAACTTTTGCTTTTGTTTCTATAAGGATCCCGAGAAGAAAAAAACGAAAGGTTTTAGTTGAAGAGAAAGTTGGTACGAAGAAACCAGAAAATAGGGTTGAGAAAGATGATACTCAAAGGTATGAGCAGATCAATTTTAAGTTAATGTATATTTAACGTTACATCATAGAATAATGCATTTTGGTTGTGGCATATCTGTTACATTAGTATTTTGTTGTTTGTTGATATGAAATTTTGTACCAAGATTAGTATTGTTTTTTGTCAATATAATTATAAATTTTGAATACATATGTGTTTTTGTTAAAATTACATAGTTCTTACGCCTAAATCTAGTTTGTGTAAAATGACATGATGGATGGTGTATATAGGTTTGATAGATTTTAATGGTTGACTACACAATTTTTTACGAAATTCTGTTTTTTAATTATGAGGAGTAATTTTTTGTTATACATTTCTGTTACGTTATTATTTGGGGATTCGGTTACTTCTTTAGCTCGATTTTAAGTTATGATGTTTTGGATGTTACATATTGAGATAATGAGTGTAGTGATTAAATTAAAAATTAGTTCATTTTATATATGAATATGTAAATTTACATTTATGTTACGTTTAGTGTTACTTTAACTAACTAAAAATGTGACTAAGAATTAACTCATCTATTCTAATTTGTTTTGTTCTAGTGGGGGTGTAAACAAAGTGTCAACAATACAGGGGAGAAAGAATTGTGATAAAAGTAAACAAAGGTTTAAGAGTGCATCAAGCAGGTATTTAACAAAAAAAGGTTTTTCTTAAGTTTGAAATTATACATTTTTTATTAAGTTTTAAATACTAAAAATAGGTTTCTAATCTCTTTTACAGGAAAAGTTACATCAATATCTCATCTACATCAGGTTATACTTTGTTATGTTTTACATCAAGATATCATATACATCAGCTTTATTCGTCCTTGTGTGTGTCATTGAATAACATTGTAACGTGTGCAGTTAGACGAAGTGGTCGAATAACGAGTCTAGCTTTGACGAATTTCAGCAACACAGTCGACAAACCAATAATACTGGATAGTGGAAAGAGTCCTGATAAGGTTGAGAACAAAGTGATGGATGCTGGACTTGACAAGAAACTAAGGAAATGTAAGTTTTAACATTAAACTATGTAACATAAGTGTAAACACATGTCCATGTAACGTACTTAGAATAATTTTTTTTCTACAGTAGTAAAACCAGTCAAGAAACCAGTGAAACTGAAAAACATGGTGCTTCCAGTTGAAGAGGAAGATAACGATGATTTGGAAAGTCTGTCGAATGAGATTGAGGATAATCAGACGTACTTTAGAATATGTACAAGGTCTTCCCCTGCGCAGTTATACAGATGTGTAAATCTGTTGAAAGAAAATCAGAAGAAATCGGTAGTTAATATGGGGTTTGGAAGTTTATTAAACTTCATGGTTGATGTAATTCCGGGAAGATTAGCACACTATGTGATCGAGAACTTTGATGACAAAAAGATGGTAATTAGGGTGGGTGGTAACAAAATTAAAGTCAACAAAGAGTCTGTTAGGGATTTATTTGGTTTGAGCTTCGAGGGGAGGAGGTTTGAACAGATAACCACATTAGAGTACCTTGATAAGAGCGTGAAGCAATGGAGGGATCAGTATGAAGGGCGTTTTGTAGGCGCTTCCCATTTGGTTGACAATATCCAGCAATCTGAAGATAAAGATGATTTCAACTTCAGACTCAATTTTGTGATGATGTTTATTACTGTGCTTGTCGAATGTACAAAAAACGGAAGAATGAAGGAAGACATACTCAGATACTTCCACCCTGGTACAAATTTCAAGCACTTTGATTGGTGTGATTTCATCATTGAAAAAACAAAAGGATGTAAATCAGGGTGGATGCCATACAACAAAAGGTCACCTTTCACCGGCCCCTTGACAATACTCACGGTATGTTCTTTTATATATCATCACGTTTTCTGATTTTTTAAAGGTTGATGTAACATAATTTAAAAGGTGTTGGTAACAGTTACATTTTTCCACGTTACAGCTCCTTTATGTAGAAAGTTTCGAGTGTAAAGGGATAAAGCTTGATCCTATGAAACAAGCTATCAGTTTTTGGACAAGAGCTGTTTTAAAGAGAAGGGAAAAGCTGGAGATTAGGGATGGCGGGTTCGGGAAAGGAATGTTGAAGGCGTTGGTTGGTTGTGAAGAAAAAGATACAGCTGAGGGTGACCAGGTAAAATTTAATGTATTAATGCTTTCTATAAAAATTAATGAAAAATAAAATAATGAATAACTAATATTAAAATATTTATTAAATAGAACGAGGTTTTGAAGATTGAGACTATGCTAGAGAGTCTGGAAATACTGAGAGATCAAATAGTTGGGTCTTTTAAAAAGATGTATAAAAGGAAAAAGAACAACGAACAGGTAGATGTGCTCAGAGCTAGATATTGTTCTATTGTTGAGGTTACGCCAGATTGGTTAGACGATAGAGAGATTATACCTGATGAACAAACAAATCAAATCAAAGAGGTCTTGGATCAGTTGAATGAGGCTGAAGAAGGTATATATTATTTTTTTAAAAAAAATTACGTTTATGTTACGTTAATTAGTTTTTAGTTTTGTGTAAGTTAGATGTAACAAAAATCTTTAAAAGTTATATAACTATTATTAACTTTGTTCGTCTTCATGAGGATTGTGGTTCGCCCAACCAATTAGAGTGTTCAATGATTCAACAGAAACGGGTGACATAGCATCAACATAAACAGTAGACATATCATCTTCTTCTCGTTTGGGAACAGAATTTGTGGGCCTTTGAACAATAGAATCATCAAATTTGTAATTCAGAACCCATTCATCATCAAATGGACCGTAATCAAATGGAAAATCAACTTTCTCGACTTTTATCAAAGATGTTGGCTCATTGTTGGATATTTTATCAACGCATGTAGCAGCGAGCTTTGGCGTACGCCTAATGTGTGATTTATCTTCTGGAACTTCTTCTTGGACAGACATTGGAGATTTTTTTAGCGCTTTCCATGCTTGGTATACGCCTAATGTTTGATTTATCTTCTGGATCTTCTACTTTGACGGACTTTGCATATTTTTTTTAGAGCTTGACATGCTTGAAAATTAGTGGTGAAACAAAGTATTGGTTGGCAATGAAATGCATGAAGTGTGGATAATATATATATAAGCAATGTGTAGGTTGTGTTAGGTATAACAATAAATATAGATGAAAAAAGGTCGAAAAATGTAACATTGATGTAAAATGTAAAACAGTTATATAAATCCACTCAACATTGGAAAAATGAGGGAATATTTAAAAAGTTAGATAAAAAAAGGTGGGAAAAAATTAAAAATTTAAATCTCTTAATTTTGAGCTGAAATTAAAAATCGTATATTTGATGAGAATATTTAAAAAGTTAGATAAAAAAATGGTGGTAAAAGCATGTGGTAAAAAAAAGTGGGAAAAAATTAGAAATTTAAATCTAGTAACTTTGAGCTGAATGTAAAAAACGTAAATTTGATGTAACAAGTAATCGGTTGTATACAATAATGAAAAGACAAAAATATTAATATAGTAAAATTTATGGTGGGGAAACAAAAGAGTGAATATTTAAAAAGTTGGGGAATACAAAATGGTGAGAAAAAAATGTGGGAAAATTAAAGGTGGTAAAGTAATAGGTGGAAATAAAAGGTATTAAATATTAAAAAAATGAGTCTTTAGTTTTTTATCAGATACAAAATAGTGTAAATTAGATGTAACACGACTGCAACTAGTATTATGTAAATAAAAGACAAAAATATTCATGTAGGGGGGAAATGTGGTGGGAAATAGAAGGGGGGAAATTTAAACAAAAATTATTTTGTTTATTATTTTAATTTGATGAGAGAAAAGGTGGTAAATTAATAAAATAGTAGGTGATAGTACAAATGGGAGTAAAAGACATTTGTGCCCTTCTATTAAATAATTATAGGTAAAAGAAATAATGAGGTGGCAAATTGTGGACCAAGTATTGGGTTTGCAAAGTTTCTTTAGCTCACATGGGTTTCTATAATATACATGGCAAATTGTCTTAGATGGAAGTACCGGTGGGTGAACATCTTAAGACTTAATATTTATGACTCCACAATGGTGGATAGCTAGAGGTGCTAGCAATTGTCTTAGATGGAGGTACCGGTGGGTGAACATCTTAAGACTTAATATTTATGACTCCACAATGGTGGATAGCCAGAGGTGCTAGCAATTGTCTTAGATGGAAGTACCGGTGGGTGAACATCTTAAGACTTAATATTTATGACTCCACAATGGTGGATAGCTAGAGGTGCTAGCAACTGTCTTAGATGGAAGGACCGGGGGTTGAACATCTTATGACTAAATTGTTGAAACCATAGGTGTGTGGGTTATATTTGGTGTTTTAAATTTAGCCAAAGGTGCTGGTGGTAGAGTTGGATTAAATAATATACTCATATTTGTGATTATGTCTCATTAAGGGAAATAAATACACCATGTGTGTTGGGTGCAAGTTGATGTTTGAATATGATATATTATTATCTAAACATGATTAACATCCATATGATATGTATGTGGATGTGTTTAAATGAGTTTTTGGGAATTTTGGGAGGGGTTACTTACTTGGTTCATATGAACTAATTGTGACCTTATATGTGATGTTACAGGTCAAAGATAGATATGCATCGATCGATCAGATCGGGCATGTTTTGAAGCTGAACCAAACGTTATGTAATATCTTTGGTGGTATTAAACTTAAACACACTAGTTTTATTAATCATAAATGTAAATGTTATGAAATTAAGTGTGTTTAACTCATGAAATGGAAATTTCACGCTTACGAACATAATCTTATGATAAAGTTTAATCTGGGACCTATAATTGGACACGTGTAATCGTGTGAAAAGTTTGGGTGTTACATTAACCCACCTTAATTGCGGTAACTCAATAACTTCGACAAAAAATGTCCGAATCTTTTGGTTTTTTAATGGTCTTTATTATACATATTTAGGGGGGGTTTCTTTTTTGTGTGTTTTGATAATTCACAAGGCAAATCGAATTTTTACTGGTGTACAAGTTTTGCAATTTTCGTAACATTTATAAAATTGCAAAACTTTTACACCAGTGCAAATTCAATTTGCCTTGTGAATTAGCAAAAACACAAAAAAGAAACTCTCCCTAAATATGTATAATAAAGACCATGGAAAAAAACCAAAGAGTCGGCCATTTTTTGTCGAAGTTATTGGGTTACCGCAATTAAGGAAGGTTCTTATTTAAACAAAATCCTATATATATATATATATATATATATATATAAACATGAAATTTTAAAAATTTAAAATGAACAAAGTAGCATTTTATAAAGTAAAAGTGGTGAGTTTGGAAAGTTTTTAAAGTAAAAAAATCAGATTATATATAATATATTGGATAAACTTTAAACTCCAAAATTTAATGGGATTAAACATTTTATATGGTTTAAGAATAAAACATAAATTTAAGACTAAAACCTAAAAGTTTTGAAAGTCAAACATGTTACAAATAACAGGTGTTAACTGTGTCTAGCTGAAATAATTAATTAGGAAAAACAAATATTAAATTGTTAATTTAAAAGTATAATTCGTAAACCCAAGCTTGCTATTAATAGAAACAAAGAATATTAAAAGCAGGAAAAGAAATAAATAAAAAGTGTTAAAACAAAAAAAAATAGAAATAATCACTAAGGCTTTAACCACCAGGGTCGGCTCAATGTGCCAATCAGCTCAATCTAAGGCTTAGGGTCATACACATACTAGGGTCTCCATTTATCATTAGGTTTTTGGCTTTTATATATAAGATTGGACTTAAACTGGAAGTGGGCTCTTGTAATTTCGCTGGCCCATTGATTTGAGCAGCCACAAAAAAATTCACACGCGGGTAAAAAATTAAATAAATGGTACCCGGTTGTTTTATTGCATCGGTCATGGGTCATAGAAAAATAAAATTGGGGCTCACCGCTCAATCTCTCATCATTAGGGCAAACAACAAAGCGTGTGGCGACTGGCTTCTCACGACAGCTGCCGAATTCGAGGCGTCTTTTTGATGCTCTTGTTGAAGAACTTAGTAAACTAGGACTAAATATAAATGATATAAGAGGTCAAGGTTATGATAATGGGTCAGATATGAAAGGTAAACATCAAGGTGTGCAAAAAAGATTATTAGATATCAATCCTAGAGCATTTTATACACCATGTGGTTGCCATAGTTTGAATTTGGTAATTTGTGATATGACTACTTCTTGTAACGATGCTAGTGATTTTTTTGGAACAACACAACGTTTATATTGTTTGTTTTCTTCATCCACTCAAAGATGGAGCATTTTAAAAGATAAAGTTCCCGGTTTAACTCTTAAACCTTTGTCACAAACACGTTGGGAGAGTCGGGTTGAAAGTGTTAAAGCAATTATAAATTCAGCCCTTCAAATTAGAGATGCATTGTTAGTTTTATATAATAATGCTTCTAAAGATGTTAAAGGTAAAAGCGAAGCTAAAAGTTTAATTAAAGAACTAGAAAATTTTGAATTCTTACTAGGGATGGTTATTTGGTTTGATGTGTTGATTGCTATTAATTTAGTTAGTAAAAACTTACAAGCAAAAGATATGTGTATTGATGATGCTATAAGACAACTAAATGATGTTATTCTTTTTTTTGAAAAATATAAAGAAGGTGGATTTGAAAAGGCTTTACTTGTTGCTAAAGAATTAGCTAATAAAATGAATATAGAACCTAATTTTCAAGAGAAACGTGTACATCATAGAAATAGAAAATATGATGAAAATGTTGATAATGAAACCATAAAAAGACCTATTGAATGTTTTAGAACGGATTATTTTTCTGTATATAATAGATCAAGCTAGTTCTTCACTAGGTTTGAACAGTTTAAAGAGTTTGAAACTAATTTTGGTTTTTTGTTTAGTATAGAAAAATTAAAATCATTGAATGAAGGTTGTTTAAAAGGAAAATGTATTAATCTTCAAAATATATTGAAACATGATAATAGATTAGATATTGATGGTTTAGATCTATGTCAAGAATTAAGATTTTTAAGAGATATTATTCCTATAGAAAGTGACATGCTTATTAGTACACTTAATTATATTAGAAAGTTTAATTCTTTTCCAAATGCATATATTGCTTATAGAATCTTGTTAACTATTCCTATAACTGTTGCTTATGCGGAACGAAGTTTTTCAAAACTAAAATTGTTAAAAAATTACCTAAGATCTACAATGTCACAAGAAAGATTGAATGATTCATCTATTTTATCGATTGAAAAAGATTTGCTAACCGGATCTGATTACGAATACATTATTAAACAGTTTGCATCCATTAAAGCTAGAAAAGCAAATTTAATATAAATATAAATGTGTATCTCATTATAAATAGTTTGCTGCTTCATATATTTTTTGAAAATTTTTTTTAACTCTGTCAATTATAAACAATACTTTATAATTGCCGGTTCCAAGTCCGGAGAACAAAAGAGGAGGGTTTTTGGATGTTAGTTTTTTTTGTTGGTTAAAACACAAGTCGCAAGACTGCAAGTTTAGGAGTTGGACTGCTGGTGCTGGACAGCAGGGGATATTATGCTCACTGCTGTTAAAAATGGTTGTAGGTCAGTTTTTTTGAAACAAAAGTTGTATAGAAGATAAGTTTTTTTGAAAAAAAAAACAATATTTTTAAAACAAGTTTTTTACAAAGTATATATAATATATGTGTGTGGCTAAATGTACCCCCTTTTGAACTTGTCATACCCCCTCCCCTAAAATATTAAATATAAATTTGTTATAATCAACCCTTCAACTATATAACACAACCAAAATACACCAAATATTATTTTTACTTTAAATTCTACTAAGCGTATCCCCTCTTACTTTGCATACCCTATACAAAATATAAAATTAAATTCATCCAAAATCAGATTTATTTGTATGAACCCTAGTTCCTCTTTGTTCAAATTCGATTGAACTGAGGCCCGATTGTTGTTACAAACATAGGGTTTTCGTTCCTCGAACAAAAACGAGTGTAATTGTATATGAAACACCTACCTTAGCTAACTAATTCATGTTCGTTGCTTGATGAACCGAAGTCGAATCGTCGGGTTCTTACATACCTTTTTCTTGATTTGTGTTGAGATTGTGAATAACTTTTGTTTACGCAGAGAGTTTCGCAGAGGTTAAAGGATTGTTTGGGTTCAATTAATTTTGAGTTTCATGCTCATTTTAATAGACTTTGAGTTTGAGTTCGACTATGGTTATTTAAGCTTAGATTTCGTATTTATTTGATTTTTAAACGATGAATTGATGATGATAATGATTCCGTGATGTTTGAGTTTTGTAAAAACAGTCCCTCATGTTTTTGTTTAAAGGTTTATGGATCTTTTTAGTTAATTAAAAACATAAGATTTACTTGTATATATTTAAAAAACTTAAGAAGGGGGTACGACAAGTAAAAAAAATACAAAGGGGGGTATATTTAGCATAACCCATAATATATTAATTTTCAACCCTTCTAACACACGAGATTTAAACTAGTAAACATAATAAATGAACATAAACAAACAGATTATCAAACGTTTACAAACAAGACATATGTTTACGTAAGTTCTTTCAATTAAATGACTAAATGAACGAAATTTTATATCATGTAACCGAACGAAGCATAAACAAAATTTTCCCTCTCTGGTTCTCACCGTTAATTCTTCGATCGGCCTTCTAATACGATTCTCGCCGCTACCAGATAAATCAACCTAGCTTCCGAGCTCATAACTGTAAGTTTCGTTATTTTGTTCGATTGATAATGCATATTTTTTTTCATGATTTCTGTTGATATATAAGATTCAAAGCAATGAGATTCAAAGCTAATTTGCCCTAAATTGACGTTATCAACTTCTATGTTTGACCTAATTTTTGCAAGATTCAAAGGAATGAATTTCTTTTGATGCCACCATTTACTTTTTGGAGTTCATTTTCTTAAAATGCTTTATTGATGTTCTTGATAAATTGCTAAACTATATGTAAGGTTTCCTAATTATTACATGACATGTTTGAGGTTTGACCAAATTTCCCCTAATTTATCTGCTAAACTATATGTAAGGTTTCCTAATTATTACATGACCGCGCTCGCCGGACCTCTGATCTCGTTAAAAGCAGTTACTGGTTCTTCGTCACGAAGACACGAACTCACGATCTTTACAGTTCTGATTCAGGTTTGACCAAACTTCCCCTAATTTATCTGTACGATGCTTCAAACTTTGTGATTCAAACTTTCTGAAGCAAGTGTATGTTGATCTTGCTATGTTGATGAATTTGTGATTCAGACCTTAATTTTGATGATCTTTTTATGATCATCTTATGAATAATATTTTGATAGTTTTCTACGGTGTGGTTTTTGTTGCTTCTACTTTGTGCGTAGTGTTTGAATTGCTTCTTCTTTCAACCGGAGGAAATCAAACATTCTTCTTTTGCATTCTATTTCTTAAAATATTCAAACCCATGTGGCCATGTGCCTGCAATTTAAAGTTCTATAATGCTGTCTTTGAAATCAAAACACTTGGACAACATAATGACAACATGAATTAAACACAACCTTACCTCCATAGCATTAGAACAGTAGCCTGTGGATTGGTACCTGGCCTATTTATTAGTTTGATGATTTGTTATGTTCATCAGGTTTATGATTTATTTTGTGCAGACATTAGTTTGGTGATGACCTATTTATGCATAATTGTACAATTGGGTTATGAATCAGGTTTTGTTATGTTCCAAAGTTTGTGAATCAGGATTATAAATCAGTTTTTTGATCTATTTATGCATAATTGTACAGCTGGTTATGAACCAGGTTTTGTTATATTCCAAAGTTTGTTAAATCAGGTTTATGAATCAGCTTTAGCATCTGTTTATGCAGACCTTAGTTTTGTGATGATCTCTTTATCCATATTTGTATAGTGGATGATAAGAATGCCTTTTTTTTTTTGTCAAGTTACATATCCAAACAACTTATTAACTTTTCATACACTAAAGCTAATCCAAACACATTTTAAAACTTCATTTCAAAAAGTCACAAGTTAATAAGCACTTTTGATAAAAAGTCATTTTAAACTTAATATGCAATCCCAAACATGCCCTAATTTTACTTTAAAAGACTTTACAAATTTTTAAAATGAAGTTTTAAAGAATATTTAGATTCTTTTGGTACGTGAATAGTCATTAAGTTGTTTGAATTACCAAGTTTTTGGATTAGTTTTTAATCTATTGCATCAAAAAGTTAAAAATTTCTAAAAGCTACAAATTATAGTTTCTTGAAAACAACTTTTTAACCATGCTCAAAAAGTTAAAATAAAAAGTCTTTTTTACATTATCAAACATTTTTCCAACTTATTGTCTTATTCATAAAACCAATAAGTTAATAAGTTACTTTCAAATAAAATCTTAAAAATCCACTTATGTGGATGTGTTTAAATTTTTTTTTATTTTTCATGAGGAATCAAGAAGGTGCTGTATTAGATGCACCTACATATTTTTTCTATAACTGCAAGTCTGCAACTTGCTTGAAATAGATTGAGATATGGGCAATAGCCAAGTGTCACTCTCTATATCTATAGGCGGATCACCCTCGCAAGATGGTTATTGTAGGCGGTCCAATTTGACAATTACATTAATTTTTGCTCTTTCCAGTTTTAGTTGATGAACAATTATACAAAAATGGTACATTGCAGTAATCAGAAATGAAATCAATAGCATTTATGTGGTTTATGGCTTACAAATAGGTCCCTTTCCTGATCTAATGTTCACTTATGAATTCCAGAAATTACCTCCTATTCAAGTAGATATTGAGCAACACAGAAATTGGTCATTGTCACCTATTGATTTGTATATTTCCTTGAAATTGAGGGTGAAAAAGTTGTAACTAGGTGCTAATTTGGGTCTTTCATTTTCAACAATTTCACAAGTAATCAGTATCAAGTGTTTGGCCATAAGTCCAAAACTCCTTTATTTTCTGATTGTTTAGGTTCAAAGTTGTCATTATTAGATTACCATGTAAACCATTGGTGTAAGAATCTGATTGTTTGGATAAGGGTTGGTAGTTAATACTATAAAAACCCAGCTTTATGATCTTGTAGGAAGTCTCTCAGCCCAGTTTTGTTATATTTTTAATGTCCCTAAACTTAAGTATTAATAATTTGTTTGTTGATTTAAAACAAGGCAAGAAGTAATAAAGTTGAGCAAGTGCAATGACAAACACAAACTTTTTACTTGTCGGAAGAACATGGTTTGCTGGGTCCTTTGGTCTCAACTTGAAGCAAATTATGAGCATGTTATAAAAGTACAAGCTGAATGCTTGAGTAGGATCGAAAATAACAAAGCAACTCTTATAAACTTGAAGACGTGAAGGAAAAAATCAATGAGTTGTTAAATAAATAAATCATTAAGTTATATATATAGCATTGAGATCCTATAATAACTCACTTTAATTGCAGAAACCTGATTAGCTCTGACAAGATCAATCCTAATCTTTGTTTTTTTTTATATGTACAAGACTATGATAGGTTTGTGCAAATTAACCACCGTATGGGTTCTTACGTCAGTGTAAGTGATCGCAATAGAAAATAAATATTTATAGTGTAACGCAAACTTACACTTGCTTTAAATCCCAAACAGTGATGAATTTGCACAAACACATAAAATAACATATTCTTGTACATATATAACAAAGGTTGTGAAATAAAAAACTCAAAGATATGGGTTGATAATGTTGGAGTTAATCGGGTTTCTGCAATTAAGGTGGGTTAATAACGGATCATGACCCTACACACACACACATATCATATAGTTAAATGTTTTTAAGTTATATTTCATAGGTTTGTGTTAAGAAAGAAATAATAGAAGATGAAAGCTATTTTGGAGAAAATGATTGTTCTTTATGTAGAGTTTTTAGACATGAGCACGAGGAGTGTTCACGGACTGTGAATTCACAGGTCATAGATAATAACACTTGTAAACATATGGTTTTAAAATATTTGTCCTAATAATATTGTATTATTTTACTATTGAGTTTACAGGTTCAACAAAGATCCATGGAGGGCTTTACACACATGGTAAACATTGAACAAAAAGTGACGCAAGGATAGACGTGAACCAGGAGAGAGGGTCGATTCAAAAGGTAGATACGAGCCTAGTTCCTTGGGGCTCTAGTTATGTGTCATGTGAATGGTACATTAATTATCCACCTATCCAGGTAATACTTGTAAGTTTGTAAATAAGAAAGCCATTAATACGCATATACATGCACATTATATTATTAAAACTGTTGTATAATTTATCATAAGTTAACACCATGTGACTTGTTATTTCCATTACAGCTTAGTTTAGAATTGGTGGTGGCTAAAGTACAGACATAGCCAACTTCGGATCAGATTTGACATGGGAATTTAATAAACAAATACTGTGTTAAGGTCCAAGTAGATATTATTAAAGATTGCGAAAAAACACATGTTTTTGATGTAACATGAGCTAATGAGGTTATTTGTGTTGGGGGATAAGAGATGTATTAATGGTATAATTGTTTATATATTGTTTTTTCTTGTACTATAATATTTATTTTGATATATTTTGAATAATTGAAGCTTGTAAAGAACAACGTGTCGAGTACTGGTTCGTCGAGTCAAAAAGGTGCCTCGAGAATGGTACTGAATCCCAATTATAGAGTCGTCGCACCACAAATACACAATTGTGACGTCACAAGTTCTCATATAGTTTATATTTTAAAAACATGTTTGTTATTTAGAATGAGGAATCTGATTTGATTGCACTAC
Source organism: Mikania micrantha (assembly GCA_009363875.1). Lineage (NCBI taxonomy): Eukaryota > Viridiplantae > Streptophyta > Magnoliopsida > Asterales > Asteraceae > Mikania > Mikania micrantha. The sequence continues at coordinate 56,949,861 of CM018696.1, forward strand.
GAATACCATCATAATATGATATTAGACCGATGTGTTTTATGAATATAATAATTAACTAGGTTAATTCCCTTAGTGCGTTAAGACGGGTTATCACAGTATACTTTTGAGAGCGGGTATTATACATATCATTTGTATAAGTATAAGTTATATAGCAAAATCAAATATCTCATCACGAACTTTATACAAATTTTTTATAAAAACAGAAAATCATACAAAACCTTACAAATATGTTATAAAAATTAAAAAAAAATTCACAAAATCCTTCTCACCGACAATCAATTGTTTGAATGAAAACAAAAACCTAAATGTATAAACAAATTAATATCTCAAATTTAATAAAAACCCAAATATTTAAGCAAATCTTTCAAATTTAATATTTTTTTTATCTATGTTTACTACTTTTTAAAGTAAAAAAAAATCTTAACGTTAATACATTGATTAGAGACCTAAATAATATAATAAATAATATATATAATATAAGCATAGTGACCCACTCATTATTATATATATCCATTAAATATTATATATATAAATATATTAAATTTAATATTCAATATAATATTAATATAGTTACTATTCCTTTTTAATGCATTTTATTATATATAATATAATAATTTTCAAAGTTAAAAAAACTTCTGATAGTTTAAGTCTAAAATTTTAAACGTTAATACATTGATCAGATACCTAAATAATATAATATATAACTTATATAATATAAGCATAGTGACCCACTCATTGTTATATATATCCATTCAATATTATATTAATATAGTTACTATTCCTTTTTAATGCATTTTATTATATATAATATAATAATTTTCAAAGTTAAAAAAACTTCTGATAGTTTAAGTCTAAAATTTTAAACGTTAATACATTGATCAGATACCTAAATAATATAATATATAACTTATATAATATAAGCATAGTGACCCACTCATTGTTATATATATCCATTCAATATTATATTAATATAGTTACTATTCCTTTTTAATGCATTTTAATATATATAATATAATAATATAATAATAACTACGTTTACTCCCCCGCGCGTTGCGGCAGGTTATCACTGTACACTCTCAGAAACGGGTATTATATATCATTTGTAGAAGCATAAGTTGGATAGCAAAATAAAATCTCTCATCACGAATTCTATACAAAATTTTCATAAAAACATAAAACCATACAAAATCCTAACAAATATGTTATAACAAATAAAAATTACTTGAAATCCGTCTTACGGCAACCAATGGTTTGAATTAAAAAAAACTCAAATCTTTAAGCAAATCTCTCAATATAGAAAATTCGTTTCACTGGCAGCTATTCGTTTGAACTAAAAGAAAAACTCAAATCTCTCAAATTTAATAAAAACCAAAATCTTTAAGCAAATTTATAAAATTTAATAACCCTGTCTCTATTTATTTCTTTTAAAAGTTAAAAAACTTCTGATAGTTGAAGTCCAAAATGTCAAAACGTTAATACATGGATCATACATTTTAATAATATATATATATATATAATAATAATAATAATAATAATCAATGGGTCCAATAACTATAAAATAATATTATATATACTATTCCTTTTCATCACTTTTAATTATATATAGTAACAGTAATTAGTAACTTGTTTATACCAATTCGCATATAAACGCACGCGCACACATATACATATAAGTACTAACATTATTTTACTACTTTTCTGTTACTTAATGCTGATTATACAAACGACCCGAACTGAAATTTATTGATTCAAAAATCAATATTGCTTTGGACAACAAAAATAATAATAAAAGGAGACCTCTTTCAATCCAAAATAAAGTTGAAGTATTATTAACTTACGTTAGTGATGAATATGCAATTGCATGTTCTTCACCAAATGCAATGTATCCCTTGATGTATGTTTAAGGTTTGTCATATGTGGAGTTATTACAACTATTTTGTAACGATTAACTTGAATTAATATTATTCATTTGTTTACAATTAATTTGTTTTTGCCATTGTTTTATATAATATAATAGTATCTTTATATACAATTAAATTCACTGACTTAATCAATAATTATTTTTTTCTTAATTTAATATACTTTTACAAGATTTGAAATGATTTTGATGGAGTTATACGGGTTATCGTAATAAAAGTATGTTAACAATGAAACATTCCTATACATATGTATGTAACATATAACAAATAATGTTACATATATGTTACGAGTTATATGATTACATATATGTAATAAGGTAGTTTAATTGAAAAAATTCAGATTTTTTTAATAAAAAATTCAGATTTTTTGGATAAAAAATTCAGAATGTTTCAATTCTATTTTTTGGGTGAAAAAATATTTTTTTATATAATTTAAGAGAGAGGAGAGAAGTGAAAAAAAGGAATGATTTTAGGGATCTTATTAAATCTATCTATTCTAATAAATCAAAGTTTTTAAAGACACTTGGCGTGATTTTAGAGCACCACAATCAGGATTTCCCGCTTCTCTCTCCTATTAAATACACATATTAAATAATAATACTAAACATTAAATATTATTTTTTACATTTTTAAACTAAGAAACAAATTTTTTTAATACATCAAAAATATATTAATATTAAAAAAATACATTTTTAAAATCTAAATTATTATACAATATACAATTTTTAATAATAGTATTTTAAAACAAAATGTTTAAAGAAACAAAATTTGAAAAAAAATTAGCGTGTAAAGAAATAATATAAATATTTTAATACTTCAATTATTAAAATATACAAAATTTTAGTCATATTTTATATCAAAAGATCTTATGATATTGTGTAAATTTTCACATGATTATTTATTATAGTTTTTTCATTCAACCCGTGTAATACACGGGACGCTAACCTAGTATAGGATATATAAAAATGTTTGAACTAATCTACCATTATAATTTATTAATGATATTCAAAAATTACCATTTTTTTACAATGTTGCTCCTAAATGATCTCAATCATTAATTACATTAAGCAACAATAAATTAATGGTTTTATTAGTTTTTTTTTAAATAAGGTTTTATGTGAAACTCATCAATTAAATGTATAGTTATAAAAAATATATACAAAATTAATAATAAACAAGCTGCGTCGAGACAAGCTCGAGTTTAAAAAATTTTTTACGAGCCAAGCTCAAGCAGAGAAATAAGTTTCAATTGAGCTGAGCTCGTTTACACCCTATTTGTTGTTGCCATTGCCTCATGCCTCATGTCTAGCCATGTTGTTACCACACCCATCTTTGCAACAACCTCCGTCTTTACTATGCCTGCCAGCCACCTCTACCCTGATCACCCTGTCACCATTGCGTACACCACTCATCTTTGTTGATGTCATCACCACACCCGTTGTCATCGCGTGTTTCGGCCTTGTCACCTTGCCACAACCACATTATTAACTTATGTTAATTTATATAGTAATTTTTTTAAAGAATCTAACTCATATCAAATAACTCACACGAATATAAAGGAATCTTACGTAACTTTAATATAGTTGACACATAAATCAAGGAATCTTACATTAGTTCAACATCATTTCCATGCATATTGGTTATTGAGGAATATTATTGCTTCAATATAATTCACATATGTATGAAGAATTTGAATCAAATAACTAAAACTAAAAAAATAATAATAAAACCTATACCACTTATCAATCAAAAATGAAACGATTGGTTTAATGTTGTCGATAAGAGTAACATATACGACTTGTATAAGATTATAGAAATCTATTTTTTCTGGCAAAACCCTTTATAAAAAATTATAGAATTCGTATGTGGTGTAAAAAAAAAATAATGTCCCGAATATTTGCAAATAAAAAAAATTCAACTCATGGCAAACATGGATAGAATATTTTATTGGGACTCTCAATCAGTGCATATACGATGCCATGCCTCATGCCTCATGCCTCAAAGAGTCGAAGATACCCACTTTCTGTCTTTCTATTAATTATAAAATAGAACTACCTTAATGTACTGGTACTTATAATTTAATTACATTTTATTATATACATACATAAAGTGGTGTTATTGTACAAAGTACTATTTTTATAAAAAGTGTGAGAATCGATCTGGGTCATAGATGTGCTATAATCAAGGGTTAGAAATTAAAAATGGCAAAAGTGTTATTTAATAGGTGTTGACAATTAATAAAAGGGTAAATTAGGGATGTGGGTTTTTTTAACTTGCTAATAATACAGATGATTCGAAATAAATGGGATTCGGTTACTCAAATTAACTTTCAATCGCAAGGCAACCTTTTTCAACAGATGCGATTACTTCAAAATCATGTGTTACAATGTGCTGTTACCAGATTATACATTGTTCCATTGGCTGAATGTAACCGTTATGGAATAGCATGTGTTATTATGTATTCTTATGTGTTGACATTAAGCTTTGTGTAAACTACTGTGCTACTTCGTGTTGTTACTAGGTTATAAGTACATTGGCTATGATTTTGTTGTTATCAAAGTATATAATGTGCTGTTAATAGTTTGTAACATCCATTATGTTATCATTAGATGTTAAAATCTATTAAAACCATAATGCTATTTTTGTGTTGATATATGTTGTTATTATGTAAACCATTGTGCTACTTCGTATTGTTACTATGTTATAAGTACATTAGTTATGATTTTGCTGTTATCACATTATATAATGTGTTGTTACACAAAGTAGCACAATGTTATGTGCTGACATTAGTTATGATTTTGTGTCGATATGTGTTGTTATTGTGTTATAATGTGCAGTTAACTTTATGTAAAATCAAATGAAATGTTATGTGCTATTATGTATTCTCTATTTGTGCGAAATCATCCATCTATTTCTGTTCGAATAGATGAACTGATGTTCGAATTATGGGATTCTCGTTCTTGCTTGATGATATTACGAATGCCTGCGATTTTTTTTTTATTTTACAATGCAATTCACAAACTCAATGGCTGCAATCTTTTTTATTCGTATTTGATGATATTATGAATTCGTATTTGAAGATATTATGTGTTATTCAATCCAATTTTAATTTTTGGAATAAATTCAATCATTAAACTGATTACCCACTTTCCTATTTTAATGCGAAATTTAAAAATCAATTAATAATAAATTGTCTATACTGTCCTTTTCTATTAATTAACTAGAATGCCACATGTCAATATTTAATTGGTTCCTATCATTTTTACAAAAAAACCATTTTGTATCTGAACCTAATCTCCTACATACATATACATATACATATACATATACATATACATATAACTACTTTTTAATAACCCAATCTTAAAAAATTAGCCATTAAGCCTAATTTCAATTATTCGGTTGATATTCTATTTTTTTGATTTAATGAAAAAAGAAAATATAAAACCCAATCGTATTCGTGTTTGTATATATAGGGTGATGTTATACTAAAAAAGGCTTAGATCGATGAAAAGTGTGAGAATGATTGTGGGTCGGTAGATCTATAAGTTAGTGGAAGTTTATTTTAGTCATAAACACTTTTGTTAATTTTATCATGTTCCCTCCAATTTTTTAAAACAATCATAGCTTTTATATACGATATTATTTTTTTTTTAAATTAAACCAAAATAAAAGTGTTTCTTATCTTTAAAACGAGTATAATATTGTTGTATAAAAAAAAAATTATATGTTGCTTCTTCTTATATTTTGTAATGCGTTATTTTGTCTTTTTGTCCCTTATTATGTTTTTTGTTCGTCATTGTTTTTTTGTTCGTCATTCTGTCTTTTTGTTCGTCATTGTTTCTTACTATTTTTTCTAAAATGACGAGTTTTAAAAATAATAATGATGAAACAACATAATCACATACTTTTTATGTGTAAATCACAATAATAAAACAACAACAAATTCATTTAATACATAAAAAACAATGATAAAATCAAATCAAATAGTGAAAAACATAAAACACAATAATGAATACATATGACACAATTAATTGATGTGTCGTAGGTCAATTAAAAACAATGTAAAAATAAGGACTTAGCTACCTATGACTATAGCACGGGTAAATAAGGTCAAACATAGTTGGAAATCACATAAACATGATTTTGTTAATTGGTTTGATCAACGTGACAACAATGGAACAAACGTTTAAGATTTGCTCATTCATACGATTGCCAATTTAGATATGTAAAGCAACACACATATACCAATGAGTAAACGATGCAAGGAAACCGAATCCCTGATGGCAAAACGTAAATGCTTAAACACAAATAAATCGTTTACATCAATCAAACCACAATTAAATTCGAGTTATCAAAACGAAAACTACCCAAAAACCTAAGTTTAAACATTCAATCAAAGTTCATCCACTAACCTAATTGCCCGGAAGCAATTACAAAGGAAAACTAGCCGCTCATCTTCATTAGCACGCTGCCATTCTTGATTCGGATGATGATTCCACGATCACGGATGGATTTGGAAGATTTTTGATGCCCAAAATCGTCACTTTTTCTCCCTAATTTCGTCCAGAAAGTAGTCTCTTTCGAAACCCTAAGATAAGGGCTTAAATATGGGAAAGATTAGCTGAAAATTCGGCTTTCTCGGCCTTCGGCGTATCATACGCTGGCACGGGAGTATGGTATCCCCAGAACCTTATCCTACGCCTAACAGTTTCTGCCAACGTTCAAAACTGGGTGTATGGTACGCAGGCCGTATGATACGCCTGTATGGGTGTATCATACGCCCAAGTTGACCTCACCAACAGCTTCGTCTCGTCGAGAAACTCAGTTTTCATATATTATGTGCCCCGTAACTCCTCTCCTAGCTCCAGTAATGCATCTGCAAAGTTTTGGTCTTCCGAACTTCCTGTTTTTGCCCTTTTTATCACTCGACGCCTTTTCTAACCATTCAATAAGCTCCCGAACACGTCTTTAAACTCTTGACACCTGAAATTAATAAACATACTCAAAGTAAACGTGTTTTGGGTCAAAAATCACTAATATCACGTATTTACACATCAATTAACACAATTGTTTACAACGTGATCACATCCCCACACTTATTCTTTGCTTGCCCTCAAGCAAAGCTCATCAAGATTATCCAACCATCATAATCAAATACATTTCCCAATCTGCCCGCCAATTCTCGAATCAGGTTCAAAGCCATACCCAATTCACAAGACTTATAACAATAAATAGTTTTACATCGTGACAAGTAAAAATGATTTTTCAAGTAAAAAAGAGAACAACTTCTTATTAGACCTAACATGCTTAAAGTATTTCACATGAATGCCATGCACCACTCACAAGGTTCTCTCAACTCGGTTTATTTTTGAACTAGCAAAAGTGATTAACCATCATCATAGGCTTGTATTGCAATCAAATTTCCATCGGATTGCTGAAAACCATACACATATCAAGAGGGCTTGACTGGTTGTAATGACAGGCAAGGTTTGCGGGTAGGTAAAGGGATTTTATGGTGACGAAGGGATCATGGAAATCCAAGCTTATCACCCAAACTAACAAACACAATTTAACATCATACTACACGGACTCTTTTTTTTTTCTTGCTTCAAACTAAGGTCATTTTGACCTAATATTCAGCAATTTTTTTTTTCTTTTTCTCTCGTTTTCTTTTCTTTTTTTTAAACACAAATAACTCAATCACATCACAACTTGGATTTCCCATATTGTTCAAACTAACATAGCTTGCAAGACATTTTTTGTTAGTGCAATGGGGTTAACAAATGAACAGGCAATTGGCTCAACAGGGCAACTAGGGGGTTTTCAAGGTTTGGTGACACAAACAACTAAGGAAACATGGCTAAAACAGGGGCTTATCCTAATGCCTCTCTCATTTTGTGCAAGCATTCGCATATGATCTCAACATGCATTGCAACACAAGTTCTAACTTGGCAAACACTTTGGTGTCATTCAGAAACAACCAGCTATATGAGTATGTTACAATTAAGGCTCAACTCTCACAAAAATGGTAGATAAAAGGTTAACGATACACAACATTCATGTTACTTACAATATAGCATGTGACCCTTAATTAATCATTGTTCCCTTGATGATTTCTAAGAAAAACTTGCCACAACCACTATCATGCAACTTAAAGAACAAGTTATGACAAGGAACCTAAAATCCAATACGTTAACGGGTCAAAAGTTAATGATTTACATTGAAAATTCCGATTTTTAAGCCATTTGAGCCCGCTTGAAGGTTTCACAAAATTTCAAAATTTTCAATTCTACCCCCTATCATCCCCACACTTGATTTAACGTTGCCCTCAATGTTAAGATGCATCCAAACTAAGCCAGAACTTAACATTACCAATTAGACATGCCCATCCAAGATAAGTTCAAACCCAACACAAACAAACACAAAAAAAAACAACAAAGAGTTTAACAGTACAAATACATTAAAAGAGCACATGGACCTGATCTTATGCAGGATCAGAGAGTGCGATAGTCATCCGGGTCATAGTTTGGTCTCGGGACCGGATCTCCAAACCATTGCTGATACAACACTTCCGCTTCACTCTGTAATGACCCAAGGTTGAACGGGTCAGACGATCCACTCTGTCCTGCTGGTGGTGGCACCGGTACCCATGATGATGAATGTGTCTGCGGGTATGGGTATGGGTATTGTGCCACGGATTGATCTACCTCCAGAGCGGTGCTCCAATCAACCGGCTGTGGATGTACTCAATAAGGACGACCTGCATAGTAATCCTCATAATGACGAATATGCTCATTATCCATGTACCTGGCATTGATTTCCTGTTCAGAAAAGTAAGCATTGCTTCGGGCAATAGATTCTTGCCTCTCTCGATGTCTCCGATTAAGCTCATATTCCTGAGAATTGCGATCCCAATTCAATTGTGCAATTGGTGGAAGTCTTTAGGCTGCATAGATCTTACAATAGCCTTCAAAATATCATCATCCATTTAACCACTATGGCTGCCATGTCTTCCTCCTGTTCCTATTCCCATATCATCACCTTAATCATCTCCTTCATCCTCACAATCCGACCCATCACCTTGGTCCTCATCATCCGATTCAGCCACTGCTCCTGTTCTAAACCCTTTCAATGTTTGGTTTGTGGCTTTTTCCCTCAAGATTTAATATCGATCAGTGGTGGTATACTCCTAGCCATTCTTATCCAGCTTGCCCAAGGTAAACGTCTTATGCATTTTTCGAATATAGGGTGTTTCCTCATGAAGTGCCCCCTGTTGTCGCATCAATGCAGTGATCAATCTGCAATGCGGCACCATCTTTCTCTCCCTACTTTCTCTGCTGGCCCATATGTTCAACATTACCAAATGTCTCAATGAAAGTACTTCCTGCCCAGTGAGTAATGCATGAAGTACCCTTAGCTCATAGTGACGCACCTTCATCTTGTCACCCATCCTGGGAATAACACTCGAACCTGCAATGATAGCCAATATCTTAGGCAAGATATTCAGATCTCTTCGAAGCATGTCACCTGTTGAGCCATGTCTAAACAACTTCTTAAGGATGGCAAGACCTTCTAGACCACTTGGACCTTTGTCAAACATCTGTTTATCTGGTGGATAAACATACATCCCAGCGGGTAACGAATCAAATTGCACAACCCGACGAATGGTGGCAAACGATATTACCACTTCCACACCTCCAAACATTCCTATAAGTTTCATTGTTAATGGAGGATTTGATCCCAATTCTTTCCTTAGTGTTGCCATCCACCCAATGATCGCTTTCACGGGAATCCTATCTTGACCTATTTCGTTTCGAAATGTTAAGGTCGCTTCCCAACCCAACCTTTGAAAACATTCAACTATGCCCAAAGCAGCGCATTCTGGCATTAAGATAGCTCTCTCTGTGACCATTGCATCCTCCTTGAGTTTCAACTTGTTCATCTTTTCATGATAAAGATCCTCTTGCCAAACTTTTGGAAGGTGGACAAGTGCTCATCCCTTTGCCATGTAGGCTTTGGGATATTTTCGACCTCAACTTCCATCTGTCTTCGTTCCCTATCCCCTATTTGAGGATTTTGTTCTTCCTCACTGTCATCCTCATCAACCAATAAAATTCTTCGGTTCTTAGCAATTGCTTTCTGTCTCGAGCTTGACCCTTGTTCAGATGTTTGTTTCCCTTTTCCTTTTCTAAGACGGTTCCACATGCTCCCTGCAAAAGAACACCGTTTCAGATACAAAGAATAATTCCCAAAGACATCATGCTCCATCTCATTGTGATAATGCAAATAAACTGCCAATGTGAACATTAGTCTTAACATGTTAATCAAACAACATTTCAACATGGAGTTAACAATCGATTTTTCAGTCATGAAGCCTTTAGCCTTTGCATTACCTCACCCTTTTCATTGTAAGTGTAATAAAAAATCACATAAACCACAATTTTATGATTCCCCTTGCAATCCCACATGACACTCGTATAGCATTGACACTTAAACAATTGAACAATATGCTATGTGCAAAAGAAGGTATCCTACATGCAAGCCATTCACCACAATCATCTTTAATCACATGTAAAACACGCAATGTACACGAAGAAACGTACCTTGTTGTTGATTGAAAGATAGAAAAGAGAGAAATATGAAGCTTGAACTAGAAACACCCAAAAAATCAAAAATTTTCAGCTCTTTAACCTTCAAATACTTCCAATCAGTTGAAATCTCACAAAACAGAGAGTGGATCTGTGTTCCCCTTCGAATTCTACCCAAGATTGATATAAGATTTGTCCGATTTGGCCAAGGATTGATGTAGTTGGAAGTGGGTGAAAATCTAGGGTTTTTGAAAGAAAATTTTGGGGAAGAAAGTATTTGATGAAATGAATGGTGTGTGAAGATGGGTATAGGCCGAAATTAAGGATGGTGGGTCGGATTTGGGTTGAAAACGGGTAAAAATTGGTTAAAATGGGTTTTTTTACTCGAAAAATGGAAAAATTAGGGCTGGTCTGCAGTAGGCGTATGATACGCCGGGTAGGGGCGTTCCATGCGCCCAGCGTATGGTTTCGGGCGTTGGTTTGGACGTAGACAGAAGATCCCCGACGTATTGTTTGGTGGTCAGCGTATGATACGCCAGATTTGGCTGTACCATACGCCCAAAGGATAATTTTTTTTGATGGCAATCACAAACATAGTATTTAAAGGTTTACTTACTAAACAAAAAAAAGAATTTACTAAAAATTGAAAATTGTTTTGTTTGTTTATTTGACCTAGAACCATCCATACCCCGAAACACCCGTGCATTGCCCATAACTGCACCAATTTGACTTCTAAAGCAAACCAACAACCTCCCCACACTTACGATCTGTAATGGTGACCTACAATTTATCCTAAGAAAACAAAAACAAATAAAATTTCAAATCAAAATTACCTAAGAACCGAAACTAACTAAAACAAACGGGTTGCCTCCTGTTAAGCGCTTAGTTTAATGTCGCTAGCTCGACAGTTGCTGGCCCTTGTTACTCGGTGGTGTTAATCAGATAAGTGCAACAAACACTTTTCGATTGCTTTGCTAACCCGTTGATGTCATTAGCTTCCATGTACGGCTTCAACCGATGTCCATTCACTACCTGCCGTAAGTGATCCTCAAAGTCCTCAATCTCAACATATCCAAAATTACCCACTCGTATAATGGAATACGGTCCAGTCCACTTTCTTTTAAGTTTTCCCGGGAAGAGCTTTAACCGATAATTGTAAAGTCACACCTTCTATCCCACTTCAAACTTACTCAAACGAAGTTTCGCATCATGAACGGCTTTGGTTTTAGCTTTGTAAGCTGCTGCACATTCATATGCCTCATCCCTTAGTTCTTCTAAAACGCACAAGTTAAGCTTCCTTTCATGCATTGTCATAATCCAAGTTAACATTTTTAATTGCCCACAATGCTCGATGTGCAAATTCCACCGGTAAATGACATCCTTTCCCATAAACCAATCGGTATGGTGTAGTGTCACACCCCGAGCCGGCGGGCTGGATCGACTATCCCGTCGGGCGGAAGGTTCTCGGGGCGCGATATCATGAGTGATAATCGTGATGATCAGATTGTTTACATAGCATCAACATTGAGAATAACTAAAGCACAATATAGCATTAAACTAGGGTTACAAAGTTAAATTACAGCTGTCAATGCTTGATAATTTAACTGAGCAAACCTATCAAAAGAATCAATTGTTTACTATCTTGCACTGTACAAGATATAAAAAGTGATTCACAATGATCAACCACATATGTGCTTTCCAAAAACTACTAGGTCCTCTAACTGGCATCCTAGCATGAAATCCTGAACCTTAGCTTAATCCTGTACATCACCTGAGAAAAAGCATGTAAGAAAACAAGGTCAACACAATGGTTGGTGAGTTCATATGGTTTTAGTAATTGAAAAATAGCTTTGCAAACCTTTTTGGTAAAACCTTAACCTCATTATCATCACCTGTATCATCCAACTCGGTATGCTTATATATAGGGCATACGAAAGGGTCGAGTCTACAACCCGCCCAGATGCCATCCCACCACATACTAAGTCACATAGGACATTGATGCTAATGATAATTAAGCGTGTCACACCCCCAAATTCCCACTCGTGGGGTCAGTCCACGTGGGTGTGACGTGGCCAGGATCATAGCTCATGGTCATATAGAATGACTCTATATGAGTTACACATTCACACAGTTTGTAAAACAATACAAGTTCTCATAGTTTGCAGCGGAAATGTTAAACATCAAAATATACATAAGTTTGCAGCGGAAAGTAAATTGTATCAGACACTACAAAGTAAGCTGTTTTCAAAACATAACAAATGCACACAAGCCTAGGACATGAGTCTATATGTAAGCTTGACTCCTTAGTGTGTCCTGGTGAGCGTCCAAGCGTGTGCTCCATTAGTTACCTGAGAATACATGCGAAAAGTGTCAACTAAAAAGTTGGTGAGTTCACAGGTTTAGACAGACATAAATAGTAAACAGATATATACTGGGCATGTTAAGTTTAGTTGTTGGATCTACGATCCGTGAGTGTGTCATGTCATCTTACCGAAACTAGACTGTTTCCATTTGCCTCCGCGAGTCATCGCTGAACTCGCAATTCACATTGATTATTACACTCGTTATGACCTCCAGTCAAAGTTGTTGCCGAGTGGGGCTAGTCAAACCCAGTAGTACTACGTAATAACGACTCGTTCGTAACAATTAACGGTAAGGATAAGTGAGGGCTTTATGCGATAATAGTTACACTCAAAAAGAAACGGTTTCACAACATGCCAGTCCTATATCTAAAACCGTTGCAGTATATTCTCACCCCAATAGTTTAGCAAATCAGTTAAGAGTAAAAGTGGGGCCGTAAACTCACCTGAGTTCGTGTAATGCGTTAGCTCAATAGAGTTGCGTAGCTCGCCGGCTAGTAGTCACCTATATCACATAGGTACTATGAGTTTGTGTTCACAAATGCGGGTCTCACAGGACCGTGTTTAGCGTTCAACAACTCCAAGTTGTTGGTGGGTCAGATTGACCGTGTTTGACCGTGTCGATCGTGTTTGACATAACGACCCGTTGGTGACGGTTTGGATCAATTGTTCGTGTATCGTGCGGTTTTAGTGTCGTGTGAAGTGTACGGATACCAAAATTATCCCTATGAGGAAACTTACTATTTATGGTAAGTTTCTATTTTAGGAAAGTTTCCATATTTGGCAAGTTATGCATAAACTCATATTCCGATTATTCTAACATGCATATTTATCCTAAATGAGCATGTTATCACATAGCACATAGTTACACATAGCCGGTTTAACATGGTTTGCGCGTAAAAGTTTCTATATTTAGAAAGCGTCTAAAATGAGCATATCTCCTCAATTTTTAACAATCAACATCGTCTAATATCATTATCTTAGTCCTATATAACCCATTAATCATGGTTATTACGTTTAACATGTGATAATTCATTGACTTAGCAAAATAAAGTTACTATATTTAGTAACTTATGAAAATAACCAAAATCAAGCCTCCTAACAACATAATCCTTTCAATATTATCATGAAATCACTAAACAAGCATCTTAGACTCAATACATTATCATACACATCGCTCATTTGCAATCTTGTGATAAAAAGTTACTATTTATAGTAACATTCCTAATAATCATGCTTTTAATAATTCTAACCATTACAATGCATCTAATAACTATTACATTGACATTTAATCATCATTTTAAGCATATCTTATAGATCTAAACATATCCATGTGGTTATTTCATCGAAAACATACACTTAGTAACATTAAAGTTACTATTTATAGTAACCATCATGCTCTTAAAATATCTTGATCAAAAATCAACATTCTAACCATGTAGAACATCTCACATATCAATTCTAAGAACATTTAAATACTGAAATTTACATAAAACATTATAGATCATGTATGCATGTTGTTTAAAGTAACCATTTTGTGACAAAATCAACAAATAGTCATCTAGCCACTTCAAAATCACCATAGATCGATATTAGATCATCAAATCAGTAACAATACCACAAAATAATAGATCCATAACATAGAAATTTCGTGACTAAACTGGTGATGGTGATGCATGTGGCCACAATGGCTTGCATGAGTGATTAGAGATGGTAAGACTCGAAATGGTGATAGATTACTACCTTAGGGGGTGCAAGAAGGTCGAGATAGGGCTGGAGCAGGTGTGTGTGGCTTCAAGATGTCCAGAAACAATCTCCACAGTAGCTTCAACTCGTGCAAGGTGATGGTTGGTGCTTTCTAGTTCACTCCAAGCTTCCAAATGCCTCCAATGGTGTCTCTAAGACCTCCAAATGGCTTTCCAGAGGCTAGAGGATGGTTTGCAGGTGATAATGGCGAAGGGTGATCGCTGGTAGTTCGGAAATTTGGTTAAGGGTTCGGCAGAAATGATTTAGTCTTGGTTAAATAAAGATTTTGCGTGTTGGGGTCGTCGCGTACCGCGGAGGCTGCACAAAAAGCCACCCCGCGTACCGCGGTGATTAAAATAATAATTCTGTTTCCCGAAACACGCCGCGTACCGCGATGGTGGAAGATGATCGGTCGTCTCGTACCGCGACGTTTTTCGAAGAATTCAAATTCTCCCGCTTGAGCTTCGCGTATCGCGAAGGCCCAATTGGGTGCCCATCGCGTACCGCGATGGGTCTCGGCTGAGCCCAATAGGCCCAATTTCTTGTTTTGAATCGAATCTTTCGTATTTCTCAAATACGATCATCGTTTCTCGACACATCGGTTTTGTTCTAGTTAAATTAGGTTCACCGAACCTAAGTGTTGTGTTTTGTGCTACAGTTTGATCCGTTCACCAACGTTCGTTATTCAAGACACGTGCGAGTTTCGTGCGATAATTCCTTGAATTATCGGCGTGTTCAGACTGTTGTGCCACGTGTCACACTAAATGCATTCATTCTAGTGCCACGTATATAATAATAAACATTATTAATAAAATAATAGAGTTGCTGACCTGGAATTTACGAGGTGTCACATCATCCCCAATTATTGGGAATTTCGTCCCGAAATTCAGTTCAGGTGTCGGGGTTGGTTTGTTCGGCGAATAGATGAGGGTATTTCTTCTTCATCTGATCCTCCCGTTCCCAGGTGTACTCCGGTCCTCGTCGTGAGTTCCATTGGACTTTCACTATTGGTATCTTACTGAGTTTCAACTTCTTGAGTTCCCGGTCCATGATTTCCACCGGTTCCTCTATGAAGTGTAGTTGTTCGTCGATCTGAATTTCCTCTAGAGGAATTGCAAGAGTTTCGTCGGATAAACACTTCTTGAGATTTGAAACGTGAAACACGTTGTGTACGCTACTCAATTCCTGTGGTAGCTGTAATTCGTAAGCCACGGGGCCTATCTGTTTAGTGATCTCGAAAGGTCCAATATAGCGAGGGTTTAGCTTTCCCCGCTTTCCGAACCGGATCACTCCCTTCCAAGGCGAGACTTTAAGAAGTACACGGTCTCCCACTTGGAATTCCAAAGGTTTGCGTCTCTTGTCGGCATAGGTCTTCTGTCGATCCCGAGCTGCTGCCATTCTGTTACGTATCTGCACGATCTTTTCAGTTGTTTCGTGCACGAGTTCGGGTCCGGTCAGTTGGCTTTCACCAACTTCCGCCCAACAGAGTGGTGATCTGCACTTACGCCCGTAGAGTGCTTCAAAAGGTGCAGCTCCAATGCTGGTGTGGTAGCTGTTATTATACGAAAATTCCACCAAAGGTAGATGAGTCTCCCAGCTGTTACCGAAGTCAATGACACATGCCCGAAGCATGTCCTCCAAGGTTTGGATGGTTCTTTCGCTTTGACCATCGGTTTGTGGGTGATAAGCTGTGCTCATATCCAACCTTGTCCCGAGTGCCTGGTGTAGTGACTTCCAGAAGTGTGCCGTGAAACGGCTGTCCCGGCCTGATATTATAGAGGTTGGGACTCCGTGTCTGGATACGATTTCCTTTAAGTAGACTCGGGTTAACCTCTCCAGTTTGTCGGTTTCCTTAATTGGTAAGAAGTGTGCCGATTTCGTGAGTCGATCGACGATAACCCAGATGGTATCGCAACCACTCGCTGTCTTCGGCAGCTTGGTAAGAAAATCCATGGAAATCTGTTCCCACTTCCATACTGGAATTTCCGGCTGTTGGAGTAATCCCGAAGGCTTCTGGTATTCTACCTTGACCTTTGAGCAAGTCAGACACTTACTCACATACGTTGCGATTTCTGACTTCATGTTAGGCCACCAATAAGTTGCCTTTAGATCGTGGTACATTTTGTCAGAACCTGGATGAACTGAGTATCGGCTCTTGTGAGCTTCATCCATCACTACCTTCCTCAAGTCCCCAAAACGTGGGATCCAAATACGATCCATTAGGTAGTAGGCTCCGTCGTCTCTCTGTTTCATCTGCTTGTCCATCCCTCTCATGGCTTCGAGAGTGAGGTTTTCGGCTTTCAAGGCTTCTTGTTGAGCGATCCGAATTTGATTTGGCAGTTCGGAGTGGATGGTAAGTTGCAGTGCGCGCACACGTTTGGTTGTTTCTTTCCGGCTTAGCGCGTCTGCTACTACGTTGGCTTTACCGGGATGATATTTGATTGCACAATCATAATCACCTATCAGCTCGACCCATCTGCGTTGTCTCATGTTCAGTTCCTTTTGGTCGAAAATGTGCTGTAGGCTCTTATGATCAGTGAATATCGTGCACTTGGTGCCGAACAGATAGTGTCGCCAGATCTTCAGTGCGAACACTACGGCTCCCAACTCCAAGTCGTGAGTTGTGTAGTCCTTTTCGTGCACCTTCAATTGTCGTGACGCATATGCTATTACTTTCTCGCGTTGCATCAGCACACAACCGAGTCCTTGCTTTGATGCGTCACAGTATACCACAAAATCCTCGCACCCGTCTGGTAGCGATAAGATTGGTGCAGTGCACAATTTCTGCTTCAACAGATTGAAAGTAGTCTCTTGTTTTTCTCCCCATTCGAATTTCTTGTCTTTGTGTGTAAGGGAAGTCAATGATTGCGCGATCTTCGAGAACCCCTCGATAAACCGCCTGTAGTACCCGGCCAACCCTAAGAACTGCCGCACCTCGGTTGGGGTCTTAGGTTCTGCCCAATTCTTGATCGCCTCGATCTTGGCTGGGTCCACGTGTATCCCTTTCTCGTTTACTACGTGTCCAAGGAATTGAACTTCGTGAATCCAGAAATCACATTTGGAGAATTTTGCGTACAGTTGTTCCTTCTTCAGTTGTTCTAAGACAAGTCTCAAGTGATCGGCATGTTCTTCCCGAGTCTTAGAGTAGATCAAGATATCATCGATAAATACGATTACGAACTTATCGAGGTATGGTTTACACACCCGATTCATAAGATCCATGAATACTGCCGGTGCGTTAGTCAATCCAAAGGGCATGACTAGGAATTCGTAATGTCCGTACCGTGTTCTGAATGCTGTCTTCGGTATGTCGTCCTCCTGTATCCTGAGTTGATGGTAACCTGATCTCAGATCGATTTTCGAATAGAAGCTTGACCCTTGTAGTTGATCAAACAGGTCGTCTATTCGTGGTAGAGGGTATCGATTTTTGATCGTTACTTTGTTCAGTTCTCGGTAGTCTATACACATACGGAATGAACCGTCCTTCTTTTTCTCAAACAAGACCGGAGCTCCCCACGGTGAGAAACTCGGTCGAATAAATCCTTTATCTAACAACTCTTGCAGTTGGTTAGATAATTCTTGCATTTCCGTTGCAGCCAATCGGTATGGTGCTTTGGCTATTGGTGTGGCTCCTGGGGTTAAATCTATCTGGAACTCCACTTGTCGCGCCGGTGGTAGTCCCGGTAGATCTTCGGGAAAGACTTCCGGAAAGTCGCGAACAACCTCGATGTCCTCGATCTTTCGTTCCTTCTTAGGTTGTTCAGAGATCAGAGCTAAAATAGCCGTGTATCCTTTCTTCAGATATTTGTTCGCCTTCATGCAAGACATAATGTTCAACGGTATTCCGCGTCTTTCTCCCTGGATTGAGATCTGCTCTCCACTTGGTAATGTAACCCGTACAACCTTCTCATTGCAAACAATCTCAGCGTGGTTTGCAGATAACCAATCCATCCCAATCACCACGTCGAAGCTTCCGAGAGTTACTGGCATCAGGTCAATCACCAGTCGATGGTCTGCTAGTGTCAGAACACATCCTTTGATGATATGTTGTGTTTCGATAAGTTTGCCATCAGCTAACTCCACGGTATACTTATAATCTAATGGTGTTGGTGTCATATCAAGCAATTTAATAAATTCACTAGAGATAAAACTCCTATCGGCACCGGTATCAAATAATATGCTAGCGTAGACATTATTTAAAAGGAACGTACCGGTGACGACGTTTGGATCATCTTTAGCTTCCCCGGATCCGATCACGAATGCCCTCCCCCTTGCTGGGTTGCCACCTGCATTCTTGTTCTGTGGCAATCTCGGCGCATGTGCCCCGGCTTTCCGCAAGTGAAGCACCCCTTTAATGTGTTGTCTTTGTTGGGGTTAGGGTTGGGGTTTGATCGGCATTCCTTGGCCAGGTGTCCGTTCCTGCCACAGTTGGTGCATCGAACTCTTCGGCATGGGCCGTGATGGTGGTATGAGCAGTTGTTGCATTTGGGGTTGTTGCCCCGATACCCCCCTTTGTCCTGATTGTTTGGTTGGGTGGCAGTGAAGACCTTGGCAGGTGTAGGTCGGTGTTGAGTTGGCTGTTGGGGTGAAAAGGTACGGTTGTTGCTGGGTTCCCACTTTCGCTTGGGTTCTTGGGGTTTCAGGTGTTCACCCCTCTTTGGTAGCTTTCCCTGTGCTACTGCCTGATTAGTTAGTTTGTGGGCAAGTCGGATCAATGGTTGAATTGTGGTGTGATCGGAAGCAGTTACCATGCTCTGTATCTGCTCCGGCAATCCACTGATGAATTGCTCGATCTTTTTATACTCCGGCGTCACCATTGCCGGGCAGAGCTTGCACAGTTCATGAAACCGAGTACAGTATTTCTCGATTTCGGATCCCACCATCTTGTGCACCCAAAATTCCTCCTCAAGCTTCCGGATCTCGTCACGGGGACAGTATTCCTCATGCAGCATGCTGGTGAAGTTCTCCCATGGGATGGAGTTTGCAGTGGCTAGTCCAAGGGTTTGGACATGGGTATTCCACCAGGTGAGGGCTGGTCCCTCTAGAGTTCCTGTGGCGTATTTCACCCGGTTCTCATCCGAGCATTCAGCCATGGAGAAAACTGACTCCAGCTTCTCTATCCAACGAAGCAGTCCCACTGCTCCTTCAGTACCTTGGAACTTGTGAGGGTGACAGCTCAGGAAGGCTTTAAACAAGCATCCCTTTGCTACTCCCCCATGAGATCCTGTGCATCGGAGTTCATTGCAACGTGTTAGTGTCTAGGCTGCCTATACTATGTTAGTCATGTTAGGCAGAAGTTAATACCGTTGTTAGAGCCACTCGTCTCACTGGCATGACGGTTAGCTTCGTACTCTGCGAGTACCTTGTTGAATTTGCGCTCGACCATCATGTCAATCCATGCCTTTTCGGCCTTGCGTTTGAGTCGTAGGGCATTGGTTCCTCTTCCGGACATATCTCTATATAGAGGGGTTAGAGTGTTAGTCAACATATGTCACGTGTTAGCCAAGGTTAGAATAGTTGTCATGTCAGACGTCAAGTTAGATATAATAACAGAGATTGTATCAATAGCAGTCATAACAATACAACAGATAATAATAGAGCATAATTTTCATTAATATCAACTTTGAAGTACAATAATTTGAAAAGAAAGTAAAATGCAAGTTCTGCTGCTCGTCTAGGCCAAAATGGAATAAAAGGAAATCAATACAAAATAAGAAGATCCACTAATCTGAGTCCATGGAGACATGGGAGATGTTACTAGATGCGTCCCCATCATCGTCATCGTCCTCCTCCGGATCCTCGTCGGGATCCTCGTCAAACTCTCCCTCCTCGAGGTCCTCGGCCTCGAACTGTGGTCCATCGTCCTCGGCTGGCGGCTCCTCGATGAACTGCGCCGCCCATGCGTTAAGCATGGCGTCGCTCGCCTGTACCATCGCCTGAGTCTCGGCTATGTTCGTCCGATTCTTAGTGATGCGTCCGTCGTGCTCCTGCATGACATCGACTATCTGGCCGTGCTGTGACATGAGCTGAGACACCTGGAGACGTAGTGTCTCCACCTGTTCTTCCAAACGATCGTTCTGCTCCTCCAGTCGGTCGCTTCGCCTTTCCAGGCGATCGTTCTTCTCGCGAAGAACACGAACCTCGTCGAACAGCTCGGCGTTTCTCCGAAGCTCCCGCCGGGTTACAGCAACATGAGCCGCGAAGGCTCTCTCCATCGGCATCCCAAGTGCCGGCAGTCGTGGACCCTCTGAGGTATCGCCCCTGTATCGTGGCGTAGGCACCCGCTCTCCCACTACCCAATCTCGTAGGAGGTTAGGCAACCATCCCCAGTATCGCTCCCGAGCTAGCATCTGGGCGCGTCGCTTCATCTCAGCATCTACCTGAGCCACGATGCTGTCGATCCTGCGTCGACTCTCCTCAGTCAAGTCATCGACCGCTGGGCGTTTGCCCGGGTTCCTGTTAGCATCTCTGTTGTTATCGGCCATCCTGTAAGTTCTCAGATTAGTAAACAACAGTTCAATAATAATAGTAATATCAGTGTGCAAATGGTAAGTGTAGTGTCTAGTGTAGAGCAGTGATTATAGTCTAAGTTTACTACATGCAAACCTAGTTCCCTATAACCAAGGCTCTGATACCAGTCTGTCACACCCCCAAATTCCCACTCGTGGTGTCAGTCCACGTGGGTGTGACGTGGCCAGGATCATAGCTCATGGTCATATAGAATGACTCTATATGAGTTACACATTCACAAAGTTTGTAAAACAATACAAGTTCTCATAGTTTGCAGCGGAAATGTTAAACATCAAAATATACATAAGTTTGCAGCGGAAAGTAAATTGTATCAGACACTACAAAGTAAGCTGTTTTCAAAACATAACAAATGCACACAAGCCTAGGACATGAGTCTATATGTAAGCTTGACTCCTTAGTGTGTCCTGGTGAGCGTCCTAGCGTGTGCTCCATTAGTTACCTGAGAATACATGCGAAAAGTGTCAACTAAAAAGTTGGTGAGTTCACAGGTTTAGACAGACATAAATAGTAAACAGATATATACTGGGCATGTTAAGTTTAGTTGTTGGATCTACGATCCGTGAGTGTGTCATGTCATCTTACCGAAACTAGACTGTTTCCATTTGCCTCCGCGAGTCATCGCTGAACTCGCAATTCACATCGATTAATACACTCGTTATGACCTCCAGTCAAAGTTGTTGCCGAGTGGGGCTAGTCAAACCCAGTAGTACTACGTAATAACGACTCGTTCGTAACAATTAACGGTAAGGATAAGTGAGGGCTTTATGCGATAATAGTTACACTCAAAAAGAAACGGTTTCACAACATGCCAGTCCTATATCTAAAACAGTTGCAGTATATTCTCACCCCAATAGTTTAGCAAATCAGTTAAGAGTAAAAGTGGGGCCGTAAACTCACCTGAGTTCGTGTAATGCGTTAGCTCAATAGAGTTGCGTAGCTCGCCGGCTAGTAGTCACCTATATCACATAGGTACTATGAGTTTGTGTTCACAAATGCGGGTCTCACAGGACCGTGTTTAGCGTTCAACAACTCCAAGTTGTTGGTGGGTCAGATTGACCGTGTTTGACCGTGTCGATCGTGTTTGACATAACGACCCGTTGGTGACGGTTTGGATCAATTGTTCGTGTATCGTGCGGTTTTAGTGTCGTGTGAAGTGTACGGATACCAAAATTATCCCTATGAGGAAACTTACTATTTATGGTAAATTTCTATTTTAGGAAAGTTTCCATATTTGGCAAGTTATGCATAAACTCATATTCCGATTATTCTAACATGCATATTTATCCTAAATGAGCATGTTATCACATAGCACATAGTTACACATAGCCGGTTTAACATGGTTTGCGCGTAAAAGTTTCTATATTTAGAAAGCGTCTAAAATGAGCATATCTCCTCAAGTTTTAACAATCAACATCGTCTAATATCATTATCTTAGTCCTATATAACCCATTAATCATGGTTATTACGTTTAACATGTGATAATTCATTGACTTAGCAAAATAAAGTTACTATATTTAGTAACTTACGAAAATAACCAAAATCAAGCCTCCTAACAACATAATCCTTTCAATATTATCATGAAATCACTAAACAAGCATGTTAGACTCAATACATTATCATACACATCGCTCATTTGCAATCTTGTGACAAAAAGTTACTATTTATAGTAACATTCCTAATAATCATGCTTTTAATAATTCTAACCATTACAATGCATCTAATAACTATTACATTGACATTTAATCATCATTTTAAGCATATCTTATAGATCTAAACATATCCATGTGGTTATTTCATCGAAAACATACACTTAGTAACATTAAAGTTACTATTTATAGTAACCATCATGCTCTTAACATATCTTGATCAAAAATCAACATTCTAACCATGTAGAACATCTCACATATCAATTCTAAGAACATTTAAATACTGAAATTTACATAAAACATTATAGATCATGTATGCATGTTGTTTAAAGTAACCATTTTGTGACAAAATCAACAAATAGTCATCTAGCCACTTTAAAATCACCATAGATCGATATTAGATCATCAAATCAGTAACAATACCACAAAATAATAGATCCATAACATAGAAATTTCGTGACTAAACTGGTGATGGTGATGCATGTGGCCACAATGGCTTGCATGAGTGATTAGAGATGGTAAGACTCGAAATGGTGATAGATTACTACCTTAGGGGGTGCAAGAAGGTCGAGATAGGGCTGGAGCAGGTGTGTGTGGCTTCAAGATGTCCAGAAACAATCTCCACAGTAGCTTCAACTCGTGCAAGGTGATGGTTGGTGCTTTCTAGTTCACTCCAAGCTTCCAAATGCCTCCAATGGTGTCTCTAAGACCTCCAAATGGCTTTCCAGAGGCTAGAGGATGGTTTGCAGGTGATAATGGCGAAGGGTGATCGCTGGTAGTTCGGAAATTTGGTTAAGGGTTCGGCAGAAATGATTTAGTCTTGGTTAAATAAAGATTTTGCGTGTTGGGGTCGTCGCGTACCGCGGAGGCTGCACAAAAAGCCACCCCGCGTACCGCGGTGATTAAAATAATAATTCTGTTTCCCGAAACACGCCGCGTACCGCGATGGTGGAAGATGATCGGTCGTCTCGTACCGCGACGTTTTTCGAAGAATTCAAATTCTCCCGCTTGAGCTTCGCGTATCGCGAAGGCCCAATTGGGTGCCCATCGCGTACCGCGATGGGTCTCGGCTGAGCCCAATAGGCCCAATTTCTTGTTTTGAATCGAATCTTTCGTATTTCTCGAATACGATCATCGTTTCTCGACACATCGGTTTTGTTCTAGTTAAATTAGGTTCACCGAACCTAAGTGTTGTGTTTTGTGCTACAGTTTGATCCGTTCACCAACGTTCGTTATTCAAGACACGTGCGAGTTTCGTGCGATAATTCCTTGAATTATCGGCGTGTTCAGACTGTTGTGCCACGTGTCACACTAAATGCATTCATTCTAGTGCCACGTATATAATAATAATAAACATTATTAATAAAATAATAGAGTTGCTGACCTGGAATTTACGAGGTGTCACAAAGCGTCTTACCTACCATCCGTTCCCTATCGTAGTTTTAGCATTCTGTTTAAAAGTTTAAGCCGCACACACAATATCATTTACCATCCCTTTCGGTAACAACCTTAACCTCATTAACATCACATGTAATATCCAGATCGGTATGCTTATATATAGGGCATACAAAAGGGTCGAGCTTACAACCCGCCCAGACGCCATCCCACCACATCCTAATCCACATATGACACTGTTATTAATGATAATTAAGCGTTTTACCAACCATCCATTCCCGTCATAGCTTTTGCATTTTGTTTAAGTTTACAACGAGTGGGCAATGAGTAATCACTGAATGGAAAGCACTGAGAGGCCAACAGTCTGCTCCCCAAGATCCCGACTATGAAGAACACCCTTTGGCAAGCACTGAGAGGCCAAAAGGTCCGTTCTACAATAGTCCTAGCTACAAAGAACACCTTATGGCAAGCACTGAGAGGCCAGTCGGTCCGTTCTATAGTAGCCAATAGCTTTAGCATTAAGATTAAGTTTACAACATGAGTGGACAATGAGGAATCACTGTATGGCAAGCACTGAGAGGCCAACAGTCTGTTCCTCTACGTCTTGACTATGAAGGTCACCCTATGGCAAGCACTGAGAGGCCGACGGTCTGTTCCTTCAAGTCCCGACTATGGAGAACACCCTATGGCAAGCACTGAGAGGCCAAATCAGTATGTTCAACCATAGCCGATAGATTTAGCATACAAGTTTATAGCATTCATATAGCATTTACGTATCTTGTGCACAAGTACTAGCTTCACAACCGGTTGGGCAAGCACTGAGAGGCCAAACCGTTGTTTTAATAAGCATTTATAGCATTCTGAGCATTTCAAACATTCCGAGCATTCGAGCATAATAAGCATATCAAGTATATCCGTCTTTCTGAGTTTGAGCATTCAAGCCTTTAAAGTTAGTTTATAAAAGCATTTTAATTTGTTAGTATTTGTATTCTTTGCATTTGAAAAACATTCGGTGTTCTAAGCAAACTAGTTTAATAGTCAGTAGCTTTAGCAGGTAGTCTTAGCATATAGCATTAGCATTTAGTATTAGCATATAGCATTGGCATTTCGCATTCGCATTCGCATGTAGCATTAGTATTTAGCATTAGCATGTAGCCTTAACATTTAGTATTAGCATGTAGCATTAGCATTGTAGCATTAGCGTTTAGCATTAGCATGTAGCCTTAACATTTAGTATTAGCATGTAGCATTAGCATTTAGCATTAGCATTGTAGCATTAGCGTTTAGCATTAGCATTGTAGCATTAGCGTTTAGCATTAGCATTGTAGCATTAGCGTTTAGCATTAGCATTGTAGCATTAGCATTTAGCATTAGCATTGTAGCATAAGCACTTAGCATTCGCATGTAGCATTAGTTTATAGTATTAACATGTAGCATTAGCATTAGCATTGGCATATAGCATTTAGGTTAAGTGTATCAAGCATTAGCGTTTAAAATAAAGCCTTAGCTTTTAGCATTTAGAATAAGTGTAACAAGCATTAATGTTAGCATTATGACTCAGTATAAAAGCATTTATAAATCATTTAAACATTTGTTTAAAATGTATAACATGCTTCTCAGTCCCGAAGTAAAATTAAAATAGTTAGAAAAGGGACAAATGAACTCACCTGTGTTGCTAAGTGTAAGTTACCACAGATAATGCGCACTCGCTGTTTGTAGCTTAAATATCTTCGACACCTGAGTTGTTTTAAGAGATTCGAAAACTATATGTGTTTATGATATACGCAAACTAGGGTTTTGGTCTCGGTGTGCAACTAAGTGTCCTATGTTACTAACGTGTTTTCTAGAATTTCATCTAACTTGTCTAAACTCATTACCCATTAATAACCCTTATCCCACAAGTAATCATTACAAGTCTTTAATTAAAACGTTTAAATAATTCACATTTTAAGTTAAGTTATTTGTTAGAAATCATTTAATTTAATTTAATACGATTGATAAATCAATTACTTTTATTCAAAACATATTTCATTTAAGAGGAAAATATAACTAATCATGATGGGCTTGGGTTAATCCCATTTGATTAACCTTGGGCCCATTACTAGCTTTTGCTAGTTCATGTTTCTTTGATCGTTTGCAAGTACAACTTATCTTGAAAAGTTCAATGGAACCATCGTACTTAGTTGTATACTTCATAGCATTTACTAAGTCTGAGTTAACATCCACACTTAGTTACTTCCTTGATTCTTGAAATCCATGCTTTATGTTTGAAATAGTTATAACCCTTAATGTTGTATTAATCTTTGTTTAACTTCAATCCCATTTGGTAGATTAGAAACGTGTTCACATCCTACCTTTGTTTAATACAAGTTGTCTTTATGTTAGGAAACCTTAACACTTGACATGCACACACACACACAAATAGAATGCATGCAATACATAGATTCCATGCACTCTCATTTCTAACTATCGTCATGCCTAACATCCACGTGATCCGTCCCATGCACACCCACTCTTATTCGATCACCAAATCTCGCTACGTACTCATCACCATGAGATTTGTTGAATGGTCATGCCCATATACCTGGCCGAATAAGAATAATCACCGAATAAAGTGTCGCCGAATAGGCTTGGCCTGCGAATGAATGGGTTAGCCGAATGAAGATGCATGCGAAGGAGTCCTTAGCCGCATCAACTTCAGCCAAATGAGGTGTTATGGCCGAAGCACTGGGCCGCATAGCCCTTGGCCGAATGGGTCTAGCCGTATGAGACCTTTTGCCGATCGAATGACTATAGCCGAATCACTTGAACCGAACCAACATGTCCGACCGAATGAAGCTTGAGGCGACAGAATGGGCCGGCTAGCAGACCGAATGAGGACCTTGGCCATTCGGCCGAAGGGGAAGCCTGGCCATTCGATGGGCTGGTTTTGGCCATTCGGCCGCAGCGGCCTAGTGGGTGGCATCACATGGTTTTCGAACAATCTGGCTAGGCATCGAAAGAAAGCTTGTTCCTACATCATTCTTGGTGTATTTAGTGTGAACCCTAAGTGTTGAAGTGGTCTAAAACCGGTTCTAAGGGTAGGCAACCATGAGGGTTTTCAAACCCTAAAAACCGAACACAAATCATGGTTTTACCTCGAATCAGATGGATAATAGCTTAGATCCGTTGTACTTCTGTGATCTACAAGTTGTAGTGGTCGTTTTGACACCAAAATGGCTCGATTTCGTGGAGAAATGGATGAGTTTGGTGGTGGGTTTCTAGAGAGAGAAAATGTAGAGAGAGAGAGGTTGAAGATGAAGTGGTGGAGGGGAAAAATGAGGGATTAAAAGCCTCATTAAAGGCTTTCAACATACCCGGTGTTCGGGTCCGTTCGGTTTCGCTCGGTTTCGCGTATAAGTGTCGTTTCCATTTCGTTTTCGTACGAAACGTCTCGGTTTTAAAAATAGAATTTATTAAATTAATTTGGGTTGTGATTCCTAATAAGTTAACTAATTATCTTCCGTTTATTTAAATTTTCTGAAAACGTTTAAATTACAGTTTAAATCGAATCGTATAGTTGTCGCGCGTATTCATTCGAATCGTCACCCGTACGAATACGACGATAACTACACTTTTCAATTTGGTTTTCTAATTATTAGACATCATTCAGAATGTTAAACTTTCAGATATATTCGTATAGATTGTCACCTATACGAATAATCCGTCCATTGAGCATTCTTGTAACGACATCCATTATTTTTTTTATTTTGTAAAGCCTCACATACGTTTATACTTAATAGAATTCCTAACAAGCATTCATGTGTCAGTTTAGTGTTGTCTGATATGTTTTAGACTTTTACAGTGTGAGTATTGAATCAAATCACTGTAACAGTTGCATAATAGCTTTGTGTCAAGCGTTACACGATAATAGCATACAGATAATACACATAGTTTATGTCTAGGTTACTGTGCAAGTTACTGTTTCGGTTACGATTCCGGCACTGGTGTTACATGTAGTGCCAATAGGTGTTTTGTATGCCATGTGGTACGCCCATAAAGCATCATTCAACTTAGTTGACCAATGCTTACGGTCGGCTCGCACGGTTTTCTATAAAATCTCTTTGATTTGCCTATTGGACACTTCCACTTGCCCACTTGTTTGAGGATGATACGGAGTGGCAATCTGATGGTCTATGCCATACCGTTTGAGGAGTTTTCCAAATTGAAAATTTTTGAAATGTGATCCCCTATTGCTTATGATCACCCGAGGGAGGCCAAATCCTGAAAATATGTTTGATTGGACAAACTTGCACACAACGGTCTGGTCATTCGTCGTAGTAGCAATTGCTTCAACCCACTTTGAAACGTAGTCCACCGCTACTAAGATGTACAAATTCCCAAAAGAGTTAGGGAATGGCCCCTTGAAATCGATGCCCCATACATCAAAAATGTCCACAACAAGAATGGGATGCATAGGCATCGCATTCCTTTTCGAAATGCTCCCCATTTTTTGACAATTTACACAATTCTTAGCAAACTCAAATGCATCCTTAAAAATTGTAGGTCAATAAAGCCCACAAGACAACATGAAATGACCACCACATGCAGATGCATGCAAGGGTTGTAGAACCAATGGAATTTCAGAATCCGAAATGCATCTTCTGATCAGTTGATCTGCTCCCACTTTGAACAAATCCGGCTCCTCCCAGATGTAATGCTTATCTTTGTCCAATGTTCCGAAAGTGTACCTGCAGCCAAATAATTTGCAAAATTAGCATACCATGGCTCAGTAGAAACATGTAACAATTGTTCATCAGGAAATGTTTCTTTAATATCAACTCCCTGCTCGTTCTCATTGTGATTGACACGTGACAAATGATCTGCCACCACATTCTCACTCCCTTTCTTGTCATGAATCTCTAAATCAAATTCTTGAAGCAAAAGAATCCGTCTAATCAACCTCGGTTTCGCATCCTTCTTATCCATGAGGTACCTGACAGCAGTGTGATCAGAATAAATAATAACCTTGCTACCCCTAAAATATGGCCGAAACTTATCTAACGCAAACACTATTGCAAGCAATTCCTTTTCTGTTGTGGTGTAATTTAACAAAGCATCTGAAAGGGTTTTGCTTGCATAGTAGATTGCAATGGGTTTCTTGTCCACCCGTTGACCCAAGACAGCCCCAACTACGTAATCACTTGCATCACACATTATCTCAAAAGGTTTTGACCAATCCGGTGATTGCAAAATTGGTGCTTCAACCAACTTTTGTCTAAGGACATTAAAAGCAGTGACATAGTCATTATCAAAAACAAATGGAACATCTTTCAACAACAAATTACATAAGGGTTTTGTAATGACACTGAAATTTTTGATAAATCTTCTATAAAAATCTGCGTGTCCCAAAAATGATCTAACACCCTTAACATTCGTGGGAGGAGGTAAAGTTGAAATGACTTGGACTTTAGCAAGATAAACGTCAATCCCACGGCTCGAAATCACATGACCCAACACAATGCCTTCTTGAACCATGAAATGACTTTTTCCCAACTTAACACAAGATTGGTTTCAACACATCTTTTTAAAACTTTTGTCAATTGTTCAACACACGTTTCAAAAGGACCAAAAATTGAAAAGTCATCCATGAAGATCTCCAAAGACTCCCTAACCATACCTGAAAAGATACTCATCATGCACCTTTGAAAGATGGCTGGGGCATTACACAATCCAAATTGCATTCGCCTAAACGCGAAAGTACCATACGGACATGTAAATGGAGTCTTTTGTTGATCGTCTGGATGAATAGCAATTTGATTATACCCTGAATACCTATCCAAAAAACTATAAAACTTCTGACCTGCAAGCTTTTCCACGGTTTGATCAATGAATGGCAAAGGAAAATGGTCCTTTGAAGTAGCTGCATTTAACTTACGGTAATCAATGCAAATCCGCCACCCGGTGACTGGCCGAATCTCCTCACCTTTGTCATCTTTGATTACCTGAATCCCAGCTTTCTTTGGAACTGTTTGTGTAGGACTCACCCATGTACTATCTGAGATTGGGTAAATGATTCCAGCATCTAACCACTTGAGGACCTCCTTCTTCACCATTTCACGCATGTTGGGATTCAATCTTCTTTAAGTGTCACGTGAAGGCTTGATCTTTTCATCCGTAATGCTCTAGTGCATCACAATGGAGGGACTAATTCCCCTCAAATCAGCTATGGTCCATCCAATTGTAGCTTTGTGTGTCACCAACACTTCCATCAAAGGTTCCTCTTGTGCTTCATCCAAATTAGCTGCAATGATAACATGTAAAGTGTTATTTTCACCCAAGAAATAATACTTAAGGTGTTTAGGTAACTCCTTAAGTTCAGATTTTGGTGGATCCTCCAAAGAGGGCTTGAGTTTGGAGTCTATGCTATTCGGGAGACTCTCCACTTGAATTGTCCATGGTGGACGACCATCACTTGCCACTAGCACTTCCATTTTCCGATCCTCTTCCTCCATGTATTTTACCATGCTTAACTCATCCCTTTCATAAGCAAAACACATCTCTATGGTGTCTCCCCTACTTTCGTGGGATAGACACCAGTCAACAAGGTCCGCCATAAAGCATTCATCGTTGACTCGAGAGTTAGCAATATTAGAAAAAACATTCAATTGTAGCTTCCGGTTTCCAAAAGTCATGCCCATTGTTCCAGTCCTACAATTAATCAAAGCATTAGAAGTAGCCACAAATGGACGACCTAAAATCACTGTGGGTTGCCTTAAAGGATCGGTAATGGCGTAGTCCAAAACCAAGATATCAACCGGGTAGTAAAAACCTTCCACCATCACAATTACATCTGAAACAATTCCCCTAGGGAGCTTGGAAGTCAAATCGGCCAACACCACGGTGGTGTCGGCTCGTTGTAATGGACCAAAATCATATTGGTCATACAAGCTACCCGGGAGAATACTTACACTTGCTCCAAGATCCAATAACACCCTTTGTATTTTAAAGTCACCCACTTGAATTGGCATCAATGGCGTTCCCGGATCTTGAAGTTTAGGTGGAGGATACCCGTCACAACCGCACTCACATTTTTAGTCAAATTGTGACACCCTGTAAATTCCAGGTCAGCATTCTATTTATTTAAATGTTTATTTAAATGATAATTGTATGCGTGGCACTAGAATTAGTTTAATGTGGCATGACGGTACGAACACTGACACAAACACGATAATTTGGTGAATTATCGCAACACGCACACACGTGTCTAAGAAAACACGAACGTTGGTGAACGTTTAGCACATCGTGTAACAAAACACTCGAAACCTCACGAAATGCTCAAATATTGAACTTGGAAGTTCAAACGGGGCCAAACGATAGTTCGTAAACGTGAAAACGGCGACGAACGGATCAAACCATTGAAATTGGGCTTATTGGGCTCCTCTAGGACTCGTCACGGTACGCGAAGGCCCATAAGGAACCCCATGGCGGTACGCGAAGGAATGCGGGGGAATTTGAATCCCGAATTTCTTTGCGGTACGCTAAGAGGATCTTTGACCCTTTCGGCGGTACACGACGCTGTTCAGGAGACAAATCTTTATAAAACCATGAAAAATCATTTCAATCCTACCTCTCATCACTTCCTCCGAAGTTTAGCCATTATAACTCGACCCTATCTCTGCCAAAGCTTCTGTTACACTCAATAATCCCTAAAGGAAGCCATTGTTGAAGGACTTGAAGTTCTTGGAAGCTTGAAGGAAGGATTGTAGAGCATGAGGATCATCACCACCACTTCGACTCCGTTCAAACTCGTTGTCCAGAAGCTTGAGAGGCTGCTAGCATCATCATTCATCAGTTCTTGGGGCATTTGAGGTAGTTCTATGGCTAAAATGCTCTCTACACATCATTACACACACATGCAAGGGTTAAAACCCACATACAAGCTCACTAGGCTCACATGCACGAATTTTTCTATAATTTAAATCTGGGTTTGTTGGTTTTAATGTGTTTCTTGATGATCTATGATGTGGTGTAAATGTGTAAGGCATGATTTGGTCATGACCAAGTGTAAAACTTGCATGCATGTATGATCCATGGCACGTGGGATGATTTTGGGTATTTAGATGTGTTTATAAATGATGTTGGAAGATGATAGCATGATTAGATCTTGGTTTAATGGTTAAAATGTGGTTATATTGATTTCTTTCCATTAATAGAAACTTTTTACTCACAAAATGATGTTGTGGATAATATTGGTAACATGCATGCTTATGGATTTGCTATAAGTATGTTATTAGGATGATATTGATGCTTATAATGTGATTTTGATAATGGTTATGGTCATTTTTAACAAAGTTACTATATATAGTAACTTTTACAAGCCAAATATTGATAAACGATGATTTTGACTACATGTGCACGATTTAATGATGTTAAATGACTCATTATGATGATTTGTGACATAAAAATGGATTAGAAAAGCTTAGGATGATCATTGGATGGATTTTTGTCATAGTTACTATTTATAGTAACTTTATTTTATGAAACATTAGTTCATGAACGATATGTACGTTTTGAGCATGCTAAGTGATTTAATATGACTTAATATGATTATTGTATGCTAAGTTAGATGGTTTCCGATATCACACATACTAGATTTAGAAACTTTCCATTTTAGGAAACTTTTGTATGCAAACGTGACTTAAGTGTTTAATTGATTTCGTATGATGATGTGCTATGTGTTAATATGATCACGTAGGATTTAACAAGAATGCTAGAACCTTAAAATGATAAGTGTTATGAACTTGCCATAAATGGAAACTTACTATGTATAGTAAGTTGTCCATAGACGCGACTTGCGCGTTTTGCACACGACGAGCACTAACACGAATGTTACACGATTAACAACCGACACACGGTTCACCAACGGGTCGTTGACTTGACACGGTCAACCTTGGTCAAACACGGTCAATGTGGACCAACATGAGCAAACACGATCATTGTGGACCGACACGGACAAACATGAACAACCGAGGGTTGTTGAGCACAAACACGAAACACGGTCGCTTACATGAACTCACATATGGTATATGATATAGGTAGCCAGTGACCGACTACGCTACGTGACGCTACAGGAGCTTACGCTTGTACTTTCTCACCAATTCACTAAGGTGAGTTTACGTCCCCTCTTTACTCTTTTCAAACTTTTCAAATAGAGGGAGAATACTAGTTGAATCGAGTCAAACATTATTGTACAAACATTTTATGTGTATGCTGGTTTATTAGACAAACATTAAGTGTTGAACTCGTAACAAGCCCTCACAAAGTCTTACCGTTAATGTACAAACAACGTGGTAGGTTTGAATGGATCCGTTTGGGTGTGACTAACCCCACGGGGCACAATTTTGACTGGAGGTCATAACCCGTGAAACTCTGACCTAACTTGCTATGTAATTACGAGACATAGCGGAGGCAAGGACAAACAAGTCTAGTTCGGTAGTGACGCACTGACACTTGGAGCCTAGGGCTCGGTACTAACACTAAGATAAACAACATGACACATGTTTTCTTACTATGTATATGTATAACAAAACCTGTGAACTCACCAACCATTGTGTTGACACTTTTTCTAAACTTGTATTCTCAAGTAACTAGCAGGCTATGGATATCAGGAATGCACATTAAGGGACGAGCATTAGGAACCTCATGCATTTCTGCTTTATCTTTTGAAAACAATTTTATTTATATGTATTAGTACGATGTAGTGTCTGACAATTTATATTTCCGCTGCATTTGTCAAACTTATTATTTCCGCTGAAATGATATTTTATTTCCGCTGCAAATTATTTTGCTAACGTTTATGTTAAACATTGTATTTGAAACACATATAGAGTTGTTCTATATGACCATGAGCTGTGATTGTGGCCACGTCACACCCACATGGACTGACACCACGAGTGGGAATTTGGGGGTGTGACACAAATCAACCTTTTTAGGGACTTTGTGATTTATTTTCTGAGTGCACATCTCTTTTAAGTACTTAGCATATGATGGGATTTGTTTGATTGCATCAATGAGAGGGAGATTAATTTTAACTTGTTTAAAAACCTCCCACATTTCCTCTTGTTGTGGGCCTCTCTTGTTCGCATTTGAAACCTTAGATGGATTTACTAAGGCTTTTGGGAAAGGAATGGTATTGCCCTCCATCTCCTTTTCCATAGCCTTAGTGGTATCTTTTTGAAAATCATTTTGTGGAGGCATTTTGAAAGTGACTTTCTTGTTTTATTTGGTTGGTGCAACTTCAGTCTCACATTCACTCTCATCACTCTCATTTACATCCTCCACCACACCCTCAACAAATTGTGGTGAAGGGACAACCTTGTTGTCATAAGCCTTCCCACTTCTAAGAATACTTACCTAATGGATTTGAGCTATTTCTGAGGCTTAGAACTGCTTGATTGATGCTATGGGTTTACCTTCATGTCACTTGGTAGCTTGCCTGGATCCTTCCTCAAAATTGCTACCTCCTCAGCCAATTGACCCACTTGCTTTGTCAAGGGTTCAACGGTTTTGTCTCTTTCCACATTGTCCTTCCTCAACTCCTTCAGAAAATCCATAATCTCCTTATTGGAAGTGTCAGAATTTCCTGATGAAGCTCCTTGATCTTGATTGGCTTGATAGTTCTTTTGATAGCCTCTGTTTCCACCTTGATTGTACCCTTGGTTGTTGTAATTGGACTGCCTATTCTGGTATGGTTGGCTTCCTTGATTTGATCCCTGAAAATTAGGATTAGATTGGTTAAAAGAATTACCATAATGAAAATTTGGGTGATTCCTTAAACCTGGTTGATATGTATTAGAATTCATATCATATTGCTTGCGGTCTCCATAAACTTGGTTAACTTCTTCTTCCCGTCCGCCTTGACCAGGACAATCCAAAGTAGCATGGCCCAATTCTCCACATCAATCACACACTTGGAATACTTGATTCTCTCTTGTAGTACCTTTGCTCCACCCATATTCAGATTTGCCAACTCTTGTTCCAATGCTTGATTTGCCCTTTCCAATTTCTCCATTCTATCATAAGAGCTTCCCGAGGCTTTTACTGTAGCAACCTTATTCCTTCTACTTGACCGTGCTTGCCTCTTTGAGTTTAAAGCCATTTTCTCCAAGTAGTCCCAATCCACATCTACCGGGTTGGACAAAAATGTTCAACCTGTAGTGGAATTCACATCTCTTATGTCATCAGTGGACAAACCATCATGAAAAGCAGTGATCAACTCCCATTTAGAAATCCCATGATGTTCGTAACAATTACTTGAATCTCTTGAAGGCCTCATAGAACAATTCTCCCGATTGTTGATGAAATGTTCTTATAGCATGCCTAACATCACTTGTTCTTTGGGGAGTAAAGTATTCATCAATAAATTGTTGCTGCAAATCCTCCCAAGCGAAAATGCTAGCAGATGGCAATGCTAAAAACCATAACTTAGTTGCATCCTTTAAAGTGAATTGGAACAAAACTAGCTTCACTTGATCAGGTGTGAAACCTTGCCTGTCTATTGTACCACAAACTGCTTCGAATTCAGAAAAATGTAAATAACGTTCCTCACTTGCTTTGCCATAAAAGTTGGGCAACACATTCAAAATGTGACACCTCGCAAATTTCAGGTCAGCAATTTCTTTAATTTAATAATAATGTGTATTATTATTACTTACGTGGCACTAGAATCATGAAAATTTAGTGTGACACGTGGCACAACAGTCAAAACACACCGATAATTCGAGAAACTATCATAAAATGCACGCACTTGTCTTGAATAATGAACGTTGGTGAATTAATCAAACCACAGTACACTTTCACTACACTTAGGTTCTAGGGAACCAAAAATAGTTAGAACGATGCTGATATGTCGAGAAACGATGATCGTAATCGAGAAATACGCGAAAGTCGGTTTGAAACAACAAAATTGGGCCTATTGGGCTCTTCCAGGACCCATCGCGGTACGCTAAGGGCGTTTGGTTGGGCCTTAGCGGTACGTGACGCTTGGGCGGGGAAATTTGAATTCTTCGAAAGTCGTCGCGGTACACGACGACCGATCATTTTCCTTCTTCGCGATACGCGGCGTGCTTCGGGAACCAGACGAATATAATATTCATTACGGTACGCCGAGAGAGACTTTTGTCAGTCTCGGCGGTACGTGACGATGCCCAACACGCAAAATCTTTATAAAACCAATGTTAATTATTTCTGTTCTCCCCTACACTCATCCCCTCGACTGAAACACCTTATATCCGGCCAATAACGATCTGTTAGCTCACTACCACCCATTTGAAGCCATTTTGGAGCCATTATTGGGGATATTGAAGATTTGAAGCTCAAAGGAACTCCAAGAACACCATACCTCTTCCTTTCTCGCCATTGAAGCCATCTCAGCCACTCCTAGAGTAGTTCCAGACAAGCTATATCTCAGTGATCTAAGGCCTTGTGAGATAGTATCTATTCCCATTTTAGCCTAAAAACACCTTCACACACACATGCAAGCCAATATGGCCACATGCAACACCATAACAAGCACACACACGAAATTTGGAGTTTATAAATCTGCAATTAGTTATACGAATCATTGATTTGAGCATTGGATTTGATTTATTGGTAATTATTGATGTCATTTTGTGATATTTGGGACTTTTGGCCTAGTTGATGATTCCTAGCAACATGCATGGATGATCCATGTGATATGTGATGATTTTGAATGAATAAATGAATCTTGATGATATGGGAAGTCATATGTATGGTTTATGATGATTATTGTGATCAAA
The DNA here is from genome assembly GCA_009363875.1 of Mikania micrantha. Taxonomy (NCBI): domain Eukaryota; kingdom Viridiplantae; phylum Streptophyta; class Magnoliopsida; order Asterales; family Asteraceae; genus Mikania; species Mikania micrantha. Next base: position 56,986,849 of record CM018696.1, read on the forward strand.
ATGACGATTTTGTAGAGCCCACTACACGATGAAGACTGACAAAGTCAAACATTGGAAGAGTTGAAGTCCATATCTTTGTTATTGTCGTGTACATGTATTTCGAATACACCATGTATTCGTGTACTCGAAATAGTTTGTATTAGATTTCGAGTACGCCTAGACTTAGTATAAATAGACGTATTTTGTACTATTTTAGGTTGGAATCCCGAGGCATTTGCTCTCTAGACGTATTAACGCACTTGTACTCGAACTTTCAGTATTTATACAAAGATATATTACATTTTTCTACTTGCTTTCTTGATTCTAGCTTGGATTCCGCACTAGTTAGAGTCTATTGATGATGATTCAGAAGATAAAGTTTAGTTCTTGATCCGGTTTGAGACCTACAAGTGGTATCAGAGCCAGAGTGCTCTTTTCATCGTCAAGGTAACAACTTTCTTAAGCAAGATTAGTAATTTATCAGTCTATTCTACTCCATCTAGCTACTGTGTGAATTTGGGACTCCATATCTTAAGAAATATTTTTATAAAATTTGTTAAGTATTTTCGAGTTCGAAATTTTCGAGTTCAGCTATTTAGAGTACAGATAGAGTGTTCGAAAGGGTGTTAGCAGTTCGACTAAAAGGATCAGTGTGTTCAACAACAGAGGCTCTTCGATTACAGTTTTGTTCGATTACAACTAGGTTCGAGTACACAAGTTGATTTCGAATACAGGAGTTTCGAGTACAAAGTCATTTTCGAATACAAGGGGAATTCGAATACAAGGGACTTCGACTACACTGAGAATTTCGAGTATAGAGTAATCTGTTTTACTTCGGGTAGTGTTTGGTGATCTGCTCTACAGGGACCTACAGGGACTTCGTATACAACACTTAGAAAATTTTCTGATCCATCATGGCTTCAAAGAATCTGACCAATTTGTCCAATTTACTCAACTTGGACAATGAGATTGGCACCGGAACAAAGCCACCTAGGCTCGTGTCGGGAGATAACTTCCAAGATTGGAAATTCAGATTCCAATCCTTTATCAAATACACTGATCCAAAGCTCTGGAGATCTATTGAAGAGGGTCCCTTTGTGCCCTCATACTAGAGTGAGATCAATGGTCCTCTTGTTCCCAAAGATCCAGAATTGTACACTGACAATGACATCCTGATGATGGAGAAGGATGAAAAGGCTTATGCTTCAATCACAATGGCTCTATCGACTGATGTAGCTCATGGCTTTAAGGAACACAAGACAACAAAGGAACTTTGGAATGCCTTGGTTAAACGGTTTGAAGGAAATGAAGACATGCTAGAAAGTCATAAGGATATGCTCAGACAGAGGTTCAATAAGTTCAATCACATCAAAGGAGAGGCTTTTGAAGCACAGCTTAATAGATTCACCCATCTGATGACCGAAATGACAAGTTCTGGAATTGAGATGACCAAAGGAGAAGTAAACTAGAAGCTTCTGAACTCACTGCCTTACACCTGGAACTCAAACTGTACAACAATCAAAAGAACAAAGGAAATGTACAAGACCTCTCTGAGTGAGCTGATCTCAATTATCAACTCCTATGATATGGATGTTAAACAGAGAGCACTGAACCATGCCAGCTCAATAGGCATTGCACCTGTGTCTGAAAATTCTGCTCTTCTGTCAGCAATCAATCTTCAAGCCTCGGGGATGCAACATTATCAGCCTTCTTCATCGCAGTCAATCCCTTTTGAGACTGCATTCCTATCATCTGGACAAGCTGGATCAGTGTCCAAGATCAATCCAGAGAGTGAAGAAAATCTGCTGCTGTTTAAGGGTTTTATGAACAGCTACAATGCATTCATAGCTGGAGAGTTAGCACCTACCAACCTTACTCAGGATAATCTGGAGCAGATAAATCCAGCAGATGTTGAGGAAATGGATATCTCATGGAAGATGGCTATGGCTGTGTTTCGTGCAAAGAAGTTCATCAAACGGTATGGAAGGAACAACTTTGGAAACAACCCAGGAAAGAAGCTTGGATTTGATAAGTCAAAGCTGCGATGTTACAACTGTGATCAACCGGGTCACTTTGCCAGAGAATGCAAGCAGCCTAAAGTGACTAAGGAAGGGGAGAAGAAGCCTGAAGAGAAAGCTGTTACTGCTACTGCTTCTGGAGAAAGATCAAGTACGTCTAAAGCACTAGTGACTCAAGAAACTGACTCCTATAATTGGAGTTATCAAATGCAGGAATTGGAGTTTACTCTGAGTCACGCGTTCATGGCTGAGGTGGATGACAAGCAAAAGGAGGTAACTGAAAATCTTTGCTCCACATCTTGCATAGAGAAAGTATTTAAGTATAGATCACATAATGAATCTCTAATCAAAGAAGTAACCAAACTTAAATACTTTAACTCAGAATTTCTTAAAAATGAAGGAATTTTTAAAAGAAAACTTGAAGTCGAGGGTAGGGATGTGGCAAGGCTCAAGGAACTTCTAAGTGATAAAGAGTCCAACTATCGAGATGCTAGACGCAAAATCGATGAACTCACTTTAGAGTTGGACCTAGTTAAAACTCAACTTTCGAAAACCTTAGTAAAATGTGAAAAATTTGATTATTCAAGCAAAGTTTTGGAAAACATGGTTAGCATACAATACTGGGAAAAGAAGGGTAAGGGTCTTGGTTATAAGGAGTGTGAGCCACCTTTTAACCATAACTACTCAAGTATGCCAAGGATCAACACATCTGTGGATGATTTGGCATTTGATTCTGATCACGCTTACAAATTTCCCACCAAACACATTGTGCTCACTGTCGATCCCATCATGTCTGATATTTCTAATGATTCTGAGATGTGTGCAGAATAGTTAAGTGTTACAGATTCAGAGGAGAAGGAGGAAGAAAGAAGTGCTGGGAGGAGCACAGACTGTTTAACATCTACAAGTCAATTACCTTTTGTTTCAAAAACTGATTTTGTTGGAAAATTTGATGAAATTAAAATTAAGCCTAGTGATATGTTGAAAAGTTTTGAAAAGACATTTGCTATAAATCGTGTCTCAAAATTAACTTCCTCTCCTTTGACACAGAAGGCAGCATCGGCTCATTCTACAGTTACTAAAGAGGCGGGCTCACAGTTGAATCCTAACTGTGAACCTTATGTTCCAACTGGGTCCTTGGAACAAGTATGTTCAAGCTCATCCTCTTGTGATAGTAACTGTGATGTAAAGCTCTTTGACCTTACTGAGTTTCATCAGAAAGTATGCTGCTATGCATGTGGGAGACCTGACCACATTGCTCGACACTGTATGCACCGACCTACTGAGTTCTTTTATGGGAAGAATCAGAAGGTCACACCTAAGGCTCAAACATTTAGCAAATCCATGGGGATTGATCATTTCTCCAAGCCTAAGGTGATGACTCAGAAAAGGTCACAGACCACTTCCACTGCCAAAAGAGCCAAGCAACTAAATCAAAATCAGTATAATTTTCAAAACCAAAAGACTAAAATCAAATCTTTTTCAAAACCCAAGATAAAACCAGTTTATCATGGCAGTGGAAACAAGCCCAAAATAGTCAAGGGCAAATCAGACAAGCCCACAAAGGGGCCCAAAATCCAACCAATGAGCAGGTCAAAATCAAAGTCCAAAGTGCCTGTAGTTTCCAAAACGCCCAAGTATGTTATGATTTGGGTACCAGTTTCTCATTAATTGAATGTGTGTTGCAGGGACGACCCAACTGGCTTAAGAATGTTTGGTATGTTGATAGCGGTTGTTCTCGGCATATGACTGGGGATTTCTCTCAGTTACATGAAGTTACACCATTCAACGGAGGATATGTATCATTTGCGGGAGACAAGGGAGGAAGGATAAGCATGAAAGGCACGGTCACCAATGGAACTCTTAGTTTTGAAGACGTGTACTATGTTGAAGAGCTCAATCACAGTCTATTGAGTGTTTCTCAGATTTGTGACAAGAGCTTTTCCACACACTTCACAAACAAGGAGTGTCTTATTCTAAAGCCTGGCTTTGTAGTGCCTGAGAAGTGGATTCTGATGAGAACTCCAAGGATAAACAATGCCTACATTATCAACATGAACTCATATTCATACACAGAGAACACTTGTTTGTTCTCAAAGGCATTGGAGCATGATTTTCTGTTATGGCATCGCCGACTGGGTCACGTAAATCTGAAGAATCTATACAGACTCGCGAAGGGAGATCACGTTACTGGCTTGCCTTCTAAAGACTTCTCCACTATTGAGAAGTGCATTTCATGTGCCAAGGGGAAGCAACATAAGAGACCCCACAAGCCTAAATTGTTCAATTCTATCTCTTCAGTTCTTCAGCTTCTTCATATGGATCTCTTCGGACCAGTCAACGTAATGAGTATCGGGAAAAAGTCATGCTGTCTTGTTGTGACGGATGATTATTCCAGATTCACTTGGGTGTTCTTTCTGGCCAAGATGAATGAAAAACCGGAGATTTTGAAGAAGTTCATAACCTTGATCGAAAATCAGAAGAATCTAAAGGTTAAGGTGATTAGAACTGATAATGGCACTGAATTTAGAAATCAGACTCTTATAGATTTCTGCGATGAAAAGGGGATTGCTCGACAGTACAGTGCAGCTAGAACACCTCAACAAAATGGAGTTGATGAAAGGAGGAACAGAACGCTCATTGAGGCTGCACGAACCATGATATCAGAATCAAAGCTGCCAATCTTCTTCTGGGCCGAAGCTGTTAATACAGCCTGTTATGTTCAGAATCGAGCACTCTTGAACAAGCGCCATCAGAAGACTCCCTATGAGATTCTTTTCAATCAGAAGCCTAAAGTTGGTCACTTCATGTCTTTTGGATGTCCTTGCACTCTTCTTCATACAAAGCCAAGCCACAAGTTTGATGATAAGGCAGATGAGTGTTACTTTGTGGGTTATTCATCCGAGAAGGCAGCCATCAGAGTTTACAACAAGAAGACTAGGATGATCGTGGAATCGTATATTATTGATTGGCAAGAAATGAACTCTACTGATGCCGGTTATGGTCCAAACTGGTTATTTGAGTATGATTCTACTTTTAGGCCCTTCAACACTGCATCCGAGGTAGCAGGATATCTGAGCAACCCGATGTTTTCCACGAGGGTGATGATGTCGACTATAGAGTTGACTATGTTCCCTGTGACCCAAAGCTTCTATCATTTGACCCTCCAGGCATGTACAGTCGAGCTCCTCCAGATCAGCCAACTCCGATACATGAAGTTCTCCCCTCAGATCCAGACATTTCTCAGTCTGTTCAGCCACTTCTAGAAACAGATCAAGTTTCATCTTCCTCCCACAACACCTTTGATATTCCACTGTTCTCAAATAACATCCCTTAGGAACAGTGAGTGGATCATGAAGCTGAAGTAAGTGAAATTGTTTCTGTCGACAATATTTCTTCCTCCAATGAAGATCAAGTAAACAACATCAGCAATTTGCTAGACAATCTAGCTGTGGAGGAAGTGCCAACCCTCAGCATAAACAAGAATCATCCAGTTGAAAATATTATTGGATCTCTCTCGGAAGGCGTTCTAACTTGGAGCCGATCCATTACAGCTTAGAACCTCTTGCCTGAAGAGACAACTACCAGAAGTCGATCAGGTCCAATTAATTCTTGTTATATTCCTGTTTTATTTTGCAGGTCGAGCCCAAGAATATGAAAATGGCTCTCAAAGAGTCCAGCTGGGTCGAGGCTATGCAGGAAGAGCTGATGCAGTTTCAAAAACTCAAGGTGTGGAATCTGGTTCCCTTACGCAAAGGAAAGCTGCCTATAGAAACCAAATGGGTTTTCAAGAACAAAAGAGATGACTTAGGAGTCATTATCAGGAACAAGACACGATTGGTAGTTCAGGGCTTCTACCAACAGGAGGGGATAGATTATGAGGAAGTCTTTGCACCAGTCGCAAGACTTGAAGCCATACGGATTTTCTAGGCCTATGCCTCCTACATGAACTTCACGATGTATCAGATGGATGTGAAGACCGCTTTCTTGTATGGAAAGGTAAAGGAAGAAATCTATGTGTGCCAGCCCCCAGGTTTTGAAGATTCTCGGTATCCAGACCATGTCTACAAGTTAGACAAAGCTCTTTATGGTCTTCATCAAGCACCAGCGTGGTATGCTACGCTTACTGATCACCTGCTTGCAAATGGATACACCCGTGGAGCCATTGATCAGACTTTGTTTGTTCTCAAGGATAAGGATGATTTGATTCTCGTCCAAATCTACGTGGATGACATTATTTTTGGCTCCACAAGCTCGGCGTTGTGCAAGGAATTTAAAGGGGTAATGAAGAAGTTTGAGATGAGTGCAATGGGAGAAATGACCTTCTTTCTGGGTCTTAAGGTGAAGCAAGATCCAAAAGGCGTGCTGATTCTTCAAGGAAAGTATGTCACTAACATTCTGACAAAACTCAAGATGTTGGAATCAAAGCCTGCATCTACCCCCATGGCTGCGCGTCCTGTCTTAACTTCGGATTATGATGGTGATGATGTTGATCAACACCTATATTGCTAGATGATTCGCTCTCTGATGCACTTGACCACTAGCAGACCAGACATCATGTTTTCTGTATGTCAATGCACCAGATGGTGATGATGTTGATCAACACCTATATTGCTCGATGATTGGCTCTCTGATGCACTTGACCGCTAGCAGACCCGACATCATGTTTTCTGTATGTCAATGCACCAGATATCAAGCAAATCCGAAGGCTTCACACCTGATTGCTGTCAAGAGAATCTTTCGGTACCTTGTCGGGAAACCTCGTCTCGATTTATGGTATCCTAAGAACTCTGAATTTCGTTTGTACGCTTACTCTGACAGTGATTTTGGTGGTTGTAACTTAGACAGGAAGTCCACCACGGGAGGATGCCAGTACTTAGGAGATCGCCTTGTCTCATGGCAGTGCAAGAAACAAACAACCGTATCCACATCTACTGCGGAAGCAGAATATGTTGCTGCTTCCAGTTGCTGCTCTCAGGTTATATGGATGCAACAACAACTCCTCGATTACGGTTTGAATTTTCTTGACTCTCCTATTTATTGTGACAATGAATCCGCCTTACAGATCGTCAAGAATCCGGTACAACACTCCAAAACCAAACTTATTGACATCCAGATTCACTTCACCCGTGACTGTTTCGAACGGAAACTAATTCATCTTGAAAAGGTCCATACAGATGAAAATCTGGCGGATCTTTTCACAAAACCGTTCGATACAGCACGCTTTCATCACTTGCTTGCCTCCCTCAAATTAATAAGCTTTAACTAAAAGCATTTTTGTAAATACGTTAAAATTTGTGTTTTGTTTATTTTTAATTTTAGATCACAAATTTAGGGGGAGAAAATTTATAAAAACAACAAAAAGATTTTCGGTTTTCGAGTCAGTCTAAGATGATCTACAAGTTTAGGGGGAGTTGAGTTTTTGAAAAACTAAGAAAAGGAGATCTGGCCTATTATTATATAAGAAAATTCCAAAAAGATTTGATATTTTCAAAACTTAAGAAAAGACAAAAAGGGTTTATTTGGACAAGCAAAGTAAATCGGTCAAATTGGGTAGTGAAATAATTTCTGAGGATCAAAATTTCACTATCTTAATAAAATTTCTTAAAGAATAACAACTTTGAATATCTATTATGCACTAAGAAGTTAAAACAAGTTTTCCAAATGAAAGAATCAGACTTGATCAATTAAAAAATACATATATAAATAAATAAGTGCGAAGTTGTGATCATTAGATAACTAGAAATGTGTGACAACTATTTGACTTTTTGTTCAAATCCTTGAGTCAAAAAAAGATTGCGTTTAAATAACTTGAAATCGTTCTGAAAAACTCGGGTATTTCCTATGTTTTGTGTAAACAAAGTGCGGGAAATATTTACTGAAGCATCCTTTGTTTTGCATATGCAAAGACCTGAATGTGTGACATTAAGGCCAATGTGTCTGCAGATCAGTAAATAAAAGATGCCAATAAGCACAAGATGATAGAACCCCTTCTTGTTCTTGATTCTAATCTAATAGATATGTTCTTTTCTTTTCTCACCTCAAACTTTGTCAAAACATTTTAAGTTCGTTGAAACGCAATCAAAGTTTGAAACAAAAGATTTCTCAAAATTGATAGGTTGCATGTTAATCTAGTTTTACAGTCTATTTGCTCACAAACTTCCCATAAGTATTTTCAAAAAACCTTGATCATATGTCTTATTTCTAAGTTATGGTTTAACGAGTGGAAATTATTGGTGGGGTATAGCTGTTTAAAAGTTGTGCTTCGTTAAGAAATTACTTAAGCCAGTAAAATTTTGACGAACAGATTTGATCCCACGAATTTGACCCAACTAAACCTTAAACTTGTCCAAAGTTTCCAAGATTTATTTTATTTTATTTTATTTTTATTTTTATTTTTCATTTTTCATTTTTCATTTTCAGCAAGTTAGAATTTTTCAAAATAAAATTGTGTGTGTGTGCTCGAAATTGAATACACGAAAGCTATGTACTCGAAACCCCACTATAAATATGGCAGTCAATATCAAATTTCGAGTACCAGTCTTTCCAAGCTTTTTGAGTACATATTTTGTGCCTATTAGGCGCTCTCATTTTCTAGACCCGATTTAGAAAATCCACTCCGACAGTCTTGTAGATCACCTATAGGCGACCCTAGGTATGAGTTTTCATCAAGTTTCAACCACAAATTTGAAAGTTATGGATCAAAATCGATTTCGAGTACAAGATGTTCGTTTACAGAAAGTTTTCTTGCAAATTGACCTAGAAAAACTTGAAAAGAAATGGCGATTTTTGATTATGATGGTCGCCTATGATTTCCGAGTGCTTTGAATTTGACTAGAAGTTCTAAGGAGTAATATTGGTGGACTTATGAGAATATTCGTGTTCTCGAAGTTGAAATTTCGAATACAGGCTTATTTCGTGTACAACCTGCATTTTGTGTACACCTCTTGTTTCGAATACAGGCTAATTTCGTGTACAACCTGCATTTCAAATACAAGCGTACTTCGTATACACCTGCCATTTCGAATAAGCCTGTTATTTCGAATACATCTGTTTTTCGGGAACACTCACAAACTCCTTCGGACTTAGAAAATTTTCAGCACTTCATGTTTCTTGATCTTGAACTAACTTAATCTTTTTTGTTTCTCAGATGGCTGACTTACGCTTCGTGCCAGATCACAACATGACAGAATATCTTGGAAATCCACCGGAAAGGCATTCTGAGTTCAAGACTCTTGTTGAAGGATTGATGTTGTCACCAGTCAATTATGCCATTATGGAACATCCCACGATTGTGACTGATTTTATTCGAGATTTCTGGAGCACAGTCGAAGAACATACTGATGCACACGGGGTGATTAGCATTGTGGGAAAAGTTCAGGGTCATCCTATTACTATCTCAGAGCAAGTACTCCGGGAGTGTTTGCAACTTGGAGACAATGAAGGAGTCTGAACCGGTAAAGCTGGATCAGGAGCTGGTAAACTGGACAGTGTATCAGATGGGACACGAGGGCGCCTATCCTCCAACCGAGAAGAAATTGCTACATCCTTACTGGAGATACTTGGCACACGTGGTTACTCAGTGCCTCTCCGGAAGGAAAGGAGGATATGATGTTCTTAACCAGACTTTGAGCTCTTGCCTGATAGCTCTAGCACTTGGTGTCGACTTCAACTTCTCAAGGATGATTTTCCTTGACATGCACACGAACATCAAAGGGTGGAGGAAGGAACGTTTTCTCGCTTTCCCTCGGTTTCTGCAAATCGTCATCAACAAAAGATACTCTTCTCTGACTCCCACACTTGGTACTTTGGAGATCAAGAGGATGAGAGACGACATTTTTGGTTATATGAAGATGAACAAGCGTGGGAAGAAGCAATACACGGGGGAAATGCCACTGATCAAGTTTGGACGATTTGCAGGAGATGAAGATGTGATAGAGGGTCAAGGAACTCCTGTTGCTTTTGTTGCTGAAGAACACAACATTCCTGATTTGGGCACACAGACGGCACGAATGCCGAGGGACATGTCTCAGAAGCGTCCTCATCATCGAGTGAAGACTTCATTGCTGAAAGGCCTCCACCGACGAGGGAAGAAAGGGAGGAAGCACAAGATGCTGATTACACTCCCACACCTGAATCATCACCAAAGAGAAAGAGGCTGAAGACAATGTCCAAGAGGACCAGAGATCCCAGACTGCAGAAGATGTTTTCTGACTTATCATTCTCCTCTGCTGCATCGATTCTACCACCTCCACCCACACAACCCAAGCCACTTACACAGCCCAAACCACCAACACAGCCCAAGCCACCCACAAAACCCAAACCACCTTCAAAACCAAAGCCACCTTCTCAACCAGCCAAACCCAACCTAGTCATCAAAATTCCTGCTCACTCCCCAATTTCATCCTCTACCACTCTCATTCCTCACACCGAGACTTCATCATCACTGCCTCGCTCGAGCAGTGACAAGGGAAAATCCCCTTGCACGCAGAGTCTCCTTATGAGCCGAAAGGGGTGCCTGTCAATCTCGAGAGTCTGCAAGACAGAGTTTTCTTGCTTGAGAAAGAAGCTGAAGAGAAGGATGCCAACATTCGGTTTATGCAGGACGGAATGCTCAAAATCGCTGACAGACTTAACAAGTTTCAAGGACAGATCAAGGCTCACCGAAAGTTCATCAGATTTATCTCCTTAGAGAACTATGATATGCGCAAGGAGATTAAGAGGCTAAAAGGAGAAGAAGTCCCGGAGTCCGATGATGAGGACAAGGATGCTGATGATAGTGATGATAGTGATGATGATGATGATGATGATGATGATGATGATGATGGTGATGATCAGAAGGAGAAGGACTCGCCAGAAAAGAAGGATGACAAGGATGATGATCATGATGATGATGGTGATGATCAGAAGGAGAAGGACTCGCCAGAAAAGAAGGATGACAAGGATGATGATGATGGTGGTGGAGACAAGAAAGAAGATGATTCCTCTGACAAAAGGGGTCAAGGGCCTCCAAATGACAAAGATCAAGGAGGAGACCCATGAAATCCATCTTCATCAGGACGACCTACTGGTGACTATGATGATCTTTTTGGAGATATTCCAGATGATATCCTGTTTGGAGATTGTGTTCAACCGGATGAAGTCGCAGGAGCTGGTCTTGATAGTTGGTTCGATGATTTGGCCGAGGATTTTGACTTTGAGGAAGGACCAGAGAATGTCGTCATTGCAGATGTTTCCAAGGATCCTTATGTCGATTACTTGTACGCACACAAGTATATCAGTTCAGATGGCAAGGAGATTCCACCACTAGGAACAATTATTAACAGCTAGTTCGAGAAACAAAGGGATTGGACACCAGCACCTCCGGAAGTTAAAGCCACTTGGCTAGGAGAGATGAACGAGGAACTTACCGAGCACACATTCATTTCCGATGACCGATCATTGTTTGCTGTACGCAATGATAGGTCAAATATTTGCTGTTGGCTTTTTGACAAAGAAACAAATCTCTACCTGGTCAAGAGGATGAATGGCAAAGTGGAGTATTACAGGAGGCCTCAGGATTTCTGCACAATGCCTAAGGTTGATCTGCGAAGCATCAACAGTGCCATGTTCTTCAACCCATCAAAAGACAACCAAGCTGATCTGTTTGCAAAGTTTTTAAAGGATCAATGCGATAAGGACTTTCCAGTGATGAGGACTGCCAAGGGAAGACGTTTTGTTTCTAAATGCATTATAGATCCAAAGACGAAGAAATATTGGGTGTACTACAAGTACCCTCCTCCGCTCATTGAAGAAGCTGTTCTAGTGTCTCCAAGGGTTCCTGACAACTCCTTTGCGAATTTCTTGTCTTGGTATTTTGATGAGAAGACTCTATCGGCCGTCATTATGAGAAATAAGGACAACATCAACGATATAGATATGATCTTGGATCCGATGGATTTGCTGAAGTTTGGAAAAGAAGATATGATGCGTCTGCATGAGTCTCCCATCAAAATATATGGCGAATGGGATGAAGAGGCTAAGCCATATACCCGCACGGTCGCATAGGCTATCGAGCTGAAGCTTTATGCAGGAGCTGGACCACCTAAGGTCACTCTTACTATTGGATAACTTCGCCAGTCTAGGGGGAGTTTGTAGAGCCCACTACACGATGAAGACTGACAAAGTCAAACATTGGAAGAGTTGAAGTCCAGATCTTTGTTATTTTTGTGTACATGTATTTCGAATACACCATGTATTCGTGTACTCGAAATAGTTTGTATTATATTTCGAGTACGCCTAGTCTTAGTATAAATAGACGTATTTTGTACTAGTTTAGGTTGGAATCCCGAGGCATTTGCTCTCTAGACGTATTAAGGCACTTGTACTGGAACTTTCAGTATTTATACAAAGATTACATTTTTCTACTTGCTTTCTTGATTCTAGCTTGGATTCCGCACTAGTTAGAGTCTATTGATGATGATTCAGAAGATAAAGTTTAGTTCTTGATCCGGTTTGAGACCTAAAGATTTGTAGCATTATTTCTATATATAGTAACTTTATTATTGCAAAATGTGAATGATTGATGATATGGCGACATGCATGAGTTTAGATCTAGGATTTATGAATAAAATGATGTTTAGAAACTATTGTGGTGATTATTGAAGCATATGGATTGTTAGGGTATTATGAGACAACGCAGATGGGTCGAGCTAATAGGCGATTATGATTGTGCTATTAAATATCATCCAGGAAAAGCCAACGTAGTAACCGACGCGTTAAGCAGGAAGGAAACCACAAAACGTGTACGAGCACTACAGCTTACAATACACTCAGAGCTACCTAATCAGATCCGAATCGCTCAACAAGAAGCTCTGAAAACCAAAAACCTCACTCTTGAAGCCATGAGAGGTATGGATAAACAACTAGAGGAGAAGGATGATGGGGCTTACTATCTGATGGATTGAATTTGGATTCCACGATATGGAGGATTGAGGGACGTGGTGATGGATGAAGCTCACAAGAGCCGGTACTCGGTACATCCGGGCTCTGAAAAGATGTACCACGATCTGAAGACGACTTACTGGTGGCCTAACATGAAGTCAGAAACCCTCAGGGTTACTGCAACAACCAGAAATCCCAGTATGGAAATGGGAGCAGATTTCCATGGATTTTATCACCAAACTGCCAAAGACGAGAAGTGGTTGCGATACCATTTGGGTTATCGTGGACCGACTTACGAAATCTGCGCATTTCCTACCGATTAAGGAAACTGACAAGTTGGATAGACTGACTCGAATCTATCTGAAGGAAGTCGTTTCTAGACATGGAGTTCCAATCTCCATAATATCCGATCAAGACAGCCGATTTACGGCATATTTCTGGAAGTCCTTGCATAAGGCACTGGGACAAGACTAGATATGAGCACTGCCTATCACCCACAAACGGATGGGCAAAGCAAACGAACCATCCGAACTCTAGAGGACATGCTTCGGGCATGCGTAATCGATTTTGGCAGCAGCTGGGAAACACATTTGCCATTGGTAGAGTTTTCCTACAATAACAGTTACCACACTAGCATCCAGGCTGCACCATTTGAAGCACTTTACGGACGTAAGTGTAGATCACCTCTTTGTTGGGCAGAAGCTGGAGAAACCCAACTAACTAGTCCCGAACTTATACACGAAACAACTGAAAAGATCGTACAAATACGAAACAAAATGGCAGCAGCCTGAGATCGACAGAAGAGTTATGCCGACAAAAGGCGCAAGCCTTTGGAATTCCAAGTGGGAGACCGCGTACTTCTTAAAGTCTCACCTTGGAAAGGAGTGATCTGATTTGGGAAGCGGGGGAATTTGAATCCTCGCTACATCGGACCATTCGAGATCACAAAACGTATAGGCCCTGTGGCCTATGAACTAAATCTGCCGAACGAGCTGAGCAGTGTACACAACGTGTTTCATGTATCTAGCCTCAACAAGTGTCTGTCGGATGGAACACTTGCGACTCCTCTTGAGGAAATCAAAATCGACGAACAATTAAACTTCGTTGAGAAACCGGTGGAAATTATGGACCGGGAAACTAAGAAGCTTAAACTCAGCAAAATACCGATAGTCAAGGTGTGATGGAATTCGCGACGTGGACCGGAATACACCTGGGAACGAGAGGATCAAATGAAAAAGAAATACCCTCACCTATTCACAAACCAGACTATCACCAGCAACACGAACTGAATTTCGGGACGAAATTCCTATTAACCGGGGGATGATGTGACACCTCGCAAATTTCAGGTCAGCAATTACTTTAATTTAATAATAATGTGTATTATTATTACTTACATGGCACAACAGTCAAAACACACCGATAATTCGAGAAACTATCGTAAAACGCACGCACGTGTCTTGAATAACGAACGTTGGTGAATTAATCAAACCACGGTACACTTTCACTACACTAAAGTTCTAGGGAACCTAAAATAGTTAGAACGATGCTGATATGTCGAGAAATGATGATCGTAATCGAGAAATAGGCGAAAGTCGGTTCGAAACAACAAAATTGAGCCTATAGGGCTCTTCCAGGACCCATCGCGGTACGCTAAGGGCGTCTGGTTGGGCCTTCGCGGTACGCGACGCCTGGGCGGGGAAATTTGAATTCTTCGAAAGTCTTCGCGGTACGCGACGACCGATCATTTTCCTTCTTCGCGATACACGGCGTGTTTCAGGAACCAGACGGATATAATATTCATTACGGTACGCCGAGAGAGACTTTTGTCAGTCTCGGCGGTATGCGACGATGCCCAACACGCAAAATCTTTATAAAACCAATGTTAATTATTTCTGTTCTCTCCTACACTCATCCCCTCGACTGAAACACATTATATCCGGCCATTAACGATCTGTTAGCTCACTACCACCCATTTGAAGCCATTTTGGAGCCATTCTTGAGGATATTGAAGGTTTGAAGCTCAAAGGAACTCCAAGAACACCATACCTCTTCCTTTCTCGTGATTGAAGCCATCTCAGCCACTCCTAGAGTTGTTCCAGACCTGCACAAGCTATATCTCAGTGATCTAAGGCCTTGTGAGGCAGTATCTATACCCATTTTAGCCTAAAAACACCTTTACACACACACATGCAAGCCAATATGGCCACATGCAACACCATGTCAAGCACACACACGAAATTTGGAGTTTAAAAACCTTCTATTAGCTTTACGAATCATTGATTTGAGCATTGGATTTGATTTATTGGTAATTATTGATGTCATTTTGTGATATTTGGGACTTTTGGCCTAGTTGATGATTCCTAGCAACATGCATGGATGATCCATGTGATATGTGATGATTTTGAATATGAATAAATGAATCTTGATGATATGGGAAGTCATATGTATGGTTTATGATGATTATTGTGATCAAAATGACGATTTGTAGCATTATTTCTATATATAGTAACTTTATTATTGCAAAATGTGAATGATCAATGATATGGTGACATGCATGAGTTTAGATCTAGGATTTATGAATAAAATTATGTTTAGAAACTATTGTGGTGATTATTGAAGCATATGGATTGTTAGAATTGTCAAAATAAGTGATTTACACCATTATTACTATAAATAGAAACTTTTTGTCATAAGATTGCTAAAGAAATGATGAGTTTGATAATGTTGTATGTTTAACATGCTTATTTGATGTTAACACGATGATATTAAGTGTTTTGATCCTGTCGAATGATTGATAAATGAGCATTTGTCATAAGTAACTTTATATTTAGTGAAATATGCTTATTTTTACAACTTTCTAAAAATAGTAACTTTTGAACACGAAACATGCTTAACCGACTAATTGTGACTATGTGTTATGTGATAACATGCTCATTTAGGTTAACTATGCATGATATAATAATATGAAAGTGACTTCTTGTACGATTTGCTTAATATGGAAACTTTCCTAAAATTGAACTTACTATAAATAGTAAGTTTCTTCACGAATGTGATTTTGGTATCCGAACACATCACACGATACCAAATCGCACGCTACACGAGCACTTGAACTAAAACCGTCACCAACGGGTCGTTAGGTCAAACACGGTCAACACGGTCAACGTGACCCACATAACAACATGGAGTTGTTTGGACACGAACACGGTCCTGTGAGACCTACACGAATGTGAACACAAACTTATAACAACTATGTGATATAGGTAACCGCTGAAAGAGGCGCACAACTCCGTTCTTATACGAACGCACACCGTTAAACTCAGGTGAGTTTACGGCCCCACTTTTACTCTTTAACTGTTTTTACTAAACTTTTGGGGTGAGAATACAATTTGCAACTGCTTTAGATATATGACTGGTATGTAGAAAACTATTTTTGAGTGTAACTATTATCGCATTAAGCCCTCACGTATCCTTACCGTTAGTTGTGTAACAAACGAGTCATTATTACGTAGTACTACTGGGTTTGACCAACCCCACTCGGCACCAATGTTGACTGGAGGTCATAACGAGTGTAATATCGATGTTGATGACGGGTTTAGCGATGACCCGGGGAGGCAACGGAAACAGTCGAGTTTATGTAAGATGAACTGACACACTTACGGATCGTAGAATCCAAGAAACAACCTAACATACCCAGTATATGTCTGTTTGCTGATTTTTGTCTGTCTAAACCTGTGAACTCACCAACTTTATAGTTGACACTTTTTCGCATGTATTCTCAGGTAACTAACGGATCTCAAGCTAGAATGTGCACGAGGATGCACTAAGAAGTCTGACATGCAAATAGACTCTTGTTCTAGTCTTGTGTTTGAATTATGTCTTTAAAAAAAAGTTTAATCATGTAGTGTCTGTTACATTTAACTTTTCCGCTGCTACAATTTATTTTCCGCTGCTAATGATTAATTTTTCCGCTGCATATTATTAGAACCCGTTTCATTTGCAAGGTTGTATGTTTGTGTAACACATATAGAGTCGTTCTATATGACCATGAGCTGTGATCATGGCCACGTCACACCCGAGCGGTCTGACACCGCACGTGGGAATTTGGGGATGTAACACAAAAACTATGGCTTTACTTCAAATGATCTTCCTCTCACCTCAGGACAGACAATAGGGGAGGCATTCACTGCTATGTGTTGTCTAAAATGGCTCTCCACACCTTGAACTGGGCCTCGATTAGGTGCTCTTGGCACACCATCCTGAAACTGGTCATATCCTCCATCAGGGTATTGGTTGGCATTAGGCCTTCTAGGAACTCTTGGCTGACCTTGATATCCTTGATTAGGATAATTATATTGTTGATGGCCCTGATATCCATATCCCTCATCATGGTTGCCATTATCCCAATCACCTTGATAATGTTGATTTCTTTCATTGTCCAACCCATCATCCCAATCATTAACCCTTGCTCTTATATTGTCCTCTTGATACACACTATTTTCTCACGGAGAAGGGGCATCATGGTGGTTCATATGAGTTGATGGTGTGTCAGACAACCCATGATTAGATCTTTGTGGAGTCCATGGTGGGTTATGTGGAGGTGGTGGTACAAAAATGGGATTTAGTTGAGGTCCAAAAGGTTGGAAGTTACCCCCTCTATATAGGCCTTGAAGTGGTGGTTGAGGTGGTTTGGGATATGGGTGAAGAACCTCATCATCATGGTAGTTAGGTGGTGGTGGTCTAGGATGTGGTGGTGGTGAAATTGGGAAATTTGGCATAGCTCCTTGATCACTATGATGACTCATGCTGGATGCTTCTTGATCAATTTGCTGTTGGATTTAAGGCACTAACAATCCGGATCTATGTAATACCCGGTTATGCCTTGCAGTTCTCTCGATTCCAAGATCAAAAACTAACAGTGATGTCTTCCTTGAGTAACGGGTATGCATGCAACTATGAAATTACCTGCACAACACAAACAAAGAAAACCCACGTGTAATTCTGAAGAATGAACTAAACAAAACAAAATGAAAGAAAAATCAAATCTTTTTGTATTTTTATGTTTTTGAAAAGAAAATGCAAACTAAAATTATACTTAAACTAAAACTAAACCAAAACTAGCACTTTGCGCATTGATTCCCCGGCAACGGCACCATTTTGATCGATGTGTCGTAGGTCAATCAAAAACAATGTAAAAATAAGGACTTAGCTACCTATGACTATAGCACGGGTAAGTAAGGTCGTCTCCTCAAGAAATCGTTGGAAAATGCTAAGCTTTAATTGATTACTTGATTAACTAAGAAAATGTAAACTTAAAACTGATTTGAATTAAGAAAATGTTCAAGCAATGATTATAATGAATGAGTTTAAACAATTATAAGAGAAAGGTAATCACTTACGGGTTTAGGTTAGTAGAATCACAATGATTTTAGGTCAAACTTAGTTGGAAATCACATAGACATGATTTTGTTAATTGGTTTGATCAACGTGACAACAATGGAACAAACATTTAAGATTTGCTCATTCACACAATTTCCAATTTAGATATGTAAAGCAACACACATATACCAATGAGTAAACGATGCAAGGAAACCGAATCACTGATGGCAAAACGTAAATGCTTAAACACAAATAAATTGTTTACATCAATCAAACCACAAATGAATTCGAGTTATCAAAACGAAAACAACCCAAAAACCTAAGTTTAAACATTCAATCAAAGTTCATCCACTAACATAATTGGCCAGAAGCAATTACAAAAGAAAACTAGCCGCTCATCTTCATTAGCACGCTGCCATTCTTGATTCGGATGATGATTCCACGATCACGGATGGATTTGGAAGATTTTTGATGCCCAAAATTGTCAATTTTTCTCCCTAATTTCTTCCAGAAAGTAGTCTCTTTCGAAACCCTAAGATAAGGGCTTAAATATGGGAAAGATTAGCTGAAAATTCGACTTTCTCGGCCTCCGGCGTATCATACGTCGGGCACGGGAGTATGGTAGCCCCAGAACCTTATCCTACGCCAACAGTTTCTGCCAACGCTCAAAACTGGGCGTATGGTACGCACGCCTGTCTGGGCGTATCATATGCCCAATTTGACCTCACCAACAGCTTCGTCTCGTCGAGAAACTCAGTTTTCATATATTATGGGCCCCGTAACTCCTCTCCTATCTCCAGTTATGCATCTGCAAAGTTTTGGCCTTCCGAACTTCCTGTTTTTGCGCTTTTTATCACTCGACGCCTCTTTTAACCATCCAATAAGCTCCCGAACACCTCTTTAAACTCTTGACACCTGAAATTCATAAACATACTCAAAGTAAACATGTTTCTGGTCAAAAATCACTAATATCACGTATTTACACATCAATTAACACAACTATTTACAACGTGGTCAACAATAAACTGAAATATATATGATCGATGTTGAACGGTCAATCAAAAGATGAGTTTAAAACCCGTGTCTTAGCTATCTTTAACTAGTAAGGGTAAGTAAGGTATCGTATCCACATGGAATCTTTGGAAAGTGCTAATCTTAACTACTTACTTAAATAAGAAAATGTAAAGATGAATTTGGTTTGAATTTAGAAAACCGTTGCAAAGCAACAAACTTAACTTTAACTTGAAAACAATTAATGAAAAGACAATCAATTCCGGGTTTAGGTTTAAAGATCCACAATGATTTAAGGCTAAACCTAGATTGGCATCACACGAACATGATTTTGTTATTCAATTTGATTAAGGTGATAATAATGGAACAAACATTTAAGACTTGCTCATTCACACAATTATCAATAAAGATATGCAAAGCAACACACAATTATCAATAAGTAAACGATGCAAGAAAACCGAATCACTGATGGTAATCTATAGAAACTAAAACATAAATGTATCGTTTACGTCAACCAAACCAAAAATCAAATCAAATTGCAATTCAAAACCTAAGTTTACAATCAAAACAATGTTTTACATTCAAACCTAATTGCTCGGAAGCAATCTTGAAGAACTACGCTCGAACCATCATGATTTGATCTTCAAAAGCGAATTGGATCTTCATACCAGATGATTATGTATTGATTGGATGGGTTGAATTGGTGAAAACCCTTCAATTTTGGCTTTAAAGTTCGTACAAAGTCGTTCCTAGTCGAATGGAATGGAATGGATGAAAGACGAGAAAACTCTAGTTTTTGGGGTTTAAATAAGCTCAAAATTCGTGACCGTCGTAGGCTACCATGAGGCCGTAGGCTACGTTGACCAAGTTCTGTCAAAATATACTTCAGCCGTTGTAGGCTACACCCTGGCCATAGGCTACGCCGGCCAGACTCCCAAAAACTTGTTTTCTTCGAAACTTTTGCGTTTCAAACCGTTTTGTGTCCCGTAAAGACCCAAATCTTCGTCTTTCAATCCTCTATCATTTAAGCACAAGATCCATTCACTTCCAATCACTTTAGGTCTTCTGAAAATGCATCCAATATCCGCATTTAACCTATAAAACATCAAAATCTCATAGTTATTCAATTCTAACCGTTTAAGCACATGATCATCCATTAATTTGGCAAGTTAACTCATATAATTATCATCCCAAAACCCATCCATAAATATATTACTAAAATAAGAATTTTTGAAGAATAAAATGTTGAAATAATACAATTGTGTACTTCTAATATGGAAAAAATAAAAAATAAATAACAAATTAATTTAATATATACAAGCAATAACAAAAAAAAACATAAAAAACACAATGATGAATATATAACACAATGACATGAATGTAAAACACAATGATAAATATATAACATAATGATCAGAAAATAAAACACAATGATAAATATATTATATAGTGACTTGAACGTAAAACACAATGATAAATATATTACACAATTACTTGAACGTAAACCACAATGATCAGTATATTACACAATGATCTGAACGTAAAACAAAATAATGAGTATATTATACAATGATCATCTGATCATAAAACACAATGATGAATATATTATATGATGACCTAAACATAAAACACGATTATCAAAATGTATTTTTCAAAAAATTAAGATAATTTATGTTTTTTAAAAATTATGAGTTTCGGAAACACAATGGCAAAATAACATAATTATGTGCTTTTAATACATAAACATAAAAAATTAATAACAACAATTTATTTAATACATAAAAAACAATAAAAAAATAACACACTATGATACAAAAAATAAAACACAATAACAAAAACATATTAGATAATAATCTGAACCATTAAACACAATGATTAAAATACATTTTAAAAAAAATTCAAGAAATGTCACGTGTCCTCACTTTTTTATTAAAACTTATGTGAATTTAAGTAATAAAGGAAAAAAATTAATTGCATACATTTATTTACTTTTTTTTGTGAGTAAATCAAGTTTCACCATATTTTTGAAAATCAAATAACTTTTAAATGTTTAATTATTTTTTTAAAAAAATTATACTATAAAATTGAGAATTTTATTATCTTTAATTTGAGTATATTATTGTTATGGTTTTTTTTTTAAAAAAAATTACGTGGTCCGTGATTTTTATGATTGGTACGTAATTATTGGTACGTGATTATGCAGTTGATTCTTTGATCATGCATGTAAAATAACGGTCTGTGATTTTTATATAACGTGGCCCGTAATTATACATTTTGTCTTTGATTATGTGTGTTAAAATATGGTCTGTGATTTTTATATAATACGGTCCGTAATTATTAGTCTGTGATTATCTCTGTGGTCTTTGATTATGTGTGTTAAATGTTAGTCTGTAATTTTTATTAAGCACGGTCTGTAATTTTATATGAAAAATAATGTCCCTTACCCAGATGACACATGACTCGCTAGTGTGTGTGTTTATATGACAGAATAAATCATGAGTCATGGTGGTTCTTTTAAATAATTCGTTTCTTGTTATTAATATCTTCGTGGGGCATGCAGTTTATCTTCCTAACGTATTTGTATCTTCAGAATCGGCATGCTAAAGTTGATTCATAGTACAGAATCATGCTTTCAGCAAGCATGCCTTTCACTACTTAATTTGGAAACTGATAAAGAAAGGTATATTCCCACAAATAACAGCAAACACAATTTACTGCACCTTATGAGCCGAACCTAATGGGCCAGGAGTCGGTTCATTGTAGCAACACTGAACCCACTACTTTACTATTTGAGTTTTACAAAGGTCAACCACGGTGGAGGGTTGGGTCTAATGGTAAAAAGATTTGAGTTAAAGTTTTTTTCTCTGATAGTCAAGGATTTAAGCCTCGATTAAGTCTAACTCGAATAAAAAACATGCTTATCTGATCCGAATTCATCCGAATAACCTGAATAAGCTTGATTTTTACATCTGAATACACTACTAGAAAACGCACATGTTTCCGAAGACGAATTTGGTCGGAAATTTGTCGGAAATCGATTTTTTGTTATTCAAGCATTACGCATAGATTTTTTTCGCTTTGTTTTTCTACATATTCATTATACATCATAAAATCAAGCTTCCGTATATATTTTCATGTTCAGAATAAAAATAATAATTTTTTATAACTCCAATGAATTTCCAACCAACATTTTGATTATTTTTTTAATTAATTTTATCTTATTTTCCAGATAATTTTTCGATAAATATTTTAATTTTTTTTACTTTTAAAATTTTGGCCGGAATCTCGTCGGTAGGTACCAAGAGATTTCCGACCATGCTAAAAAAACTTTTTAATTTCTTTTATTTTTAAACTTTTGGTCGGAATTTAGTCTAGCAGATACCGAGAGCTTTCCGACCAAATCATGTATTTTCGATTAATTCCAGTTTTCTAGTAGTGTAACCCAAATAAACATGGTTTATTCGGGTTGAATTCGGATATCTGATCTAAATAAGAAAAATCGATCTCGATCCAACTTGAATCTACCCGAATAAGAAATCGAATCGGTATTTTCAGGTATCGGATACAATTCGGATATTGAATTTTTTAGGATTTCGTTTTTTAAACACCCTTACTATTATTTACATTACTGGTAATTATTGTGTATGTACATTTACATCATCTATAAGAAAATCATAACTAATATGTATTAAATCTTCGGGATGTTAATACATAAGGTCTCTGCTTCTATTAGAGTTGGGAGCCAAATAATTATTTAAATATAAAATATGGTGGTGGTGTCTAGTGGATATTAACATATAATTTATTAAGTCAACTACATTTTTTGTCAATGTTATTTCGTATATTACTTGTAGTCTAATCTTGCTTCACATCAACCCAAGTTCTTCTAATTTAATGGTTACCCTTTTGACTTTTCTATATGAGATCTTAGGTTTGAATCCGGGACTAGACATATTTGTTGAGGCAAGATCACGAACTTTATCAAGTTGTGAAGTTCCTCCTGAAGTGGGCTCAATCTCGTATTGAGTGTGTTCGTTCCAAGCCATACGCTCAAACAAAAAAAAAATACTCTCACCTGCAAGTCAATTAACATTAATTATAATTATAATAATTAACTCTCTATTGTCTCTGTCACACGGTTGTTTCAAACTATAATATAATATGTTTTCTCCGTTAACAAAGCCTTTTTTTAAGTTATGAATGCGTAAGGCATGATGCATTACCTTTAATCATATCAAGGAACAAAGTTTCCTTGTATATACAGAATATGTCTTTATAATTGTTATATATATATATATATATATGTATGTATGTATGTATTTATATGTATGTATATTGGTGTAGCTCACTGAAAGCCAGAAAGATCTACAAAGCCATTTAGTATGGCTCAGTTAGTTGGTTCTGAAGAAATAGAGTCACTGAGAATAGAGCTATCAGAAATTGGAAGAAGTTTAAGATCATCTTTTCGTCGTCATTCGTCTAGCTGGCGAGCTAATTCAGAAGTAAGTTGTGTGAACATCAATGATGAGACAGAAGAGAGTCTGCTACATTGGGCTGCAATCGAAAGGTTGCCAACATTCGAACGGTTGAGATCATCTTTGTTTGATGAAGAAGATGGAAAGAAGGTGGTTGATGTCACAAAACTCCTTGCTCCTGAGAGACACATGTTTATCGAAAAGCTAATCAAACACATCGAACATGACAACCTTCGGTTGTTGCAGAAACTTAGAGAAAGAACAGACAAGTATGCTTTCCTTTTCTGTTTGAATACATACAAGTGTTTCAATTTCCTCATTATACAATTTTCTGTTCAATAGTTCCATTATTTTCTTCATATAAGTCAGTTAAATCTGTTTTGTTAGAGTTGGTGTCCAACTACCCTCTGTGGAGGTTAGATACAAGAATCTTCGTGTGGAAGCCGAATGTGAAGTAGTTCATGGAAAGCCCCTCCCAACTCTTTGGAATTCTTTGCAAAGTCTACTTTCTGTAAGTTTCTAACTAATCAAAGGTCCTAATAAGCATAACAAAAGGGGTACTTGGTGCTTGACTTAGTTACCATTTTACGATGGGATTGGGGAGGGGCTGTATCACTTCATGATTTGATATACACAGCCTTACCTTACATATTTGTGTAAGAGGTTGTTTATCATGACTTAAACTAATGTCCTCAAGATTATAAAACAAAAACTTACCAGTTGCTCTCAGCATCAACTTATCTTAATTAACAAACTGTAAAATTAGTTAGTATACAACAACACGTACCCAGTGTAATCCCACTTTGTGGGGTCTGGTGGAAAAGATGAAGACAAACCTTACCCCTACCCCTAAAGTTAGTTATTATCTAGTTCAGAATTAGGACATTTTCTTGTGTTACTTGATATGGACACCAAAAGTATAAAATAAGATAAAAGATTTTGTGATTAGTTCTTATTCATTTAAATTCGATCCTAACCAATGTTATGTGTTTCTTTGACAGGACATTGTCATGATACCAGGTTTCAAGTCTAATAGGGCAAAGATAACCATTTTAAATGATGTTAGTGGTGTTATTAAGCCAGGAAGGTAAGAACTAATGCAAATTTGCAGTTCTCACTCTCTAAGTTTCCTGTATTAAGATATATGAAAACCAAATACAAAATTATATCCGGTTATAAAGATATGATTGATTGCGGATGACGATTAATTTTTTCAGGATGACTTTGCTACTTGGTCCTCCAGGATGTGGGAAAACCACATTGTTGAAAGCACTCTCAGGGAACCTAAGCAAATCTCTTAAGGTTTTGAACTTGTTTTTTGATGATTTTATAAGCAAGATGCTTTATCTGGCTTGTAGTTAGAGGCATTGCTTTCACTTAGTAATGTTTTTTGCATTCGCTAATACAGATTAATGGTGATATTTCTTACAATGGATACAAGCTAGAAGAATTTGTTGCCCAAAGGACTGCTGCATATATAAGCCAAAATGATTTGCATATTCCTGAGATGACTGTCAGGGAAACACTCGATTTCTCATCCCGTTGTCAGGGTACTGGAAGCCGCGCAGGTATGACTGATTGCTTACTTTGCGCACAGACAACAAATATTGCATAGTTTTGTATTCCATTCTAAGGGATGATAGTTTAAGAACTAATTACATAACCTTTTGTTCTTAAAGAGATTATGATGGAGGTTAACAGAAGGGAGAAAGAAAGAGGTATCATTCCAGATCCAGATATAGACACTTTTATGAAGGTAACATATTGCTATTTATTGTTTGTGTATTAGATTACTTCATATAATAAATTGTTTTAATAATGATTCATTGTTATTATCTGGGTATTTTATATTCTAATCAATTTGATATAATTTTCTCTCTAAAGTTAAATGAACTACTTGTAATGATTATTGGATACATAATATGATAAACAAAGAAACGTACCCAGTAAACTCTCATTTTTGAGTGGGGTCTGGGGGTAAGAGATGAAGACAAACCTTACCCCCACCTAAAATGAGATAGAGAGGCTGCTTCGAAGATGACCACGACTCATATTTGATACAAGATATATAAATGATAAACATGACATTTGAACTTTCATGTTGTTAAGCTCAACCATATATGTTCAATTTCCATAGGCAATCTCCATTGAAGGACAAAAGAAAACTCTTCAGACAAACTACATACTAAAGGTAATCTTTTTGGCTGATGTGAGCTATATATTTTTTTCATAGATGGATATGCAAAACAGGTTGATTTCCTTCAATTATCATGTTATTTAGATTCTAGGACTTGATATTTGCGCCGATACAATGTTTGGAGATGCCATGAGGAGAGGAATCTCTGGTGGGCAAAAGAAAAGATTGACTACAGGTAACTTATGCAAATTGTAAAAACAGATAACATCTGGTCAGTTAGACAGTTACAATGGAGGGTAAACCCTCAATATATATACAAGCAGGAAAACTCCAGAAAAGCCAATTTTCGAGCCAACGGGTCATTAACTAAAAAATTTACATATCATAATATACAACTAACAAAAATCTAATTAATTATAAACTTGTATGGTTGTTTGCAGGAGAGATGATTGTTGGTCCTACGAAAGCTTTATATATGGATGAAATATCAAATGGATTAGACAGCTCCACTACATATCAGATAATCACCTGTCTTCGGCAGTTGGCTCACATAACAGATGCTTCTATACTCATTTCGCTTCTTCAACCATCACCAGAAGCATTTGATCTCTTTGATGACATTATGTTAATGGCAGAAGGCATGATTGTGTACCATGGGCCTCGCAGTAACGTTCTAGAGTATTTTGAGGGTCTTGGTTTCAAGTGTCCTGAGAGAAAAGGTGTAGCTGACTTCCTCCAAGAGGTAATATCACATCCATGTTGTATAATAAATCTCCAAATGACAATTTAGTTGATTATCATGCAATACAACTTACTCACAGGTTGTGTCAAGAAAAGATCAAGCAACGTATTGGGGCCGGACTGAGGAAGCATATGATTATGTTTCTGTTCACACCTTATCCATGAGATTTAAGGAATCTTATTTGGGTAAGAAAATTGATGATGATATATCCAAGCCATTTTTGAGATCGCAAAACCATGAGAATGCCATTTCTTTCCATGTGTATTCTCTTTCGAAATGGGCTCTTTTTAAAGCTTGCATGTCTAGAGAGTTTCTTCTGATGAAAAGAAATTCTTTTGTTTATGTCTTCAAAACAGTCCAGGTACTTACTAATCACTTCTTTTGTCATCTTTTACCACTCAGCTCCTAGTTCATGTGAAATAAGTTTTTTGCTACTTGTGTGCAGCTCCTCATAATTGCAGTAATCACAATGACTGTCTTTTTGCGAACTAGATTGAAGCCTGATATCATTGACGCGAATTATTATCTTGGTTCACTCTTTTATGCACTTGTAATTCTTCTAGTTGATGGGTTCCCAGAATCGGCTATGACAGTTTCAAGACTTCCAATTTTCTATAAACAAAGGGATATGTACTTCTACCCTGCATGGGCTTATGCAATTCCTGCGTCGATTCTTAAGATTCCGTTGTCATTGTTGGAATCCACTCTTTGGACATGTCTAACTTATTATGTTATTGGATACAGTCCTCAACCAGGGAGGTGAGCGTCTTACAAACTATTTTACAAGCTTTTTTTTTCAAAACTGGGATTTTACCTACGCTCTTGCATAGGTTCTTCCGTCAGCTAATGCTGCTTTTTGGGGTACACTTCACTTCAATATCCATGTTCCGTTTGCTTGCATCAGTATTTCAAACCGTGGTTGCTTCTACAACTGCAGGCAGTATATCAATGTTATTTCTGCTAACATTTGGTGGCTTCGTCATTCCACATAGTAAGCTGCCTGTATTTTAGTTTATATCTAGGAATATGGAGTTTTATACATATAACAAAGGGATGTGCACTGGTTGCAGCTTCAATGCCAGCTTGGTTAAAATGGGGATTTTGGTTCTGTCCAATGTCATATGGTGAAATAGGTCTTGCAGTGAATGAATTTACATCTCCTAGATGGAGCAAGGTAAATCACTAGAATTTTAGCTCAGTTTTAACAAGTTATTTTTGGTCTTATGATTTTAGCTTACTAGAACTTAGTTCAATGATATACTGGTTGAATGTTTAAACAGATGACTTCTGCAAACACATCCATAGGGATACAAACACTCAAGAGCCGTGGTTTAGACTTTGACGGATACTATTACTGGATATCGCTTGGAGCCTTGATTGGTTTTGCTTTGCTTTTCAACATAGGCTTCGTCTTGGCTTTAAGCTACTTGAAGGGTGACTTAATTTTTTTTAATTTGAACTCAGAGTTCCCTGTTAACATGAATTAATCAGGTTATTTAACACTTCAGCTCCTGGTACTCGTGCCATTATTTCAAAGGAAAAGATATCCCACGTACAAGGAGGCGATAGATCGAAACACCAAACTCAAAGCAATGATGCAACTAAAAACACCAATACATATAATGTCTCCGAACCTTATGAAGGTTTGAATGTTTAGTTCATTTTTCAATGGAATGATAAATACCATATATATATATATATATATATATATATATATATATATATATATATATATGAAATTCCATGGTTTTAACTAGATTCAGTTTCTAAAACTTGCCATCCTACTTTTAACATTTGTCAACCAAGTTAAATCTGATTTCGGGTCTGTTGTGAATCATGAGATATTTATCATTCCACTCATCTTACAGGAAAAATGGTGTTACCATTCGAACCACTAACGATCACCTTTCAAGATCTACAATACTATGTCGAGCCCCCACCGGTACTTAGTCAAAGTTGTATTGTTTAATGCTAAAATGTTAAACATTTGCTTTTCAGATTATAGTGCTATTGGTGATTGTTCTGTCAGGAAATGAGAGAGCATGGGTTTACTGGGAAAAGACTTCAATTACTCAGTGACATCACAGGGGCTTTTAGACCTGGTGTTCTTACAGCATTGATGGGTGTGAGTGGTGCTGGGAAAACAACACTTCTTGATGTTCTTGCTGGGAGGAAAACCAATGGCACTATTGAAGGAGAGATTAGGATTAGGGGTTATCCCAAAGTTCAAGATACATTTGCAAGGATTTCAGGCTACTGTGAACAAACTGATGTACACTCTCCACAAATTACAGTTGAAGAATCTGTCATATTTTCAGCGTGGCTACGTCTTCATCCTGGCATCGATTCAAAAACAAAATACGTACGAGATATCTTGACATCATTACTTTTCGGTTGACTATTTACATTTGTTAAACTGACATAAACCTTTCTTTTTGCATGAAAAGAAATTTATAGAAGAAATCTTGGAAACAGTTGAGCTTTATGCCATAAAAGATGCCTTGGTTGGGATTCCTGGTGTTAGCGGTCTATCAACAGAGCAGCGTAAGAGGCTCACAATTGCAGTTGAAGTTGTTGCTAATCCCTCCATTATATTCATGGATGAACCAACAACAGGACTGGATGCCCGATCAGCTGCCATTGTCATGCGGGCTGTAAAGAACATTGTCGAGACAGGAAGAACAATTGTCTGCACAATTCACCAACCGAGCATCGACATCTTTGAGGCCTTTGACGAGGTAAAAAGAGATTTTTAAACATTCTGAACACTGACTTTCTTTGCTTAGTTTGACATTAGAGATCTCATATATTGCCCCCCACTCATGTTCATGCAGCTAGTCCTATTGAAAAACGGTGGACGTATGATCTACTGCGGGCCCTTGGGACACAATTCTTGTAAGGTCATTGAATACTTTGAGGTTAGTTGACCTCATAACAGATGCACATGTTACATATACATCTTCCTTTTTTGTTAAGCATGGTTTGCTTCTTCTTTTTTTTTCCCTTCTAGTATGAAGATTTCATGTATCATAATTAGTATTATCCTTAATTCGCATGAAATGTATTCGGAACAGAGCATCTCTGGGGTACCAAAGATTAGAGACAACTATAATCCAGCAACTTGGATGTTAGAGGTTACTTCTGCATCAGTAGAAGCTGAAGTTGGAGTTGATTTTGGACAAATATATTCTACTTCAACATTGTGTTTGTAAGCTACACCTTCAATCCTCATCTAATTTGCATAATGTAGAACTGAATGTGTTCTTAGATAATAATAGAGTAATTAAGTTATCTATTTGAGTTCCACTTTTAGAAGAAGAGGTTAATGTGTTATGCGGTACATGGAGAACTGTTGGAAACCTGATGATTTTTCCAGGATTCTGCTTGTATTG
The DNA here is from genome assembly GCA_009363875.1 of Mikania micrantha. Lineage (NCBI taxonomy): Eukaryota > Viridiplantae > Streptophyta > Magnoliopsida > Asterales > Asteraceae > Mikania > Mikania micrantha. The sequence continues at coordinate 57,016,902 of CM018696.1, forward strand.
TACAGGACGTTTTCAACTCAACTTACTTTTGTCTGCTTAAGCCCATTTGTGGTGCACGCATATAATGTATATATGTGTGAGCCCTCAAGGGGCAAAACTTTTATTGCATTAATTTTAACGATATTTACTTATTTTGTGAAAATAATCGTTAAAAGCGTTAATGTTTAACTTCAAACGAACTCTTTGAGCCGGGGACTCATTTGAAGCAGCCTCTCTATCTCAATTGGAATATGGCTATGGTTTGTCTCTATCCCCCCCCCCAACTTGTGGTGTGCACATATAATGTATGTATGTGTGAGCCCTCAAGGAGCAAAAGTTAAATTGCACTAATTTTAACATTATTTTACTTATTTTGTGAAAATAATCGTTAAAAGCGTTAATGTTTATCTTCAAACGATAACTTTGAGCCGGGGACTCCTTTGGAGCAGCCTCTCTATCTCAATTGGGATAGGGCTAAGGTTTGTCTCTATCCTTCCACCCCTCGAGACTTTACTGAAATGTGGGAATATATTGTGTAAATTTGCTTGTTTGTTTAGAGTATTTCAGCTTTTAGCTGTAGTCTAACTACTTTATTTTGTTTAATTACCATAGGAGCAACAAAGAACTTGTAAGCAAATTAAGCAAACCACCTGCGGGTTTAAAAGACTTGTTTTTTCCGACGCGTTTCCCACTAAACGGTTGGGGTCAGTTCAAGGCCTGCCTATGGAAACAACACTTGTCTTATTGGAGAAGTCCCTCATACAACTTGATGCGTTCCTTGCATATGCTCTTTGCCTCGCTTATTTTCGGGTTAATCTTCTGGGACCAAGGGAGAAAGATGTAAGTTGAAAGTGCTCATGCATTTCATATGTTACTTGCATTCTTTCTGGTTAACTTAATTCCAGGTTTAGTTAAATGATCGTGAATACATCTTGATGTATGTGCTACAGATGAACTCCTTTTTGGTTAGATTGATATTTATGTGCACATAGGAATGCATGCTACACATTCAATATGGATATTACATGCCAAATTTTTAAAGCTCAGAGAAAGCTTGAATGAATTGTAGGCACATAATCATAATTTATAATACTTGATCTCTTTACTTTATTTAGAATCTGTCTCAAATCATCTATGGTCGGTTGGAATTCTGTGGTTTTATTGCAAAACAACCTATGTACATAGTGGTTGTTATATCATTGGCATCAGTGGCGAAGTTTGAGTGTTATGAAAGGGGGGCCGAAACTTATGGGACCCAAAATACATGCTATTTTTTTTAAACGAGTAGGTCCGAAACCACTATTTTTAACTAAAAATAACTTTTTGGCCGAAAAATTAACACTACGGACAGAAATAGAGGGCCCTGGCCCTATATAACCTTCGCCCCTGATTGCATTCGGCATTTGTAACCACTACTTGAAATATTCACCACTACCCATTTTGACTGCACACAATCACTTCCAATGAACAAGTTAAATGTTTCTGACCCACAAATTGCAACTTGATTGCTTATAGTTTCATTTACACCTACAGATATAAACCTATTAAAAAAATTAAGTATAACAAGGATGTATGAAGCCATGAAGGTCTGGTTTAGTAGTTAAAGAGTTCATCATCACAAAATAGTCATTTATTAATTTAATTTTTATGAAATTCCAAGAACTAAATTAAATCTCCACCACAAAATTGGATGATTGTCATTCCTAGAGTAGCATCTCCTTCGTATTTGCATCAAACTAACCATGAAATCATCTAATATGATATCCTTTCATGTGAGTGGCAGACATAACCAGCAGAGTTTGTTCAATGTTCTTGGTTCAATGTTCACTGCTGTCCTTTTCTGTGGCATAAACAACGCTTCTTCAGCTATACCATATGTTTCCATGGAGCGAACAGTTCTGTATCGAGAAAGGTTTTCTGGGATGTATGCATCATGGGCTTATGCTTTTGCACAGGTATGAACAGTTCTGTATGCATCAGCAAATTAAGAAGCAAAATCTTTCCATACTTAACCAGACAGTGATTAATGAAGCTATTACTTTTATAATTTAGAGATTTTATATGATTCTGTTTTAGGTGACAATCGAGTTCCCGTATCTCTTAGCTCAGTCACTTGCATTCGTGTGCATAACGTATCCGATGATCGGATATTATTGGTCAGTTTACAAGGTTTTCTGGTACTTTTATACATTCTTGTGCACATTGATGTACTTCACCTATTTGGGCATGCTGCTTGTTGCTGTCACACCAAGCTTTCCTGTAGCCGCGATTCTACAGTCTGCCTTTTATACGATATTCAACTTGTTAGCAGGATTTTTAATCCCTAAACCGGTAAGTCCTGCTAATTTTTAACTTGCCTGGGTCCAGGAATTTAAGAAATAGTGAGAATTCTTGATCTCTCTCAATTCTAAAATCCAGGACTTGAATTCATGTCCTGTCATTAAATTCCCCCTGATTTATTAGAACTAAAAGAATTCCATTTAAGCATCTCATTGCTTTAGTTGAAAGATTCCATTTGAATTGGAATCTAGTCATTCATTATTTTCTTTGAGGTCCCTTTTGGCATTTAAGGTCACCTAGACTATAATTTTAAAACTCATGGATTCCTCAGTATAGAATATTAAGGGATGTGGGTACTACTTCTTTTGAAGTGTTAGCTATAGGATGCCATATATGCATGTCGTGATCTCATATGACCAATATTTATACAATGAAAAATAAATAGATTCAATTTTTTCATACAACCCTTGGTTTAAAAAAGTGAACCTTGTTGAGATAGCCTAGTGATAAGGGTGTTGGACCTCAACCTTAAGGTCATGGGTTTTAGACAAGGGTGACATTTTCTCTGAAAGGCCGCCGACCCGGGTGCTTGTGCCCGCGGTTTACCCGTTCCCCCCGGTTAGTCGGGTATTGGGGAGGATGGGGTTTACCACGCAAGTGGGTTTCCCGGTCATAAAAAAAAGTGTGTATCAGATGTGCAAGACGCACAAGGCGATAATGAAAACGCCTCATGTCCTTGAGGAGGCGCCTCATAAATATATAAATTAAAAGGATATTATGAATATTTTACTTGATGAAACAGCTAACATCTAAAACACTTGTGAGATATGTAACTTTTGGTTGTACATGTCTTTTTTGGTTGTATGAAAATCAACATCTTGCATATGTAAATTCTTGAGGCCTAGCGGCTAGCGCTCAGGACCTCAACATCGCCTCTTGATGTTTTAAACCAAGATACCACAAGATAGAATTGTGGGACTGATGGGTTTGATTTTGTGGAACTTATCTATTTGATTATATAATTTGTTTATTTTTTATAATTTTTTTTTTTACAGAAAATCCCCAATTGGTGGATATGGTTGTACTATATAACTCCTACTTCATGGTCACTTAATGCAATGCTTACTTCTCAGTATGGTGATGTGAAGACAAAGATCTTAGTGTTTGGGGAAGCTAAATCAGTGGAAGATTTCATAAAGGATTACTTTGGGTTTCATCATGAGTTATTACCACTAACCTTTGTTATTCTTGCATTATATCCAATCCTTCTTGCTTCTCTTTTTGCATTATGTATATCAAAACTCAACTTTCAGAGAAGGTAGATTTTGTAGTCCAAACTTTTGTGCATCATAACTTCAATATGAAATATGTGAATCTTTTTATATTAATGTAACAAATAAAGTTATTAAACTTCACATGCAATATCATCTATAGAAACTTGAATTTTGAAACTGCAAGATTGTGATCTAATCTGAGATTGTTTTTGTATATTTAAGATTGATGATATTGCAATATATAACTTGAAAGTCTTCCATTTTTTATGATCGATATTGGAATATCTTCCGACTTGGGTGCTACTATAGATAGATTTGTTTGTGGTGATTAAATCTAGACCTGACAATCTTGACCCATAGCAAGATAAATGGATAGAATTGGATAAACATTTATTATACTTTGGGTTGAAATGGGTAGCATTATGACATTGGACGGGTTGAGATGGGTAGCATCTTAACACAATGAGAGTCAAGATGGGTAACTTAAAAAGTATGTGAATATAATTGATTCAAATGTGTAAGAATAATCAATAAAATATTTGCTAAGAAAATCATTAAAAATTACTAAAATAAACCATTTGTTTCATTACAACTCATTTTAACTTGAAATAAGTTGATGTTTTTTAAAAACAAACCATTTAAACGCAAATAAATTTTGTTTAAAACCATCCTGACCTGCATTCGTTCTAAACTGTTACCCAAATCAACACAACCCGCCCAATTTTCCAGGCATAATCAAACCCATAAGATATCATCAGTAAATGATTTATGTAGAGAATTTCCAGAACACAAACGCAATTGAATCGCCAGATGAATTGAAAGTCGTGGATCACACTTTCAGATCAAACTATTTGTGGTTCACTCAAATGTTTGATCGGATAAAATTCAATTCGATTCAAGAACCAGTATGAGAATTTTGTTGTAAATTCGAGAATGAACCCGTACCTGTTTTCATCGATCAATTTCTGGATATACAGGGGTTTGGAAACTGCCTCCTGACAGTTTTTCAACTTTTAGTTTTCACAATTTTGCCACTAAAGTTGTAAAATGAATTTAATGTAAAATTCGTAAAATCAATTTTTCTATTGATTTTTCAACAGAACCACGGACCCCGCTAACCTGGGGCACTGCCCCCGGACCCCCACCAAGGGGGCGTTGCCCCCTTGAAACCCCCATTGAATTATAAAACATTAAACAAGTGTGCACCCCACACCCAACGTATTTAATGAATTTCATAATTCGTATTGATCGATAAAATTAATCCTAATTACACTAAAATATCTAACAATCCTCCCATATTTTAGTGTAATCCTTGATTAATTTTTAACTAAATCACAACCATTTCAAACTTATGCATAAATGAAATATCGCGACGATTGAATTCCATGTTAGTATATTACACATTTCAAATATTTGAATATATTAGGTATCTCTGAGGATTGAACCTAATCTATTCAAATTGAATACCTGAAGATAATATACACACAAGTTTACATACTTATAAGTTCTTACATGACACTATTTTTACTAGCTTATGTCCATGTCCTTCATAAACATATCAAAGCCAAGTCTCAGCTTCTTCAAGCAGCTAAACTTCATGTTCATATAGGTAGTTCTTTTTATCTCACACCTGCATATGCAATTTTTCAAAAGAACTATTAAGAATTATAAATTCAACCTCTTCAACTTGCAGGTCTGAACACATACCTTGGATGAATCTGCTAATGTGTTCCAATCTCTAGATGTTAAGCTTTCCACATTGAATTCTACACCTAATGTATGTTAGATGCGAATTGGGTGTCTTAACATTAAAGATTTCAAATAGACTTTAATCCCTTCTCTTTAGCTGACTTGTGCACAAGATCTCTACATAACCCTTTGATTAAATGATCAGCTAAATTTTGTTGAGTTTTCACAAACTCCAATGATATTGCACCATTTGTAATTAGATCATGAATCATGCTGTGTCTAACACCTAAGTGTCTAGACTTTCCATTATACACTTGACTATAGGCTGTAGCCAAAGTTGCAGCACTATCACATCTAATAAATATTGGTGATATCGGTTTGGGCCACAATGGAATTTCATAAATCAAGTTCTTTAGCCATTCAGCTTTTTTACCAGCTGCTGCTAATGCTACAAACTCAGATTTCATTGTTGAATTAGTAATGCAAGTTTGATTTTTAGATGCCCAACTGATAGCTCCTCCTCCAAGACGAAATATCCATCCACTTGTAGAAGAATGATCTTCCATATTAGTTATCCAACTTGCCTCAGAATATTCTTATAAAATTGAAGGAAGTCTAGTATATTCAATCCATAATTCATGGTTCCTTTCAAGTACCTAAGTACTCTGTTTAATGCTTGCCAATGATATGAACTAGGATTGCTTGTATATCTACCTAGTTTCCCAACAGCAAAAGCTATATCTGGCCTAGTGCTAATCATGGCATACATGAGAGAACCAATAACCCTTGAATATTCAAGTTTTGATACTGCAACACCTTTATTAGGTAATAACTTAATATTAGGATACATTGGAGTACTAGATGAAAAACAATCTTGAAAATTAAACTTTTTCAATATTTTCTCAATATAATGAGATTGAGTAATACAAATTCCATTGTTTTCACGCTTGATTCTTATACCAAGAATCACCTCAGCTTCTCCCATGTCTTTCATAGAAAATTTAGATGACAAAAATTGTTTTGTTTTATCAACCTGATCTTGGCTTGTACCAAATATCAACATGTCATCTACATACAAACAAATTACAAGTCCTTTACCAGAATTATCAAATTTGTTGTATACATATTTATCATATTGGTTAAGCACATAACCACTTGACAACACAACATCATCAAACTTTTGATGCCATTGTTTAGGTGCTTGTTTTAAACCATACAATGACTTAACAAGTTTACACACCTTATGCTCATTACCAGACAAAACAAAACCTTCAGGTTGTTTCATATATATCTCCTCATCCAAAGCACTATTCAAGAAAGCAGTTTTTACATCCATTTGATGGATCACTAGATTGTGTATAGTTCCTAAAGCAATCAACAATCTAATAGTGGATATCCTTGCTACTGGAGCATGTGTATCAAAATAATCAATACCTTCCTTTTGTCTAAAGCCTTGAATGACCAATTTAGCTTTAAATTTATCAATGGTACCATCCACTTTCATATTTTTCTTGAATATCCATTTACAACCTAATGGTTTACAACCAGGAGGTAAATCTGTCAATTTCCAAGTATTATTTTGCATAATAGAGTCCATCTCATCGTTAATTGCCTCTTTCTAGAAAGCAACATCTGGAGATGTCATAGCCTCATTATAAGTTTTTGGATCTTCCTCAGTATTGAAACAATATTCATATTTAGCTTGAATCTGATCTCTAGATCCTTCAACTAAATATAGCTGAAAATCAGAACCAAAATATTTTGCTATTCTTGTTCTTTTACTTCTTCTTGGTTTAGTTGAAGCAAAAGAAGTATTTTCTTTATGATTAATTTCTTCAGAGATACTTGAACTCACAATCATATCTTTTGGTTTAGATATTGATGAAAATCCCTCCTCATCAAATATTGCATCTCTTGACTCAACAACAGTATTTACTGAAACATAATCATTAGGTTTTATAACATAAAACCTATATGCCTTGGAATGGTCTGCATATCCAATAAAGATGCAATCTATACCTCTTTCTCCCAAATTTTTCCTTTTGGGTTCATTAACCCATACTACAGCTCTGCAACCCCAAATTCTTAAATATTTCAAATTTAGAGGCTTGTCATACCAAAGTTCATATGGGGTTATCTTGTTCCTTTTATTTGGAACTCTATTCAATAAATAGAAGGCTGTTAATATAGCCTCACCCCATAATCCTTCACTTAAACCAGAATATTATAGCATAGAATTAACCATTTCTTTTAAAACTCTATTTTTTCTCTCAGACACTCCATTTTGTTGTGGAGTGTAAGGAGCAGTGGTTTGATGGATAATCCCCACTGATTGAAAATAACTTGGATCATAATATTCACCTCCCCTATCAGTGCGTAATGACTTTATTAATTCATTTATTTGCAAATCTACCTCAGTTTTATATATTTTAAATTTATCTAATGCTTCATTTTTAGAACATAAAAGATAAACATAGAAAAATCTAGAAGCATCATCAATAAATGTAACAATATATTTTTTATTTCCTATAGATGGAGTTGCATGAAATCACAGAAGTCACTATGAATCAATTCTAGCACCTTAGATTCTCTTTTAACATCAGTGAACGGCAGTCTAGTTATCTTTGTTAGCATGCAAGTTTTACATTTTTCATTATTCATTTCAAATGCGGGTATCATACTCATTTTTGACATTTCTTTTAGCCTTTTATAATGTACATGTCCTAGTCTAGCATGCCAAAATTCTGATTTATTCAAATTACTACTAGAACTTGTAGAAGTCATGCACACATATTCATTACTAAAAGAAACATCAAAATTCAAATTAAACATGCCATTACAAAGATAACCAAAACCCACAAAAGTACTATGTCTAGACAAGATAAACTTGGCACTTTCCAACACTTGTTTGTAACCACAATTATTCAACATAATACCAGACAAGCGATTCTTTCGAATCCCTGTAACATACAAGACATTGTCTAAACATAAACATTTCCCAGAAGTAAAAACAAGCTTTACTTTGCCTAGTCATTTGATTGGTTCAGTTGCAACGTTCCCCATCTTTATAAAAGATCCATCTTCAATTGGTTGAAAGTCTTTAAACTAATGAAGATCTTTACACACGTGACTTGTTGCACCTGAATCAACCCACCAAGCAATATCATCATCATGCACATAGCATGCCTCATAGATTAGTGATACATAATTCAAAACAGAATTATAACTTTGTACTAAATTCTAACCTTGTTGCTTGTTTAGGTCCTTAGACCCACTTGGACCAGCTTCCTTGTTGTGTTTACCAACACGACAATCCTTTTTAAAGTGACCAACTTTACCACATTTCCAACAAGTTATTATTTGCTTCTTATTTGAACCCTTTTTGTCTTTCCCTTGAAACTTTCGTTTCCTTTTAAGCTTGTGATTATTCTTGGATGATCCACCTTCTTCAACTAAGTTAACAGAAGAAGGTCCAACAAGTTTCTTATCATCATTTACCCATGCTTTTTCAAAGCCCCTCAAGGATTCTTCAATCCTGAAGTGGCTTCGAAGTTCAACCAAAGTTAATTCTACTTTTTGATGTTTTAGATTATGTTTATAATCTTTCCAGGAATGAGGTAACTTATCAATGATACTTGAGACCTGAATGGATTCATCCATTTTCATACCATGTTGAGTAAATTGTCCTAAAATTCTCAACAATTTGTTATATTGTTCCATGACAGATCGAGAATCAACCATTTTATAATTTATAAAATTACTCACAAGAAACTTCTGGCTAGAAGAATCTTCTGCCATGTATTTGGCTTCTAGGGTATCCCATAACACTTTTGTAGTCTCCATGTTTTGATAAATATCAAATAAAGCATCACACATACCATTGAAAATATGACCAAGATAGTTGTAGTTGTCGTTCTCCCACTTTGATCGTTTCCTGATTTGTTTCAAGTTTCCATCTTCAAGTATTTTGGGTATGAGAGTGCTTAACACGTACACCACTTTCAAAGTAGTAAGAAGAAAGTGCATCTTCTTGTGCCAACGTCTGAAATCCTGGCCTTCAAACTCATCCAATTTGTCAAACTTACTCGCCATCTCCTTCATTGAATTGTTGTTCGCCATCTTCAACAGTTAGTTTGATCTTTGTAGAGAATTTCCAGAACACAAACGCAATTGAATCACCGGATTAATTGAAAGTCGTGGATCACACTTTCAGATCAAACTATTTGTGGTTCGCTCAAATGTTTAATCGATAAAATCCAATTCGATTCAATAAGAGTATGAGAATTGTGTTGTAAATTCGAGAATGAGCCAGTACCTGTTTTCATCGATCAATTTCTGGATATACAGGGGTTTGGAAACTACCTCCAGGGAGTTTTTCAACTTTTATTTTTCACAATTTTGCCACTAAAGTTGTAAAACGAATTTTATGTAAAATTCGTAAAATCAATTTTTCTACATAACCACTAAAGTTGGAAACTGCCCCTTGGACCCCGCTAACCGGGGGCGTTGCCACCTTGGAACCCCCATTGAATTATAAAACATTAAACAAGTGTGCACCCCACACCCAACTTATTTAATTAATTTCATAATTCGTATTGATCGATAAAATTAATCCCAATTACACTAAAATATGTAACAATTTATGAATAAGGTGACCTACGAACATCGATACTTAAGAATGGAACACACAAATTTTTCGTCAAATTAATGCCAAAGAAATGCATGTTAGTGTTGGGAAATCATCACATGACCTATTGAAAATTATATTATCAAATTAATGCCAATAAATACATGGCAGCTTGGGAATACATCACATGCATAGATATAAGTATCAGCCCACTTTCGTATATTAAATTCAATATATATATTATCACACATAATACTTATTTATTATTAACAACTTGGTAATAATATTTTAATTAACCAATTGATTAAATAATATTTACAACCACTAATGTCATAGGGTCAATCGAAAATAAGTGTAAACTCACTTTCCGACTACCTAATTTAGTTGGGTGTCGAACCACAAGCAGTATAGTGGAAAGTGTTAATTTGTTGCTTGGTTATTACAAAATAACTAAATTAATTAAAATAAGGTTGTTTGTAAGTTGGTTTTAATTAAAAAAAATAAACTTAAGAAAATGGTTAATTTTGTAAACAATAATAAAAAAAATGTGATTCCTCCAATATTAAGATTCAAAGATAGATTATTAACCTAGTTTTCAATTGGAAAATCACACAAACGTCACTATGTTGCTTGATAGACTATGACAAACAAGGATATATAGTTGCTTCAATTTCAAAATAATAGTTGCTTTAATTTCAAAACAAAAGAAGATTATCACATGAACATCGATTGAATATTATCAAACCCAAACACAACCTAATATATCCTAATTTCTAGAATTCATGAATTGAAAGGCAATGATTAAGCTTAAACAAAAATCGAATCTTTTACAATCAAATCAATTAACAATTAGCAAAAAGTAATGAATGTTTAGATTGCATGTCCCATACAAAATAGAAAACTAAGCTAAATCATCCTACTTAGGCTGTGTTATCGTGACGTGAGTGGGGCGTGACCAGGACGTGGTGAGAGGCTACGTGATGGTGGTCACGGGGTGAGGGGTTGTGTGATGCTTTTTTAATTTATTTTATAATTAAAAAAAAATAAAATAATAAAATATTGAATAAAGGTTGTGATGACGTGGAGTGATGAAGAAGTGATGGGGGTGATGATAACATATGTAAAGATGATGTGGATTGATAAGGGGGTGATGGTATTTATTGATTATGTGACGTCTACGTGGAGTGATGAGGGTGATGCATAACACATAGCCTTACAAGAACCCTCCACCTAGAGGAAACTACAAAGAATTTAGCCGATGATGATGATAATAATTTGATATTCAAAACTTGATTGGAACTACATGATGGATGATTACCGATTGATTAAATGGATTGAGAGGGTGAAAAGTCTCCAATTTTGGCTTCGAAGCTCATCCAAAATTTTTCCCAACTGTTTGGTGCATCTAGGATAAGTTAGAATCCCTCAAAACCTAATTTTTTTTCATAACTTTTGCATTCTAATTTTTTTATTTTCATTCATAGCAAATCAACCAGTTGAGAGAAAAAAAATGCAATATAAATATATATATATATATATATATATATATATATATATATATATATATATATATATATACTTTTATTTTGATAAACGACCAACTAAGAGTTTATGTCGTTGATGTGAGAAGCCTCAGGTACAAAATAACCATAATATTGGACAATGTAACACACATAATTCACATTCCAAAGCCCATTCATCACCTAGTAAATATAAATTATATTTAATCAACAAATAATAATTATTATATCAAACGATCAATAATTATTATTCGGATTTCGGAGTTAAGTACATAAGTAGTGGAGTGATCGGACTATCGGAGTGAAGTACAGAACAACAGAATTAGCGAAAGGATTAAATCGGCATCGACTCATCGTCTTCCCAGATCGTTAATGGCTCCTCGTATTCCACTCTGATCCATTCTTCAATCAGCGTCGTCGCATCGGAAACCGAAAATGAAAAGTTGGAAAGAAACAGGGAAACCCTAACTCATGGCGGGGTGTTCACGAGCCGAACCGAGCCGAGCCGAGCCAGGGGTCAGCTCGGATTTAAACCGATCTTGGCTGCGCTCGGCTCGGATTGTAAACCGAGCCTGAAATCTTGGCTCGGACTCGGCTCGTTTTTAACCGAGCTGGCTCGGCTCGATTTTGGCTCGGTTTTTAAATAAGAAATTTAATATATGAATTGCATTCACCTCAACTCGTCTAGGTTCGTTTTTGGATCGATTTTTACATAAGAGAAGATGCGTGAATATATGGGACTAGGAATTAAGAATATGATTTAGGAATTATGAATTAGTGTAGAACATGATAATTGAGATTCATTTCGTATTTCTGTCATATTTTCTTTTATTATTTTTTTACAAAATAACAACAAAGAATATTTAATAGTGAAAGCAACCATATAGTTTTATATTTTAGTATAGTATGTTGTACAAGTGAGCCAAGCCACGAGCCGAGCATACGAGCTGAGCAACGAGCCGAGCCAGCCCTGCCTCGGACTTGGCTCGGTTACAAACGAGTCGAATCCGATCTTCGAGTTTTTTGGACAGCCCTACTCATGCATCGCACATTGCAAATGTTGGAAAGTTGAAAAAGAAAAAGGGGAAACCCCAAAAAAAGGTTTTTTTCAATCGGGCCTGGGTCTCCTCCTGCCTCTCGCTTTTGAATTTTTGATCACATGTGAGATTGTGACAAATTATGTAAAAAAGAATGGCCAGAGCTAAAAAAAGCCCACATAAATATAAAAAAAATCTGAAAATTAGATGTCCTATGTTTTTTGGGCCCTAAGCCTTTGCGTGAATTGCTTGATCCATTGGGTCGCCCTGGTTAGACAACCTCACCAAACAACTTTTCATATAATTATATTTCAAGATGCATAAAGGTTAAAGGTTACTATTAATTTAAGCATTTCTGAACCTGCTTAAAACTACGATCCATGAAACAATTATGAATGTGGGTCTACCTCCATAAACTCCTTTATGCATATTTGTTAACTTGGTTGCAATTCTTTGCCTGCCTTAGATCCTAGATATCCAACCAAATATTCACAATAATTTTCTTTGTGACAAGCTCTCATTGATCTAATTGACTACAAACATTTAGAGTAAAACTATTCTACTCATAGAGTTATTCATGTTAATACTGTGAACATAATGTCATTAGTGACAAAAAAATTATCTCCACACTTTCTTGTACAAATAGAATATCAAAATACAACACAATTTATACCCTTTAAGCTTCTTGAAATATACCCTTATAACATGTAAATAGTATGACTTCAATATCTAGAAAGCTGGATCTAAGATTGTTTTCTTTGATGATATTAAATCTCACGGTCATAGTTACTAAGCATTTGAATCCATCGTCTTTACACATGTTTAACGACTTTTGGTTGAAGATAAGTTGGAGACTTTTGTGATCGGTATAAATGGCTATTTTGTGTTATATGAGTATTTTCTCTATACCTCAAAAAGACAATTGAACCTAATTCCAAATGATGTGTTATCTATGTAGGTTTATCATAAGTTTTTTTTAATTATAAAGAAAAACTAATTTAAAAAGTTGTACCTTCTCCCGATGACAAGTTGTTAGTAGAACTTTTTCATTTAAAAATTAGTTTTAATATATGATGACGATATGTTGTCATTATAGGTCGAAAAACAAAAACAAATTTCTTTCTTATATTTTATATTAATATAAAGAAAAATATTAGTTTTAAGATACGTCAATGATGTCATAAGATTTTAGAAACTCACATCCTTCTCCCTCCAGCCCGACGAAAAACAATTTCATCTGTAGCAATGACACATGACATGGGTTTGACCAGTCAAAAAATTTTAAAACAAGTTGTACGTCGAAGTATGAACCTATTTCAATGACGCTTGTCATCTCTATGAGTTTTGTCAGTATAGATTCAGATTCTTGTAGTGATAGCTGAAAGGAAAAAACACAGAATAAAAAAAAGTAAGCTAATTGTTAACAGCTAATCTAAAGCAAATATTCCAAAATCTAGACTCAATGCTTTACAGCTTATACCATAAGCATTAATATTAGTATGTTATTTAACATCACCAAAACTTTTAGAAAGGGTCCACCCACAACATATATACCTAATAGGTTGATCACTTTATATCTCTTGCTGCAAACTCAATGGCTCTTGTTAGGCTTACGCCCATATGTTTACTAACATATTTGTGCTGCTTTGGGGCGTTAACGAGCTCAGTTTTGGGTGCAAAAGCTAGACATTTCAAATGGGAAGTGAAGTACATGTATGGTGCACCAGATTGCTTGGAAAACGTAGTGATGGGCATAAACGATCAGTTTCCTGGCCCGACCATCAAGGCTCGGGCCGGTGATACTGTTGTTGTCCATCTTACAAACAAACTTCATACCGAAGGAGTCGTTATTCATTGGCATGGAATTAGACAGGTTAAAATTATTCACACATCTATCCGTATCTTCTTAATCGGTTTTTAGTTATTTCTATGTTTTTGTTGGCATATTAGCTAGGAACACCATGGGCTGATGGAACGGCATCCATATCACAATGTGCCATAAACCCTGAAGAAACGTTTGTCTATAGGTTTAAGGTTGATAAGGTATGTATATCAAAACAGTTTATTTGTGTCACTTGTCAAACATATACAATAATAAAAATAATATTTATATAGAAAATGTGTGTATGTGTATATATATATCACTTATATATAGATATATCACTTTTCGTCGGAATAGGGTAACAATTTATGACACAAATATTTGTGTCGCAAATTATCATAGGAAACATACCCATATTCTAGTAATAGATTCAAAATTTAGCAAGAAGTTGCTTGTTCAATTTAAAATCCTGCCATAATATTCCTATAAAAATATATATAATAAAAAAATAGAGGTGGCGGATCATTTTAGCCTATTGTTACTTGAACTTAACCACCTTAATTGTTTGTCTAAATCAACAATTATTTATTTATTTTTATTTTGTCATTTGTAGTGATATATATACAAATTAAGCCATATATAATATTGAAATTCTGAATATATTAATTAATTGGGTGTAGGCGGGTACATACTTTTACCATGGACACTATGGGATGCAAAGATCAGCAGGATTATATGGATTATTAATAGTAGATGTGGAAGAAGGAAAGAAGGAACCTTTTCAATACGATGGTGAGTTCAACCTCTTGTTAAGTGACTGGTGGCACAAAGGGGTTCATGAACAAGAGCTTGATCTCTCTGTTAAACCTATGCGTTGGATAGGTGAACCTCAGGTACACAATATTATATCTTATATATATATAATATGAATTAATACCGATACTATACGTTGCTAATTTGATCTTAGAAAGTTAACTATTAAACGTAATTATGATTTTCTATCATACGTTCTGATAACATCATACGTAATAAATTAAATAGTTGTTTCCCGAATGGTCAAATTTATATTGTATTTATATATTTGGATTGTCTCTAGTTTACAAAATAATGGATATTAATATTACAAAGAACAAAATTACATTGTTAGAATGAGACATTATGCAATATTAAAAATTTTTATGAAATTATTGTGATGATATTTTTTTTCCTTTGAATTAGAAAATTGAATTAAAATGATGAAAAGCTAGGAGTCCTGATTGCATGCTTGTCCAATGGCAATCTTTTTCAAATAGCTTTTGCAAGTCATGAAATCATTTAAGGAAAAAGCAGAAGCAACCATGTCGGAATGTCCAATCAAGCACTACAACTATATAGTCATTTATTTAAGGGTACCACTAAACATACACCACCCCAATTGCGAGACAGCATCCAATTGTCTTCTATACGGTCGTATAAGGCCTTACGGCCCGTATAAAGTCAGTCAACCCGACAAAAGTTGTTACTGCTGACTCATCAGTTTTGAAGTGAAACTATACGACCGTATAGGCCATATATGGACATATAGTTCATTTCTATACGACCATATATGTCATATACGGTCATATAGTTCATTTATATATGGTCGTATAGGCCCTATACGTGCATATAGTTTATTTTTAAATGGTCATATATATTTCTATATGTTATGTGGTTGTGTATTACTTACTAGGTTATTAGCCCGTGTATTACACGGATTCCATATAAAATATTTAATAGTTTGTAATGAAAAATTGAAATTATAAGACAATATTTTGATTTAAAACTATAAAGTAAAAAATTCAATTTAAATATCATTAAACATAAAGGAAAAAAGTGTAATTTTCTTATAATTTTAATAAGTTTTTGCTTCTAAGTTTTTTTAATATTTGTTTTAAAAAATGTCATTTTTAATAAAAATTTAATTGCTTATAAACTCCGATTGATAGTTAATTTCATTAAAAGTTTTGTTTTTAAGAAAAATTGGTTTTTATAAAACTTTTATCTTCAAAAAACTGATTTAAATATTTTCTTACTTTTACATGTTTTGATTTTTAGAATTTATTATATATTATAAACTTTAAAGTGTGTTTTTTTACTAAAAAGAGTCGATTCTTAATTTAATAAATAACTATTTTTAATATGAAAAATATAAATAACATAATTAGTCATCAAATATCATTATTTAATATGAGAGATAATTAAGTTTTATAAGAAAATAACAAGTGACATTAAAGGTCTAAAATTGTGACAAGTATTATAATAGATGTTTGTTTATTATAATAGTAAGAAATGTTTCTTATTTGGTTATGTGTAATTTATGTAGTTGTTATATGGTTCTTTAATAGTTTATATAATCAAACGATTATGAAATTACCTGTTTTTAAAAAGATAGTAATACAACTTATTTTTACGCAAGTTTAGTTGTAGCATTTTTTAAATAAATAACATATGTCATACCAATTTATAAACAATTTTTGTAACGAAGCAAGTTTTAAAAAATATGCGTACAAACTTATATAAAAACGTACAAATATCCGTGATAAAAAGCGTGCAAAAAGTTAACGTTAAAATTAATTTTCGTAAAATAAAAAAAATTATATACGGCCGTATACGTGAGCCCTTGTTTATGAATAGAGGGGTGGTGTATGGATAGTGGGGCCTTATTTAATAGTAATGAAAATATAATATAATCGTTGCACATCGAATGATTTTGTTCATAATTTTTATTTTTTATAAGAATGTCACATTATGGTTAAGGAGTCGAAATAAATATGGGTTAGAATAACTTATTTTTATATATTCTTAGCACAATGTATGTTTGCATCTTAGCGTATATAGACTGTGACAGTAATGTAAAGTTAGAGTTTAGAAAAAATGTATTTAAGCAAAACTTATCTATGTTAGAGTGTCTATCAATTTTTAATCTTTTCAATAAAATCATGTAATTTGATTAACATTTATCAATGTTAAACACATTAACACTAATTTATACACTATAATGTGGGTAACTCAACATAATTCGTGTAACCAATTTATCTAAAGAGACTAAAGGTTTGGTAGATACACAAACAAGTCATACATGAGTTGGTATGTTAGACATGAAAAAAATATACTTTATTGTTATTATATTAAAAAATCATATATATATATGGGATAAGGTTCTCCTAAAAAATCTTTTTTGGCTAAGGATTTATAAAAGTTTGAAAACCGACCCGAACAAACTCCAATTGAATTCATTTTTGTGTCATTGAAACCGGCTTGTCAAACCCTAAAACCTAAACTTTAAATCATAAACAATAAACCCTAATATTAAAATCAAAATTTTAAAAACAAACCATAAACCAAAAGACAAAACATAAAAGCTAAAAACTAAGTCCTAAAATCTAAACTCTAAAACCTTTTGATAAAGCTTACACTAAAAGCTAATATTGTAGGGTTTAACGAGACGGTTCCAATGCCGTCGAAATGAGTTCAATCGGAGTTGGGTCGGTTTTGAAAGTTTTAAAAATTCTTTTTATTTTCTTAGGCAAAATATACTTTTTATTTGATATTTGCCCTATCTATGCGTCTTGTTGTTTAATATAATAATATATGTGTTGACATGTTGACAGATACCTTTCCGATTTCTTTTAGTATTGGTAGCTTTTTTTTATGTGTAAACTATGTAGCAGTAAATTCGTTTCTTTAAGTTGGAGGTTTCTCAAAGCAGTATTTTTTTTCTTTAGAAGTATGAGGCAAACTTAGTCTACCTCTCTTATTTTTCAAATCCCACCTGTAGTAGTCCTATAAACAAGATTTACTGGGTTCGGTTATTGTTGTTATAGATGTATAAAAAAAGGATTATTACGTTATGCTTAAGATAAGTATCGGTTCTTATATTTTCTAGATAATCATTTAAATCATATAATAATTATTGTAATCACTTTTCAATTTTTCATATGTCAAGTCTTCATATGTGTTCATGCATGTACTCGATGGGTTAAATTAAAATACAATATTTAACGAATATTAAAGTAAAAAATTAAATTTAATCCCACTACAGAAACTTTGTCTGATACATCGGTCTATCCCAACAGCATGTAGGCATAGTATATTATGTCGATTGCATGTCGTTAGGACATAGTTTTCAGATCACGCCACATTTTTCACCCATCCCGCCATAATAAACGACTTCATAAAATATATCGACAACATTTTATCGTCTAGAAAGACTTATCGTATCAGACAAGATTTCTTACACTGAGTGTATATTTTAATAATTTGTATCAAGCTAAATGTCTTAGAAATTACATTTTTTTTGTGTATTTTAGAGTTTGCTGATAAATGGAAGAGGACAATACAACTGCACATTAGCATCTGCGCATAATAGCAACGGGTCGGGTCTACCTGGGTGCAAGTTTAGGGGAACCGAACGGTGCGCACCGAACATACTACATGTCATGCCAAACAAGACGTATCGGCTGAGAGTGGCCAGCACCACTGCTTTAGCTTCACTCAACCTTGCCATTGGGGTTAGTACATCAACTATTATTTTATTGCAAGTTAAACAAATAGTAACCAACTTATTTTTTATTTTATTTTTATTTGTAATAACTTTAGACTTCTAATTTTATTAAAAAAAAAAAAAAAATACTAGTACAACCTTATTCATATGTCTTCATATTTAAGTGAGAAATAATTAAATGTTATTTCTCTTAAAGTAAATAAACAATTATATATACTTTATTGAAATAATTAGTCATAAATAATTTTTGTAAATAGATAAGAAAAGTATTAATGAATCAAAGCAACTAAAGTGACCTTTTTGAATGTTAGTGAAATATGGTCGGTTGTAGCACTTACTCCACCTCCATGACGGATCATGTTACATGTACATCCAATGATTGTGACAATTTTAAATATCTACACATGTATCACACCTAATAAAATGTTAACTATTACACTACAAGAATAATATGCTTTAGTGACGACAAAAAGCATCGCTAGGGTTCCCAAATTATTGCTATGATGGACCTATTGCGACAACTTTTGGCGTCGCTATACATGTTGTTCCTATACGGTGATATTATTGTATTATTAAATTTTGTCGCTAATTTTAGTAGGGCTTGTGACAAAATTAAATCTGTTGCTATTTTTGACAATTTATTCCGTCAATTCAATGTACTAATTTTGAGATTAGTATACAAGTTCGTTAAGTAAAACCAAAATTGGATTTTGAATATATAATTTTCTTACATAGCTACCGATGTATATGGTGAAAGTTTAAAATACAAATGTCACCTTGCGTAGGAAATGTAAAAAGAAAGAAAGATTTTTCACGCACGTTTGACTTAAATTTAGAGGATTATTATCATGTAGTGTGGATTTTTGTTTATCACACAAAAAAAAAATTAATATAATTATCACACATGTGATTATTCATTTGCATGCCTTAATCAAAAGTCTCTTTTTAATTGTGTGATAACAATCACGCCAATGTTAAATAAACTTGCGTTATAATTTTGTCTCCCTTCGTGTGATTTGTATACAAAAAATACCATTAATATAATAACTGGCCCTATATATCTTTGTATAAAATATTTAAAAGTGATCTTTTTTCAAAAGAGAAAAGTTTTATAGAATATAATTTTAAAAATAAATAAAAAACAAAATTAATTGAAAGCCGAAGTTTTCAAAGCAAGATGTTTAAAAAACAAAAGTTTAGACAAAAAATGAAATTATCATTTTATTACTTAAATTATGTGTATATAATTTCAATATATTATCTTGAAATATCATTTTATACTTTCTAATGTTTATTACAAAATATTTAATATTATTTTCTTTGTTTAACACATGTAATGCAATGGGTTAGGGCATAATCAATTAGAAACCAATATTAGTTAAAAATTAAAAAAAAACAATTACTAAGCACAAGTTCAAATGACATAAAAGTAAATTACCTCAATTTAAAAGAAAAAAAATATTATATACCCTTAAATCATGTAACTGTAAATAGTTATTTTTAATTTTTACAAATTGTTTGTTCTCGTTTGAATGAATACAAATGTGTGTATAGACAAAAGATAATTTAGAAACTTAATTAAGTAGAGAAAACTCATGTAACCTAGTGTAAAATTCGATTTTTTTTCTTTTTTTCCCTTTATATTTAGATATACAATGTATGTTATTATAATGAAATAAAATAATAAAAAATATTATACGTACTTGTTAATTACACATATGTTACAGAATTTTGTTTTTAAATTGTTTAACAATAAAAATTAAATATGTAACATATAATTTTATTTATATTTTTTTATTTTCTTATAACAACATATATTACAAACTTCAAAAAATATAATGTTACATTAGGTTTTCATAGGTTTGGGTGTATATAATAAAAACTAACAAATTATCGAGAACCAAAAATAATCATTTGTTTAAGATAATTAAAGTAATTTTCATCAGCTTTAGTTTTATAATAAAAAAGTTATAGTGATTATAAATGGTTATTTTAATTTTCAACCGCTATTATTTTCAGTTGAACATGCTCATACATACATGTATGTATGTATGATATATGCATATAAATAAATCATTTATAATTACACACACATATAAAAAGTTTAAAACACAATGGGTTTTTGTGTGTCAAATGTATGAAATTAGTGTGATAAAATTAGGCAAACATTAATTGTTCTTGCATTATTTTATCATGTAAACGCAGAGTTATCATACATAAATCATCTGGGTGATAATTCCATTTGTGTGTGCGTGTACATGATAAAATCATGCAAAAACAATTAGCACTTGTGTGATTTTATCATGCATACTTTATACATTCACACGCAAAATTACCTATGTATTTAAATCAATCCCTATATATATAAGTTAAAAAAGGGGACAATTACGTGTAGCGCCTAATTATTAATTAAATGTTAGGTTAGTTATATATGTAGTTATTAAATTATGTTTAAAAATAAAGGGCTCTATGTAATTTTTCAAAAGAAATAAATAATCATATAAAGTTAAATGCATTATTTTATCAATGATAATAACTAGTGGGTTTTTTCGCGCGTTGCCGCGAGAACTACACCACGATTTCGAATATTAAAAGGCAGACACGATCACATATATCAAAATGTATATGTAAAAACACATCAATTGTTACTTTTACGTAAAATATTAAAGTGCAGTCGCTTTAAACGTGTGTAGATTAGAAATAACCATCAAAAGGTTTGCTAGAATAACTGAGTTTATATAAAAAAAACAAAACAAAACTAATAGTAGTAAAAAATACTTATAAGCAAAGTAAGAAAAGAACTTACGCTTATCAGAATGTCTCGTATATAAAAGCATTCAGATATAAAAGTATGTCACAAAGTAAAAAATTTAGTAGAGATACTAACTTTATATATATGAAAAAATATAAAAAGTATACTAACAAAAAACATTTATTAATAGAAAAAATACCTAGAAGAAACAAAGTAAAAAAAATTGACAATTAAAAGAAAATTTTAATCAATCTTAAGATTTTAAGCGTAAATGAAGAGAAGTTAGAAAAAATAAAGAAATAAATAAAAGATAAAAAAGTAAATTGTAATAAAAAATATTAAAATAAATAAGCAAAGATTAAATAAATACAGGAAAGTGAGTGTGTGAAATCAAAACGAAAATTAGTAGAAAAGATGGGCCCCTGTAATGATTATATTTGTCAAATGTTATATAGGGTAATTGATCAAACGCGAAACTTGATCTAATAGAGCCATAATAATAGATCATATAATAGATAAGGAAAATAATTCAAAACGTAATAAAAATTGTTCAAACTTCAAACAAATGAACACAAAATACTTAATTAGATTAGGAGTATTTTAATTTGATTTTGTATACCAAATTCCCATCTAAAAAAATTGGTTGTAATATTTTGTTTTTATTTGTACAGAATCACAAGATGTTGATGGTAGAAGCCGATGGGAACTACCTTGAACCATTTTGGGTAAACGACTTTGACATATACTCCGGTGAAACATACTCCGTCCTAATTCGGACGGACCAAAATCCCACCGATAACTACTGGATATCGGTGGGTGTAAGAGGAAGACAACCAGCAACACCTCAAGCCTTAGCCATATTACATTATCAATCCACCACTGCTTCGAAACTGCCCACCCTAGCTCCACCAGTGACCCCTCGATGGAACGACTACAATCATAGCAAATCGTTCTCTAACCAAATCCGAGCCCTTGCGGGTTCACCAACCCCTCCGGTCATTAACCATCGTCGAATATTCCTGCTCAACACCCAGAACCGAATCGATGGTTATACCAAATGGGCCATCAACAATGTGTCATTGAGCCTTCCCCCAACACCATATTTGGGGGCGATCAAACATGGTTTACGCAACGCGTTTGATCAAAAAAGCCCGCCCGATACGTTTGAAAAGACGTATGACATAACGAGGCCCCCTTCAAACCCCAACTCGACCTATGGAAACGGTGTTTACATGCTCAAGTTTAACTCTTATATCGACGTGATACTACAAAACGCGAATGCGCTAAATGCAAACGTGAGTGAGATACATCCGTGGCACCTTCACGGACATGACTTTTGGGTGTTGGGGTATGGGGAAGGTATGTTTTCCACGAAAGACGAAGGCATGTTTAATTTGAAAAACCCGCCTTTGCGGAACACGGCCGTGGTGTTTCCTTACGGGTGGACCGCGCTACGGTTCGTGGCGGACAACCCGGGTGTTTGGGCCTTTCATTGTCACATAGAGCCTCATTTGCATATGGGGATGGGTGTGGTGTTTGCAGAAGGGGTTCATCTTGTGGGGAATATACCAAATGAGGCTCTTTCTTGTGGCTTGACTGGGAAGATGTTAATGAATAAAACATACCACTAAGACTTTATTTCTTAAGGCTGTTGTATTTCATATCATGTCTTTAAACTTGAAGTGGTTGTTTGTTGTTGTGTAATATTTATTTGAAATTAAGAAGGTATTTATCTTGTTAAGTACTTTTAGCTATTAATAAATAGGTTAAAAACCTTTGTGTTACACAGTTTAAATTAATAGTTTTAAATAGCGTATATGTTTCTTAAATATGTTTTATAAAAATATTAAAAAAATATGGCTGTAAAGAAATCAAATTATTTATAAAATTGAATAAGGTTCGGGCTCGAATGGGTCGGGCTCGAAAGGATCAAGCTAAAATGGATTGAGTCAAAATCTTTATTCTAATAAAAGAATACCAAGAGTGGACACATGTCACCTCCTTATAAACTTTAGAAATTTTCCCCCTCATATCTCTCATATTAAATACTAATTAACTTTTATATTAAATTAAATATTAATAATTTTAAATAATTAAATTATACAATTTAATATCAAATATATAAATCTTCTTATAAGAAAATTTCAATTATATAATATCTTAAAATATAATTATATAATTCTTAAATTTTTATTGTTTGTAATTTATTATTTTTATACATTCATCATTTATTATTTTATCAACGATTATTGTTATCAAACATACAAATCTTATAAAAAAATTGTTTATAACATATTAGATTTGTTCAACCCATGTAATTTCTAACATGATATATAAAAAACAAAAATATGATAAACAATAATTGTTTGTACCTATAAATATGATAAACAATAATTATTTGTAAGGGCCTCTCTCCCTCAACTAGTCATAGATCTACCCTCTTTATTAACCTCTTAATTTAGCTTGTAGGAACAAAAAATGCGTAAAAATGTACGAGATTTAACAACCATAATACTCAAATTATATCATTTTAACCTACTATAAATCAACTAATACCCATATTAAACAAGTGGATAGACACTTGTCAATCCATGCAAAGAAACACAACCATTTCAAGATTTTGTAAATCCTTTAAAATCCAAGCTTTATCATTTATACACACTTCACACACAAACTCTTCTACCTTCTCCGCCCTCTTTCTCCTTGTCATCACCTCCAACACCCCCACCATAGAGCCATTTTCAAAATTTCATCCACCGTTTTTACAAGTTTTTGGTGATTTTGAAAGGACTTTGGTGCAAGAACATACACTTTACTTCTTCTAGTTTCATTTCACCAAGGTATAACATTCATCTACTTTGTGGTATTAAAATCATAAATTGCAAGTGTTATTCACCCAACTTCAAAGAACTAAAAATATTTAAGAACATGGGTTTTTAAAGAACGAAAATTATTTAGGTGTGTGAATGTGTGTGTCGTAAGTATATATGTGTGTGTGTTTGTGTGATGATGGGTGCATGCGAGTATATGTATAAATATAAATATAAATATAAACATAAACATAAATATAAATATAAATATATGTGTGTTTGTGTGCATGATTATCTTAAAATAAATTACGAGTGCATGCATGTAAGTATTTACATATACATATGAATATTAAACTATTTTTAATATACGAAAACCTGCATTTATGAAATTATGGCAAAAAGTTACCACAACTTCAACAAGTCATAAAATAGACATAGCAACTTCAAGCTGAACAAACTCAGATTCCACAACTATTTTCGTTGTGTTCGCTTTCCAACCATCATTTATACATCTTCTAACTTGAACAAATGGTATTCCAAATAGCCTTCACAAGATTAGGGTGCTTGTGCTACTGTTTTGACCTTGTTATGAGCCGAATCATATGAAGTTTTTAAACGAAAGTTGTTTGTAACACCTTAAAACAGTAGATTGAATAGCTTCATAAATTAACTCAAATGTTTGCCATTTTGGTATTTTTAAAATGTATCCGAACCTACTGAACTGAATATGTTAAAATAGAAAATTTAGGGACTTAAACTTGTGTGATTGTTTTGTCCACTTTGCAAGTAAAATCACAAAAAGTTTTCTAAACAAAAGTTGTTCATAACATCTTAAAATAGCAGACTGGAAAGTTTCATAATTAACTCAAAGTTTTGGTATTTTAAATGTGTTAGTGAACAAGCTGGATAGAATCTGTCCATAAGCAAAAATTATAAAAAATAAAATATTTTACCACAAGATTAATTATTTAATGCATATATATGAATAATGTATGTATATCATACACAAACTTAAATAATGTGGTACACACACTTATAAACATATATATGTTGAAATAATGAATAAGTATTGAAATTGTTAAACAAAATGGTAATATTCCAAAATACGTCATTATAATGTCGAGATATTAAAAAAAACTAGACACTTCGTATTTTCAAAGCATTATAACAAATATTTGTTTTTAAGTTAAAAACATAATTATTTAAGAAATCCCGACACTTAAATTAACAAAAGACGCAAAAAAAAACACGACAACAAAATACGACAATGTGAGCTACATTAAAAAAATATTTTTTACATGGTTTTATGTAAAGTTTTATCAACTTAAGAGGGTTTTTCAAATATACATCCCCGTTCTGTTAGGAGATGAGCAAAAAAAACAGGTACCCACCCGCACCCGAAAACCGAACTGGAAATTATTCTACAACAAGACCGCACTATGTATTGGGTCTGGTTTTCGGTCTCGATTATTAGTCAAAATCAGTCTCGGTTTTGGTCTGGGAAGTGTTGAATCAGGCGAGGTACCCAATTTGACGTAGGCCTAACAACTTTGTAGGTCTTAGAGTTTATAAATATCACATTTTTTGCATAAATTAAAATAGAAAACAAATTATTTTGTCATGCATCTAACTATGCTACTGCTGCATCTAGGCCTGTATGTGTTTATTGATTTTGGAAGCTCTATCGATAGAGAATTACCTAAGAAATGACATAAAAATAATGATCAAAATTCTTAGTTTTCAGGAGACTTCAATACCCGATACCCGCCAATGCTATCTGGTCCGGTTTTCAGTTGATCTTGGTTCGGGTAGTGTTGAATCAGGTCGGGTAGAACGATACGAGTAAACCATGTCATCCATCAATTTACTTTTAAATAGAACTTAGGAATAGTAAGAGGAGTATCGTGTTTATAATGCTGTTAAAAAAAAGGTCGTGGCTAAAGAGTAAAGACTCTCTCTCGAATAAAGTCTCGAAAAAGCTAAGTTTTCAGTTTTCATCGCGCTACCGGCTAGCCTATACCGTAGCCTTCCACCACCACCTACTCTTGGCTCTCTCGGCCTATTGAACGCTTATTTGTTTTGAGCCGTGACCACCGACTGCCACAAAAATTTTTTGAAATGGTATATTTTAGAAAAAAAAATTAGGATAATGGTGAAGTCAAAAAAAAAAAAAAAGGAAAATGGTTAAATCGAGATTCCTAGTTGTGGTTTAGGAGTAAATTTTAATTTAGAAATCTGAACTTTGCAGGGTGTCAGGTATACCGCAATTCACAGTTGCAGTTTAGGACAAAACGATTAATCCGCAATTCATAGTTGCGGTTTAGGAACATAGCAAAATAACGGCGTTAACTTCAACTTTGGATTCTCTTTCTCATCAACTGATGAACTACAAATACGCAACACAAATAATGCCTGTAACTTTCACATGCATGTGCAAGCCTGTATATATTTTTACTCAAACAGTTGAAAAAATTAATTTTTACTCAAACACTTATTTTTTGCTGCAACACTTCTAGTATATAATTTAAATTAAACAATTATTTACTCAATTTTTAAAGTGTTTAAATGTAATTAACTATAAATACTTCATTAAATTATTTTAAAGTAATCTAAAGATTATTTTACACCTAAAAATACTAAAACCGAGAAACATTAAATAAAATAAACTGAAAACCACTAGTAATATTAAAAACATGAAATAAAACAAACAGAAACTCACATACATGATAAAAAGATACAATAACTAGTTTGTCGGTATGGACAACTGTTGATCATGTGACCCGTTCTTTTACAACCAGAACACCTACGACCTGTCCTTTCCTCTGCGTAGCTGGCGTCCATCTCGTTATGCATCCTCCTCGCACGTCGTCTTCCCCTTAATATGGTTATCTTTGATGGGTCCCCAATGATTCGCCAACCGGCGTACAACCAATCTTCTTTACGAGACACCGGAAAATACTGGTTGTTGTATTGTGCACGATATGTTTCTGTAAAAAACCTTGGGTCCGCAGTTGTTCTTGGGCTTTCACGTAGGTGGTGGTAAACTGCAATTGCATGGCTACATGGGAACCGGTAAATTTGCCACTTACCACAAGAACAAGTTTTTTCCTTGAATTCTACTGTATAAGGACTATAGCCAGATTCGTCCGATGTTTGTAGGGGTGTCTCCACCATGAACCTTTGATGACGTGCTGAATAAGGGTATACCCTGTGTTGACGAGCCCTTATTTCACGTGTATGGAAGAGTGTCCACATGCGGTGAGGAAAGTCCGTTGAGCAATTATACGCGGTTGTGTAGTGTATGGCGTATTGTTCAACTTCTCTCTTAAAGGTATATTCAATTAATGCCTTTATTGGGAGCATCCTGGCGCCACGTAACACATTGTTCATGCTTTCCGATATGTTCGTGGTGAGTATACCCTATCGGCGATTCCCACGGTCATACATGACTATCCATTTTGTTTTATCGATTTCTTTTAGGTACTCAATAGTGGTTTGATGACTTTCAAAGCAATGTCTTCGACATTAGACGTTCAGAAAGATCTAATCAGTAAATTAAAGAACAAATAACCCATTAAATATATAATAATGCAGACTTACACTATTATCATCAGTCTGCGAGTTATCTTGCTATCTTGAGATATCAGGTGAGTTTCGTACAACCCCTTTTATTTTTAATCTTTTATAAACATCGGGGAACACTGTTGAACTTTTATTGAACATATGATATGTATCACTGTTATCTGCGTGATTTCATGTGATTGTTGAGAACTTGTGGATTTCATGGGATTTTGCCTGGAGAACAAGAACACTATCACAGATTTAAAAGTCCTCATTTCTGAACTGTATCTAGTGAACCCATGTGTGGCCGAACGGGGAAACAATGATAGTACTATCGGCTGACCACCCATTTGCTGGGAGGATTGCATCTCCCCTTGTGTGAATGTTTGTTTCCTGTTTTTAGACTGCTTAATGTTGTGATAGACATGAAGATAATGAGGCATTAAGATGTTACCGACGGGTAGTATCTTGTAGAACAATATCGTTGGAAAGGAACTAGATACGGGTCCCATGATTATCTTGAACTGAACATTTTGAGAACTTGTAATTACATATCATATCATATTGTGGAACTTGAACTTACGAACTCACCAGCTTTGTGCTGACGTTTTCAAATTAAATCATTTTTCAGGTGGACAGTGACACTCGGTGAGGCAGCACTTCAAACACTAGTAATTAAATAAGTCGGTTGTGTAATAAACTTAGTTGTAAATTATGGTACTGAATGTAATGACGAAACCCTGTAATGTATTTATTTTAAGTTAATCTGTGTGCTTTTGTGATATCGGTTCAAGTAAGTCACCCCTCATCTCAGAGACATCACCACTATGCTTCCGCAACCGTTTCAGTGACATCATCAACGAGGTGACGAGAGGTGGGGGTGTGACAGGGTGGTATCAGAGCCACGGGTTATAGAAAATTAGGTTGACTTAGAAACCTAGACTATAACCATAGGCTCGTATAGTGACACAGAGAGCACCGAACATAACTAATGAACAAAACTTGTTTTGAATGAAACCAGAATAATCAGGTAGTACGAATTCCAGTTATGAGTGGCCAGCATAACTGAAATTCGCAACACGTGTGCGTTCTAGTTTAATTTAACTCAAGCAGAACATTAATAACAATCTTAAGGATGAGTAGTTGCTCTGAGATAGGAAGAGACATCATATCATGGTTATGTTGAATTTTATTATTCAATATTTATTCCATGATACTGATCAGAGATTTTCATACGTGATAATTGATGATACTCCTCGCACTAGTTTGAGCTCGGATTTCGATTCATCGGAAGCATCGTTGGCTACTTCCCAGTCTGTACCACATGTACCAGCTATGTTATCACCATATGCACTAATTGCTTCACCCAGACATTCTTAAGCACCGAGTAAGAATGCTTATGTAGGGAAGAGGCAGAGTTCATCACATCAGAGGATTCTGGTATGTGATGGATTTCGACACATGTGAGGTCAAGCTCACAAGACTACGGGTCTTCCCCCACGTTGACAGCTGACAACGAGAGATGTGCTTAACATTTCTCATGAGTTGAGAGAATCCTCCCACCAGGCAGAGCTATGAACACAACTTTAGCAGGTTAGCTAGGATCTACAGAGTATACGCCATGAGATACAGCGGTCCCGTATTATTCTAAAGAACATTGGTACTACCGTATTAGAGATATACTTATGTCACACCTGTTTCTTATGAAGCAGGTGAATGTTCTAGATACAGTATCATCTTTGAATACCCTGTGTGTGAATGTATGAACTATATATTAATATCAAACTTGTATGAACTATAACTAGATAATAAAAGAGAACTATGTGAGAACATTACTGTATGAGAACATTTTGTACGAGAACATGAGAACATTTATGTACGAGAACATATCTATTGTCGGCGTGGCAACGTATTAAAGACTTGTAGGCGAACATTTTTGTGTGTGAGCATTTTTGTGTGAGAACTTATCAGTGTCCTGTATGTTAATATATCAAAAACATGGGTAATAACATATTTATATCACAGTACTGTGAGCTGTGTAATATTTTAACATGTTTTTGAATTAACAGGACTGAGTATAACTACGAACATTTGTGTGATCTTTGTGTGCTAAGAACATGTCTGAACTATATCAATGTAGTTATACTATATTTCCTTATAATTACATTTCAACATAAAACTTCAGTGTATCTGAATATGATTGAATTTATGTGATCGAACGGGTTATATCCTTATGTTTCTGAATTGACTTGAGTTTGTCTGCATATGGGCAGAACAATGGCTCCTAAAAGAGGTCGACCAGCTAAGAAAGCTACCAAGAACGTTACTAACCCTGAACTGAATCAAGTCCAACCTGTGAATGTGGAATCAAATCCGGATCCACGTGTCAATTCGGAAACAAACAGGGCTCCACCCGTGAATGTTGAAACGAATACGGTTCCACCTACGGCTGCTAGTGGAGTTGAACTAAATGAAGCAATGATAGCTCGAATTGTAAATGAGCAACTGGTGGCAGTTATTCCAGGTATGTTGGCTCAATATCAGCAGAACATAGCTTCTAGCTCACGTGAAAGCCATATAGAGCGCAACATTACTGACAGGAATACAGAAACTTATACTACCACCGGTATGAATATAACAGTTTTAGATTCTCCACCACATGGATGTACATACAACTACTTTAAAACTTATAATCCTCCCGATTTTACTGGAAAGGAAGGAGTTGAGTGGTTGTTAAAATGGATCAAAGAGATGGAAACAAAACTTCAAATCAGCCAGTGTTTAGAAGAGCACAAAGTAACATATGCTACTTGTTCTCTTAAGGACTCGGCTTTGACATGGTGGAATACCCAAGTAACATCATTGGGTACGGCCACTGTTGATGTAATGGGATGGAGAGAGTTTAAAACCTTGATTATTTCAAAATATTGCCCAGCCACCGAAATCATGAAACTACAAGAAGAGTTCTTGAATCTTTCAATGATAGGTGCGAAGTGTCAGAAATATACGGAACGATTTCATGAACTCACATGTCTGTTCCCTGACATGTTTCCTACTGAGCTAGTTTTGGTAGAAAAATATATTCAAGGTTTGGTTCCTCAAATCCGAGAAATGGTGGCTCCTGCTAAACTCACAACTTTAGAATATACCATTATCTTAGCCAATAGGTTTACCGATGAGGCAATAAGAGATGGTACCCTAAAAATGATGGATAAGGAGAGTTCTAGCAGTACTAAGATCAAGACACCTAGTAACACGAAAGGTACCAAACGAAAGTGGTTCGGCAAAACCAAAACTCCGGCTGAATGTAGCCAGAGCAAATCAATTGTGAAGAACTATGGTGCGGCTATTTCGGAAAGGAAAGTATATGGTGGGCAAGCGCCCAAATACGATAAGTGTCCATTCCATCACACAGGACTATGTCCTGTTTGTCTGAACTGTAACAGAGTAGGACACTACGCTAAATATTGCAACTTCCCTGCTCAAACACCAAACCAAGCACCACGACAAACCACTCAAAACAACCGGTCATGCTTCAAGTGTGGAAGTCCCAATCATTTCATGAGAAAATGTCCAAACAATAATAACAATAATCAGAAGAATGAAGCTAGGAGAAGAGCTTCTTAGATTGGTGCAACGAAGGCAAGGAATGATGCAAACATTGTCACTGGTACGCTTCTTCCTAACAATCAATATAATTGCTAATATGGGGATAGATAAGAATTTTACCTCCCTAGAATGATCATTTTTTTTTTGCATTATCTGTTACGTACTTAGATAAACCAGGTGCCATTGAATTTGTTAATGGTAAATTGATAAAAGTTCCTTACCTCCTAATACTATCTAAAATGTGAGAACTTTCAGGTTAACTATAGAAATTTTAGATAAAGGCTTTATCAAACTTAACGTATCACTTTGAGGAATATCGTTCCTTTTGTAAAGAAAGAGGATAGTACTTACAGAATAAGTATCAACTATAGGGAACTTAATCAATTGGTAATCAAAAACTGTTATCCTTTGCCACAAATAGATGATCTGTTTCATCAATTACAAGGCGCTACTTGTTTTTCAAAAATCGATTTAAGATCCGGATATCATCAGTTACAAATTCATGATGATGATGTTCCTAAAACTGCTTTCAGAACTCGATACGGACGTTACGAATTTTTAGTAATGTCGTTTGGATTAATAAATGTACCTGCAGTTTTCATGAATCTGATGAATCGAGTTTGTAGGCCTTATTTGGATAAGTTTGTAATTGTGTTTATTGGTGATATTCTCATTTAGTCTCTGAACCAATAAGAACATGCTCAACACCTGAAATTGATCATAGAACTTTTGTCACGGGAGAAGCTATGTGCCAAATTCTCCAAGTGTGAGTTTTGGTTACGAGAAGTTCAATTTCTTGGGCACGTAGTGAATGAAAAAGGTATTCAAGTAGATCCCAGTAAGACCAAGGCTCTGAAACAATGGGAGACACCACGAACCCCGACTGAAATACGTCAATTCTTGGGGTTGGCAGGTTATTATCGCCGATTTATCAAGAACTTTTTTTAAAGATAGCCTTTCCACTCACCACATTGACCCAAAAGAATCAACCGTTTATATGGGATTCCCAACAGGAGGAGGTGTTCCAACTGTTGAAACACAAAATCTGCAACGCACTTATCTTGGCATTACCGGAAGATACTGATAATTTCACAGTGTACTATGATGCTTCTTGTCAAGGTCTTGGGTGTGTTTTAATGCAGAATGATATGGTAATTGCTTACGCTTCTCGACAACTGGAGATACACGAGAAGAACTATACCACACATGACCTAGAACTCGGTGCAGTAGTGTTTGCACTCAAGATTTGGAGACATTATCTATACGGAACTAAGTGTATTATATACACTGATCACAAAAGTCTCCAGCACATTCTAGATCAGAAAATGTTGAACATGCGACAGAGACGATGGGTTGAACTTCTAAACGACTACGACTGTGAAATTCGTTATCACCCAGGTAAAGCGAATGTCGTAGCCGATGCCTTGAGTCGCAAGGAACGAGTCAAACATTTACGTGTGAAAGCATTAGGTATGACTATTCAAACCAGTCTGATTCCTCAGATCAAAGAAGCTCAGCAACAAGCTTTACAAGCAACGAACTATTCTGCTGAGGGACTGAGGGGATTAGACAAGAAACTTGACACCAAAAATGATGGACTGTTGTATTTTAAAAGCCGAATGTGGATTCCTTTATTCGGTAACTCTCGAACAATTATCTTGGATGAGGCGCACAAATCCAGGTATTCTATTCATCCAGGTGCTGATAAAATGTATAAAGATCTTAAAGACTTTTACTCGTGGCCTGGAATGAAGAAACAAATAGCTGAATACGTGGATCGATGTTTAACATGTCTCAAAGTTAAGGCTGAACATCAACGACCTTCTGGGTTATTGCAACAACCTGAGATTCCCATGTGGAAATGGGATCAGATCTCTATGAATTTTATCACTAAATTACCCAGAACATCACGTAATCATGACTCTATATGGGTTATCGTTGATCGCCTTACAAAATCTGCGCATTTCTTACCCATCCGAGAAGATTATTCTATGGATCGACTTGCTAAACTCTATGTTAATGAGATTATATCTCGACACGGAGTACCGATCTCTATCATTTCTGACAGAGATAGTCGATTTATGTCACGATTTTGGCAAACTCTTCAGAAAGCTCTGGGCACACAAATCAATATGAGCACAGCTTATCATCCACAAGCAGACGGGTAGACTGAACGAACGAATCAAACTCTTGAAGACATGCTTAGAAGCGGTGTGATTGATTTTGGAGGTAGTTGGGATATTCATCTTCCACTTGTTGAATTTTCCTACAATAACAGCTACCATACCAGTATTCAATGCGCTCCATTCGAAGCACTTTATGAACGCAAGTGTAGATCACCTATCTGCTAGTCAGAGGTAGGTGAAAGTCAAATCATAGGCCCAGAATTTATTCAGGAAACAACTGACAAGATCGCACTCATTCAGAAACGAATTAAAGCTGCTCGCGATCGTCAAAAGAATTATGCTGATAATCGTCGTGGATCACTCGAATTCCAAGTAGGTGATCGGGTAATGTTGAAAGTGTCACCTTGGAAAGGCATTTTCAGATTCGGGAAAAGAGATAAACTTTCACCAAGATTTGTAGGGCCATTCAAGATCCTTGAACGAATCGGATCAGTAGCCTACAGACTTGAATTACCTCTTGAACTCAGTAACATTCACGATGTCTTTCATGTATCTAATCTGAAGAAGTGCTTAACTGATGAATCATGGATCGTACCTTTAGAAGAGATTCATGTTGATGAAAAACTTCAATTCAGTGAAGAACCAGTAGAGGTAATGGATCGAGAAATGAAAATGTTGAAACGTAGTCGCATACCAATCATTAAAGTGCGATGGAACTCGCAACGTGGACCCGAATATACTTGGGAACGTGAAGATCGAATGAAATCAAAATATCCACATCTATTCTCATAAACGATTGTCATAATGTAGGTCTTCCCTAAATTTCGGGACGAAATTTCTCTAACAGGAGGAGACTGTGACAGTTGCATACGAAAATTACGTCATCAATGACATAGGCACATTTGATCGTTCTAGAAATCCACGTTGTTTTAATACTTGTAATTGTTACAGATTGATAGTAGGCGAGAAATGATGAACGTGGGTGAAAACCGTGTACAAAACGGAGTCCTGGATGGTCCGGAATCGAAAAACGAAGAAAAATCACTAAGTATTGGTCGACCGGACTCATCGTGGTACGCGATGGAGGGGTCGGGAATCCTCCGCGGTACGCGATGATTGCAAAATCTCTAAGATTCCTCCGGAAATCGTCGCGGTACGCGAAGCCTTTTTGGGCACCTCGTCGCGGTACGCGACGGGTGTGGCGGTGGAATGATCTGATCCTTTTATCAGATTTTCATGCAGAATTTCATTTTATTACTCTATCGAACTTCTTCGACCTACCAGACGAAAAACCATCTGTTTCCACATCAAAACTCTATTTGAAGCCATCAGAAGCCGTGGATTGTACCAGGGATCATCTTAACAAGTTCTGATCGTTGTTTTGAAGTCAGAAATCCGTCAAATTAGGTAATGATTCGTTTAAACCTTCTGGTTTGATTTTGATTGATTAGATCTTGATTTTGAACGTAATGACATAGTTAGGATTGTTGATTATTGCCTAGATGATGGCTAGGATTGATTATTAACAAAGAACAGGAAGTGTTAACAGTTAAATCCTTGTTTTGATCCGTTGTAATGTGTCACACCCCCAAATTCCCACTCGTGGTGTCAGTCCACGTGGGTGTAACGTGGCCAGGATCACAGCTCATGGTCATATAGAACGACTCTATATGAGTTGTACAATCACACAGTTTCAAGACAAACAAGTTTTCAATCAAAGCAGTGGAATAATCATTACATAAGCAGCGGAAATAGTTTGATAAAATAAGTAAGTTGCAGCGGAAAGTAAACTGTTTAACAGACACTACAATGTTTAAATTGTTTTTAAAACACATCAAATGCACACAGAAGCCTAGGACGCGAGTCTATATGAAAGCCAGACTCCTTAGAGTGTCCTTGTGCGTATCCTTGCGTGTGCTCCATCAATTACCTGAGAATACATGCGAAAAGTGTCAACTAAAAAGTTGGTGAGTTCACAGGTTTAGACAGACACAAATAGTAAACAGATATATACTGGGTATGTTAAGTTTAGTTGTTGGATGCTACGATCCGTGGAGTGTGTCATGTCATCTTACCGAAACTCGACTGTTTTCGTTTGCCTCCGCGGGTCATCGCTGAACCCGACATCAACATCGATATTACACTCGTTATGACATCCAGTCAACGTTGTTGCCGAGTGGGGCTAGTCAAACCCAGTAGTACTACGTAATAACGACTCGTTTGTCATACAATTGACGGTAAGGATAAGTGAGGACTTTATGCGATAAAAGTTACACTCGAAAATAGTTTTCACAACATACCAGTCATATACTTAAAGTAGTTGCATAGTAATCTCACCCCAATAGTTTAGCAAAACAGTTAAAGAGTAAAAGTGGGGCCGTAAACTCACCTGAGTTTAGTAATGCGTTTGCTCAAAAGATGTCACACCCCCAAATTCCCACTCGTGGCGTATGTCCACGTGGATGTGACGTGTCCAGAATCACAGCTCAAGGTCATATAGAACACCTCTATATGCGTTTACAAATCCAAGTTTGACACATACACTTGATAAAATAGTTTGCAGCGGAAATAAAGTTATTATAACATATATTGCAGCGGAAATCAGATGTTTGACATAATGCAGCGGAAAATAGTAAGTTTAATACAACATTGTCTTAACAACGAAAGTTAAATTGTTTTCGAAAACTAATCATAAACAGAAATGCAATGAGATTCCTAATGCTCGTTCCTTAGTGTGCGCATTCCTGTTATCCATAGCTTGCTAGTTACCTGAGAATACAAGTTTGAAAAACAAGTGTCAACACAATGGTTGGTGAGTTCACAGGTTTTGATATACATATAGTAAGAAAGTGTGTCATGCTGTTTATCAAATGTTAGTACCGAGCCCTAGGCCCAAAGTGTCAGTGCGTCACTACCGAACTAGACTTGTTTGTCCTTGCCTCCGCTATGCCTCGTATGCATAGCAAGTTAGGTCAGAATTTGCACGGGTTATGACATCCAGTCAACATAGTGCCCCGTGGGGTTAGTCATTCCCTAATGGATCCATCCAAATCTACCACGTTGTTTGTACATTAACGGTAAGACTTTGTGAGGGCTTGTAACGAGTTCAACACTTAATGTTTGTCCAATAAACCAGCATACACAATAGTGTTTGTACAGTAATAATGTTTGACTCGATGCAACTAGTATTCTCCCCCTATTTAAAAGCATTTGAAAAGAGTAAAGAGGGGCCGTAAACTCACCTTAGTGATATGATCGTACGTAAGCGTAAGCTCCCGAGTTGTCGTGTAGCACGTCGGTCACCGGCAACCTATATCGTAGACCGTACGTGAGTTCGTGTAAGTGACCGTGCTAGTGTTAGTGCTCGTGTTTGTGTCCAACAACCCTTGGTTGTTCATGTTTGTCCGTGTCGGTCCACAATGACCGTGTTTGCTCGTGTTGGTCCACATTGACCGTGTTTGACCGTGTTGGTCCACATTGACCGTGTTCGACCGTGTTTGTCCACATTGACCGTGTTTGACCGTGTTTGACCAAAGTTGACTGTGTCAAGTCAATGACCCGTTGGTGAACCGTGTGACGGTTTGTGAATCGTGTAGCAATCGTGTAAGTGTTTGTCGTGTGCACAACGCGTGGTCGCGTTTATGGACAACTTACTATTTATAGTAAGTTTCCATTTTTAGAAAGTTCACAGAGCATAACGGTTTTAGAGTTCTAGCATGTTCAATAGTCCTACGGGGTCATGTTAACACATAGCACATTATCATACAAGTTCATATACGCCGTTTATAACATGTTAGTGCACAAAAGTTTCCTAAAATGGAAAGTTTCCATTTTTAGCATACGTGACATCGGAAACCATCTAACTTAGCATCTATTATGCATATTATAACATAATAAGTCATTTAGCATGCTCAAATAACACAACATGTTGACAAATCGGTTTTTCCAAAAATAAAGTTACTATAAATAGTAACTTTGTGGTTTTTGCATAAAAATGACCATTTAACATTTCCAAACCATTTTTCACATCATCATTCATCCTAGTAAGTTATCTAATATCATTTAATCATGTCGACATAGTCCAAATCATCATCTATCGATATTCTTACCCAAAAAGTTACTATAAATAGTAATAACACTATTTATGATCATGGACATCATCAAGATTACCCTTTTTATACATCAAATCATCATGTTATCCTCCTAGCAACAATTTTACATGCATGCATGTTCATCATATATCCCAAATCATCAATTTGTAACTAAAAAGTTACTAAAAATAGCAAGTTTGCCTCTAAATCACATTTTGACCATTATAATAACAATCTAATCTTGCAAGGACACTTATACATTATCATGAATCATTTCAATATCAACAAAACTATCTAAAATGCCTTAGATCATACATGCATGTCCATATCTCATCACAAAACGTTACTTTGAACAACAAGACCCATACACAACACCATGGATCATCATAGATCATCATTTAAACACCTTAGATCATCATAAAACACATTAAAATCAACAAACCCAGAAGGTAAATTCGTGCATGTGCACTATAGGTGCTTGCATGTGGGTTTTACCCCTTGCATGTGTGTGTAGTGGTGATTCTAAGCTACAAGAAGTGTTGTACTACCTTCTATGGCTTCAAGCTTGCAGAGATGATGACAAGAACGACCTCTAGTTGCCTCTGGACAGCAGGTTCGCGTAGTGAGCACAAGGTGATGGTGGTCTCCAAGCTTCAATGCCCTTCTCCTTCAAGTTCTTTGTGTGATCCTAGCTTCTCCTCTTCAATTTGAGCTTCAAGATGCTCAAAAATGGCTTCCACAGGATGTAATGATGAAAAGGAAGTGTGTTGTGCCGGAGTATAGCTGCTAGTTTCGAGAGAAATGAGTAGAAATGTTGTATCAAGCCCCTGGTTGGTCCTTTTAAGATTTATGCGATTCTGACGCCCCAGGCGTATCGCCTGGCGTGGGCGTTTATGCCCGGCGTTACGCGCGGATGGTTTGGATGAGGCGCCTGATTCCTCACCCGCGCGCATCGCCTATCGTGGGCGTCTCGGGTCAGGCGTACCGCCTGGCCTAAATGTCAAGCCCAATAAGCTTGTTTTGAGGTTTTGGGTCCGTTCTTGCCCGTTTCTCGACTGTAAAACATCATTCGAGCGTCGTTTGGACTCTATTGGTCAATTATTAGCCATAATTGACTTGTGACAGTGTTTCGTGAAGTTTCGAGTGTTGTGCTACACAATGTGTTAGACGTTCACCAACGTTCGTGTGTTTTGACACGTGTGTGCTGTTCGTTGATAATTCCACGAATTATCTAGTCATGTGTCAGTGTTCGTACTGTCGTGCCACGTGTCACACTAAATTACTCTAATTCTAGTGCCACGTGTACATAATGCATTTAAATAAACATTTAAATAAATAAGATGCTGACCTGGAATTTACGGGGTGTCACATCCTCCCCATGTTAGAAAGAATTTCGTCCCGAAATTCAATTTGTGTTGCCAGTGTTGGTCTGTTCCGCGAACAGGTGTGGGTACTTTTGTTTCATCTGGTCTTCACGTTCCCACGTGAATTCCGGTCCTCGTCGCGAATTCCATCGCACTTTCACTATTGGAATCTTGCTGAGCTTGAGCTTCTTGGTTTCCCGGTCCATAATCTCCACCGGTTCCTCAACAAAGTTCAATTGTTCGTCGATTTGTATTTCCTCGAGAGGAATAACAAGTGTTTCATCAGATAGGCACTTCTTGAGATTTGAGATGTGGAATACGTTGTGTACACTGCTCAGTTCAACCGGCAGGTTCAGTTCGTAGGCCACAGGGCCTATTCGTTTTGTAATCTCGAAAGGTCCAATGTAACGAGGGTTCAACTTTCCTCGTTTGCCAAACCGAATGACACCTTTCCACGGCGAGACCTTGAGTAACACTCTGTCCTCCACCTGGAACTCCAACGGTTTGCGTCGCTTGTCGGCATAGCTTTTCTGTCTGTCCCGAGCTGCTGCCATTCGTTTGCGTATTTGCACGATCTTCTCAGTTGTCTCGTGCACCAGTTCTGGACCAGTCAGTTGGCTGTCTCCAACTTCCGCCCAGCAGATGGGTGATCGACACTTACGTCCGTAAAGTGCCTCGAATGGTGCAGCTTGAATGCTAGTGTGGTAGCTATTGTTATATGAGAACTCAACTAACGGTAGATGAGATTCCCAGCTACTACCAAAGTCAATGACACATGCCCGGAGCATGTCCTCCAGTGTCTGTATCGTTCGCTCACTTTGCCCGTCCGTCTGCGGGTGATAAGCGGTACTCATGTCCAATCTCGTGCCCAAAGCCTTATGCAAGGACTTCCAGAAATGCGACGTGAATCGACTGTCGCGATCAGATATGATTGAGATTGGCACTCCATGTCGAGTGACCACTTCCTTTAAATAAATCCGGGTGAGTTTGTCTAGCTTGTCAGTCTCCTTGATGGGTAGAAAATGCGCAGACTTTGTCAGTCGGTCTACGATAACCCAGATGGTATCGCAACCACTTGCCGTCTTTGGCAGTTTGGTGATGAAATCCATGGAAATCTGCTCCCATTTCCACATTGGTAGTTCCGGTTGTTGAAGTAACCCTGATGGCTTCTGGTACTCAACTTTGACTTTTGAGCACGTTAGGCATTTACTCACGTATGTTGCTATCTCAGCTTTCATGTTTGGCCACCAATAAGTTGTCTTCAGATCGTGATACATCTTATCAGAGCCTGGGTGTACGGAATACCGGCTCTTGTGAGCTTCATCCATCACTACTTCTCTCAATCCTCCGTAGCGTGGAATCCAGATTCGATCCATTAAATAGTAAGCTCCGTCGTCTCTTGCCTTTATTTGCTTATCCATGCCACGCATGGCTTCAAGAGTGAGGTTTTCAGTTTTCAGAGCTTCCTGTTGTGCTATCCGAATTTGATTCGGCAGTTCGGAATGGATCGTGAGTTGTAGTGCGCGCACGCGTTTTGTTGTTTCTTTTCGGCTCAACGCGTCGGCCACTACGTTGGCTTTACCGGGATGATACTTGATGGCGCAATCATAATCACCTATGAGTTCAACCCACCTTCGTTGTCTCATGTTCAACTCTTTCTGGTCGAAGATGTGTTGTAGGCTCTTATGATCGGTAAAGATTGTACATTTCGTGCCGTACAAGTAGTGTCGCCAGATCTTCAAGGCAAACACCACGGCTCCCAACTCAAGGTCATGAGTCGTGTAGTTCTTCTCATGCACCTTCAGTTGTCGTGAAGCGTAGGCTATAACCTTCTCGCGTTGCATCAGTACGCAACCGAGTCCTTGTTTGGAAGCGTCGCAATACACCACGAAGTCATCACATCCTTCCGGTAGGGATAGGATGGGTGCAGTGCATAGTTTCTGCTTCAACAGGTTGAAAGCAGCTTCTTGTTTGTCTCCCCAATCGAATTTCTTATCTTTATGGGTCAGGGACGTCAATGATTGGGCAATCTTCGAGAATCCTTCAATGAATCTCCGGTAGTACCCGGCCAGTCCAAGGAATTGCCGAACCTCAGTTGGAGTCTTGGGTGCTTCCCAGTTCTTGATGGCTTCAATCTTGGCTGGGTCTACGTGTATTCTCTGCTCATTAACCACGTGTCCAAGGAATTGGACTTCGCGTATCCAAAAGTCGCATTTTGAAAACTTCGCGTACAATTGCTCTTTCTTTAATAGTTCCAAGACTAGCCTTAGATGTTCGGCATGCTCTTCCTGATTCTTAGAGTAGATCAGGATGTCGTCGATGAACACTATTACGAATTTGTCAAGGTAAGGTTTGCACACTCTATTCATGAGATCCATGAATACAGCTGGTGCGTTGGTTAGTCCGAAGGGCATAACCAAGAATTCGTAGTGTCCGTATCGGGTTCGGAAAGCAGTCTTAGGGATATCGTTTTCCTGTATCCTTAGTTGGTGGTAACCCGATCTTAAATCGATCTTCGAATAGTAGCTTGACCCTTGCAACTGGTCAAACAGATCGTCTATTCGCGGTAAGGGATATCGATTCTTGATCGTCACCTTGTTCAGCTCTCTGTAGTCGATACACATACGGAATGATCCGTCTTTCTTCTTTACGAACAAGACCGGTGCTCCCCAAGGTGAGAAGCTCGGTCTGATAAATCCCTTGTCTAACAGCTCCTGCAACTGGTTAGACAGTTCCTGCATCTCAGTCGGTGCTAGTCGGTATGGAGCTTTGGCAATCGGTGCTGCTCCAGGTGTAAGGTCTATCTGGAACTCGACTTGTCGTTTCGGAGGTAGTCCAGGTAGATCCTCGGGAAACACTTCGGGAAAATCGCAGACTACGGCGATGTCCTCAATCTTCCTCTCCTTCTTCGGTTGTTCTGCGATGAGGGCTAGTATGGCAGTGTATCCCTTTTGCAGGTACTTGTTCGCCTTCATGCATGACATGATGTTCAGAGGTACTCCCCGTCTTTCCCCCTGAATCGAG
Source organism: Mikania micrantha (assembly GCA_009363875.1). Taxonomy (NCBI): domain Eukaryota; kingdom Viridiplantae; phylum Streptophyta; class Magnoliopsida; order Asterales; family Asteraceae; genus Mikania; species Mikania micrantha. The sequence continues at coordinate 57,058,989 of CM018696.1, forward strand.
ATCTGTTCTCCGTTCTGCAACGTCACTCGTACGATCTTCTCGTTGCATACGATCTCAGCCTGGTTAGTGGATAACCAATCCATTCCAACGACCACATCAAAGCTTCCGAGAGTCACCGGCATCAAATCGATTTCGAGTTCGTGATTCGCCAAAACCATGACGCATCCTCGAAAGATGTGTTGTGTTTCAATCAGTTTGCCGTCAGCTAACTCTACGGTATACTTGTAATCTAGTGGTGTTGGGGTAACATCTAGTAATTTGCTAAACTCACTAGATATAAAGCTCCTATCGGCACCGGTATCGAATAATATGCTAGCATAGACATTATTTAAAAGAAACGTACCGGTTACGATGTTTGGGTCATCTTTGGCTTCTCCCGAGCCAATCACAAATGCTCTTCCTTTGGCCGCTCCTCCTCCGGCCTTCTTCAATTGAGGGCAGTCCCTCCTCATGTGGCCCGGCTTGCCACATTCATAACACCCTCTGGAGGTGTTCTGGTTGTTGTTCTGGTTGTGGTTAGGGTTGTTGTTACTGGGAAATTTGGATCTGCAGTCTTTGGCCATGTGGCCATGTCGTCCACACTTCAAGCAACGATATCGTTCGCATTGCCCGAAGTGGTGATAAGAGCATCGGTTACATAGCGGGTATTTTCCTTGATACACACCCTTTCCCTTGTCATCGGGTTGGGTGGCAGTGAATGCTCTGGCAGGTGCAGATCGTTGTTGTTGTTGGGGCTGATGAGATTGGTGGTGGCTGGGTTCCCACTTCCTCTTCTGGCTTTCTTGAGGCTTCACATGCTCGCCTCGTTTTGGTAGCTTGCCCTGAGCTACAGCTTGGTCAGTCAGTTTATGAGCCAGCCTGATCAGAGGTTGGATAGTGGTGAGGTCAGACGCAGTCACCATGCTTTGAATTTGTTCGGGCAGCCCACTGATGAACTGCTCGATTTTCTTGTATTCCGGCGTCACCATAGCCGGACATAGCTTACACAACTCATGGAATCGAGTGCAGTATTGTTCGATCTCAGATCCCACCATTTTGTGCACCCAGAATTCGGCTTCCAGTTTCCGAATCTCATCACGAGGACAGTATTCCTCTTGCAGTAGTCGGGTGAAATCAGCCCATGGCATGGAGTTGGCACCGTCCAACCCCAGGGTTTGTACATGGGTATTCCACCATGTGAGTGCTGGTCCTTCCTGTGTACCAGTTGCGAACTTCACCCGGTTCTCTTCAGCACATTCGCACATGGCGAATACAGACTCCACTTTCTCCACCCAGCGGAGCATCCCCACAGCTCCCTCAGTCCCCTTGAATTTGTGTGGGTGGCAGTTCAGGAAGGATTTAAAAGAACATCCTTTGTTGTTGTTGCCTTGTGATCCTGTCAGTCAGAAACCAATGTCGTGTGTCAGAGCGTGTTAGCTATACTATGTTAGTCATGTTAGGCGAGTGTTAGTACCGTTGTTCGAGCCACTGGTTTCACTAGCAAGGCGGTTTGCCTCGTGCTCTGCCAGTATCTTGTTAACTCGTCTGTCAACCATCATCTTAATGACGGCTGCGTCCAGTGTTCGTCTAGGAGGGCGTACATGTGGTCCTCTTCCCGCCATAGATATTTTCTATACGGAAGGGATAGAATGTTAGTAAGTCAGAATGTTAGTCAGAGGTTGTGTCGGAAGTCAGATCATATGTCATGTTAGTTGTCAAGTCAAAGCAATCATGGTCAATATGTAATAAGTAAGACAAAACATAATTCTCATTAATAATAAGTTTGAAGTACAATAATTTCAAAAGGAAATACATAATAAGTTCTTCGAGCACATCCCGCTCGTCTAGGCCAAAATAAAGAAAGTACAAAATACAAAAGTCCACTAGTCAGAATCCATGGAAACATGCGAAATATCGCTAGCAGCGTCTCCGTCGTCATCATCCTCCTCCGGATCCTCATTAGGATCCTCATCAAGGTCCTCTTCTTCGAGGTCCTCGGCCTCAAACTCGGGACCATCCTCCTGTGGTGGTTCCTCAATAAACTATGCAGCCCATGCGTTAAGCATGGCATCACTAGCCTGCACCATCGCCTGAGTCTCGGTTATGTCTGTCCGATTCTCGGTGATGCGTACATCATGCTCCTGCATGACATCAACGATCTGTCCGTGCTGGGTCATCAGTTGGGACACTTGGAGGCGTAGAGTCTCCACCTGTGCCTCCAATCTGTCGTTGCGTCCCTCCAGTCTCTCGTTCTGCCTCTCCAATCGATCGTTCTTCTCGCGAAGAACTCGGACCTCGTCTGACAGCTCTCTAGTCCTCCCAATCTCTCGTCGGGTGTAAGCAACGTGGGCCGCGAAGGCCTGCTCCAGTGGTACTCCAAGTGGTGGCAGTCGGTGTCCTGGGGTGGTATCACCAGGGAAACGGTATGGAGGTACTCTCTCCCCGATGATCCATCCCTGGATTATGGTGGGAAGCCATCCCCAAGGTCGGGCCCGTGCCGCGTCTCTGGCCCGCCTATCCATCTCGGCGTCAACCTGGGCTACGATATCGTCGATCCGTCGCCGACTCTCTGTCGCCAAATCATCTGTGCCCGTGGGTCTAGCTGCGCTCCTGTTAGCGTTGCTGTTGCTGTCGGCCATCCTGTAAGTTTCACGTTAGTAAGTAATAGTTTAACATAAGCAATAATATCATCAATGTGCAAGTTCTAAGTGTAGTGTCTAAAGTTGAGCAATGGCTATAGTCTAAGCTTACTATATGCAAACCTAGTTCTCTATAACCAAGGCTCTGATACCAGTCTGTCACACCCCCAAATTCCCACTCGTGGCGTATGTCCACGTGGATGTGACGTGTCCAGAATCACAGCTTAAGGTCATATAGAACACCTCTATATGCGTTTACAAATCCAAGTTTGACACATACACTTGATAAAATAGTTTGCAGCGGAAATAAAGTTATTATAACATATATTGCAGCGGAAATCAGATGTTTGACATAATGCAGCGGAAAATAGTAAGTTTAATACAACATTGTCTTAACAACGAAAGTTAAATTGTTTTCGAAAACTAATCATAAACAGAAATGCAATGAGATTCCTAATGCTCGTTCCTTAGTGTGCGCATTCCTGTTATCCATAGCTTGCTAGTTACCTGAGAATACAAGTTTGAAAAACAAGTGTCAACACAATGGTTGGTGAGTTCACAGGTTTTGATATACATATAGTAAGAAAGTGTGTCATGCTGTTTATCAAATGTTAGTACCGAGCCCTAGGCCCAAAGTGTCAGTGCGTCACTACCGAACTAGACTTGTTTGTCCTTGCCTCCGCTATGCCTCGTATGCATAGCAAGTTAGGTCAGAATTTGCACGGGTTATGACATCCAGTCAACATAGTGCCCCGTGGGGTTAGTCATTCCCTAATGGATCCATCCAAATCTACCACGTTGTTTGTACATTAACGGTAAGACTTTGTGAGGGCTTGTAACGAGTTCAACACTTAATGTTTGTCCAATAAACCAGCATACACAATAGTGTTTGTACAGTAATAATGTTTGACTCGATGCAACTAGTATTCTCCCCCTATTTAAAAGCATTTGAAAAGAGTAAAGAGGGGCCGTAAACTCACCTTAGTGATATGATCGTACGTAAGCGTAAGCTCCCGAGTTGTCGTGTAGCACGTCGGTCACCGGCAACCTATATCGTAGACCGTACGTGAGTTCGTGTAAGTGACCGTGCTAGTGTTAGTGCTCGTGTTTGTGTCCAACAACCCTTGGTTGTTCATGTTTGTCCGTGTCGGTCCACAATGACCGTGTTTGCTCGTGTTGGTCCACATTGACCGTGTTTGACCGTGTTGGTCCACATTGACCGTGTTCGACCGTGTTTGTCCACATTGACCGTGTTTGACCGTGTTTGACCAAAGTTGACTGTGTCAAGTCAATGACCCGTTGGTGAACCGTGTGACGGTTTGTGAATCGTGTAGCAATCGTGTAAGTGTTTGTCGTGTGCACAACGCGTAGGTCGCGTTTATGGACAACTTACTATTTATAGTAAGTTTCCATTTTTAGAAAGTTCACAGAGCATAACGGTTTTAGAGTTCTAGCATGTTCAATAGTCCTACGGGGTCATGTTAACACATAGCACATTATCATACAAGTTCATATACGCCGTTTATAACATGTTAGTGCACAAAAGTTTCCTAAAATGGAAAGTTTCCATTTTTAGCATACGTGACATCGGAAACCATCTAACTTAGCATCTATTATGCATATTATAACATAATAAGTCATTTAGCATGCTCAAATAACACAACATGTTGACAAATCGGTTTTTCCAAAAATAAAGTTACTATAAATAGTAACTTTGTGGTTTTTGCATAAAAATGACCATTTAACATTTCCAAACCATTTTTCACATCATCATTCATCCTAGTAAGTTATCTAATATCATTTAATCATGTCGACATAGTCCAAATCATCATCTATCGATATTCTTACCCAAAAAGTTACTATAAATAGTAATAACACTATTTATGATCATGGACATCATCAAGATTACCCTTTTTATACATCAAATCATCATGTTATCCTCCTAGCAACAATTTTACATGCATGCATGTTCATCATATATCCCAAATCATCAATTTGTAACTAAAAAGTTACTAAAAATAGCAAGTTTGCCTCTAAATCACATTTTGACCATTATAATAACAATCTAATCTTGCAAGGACACTTATACATTATCATGAATCATTTCAATATCAACAAAACTATCTAAAATGCCTTAGATCATACATGCATGTCCATATCTCATCACAAAACGTTACTTTGAACAACAAGACCCATACACAACACCATGGATCATCATAGATCATCATTTAAACACCTTAGATCATCATAAAACACATTAAAATCAACAAACCCAGAAGGTAAATTCGTGCATGTGCACTATAGGTGCTTGCATGTGGGTTTTACCCCTTGCATGTGTGTGTAGTGGTGATTCTAAGCTACAAGAAGTGTTGTACTACCTTCTATGGCTTCAAGCTTGCAGAGATGATGACAAGAACGACCTATAGTTGCCTCTGGACAGCAGGTTCGCGTAGTGAGCACAAGGTGATGGTGGTCTCCAAGCTTCAATGCCCTTCTCCTTCAAGTTCTTTGTGTGATCCTAGCTTCTCCTCTTCAAATTTGAGCTTCAAGATGCTCAAAAATGGCTTCCACAGGATGTAATGATGAAAAGGAAGTGTGTTGTGCCGGAGTATAGCTGCTAGTTTCGAGAGAAATGAGTAGAAATGTTGTATCAAGCCCCTGGTTGGTCCTTTTAAGATTTATGCGATTCTGACGCCCCAGGCGTATCGCCTGGCGTGGGCGTTTATGCCCGGCGTTACGCGCGGATGGTTTGGATGAGGCGCCTGATTCCTCACCCGCGCGCATCGCCTATCGTGGGCGTCTCGGGTCAGGCGTACCGCCTGGCCTAAATGTCAAGCCCAATAAGCTTGTTTTGAGGTTTTGGGTCCGTTCTTGCCCGTTTCTCGACTGTAAAACATCATTCGAGCGTCGTTTGGACTCTATTGGTCAATTATTAGCCATAATTGACTTGTGACAGTGTTTCGTGAAGTTTCGAGTGTTGTGCTACACAATGTGTTAGACGTTCACCAACGTTCGTGTGTTTTGACACGTGTGTGCTGTTCGTTGATAATTCCACGAATTATCTAGTCATGTGTCAGTGTTCGTACTGTCGTGCCACGTGTCACACTAAATTACTCTAATTCTAGTGGCACGTGTACATAATGCATTTAAATAAACATTTAAATAAATAAGATGCTGACCTGGAATTTACGGGGTGTCACAAAAGAGTTCGTGTAGCTCGCCGGCTAGTAGTCACCTATATCATATAGGTACTATGAGTTCGTGTTCACATGTGTGGGTCTCACCGGACCGTGTTAGTGTTCAACAACACTAAGTGGTTATGTGGGTCGAGTTGACCGTGTTTGACCGTATCGATCGTGCTTGACCTAACGACCCGTTGGTGACGGTTTTGGATTCAAGTGCTCGTGTAATGTGCGATTTAGTGTCGTGTGAAGTGTACGGATACCAAGAATCATTCCTATGAGGAAACTTACTATTTATAGTAAGTTTCTATTTTAGGAAGGTTTCTAATTTAGGCAAGTCAAGCGATAAATCATATTCCGATTATTCTAGCATACGTATTTATCCTAAATGAGCATGTTATCACATAGCACATCGTTACACATAGCCGGTTTAACATAGTTTGCGCGTAAAAGGTTCCATATTTAGAAAGTTGCATAAACAAGCATATTTTATCAAGTTTATCAACCAACATCATCTAAATATCATTATCCTAATCATTATTAGCCATATAGTCATACACGTCTTGACTAGCATGCTCCTATTCGCAATTTTGTAAAATAAAGTTTCTATTTATAGAAACTTTTGACAAATGCACCCATCTCAAACATTTAAGTTATAAAGTCGTCTATAATCATCATGACAAGTTTAGCTAAGGATATAAAACACGCAACATTTAGCAATTTCATCCTTTCTAGCAATCTTATATCAAAAAGTTACTATTTATAGTAACATTCCTAAATATCATACTTTGACAATTCTAATCATTACAATGTGTCAAATAACTATTATATTGACTCATAATCATCATTTTAAACATATCTTATAGATCTAAACATATCCATGTGGTTATTTCATCAAAAACACACACTTAGTAACATTAAAGTTACTATTTATAGCAACAATCATGCTCTTGACATATCTTGATCAAAATCAACATTCTAACCATGTAGAACATCTCATATATCAAATATAAGAACATTTCAATACCGAAATTTACATAAAACATTATAGATCATGCATGCATGTTGTTTAAAGTAACCATTTTGTGACAAAATCAACAAATAGTCATCATAGACTTTCAAAATCATCATGAATCATCATCAATGCTTCAAATCAGTGATAAACATATTCAATAACAGATTATTAACATCAAAATTTCGTGTTAATGGTGGTGATGGTGATGCATGTGGCCTAAGTGTCTTGCATGTGCGACTACAAGTGATTTTAGGCTAGATTGAACACAAGAGCTACCTTACAAGGCTTTAGAACGTCAAGGAAAGGCTAGAGCAGATCTGTAGAAGCCCTAATCTTTGCTGGAATGATGCTAATCGCGAGCAAGAAGTAGATATGGTGTTCTTTGGCTTCAAATCTTTAATGCTCCTCTAGAATGTCTTCGAAATTGCTCCTCAAGGACCTCAAGTGGCTCCAATGGCGTTCACAGAGTGATGGGGGTCGAAGAAGATGAGTTTCAGTCGAGAGAAGTGGTGTAGGGCGGCAGAAATGATTAACATTGGGTTTATAAAGATTTTATGCGTGTTGGGGTCATCGCGTACCGCGACAATTATCCAAAAAGCATCATCGCGTACCGCGATGATTAAAATAATCATTTTGTTCCCGAAACACGCCGCGTACCGCGATGGTGGCAGATGATCGGTCGTCGCGTACCGCGATGGTTTTCGGAGAATTCAAATTCCCCCGCCCAGGCTTCGCATACCGCGATAGCCCATTTAGGTGCCCATCGCGTACCGCGATGGGTCTCGGTTGAGCCCAATAAGCCCAATTTCATGGTTTTGAGTCAAATTTTTCGTATTTCTCGAATACGATCATCGTTTCTCGACACATAAGTGTTGTTCTACTAACTTAGGTTCTCCGGAACCTAATTGTGTAGTGTAAGTGTACTGTGGTTTGATCCATTCACCAACATTCGTTATTCAAGACACGTGCGAGTTTCGTGCGAAAATTCCTCGAATTATCGGTGTGTTTGGTCCGTTGTGCCACGTGTCACACTAAATACAAATATTCTAGTGCCACGTATGAAATAATAATACACATTATTATTAAAATAAAATAAATGCTGACCTGGAATTTGCGAGGTGTCACATAATGCCCGGTTTTCATGAAACCATACCCATGATTATAATGGTTTAACCCATTTGATTATGACAATGTAGGTGATTAGTTGGATTAATCTTTGAAATGCAAAGGTTAAATTCAAGTGTTTCAAACTAATCATAATTATTAACATACTTATTGGAACGATTATCTGATGTTTATGATAACAATCAGATCAGTATGTTAAACATGGTTATTAAACCTATTCAAATGCTACATTGTGATATTTCATGATATTTGGGTAATCAATAACAAGGATTAATCATTCCTAAGCCATTAATCTGTTTAGAAATTGTTATAGCATTATAATCAACAACATTAATTATTTGGTTAATCCAAGATTATTCTGATTAATCAAACATGTCATCAACTTCATATTAGGAACCTGAATCAGTATAGGTTCTTACATTATCATACATTGTATGATATAACATTAAATTAATTCAATTAAATACTCAATAGTGGTTTGATGACTTTCAAAGCAATGTCTTCGACATTAGACGTTCAGAAAGATCTAATCAGTAAATTAAAGAACAAATAACCCATTAAATATATAATAATGCAGACTTACACTATTATCATCAGTCTGCGAGTTATCTTGCTATCTTGAGATATCAGGTGAGTTTCGTACAACCCCTTTTATTTTTAATCTTTTATAAACATCGGGGAACACTGTTGAACTTTTATTGAACATATGATATGTATCACTGTTATCTGCGTGATTTCATGTGATTGTTGAGAACTTGTGGATTTCATGGGATTTTGCCTGGAGAACAAGAACACTATCACAGATTTAAAAGTCCTCATTTCTGAACTGTATATAGCGAACCCATGTGTGGCCGAACGGGGAAACAATGATAATACTATCGGCTGACCACCCATTTGCTGGGAGGATTGCATCTCCCCTTGTGTGAATGTTTGTTTCCTGTTTTTAGACTGCTTAATGTTGTGATAGACATTAAGATAATGAGGCATTAAGATGTTACCGACGGGTAGTATCTTGTAGAACAATATCGTTGGAAAGGAACTAGATACGGGTCCCATGATTATCTTGAACTGAACATTTTGAGAACTTGTAATTACATATCATATCATATTGTGGAACTTGAACTTACGAACTCACCAGCTTTGTGCTGACATTTTCAAATTAAATCTTTTTGCAGGTGGACAGTGACACTCGGTGAGGCAGCACTTCAAACACTAGTAATTAAATAAGTCGGTTGTGTAATAAACTTAGTTGTAAATTATGGTACTGAATGTAATGACGAAACCCTGTAATGTATTTATTTTAAGTTAATCTGTGTGCTTTTGTGATATCGTGTTCAAGTAAGTCACCCCTCATCTCAGAGACATCACCACTATGCTTCCGCAACCGTTTCAGTGACATCATCAACGAGGTGACGAGAGGTGGGGGTGTGACATAGAAATTACACACAATGTTCGCCTTGCAGGGTCTTCAACGTTCTCGGCAAATTTTTGAAGAAACCACTTCCAGCTCTCGTTTGTTTCTTCATCCACCAATGCGTACGCAATCGACAAGATCATGTTGTTTGCATTTTTGGAAACCGCCATCAATATTTTTACCTTGTAAGTTCCCCTTAGATGGGTGGCATCTATAGAGATTACAGGAATGCAAAAACTAAATGATTCGATACTTGGACGGAACTCCCAAAATACATACTTGAATACTGAGCAGTCACTTGTACTACTGGGATGATGTAACCACTGGACAACGGTACCATGGTTAGCTTGTTGTAGTGCCATTATGTAGCTTGGTAATTCATGGAAGTTTTCATCCCAGGTATCGTATATGTTTTCGATGGCTTTTTTTCTGGCAGCCCAAGCCTTGCCGTAAGTGATATCAACTTTCAGTTTCTCTTTGATTAGAGACTGAATTTGTTTCACAGCGTAAGATAAATCTGCAAGAACTTGTTCTTGGATGTGGGCTGCTACAACTTTTGATCTTAGGGCTCGGTTATTGTTGCGAGTAACAGTGGTGAAACATGAGTGAGCCGGTGTAACAACTACAAATAAAACAGGTACTAAATTTCTCAAGATTGATCTCTTTAGGTGATTAAAAACGAAATTTGAAGACTTTACTAAATTAATATATATATACAAGACTCTCTTGTAAAAACTTAAGTAAACATAAAACAATTATACTAAGTATATACATAAGTAAACATGTATTCTTTTATAATTCAACTAATTAAATGAAACAAACAATTATGAAAAAAAAAAATATATATATATATATATGTATATGTATATGTATATGTATATATATGTATAGAAACGTATGTATGTATGTATGTTTATACATAAACTACTAACTTTTATATTCATTTTTATTCTTTCTTGCTTGAAATCGGCATCTCCATATGGAATCCTTAAACATAGTACATACACAAGACATCATGTCATATTAGACCATGCACATTCAATGAAATAACTTTAATCAAACTAAATCACAAAGGCACCATCCTTATTTCCTTCCATGAAACGAACTAGAAGCAGTGGCGGACCCAGAAATTTTTTTCATGGGGAGCGGAAGTTTTTTAGGGACGTTTGTGTTCAAGTTTGGTTGAGTCGGATCGGGTCGGATCATGTTAAAAAAAAAGAGTAAATTACGGTTTTGGCCCCTGTGGTCTTAGTTTTAACCATTTTGGCCCAAAATAGAATCTTATATCAATTTAGCCCCTATGGTTTAGACAACTAACGTTTTTGGCCCCCAACCATAGTTAGGTTTTGGGCCAAAACCGTTATAAGATTTAAGTTTGAGGGGCCAAAACCGTTATAATATTTAAGTTTGAGGGGCCAAAACAGATATTTGTCTAAACCATGATGGCTAAATTGATAGAAGATTCTATTTTGGGACAAATTGATTAAAATACTTAAACCACAGGGGCCAAAACCGTAATTTACTCAAAAAAAAACAATCAGCATTTCATCTATAGTTTTTAACTATGGGGTTTAATTTTTTTTTTATATATTCAAAACAATGTATAGTGAGACTTTCCTAAGTAATCTTTATATACAAATCAAATACAACTATCGCTTAAAATCTCATAAACAATCCGATTACGCAAATCTAACTCCAAATATTATGTTAATATGTTATTAAAACTAGGGTTGTCCAAATAGTTCGACACTCAAAAGTCGACTGAAAAAATGCTAGGAAATAAGTTCGTTTGATTTTGTATAATACATTTAAAACATAACAATATAATAAAAATCTAAATTAAAGTATCTAATAAAATTTTCAAAGCAATCACTTTCAGTACATATCTTTTCTTTGTTGTTTTTTAATTGGCGACAATTTAACTTTTTATACCAAGTTTTAATTTTTAAACCGAGCAAAACCGAGCGCTAATTATAAATCGAGCTGAGTTTGAGCATTTAGTTTCGCTCGGTCTTGTAAATTCGAACCAAATCAAACGGATCAGTTTGAAAACGAACTGATTTTGAGCAAACATGTGCTCGGTTCGATTCAGCTCGTGAACAACCCTAATTAAAAATTAATAATAAATTGTTTAAAATGGGCTAGTGGTGGTTTGACTTATTATAGTTAATATTAAACTTAATTTTAAATTGGGCTTAAATTATTAGCCGGGCAATTTTCAACTTAGTTTATTAATTAAAACTCATAAAATTAAAAGTTTAATGGGGGCGACTGCAAAATTTTACGGGGGGCGATCGAGATTTTAACATATATATACTACTAGAAAAAAAAATTTCAGGGTGGGCGGCTGCCCCCGGACAACCATGTAGGTACGCCAATGACCAGAAGGGTTCCTCCTCAACCAGCCTAACCAATTTCACAAAACAAGAGGACATTTGGTGGAGAACCCACGAACAACTCAATCAATTAAGTCCTAAGTTGTCCATCAGAAGATTTGGAAGAGATATTATGGTCTAATTTCCTTATTTCCCATATAAATTAGTACCACCTAACCTTAAAAGACTATACTTAGGAATATGGCAGCCTCATTATGCCCCTATTCACTGTAGGAGAACAGTAAGGACAGCTTCTTCCAGCTGCCAAAAACCCCCATACTTTAGCTGCTGGTGACAGTTTTGGCAGCCCCAAGTCACCACAAATGAGCTGCCAGCACTCCTAATCTAGCAGCCACCTTCATCCTAGAACATCCAATCTCATGGCAGCTTGTACTAAGGGACCTCTTTTATCAAATCCCAGCTCAAAAGAGCATCTTTTTCCCTCCTAACCAGCTGCTCAAGCTGAACCAGCAAGCTTATAAACCCATTATAAATAGAGGTGTTTGAATGCCAACGAACCCACACCAACACTTCCTTAATTTCACTACCTTGTAAGTCTGGTAGATACCACCAAAACCCAGCAGCACTCGGCCAACAGCAACCAAGTAGCAGCCTTGCGACCCAACAGCAACCTCTGACCGACCAGCAACCCGCGGTTAGGAGCAACTCTCGGACAAGCACCCACTCCAGCCATCATCCTTTCTTGTTGATGACGTAGGATAATATCGCAATATAGCCAGATGGCCGGATCGTAAAATAAAACCACAAGGCCAGATGGCACGAAGGTAAAACGAGAAGGGTAGAAGTCAACTCACTAGACTTCGATAAAGGGAGGAATAAAAGAAATGACTAATGAAAGCTAAGTCCCCGAACCAGCGGATAAAAGGCAACTCTCAAGACAAAAGGTGATGTGAGTCAACTTTTGTGCAGAGGTATCCAAAATAAGCAAACTCGAGGGAAACGCCAAGAAAGTAAGGAACCTGGCTTCCCGAAATAAAGATCCCATGCGGGGGCATCTCGAATCCAGGTAGTATAAATAGCAAGCAGGGGAAGACCTTCGAGGTACAACATCCTTAGCTCTCACACTCACTTTAAAACTTCTTAACACTTTCCGAACGGTATACTTACTCTCACGTCTGAGTCTAATCGCAGGAGGCCTCCTCCTGCGATAAGGCTAACGGTCCTTTCTTGGTTGCAGGATCGCTGGTAGAGTCCCTTACAGCCATATCGGAAGGTGTGCTAGAATCGTTACCTGAACATTGGCGCCCACTATGGGGCCTTGAACTCAAAATTACGTGCTGAGTGACAGGGTTCCCAACCTCTCTCCGGTAAAAGTACCAACTCTTTATCTACTGTGCTTTGTTTTTCTCCATGGAAGGAACGAGCAACCCTGGCGGTTCCTCGATGCCTCACCATTCGCCCAGTTTGTCGCCTATCATTAGTGATATGGTCGAGTTAACACCAGAAGGGGTTCGGGAGCATTTTCCCCGTCTACAAGAATTGATGACTGAATACGTTCGAGAGGAACGCCTCAGAGGAGTGCGTGTCCGTTTGGCATACGATGATGGTTCGGAAACTCCTGTGTTACAGCCTACTAGCGTTGAAACACCCATGTCATTTCCACTGACTAGCATTCCCATAGACAACTCCACACCAACACCCTCTCTGCCATTCGATCAATCTCTCCCTTTGGGTCATTACAATTCGGGAGTCATGGCAGGAAGTGTTAATCCCCCAACAGAACCGTTTCTTTTTGTCTTCCCTTATTCTGGCCAAATGACCATTCCATTAATAAGCTCAAATCAAACCACAGCCCCACTCGCAAATGGCGGGATAGCATGGCCAAACACGGTTACAAACACCTTAAGCTGTCCCCCATGGCAGAATGTGTTTGGGGGACCACTGTTGCAGCCCAACACCAACCCCTGGAACCTGTTGTCCGGAGGTAGTAACCCGACCAACAACCAATACTTCAATACCATACCGCCAGTTCATCCTTTCATACCTTTCAACCCCATGAGCCAACCTTTTGCCATTCCCACGTATCACACTGAACCTTTCATACAAAACACCAACCCCGAAAACACAACTCACATTGCAGAAATGATTGACGAGTTATCTCGACCATATGTCCCTACCACCCACACCAAGTTTTCTCCACGAATCGCTAACTTTCCATTCCCACCCAAAACCAAGATGCCAGCCAATGTAAAAACATATGACGGTCTCGGTGACCCAGACGACCATCTGGAACTATTTACGGGGGCAGCAATGGTGTAACGGTGGAGCTTGCCACTGTGGTGCCACATGTTTGCCCAAACATTGATAGGACCAGCAAGGCTCTGGTTCAATAGTCTGCCAAACGGAAGCATTGATACCTTCGAAGACCTCAGTGGTAAGTTCCTCGCAAATTTCATGCAACAAAAAAGATATACCAGAGATCCGGTCGAGCTCCATAACATAAAACAAAAGGACGAGGAAGATCTCCGAGCCTTCATGGAGAGATATAAAACAGAAAGTTTAAGTATGGGGGGGCGACAGAACAGATGCGAGTGTCCGGATACATCCACGGGGTAAGGCCAAGGCAGCTCATAGAAGATCTCAACAGAAAGATACCTAAAACCATGGAGGAAGCGATGGAACGAACGGAAGCATTTGTCAGGGGAAAGGAAGCAGCTCAAGCCCTGGATGTGGGAAAATGGCCGAAAAGCCAGACATGGAAAAAATCCCCACCCAGGCAGCAGAACAGAAATCCCAGATACGGTCCCCTTGCGGAAAAGTGACCTTTCCATCGGTCTCATGACACATACAGGCCTTATGGCAGATCAGGGAATGGCCATGAAGAAGATAGAAGCAAGAACATACAGTTTACAGCATTAACAAAGTCACCAAAAGAAATCTTAGCCACCGAAGAAGCACGGTTCAGTTTCCGACCCCCGAAACCCATGCCTAAAACCACTGAACGACAATCTAACAAGTTCTGTGATTTCCACGGGGATGTCGGACACCACACCAATGATTGTTTCCAGCTGAAGAAAAGGATAGAGGCTGCCGTTAAGTCGGGTGAGCTAGCTCACTTGGTGAAAGATATCAAAGAAAAGAAAAACGCTGCAGAAAAACAGCAACACGACAAGGAAAGAAAGAACAAAGAAATACTGATGGTGTCCAGGGGAGAATCGCCGGATGTCAAGGAAAAGAAGAATCATGAAGGATGGATGTCCCGAAAAATCAAATTCCCGCCTGTGCGACGGGAAAGAATCAGCTTGTCACCCATGGTCATCAATATAGCCATAGGAGACATGAACATACACCGGGCATACTTGGACGGTGGAAGTGCATCCGAAATTATGTACGAACACTGTTTTAACCAGCTAGAAGAAAGTGTCCGAAACACGTTAAAGACATCGCACACGCCACTGATCGGTTTCACCGGAGAAAAAGTACACCCTCTAGGTGAGTTAACTCTCACTGTTGCTATGGGTACAGGAAAGTTTACAAGGAGGGAAGAACTCACATTCCTGGTGATCCGAGCACCATCCCGGTACAATGTCATCATCGGACGCCCAGGAATTAATGCGTTTGGAGCAATAGTGTCAACAGCTCATGAGATGGTAAAATTCCCTACAAAAGCAGGAATTTGCACCATTTGTAATGGGAAAGAAACATACCTGACTGAAGAGACTGACGAAGCAAAATTGTGTATCAACCCGACGTTCCCAGATCAATTGATCAATCTTGGTCCGACCCTCAGTCCGTCAGGAAGAAGCCATTTGATACGATTGCTACGTAATAACGTTGATGTTTTTGCATGGACCCCGTCCGACATGACAGGGGTCCCCAGAGCGAGGGCAGAACACAAGTTGGAGATTAGGGAAGGTAGCAAGCCAATCACACAAAAGAAACGAGGCATGGCTCTCGAACGAAGTCAGGCGATCGCAACAGAAGTAGAGAAGCTAGTCACTGCGGGGATCCTAAGAGAAGTACTTTACCATACCTGGATCGCCAACCCAGTAATGGTCAGGAAGCAAGACGGCACTTGACGGATGTGCGTCGATTTCAAAGACTTGAACAAAGCATGCCCAAAAGATTGCTACCCACTCCCCGAAATCGACGCTAAAGTGGATGCCATCGCAGGGTACAGATTCAAGTGTTTCTTGGATGCCTATAAGGGATATCATCAGGTTCAGATGCGGCGATCCGATGAAGAAAAAACAGCATTTTATACACCTAAGGGTATCTTCTGTTACACAAAAATGCCCTTTGGTCTGAAAAACGCAGGAGCAACTTACCAGCGGTTGGTAGATTCGGTTTTCTCTGACCAGGTGGAACGAAATATGGAAGCTTATGTCGATGACTTGGTAATTAAAAGCAATAGCGAAGAAGAGATGATGAGGGACGTGGAGGAAACGTTCGGCAATCTCCGAAAAATCAATATGAAGTTGAACCCGGGGAAATGTTCCTTTGGGTTTGAAGAAGGAAAATTCCTTGGTCATATGGTTAGCAGGCAGGTCATCCAGGCTAATCCAGATAAGTTACAAGCGGTCCAATGTTTGAAATCACCAAGAAGTAAGAAGGAAGTGCAAAGTTTAAATGGCAAGTTAGGAGCCCTGCATAGGTTCCTATTAAAATTGGCAGAAAAGTCCATGCCTTTCTTCCAAACCTTGAAAAGTTGCGGTACAACCTTCCAATGGACAGATGAAGCCGAGGCAGCATTCCAAGACATGAAACGCCATATCGCCAGTATACCATCTCTGGTTGCTCCCAAGTTGTCAGAGCAAATGTCCCTGTACATTGCCGTTGGCCCGGAAGCTATCAGTTCTGTTTTGGTAGTAGAACGATTGGGAGCGCAAATGCCTGTTTACTTCCTCAGCAGAGTGCTACGAGAAGCCGAAACACGATACCCAGAAGTTGAAAAGGCTGTCCTTGCTATCGTACATACCGCAAGAAGACTGCGCAGGTACTTCCAAGCCCATCATATTAATATTCTAACCAATTTGCCCATTCGAGAAGTGTTGCAGAAACCTGAAAACTCTGGAAGATTAGCTAAGTGGGCAATCGAACTTGGAGAACATGGTCTCACATACCTTCCCCGAACGGCGGTCAAGGGGCAGGTACTAGCAGATTTTATAATGGAAGGCACGATGGCCGAACAGCCAGATCGCGAGGTACTTACCGCCAATACCAGTTCAAGTGGAGAAGGATGGATGCTGTACACTGATGGGGCATCAAACACAGAAGGATCTGGCACCGGTTTAATCTTAATTGATCCGGCAGGCGTGGAGCTTACATACGCTCTTCGGTTGGCTTTCCCCAGTACCAACAATGAAGCAGAATACGAAGCCCTCATTGCAGGATTACAGCTCGCGGTCAGAATGAAAGTACAAATGTTGCATGCCCATGTAGATTCATTACTAGTGGCAAATCAGGTGAATGGTAGCTACGAAACGAAAGGGGAAAGAATGAAAAAATATCTGGCCAAAGCAAAAAGCGTGCTACAATTGATCCCCAGATGGCAAGTCAGTCAAATTGCCAGGAGCCAGAACAAGAAGGCGGACGCTCTCAGTAAATTGGCCTCTGTGGTCTTTGCCCATCTCACTAAGACAGTTCTAGTAGAGGTCGTGACTGAGCGAGCTATTCAATGCGAAGAAGTACAGTCTGTGGCACTCGATGAAGAAAGTTGGATAACCCCAATCCGGGATTATCTTTTAACCGGAATATTGCCAGACGACAAAGACGAGGCTGCAAGGCTAAAACTAAAGGCAACGCAATACGTACTCGAGGATGGGATCATGTTCAAAAAATCCTACTTGGCTCCTCTATTACGTTGCCTGGGACCTGAAGACAGTAACCTCCTAGTTCGGGAATTGCATGCAGGAATATGCGGAACACATGCGGGGCCCCGGACGATCGTAGCAAAGATGATGAATATGGGATATTTCTGGCCGACAATGCACAAAGACACAATCGCAGAACTTCGGAGATGTGAAGGTTGTCAACTACATGCTCCCATCCAAAGAGGTCCGAAATATGACTTGATCACCATATCACCTGCCTAGCCATTTTACAAATGGGGGATGGATATTGTGGGCCCATTCCCTGTGGCTCGAGGCGGGATCAAGTTTCTGCTAGTGGCGGTGGATTACTTCACCAAATGGCCAGAGGTAAAACCCCTTGCTAGCATCACAGGAAAGCATGTCATCAACTTCTTCTGGGAAAGTATTGTCTGCCGATTTGGGTTGCCTGGTGTAATTGTCACGGATAATGGCAAACAGTTCGCCGACGATCCTTTCAAATCATGGTGTGCGGAACTCCGGATCAAGCAAATCTTCAGCTCTGTGGCTCATCCACAATCGAACGGGTAGGTCGAACGGATGAACCGCAGCATCGTTGATGGCATTAAGGCAAGATTGGGGAGGGAAGGCAAAAATTGGATAGATGAGCTACCAAGTGTTTTATGGGCCATACAAACAACAGAGAAGACCAGTCATGGCAAGACGCCATTCAGCCTGACGTTCGGATCGGAAGCAGTAATCCCAGCAGAAATTGGAATACAGTCACCACGGCAACACCGGTTTTCTCCCTCCAATAATGACAAGGAATTACAAGTCAACTTAGACCTACTGGAGGAGGAACGTAACACGGCCAGCATCAAAGAGGCGCGGTACAAGCAAGAAATGGAACGGTACTACAACAAGAAGGTCAGACATGTCAGTTTTCGCCCTGGCGACTTGGTTCTCCGCAAAAATGAGGCCAGCCGACAAGAAGACACCGGTAAGCTAGGACCTAAGTGGGAAGGACCCTACAGAATCAAAGAATGCCATCAGAAGGGATCCTATAAACTAGAAGACATGGAAGGCAAGCCCATTCCACGCCACTGGAACGCAAGCAATTTGCGTCGATTCTATGTGTAACGAGGTACTCCAGATTATAGAGCATGGGACTTAGACAAGCCCATTTTTGTACTTGTTGCTTTATTACACCATGTATGTAGTAAGTTATCAGCATGAAATCACAAGTATGCTCTTTTGTATCAACATAAAATACATATTATCATAACCCACGGTTGAGCAACCTAACAACATAGCTCCACGGGATCCAGCCTTGACTTACCCGTGTAAAGGTTGAGCCCCTAAAACAACATAGCTCCACGGGATCCAGCCTTGACTTACCCGTGTAAAGGTTGAGCCCCTAAAACAACATAGCTCCACGGGATCCAGCCTTGACTTACCCGTGTAAAGGTTGAGCCCCTAAAACAATATAGCTCCATGGGATCCAGCCTTGCCTTACCCATGCCAAAAATACAAAACACTGGGGATCCGGCAATGTCCTACCCATTCACTATGTGCACATACAGATTTGACAAACATATAAAATAAAACATACTAACAATACCATTCATAAAGTCATACGACAATCGAAACACAAAAACAAATATTGTCTACATCAGAACATACAACCAAATAAAGTGTTCCAACACACAATAACCAAGCAAGTATCCTTTCACTTGTCGTCAGGAGTAGGGACTTGGGATGACTCCACAGAATCACCACGCGAACTAGCAGGTTTCATCGGCGGCTTAGCAGCCACAGGAACATTCAGGGGAGTAACAAAGCTGGCAGTACTGGGACTGGCTCGACCGGCAACATTCAATGGCTCCACCGTCTCAAAGTTCTCCGGCAACAAGTCTGAAACATAATAACAAACAAGGTAGTGAGTACACAAACATATACCAAGGATATTCAACAAAGCAAAGTTACCTTGTAAAGTCTGGCGAGGTTCATTCACACACTTTGCCACAGCCTCTAAGAAGGGAAAGTTCGTACCCTCAAAAGTTGATATCGCCTCTTGCAAACGAGCCTTGGCATGAGGTTTATAATTCACAAGGCCTTCCAACGGATGACCGGCAGCAGCATGTTTATACCCCGACTTCAACCCAAGGGTAATCCCATACTCACGAGCGGCATTTTGAACAGCAGCTAGGGGTATCAGAAATTCATGACTGTTGTGCAAACGACTCACAATCTGTTGGATTCCTTGCGAAAATAGCCATTCTCGATCGGCAACCAATAAGTCGTTATGCTCACCCAAACTTTTGTTCTTCGTTTGCAGATCTGTCATCACCCGCGTAAGGTCATCCTTCTCCTTGGCAAACTTTTCACGCTCCTCGTTAAACCTTGCCCTGCTTTCTTCCAACACCGCCAGACCATGCTCTAAATCCTTTTTGATAAGGGTCATTTTCTCATCCAAGAAGATTTCTTTTTCTGCGTACAGCCGTTCCCCCTCCAATGCATGAAGCTTCTCCTCCTCCCTATCTTTCTCCATAGCCTGGAAATCACGCTGCAACTGGGATAGTTTGTTATTTAGGATAGACATTTTGGTCCGATTAGTGTCCTGAATCCCAGACGAAGATACCCAACGTTGGTTAATCTCGGGGAGTAACGCACCCATCTGTGCCCACAAAGCAGCCATCTGACCCCTCACTTCTTCATCACCAAGTGCCCCATTGGCCAACCGCTGGCCTGGGGTGGCAATTTCCTTCACTAGCCTCAGTGCAACGGCCGGATCCTCAAACCGGTCCTTGTTCAGAATACCCCAAGAAGGTGCAAACAACGCATTCGCATAACTGCTCTCCACTTTGGCGGTCTCAGCACTACCACCAGGCGCATCTGTTGGAAGAATGCTACCTGCGGTAACATCCTTGGCGATAACATTCAAATCAGACTCAGTCTCTTCCTCAGACAAGGATGAATCCACTTCCAACACTTTCTTTGTCTGAGAGACTTCTTGCACAGCAGCTTTACGCTTGGAAAAACGCAGACGCTTGGAAATTGAGGTTCCCACACCTTCAGTGGAACGTTTTTTCTTCCCTATGGATTTTTTCCTTTTGAGCGAACCAATTGAACCCACATCACCTGCTTGTGACGGTTCGCCAGAAGCAGGGGCTCCCGCAGACAAGATACTGGAATACTCACCCCCTTCATAGCAGTTTTTCTTATGGCTGCTAATAACATCTTCTTCCCCATCACGAAGGCGGCGAGAAGAACTTTCGACATCAGAATTGGTATCCATCTTCATCAGATCCAATAAACCCATTTCTGCAAACAAAAACAACCACAAACAAATACACGTTTCAGTTTGGTCGCAACTTTTTCATCAAAATAAAAAGGAAAACCTCACATAAAGAAAATAACATACCACTCCCACGCCAAGTAAATGTCGGTACGAAATCCGGTTTATCCCAACAACGGCTCAACCCACCAAGAACCAACATCTCTTCACTAAACGCTCGCATGTACGTTTTATTAGCCATTAACAACCTATGATGATCTAGATTGATAGTAGAATCTAAAAGACTAGTCTCCGATACGGGTTCTGTGGGATCACGAAATGAAGGAGTGAAGGGAAGTATCTTGGAAGATACCCAAATGAAACGATTCTTCCAATCCTTCACAGAAGGTGTAACGGAAAACACACACTGATTTTCATCGTCCATCTTACGACGTTGAATAGTAAACCACACACCATTCTTAGCCAAGTTAAAAAATCGACGAAACAGAGCCATTGTGGGAGGAATTCGAAGGGCCTTGCAAGCCATTTCAAAGTGAGTAATCTTACTCACCCCAAACGGAGCAAGTTGACACGGGCTAAGATGATAGTATTCTAGGGCATTGCAGCAAAAGCGGGTGAGCGGAAGTCGCAAATTGGAAAACTCAAAAAATCGAGTATACAACGCGATGAAACCAGGGGGACAATTGAGGATGCTTTGATCGGGTTGAGGAAGCATGGGCATAAACTCATCCCCCACTCGATACCGCAGGCAGAATGCCTTGAAATTCTCCACAGATAATTGACACAAACGCTCCTCCATATCAAACCTACCAGCCATCTACGAACGAAATATGATCGAAAAATAAAATCGGAAATTACCTGTGTAATAGGGAAGATCGCGCAGAGGAAGAGGAGCCAGAAAATTTTGAAAATGAGGGAGAAAATCGCCCAGGCGAAATAAAAAGAAGAAGGGCGGTTTCTTTTAAGCCTTTTAAATGTGACATGACGGTAACCGTCACATCAACCCATCCAGTCGCCGGTTTTCGCAGATAACGGATACCAAGGAAAACCGTCATTATTAAACTCGAGAAACGAGCGAAATATCCAAAGCACCCAGAACCGGACAAGACAGACCGCTCAACCCATAGGGTAACCAGCCTGTCTGGGGGGCTGATGACGTAGGATAATATCGCAATATAGCCAGATGGCCGGATCGTAAAATAAAACCACAAGGCCAGATGGCACGAAGGTAAAACGAGAAGGGTAGAAGTCAACTCACTAGACTTCGATAAAGGGAGGAATAAAAGAAATGACTAATGAAAGCTAAGTCCCCGAACCAGCGGATAAAAGGCAACTCTCAAGACAAAAGGTGATGTGAGTCAACTTTTGTGCAGAGGTATCCAAAATAAGCAAACTCGAGGGAAACGCCAAGAAAGTAAGGAACCTGGCTTCCCGAAATAAAGATCCCATGCGGGGGCATCTCGAATCCAGGTAGTATAAATAGCAAGCAGGGGAAGACCTTCGAGGTACAACATCCTTAGCTCTCACACTCACTTTAAAACTTCTTAACACTTTCCAAACGGTATACTTACTCTCACGCCGGAGTCTAATCGCAGGAGGCCTCCTCCTGCGATAAGGCTAACGGTCCTTTCTTGGTTGCAGGATCGCTGGTAGAGTCCCTTACAGCCATATCGGAAGGTGTGCTAGAATCGTTACCTGAACACTTGTCTTGGTGAATTCCCTGTTACTTTCTTATCTACAATAATCCACCAAGAGATTCTACAATTAATCGATTCCCCATAATAACTTAACAAAGGAAACAACAAAATAAAAATCGCATCTTCTCGGGGGAACGATGTCTTAGTATAAGGACTGCCATTTTACTCAAACCAGCTCCCACCATCCTGGGTTAACCAACGAATGGACGGTCTCAAATCAGACCAGACTCTTCCCTTGTTTACTTAACCATCACACTCCCAAAACTACCCGTGTCGATGATTGAGGAATACCCCGACCAACCTCCCTATTAAGAAGTTTCTTTTGTTTTGCTCACCACCCTGCATGAACATGTATACCCGTTAAAATAGGCCCCTAACCAGCATTGGTTCTTTCACTAATCACCTACTTGGTTTAGCCACCTTATGAATTACGTAATGTCATTTAAAAGATGAACCAACCATCTAACAATTGCAAATTTAAAACCACCAGTGTAAACATGCAAACCATGCAAATTAAGTTAAGTCTCAAACACATAAGTTAAGAGGCATTAGGGCCATTCTCGTGAGGAGGGGCTGGACATAAAAGTTAATAAAGGGTGAATGATGAAGAGGATAGCTGACTTATGGCTAAAATAAGTATATAGACACATATTGCTACAAGAAATAAATATATGAACATTTATAGATAAATATATATAGATACCCATCCCTACACATAAACTTTGGGAATATAGAACTAACAAAATATAATCAACCAATAATAATAACCTAAGCATAATGTGTAGGTTGTTGACCTCAATAAACCTACTATATTGTAGGGCTTGAATAGGACGACCATCAATTGCCGCAAGACTCAAGAATCCGTTTCACACCACTATCATAGTGAGTTTTCGTAGCCCCTTTTTAACGTTATTTTAACTTTTGGGGTGTTATGCATGTTACATAAATTGTTTATACAATAATTTGAATATTGTTGCATAAGACAAGAATTTATCACTTAAAAAAATTGGAATATTTTAATTTTCTTGTTGTGCATGTCCATAGACATGGTTGAGAGGTTTCGTGCTTGTTGTTGTTGGTTTGCTTGATACTTTTACATTTGGCTGTCAAGACTTTTGGTCGGGTATCTGCCATAAATATCTCTTTGTTCTGGCTGATATTCCACATTCTAACGGTGTAATCAACTTTTTTTTTGAAGTGAAATACATATTTAAACGTATTTCTGGATCTTTTTCGTCCCAAAACTCCATTTCATCTTCCCCAAAATTATCCAGGGGAATATAGTCTTCATCCATTCCTCTACCAACAACATTAAGTCCGAGAAAATGGGTAAGTCCCTGACTTTGTTGCTGAGGCAAAGGAGGGATTGGTTCGTCGTCTTCTGATTCATATTCAGAAAGAGAGGGTTCACTCTCTTCTGTTTCTTCAATTTCTTCCGCAGGAGATTCTTACAAAAAAAATTATTGTATTAGCATTTACAACATACTATTAGGGTGATAAAAATAATTAAAAAGGAAGTAAAATAACCTTCGGCGTTCTCTGCAATGGTTGAGGAACTACCATATTCATGTTGATGCAAGTTGGGAACTACCGTCGTCCACGTAACATGAATTTTACATGTGTAACCTGGAATAAGAGAAGCTAGTTGGTATATTAAATACATATCACTTTCCTGTTGAATATGTGAGGTATATGAACCTCCATTGTATTCATAGTAGAGTGTTAAGTCCAGACAACAAGATTGACGGTCAATTTGAACACATCTACATATGTTGTCAACCAACTCGGAATAATTGGTCTGATAAGTAACTAAAAACGAAGTGCAACGAGTTCCCGGAGCAGCTAAAACAACCCCTTAGTGTATGACACTTCACCCCCATAATATAACTGTACCACAAATGGATTGAATGGCAAAGAAGCCATTTGAATGAGAAATGAAAGATTTGTCTGAATGAGGAAGAAGAAAGGTTCTATTTATAGCTGATAAATGGTTCATCTGACATATTTTTTTTAAATAATAATATGACCATTATTTTTAGGTTAATATTTTAATGATATTAACAAATGAATTCAATATCCTTTTTGAAACTACCATTATAACCTTTACGTTTTGTTTATAAAAGCCAATGTATGAGGAAGGAAAAAATGCACTCATCCATTCCTAATGTCTAATTCACCACCCAGTAAAATGGAATCATCATCCTCTCGTCCTACCCAAAGTAAGGGGAATACCAGTTCTAACACCAATCCGTTCCTTGTATATGCTACCAGTCCAAGAAACGACATATCTAAGGTGTTATGCTATGTCGTGCTCCTACTTACTACTGTTTTATTTGCACCACGTGGATCCTACATTGTGTAAGCGTTTACATATTTAGTTTCATGATACAATATTTCTTTTGTTTGTTCACTTACTTAAATGTTTTTGAGATTGTTTAGGCATCATGTGATCTTCCTTAACCTAAATGTTTTTCAGTGGAAATGAATGAAACAAAGGAACATCCCTCACCAGAGTTAACTTTTGACCAAATGAACCCTGAATTGTTAGAAGACCCCGATGTACTAAAGAGTGTTTATGAAAATGAATTCGAAGGGAAAGAAGTTCAACCAGATGATTACTACCATGACCCGTATCCTGGAGAGCACTCATCAGATTCAGAATGGACAAACGATGACTGTCATTGGAAGTAAAGTAAACTAATTGTGAACTCTACTTTTTAATAAGTACTTTGTTAAAAACTATTTGTTTGAGTTTGTATTTCATGTTTGTTTGAGTTTATTTATAAAAAGTAGAGGAATAATTAGATTCTAACATTAACAGTGGTTGAATAATTGTATTTCATGAAAGGGGGTTTAATTGAATCGTTCCATGCATGTGATTAAAGCATCTTTTTGGCAAGTTGCTTGAATAGTTTCATCCATGTCATAAGTGGTCATAAATGGATTGCAGGCATGATTGACGGTCGCAGGCAATTATCTTTGATCTTGTTCGAGTGGTCTTTTCAAAAATAACTCTACTTTTTGGCATGTTGGTTGAATATCTTCAATTATTTATGAAATGCTTCAATTATTTATGAAAGATTGTTGCAAGCAATTATCTTTCATCTATTAAAAATGGTTCGTCATATTATAAATATTCATCCATGCCTATCGTCTCAACCCACACTTCAATCAATTATCAATTGCTACCAATTACTTACTATCAATCACTAATTCCAACCAATTACTTACAATGAACATGAACTTGCATCTTATCCCGGGTCCAATGGAAGACCGCCTGTTGTACCTAGGAGCCGAACACCGGGCCAGAAATTTGTTCCTAAATCCACAAGAGAGGGAGAGTTGTACAATGGATTTTAGACGTGGCGACGGTTCATTTTGGGAGCTAATCTATGACAAACACATTACTCTTACGGGTAAAGTTTTAAGGCACATTAGTTTATTTGGTTTTGAGGGTGTCATACGATGTGGCTATAGGAGACTTGATCGAGCGTTGATAGAAGCACTAGTTGAGAGGTGGCGGCCCGAAACAAACACATTTCACTTGTCATTTGGTGAGGCCACTGTAACTTTGGAGGATGTTAATGTTCTATGGGGGTTACCCATTGAGGGGGTGGCATTAACTGGGGTTGAGGGTTCGTACACCTACGATGAAAGCAGGCATATGTGTTTAACTTACTTAGGTTATGATACACAACCGAATGATTATAGAAAACATTTGCTAAAACTCGGTAATATGCTAAGTTTTATGTTAGAGAACCCAATAACTGATGATTCAACATATGAAGAATGTATGCAGCGTGCACGTTGTGTTTGCCTAATACTGGTTACTAACAATGTATTAGCAGATACAAATAATGGGTACGTGTCATTACATTTATTAAGTCATTTAACTGACAGTCGGCAACTGAGTTGGGGTGTTGCCGCCTTAGCGTCATTGTATAGAGAACTCTATAAGGGAACCAACCCACAAAAATCAATTATTGGCGGCCCAATGTCACTGCTACAAATATGGGCATGGACCCGGATTCGACCGTTAGCACCCAGAATTGTAGATGAGCAAATAGACTGGAAAAAACCATACGGTGCAAGGTAGTTACATATTATTGTAATACTTATGAAAATATTAATATTCTAATAATTATTACTGTCTTCCTGAAGGTGGGTAGAGCATCACATTAGTAGAACAAAGACTCCTTCACACGTGATAAAGGCCCACCGTACGACGTTACAGAATCTAAGAGAGGCCGATGTATTATTTCTTTATCATAACTGTTTTATTAAATGATTTTAAATACTAAATATTAACATATTTTTATGTTGACAGTTTGATTGGATGCCTTATCGGGACGTGATGCAAAGACTCCCAGAAATGTGCAAAACAGGCATAAACAGTTGGAAGTCACGATGTTTTTTAATTTATTGGAACGTAGTTGAATATCATCCGATTGAAAGGGTGATGAGGCAATTTGGATTTCTTCAGGAGGTCCCTGCCCCATTCCCTTTTTTTCGTGAAGTGCTTCGCACACTCCGTAAAACACAACGGAAAGGGAGGTTGGAAACAGACTGGTCTGTTCATCATGCATTATATGTCGAAAATTGGAACCATAGACGCGAAAATATGGTGGAAGGTGTCCCAACCAACACACCTACGGCACACCATACATACAATGATTGGTTCCATCGGCATACTGTACTTTATATAAAAGACCCGAGACAAGTCCATGGTGTTATCCATATTGGATTCGAAGATCACGGTGGAACTGCAAGATACTTGGTTAGTATAATTACTAATGTAGAA
Organism: Mikania micrantha; assembly: GCA_009363875.1. Classification (NCBI taxonomy): domain Eukaryota; kingdom Viridiplantae; phylum Streptophyta; class Magnoliopsida; order Asterales; family Asteraceae; genus Mikania; species Mikania micrantha. The sequence continues at coordinate 57,086,285 of CM018696.1, forward strand.
TTATAATTATTAAATAAGTAGTGTGTATAGCTTTTAATTATTTTGGTTTTGCAGGTTGATGGATTAGGCTTCATTGGTCAAGAAGCACTCAGAATGCGAAACATGGGCCCTGATCATCACTATAAAAATTTTGGAGGGGTCCAAGGCATGGCTTCTCAACTAATTGGATCAATTAATCATATTGATCAGCCTTCGTATATACAGACAAATGAACCGGATCTGGGACCGGATAACACTCACCCCCAACGTGCTCCGCGTGATCGGGGGCGTCGTGGTCGACAAAGAACTCGGGTAAACCTCGTATAGGATGATGATGATGAGGGGGAGGGGCCCCGACATTTTGAAGGGGCAACACTTAACTATGGGGAGGGTACCTCAAATTGGGAAGAAGGTTATCGACCTTCATCCCAATTTGTTGGACATGGATCATCAAACATTCAATTAGGTACTCAGTTGAATGTTAACAACAACCAACAAAACAATTGGGTATCCTCATTGTTTGACTGCACTCCTTCTAGTGATGTGATTCCGGCAATGTACTCAAACCAGCAAGGACCCTTCCAGAATTATGATTATACCGGTCTTAGTGTACAACAGTCGCGCTACCAACATTTAACTCCTGTTCAAATAAGCTTGGACCTACAGCTGACTCAACCCGAAGGCTCCAATCCACCAAATGATAATGAACCGAACAACCACAACCAAGACGCATACAACCACGATGAAGTCCAAAACCAGTTGGTTGTGGCACCGCTGGCTGTCTTATGCGCTATCCGCATATACATTAGATAACTACTTAGATTGTAACTTTTAATTCAGTTCATGTAATTAATTTTTTGCAATTTCTATCTACTTATTATATTTCATGCTTGTTTGAGTTTATTTATAAAAATATTGAATAATTAAATTCTAACATTAGCACTACGTTTTATATTTTTCAAATTCAATCTACTTATTATATATATATTTTTTATCTTTCGTTTTTACATTATTATATAAATGATAAAATAAAATTAATTCAGGCATGATTTGGTCAAAAGTTAACTCTGGTGAGGGATGCATGTGAATAAGTGTTGCATGCATGTGAAAATGACAGACTATAATTCATTATTTTCAAGAGTGACAGGATATCATTTCAAGAGTAGCAGACTACCATTTAAAGAGTTGCATACATGTGAAAGTGACAGGCTATCATTTGGATGCATTATTTTCATGAGAAGAGAAGAAGAGAATCCAAAGTTGAAGCTAACGTTAACGTTTGCTTTGTTCCTAAACCGCAACTATGAATTGCGGATTAATCGTTTTGTCCTAAACCGCAACTGTGAATTGCGGTATACCTGACACCCTGCAAAGTTCAGATTTCTAAATTAAAATTTACTCCTAAACCGCAACTAGGAATCTCGGTTTAACCATTTTCCTTTTTTTTTTTTTGACTTCACCATTATCCTAATTTTTTTTCTAAAATATACCATTTCAAAAAAAATTTCCCATTGACATCCGAAGCAGTTGGCTTCCGCTGCCAACAACGCATATGAAGACGATCGAATTTCTTATTAGAGCATCTCCAATGGGCCATTCTTGGAGATTCTTGGATACAATTCTTGGCCATTCTTAACTTTTATCCATTGGAGAGTAAAATTTTTGAATGGGATGTTCATACGCACGTATCTCATTTTTGGATGATTGGTGGGCCATGGTTTAAATTTAAAATTAAAAAATATATACACACATGGGTTAGTCTTTAAAATAAATGTAAAGTGTGGTGATGATGTGGCAATGTTTTTAAGTGTTTTTGGGTTTTCTTATTGGAAATGTTTTTGAAGATTTTGAGAATAAATGTTTTTCTGATGTGGCAGCTGACAAGGCATGTTTTTGAGTGTTTTTGGGTTTTGTTATTGGAGATGCTCTTAAATCATTCCTGCTATTTCTTGAATAGGTTCTTTGTTTACATATTTGGAACTTTCGGTTCTTTGATTAGGTTTTCTATGGATTGACAATTTGTTTTCAATTTACCTCGAATTATTTGTTCATGGTCGCATAATAAAGATTTGACGGAGAAATCAGTGGCAACTTAAATAGGTACTCAATTTCTTTCTTTCTTTTTTCTTTCTGGTGTTATTAGTTTTAAACTCTCAATTTCATCGGAACCCAAATCATATGTAATCTCATTTCTTTTGTAGATTTTGTTAGTTTCTTGATTGTTGAGTTCTTGATGGATTTCTGTTTTGCAGGTGCTTTGTTCTTGGGCTGTTCATTTTTTCTTTTGGTTCGTTCTTCTTTGTGGATGTTGATGTGCCCTCCAAGTGTTTGTAAGAATGTCTGCATTCGTTTTGATGTATTGAAGTGTTTATAATCTTTAGTGTGAGATATGTTGTTTTGTTATTGATTGTTTGCTAGAAATGATCTCTTAATGTTTTTGCATTATTACGTGTTTGTTTTTATGTTGTTTCATGAATGCCTGTGGTGTGTTCTTTTTTCCTGTATTGATTATGAATTTGGATGCAATTTTCGTTTAACCTGTGCACACATGTTTAGGGATCGTGTTAAGGTTATTTTATTTTTATTTATTTTTTTAGTTAAAGCTAGAAGCCTAGAATGCACAAATCTAATCCACTAGGTATTTTTGTTGAGTGTCAACCTATTTACTTTATGTGTTTTTTTGCCTATAATGTTCTATTATTGGTTGCTAGCTTTGTAAGTTTTCGGAATGACTGTCTTGAGCATGCTTCCATTTCATGTGGAATATGAGAATTGTATTTATTTCTTATACAAACTGTAATGTAGGAAAAGTAATGTACCCATTTTGCGATCCGATACAACCTATGGCATTCATGTGCCTTTAGGCTTATAGCATTGCTTGCTTGCCATAGTCTTTGGGGATTGCAAGATTTGCTTCCATAATATTCCTATTACTCTCCTCTTTCGGTCTCCTTGCATATTAATAGTTACTTAGCTCTTAGTTCCTTTAATTTTATTTTCGTTAGGCTTTTTGTTGAACTCGGATTATCACAGGATTTGTAGTTGGTATTTGGTTTTTTATCTATCCTCATCTGCATAGATTCTACAATTATATTTCCTTGGTTTCCCTTCTTCTTCGTGTTAGTGTATTGGTGTTTGGATGATGAAGACTGCCATGTTCCTCTCTCAGATTTTCTTCTTTTGTTTCACCTATTATTATGGCTTTCTCTTCAAGGCCGGCCCTGGGGAGGGGCGAGGTGGGCGATCGCCCTGGGCCCGACATTTTACGGGGCCCAAAATTTTAATTTTTTTTTATAGATTATATAAAAAATTATATAAATAACCATCTAAAAACACATAATTTATAGGGTACAAAAATTAATTTTCTTTAAAGTATAAGAAGTTATTTTCATTCCCTTTAAACTAGAGGTGTTCATCAGTTCAGTTAATGGTTTATTTGGTATATTTAATTGGTTTTCAATTTCTTTTCCTATCCAAAAACCGAACCGAATTTTGGAAGTGGTTTAGCTCGGTTTCAGTTAAAAATGAACAAATCGAATAAACCAATTAAAAACCAATTAAACCGGTTAAAAATTGAATAAACTGATTTGAATAAACTGAATTCAGTCGAATAAACTGGTTAAAAACAAACAAACCGAATTCAACCTTATATATTATTAATAAGATAATAAATTTAAATCCGAATTCGGTTTAATCGGTTAATCAAACAAACCGAATCCAAAAAAAAAATTGTAATGAAAACAGAACCAAAAACCGAAATTCAGATACGGTTAGGAACCGAATTCGGAATTCGAATACAGTTAGAAACCAAACCGAATGTGGTTCGGGTTTTTTCAGTTATAAATACGGTTCGATTCTGGGCATCTCAATTCTCAGGACCGCCCCTAAAGGCCCATATTTTTCTTGCCCCAGGCCCCGGAATTTTTTTTCATTCTCAGGGCCGGCTCTGTTTCTCTTTTCCCTCTTCCACTATACCCACGGTTGACGTTTTAGAATGTTGTGGCTCTTTTGTGCATAATGCCCATAACATGTTTGTTAAAATGTTTTGTCTTTTCTTTTTCATGTTGTTGTTTATTGTCATTGTATATGGGTGTGACTTGGGTGGATTTCCTCTCTGTTTGTTTACTTTTGTCTGGCTTGGGTTGTTGTATGTAGCAGTACGTATTGTTTTTGGATGATATTGTCTTCATGTTTTGGCCCCTATCATGTTTGAGTGTTCCGGTTGTTTGATTGTGCCCAATAGTGTTAATTTTTCAGGGTCTTTGTATGTCACATTGCTTCTTCTGTGGGAGTCTCTGTATTTGGACATTCTGTTAATCTTTCTGGGTCTTTGTGTGTCACATTGCTTCTTTTGTGGTAGTCTGTGTATTTGGACTTTTTGTAGCTACAGGTTTGTATCTCCCTCGTATTTGATTGTCTCGTATGTTTGATTCTGCATGTTTGTTTCTTCCCTTAGTAAAAAAAAAAGCATATTTATGAAAACATTGTTTGACTTTATTTATTGTATTATCATATGTGTGTAAGATAGGCTGATGAATATAGGCAAACTGTTGTCTACAAATGCCCTATTTGATCAGTAGGTATCCAAAAATATTTATTCCTAAATATAGATGTAGTTTTGAAAATGGATACATACTTTCTTAAGGGCTCGTATACATACAAACAATAATAATAATAATTAAATCATACAAATTATTATATAATGTTTATTTTCAACTGATATAATTGAATCCCCTGCCTTCTCATTTACGTATTCAAAAATATAGGGTATAATTTTACATATGACATCCCTATACTATACAATAAAGACATAACCAAACAAAGTTATAAACAAATGAGTATCTAGTCTAATATACCCCCTCAGTCTAAGGGGGAGGATGACGAATGCTTAGACTGGATCTGAAGTCGTCGAATAATACCTTGGGCAATCCTTTCGTGAAGATATCTGCCAGTTGATATCGCGAAGGAACATGTAGAACACGAATGTGACCAGCCTGAACTTTGTCTCGAACAAAATGGATGTCGATTTCAATATGTTTGGTGCGGTAGTGCTGTATAGGATTCCCAGACATGTAGAGAGAAGCCCGTTTGGTAGGATGGGCGAGCTCTAGTAAAAGATTACGAATCCAACACAACTCAGCAACTACATTTGCGACCCCTCTGTATTCAGCTTCTGCGCTAGACCGGGAGATGGTGGTCTACCTTTTTGACGACCAGGAGATAAGATTATCGCCTAGGAAGACACAATAACCTGAAGTAGAGCGACGAGTGTCGGGGCAGCCTGCCCAATCAGCATCGGTATAGGCAATAAGAGAGGAGATGGGACTGCGACGGAGGTAAACACCCATTGCCATTGTACCCTTCACATACCGTAAGATTCTCTTAAGAGCATTAAAATGAGACGTGCGAGGAGCATGCATATGCATGCACACTTGTTGGACGGCATAAGAGATATCCGGGCGCGTAAACGTGAGATATTGAAGGGCTCCGGCTAGACTGCGGTAAGGAGTCGGGTCAGTTAGTAGATCCCCGTCTAGAGCACCAAGTTTACTTGCAGTATCAACGGGTGTATGCACCGGGTTGCAATCGGTCATGTTGGCTCTAGATAATATGTCTAAGACATATTGTTGCTGTGAGAGAAACATCCCGTGAGCATCTCAGGTGACTGAGATGCCAAGAAAATAACTGAGAGGACCGAGATCTTTCATAGCAAACTCGGATGATAGGAGAGCCAAAAAATGTTGTTTGAGAGCTGCAGAAGAAGTGGTGAGAATGATGTCATCAACATAAAGTAACATGTAGGCCGTGTCATGACCCTGTTTGTAGATAAACAGTAAGTGATCACAAGAGCTATGTTGAAAACCCAGTGTGGTGACATAATCAGTAAACCTTTGGTACCATGCTCGCGTATCTTAGAAATAGTATGAATACTTCGAGTGGAGGTTTGAAACCGCCCGCATTAGTTCAAGTCCTTTATCCTACGCACGACGTCAACAAAACGGCCGGAAGCTTCACTACATTAGCTGTAAAAAGCGGAATCGCTTGCTTTAACCCGTAAAGAGACTTTCGAAGACGACATACGTGATTAAGGTATGAAGGATGGCGAAATCCCATCGGTTGATGCATATAAACTGTTTCTGTTAAGTTGCCATGTAGAAATGCATTCTTAACATCAAGTTGACTAATATCCCAACCTTGTAACAAAGCAATACTCAAAACCGTCCGAATAGTAGCCGGTTTAACCACTGGACTATAAGTTTCATGACAATCCACACCATGTTGGGACCTACCATCACACACCAACCGTGCTTTGTATCGTTCCAGAGAACCATCCGATTTGAGTTTATGTTTAAAAATCCACATGCACCTAATAATATGCATATCCTGTCGACGAGGAACTAACTCCCACGTATTATTTTGAATAAGAGCTTTAAACTCATCAGTCATAGCATGGGTCCAAACGGGGTTTGTAAGGGCCTCGGCTGGGTTACGGGGAATGGGTGCAATATCAACTGAGGTGTGTAGGTTTAGTGGAATACGAGGTTTTGAGTTACCGGTCATACTACGAGTGGTCATGGTACGTTTGGGAGGTGGAGGAGGTGGTGGTGGTGGTGGTGATGGTGGTGAAGGGTGTGGTTTGTCAACCCAAATGTTTGGCCGTTTCTGTTTAGGCGGGTGTATGTTTGGAAAGGTGGTGGATGGACTGGGTTAGTGGTTTGGGTCATTGTTGGGATGGTGGTGGTAGCAGGTTGAGTGCGGGAGGGGGGAGGGGGTGGGTTGAGTAGGTGTAGGTGTAGGAGCAGTTGTCTCAGGTTGGGTGGGAGGAGTAGTGGTTGTCTCAGGTTGGGTGGGGGGAATGGATGTAGACACCGAAGAACCATACAAAGATGACCATATGTACGGATGTGGGTCTGAGGATAAGTTTGAGTGTAGAAACTCATAATTAGGAGGAGAAGGATTGAGTTTAGAACAGGGAAAAACGGTTTCATCGAACACGTGTCGTGAAATGATGATTTTGCGAGTGGAGAGATCAAAACATTTATACCCCCTATGGTTGGAAGGGTAACCAAGAAACACACAAGGAGAAGACCGACTTTGGAGTTTATTGATGGAGATCGACGGGATGAGAGGGAAACAAAGACAACCAAAAATGCGAAGATGATCATAAGAGGGGTGTTTATGGTAGAGCCGGTATGTGGGTGTTTGATTTTGTTTAGTCTTAGAAGGAAGAATATTAAGAAGGTAAGTTGCTATTTGAAGGGCATGATGCCAAAATGTAGGAGGTAAGGAGGCATGTGTAAGAAGAGTACGAATGATATTATTTATAGAGCGAATTTTGCGTTCAGCTTTGCCGTTTTGGGAAGACGTGTGGGGACAAGAGAAACGAAATACCATACCATGTTGTGTGCAAAAATCATGAAAGGATTTGTTATTATATTCCGTGCCATTATCACATTGAAAGGTTTTAATCCCACGTTCGAATTGGGTTTTGAAAAGAGAATGAAATTGTGAGAAAATAGAGAAGACAGATGATTTTGTTGCAAGAGGAAATGTCCATAAATAATTAGTGTAATCATCAAGAAAAATAATATAATAACGGTGACCTCCCGAGCTAAGAGTCGGTGAGGTCCACAAATCACTATGCACAATATCAAATGGTAAAATAGTACTAGAATTAGAATCATAAAATGGTAATTTCATATGTTTCCCAAACACACAAGAATGACATAATTGTTTACTAGACTTCTGACGAAAAGAAACAAAATTCTGTTTATTCAAAACACTAAGTAAAGAAGATCCAGGATGTCCCAATCTTCGATGCCATAGATCTTGAGATAAAGCAGCAAAAGCAGGAGGACTAGTGACTTTGGCAGATGATGTGGTGAGAGGATAAAGAGCTCCGGTGCTGTCACATCGGAGGATAGGAATCCGCATCCGGAAGTCCTTCACAAGAAAACCAAAAGGGTCAAATTCAATAGAGATTTTGTTATCGGTGGTCAACCGACAGACAGATAATAAATTCTTGATAAGGTGCGGTGCCACAAGGATTTTATTAAGCTGTAGGGGTGGGTAAGGTGGGGGAGTGTGGTGGCCCCTGTACCGTGAATCGGTATTTGGTACCCATTGCCAATGACGATAAAGTTTTGTAAGCTATTATTTAAATAATGTGAAAGATTACCTGCCGAGTGTGACATATGATTAGTTGCTCCCGTGTCAAGATACCAGTTTTGATCAGGATTGAGAGTCATGGTGTGCAAGGCTTGCTCAATATTTGTAGGAGCATACGAAGCTTCACTGTTAGCATAGAATTGAGATGGAGGCGGACCAAGTATGCCAGCGTTGTTGCCACGCGGTGATGGGCCACGGGGAGTTTGTATGGTGGGATAAGGTACTGGTGGTGCTGGCCACGGCTGTTGTGTCCACCATGGTGCATAATGTTGCATCCATGGGGGAATGTGAGAAGTATGGATTCCCTGAGGTCCCGCTGGCCCGCAATTGCTATTATTGCGTCTGCCACGACCCCGACTACGACCCCCACGACCACGTCCTCTAGACTGACCACGATGGAAATCTGAGGTAGTGTGAGGTGTAGTAAGTCTGCGGATGCAAAGATGAAGTTACAGGAGCATGGGAAATAGCAGGGACTGTTGTGGTGGTGTGAAGAGCAGTATCCGTTTGAGACTGTTGAGCCTGACGAGTCTCTTCCAAAATCAATCGAGACCGAGCAGTGTAAAAGTCAGGTAATGGGGATGTTTGTTGTAGCATCATGCCAAGGCCATCAAGTTTGCTACCCGTAAGGCCATTAATTTATTGAAGAACTAGTTGCAACGGGTGCGTCTACATTAGCCAGTTGATCCGACAAAACCTTCAGTTGTTGACAATAAGCAGAGGCGGTGGGGAAGGAGTCGAGTTTCATGTTGGAGAACCGACTCTCAAGGTGTAGGGCTCTGGAAGTTTTATTGTCTTGAAAGATATTGGCAAGGGCCTGCCAAGTTTGAGCAGCAGTAGACTTTGGTTTCAAGATGGTGTGTAGTAGATCATTGGAGATAGTCCCGTATATCCATTGTAAAACTATTGCATCAAGACGAGCCCAAAGAACAGGATCAACAGTAGGAGGTTCAGTAGTTTTATCAGAAGGGAGAATATGATCAAGAACCTAAAATGCAGTGCAATGAATCTGAAATAGAGCCAACCAAGAGGTGTACTGTGCGTTTTCCATCTCCAAAGTAATGGGAATGAAATTCTTGATGTTAGTGACGGTGACAGCTGGATGAAGGTTTGCCATGGAGGAAGAATTGAAGAACAGGGCAGCGAAATTCTGGTGGTGCGAAGGTATAAAATCCGGCAGAAAAAAGCGAGTGATGATGAAGGGAGAAGCAGCGAGTGATGATGAAGGCAGCAACAATCGACGATGATGATGGGAGAAGCAGCAACAATCGACGATGATGAAGGGAGAAGTAGCAGCAATCGACGTTGAGAAGGAAGAAGAATCCGGCAGGAGAAGCGACGAGCGGTGGTAAGCCCTAGAGGATCGATGATGCGTGTGATACCATGATAGAATTGAATCCCCTGCCTTCTCATTTACGTATTCAAAAATATAGGGTATAATTTTACATATGACATCCCTATACTATACAATAAAGACATAACCAAACAAAGTTATAAACAAATGAGTATCTAGTCTAATATCAACGATATAAACCAGTCGATTTTTTAATGGCTCAACCAACCTTTTCCTTTATACATATTTAAATTACTTTTACATATTTTAATTAGATAGCATTGTGTGAACTGTTTTTATTTTTTTACTATTATATCTTAAAACTTTTTTATTTTACGCTTAAAGATTTTATGATGGAGTAACAATTTTTATCTAATATGAGTTTTGATATTGAAGAACGTGTTTTATTCATGTTCAATGTGGGGTTACCGCTGCAACGTGCGGGGTAAACCTCTAGTTTTCATTTAACATCAAATGAAATCTAACACTTAATCCATATCTTTTTTAGTCAAGCAAGTTGGCTAGTACATTAAAGATGTGGTTGCGTTGTAACAACCCTCTCAAATCTTTAGAGGCTTTCCAAAAATACTCAAAATCACCATGGATACTCCAAACTTCTGGATTTTCAGATACCCCTTTCAAAAAACCAAAGCTTGCACCCCTACAGGTTCTTTCTCTATACTTATTTTCCCTGTAAACAAACAATTGTAATAGCTTTTCAATTGCATTCAAATATCTTTCTTCTATCTATTATTTGTTCACCTTATTCAAGGAACGTAGAATGATAGACCGCCGTAGGCTGTGTGCTAAAGGTGGAGATGGTGGTAATGGTTGCTTTAGCTTCCACCGTGGTAGACACATGCGTCACGGGAAAGCTGATGGTGAGCAATTATGTTTTTTATATTATTATTTGATTGACCTTTATATATCAAGATCAAACACTTGTAGTTATGATTACATAAGTAATGCTGTTTATGAAACTTAAATGTTTTTCTTAATCTATGATATATAGGTGGCAATGGAGGAAGAGGAGGTGATGTGATTCTAGAATGTTCTCCAACGATTTGGGATTTGAGCAGCTTGCAACATCATATTGTTTGTTACCTTTTTTTCCCCTTCATGTCATCCCTCTTTCTTAAAACATGATCTCACACATGTTATGTATAGTTTGGAGTAATGGATATGGTATTTTACAGAATGCAAAGAGAGGCGGGCATGGAGCTTCAAAAAATAAGATTGGGAGTCGAGGAGATGACAAGGTATTTACGGTTACATTATTTTCTTTTATTTTTTCTAATGGTGCCATTTCGGTACATTTACATGCTAATGGTTGATTTGGGCTATGTATAATCTTAACAGTTTTCAACATAATTAATCTTTATATTATTAATTTCCAACATTTTGTTCATAAGGTTGTTCTAGTCCCTGTTGGTACTGTACTTCATCTCGTTGAGGGTGAGATGCCGTATATGGCTGGGAAGGGATCCTCTGCACCTTTGAACCCATGGGAAATTTCTGCAACCCTTGAGAGTGATCACAAACAAATGAGCATACCTAATGTTTCCCCAAACAAGAGTAGCAAAAGCATTTCTGGTGTTGACTCTTCAAATGAACAAAAAATAAGTTCATGGGAAGCTCAAGGGACCCGCAATGGTGCGTCTGACTCGGATAAAATGAAAGATTTGGAACAAGAAGAAGAACATATTGAATATAATGTTGCTGAGTTGACAGAACCAGGTCAAAGGATAATTGTGGCACATGGAGGTGAAGGTGGCTTAGGAAATGTTTCTCTCACAAAATCTTATAAAAAATCTAGTCATAAAATGCATGACGGGTTAGAAAACGTTGATGACATTGATGCACGAGAGGACGAAAATGACGATACATCATCACTCACAACCGGTTCTCCTGGTTCAGAATCCATTCTAATATTAGAACTCAAAAGTATAGCTGATGTTGGTCTAGTGGGAATGCCAAATGCAGGTAAAAGTACACTTTTAGGAGCTTTATCTAAAGCACAACCGAGAGTAGGTCACTATGCCTTCACAACTTTAAGGCCTAATTTAGGTAATTTAACTTACGACGACTTATCTGTCACGATTGCTGATATTCCTGGGCTGATAAAAGGGGCCCACGAAAACCGTGGGCTCGGGCATGCTTTTCTTCGCCATATAGAACGGACCAGAGTTCTTGCATATGTTCTGGACCTGGCTGCTGCATTAGATGGTAGAAAAGGGGTCCCGCCATGGGAACAATTGAGAGACCTGATTCTGGAGCTTGAGTTTTACAATGAGGGTTTATCAGGCCGACCCGCATTGATTGTGGCTAATAAGATTGACGAGGCAGGGGCCGAAGAAGTATATGATGAGTTAAGAAGAAGGGTGTGTGGTGTGAACATATTCCCGGTTTGTGCAGTTTTGGAAGAAGGTGTGGCCGAGCTAAAAGATGGTCTGAGGATGCTGGTAAACGGTGAGGATTTGAATCGGTTAACATTGGATGACATTGATGTTGAGTAGGATGAGATTAGTGTGCATTGAGAAATTAGGGACATTGTTGGGTGTCAATGAATCAACTTTCTGATGTAATATTATAATTTTTCGAAACTTTTTGAGGTTGAAGATGTTGCGAATTCCCCGCAATCCTTCCTTTGCTGCTTCCATTCACTACTCTGACAACCCTCATGGCAGACCAAACAAAACCTAAATCATCGTCCCTTCACTCTGCATATACTATCAACAACATCCGGCAATGCATCTGTGTTCTCAATGGTGTCAAACTCATACCATACATGTATAAGACTGTTTTGGCTTCATGCCACTGGGTTCAATGTGTTGGACCACACTGACGGTTCGCCACCCCCTGTCGAAACATCACCAAGATACCTCACGAAGAAAAACCTTGATGCCATTGTTCTACATTGTTATACACGACCGGTCGGTGAGGGGCGCCTAATCGTGGCGTTCACCATTTTTTTTACATTGTTATACAGACCCTTTCGGATGACATGTTTGATCAGGTTTTGGTACGTTTGATCAGGTTTTGGTTGTTATACGGACCCTTTCGGATGACATGTTTGATTAGGTTTTGGTTGATTGTTCTACCGCTCATGGGGCTTGGAAACGAGTCGAGAACCTCTTATAAAAAAACAAAGGTTCCTGGGTAGCGTTACTCCAACATGAACTTTCCAGCATCTTGCTGGCCGTCATGACCTCCATTGAAGCTTATTGTCAAAAGGATCCGTGAACTCGCGGACCAACTCTGGTTGTCTGATCAATAGCACTCAACGGGTTATCTATCTTGCTCGAGGCTTACCACCTGAATATGATGCTATCGGGTCTAGTCTCAATCGCAATTTTCCGCCATAGGAAACCGCTTGTGACAAACCTCAATCGATGTCTGGCGACTTGCCGCTCCTGATTCAGTCTCCCAAACCCCAGCAACTATGGAAAAATCTACGCAAATGACAAATCAATAAATATGAACTAGTAAAAATGAAAATCATAGCTGATTTGAATCATTATATCTAGGAGATAATAAAACAAGACATGAGAAGTTTTATATATATATATATATATATATATATATATATATATAGGGGAAGGTTCAAATGGTAACCCACTATATTTGTGGTAACCTATTAACTCATTTTCATTGGTTGTTAAAATAAATCCTTTTGAAATCAGTGGTCCATATTCAATCTGAAAAAGTCAAAAAAACATGTGGATGAGATTTGTTTAAGGGCATTTTTGACATTTAGCAAGGTGTACTTGATTCCTTTTTTTTAAAAAATTTACCCCCCAAGTTTTTAAACACTCATAACTTTTATATACATTATTATTTTTTTATAAAAATTTCACCATTAAATTTGTCACTTTTTTATCTTTAATTCAAGTATAACTTTTCAAATTTTTTTAAAATTTTCGTAATTTGCACTGATGCAGCGACATTTTACACTGATGCAGCGACATTTTACACTGACGTAACGAAATTCATTTTTTTACACTGATTTGACATTTGGTGAGGGTGTACTTGATTCCTTTTTTAAAAAAAGTTTACCCCCCAATTTTTTAAACACTCATAACTTTTATATACATTATTATTTTTTTATAAAAAATTCACCATTAAATTTGTCACTTTTTTATCTTTAATTCAAGTATAATTTTTTCAATTTTTTTTTAAATTTTCGTAATTTGCACTGATGCAGCGACATTTTACACTGATGCAGCGACATTTTACACTGACGTAACGAAATGCATTTTTTTTACATTGATTTGACATTTGGTGGGTGTACTTGATTTCTTTTTTAAAAAAAGTTTACCCCCCAATTTTTTAAACACTCATAACTTTTATATACATTATTATTTTTTTATAAAAATTTCACCATTAAATTTGTCACTTTTTTATCTTTAATTCAAGTATAATTTTTTCAATTTTTTTTAAATTTTCGTAATTTGCACTGATGCAGCGACATTTTACACTGATGCAACGATGTTTTACACTGATGTAACGAAATGCATTTTTTTACACTGATTTGACATTTGGTGGGTGTACTTGATTTCTTTTTTAAAAAAAGTTTACCCCACAACTTTTTAAACACTCATAACTTTTATATACATTATTATTTTTTTATAAAAATTTCACCATTAAAATTGTCACTTTTTTATCTTTAATTCAAGTATAATTTTGTCAAATTTTTTTAAAATTTTCGTAATTTACACTGATGCAACAACGTTTTACACTGATGCAACGACGTTTTACACTGATGCAACGACATTTTGCACTGACGTAACGAAATGCATTTTTTACACTGATGTAATCACAATGATGTAACGAGCTGAATTTTTACAAAGTTTTCGTAATTACACTGATGTAAGGATCTGGATTTTTTCAAAGTGTTCTTAATTTTTTAAAATATTAATGAACTAATTTTTGTAGTAAAAAATAATTTGTAACAAGATGAAAAGATTTTACGTTGGTGTAATTGCAAACGCTCGAAAAAAAAGAGAAAATTACGAACGCTCATAAAAACATGTTAAGCGAGATTTTGAAACATTGTAAACGAAAAAATGAGATAAAATTACGAACGCTCGAAAAAAACATGTTAAACGAAAAAATGAGAGAAAATTACGAACGCTCGAAAAATATTTTAAAGATGTTAAACATGTTAAACGAGATTTTGAAACATTTTAAACGAAAAAATGAGATAAAATTACGAACGCTCGAAAAAACATGTTAAACGAAAAAATGAGAGAAAATTACGAACGCTCGAAAACATTTTAAAGATGGAAAGATTTTGAAAAAACGAGAGAAAATTATTATATTTATCGTTCGTTATGTTGGTGTAATTACAAACGCTCGAAAAAAATTCAAAAAAAAATTGGCATGACTATTATGGAATTAACGAGAAAAATATAACGAGTTTAATGATGTAATTTTTATAAAAAATAACAAAGTATAAAAAAGTTATAAGTGTATAAAAATCAAGGGGGAAACTTTGATTTAAAAAAAGGAAAATAGATATTATATTTATGATGTGGGTGAATCTGATTGGCTTAAATGAGTTAATAAAATGTCCATAATACCCTTATAAACTCAAAAAGGAATCTATGATGTGTATGAATCTGATTGGCTCAAATGGGTTAATAGGTTACCACAAAAATGGTGGGTTCTTATTTGAACCAAATCCTATATATATATATATATATATATATATATATATATTTTTTTTTTTTTGAACGGCGAAGGTCTCAATTGTGTGAACCCACTGTTTCCAGGCCATGTCACCAAGGTCTAGTTATCTGGACCTCCCATAAGCCACCACAACCACCCCAGGAGGAAACCCCACTGGGAAAACCCCTGACCCCCCACAGACACTTTTTTCGCTGCAGGAGGGATTTGAACCCAAGACCTCCCATTTTGAAGAATCTTGGGTACCATTGAGGCAATGCCTCTTTGGTTAAAAATTTGGACCATTTCTCGATTTGTGCATGTCATCCTTGCGCAGGGGCCATGCTAATCTTCTCTGTATCGTTCCAATTTTATCGGATGTCCCCGAAGGGACATGAGAAGTCGTATATAAGGTGTAACAATGAAAGAAACAATGTGAAAAAAATAAAAGATGCAAAATCCAAAAGGCTATTATTTACATAACAGTAACCAAAAAATTTAAAATTGAATAAAGAATAGTTTGCAGATTTAGCAAAGCCTAAAAGAATATACTCCCATGTATCAATAAATGATAGAAATGCAAAATTTTGTCACTACCTTATCTATTCTAACAAGTATGATGATATTGTCCATAAAACAAAACATAATACCACTTAGACAATTCATCCAACAACTAGAGGGCATCCCAATAAATATTATAACTTTATAAGATACATCATTTGTATAACCCAATACGATATGTTAAATGATATAGAGTACATTAAAACAAAAAAAAAAAAACAAATAATATCTTGAACGTTTGAGTATACAGATCAAAGAAAGACACTGTTCCTGTAACATGTGTATTGGTATAAATATAGAAATAGATTTAGAATTATGTAATTCGTGTGTTATAAAAGAAAACAATGGGTTTTAAGAGGGGAAGTCGACCATTGTGTGAACACAGAGCCGACAATTAGGCCATGTGTAGTGGTGAGATACCCATCACTCCATGTAGGCGTCACATAATCAACCAACAACATCACTTCTTATCACTTCATATCATCATCACATGTGTTATCATCACTCTCCAATCATTCCCTATTAATTCACGTCATCATCACCTTTATTTGGTATTTTATTATTTGATTTTTATTTTTTTAATTATAAATTAAATTAAAAAAGGCATAATATTATTAAAAATAAAATAAAATTACAAACTAAAAGTAAAAAGAATTACATAATAAAAAATGCATCAAAAAAATTAATCCATATTATATATTTTCATGGTCCGCTCATTCGTCTTATCGGCCATCTCACGAGCGCGACTGGTTAAGTGATCGTTGTAGTTCACAACAATTCATGTCATTGTTTGTATTGTTTTGATCCTGTAAGTCGACAAATTTTTTTAACGACTTGGAGATGGTCTCCAACGTGCCTTTGTAGTCGTTGAAAACAAGGCTTGTGGTCGTTCTCCCTTACTGTTTCGACTGAGCAGACGTTAAGGAGAGGGTGGGGGCATGTCCATCTCGACTTCCTCATCCGTCTTGTTTAAGTTAAGGAAACATCGACCGGTGGAGTTGGATTGAGTTGTTGTTTAAGTTAAGGAAACTTCGCAACTTTACGTTGTAAGTCGCGCCATTTTCCGAAAATCATGTCGTTCGTCTGGTAGGACTCACGACCCATTGCTGAAAAAAACTAGGCTCTAACACGTTTCCAAAATTCCGTACTCGTTTGGTTATTACCAACGAACAGAATCTTCAGAAACATCAATGTTGGCACGAGTTAGTGCCACCTTCCTTCCATCGAGTGATAGTCGGTTTTGTTGTTTTTTCGGGCACATCCTTTCGTCTGTGCCTTCATCGCGATGTAGCCGGTTGAGGGTCGGTTTGTGTTTCCGGAACCACCTCAACGTCGGGTTCGGGTTGGGTTTCGTAAACGTTTTCGAAAGCGAGTGAATGTTGGTTGAAAAACGGTTGTTATGGGTACTAATTTGCAAACGTTAGAAATGGGCTCGGGTTGTTTGTATCGCCTTGATGACGATAACAATTTATAAACGGGTTAAAAACATGGTGTTTGGATCCATAGTGTGTAGAAGATTTTGAAGATTTAATTAGTGTTTTTTGTTGTGGGTTAAATTAGTTTATCTAGGTAAAAAATTTGATTTTTTTTTTTAAATTTCAACGGTAATATAGTCGTTATTTTAATTTTTATTTTTTACCTTCAAACGGTCGATACCCTGTGAGCCTCATCACGCCACACCCACCACGTCTACAGTCACGCCCCTGTGTAGTGGGGATGGGGCGTGACTATGTCCATTCACGCCCTACTCACGGGCCATAACACATGGTCTTAGGGTGTGCCAAAGGTGCAATCGCCCTAGGCCTGATTTTTTAGGGGCCCAAAATTTGAATTTTTTTAATATATATTTTATAGATAGAATTATTTTTAAACAAAACATAATTTTAATATGTAAAAAATAAGATTTTATTACAATGATTTTGTTTTATTCTATGTATCAACTAATTTTTATCCCAAATATCATTGATTTATAGATTTTTGTTTGTATGTACGGGATTATTTTAATAGTCGCATGTGTTATTATAAATGTTAGAGACGGTTCTATCTGAACACGTCCCATGACGAGCGTGTTGATTAGTGTGGAAGTATGTTTGTCTGCTTCCTCAAGAAGACCGCAATAAGAAAACTTAGCAAGCCGTTAAAAAAAAAAACAAAGAAAAGAAAACTTAGCAATGTAAATAACTTCAATATTTACAATATAAACCTTATATTATGTCCATATGTCGTATATGAACCCTACATTTTTTTACAATCATAATCACACTTCCAAAAGAATTACTTAGGTAAGTAATAAATGTAGCCCAACATCCTTTGTGAAGTGCTCATCAAGAGTTCGAGTTACGTGTTAGATAAGAATATATATGTCTGACATCATTGTTTTGAAAATCGGACCGGCCGGTCGAACCGGCAACCGGTGGGTGAACATCGAACCGAAGTCGGTTTTTTTTTTAGTTTTTTTTTATTTTATATATATATATATATAATGTTTATAAAATAATCCGATTTTTAAATCTGGTCGGAGTGTCGGACATCGAACCGACCCGTCGGACCTCTGACCGGTAAGGAAACCGGTTCGATGTCCGGTCCTGTTATGAAAACATTGTCTGACATATATAAGTTTTAAGAGACATATGACATATGTTTAAGTTTTCTTATACTAATTTTTATGTTTCTCTCTTATTATATATTTATTTTTTTAGAAAACACATAAACATGTTTTTTAGAATAACAATATTTTTTTATGAAATACGAAAAATTTCGAAAACAATTAAGATTTCTAAAAATACAAACTAGTTTGAAACTTATCTTTTAATAAAAATAAAAGCTTTATGATAAAAAAAAACTGATCTTTTTAAATTAGTAGATTACTATTGATTTTATAATACTAACAATCTGACATGATGAAGTATAATTCTTAATATAGACGATGTTTTACTATTTATTGTGCTAACATCCTTGAATATATGTTAAGATTGCACCTATTATGATGTATAATGCGGAATTAGCAAAGTAGTTTAAGCACTAACCACCAAGATTAACGGTTAACATTATTTTATGATTTATAGACTATTTTGACCTTATAATTAAGGTGCTAACCCAATTATGTGATAACGGGTCCCCTCAACACCCGATCAACTAATGGAACAGGTAAAGCGCGACCACATGCAACTGAGTTTGTAAGAAAAGCCAGTCATAGTAGAGATTCAACTCGAACTCTTTAGATTGTTCCTCCTTTATTTAAATCATTATATTACTTCCTTAGAGTTGACCACTTGACCTCGATTATATAGCAACTATTGGGATGAGGATATTGACCATAAGAAAGCCTATTATCATCATTTTTTTTATTGATTCATTTAAGATCTACATTAGGTCATAACGATTTCGCTTAATAGAGTTTAAGCTCGGGTTATTTAGAGCTTGATTTTTAAAGTTCGAGTTCGCTTTGTAAGAAAATATTCAAGCTTGATATTGGCTTGGCTCATTTTGTTTATTCCTTTATTATTTAATGTTTTATTTTTATAATTTTATTTATAACTATAGTTAGTATAAATAAAATAATATATAATTTAATTATACTTATGATAATCTATATATAAAAATAATTTTACCAATCTAATCTTAAATAACTAACCATCCGAATCAATTTGTTTATACGACTAATCTACATATTGAGTAAATGTTGTGAAAATTCTATTATTTATAAAAAAAAACTGTTTATTTTTAAATTATTTTAAGAAATTTAAACAAATATTTGTGTTTTATTAAATACTTTTACTTTTTTGTCAATATTTAAAAATTAAAAGCTTATCTAAAATTATATTTTGCAGGTTCTAACTAGGGTGTTCGTACTTTATATTATATTATAAAAATAATAAAATGACTACTTAAATAATAAATTTGTTTCACATGAATCTACATAAGCTAAATTAGATGACTGGATCTTTAGTTAAACAAAACACCGATATAGATTGGTTCGTTTATAAAACATAGTCATCACGTAATCCTCAATTTCAAAGATTGTGTATGCTTTTAAACTCTTTTAAAATACATCATTTCTTGTTTAGTTTTAAGAGACGAGACCTCTTAAGTTGTAAAACGTCTATCAAGTAGGTTGTTATCATATCAACAAATAACCAGATTTCAAATTACCTATATAATAAAAACCAATGTCGGTGGATCAAACCGTTTCAAAAAATGGTCCTTTACTAACCGATAAATATGACCGCTTCAAAAGTTCTCAAAACTTGAGTCTCAGACTTAGAATTAATTTAGATTTAATATTAATATTTAAATAATGCTAATAATTAAAATAACTAAACTAATAAATAATAATAGTAATTGAGAAACGTAATTTTTTTTATGGTTTGGTTTATGAATTAGCAATTTGTGCTTTGAGTTTGTATTGCCTAAGAGTATGCTATCAAAATCGAATACGCATTCATCCAACCTGACACATTTATAACAACTATATTTTAAAGCTTTATGTCAGAGTTACAGCAAAAACTTACGTTTTGATACACGAAATTATGGCGGAATATCTGCGGTAACGTGCGGGAAACCCACTAGTTATATATAATCATCAAACTTTGACAAGTTATAGGGATTAAACGGACCATTTTAAATGTATAGGGGCTAACTCAACAACATAGATAAATACATGGGCCAAAGTGCAACATAGACCATCACACGTTTTCACACGGTTGAATACAAGAATAGAATGTTCGATAACCTTCGAGTGGTGCCACCTGAACTCCGTATAAATAAAGATCCATTGATTCATTGATATTCAAAATATTAAACCTTCAGATTTTAATCGACGATAACGTTTTGATATACGATTTTAATTCCTTCTGAATCGTACAACTCGATCATGGCCGAAAACGATGCTCCTGTTACTAATCAATCAGAGGTTCGTCTTTTCTCATGTTTGATTTTGGTTAATTTTGATTGGTGTACATGAATTTGTTAATAATTGATTATATCAGTTTGTTTAATTTTGGGGCTTTGATTAATTTTATTATAACGTATGGCGAAAACTAAGATGATTTGATGAAATTTGCTTTTGGCGATTGAAAAAAGTTACGAAGACTGTTTCAAAATCGAATTAACCTAAATCACGAGTAAATTTTTCGCAAAATGTTTTAAATTGAGCAACCGATTTGAAGGATATCTCTATCTGAAATGATGATTCTGAATTTTGAAAACAATCCGCACTTTCAGCTTAATTGCTGGAAACTGTGTTCTTTAGCTGGTTCGTCTGGCTGTCCAGGGTGGGCGACCGTATGAACACTATGTTACAGGCTTACAGTAGGTTCAAAAGTTCTCTTTGGTTAACTATCCTTCTTTGCCCGGACATGGCCTTGACTCAAACAGATCACAGGCCCCTGAGCTCCAAAGGAATCAGACCTGGCTTGGGGGTGTTCCCTTTGGTCAGTCATACTATACTCATTGATGAGGGCCTTTTGGGGCTTGAGGCTCATCTCACTAAGTTCTGTCTTTTGTATTTTACAGCAGGGCTCTCACTTGAACCAGCCGGTTATAATCGTTCCGGTTAAACCCACGAATATTCAAAAGATAAAACATTAAATCCGAACTCCATATATTTTTAAGCATAATTATCTTTGTTTAAACATTTACTAAATATGTTTGTTTAAACAGGAGAATAATTCTATAATTTATTTTGGTGCTTTTTTAACTATTTATGATGTTAGGTTCTTGTTCCGGTGTGACAAGTGAATTAATAAAACGACTGGTATAATGTTGGGTCTAGTGATACAAATATCATTTAAGATTGATTTAGTATTGGTTTATAATTTGTTTAGGTAACTTAACTTGTATATATTAGAGAACTTATAAATGTAATTTACATGTTTTTAAGGGATTTAATATGTTAGTTTTTTTTACATGTTACAAATATATATTAACATAAAAGTTATATGTTATATGGCCTTTTTTATTAGTGCACCTGACATCATGTGAAATCTTGAGGACGACCCTACGTAATATTGCTTACATTCTTTTGTAATATTGCATAAATTCTTTGAAAATTGAAAACTTGGTTTTTGTTAGTTTTTGATGACTAGAATAATATGATCATGTGAGATTGATTTGTTATTATTGGTATATAATTTGTTGTACAAACAGGTTGAGAAGCTGAAGTACCTGGAGTTTATACAAATGGCAGTTCTCCATGCTGTTCTTTATGCTTCAAAAGTCTATGTTTATGCCAAGAACAACTCCGGACCACTCAAACCGCAGGTGGAGACGTTAGAGGGTAAGCTAAAAACCGCTGCCGGGCCCACGTATGACAAGTTCCATGATGTCCCTGTTGAGGTCCTAAAGTTTGTTGATCGTAAGCTAGATGAGTCTGTTAGCCGAGTGCCACCTTTTGTAAAGCATGTGTCTACAGAGGTTAAGACTGCTGGTGTGGTGGAAACAGCCTCTGGGTTGGCAAAAACAGCTTACACTAAGCTTGAGCCAACTGCTAAAGAACTCTACACGAAATACGAGCCGGTTGCCGAGCAATACGCCGTCTCGGCTTGGCAGTCTCTTAACCAGCTCCCACTCTTCCCTAAGGTGGCTAAGGTGGTGGTACCGACAGCAGCCTACTGCTCAGAAAAGTACAACCAAACCGTGCAGCAAACAGCAGAGAAAGGGTACAAGGTTTCTTCGTATCTTCCATTGGTGCCAACCGATAGGATTGCTAAGGTGTTTAGCCCTGTTGAACCAGCGGCTTAACCGGTGGCTCCCAGTGGAGGTGAAGGGGTGGTTGTGGCACGTTAAGGTTGTAGGATGGTGTCGTTTGATATGATGGGATTAAAGCTGAAATTGGATATTGTGTAGTTGCCTGTTTGGTTTATGTTATGTCATATTAGAAGTGTTAGCTTTTTATTTCTCTATTAAATAGTTTTGTTAATTCTGTGTTAAATAGTTTTGTTAACAATTTTGTTGTTTTGCTCTTTAAAAATAGAAATTTTTGTAGTTGGATGTTTGGTTTATGTTATGCCATAGCCTTAGCACAGCCTTAGCTTATACATATGTGAAATAAACTATCTCAACCTATGGTTTAGAAATAAACTATCTCAACCTATGGTCATAAAACCATGTTATAACGGTTGTCAATTTGATGCAAAACTGTAAAGTGTATTCGTCATAAACGTGTCCGTCATACAATAACAAAAAGAAATGACGTGCATATTTGTAAGATCTAGGATCAATAAACACGAAATAAGATAGAACGAATAAAATAGAAAAAAAAATTATTATTATATTATTACTATTTAAATAATAAATATGAACATCATATGTAAAAAGATGAAAATGGTATAAAACTTGTCACATACGATGTTAGCCAACGAAAATTGTATTAATTATTTTCTTAGTCATAACGCTCTACTGACTACTGATATAGGTATTTGATGATGACAACGCTGATAACATCACGAAAATCAAAACAAATATCAAAATACCGACCGCAACGGTTGTCGGCCTGTTTATTATATTTTTTAATTACTATTCGCTTTATTTTTTACGAAAAATTGAAGGTGCCGTTCTGTCAAGAAAAAAACTTCACGAATGTGAAAATACATAGTTTTTTTGCGTCGACTGTCAATTCATACTAAAATAGAAAATCGAACCGTTCCCAAAAGTTGTAACTATTAGTTAATTAAATATTATGAACTACGTATTATATAATAATTAGTATTAATATTATATAATAATTAGTATTAATATTATATGATAGCTATTATCAGCATTATCGTTGCTTGTAGCCCCAACGTTTTTTTACCTTATTTCATATGAAATAATTATTATTAGATGAAATCGTATAAATGGTTCCCATGGTTTGACTATTTTGCAATTTCGGTCCCCAAATTTTCAAAATTGCAAACATGGTCCAAACATTTGTGAGATGGTTGCATTTTTAGTACCTAAGGTTAATCTCAGTTACTTTTTAAAGTTAAGTAATAGTATATTTGTCATTTTACATTTTACTCTTTTTTTATAATTCTTTAATACATATCCTTCTTCGAATTCAATTTTGTTGAATGTTATGGTTACAGAGGCAGGTTGCTAAAGATCTACAGATATACATCTCCTTCAAATCGATCAAAGCTTCATCTAGCTTCCATTGCACTATGCGACTATGGTGGGGTTGCTATTGTTTGAACAAAGCCTCATCGATCCTCCATGACATTGTGATAATTCGCTTATTCGTAGCATTAGGTTTTTATTTTTTTTTATTTTTGTCTAATTAATTGATTTCTGTATAGCCTTAGAGATTGTATATTGTAATTGATTTGAGTTTTATTATTCAATAGTTGTGGTATATATATGGTATTTCAATCATTGAGCCTTTTCATGTTATTTGTGTTGTTGATTTCAATTATTTTAAATGTTTTATGCATAAAAAAAAGTCAAATGGATATAATTTTCTAAAAGAAAGTGGACATGCTGCAAGAAAAGGTCCACCCTACATGAAGCTGAAGTAGACATGCAGCAAGAAATTGTCCACCATATATGCAACTAAAGGACTTAGATATAATTTGAATATCTAAACTTGCAGCAGGTTCACTGTAAAAACATCTTGTAAAGTAAAAGATGGGGTCATGCAGATTCAAAAAGGCAGAAAATAAAGTTGCATTTGTGTATTGTTCATATTTTGTTGGTACAAAGCAAAACATGAGTATAAAGATTGTCTTGTGATTAATTTATCACTTGCAGCACAAATTCTATTAGTGTGGTGTCACACCCTTGTCGTTGCGGAAGCGTACCGTGTGACTTTCAAGGTTTCGCAGTCATTGTTTACAACAAAAACACTTATGTTTTATATTACACACAATGTTATAACTACATTAGTTACAAGCTCAATGCCATAACAGTTTCAACTGAGTTTCACACATATACTATGCTATGTTTCACACTGTTCAGTCTAATTATCATAGACTCTATTATATGTCTCCAAAGACTGATCTCCTAGCTCCACCTCCTATATCATTATGTATCTGAGAAAACATGATTTTAAACAATCATCATATCGCTGGTGAGTTCACAAGTTCATTTGTCAAAAATGTATGTTATGTATCCCAAACGAATCAAATGTTTGCATAAAAAGCGTTAAATAATATTTATGTCTCAAACTGGGTGTAAAACATTGGTATCAAGTGCGAACATTGTTCCTTCCAACAATGTCGTGTTTAGTTCCCCAACCAACTGTCTAATTATAACTCCTGGGCTCCCGTAACCGAGCTGACGAGTTCAGTGTTTGCCCCTTCCCAATGTCATTGTCGCAAGACATTGTGTATTTTAGCCTTATTGAGCGCCCACTCTACATCTGGTCGTGGTCTTAGCTATGAACCATGAGCAAGTATTGTCAATCACAAATAGAATCTATTCTCAATAATCACGCCCCCCCACGGTTAACGGTTACAGAATAGGGGACTTAGCGACAAATGTGTAACCTGTGAAATAATGACAAGTTTGGTCACGTGTTTCTCCCCACTATCACGTGTTTCAACCAATAGTTGTACAACGCTTTCGTTTTCATGTTTCACAAAATGTTTCAAAAGTGTTTCAGCGTTTCACATGATGCAAATCAGGTTTCATGTTTCACAAAATGTATCGAAACCGTTCCAGAGTTCCACCTGATCTAATCATGTTTCATGTTTCACAAAATGTATCGAAAGCATTTCAGAGTTTCACAATAATCAAGATGTTTCAAATGATTTTTTTATGTTTTCTCATTCCCCAAGTTTCAAAAGCCAAAATACAGAAAAGGGGTTCATGAACTCACCTGAGTTGATTCAAATCAATAATAATGCACAACGTTCGTATCACTAGTTCTTGAACTCTAAACCTGTATGTTATTAGAGTTCTATGGGTTACTTAAGCTTAATATGACTCTCAGAACTTTGCTTGACGTTCAATGTCAATGACATTATAACTCAAGTCATCAATCTTACCTCATATGTATAATCAATTTCCTTAACTTAATATTGCAAAAAAGTTTGCTAACTGCGACTCGTTGGATTAATTAGGACATTCATAGATTAATCAAATTAGTATGATTGTTGATCATATCACCAAAACAGTTTCTCAATGGATCCATGTTTAGGAATAGTTAATCCTTGTCATTGAAGACAATCAAAACCATTGTTATTATCAAATGGTTAAAACCATTATGATATATGATATGGTTTCATGTTAATCGGACATTATAACGGCTTATAAAACTAAGGTTTCGTATACTTGTTTTGGACAGAAATTCTGTTTATAAAAGTGAGGTTTTCAGGTTTTAAGTCGGGCAAAGCCTCGACTTATATTTTTTTAAGTTTCCTTAAAATAATTGGGTTGAATCTCTACTTATAATTGTTTGTTTCCCAAAAATTAGTCGGACAGAACCTCGACGTGTTTTTGATTTAAACCAAACAATTAATCATAATCTTATTATATATAATAATAAGATCTAAAACGAGCATTATAACGAATTGAAATTATATGAAACGAGATTTTTACCTCACTGAAGTTCCGCATTACCTCGCGTTGAACACTAGAGAATTGGTGTGACACCCCGCAAAATCCAGGTCACACTCTATTTAATTAAATGTTTATTTAATTAGCATTTGCATACGTGGCACTAGAATTAGCTTAATTTAGTGTGACACGTGGCACGGCCGTACAAACATAGTCGCACAACAGGATAATTCGGTGAATTATCGCAATACGCACACACGTGTCTAAGAAAATATAAACGTTGGTGAACGTCACAACAACTAAGCACAAAAGCTCTTCACAAGTCAATTATGATTAATAATAGACGATTAGAGTTCAAATGATGCTAAAACAACGTGTTATAGTCGAGAAACGAGCGAAATCGAACCCAAGTTATGAAAATGGGCCTATTGGGCTTGTCTGGACTTCCAGGCGCTACGCCCGGACCCAACCCCTGGCGATGCGCGCGAGACAGGAAGAACAGCCCGGATCAGACCGATCCGCGCGCTACGCCAGGCCTCGGTGCGCCACGCAAGGCGATGCGCCTCATAGGCAGGACTGCAGATTATCTTCTTGAGCAACTCAAAAAAATCATTTCTATCATACCATAATCATTTCTTCTAAACTCAGAGGCAATCCTCTCGGTTATACCCCTTCTAGATCACCTACAACCACCCTAGAAACTCCAGAAATCATTTAGGAAGCCATTGTTGAGGTACTTGAAGCTTGAAACTCTTGGAAAGCTTGAAGAAGAAGATTGGTGGACTTAAAGATCATCACCATCACCTTGTTTCTGCAAACCCTTGCTGTTCAGAAGAGTTTTAGAGTTGCTACAACCTTCTATCAGTGATTCTTGAATCTTTAAGAGGTAGACTTATGCCCTTGTAGCATAAAAACACTCATACACACATGCATGCACTAGATCACACATGCAAGCACTTATTCTATACATGCACAAATTTTCTATGTTTTAGATCTGGGTTTGATGCTATTACTACTAAATTTGATTATCTATGATGATTTAAGATGATCTATGATGTGCTTTATTGATGAAAGTATGATTTGGAGTCATGAACCTATGAGATGTTCATGAACACTTACATGCATGTATGATCTATGGTACCTTGAATGATTTTGGATATTGATAAATGATATTTGATGATATATGGATGCATGTTATGATTTGTTATGTGTAAAATGGTCATAAATGGCTTAGGTGACATAGTTACTATTTTTAGTAACTTTTAAACTACAAGACTTGCTAAAAGATGTTTTATAATCATATGCAACTTTAAATGATGATTTAGGATATGTTATGATGATATTTGGCATTAAAATGGATTAGAAATGTTAATCTAGACATTTGATGTGCATGTTAGCATAATTACTATTTTTAGTAACTTTTGATCTACAAAACTTGCTAAATGATGTTGTATGTTCATGCATGCAACTTTAAATGGTGATTTGTGATATATGATGATGATTTATGCATAGGGGAAGGATTAGGAATGATATAATGGTCATTTGATGAACATTTAGGCATATTTACTATTTTTAGTAACTTTATTTGGTGAATACATGAAATTGAAATGCGATGCATGATTTGTATATACTAAATGGCTTAAAATGATGTAATATGACTAATGTGTAATAAGTATTGTGACTATTGTTGTTAAATATGTCAAAACTAGCAAACTTTCCAATTTAGGAAACTTTGACGAATGAAAACGGTTTATGTGTTCATTTGACTATATGTAACAATGTGCTAAGTGATAAAATGATCACGTAAGTTTAATAAGCATGTTAGAATCATTAAAAGGAAACGTGTTGTGAATTTTGCTAAAAATGGAAACTTACTATAAATAGTAGGTTGTCTATAAACACGATTTGCGTGTTTTGCACACAATGAGCACCATCACGAATGTTGCACGAGTTATAACCAACACATGGTTCACCAACGGGTCGGTGACTTGACACGGCCAAACACGGTCAAACACGATCAAACACGGTCAATGTGGACCGACATGGGCAAACATAACAACCAAAGGTTGTTGCGCACAAACACGAGCACGAACATAAAACATGGTTGCGTACACGAACTCACGTAAGCTATACGATATAGCCTAGCCCCAGCGTTTGGTGCAGGGCGGTACGCTCGGACTTTCCACGTATTGACACGTGGTGTCACGTGGCGTGTTCGAATGTGATCTGACTGGTTTCTTGTTTTCACAATAACTTGAGCATACGAACTCCTTTTTACGCGCCATTTTCGCCTGTGTTCATGATTTTTCGAGCTCTTTCCAACCATTATAACTTCAAGACCTGAAGAGTTCAGAATATCTAATCTCTTATTTAACGTTATATTCGACTCAATTTATCTTGAAACCATAGCCTCATTTCGTGATTTCGCTTACACTCATTCTCTTTATTTCCGAGTTATGATTCTAAACTGTAAATTACGGATTGTCACATGTGATAACATTTTGGAACAAATTCTATATGTACATGAACATCTTGATGTTAAAAAAAATGATTCCATCCAGTGTTCTATCACAAGTTAATATGCCAATAAAATTGCAAAGCACTAATTATAGGTCTGTCCCTTCCTCCAGTAGTCTTTTCATCAAGAAATTCACACATATTGTTTAGTAGCATATCTGTTTGTGCTCTCTCTAAGACAAGCAAAGTCAATAATTGTTCGATTTGTTTATGCAATAAAATTTAATTGTAAGTTTATGTAAAAGAAAGTTACATGTGAAATAAGACCTTGACCAACGTTGTGGGGTATTTTTGTTAACCAGTTATATACAACAACTTTATGTTTCTTCAATTATGCCATCTTACCTTCAAATTCTATAACAGTTGTTGATGTTGTACAACTCCACAAGATGTCTTTGAAGGCTTTCCCTTTCCATTGAAGCTTCATATTTTCGTGGATATGCCTTAAACAATATCTATGCTATGTAGATGGAAATACAGTCTTAAACCCCGTATGATAACCAACTAGATCATCAACATCATTATCCTCGTTACTCTCTTCATGAGAATCATTTGTGATTTTCATGACAAATTATTCCCCACTATTAATAGAATAATCATATTCTTTCATTCTACATCACCAACTTCGTTGGCATTATCAATAATGTAATCACTGTCATCAAAATCTTCATCAATGTCAAAACTATGGTCACCACCTTCATTTTATTCCAAAAATAATCCCTTTGATGCCTTGTTTTTACTATGAAAATGTCCAACCCACTCAAGTGATACATGCTCTAATTCTTTGGTAACAACTTTTGATGATGGTATAGAAGTGTGGTAACATCTAATGACTCTAAACACGCATCTATATTTTTGCATGGTATTTTAAAGTGAAAGAAGATTTTTTCTTCAGATTATTTAGACCTAGTTCCTCCACTATATAACTAAATTCTTGAACGGAAAACTCATGAATATCCAAATAATCATCAAATTCAATACCGCCATATGCATATATTCTTTCTAGAAATTTCTTAAACACCCTTCCATAATGAATCTTAAAAGAAAACAGGTTGGGATGTCCATCTATACATTGAAGAAAGCAAATTCAAAGACAAACAATTAGGGTTTTAAAAATCAAGGTTTTTGATGTGTTAATTTAACACATCTGTTTTTGTACATAATCGAGTTCGTTTTCGTTAGTTTTGTTAATATTTCGAGTCTTTTTTAGTTCCTTTTTACATTTTCTTGTTTTTGTGCAGGATTGTGTCTTGGAGGAGCGGAAACGAGGGCAAACAGGCATCGGAATCGAGTGCGGTTGATTGAGCGAAAAAAACGAAGAATTTAGCCCTAGGCGGTACGCTAGGGGTGTTCAAAAAATCCAAAATCCGAAAAAATTCGAAATCCGAATCGTATTCGAAACCCGAAAAAACCGATCCGAATTAAAGATTCGGATATTCGGATAGATTCGGATTGGATATCCGTTTTCCGAATTCGGATCGGATCGGATTTCGGATATCCAAAATCCTCTTTATTTGGATCGGATATCCGAATTCAATCCGAATAACCCGAATAAACGCTGTTTATTCGGGTTGTTCGGATTATTCGGATGAAAAAATAGGTTTATTCGAATTTTTCGGATAGATTCGGATCGGATAGAAAATTTTCGAATTCGGATTGGGTCGGGTTTCGGATAAGGTCTTAAAATTTTCAAATCCGAACAACCCGATCCGAATAACCCAAATAAACCGTTATTCGATCCGATGAACACCCCTACGGTACGCCCTAGGCCACCGCTTGATCCCAGGCGCTGCGCCTGGGAACATTCTCTGATTCCCTAGCATCCGCGCGCACCGCCTAGTCAGGACGACCGGCCGCAGGCGGTGCGCCTGGCCGACCCGACTCTTTTGTCTCGCGCGCACCGCCTAGCCACACGCAGCCCCGCTAGGCGATGCGCTCCAGACCATTTCCATCCCTAAAATCCTAATTTCATGCCTTCTATAAATGGGACGCTTCCAGATCGTTTTTGGGGTCTTCTTATGCGATTTTGGAACCCTAATCAAGCCTGGGATATGTTGGAGCTTAACTATGGATGTGAAGGCTTGATTAGAGCTTGTTGGAGTGAAGAAGGAGCTTTTTGAGTATTGTTCTTATCTTTTCATGTTCTTAGTTTAAATCAGTAGTTTTTCATGTATTTAGACTTTGTTCAGACCTGTTTCGATATTGTTATGATGTTGTTTGGCTAGATCTAGGGTTATATCTAGGTTTAGGATGATAAAGTTGTGAACTTTGATGATTTTGGACATGATTTATGTTATGGGATGATTTATGCATTGTTATCAGCTGTAAAGTTATGATCTTTGATGGTTTTTGCATATGTTGAATGATAATGCTTGATGAATGTTGGATCCATGTGTGTTTAGGAAAATCTTTCCACAAATAGATGCATGTTAGGCCTACTACTTTGTGTGTTAGGTTAGTTTATGGGTTGTTGATCACATTCCATAGGATTAGACATCATTAATCGTTGTGATTTGCATGTGTGACTTAACCTAGAAATCCGGGAGGTGATAGGTTGGATGGTTGGTCTCTTGCACTCAGGACATTTGAGTTAAACGACCTGGGAGGGCGTTGTCTTAGATCTACTTAGTGTTGGTGTCAATCCCTGTCAAAGTAGTCACCTTTATAGTTCTCTAGGGTCCTAGGATACACGCGGGTGGAGAAATCCAGGAGATGATTCACCCGTTGGAGTGCAATTGCATATCGGGAAAATCCGGAAGGTGACCCGGTAGACTAGTGCATACATTACAGTCTTAGGATTTATATTATTGTTGCCTGGTATCTGATCTGGGTCCCATTAGGTTATTCTAAGTCTGTTCCTTAAGATCCTAGTCTTCATCCTTCATAAGTCAGCCCAAGTCATCACTTGTCACACTTTTGATTCCCAGCCTAGGTATACCAGTTTCCTTGTTGCAGTTAGATTTCAGTTACAGTCCCATTGTGATTCGCAGTTTTAGTATTTAGTTGTTAGCTTAGCCAGTTAGTCAGTACAATTTTAATTAGGTTTTCAACGTTGCACCAACCCCCTTATTTTACTTTACCTTGTTCACAATCTAGGTTAGTTTGTCAAGCTAGCGTCCTTTGGTTCGATATCCAGACTTCCACCATCTATACTATCACCGGTAGGTACACTTACCTTCGTAGCGGTCTAGTATAGGATTTCTGATTATTACTAGGTATTTAGGTCAATTCTAGGTTTAGGACTAGTTATAGTGTCTTTAGTATAGGTTAGAAAGTATTTAATTTAGTCTTGTTTTTAGGGTACTGACCGCATACATCCGTTTTTCTAAACCATTCTAAACCAAAATCATAAAAATACATAAAAAATTGATTGAAAACTCACCATAAATCTCTTCCAGGAATAGTTCAAAGCTTGATTTTCTTAAAAACCAACCCATTCCTTTTTCCTTTTGCTTGAATTCGAACAAAAGATTGCAAACGTGAATAGAAGAAAGCGATCAGAAATCACGAACAAATTATGGATTCCATGTAGAAGAAGATGATGCATAATATCTTTCAATTGTGAACGTGAATTCACATGTAGGTATAATCAAATATTATATTAGGGTTCAAAATTTAAAAAGACAAAAACACCCTCGTGTCAATTGCTCATGTCATGATTCCACTGTTAAAAACTAACTGAGATTAACGTTGGGGGGCTAAAAATGCAACCATCTCACAAATGTTTGGATCATGTTTGCAGGTTTGGAAACTTAGGGAACGACATTGCAAAATAGTCAAACCTTGGGGACCATTTAGGCAATTTTTTCTTTTCTTTATGTAAACATGTATTTAATTGATTGATTGATTAATAAAATTTTTATTTATGTGATTTTGCTACTATTTTACTTTTGGTTCTTAGGTCTCATAAATTACTCATGTAGTATCAAAATTTTAACACGTGTAACAAATACATTCTTTAGGCCATCAAATTACCCTTATATAGGACTCTATGTGTTATAAATATTTAAAAGTTTGGATTATATGATTAATTTATGAAACATAAAAACAATGAGGTAGCTTGGGTTGTAATATAAGGCTGGGGGCGAACTCAATAAATACAAGAGGGTGATCTCATAAATATAATGGGCGAACTCAACATATATTAAATTTTCGAACGAAAAACATATAAAATTATATTATGAAGCGAAAAACAGGAAAGTGACCGTCCCAACCCTAACTATCCTACAACGTTACATAAAAATCAAAAGTAAAATAATAACTACCATACAAATTATACGAATTATAACATATATACATTTAGAAGGTTAATGAACAGTAATATTAATTTTATATTAATAATATAATAATAATATTAAAATATATTATAACAATAATAAAAAAATTAAATTATAATAATAATAATAATAATAATAACAATATTATTATAATATAATATAATATAATATTAATATAAAATTATTATTATTATAATACAATATTAATAATAATTATTATTATAATAATAAAAATATATTATTATATATATTAAAATGTATGAAAAGGAATAGTAATTTTATGTATATTATATTAAATAGTAAATTTAACTAAATATATATTATATTAAATAATAATGCATAGGTGTCTAGGAGTGTTCATCGGTTCAGATAACTGTTTGTTCGGTTTAGTCGGATCGGGTTTTCGGATTTGAAAATTCTAGGACCCTATCCGAAACCCGACTCGACCTGAAAACATATATTTTTATCCGATCCGAATCTATCATAACAACTCGAATAATTTACATCCGAACAATCCGAATAACTTGAATTACTATATATAATTGAATTACATTAAATGAAATGACGTATATATTATTATTATATAGTTACTAGGCCCTATTTATTATATATATTCAAATACACACACACACACATATATAATATGGATTTGAACCATATAAAACCCCAATCTTAGAGAAAAAAACCCTTAAACCTTATGTGAGCCTTTGATTTGAAATATTGGAAATAAATATGTGGTACAAATTAAATTTGAATAAAAAATTAGGTTTTGAATAAATAAATTATTTTTAATGTTGATTAATGTGGACCACGTATTTACTTTCAAGATTTCAAATCAATGACTCACATAGGGTTTAAGAATTTTCTTTTAAGATTGAGTTTTTATATGATTCAATCCCTATATTATATATTATATTATTTATGTGTCTGATCTATTTAGTGATTTTTTGAAAATCTAGACTTGAACCATCAGAAATTTTTGAACTTTGAAAAGTAGTAAAGAGAGATAAGTGTATCAAATTTGAGAAATTTTTCTTAGATATTTGGGTTTTTATTAAATTTGAGATATTTGCAATAGATTTGGGTTTTATTAAATTTGAGATATTTTCTTATAGATTTGTTTTTTTTAATTCAAACAATTGGTGATATGGATTTTGTGATTAATATTTCTATTATTTATATAACATATATGTAAGGATTTTGTAGGATTTTATGTTTTTATGATAATTTGTATAGAGTTCGTGATGAGAGATTTGATTTTGCTATTCAACTTATGCTTCAGCAAATGATATATAATAATATTATTATAATATTAAAAATAATATAATAATAATAATTATTATTATTGTTATAATATTAGAATAATAATATTATTATATTATAATTTTTAATCATTTATGTTTAGGATTGTGGTTATAGAATATTTTATGATTAAGTGCGGCTTATTTACTGTTTTGGCATTAGGTTTTTTTATGTTATGTGTCTAATTTTACAGCTGTGTTATGTGAGTCTAATTTTACGTTGGTGCGTTCATGTTATTTGAGAATGACGGTTAGTTTTACGATAAAGCTCGGTTTAGTGTTTTATAACAAATTGACAGTCGTTATAACCGTTTTATTTTTGTGTTTTGATATTCATGATGATACAATCACCATTATGATCGAATAGCCATATACACATAACATGACATTTTTTTGCATATTGTGTAATATAAGATTTAGACAATTTTTATTTTTTACTATTATTTTTAGAAAAAAATGTGTTAAAATTTTAGGACGTAATGATACGCTTATGTTATCTGAGTTTTGATGTTTTAAACAATGTTTTATCATGTTAAATAACGGATCCGCCGCAACGCGCGGACATTATCCCCTAGTTATGAACATGCACCAAAGAGGCATTGCCTCAATGGTACCTCAGGATTCTCCCAAATGGAAGGTCTTGGGTTCAAATCTCTTCCGCAGCTTAAAAGGGGTCTGAGGGAGTCAGGGGTTTTCCCAGTGGGGTTTCCTTTTGGGGTGGTTGTGGTAGCTCATAGGAGGTCCAGATAACTAGACCTTGATAACACGACCTGAAAACGGTGAGTTCAGACGATTGAGACATTCGTCGTTCAAAAAAAAGTTATGAACATGTCAACGATTTTCTTCTAAATTTACCGATTCAATTTATCAGCTGTTACAATTGACTTCCGTACTTTAAATGCGAGGAGAAATTGATTTTTTGTAACACGACGAGTCGGCTCAACTTTTCTGTTTAACCCCCCTGAGATCCATATCTTCCTGCCAATCTGCCAGAATCCCTAACCCAACTTCAAGATGAGTGACAGTGATGATGACGAGCTGCTACAGATGGCATTGCGGGAGCAATCGCAGAGGGATGTCAACTACACACGACCATCTCAATCCAGATCTTCAAAACCCGTAGTCAATTTTGTTCAACCTCCTTCAAATCACAGGCCTGCCAAAAACCCTACCACTAAACCGCAGCATCGCCGGAACGCCACGGAGGACGATGACGATTCTGAGGTGGAGATGCTTAGTATTTCCTCAGGGGATGAGGATTCGGTCACTGATCACAAGGTCGGGTCGAGGAATCGGGTCAGGCCCGGTGGGAAGGTTGATGATAAACTCTGGGATGGGGAAGAGCCTGATGCTTGGAAGCGAGTGGATGAAGCAGAGGTATGATTGATTCTTGAAATTATATGCATCAGTTTATCTTTCATGTAATTTCTAACTTGTCTTTGATCATTCCAGTACATCATGTTAATGTATAGTTCAATTTAGAAAGATAACCCTTGATTTCTCATATAGGATGCAAACAATCTTGATAGAATTCAATCTCTTCAAGTATAACTATATCTTTCAACGCTCAATTTTATTTTTATGAAGTAAATGAATTGGCTGTGGAAGCATTTTTCCTCCCAACAACAATCTTTTTGCTTGTGTTAAAACTTGCATTGCATCATTTATGTGGTCCGATTGCTGATTATTCAGAGATCTTCATTTCATAAAACAAATTATTAACTGTTGGTACATGTAAGCAAGCTTCTTTCTTAGAAAGAACAAGGCTAATTTTGGGGGAAAAGGTATTAATTCCAAAAGTTTGGTCCCTGCCAATTCCTAAGAACATGTAATTACATATTTGAGGATGTAGCTATGAGGATTTCAACCAATTAATGAAAAACAAGTCGTGTAATATTTGAATGTTGAAGCAGATCTTATCATAACTTTTTTTAGCATATATTGACTGGATATGATGATTTACATTTTGATGATCTGATCTTGATGTTTCTGATGTTGTTCCAGAACCCAAAAACGAGATGAGAACAAGAAAAACTCAGAATTTCTATTGATTAATTGATTGGTACAAAGAAAACCTTAAACCTACCCCTATTTAAACTAAACATAAAACAAAAAAATCAAACTGTATCCCTAATAAAGCTAATGGATAAACATTCAAAATAATTAAAAACCAAACTAAAACTTTAACCCTTTAACCCAATTAATTTTACAAGATTAACCCAACAATCACCCTCCTAATCTTGTAATCCATTAGTCTTCAAAGCAATGGTAGATGATCCTCATCCGCTTGAGTCAAGTTAACCTCTTTCTTTTCTTCCCAACCAGGACATTCCGACAAGTAATGTCCAAGCTCACCACACTTGTAGCACCTAATGCGACTCTTATCCCGTGGAACTTGCTCACCACCTCCTCGACCTCTCCCGGACCCCCGACCCCTACCTTGGCCACGTCCAAAGTCATCCCGGTTCACATCCACAATGCTCACATTTGTGCCCCTTTTCTGCTCCCTTTTCACCCGACCTTCCAAATAATAGTTGATTTTGCTCGGTTTAAGTCTCCTCATCCTTGATCCTCTCCTCATAAGCCTTAAGTCACCTCCAACATCCTCATAACCGATTGTCTTCAAGTCTACAACTTGCTCTATTGAAGCCACCATATGAATGAAACGTTTAGGCAACCCGTTAAGAAACTTCTTAACCAAGGTTGTTTCTTCTATAACCGAGCCAAGTGAGTTTGCTCGAGATGCATACTCGGGTAATTTATTTGCAAAATCATCAATTACACCTTGATCCTTCATTTTTAGATTTTCAAACTCTCTCATTAGAGTTTGAAGTCTTGCCTCTCGAATCCGATCCGCTCCCAAGTGACGATTTTTAAGAACTCCCCACATCTCCTTCGCTGTTTGAAGGTTTCCTATTTGCAATATTTGTTCTTCAGGCATGGCTTGGAACAAAAGAGCTATTGCAATGTTGTTTTTCCTAGCATCCAAGTTTGTTCCCGGTTCTATCATCTCCCACACCCCATGAACATTAAAAATCACTTGCATCCTCATAGCCCATACCGTGTAATTTATGGAAGATAATACTGGGCATTGAAGGGACATGGTATTATTCTTCTTAACAGTGACCAGTGCTTAATTTTCTGGTTGATCCAGCCTCTTGGCTTTGATCACTGCTGCGTTCACCTTGAAAACTTGATCACCAAACACGACAAGCTCCTGCTTTTCTGTTTTCCTGGTTGCAAACGACCCCTTCAGCCCCTCTGCCGATCTCGTCTGCCCCCAAGTTTGTTGGTCTATCTCTGTCGCGCAACAGTCCCCCTTGTTGTTCACGACTAATAGGTTTACCAAAAGAGAAGAAAAATCGACAAACCTTCCTGCTCCTTGCTTAGATCAATGCTAATCAGCCCCTAATCACACCGATAAATAATTGCTGACCACGACTGTAACTTCTTTGTCGATTGTGATTGCAGACCACCGTAGCTCCTTGTCGATTTGGTTTCTAATCACGAGAACGGCCTAATTTCTCTTCCCCAACAGTGGATTCCTGATCGCAGCTATGAGCTTTTTCAAGCTCTGATACCAATTGATGTTTCTGATGTTGTTCCAGAACCCAAAAACGAGACGAGAACAAGAAAAACTCAGAATTTCTATTGATTAATTGATTGGTACAAAGAAAACCTTAAACCTAAACCCCTATTTAAACTAAACATAAAACAAAAAAATCAAACTTTATCCCTAATAAAGCTAATGGATAAACATTCAAAATAATTAAAAACCAAACTAAAACTTTAACCCTTTAACCTAATTAATTTTACAAGATTAACCCAACAGATCTAGACGAGTCTTGATAGATTTGGTCCATTTAAGGAGGAATTTTGATTTGTTTTCTAAAAGTAACTGTATGATCTTAGTATTCATTGTATAGTACTTTAGTAACCTGCTTTTGTTTATGATCGTCTGTTTATTAGGGGTCATATGATAAGCTCAAAACCAACCGCAACTGATTATCATACAGTAGAATAAAATTACTCTTGTACCTTTATTTTATTAATTACTTATTCATATACCTGACATTCCTAACTCCATCAATGGCAATTATTACAGTTTCTAGTGGCTGAAACACATCCAAACATTATTGTCTGCACCTATTTTATTACTATTGGCCTTGGTTTTAAATTGCGCGATGCGAATGTTTCCAAAATCCGTTGCGCGATGCGTGCGCATCACGTAAGAAAGGCGCTACTTATCAAAAAAAAAAACTAAATTTTCGACACATTGCAAGAAAAACTAAAAAAAATAAATTTGAACATTCTAAAGTAAGAATAAGTTACAATTCAAACATGAACTATAATGTAAATAAGTAATGATCTAAATCAAGGCTGCTAGACAAAATCAAGGCTGTTAGACAACAAAATAAAAATAAAACGTAGGAACTTATATCAAATCAAGTTTGTGACTCCGTGAAACAAGTAGGAACTTAAATAAGTAATGATCTAAATCAGGGCTATGAGATAGATACTAAAAGTAAACTTATATCAAACATCAGAAAGATTACAACAAACAGTTCAGAATTATTAAACATGTTCAGGGGCGATTAACTTTAAAACTTACATCAAACATCAGGTGCGAAGTTATATGTTCAGGGGTGAAATTACATTAGTGAAATTAACAGGTGTGACTTAATTGAAGAAATTAAAACCATACCTGGTCCAAGAAGAAGAAATCAGAAGTAGCAGATTTTGGCGCCCTAGCATTTGGTGCTCGAAGAGGTTGCCGATTGAAGAAATCAGTAGCTTAATTTAAAAAATCGTAAGCTTAATTGAAGACATTAGCAGATGAATTGAAAAAATTAAAAGAGAAATAAGAGATTTATGAAAAACAAAATCGTTGATTTCCAAGGTGACGTTCACGTTTTCGAGTTGCACGTAAATAGCCGATACCCTAGTTTATCAATTCCCTCCCAATTTCCTAAACCCTAAATCGGTGCAATATACCGCAACAAACGATTGCCGCAACTTGCGTGAAACGCCGCATCTTCTCCACATCATGGATTGCATCCGCATCAAGGGTTGCGTTGCGAAGGAATTACTGCATCATCGCAACTTGCGCACAGTTCTAAACCAAGCTATTGGCTATTTAATTGACTTATGCTGTTTATTCAAATCACTTGTGTAAAAGGGGTCAATAGCTATAGAATTGTTTTGAAGATGTACTTGTGGAATTAACCTTCCATGCTCAACAATAATCCTGTATATATATTGAGAAATTTAATTTTTTCTTTAGCTGGAAATCGACTTATCATACGACCACTCATGATAGATTTTACTCTCTCGGCTTTGATACATGGTTATTTAGTTAATTTCAGACAATATTTGAACTGTCTAAAGTTTTCTTATTGTGACAGCTTGGCAGAAGGGTTCGAGACATGAGGGAGACTAGAACGGTTCCCACAACTCAAAAGTTTGAGAAGAAACCATCAGTAGCTATAAAGGGGCTAAATAATTTACAGTCTTTTTCACGTGGCATGGAACTTGTAGATCCTCTAGGACTTGGGTAAATATTCATTTTATTATCTAGTTGTGACGTGGTTTGACATTTTAAATCTCTGCCTTTCTTTTTCTATACTTCCACATGTGATTAGAGGTGCAATATTGTTTGGATTCGGTTTTATTTCAAATGAGTCAGATAAAAGGATCTTATCTAAAGGGAACAAGTCAGTCAAAAAAATAGATGGATTAAGTTGAAATTGGCGAAGGCTATAATGTATGCAACCTCTTAAATTGCTTTATTTGAAGATTTAGATTACTATGGCAATAACATTAACATAAATATTTATTAAAAAGAATCCAAAAGATAAAAAAGTGTGTTTGCATCTTAATTGAACTAACATCACTCTAGCTCTAAAAATCACGTGTTTTTATCCACACCTGTTTTGACCCATTACCCAACCTTGCTATCTTGCATTCTTGCCACCTCTACTTATCACTATATTTCTGGTTTTTCTTGACTTTCTTTTTTATTATTTTTCTTTTACCATGATAGTTCTTAACATGTGACGTGACATATGAAATGGCAGTAATATTGAAGCCCTGTTTTTTTTTTTTTTTTTTTCTCATCTTTTGTGCTTTTGTGCCTGTCAATCTGTATCCCATTCTTCAAGTCAATTCTTAGTTCTGATTTTTTCAACTAATTATTATTAATATTGGTTTATATTTATGACAGGGTTATAGACAACAGAACCTTGAAGTTGGTCAATGAATATGCAGCAAGCTCTCCAGCCAATTCTGTTAAAGTAGATACTGATGTTAGAGGTACTCATAAATAGTTTAGTACTTAACTAATTTTGGTTCTTAATTGAACATTCCACTCTCTCTCTCTCTCTCTTTCTATATATATATATATATATTTTCTATTATTTATAGTGTCATTTGTTTCTTTCATCCGATCACATAGATGCAACTAGTGTATCGTTACTGTTTCATGTGCATATATTATTTTATGAATGAAATCTATTAGAGGTACAAGTACATGTACTCTCATGGAGCTTGTCGCATGATGCTTCAGTCAATTGTATGGTTTATTTATGCTCTCATGTAAATAAAGCAGATGGTTTTACTAGTTGCAATGAAACATTAGTCATAAGATTCAAGAAAACACTCTTTTACTAGGGGAGGGTTCCTAAGAAAAAAACCCTATTTTACTAGAAAACCAAGAAGACCATCATGGGTCTTGATCTTGGTTATTAATAGTGTATGATAAAAGTGGCATTTAAGTATTTAAACCAAACATTTTCATCATTTAATGAATAAATTTAGGAATCAGGTTTCTCTTTCCTAATCTCAGTTAAATCCCTAAAATCATGATTCTTTCTTCTAAATCACTTTCTATCCTAAAAACCCTATTTTACTAGAAAACCAAGAAGACCATCATGGGTCTTGATCTTGGTTATTAATAGTGTATGATAAAAGTGGCATTTAAGTATTTAAACCAAACATTTTCATCATTTAATGAATAAATTTAGGAATCAGGTTTCTCTTTCCTAATCTCAGTTAAATCCCTAAAATCATGATTCTTTCTTCTAAATCACTTTCTATCCTAAAACAACAAATATGTGAATATATATATTTTTTTAAATTCCTTGATTTTACGCTCTATTTAACATGGCTTAAGCAATTAACATTTGTTTGTACATAGATTAAGGCCCTGTTTGGGATTGCTTATTTAACTTTAAAAGGACTTTTTGTCAAAAGTGCTTATTAACTTATGACTTTTTGAAATAAGGTTTTTAAAAATGTGTTTGGATTAACTTTTTCAAAATGACCAAAAAAGACATTTTTTTATTGACACTATTTAATGTTATTGGGTAACGGGTAAAGAGTGAGGTAGATTTGTAATTTTATGTCAATAAGTCATAAGTCATTTTGAAAAGCTAGAATTTTTAGCTTTTGAAAAACAACTTATCACCCTTTTACAAAAATAATTTTCAAAAGTCCTTTTAGGTTTGACAAACAACTTATTGACTCATTGGCTTTTTGAAAAAGCCAACAATTCATTTTTTGATGAAATCCCAAACATGGCCTAAATAATATACTACTTTTAGTTATCTAAATTTTTATGGTAAAAAAATTAAAATTATAGTAAATATTATAGGAAACTAAATTAAAAACAATGTTATATTAATATTTTGCGCTTCACGTACGACAATCCCGCCGCTTTTGCGCTTTGCGCTTCGATTTTAAACCTTGTTGCTTTTGTGTGCTTCACGCTTTTTTAAAACCAAGGTAGCCACATTGTTATATCAAAAGGATGTGGATATGGTTTCGGGTCTTCGGCAAAAGAAAAGGTTGAGAAAGTGCAACAAGTTGATTAGAAATTGAAAGATAAGAAGGTTAGGGATATTTTTACATTGGCTTTGACAAGGGATGTGTCATTTAACATAATTAAGGAGATCATGATTTATGGTATGATGTTAGCTTTGTCAAATATGCATGACAAGTCGTCAGTTGCCAACTAAGTGTTCTTAATGGAGGAGTTCTATACGACAATGATGAAGGAAGGGAGTTCATTGCGGGTTGACATTAATAGTTGAGCTCAATTATGTTCGGGTTAAACTCTATAGGATAAAATTTGATAATGAAGCTCAAGCCGCACTATTGCTAGGTTTGTTGTCTAATAGGTGGTCCTAGACAATTACTGATGTTACTAGTTCTTTGGGGCCAATGGTATGACGTTTGAAGGGATTATAGGTTTGGTTCTTGGCGAGAATGTGACTTGCTGGGGTTGTAACTCTCAAGGCATATCATCTTTAGATTTGTTAAATGTGGGCAGGGGTAGAAGGTAACAGGGACAATAGGGGTAAGGGTAGGAATTGGTCTAGAACTCGGACGAATGTGACTTGTTGGGGTTGTAATGATTTGTGATATGTGAAGATTCAATGTCCAAAGAACAAAGAATTGAACGCTGCTGAGAATGTTTATGATGGTGATGCACTGATTAGTGTTGACTCTTGGGTCATGATTTCTAGAGCTTTGATTCATGCCACCCACAACAGTGAATTGATGAAGAATCTGAAGGTTGGAGACTTTAAGAAGGTACTAGTGTTAAAAAGAAGCAACTTGGAGAAAAAATAACAAAGCGGCTTAGAAAAATCTTTTTTGTCGATAATGAAAACGACTCATGCTCAGAAACGAAATGTTCCTAATGTTCTTGGAAATTATTGCTAGTAGTGGACCATTTGTATCTATATGCATCAGAATCTCGATTCGTGGATCCCTCAGGAAAAATTGCTAGGAGCTAGTTGTGTGGTGGGTTAGGGATCAAGGATTAATCCGATCGGAATTTTTATATGTAATTTTTAAAATTATATAATACACACACAACTACACAATTTTATAAAAATTATATAGAAAATTTGGTTACGTGTGTATATATATGTATGCGTATCCAAATTATATATATATAACTCGCCTAAATTTTCGCTTGATTTCAGCCATTTTCAAGCCAATTTGGCCACCTAGGCCTGATTTTTAGTCCGGCTGATCTGCCAAAATCGAAGCGACAAATGGCCACCTAGCGCCTAGATGCCAATTAATCGGCTGTCTAGGCCGATTTTTACAACACTAGAAGGTGTGATTACATAT
Organism: Mikania micrantha; assembly: GCA_009363875.1. NCBI lineage: Eukaryota > Viridiplantae > Streptophyta > Magnoliopsida > Asterales > Asteraceae > Mikania > Mikania micrantha. The sequence continues at coordinate 57,129,706 of CM018696.1, forward strand.
CGATGAATTTCTTAATGTTACGGGCATGGGATATGTTGATTTGAAACCTCCATTAGGAAGCACATGTAACTTGAAGAATGTCAGGGTGATTCCAGGTGTGAAGGGTAATCTTGTTATAGCTTGTGGAAGGAAAGGTGGATCATTCTATTTGGTTGAGAAACTGTTGAGGGAAGCATGACCGTCGTGGTTAAGGTTCGCTAAATCTAGTGCTAGAAGGGTTCCCTTTGCAAGTATGTAACTTGGAGCCTTATGGATTCTAGCTGAACTAGTTTAGAGGTTTAGACTAGGTAGAGGGTTTGGATATAGTGGGAGCATGGGTTATTATTTGGTTACAGTTTTAAAACATTTGTGGGTTTTGAAAACCAGTATTCCAATTGATAGAATCTCTCATGTGGATTACTTGCCAAGTTTGGAGAGTGTTGATAGTCCTTGGTGTATCTATGGATTTGATGGAGTGTACACACTGGTTGAGATAGAGAATAGGTTAGTGATAGTTATAGTAACAATGAGCCAGTGATGATTGATGTGTTATAGCTCTTAGAAGCTTCAACGGGCTTTTCATGTAACTAATGAGAATGATTGCTACAATAAGGAAGATTGGATTGAGGTCTTAACTTGTTTGTGGGAACTAGAGCCTTGGAAGACTTTGGTTGACAGAGATTACTGGAGTTATTGATGATGGGGTTGCTTTATGCTTGGAAGGCGGGCTCGAGTTTAACGCAAGGCCTCTGAATGAGAGATTGTTAGGCTTGTAAGCCTTTAGGGCAGTTGGCCATAAGCCCGACCGTTTGGTGGTTTATTCTAATTTGTATTCTTTACATGTTAAATATAAAGTCATGTAATTGTGATCTTTGAGCACCTTGAGTAATAAAAGAAAAACTCTGCTTATATTATCTCTAATCTGGGAAGAGCATGAATACCCGGATAATTTGAGTGTGTCAAGTTTTGAAGTATAAATGTCCTTTTACTGGTGAATTTAACATCCCAATGGCAAATTGAGGATTATACACAACCAACCAAGTAACAGCTACTGAGAAAGCAATATTTGTCTTTGTAATTGTGAGGTAATTTCAGCTCCTTCAATAGTCTAATAATTTTATCTGAATTTTCTAACAGTGTTACATTAAGTGGATATAACCGCATAATACGATTCATAGGTAAATCTGCTTCTTTGTTGTCAAGGATACCTGCCTTATCAAGAATATCAAGTTACATTCATAATTCAGAGTTGTTAGAAGATTTGGGTACCATAGGGAAAGTCATATTGCCTCATAGTTACAAGCTCAACATTGTTTTCTTAGCAAGTATTGTTAGTGGGTTCATTCATACACCTCATCCTGATTATTAAGATACTGCAGTTCTCGTACTTGAGATATTGAGATCGGGAAAAAAACTTAGTACTCTATTCGTGGTGGTCTGCTATCTAGTAACAAGTCATGCAGGGTGTCCTTGTAAGTTATAACTTGTAGCAGACAAGGGGATCATTGATTCATTGGCAACCATATTAAATAAGATGGAGCAATTGACTGTTCGGATGCATCTGGTTGATTGACGGGATCACAACTATTTGAGCTGGCAGATTCTGTTGATTTACATTCTTCCTTATTTTCCTCAGGTGTAGGAACACAGGATTCTTGACAGATCAAATCTTAGGATGTAAAAGGATTCTATCATCGTAATCATGAGTACCTGAATGACAAGTGACGAAAACAATCAATCCATCAGCAATTTTATGTTTTAAGAATATTAAAAGTAAATGCGAGTCTATCAACTCAATCATTTTGTACCTGTCTGCTGAGCCTAAATCATAGTTGTTGAAGAAGCAAGGTGCAAAGATTGAGTCTTGGGCCTAGGCCTAAGATGCTTAAAAAGTGAGGGTCTTAGATAAGCAAGGTGCATAGCATAAACATACCATTTTTAGTGAGACATGTTTTTTGGGCTTTATTTAAAGCTAGTATAGGATGGTAGCGTTCCAAGCCATTATTTAATTTTCAAACAAGTTTGGCTGGAATTTGCCAAAGTTTGCCGGAATTTATAGCATTTGGGCGGAATTTGGTTTTAATCTTTGCCAAATACTTGCCCGAGTGCTTGGATGATTGAAAGGTATTGTCCTTGCGCCTCACCTCGCCTAAGAAACTAGGCGTGCGCCCGGAGAGTTTTTGACAACATAGCCCTAATTAACGACATGAAACTTTATGATCTGAGATTTTGTTTGGTTGCTGACTGGCTGTGGTGGCTTGTAAGTTAGGTGACCTTTAGTCACACCCCCTTTTCAACTTGGCACTAAGTTTTGTCTTTTTCGGTTTTTCCCATGTATTTCCATGTGAACGCTGAATTTTTCTGGATTTGCATAATAAGTATGACCTAAAGTAGAAAATGAATGATTAATTTAGAAATGTGTAATTTTCCTGGGCAAATGTAAAAAATGTAGCTGGTTATTTTTGTAGTCTTGTACTAACAAAAATTCTTAACATAACTACGCAGATAAATTGATGTATTATTCTGAGAAATTTGATGCAAAATTATTCCTATGCCGAGTGCACCAAGATACACCTGCAGCAGACTTGGAAGCTGGTGCTTTGGCTTTAAAAACAGATCTCAAAGGACGGACTCAACAAAGAAAACAATTGGTCAAAGAAAATTTTGACTGTTTTGTCTCTTGCAAAACAACTATTGATGGTAAGTAATGATCGCTTTGCATAACAGTCATTATACATGGTGATGAATGCTTTTTACATATAGTGATGAACATCATAAATTACAGATATAGAATCAAAACTGAGAAGAATAGAAGAAGACCCAGAAGGATGTGGGACCTCACATTTATATAGTTCCATCCAAGGAGTTACTTCTGTGGCTAATCGTGCTTTTGCACCCCTACTTGAAAGACAGGTCTGAGCTTTTTAACTAGATGTGGCAGATCTTGAGGGTCAAAACACCATTTTTTGTTAAAGTTCTAAACGGTTCAGGGTTGGCTGAAACACATTTTGTGCAAAACATTGCTTAGAAATAGTTTATGTTGATTATAATAACAAGAATGATGTTATTTCAGTTTTGCGGTGCGTACATATAATGTATTTATGTGTAGGCCATCAAGGGACCAAAGTTAAATTGCACTAATTTTAACGTTATTTTACTTATTATGTGAAAATAGCGTTTTGTTGGGATGATTAACTTCAAATGATAACTATGAACTATGAACCGGGGACTCTTTCAGAGCAACCTCTCTATCCCAACTGGGACAGGGGTAGGTTTGTGTCCATCCTTCCCCCACCAGACCCTACTGAAAAGTGGGAATATCTTGGGTAAGTTTGTTTGTTTGTTTGTATGCATTAAAATTACAGTGTGAGGAATTTTCTACCTGATTGATTGCTCTACTTTCAAGCCTTCTTTTTTGTTCTGAAACTACCCATTTGACCTTGACCTGTTAGAGATGAAAACCAACCTGGACTGGCCTATTGTTAAGTAGGCAAGTCTTGATCGCCACTCCAAATTCCAACATTTGGATTAAATTTTAGGAACACTTAACTTTTGAAGTTTTAATTTAATAAAGTGTATGTTTTTTTTTCTTTAGGCTCAAGCAGAAAAGATTAGGTCAGTTCAAGGAATGCTTCAGAGGTTCCGTACTTTATTCAACTTACCAAGCGCAATTCGTAGCAATATTAGTAAGGGAGAGTATGACCTGGCAGTCAGAGAATACAGGAAAGCAAAGTCAATTGTCCTCCCTTCCCATGTACAATGACTAAATCTCTATTTCTCTTTAAGGTCACGTAGTTTATTATTTAATTTTATATTGATTTGATATCTTTTGGAATATACAGGTTGGTATATTAAAACGTGTTCTTGAGGAGGTTGAAAAAGTTATGCAAGAGTTCAAAGGCATGCTTTATCGCTCTTTGGAAGATCCACAGATTGACTTAACAAATGTAAGGACAGTACATAATTACATATTATATACAGATAAAATCAAGTTATTGAAGAAAATTATTTTGATTTTCAGGATTTTTATAATGTCAGCTTTTTTTTTACATTGTTATTTGATGTTTACTATAGCTTGAAAATGTTGTGAGGCTTTTACTGGAGCTGGAACCTGAGTCAGATCCTGTGCGTCATTATCTGAATATACAGGTGAGAAGCTAATATAAAAACCATAGCTTGATTTTTGAAGTTACAAAAGCAATCATAAAGTCATATATATTATATACGCATATATAAACACACACGTGGTCTCCACTGAAGCAACCTCTCTATCCAATTTTAGGTAGGGTTAAGGTTTGCCTTCATCTCTCCCCCTAGACCCCCACTCAAAAGTGGGAATTTACTGGGTATGTTTGTTTGTTATATATAAACACACACATGCACATATATACGTGTATATATATCACAATACTCATGTTAATGCTTAATTTTTTTTTTGTTTATCTATCAGAATCATAGGATCAGAGGTTTGCTTGAGAAGTGCGCTTTTGATCATGACATAAGGATGGAGAACTTGCAAAATGAGCTACATGAGAAAGCACTATCAGATGAGAAGTGGAAGAAAATCCAGCATGATTTAAACGAATCTGTGAACAATGCTTCTTTTCTTCTATTTTTGAAAATATTTGTTCTCTGCTCACCACCTTATGATCTTAAACCTTATTTAATTTAATTTTTATGTTCTATCAGGGTGCAGTTGATATGTTTATGAATGATTCATCTATTTTCAATTCACAACCAAGAGATTCAGGTTCTGAAGAACTTGATGCTCTTCGTGGAAGATACATAAGAAGATTAACTGCTGTAATTGTTCATCACATACCAGCTTTCTGGAAGGTTGCACTTTCAATTTCAAGTGGCAAATTTGCTAAGGTAATTAATTATCTTCAAACTTGTAGAATAAGTACACTATTTTTTTTCATCATACTGATGCATTTGTTCATCTTTTTTTTAATAGGGAGACGAAAAATTTTCAAGCCACTCTCTTGATGAAGTGTCTGGAATGATACAGGACACTATATCTGTTTATGAATCTAAGGTACATATTCTTTTGGAATTCTTTATAATTTTAAGATATCTTTTCTAGCAAAGGCATGGCAGTTGATGAACAAGTCCCTCTGCATTATAAAATGTAATTAGATCTTTTAGTCTTTTTAAATTTTCAAGACTATATTAACTTTAGTGCTAGAGTATGATCCTTTCATGATTAAGATGATACATATCAATTTATATTTTCCTCGTTCTTTTTTTCCTGAATTGTTTCTTATGCTACTTAATTGTTCAGGTCCACAGCACCTTCCTTGATCTTGGGGAGTCAAATATTCTTCGGCCATACATGAGTGATGCAATAACCGATATATCTAAAGCATGTGAAGCTTTTGAAGCTAAAGAAGCAGCACCTTCAGTTGCAGGTATCTTGACTATTCAGTTATTTGTCCTTTTTTGTTCCTCAGTTTATCCTGACCATCCAGTTTCCTAATAACAGTTGCAGCTCTGCGGACACTTCAATATGAGATCACAAAGACTTACATACAGAGACTTAGTTCATGGATGAGTGCTTCAACTGAAGAGATATCAAAAAACGAATTATGGGTCCCAGTTTCTGTTCTTGAAAGAAACAAGTCTTCTTACACAATTTCTCACTTGCCTTTAGCATTCCGTTCAGTTATGGTCACTGCAATGGATCAGATAGATATGTAAGTCCGTAAAAAACATTTTTCTTTATGCATACTGTATGTTACCTTTTTGAACACTCTTAAGAGTTAAGGCTTTCTTTTCAATCTTTTTTTATGTTTACTTGGAATGCCACTAAAATTATTTCTCGGCTGAAAATGTACGATATCAAAAGCATATGATACAGCATTTAAGTGTTGTGTGCAAAGCATTTTTGTGGCCCACAACTCACCTCCTTACCTGGAAGCATGGTTACCATCATTAAAAATGTGGCAACCTTTTTTTTTTCAGGATGATGCAGTCTTTAGGGAGTGAAGCAACAAAATCCGAAGATGCTTTTGTACTCTTTCAAGAAACTCAAGAATCTGTTAGGGTTTCATTTTTGAACTGTTTGCTTGATTTTGCTGGTACGGAGAGGGTCATTTACCATCTTATTATGTGCTTATAGTCTTATACCCTGTTAACTTATTATTAGAGGTGGACAAGTGGGCAAGTCAAGGGATATGGGCTAATGGGTTGCTTGGGTATGTATGGATATGGTTTAGGTTGACCTGAAAATCTTTAGTTCAACTTTTGTGGACTTCTTTTTGTTAATATTTTGGTTGTCACCTCTACTTATGACCAATGTTGTAGAAATCGTTAGGCACTAGTCGAGAAGTTGGATATTGACTAAGGATTAATTGGTTTGGAATATATATATTTTTTTTCAAATTTTATATATATATATATATATATATATATAATAACCCTTCTTTATTGCGTTAACCTGTATAACTTATCCAATATCAAACCAAATTCTTGTTTTTTTTACTATCATTATTACACATGTAGAACACTTTCTTATCTTATGTGTTTGCGTAAATTCACATGCATTTAAGATTTAAAACAAGTGTATGTTTGTTTTATAATTTAGCGACACATTAATGTAACGAAAACTTACACTGGTGTAAGATCATAAACGCTTGTGAATTTGCGCAAACACATAAAATAACAAAGTGTTCTACATGTGCAATAATGAAATTAAAAAAAATATAACAAAGATTTGGATTGATCTTGCGGAGTTATACGGGTTAACGCAATAAAGGTGGGTAACAAAGGATCCTTGCCCTATATATATACACATACACCAAAGTTTATATATAATTTTGATAAAAATGTGTAGTTTTATATATATACACAAAGGTTTTTCCAAAATTTCTCCAGATTTACAGGGATGTGCTTGAATTTGGCCACCAGTTTTTTTTTGGCCAATTAGGATCGCCTAGGGTCAATATGATCTATTTTTAGGTAGGCCGATTAGTCAAAATCGAACTTGCAAACTGCCTAGCGACTAGTTTCCGATTAACTGGCCGCCTAGGTCGATTATTACAACACTGGTTATGACCAATCCATCTGGTGCACATGATTAGGTCACTTGGAGCAGATCGGAAGTGAGCTTGGTCAAAATATATCAAATAAAGAATATTCATCATTTCAAAATGGATATCCTGAAGAAACATCAGTTGATCTACTCCCTGGAAGTATTACCAATCCACACCAACAAGTGTTGATGGTATTGAGCAACCTTGGATTTTGCAAAGATGATCTTTCTCGTGAAATGCATAATAAATATAAACACATATGGATGCAGCCCAGGTATTTAGAGGAGTATTATATTTTCCCAGAACTCATGTTTGTTAATTAGTTGGTTGATTGGTTTATAAATCTGGAAATAACATAGTGCTGTCAATATTATTTTAGTATTTGTGAATCAAGTCACTTCAATGAGGTTCAGCTACTTTAAGAACGTTACTGTTACTCTTCTTGTCAAAAGAACGCCATTTGTTGACCGGATATGTTCTGGTAGTACATGAATACATGTTTATTCATGATATGATACTAATCTGATAGGCAGGTGGTTTTGTTTCTTCATGATTGCTCACTTTGTTTTCCAAATTCATGATTTCATATTATAGAAACCTTGCTCTTAGTTTTGTTTGTGGATATTTAAACAACAAACAGAACATTGACACCTCTTACGTGGGAATTCACATGGATAATTTTTGATTTCCCAAAATTATTGTTCGACATGTTAAATGTTTCTTTTATTGGTTTGGTTGTGACGTTGATAGTATATTGATCTTCACTTACAATAAGACCCAAACATTTCACGAGGAAAACTAGTTATGCATCTGTTTACATTACATGCCAACAAATACGTCTTATAATTATCTTGTAAAATATATCTTTATGATATAAATACCACATCAGCAGTATCAAACACATGTAATGCCTGATATTTCCAGTCAGTACTCTGTTGATTTTTGGACGGAAGCCAATTATAATGGTAATATTGTGCATTCTAAATAGAAACATTTAGACATCATTGGTTTATTCCAAAAGCCAGTAGCCTAAAATGCAAGGTTCTTCTTAATCTTCTTTAATACGATTTTCTTCATTTTCAATTCTTTAATTAATCTATGGTTCATCTAAGAGGAAGATTTGCATGTTCAAAGTATTTTTGCCTCTATATATTGAAGTTGTTTGTATATGCTGTTTTTAGATGATAACTGCAACTCCGTGATCAAAATAAGATAGTCATAAAAAATTGGATCCTTGTAGGGGGAAAGATGAGGTGGACAATGACGTGGATGATCTGGTTAGGTCTTTCTCTGGTCTTGAAGAGAAAGTTCTTGCACAGTATACTATGGCAAAGGTTCAGTTTTTCTGCTTTAAATCTGATTTTTCATGCAATAAAATCATACATGAATGGTAATAGACGCGTATTCGCATAACCTTTATTATTACTGTATTTAATTTGACAAAAAACTCTAATATTTTTCAGGCAAATCTTATTAGAACAGCTGCTGTGAACTATTTGTTGGATGCTGGTGTACAGTGGGGGGGTGTGCCTGCAGTGAAAGTGATTGTTCTTTAACTACTAGTCGATCTTTATTATGCATTATTTATTTGAGCTATAAATCTATCTTTCCATGATGCAGGGTGTGCGAGATGCTTCGGTGGAGTTGCTGCACACTCTTGTAGCTGTGCATGCAGAGGTATTTTTAGGATTTTTTCACCCAAAATTTTGTAGAGGTGACGATTTTTGTTTTGGTTATGTTTTATCTCTAGCTGGTCAAATGGCTAAAATAAAAAATAACAGAACTGGTCAAGTTTGGTTGAAAATACCCAAACCGTAGTTGTATTTTGTATTCCATGGAAACTCTTGAATCATTTTGTTTAAAAATTTGAACTGTTAGTGAAATAGTGTAAATTACTCCTATTATCTATGTAGAATGTAGAAAGTTTTTATGTGTTTTGTGTTAACACATGTCGACTTGTTCTGAGCAGGTACTAAAAATCTACCTGTTTTTAACTTGCGACCCAATCCACCTATTTTTGCACCTTTGCGGGCATTATTATATGGTTACTTTATTTGCATAATTTAAAATTTTCTTTTGACCTTGATTGCAGGTATCTGGTGGTTGTAAACCTTTGCTTGACAAGATACTTGGAATTCTTGTTGAAGGCCTAATGGACACATTACTTAGCCTTTTTCATGAATATAAAGACACTGATATTAGGATCTTGGATGCAAATGGTTTCTGCCAACTCATGCTCGAGGTTAACCCTATACATGCCTCTGGTTGATGTTACATGTTATAGGATTGATTGCCATTTATAACAAATATTTATTATCTGATACTTGCTAGCATTCTACCTTGGTTTCAAAATGCACGCATGATGAGCGAAGCACATGATACAGTTATGAGATTGCATCGCTGCAGTTGATGCTATGTGATTCCGTGATGCGCGTGTGATGCGGGTGATGGTCTGATGCGACACATTATGTAGTTAGACCACTATATGAACAAATTAGACCATCAATTGCAATGGGTATGAGTTTGTCAAATCTGATTGAAGAAATCTGACCATAGTTTGGACAAATTTACCCTTCAATTGAGAACTGAGCTTGAGTATTTGAACAAGCTAGACCATAGATCAAACAATTCTGACCACAGAAGATGAGAATGTCTTGTATTTTATAGTTTGACAGTTAAGAATTTATAATATTAGTTGCAACATATATTTTGTACTTTTCTATTAATGAACAAGCGTGACACACATGCATCATTTATTGCGTATTGGCTTTTGGGAGGGCCTTATGCTATATCAAACCACATATTCAACATGATTTTGAAATTATTTTTAAATTTTGCAGCTTGAATACTTTGGAACTATATTAAATCAGTATTTTACCCCTGAAGTGGATGAATCTCTCAAGTCATTACAAGGGGTAATATTGGAAAAAGCTACTGAGAGCTCATCTGAAGCGAGTGATACTCCAAAGCACCGTCGACGTGCAACACGTGGAAGTGATGATTTGCTTGGAGATGACAAACAGGGGGCCATATCACCAGATGAGCTTATTGTAAGACTCATTTTCATATAAATTATTGCTTTTATATATTTTCAATTGAACTTGCATTAAGGAATCATTAATCTTTACTAATGGTAGATTTTAGGATGACAACGAGTTGGATGCGATAGGTAACATGTAAGTTTTTAGTATGGGTTGAAATGGGTTGTGTTAAGTTGGGTAGAATTGGATTAACACACGAACACTTTTTGTCGATTTTTTCATTTTCTTGCAAAGAATCATTATGTTAAACAAAGTCATTAAAGCTATAAATTAGATTTGGTAAATGTGATCTCATATTATGGAATAGAATACATGAGTATAAATAAAAGAAATAATTACACAATACTACCCTCTACTATTTCTAATATCTAAATATGTATTTGTCTAATATTCCCCCGCAAGCTAAGGCCGGGAGGTGACCTTTAGCTTGGATCGTAGAAGTAGAAACCGCTGTGTAGGTAATGGTTTAGTGAATATGTCAGCAATCTGGTCATCTGTGGATATAAACTGAACATCAAGCTTCTTCTGAGCAACCTTCTCTCGGACAAAGTGAAAATCAACCTCCACATGTTTTGTCCTTGCATGAAACACTGGATTTGCTGACAAATAAGTAGCACCCAAGTTGTCACACCATAACGTGGGTGTAGATGATACTGAAACACACAGTTCTTGTAATAATGCCTCCAACCAGGTAAGTTCAGCCACAGTATCAGCCATGGCTTTGTATTCAGATTCAGTAGATGACCGAGATACAGTCTTTTGTTTCGAGCAGCCCAAGAAATAAGATTATTGCCAAGATAAATGGCAAATCCCCCGGTGGATCGACGGTCATCCGGGCAACCAGCCCAGTCTGCATCAGAGAAGGCACGGAGAGAAGCATCAGTGTAGGCATGAAGAGCAGAACCAGAGGAGTGATGCAGCCAAAGACCATAATCAGAGGTACCCTGAAGATATCGAAGGATCCGCTTGACTGCAGACCAATGGTTGTCAGTTGGAGAATGCATGAACTGACATACTTTGTTGACTGCATAGGCTAAATCAGGTCGAGAAAGAGTTACATATTGAAGAGCTCCAACAATTTGTCTGTACTTGACCGGATTATCAAAGAGAGGGCTGTCACCTATAGCCAGGTTTGCAGAGGTGGTGATTGGTGAAGAAACCGGCTTTGCTTGAGATAGACCAGCCTTGTGGAGGAGATCTAAAATGTACTTTTTCTGAGAGAGAACAATATCTTTGCCCTTGTAAACAATTTCAACACCTAAAAAATAGGACAAAGATCCCATGTCCTGTAGAGCAAAGGTGTTACTAAGATTGTGAATAATGCGATCAATGGTTTGCGGATCAGTACCCGTAATGATGATGTCATCGACATAAACCAGCATGTAAATTAATGTGCCCTGAACCGAATAGATAAAAAGGGACGGATCTGTTTTGGAGCCACGAAAACCAAGAGCATATAAAACTGTGGAAAGCCGATTAAACCAGGCCCGGGGCGCCTGTTTGAGTCCGTAAAGGGACTTGTGAAGAAGGCAGACGTGATTCGGATGTGAGGAATCCACAAATCCAGGAGGTTGTTGTAGATACACAGTTTCAGTAAGATTACCATGCAAAAAGGCATTTTGTACATCTAGTTGACGAAGAGACCAACCTTTTGTAACAGCCAGAGATAGAACAACCCGAATAGTAGTGGATTTTACAACTGGACTAAATGTGTCATGATAGTCGATGCCAGGTTGCTGATGAAAACCTTTAGCAACAAGACGCGCTTTGTATCTAGTAACAGCCCCTGTTTGATCCCGTTTGATTTTATAAACCCATTTACAATCCACAATGTTTGTGTTGGGAACACGAGGAACCAGTGTCCACGTGCCATTCCTCATCAGGGCTGAGTATTCAGCAGCCATAGCTGCCCGCCAGTGAGGATTAGTGTTGGCAATTGCAAAGGAATCAGGTTCAGTTTCAAGGGAGGTATGAAAGGAAGAAGGAGTGTATCGGTCAGGTTGTTTGGGGTTAGGACGAAGATGAGATGGTCTAGAACGAAGGGGAGGAGGAGGTGGTGGTGGAATGGTATTGTTAGAAGAGGAAGATGAGGTTTGGACAGAAGTTTGGGCAGGTGGAATAGAAAAAGAGGCTGAAGATGGGGCTGATGAAACAGATGGTCCAGGAGAAGTGGTAGGTTGAGTTGAGGAGTTGGTGGATATAGGTGGAGATGGGGTTTGTGATGGTGAGGGTGGTGATGTGGGTGAGGGAGCTGATGAACAAGAAGAATGTGATGGATAGGATGAGAAATATGGTGAGGGAGGATGGGAGGTACCGGTTGGCTGCTGAATCGTTTGAAAGGGAAAAACAGATTCATTGAATCGAACATGTCTGGCAACATACATCCGATCCGTGAGAAGATCAAAGCAGCGATATCCATGATGATGAATGCTGTATCCAAGAAAAACACAAGAAGTGGACCGGAAATCCATCTTATGTTGATTATAAGCACGTAAATGAGGGAAGCACTCGCACCCAAACACACGCAGAAAGGAATAATCAGGTTTGGCCGTAAATAAGTGTTCAAAAGGAGAGACACTTTCATTTGTGCGAGAGGGCATTCGGTTAATGAGATAGACAGCCGTATCGAATGCAAAATGCCAAAACTTTTGTGGAACACCAGATTGAGCAAGTAGAGTAAGACCTGTTTCAACAACGTGTCGATGGCGACGTTCCACCAAACCATTTTGTTCACTGGTATGTGGACAAGATAGTCGGTGAAGGATGCCAAGCGAAGTAAAGAAGGGGGAGAGTTTGCGAAATTCGCCACCCCAATCAGTTTGAACAGACTTTAGCTTGGTATTGAATTGTCGTTCAACCATGAGTAAGAATTGTTTGAAGGTGTCACAAACATCAGATTTTCTTTTGAGGGGAAACAACCACATAAATTTAGAATAATGATCAACACATAATAAAAAATAAGAATGACCATCACAAGAAAGTAAAGGGGCAGGACCCCATACATCACACACAATCAAATCTAGAATTTTATTGCTCTTGAAATTCGACAAAGGTAAATGAAGTTTGGAAGATTTTCCAATAAGACAAGAATTACAAGTGGAAATAAAATGTTTATTTGAAACAGGTAAACAAAATTTTGAAATCATGGACTGCAGCAGTTGAGAATGTGGGTGACCAAGGCGTTGATGCCAAACATTTGGAGAAGCACGCACAGCAGAGAAAGCAACTTTAGGGATCGATCTAAGTTGAGGAAGACTGAAGGAGTAGAGACCATCATTGCTTGGACCCGTGAGGAGGATAGTGCGTGTAGATTTGTCCTTCACAACAAAAAAAGTTGAGTGAAATTCAAAGAAAACATGATTATCATGACAGAATTTTTGAATAGACAAAAGATTTCGTTTGATTGCTGGAACATGTAGAATATTGTTTAGAGAAAAATTTTTGTTAGGAGAGAAGAATCGAGAGGAACCAATATGAAGAATGGGAAGAGCTTTACCATTGCCAACATGAAGATTATCCTCACCATGGTATGGTTCAGAATACTCAAAAGCCGAGAGGTCTGGAGCAACATGGTTTGTGGAGCCTGTGTCCGGGAGCCAGGAAGATGAAGTGTGGGACCGGTGATCAGCAGCATAGTTGGCTGAGGGCTGGCGGTTCCGTAAAGTGGCAGGATCCCTATTAGGACATTGGGATGGAATATGACCAATGCCACATCTATTGCAGGTGCCAAATACCGTATTTTGTGTGGAGGCCCACGAAAATTGACTCCTGTTGGTGTTATTGGTGTTACGGTTGTTAGATAAACCACGTCCTCTCCTGTTATGTTGGCCACGTCCACGACCAGAAGTGGACCGATTTGTGTAGTAGGCTTGAGAGTGAGATGTTGGATTGGGTTGGAGTTGCAACCCCAGTTGGCTGACCAGCTGTTGTAGAGCTTGAATGGGATCAGTTTGTGAGGCTGTATTGGTGGTGTGACTCGAGGAAGTGGAAGCCATGAAAGCTTGAGTGGGAGGGATGGTGGGTGATGTTTTCTTGATCATGTAATCATGATCAGCCAGGAGACCATGAAGTTCAGCAAACATTGTGGGGAATTGGCGGGAAAGCAGAGTAGTTTTGAGGCCATTATATTCTTCTCTGAGACCTTTTACTACGAGCAAGACAACATCTTTGTCTTTCATGGGCTCACCAATATTGGCTAAAGCATCAGCATATCCACGAGCTCTTTCAAGATAGGCAGAGGATGTCTCATCAGGCTTCATCTCAATACCTAACAGCTGCCCTTTAAGGGTATATTCACGAGAAGGAGTGTTCGGAGCATAGGCACAAGCAAGAGCCAGCCATAAATCTCGAGAGGTGTTACTGCTTTGTACATGTTGAAAAGAGGCTTCAGAAATAGTAGAGATTATTAACATGCGAATATGAGCATCATTGGAGATCCATGTGATGTAGTTGGGATTAGGAGCACCTTCCTTGTCTGTGACAGTAGCCGGCGGAAGGGTGGCAGGGGGGCAGAGTATGGTGCCATCTACGTAACCAAAGAGATTGTTGGTAAGTAAAAAAGGTTCGATCATGGCCTTCCAGTAGCCATAGTTTGTGGGTGAAAGTTTGAAAGCAAACTTATGAGAATTGTGTGTGGTTTTGTCTGTCTGAGTGAAAGCAGCAAGCATGGCCATTGAATCCGTTGTAGGGATGATGACGATCACGAAGAATTTTCCAGCGGCAATGATTTTTTTTTTGTGCGACGGCAGTAGAATCAGCAATATCGGCAATAGGGTTTCAGCAATAGAGCACCAATGATGTCGGAGGGGTTGCAGGGTTGCGGAATTGCTGTGACAGTGGGTACTTCGGCCGGTATTGTTACATCGGCGGTGGGATTGGTTGTGACGGAATTGCTGCCGACGGCAGTAGGGTTGTGAGAGCCTAACGTGGCTCTGATACCAAATTAGATTTGGTAAATGTGATCTCATATTATGGAATAGAATACATGAGTATAAATAAAAGAAATAATTACACAATACTACCCTCTACTATTTCTAATATCTAAATATGTATTTGTCTAATACTATATTATTATGTTAATAAATCTACAATAAGAATACCTTGTAAATTCCACTCGTAGCATGACTGTTTATAAGGTTTTAGGAGGGTAGGATGTAATCAATCCTTACTTCTATCTCTAGGGAAAGAAAGGTTGTTTCTGAAGTGAGTTCCAACTCAAAGAAACAGACAAACACAAACAGACATAACCAAAGAAAATACAAACATATGGAGATAGGGAACTGCTAATATAAGCAAAATGGTAGCACGATAGGTGACAACATATATAGTAACATAACATCATAAGATATAATAAATACAAAAGAGGCATATTAATAATTATGCATTATTAAATAAATTACCGATATTTAAGGTTACAATGCACTTTAGACGACTTTCTAAGTGGCTGTGTCATCTTCCTTGTTAGCTAGATATATCCATTCAACAAATTTTACCCATCCAAGGTCCTAAGGCCCCAGGTCCAGGTCTTCCCATTCATTAGCAAATGGGTCAAAATTACAACCACGAAAAAACACTAAGCAAAAGAAACCAGGAGGATGTTTTTTTCTAAGTTTGATGGTATTGTTTTCAGGCCCTTGCCCAAAAGTGTAGCAATGAGCTGCTACAATCAGAGCTCAAGAGGACTCAGATTAACACAGCATGTTTTCTGGAGTCACTTCCCTTGGACCCTGGACCCGCAGTGGTTAAAGCAGTAGCATTATCTGGAGCCAGTTATGGCTCGTTTAGAGGGGCAATGGACTCTCCGAGCAGGAGTTATGGGGCCAAGCAAGCTGTCGGGTCCCCGAGTTTTTCTAGGCCCAAAAGAAGATAAGATCTGCCTCCAATCATGTTGAGTTGAGTTATTTTTACTATGTAATATTCTGTGTGTATTTTGATGTTAATCAATTTTTTCTACTTCTGCTTTGTAATTTCTTGAGATGTTCCATCTTCTTTTTGTTGTACATACCATATCAGTATAATGTGATTGCTATGATCAATATGTAATTTCATTTTCTTCATTTTACTGACATTGTTGTAAATGCAGTGATATGTAGGATTATCCTTCACATATTAGGCCTAAAGAGTTTTATTTATTTATTTATTTTTATTATTTTTTCTTTTTTAAAATATGGCCAGGCTCATTCAATATATGATGTACTCTCTTATTTGTAACTTAGTAATATAAGTAGGGTTTATCATGCATATTGCAATGGTAACCATTATGCCCGGCAAAATAGGCGGGTTGGGTTGGGTAACGGGTTAGAACGGGTGCGGGTCAAGATGGGTGCGGGTTAAGGTGGGTTTTAACAAAATCAGTTTGGGTCTAAATGGTTTTTTTTTTCAAAAGATCAACTTATTTCAAGTTAAAATGAGTTGTAATAAAACAAATAGTTTATTTTAGTAACTTTTCATAATTTTCTCAACAAATATATTATTAATCATTGTTACCCGTTTGAATCAATTATATTCACATAGATTTTAAGTTACCATTGCATTAAGGTGTTAACCATCTTAACCCATTCAATATCATGTAGCTATCCACTTCAACTTAAAGTACACTAATTTTTTACCCATATCTATCCACTATGGGTCAAGATTGCCAGGTTTAGTAACCATGTAGTTAATAGAATAATAACATGATATTTATCTAATTAAAATTCTACATAAAAAAATTGAGACATACATTTTGTTGATATAAGTATTCAATCACGATGATGGTGATAACATCGCAAATACCAAAATGCAAACTAAAAAACCGGATGCAATGATTGTTAACCCATCCTAAACAATAAGTCAAGTCATTGCAAAATCAAGCTGTCATTTTCAAGGAATCTTAACTTAAATACAAGCGTACAATAGAGTGTTGATGTGTGTTAAAGTGTATATATTTTTAATTAAGATTTTTACACAAATCCGGTTTTAAATAAAGAAACGATTTTCACCTTAAACTAAACTACACACAATAGGCAAGCGTACCTATCGCATAGTAATATAGCTCTTGGCAAGAACCGAGTATCGAACCGTGGACACAACACCTTCCAATACTAAACCTTTTTCACTATCTAGCCGATCAATAACAAGGGAGTTGTGAATATTAAAATTAAACTAAAATATTATCAAATTAGCAATTTGAGTTAAGAAGATGAGAACAAAGAAAACAATCAAGAAGAGATACCACTTGGATTTCGAATCCGCTTAACAACACAATAACAACATGCACACACTCAAGGCGAGACCATTTTCTAACTATAATATATGAAAGTAGTAAAGACTCCCGTCAGGATTATCTAAACATATAACTCTTCAGAAAGCTAGAACGATAGACACACAATAGCCACTTAAAGTTATGCCATGAAGATCTAATGATACAATTATGTCAATGTGAAGGATGAATAAGACTCCCGTCAGGGTTATCTAATTCCACAAATCTTTGGAAAGTTACTACGATAAACACATATTAACCACCGCGAGATGCGTAAAGTAGACAAAACAAAATAATTCTTCAACTTATGAATGTCATATCAAGATCATATACTCCAAAGACTTGAGCTCTTAAATCTTAGAAACATATAAACTATGACATGAGAAATTCACAACATATACTATTGTTTTTTCAAACACTAGCATAAGGATGCACACTTGCTTAATTCTCCTAAATATTCAACCCTCATTCACCATTCCTAGTCAAATGCCATAAATCACACAAAGGCATATGCACTATATGAATAAATGTTATAACACATACGGTTTTTCAACATGATATGGTTAGAACATTCACAAGGTCAAATACTTTGTCAAAGTATACAAGCACACATAATCATTGAAGAATAATCATACTTTGCCATAACATTAACATAATCAACACCAAAATTTGTGTACAAGTTGTTAAAGCATGCTAAGTTTCATCTAATCCAAGTGATAAAACAAGTTTAGCCCATGAGGCTTACAAAAACCACAACCAAACTTGCAAACATGGAAGAAAACATGAAGATCTAAGAATCAAACCAAGAAACAAGTGAAGGTGGGTTGTGTGATGTTAGAACTCTCTTTGGAATGATTAATCTTCGATCTTGGTCTTCAATTCTTCAAAATCGCCCCAAAATGGTCTGATAGCTTCAAGGAGTTAGGGTTTGGTGTAAAAAGATGGATCCTTTTGAAATGGGGGAGAATTAGGTTAAAAACCCGAATCTGGGGCCGCACATGGCCATGTCACTTATGGACACGGCCGTGTTGACCAGAACTTCTTGATTCCTTGACATTTCTCCTCAGATTTTGCTTTTCCTGGTTCACATGGCCATGTCCGATATCGACATGACCATATCAGTAAGTTTTGCATCAGGAACTTCATATTTTTGTTGAGCTTTTCATCCAAAATCACCAACCAACCACTATAAAGCACAACAATAAATTATAACACATATAAGTACCCAAATCAATGAATTTACCACAAAAATTAATCAAAACAAGGGGATATATTTATTATTAATTGGCATAATTATTTACATATCAAGTGTGAAACCGAAAAACATTAGTACTATTACATAATTGTTTTTATTTATGTTTTAATATTCATAACCGAGTTGTAATTTTATAAACTTCATTTTTGTACCTAATTATGTTTATATCATTGATGCAATGCACGCAATGAAAAAATCAATATGGTTAAGGCAATCATTGCGGTGGAGAGTGTGAAACGAAGTCATTCAATAGAAAGTGTTAAAAAAACGTCATTCAATAGAGAGTGTGAAACAAATTTTAATAATTGTAGGTAATTTTCTTAGGTTGACATTGAATTTGTTCAAAATAAAATGTGAAAAAGCTATTAATCTTCCGGTACACAAATTTAAGGATTCTGGCACACGATTTAACGTTTACAATTCATTTTTTTCATCAACTAATTATATTTCGGAATTGAAGACAAATGAGAACAACCAATATCTCTGATCCATATCTTGTATCACCAGCAATCGGCATGATTGTGTATCGTGATCCGGTATGAATGATTTGGTATGCGGATAGCAAGTGGTTGCACATTTCTAGTAAATTTGGTTTTATGTTTTGAACACAAACCCGTTTCTCCAGAGCTTGAAGTTTTAACCTAAGACTATCCACAATGGTCACCCCACTGAAAATCCCTCCCCAGTCCCCACCGAAATTTTCTGCCACGTCATCGCCCTACTGAAAATCTTAAAACCCCACAGTGGTCACCCCATTGGAAAAGCTTCCCCATTTGTGAGAGAAGAAAAAATCATTCCCGCCGGTTGTGTGAGAGGGGTGGAGCAGGGAGCGGTACCCGCTGAACCCACAAATTCGTTCCCTCCGGGGGAGGGGAGCGGTGTTCCCGCCGGTGCCCGCCATCCCGCAAGGCCAGCGGCCTTGCCGCTGCGTATGGTCTAATGATATTACCAACCTTCACCCTCCAATTACATTTATACAATATATTTAAATATATAAAAATAAATTTAGTTATACATGCATGCCTTTATGTTTGTGTCTCGTTTGTGTCTTCTTTTGGACTTTTATTTTTATTTGTTTTTAAATCGATCCACTTTTAACATAGTAAGGATTCAAATTACTAGTTTTCCTTAATAGGAATGAATGAATAAAAGTAAACATAGAATACATTTAACGTTATCTCCACAATAATTTTTTTTTTTCAATTAACATTATCTTTTATTTATTTTTAAAATTTTATCTATTGATTTTATTTTATTGTTTGTATTAGGTTTTATCATTTTGGTTTTTCACTTTAAAATTTTTAAATATAATGTTTATCTGTATTTCAACATAAATTTAAGTTGAACGTTATATTTGTCAAATGTAACATATTTTCCTTTTTACTTTTAAATTCTTATTTTTATAACAATTTAATTAGGTAGCTTCTTACTTTGGGTTTGTGCTTAATTTTGTGTTTGTCACTCTTTTTAGTTTTAAATAAAAATCACGTCATAACACACGTTTGAAACTCCACTAGTTTTCCTAATAGTTAACTTTTTTTTTTTTTAATTTTTGGTTTTGATTATAGATTATGCATTAATTTGCACAACAACCATTCATAAAATTAAATAATAAAGCGATTACATATTTCTTCAAATCGAAATTCTGATTTTACATATTCCAAATGAGAAACTGTCATCCCATTTAATCCAATCGGGATGCCCTTACCTGACATGTTTCTTGGTAGGAGTAACATGAAGCTCAGAATTAGGGATGTATTCAAGACGCTCCCCAAAAAGGGAATTGATCTATGGTCGATTTCATAACAATTTATAGTTATACCTCGTAAAAAAAATAGACTTTTTCTTTTGTGGAATTAAACAACTCATTTTTTTAAGAAAGATATGATGTTCAAATAAGCAAATAGAAAAGATATCATAGTTACAAGAGTCAATCTATCGCATATAGACTTTAAGGACATCGTGGCCTAACCCTCGAGGTGAAGTCGGGACCTAAAAAATCAAATGGAACAGTACATAGACAAGTAAATTCCTTATGAATTCCAAGGTAGACCTCTTAACCAGTTTTTCCATGGATTCATTCCATTATTTGGAAGTTTCTTATGTCTTACTTCGGAATCAAATATTCCTTGTCTTCCAAAAAATACTTTAGCTCATTCTTAAGAAAAAAAGAGTAAATAGCTCTACGAACGAATGGATTGGATAGACTTGGAAAATGGAAAGATTTGTACAAGTTATACGTTTCGTCACCACTTTGTGGAAAAGCCTTAGGTATGAATATGTTAGATACCTGTGACTCGATTGCTGAAATAGTATCTCTCCCTCAAAAAGCATGTTTTTTTTACCGACGCACAAAGAAAATATTTTGTAGCGAATGAACAAGATATTGAGGAATTGTCCATACGTAAAATCATAATTATTGATACGGGCATTTTCCACATAAAAGGGGAATCTTTTGTTACAATAGAAGCAAAAGTGATGTGAAAGTTATGCAAGATTTTAATTTATTTATCTCTTATTTTATATATAATGGATTTACCTGGACTAATACATGATTTTCTTTTAATCTTTCTGGGATTGGGTCTTATATTAGGGGGTCTGAGAATAGTATTACTTGCCAATCCGATTTATTCTGTCTTTTCATTGGGATTGGTTTTTGTTTGTATATCGTTATTCTATATTCTATCGAACTCCCATAGGGGGGAATGGAATTTGGTTTTTTTTTACAAATGGGCATGCTGGATCATATATCTATCCTTTAAGAGGAGAATTATATGTAATTAACTTTTTGTTTAAAATAAAAAATATGTTTCAGCATATAATATATTTTTTTAACAGCTAACGAGGGCTCAACGGCATGCCTCTTTATAGCTCAAATGGATCCTCAAAGGCTCAAACCCAACAACCTACGCGCTGCGACCACAGTTTGCTACCAACTCCCCGGTATCTAAAGCCTAGGTGTTGGCGAGCGTTGAATCGAGCAAAACCACCTGCTTCTCAGGAGAAACCCACTTTGATTTTTTACATGTAATAAAGAATATGTGCAATTACATATATCTCATTCGATCATTTATTACATACTAACAAAGTAAAAAACTCTCTTTTCAAATAAAAATATTAGTCACATGTTTCTTTCTTCAAAGGAGAAATATGGAATTAATTTTAAGATTTGGGTAAATACATAAAGAAGATTCTTAGTAAAACGATATATGTAAAAAATCCCTAAATAATATTATCAAGAATAAACATATAAAGGCATTGGATATTGGTACACTGATATAAGAATAATAATATTTTTTGTATTTTTAATATTAAAAAAATTAGTATAAGTAAACGTTATGTAAATATGATGTAAATGATTTGACCTCAGTATAGTGTATACTAGGGTATTATCCCGTGTATTACACGGGTTGATCATCAATAAAAAGAATTATACTATTTTTTAAACACTATTTTTTTCAATATATGTTTCCTTAAACATTTTGTTTAAAAATCTTGTTTTTATAAATTGTATATTTTATAATAAATTGCTTTTTTAAAATGTTTTTTTTAATATTAATATATTTTTAGTGTATTAAAAAATTTTTCTTAATTTTAAAAAATGTATAAAAATCATATTTAATATTTAATATTATTATTTAATATTAAATTTATTTAATAGGAGAGAGAAACGAGAAATCAAAGTTGAGATGATGCGCCATGTGTTCAAAGAAACCTTGATTTATTATAATAGATAAATAAATATCTTGTATAAAGCAATGGGCTCCAAAACCCGACCCGGAGTCTAGATTTCTTTTCATTTTCCTTTTTTTTGAACGGCGTCAAGATCCATTTATATGAATGGTTTCTTCGGCTCCAAGACGAAACGAAAGCTTTACAGAAAACCCATCTGCTCGTCGTTTCCTAAACAATGGCGACATCAATGGTAGAAGACACGAATATCGAAGACGATCAGCTGGCATCCATGTCAACAGAAGATATTCAGAGGGCTTCACGCCTTGTTGATAACGAGATCCGAATCCTCAAGGTTTTACTTCATTGATCTCTTTGCATATCTGTAATTACTCATCAATACTTATAACTGTTTGTTTGATTTTGATGCACCGAACAGGAGGAAGTACAGCGAACCAATCTTGAATTGGATTCATTCAAAGAAAAGATCAAGGAGAATCAGGAGAAGATTAAGCTTAACAAGCAACTTCCTTATTTGGTCGGAAATATCGTTGAGGTACTAACTAACTTGATTTGGTTCTTAAATTTCATGCTTTGATTTTGTTGAATCAGTTGATGAGTATTCGAAGTCAGTCATGTAGTGCCAAAACCCTAAATTTTCAATTCATTCTGTTTTTGGTTATGGTAACAGTTAGGGCTAACTGGATGATAAAATATTGAAATATAATGAAGAATTTGAAATAAAAAATGTGTTTGGTGTGCTGATTTTGGAATTTGTATAAACTTGTTTTGGTTTCAGATTACGCTTGTGTTTCATGTATGCTGCAATTCATTTGCAATAACTATATCTATTTTATAGAAGGGTGCTTATATTAGTGCGCCACCCCCATCATCCACAGATCATACCTTTTGTTAAATCAGTAACTGGGCACACATGATCCTCCTTCATCCATGTTTTTTATTATTATTTTCTTAAATAAAACATTATTAAATGTCAGCTCAAGTGGTGTATGATATACCAATAACTTAAGCCATATAGAATTGTGAGAAAAGTAAGGTAACAAACCAGTCCATGAACACCAGAAGGGTTACATGTGCTATTAAATGTAATGCAAATTCTTGCTGATAGATCAATTGTAAGTTGTAAAAAAAATCCAATATTTACATGTGAATAACTATATTAATAAGTATAACTTTAAAGTGTACCGTTCACATTGGCACTGATTTTTTTTTTGAAGTTATTAACTGATGACATGTTGATATATGCAATTAGAATAGGATTATAATAAGGGTATAAAGAAGTTATAGCTTAAAATGTAAATTAGCCTTTATATGTGTTGAAAACATATGCTGATACTGTCATAAAATTTATCCTAAGCATCAATAATAAAAGTCTACTATTTTACACACAAGCTGGATTGGATATTCGGATGTTTTTTAGAATTTGTAGGATAATCATAAATTAGCATGTTATAATTTTAGTGTTCCAAGTGTTGGAGTATGTAATGTGCCTTTTTTTTAATCTTTTTACTGACTTCAAACTTGGTGCTACAGATTTTGGAAATGAATCCAGAGGATGAAGCTGAGGAAGATGGTGCTAATATTGATCTTGACTCACAAAGGAAGGGTAAATGTGTTGTGCTAAAAACTTCTACTCGTCAGGTAAGCCAAAATACATCATGCATGTCATTAATAATTATCTTATATTCACCTTTTTTTATATTTATGATTGGCCATTTGGTATATAGTATAGTCTCTTGCAGTTCTGGCTAGAAGTTGTATTTTCTAGGATTAAAGCAGTCTTCATGTGATTTGGAAAGCTGGGAATCTGGGATATGTGGTCTAGTTGGGAGGTCGGGCTGTAATGGTCTTATACATACGATCTGGAAACCAATGACATTTACTTGTCCAGTTTTATTTTTTTAATCCAAATATTTGAATCGAAACAGTTTTAGGAGATTATTTGCATTAGAAATGGTACAGATTCTTTAACTCATAGATATAGGTAAAGTTCGTTTTCATCTAACCCTCCTTAGATCCTACTAAATTTTGTGGGATATTTGCTGGATATTTTGTTTGCGTGTTTGCATTAGGAATAACCTTTTGTCAACTTTCAACTCATTTTGGCTGAATTGTTTGATTTGTTTGACATTGTGTTAACCCATTCAGAAGTAAACATGCAAAAATTGCCACATATAGTCTTCACCAATATGCTCACATTTCTTTATCTTTTGCAGACAATTTTCTTACCTGTGGTTGGTCTTGTGGACCCCGATAAGCTGAAACCTGGTGATTTGGTTGGTGTGAACAAAGATAGTTACTTGATACTGGACACATTGCCCTCTGAGTATGATTCTAGAGTAAAGGCCATGGAGGTTGATGAAAAACCAACTGAAGATTACAATGACATCGGTGGCCTTGAAAAACAGGCAAAATTTCTTCTTATATATATTGTTTGCTAGCTAAACCTCACTGATTGATGGTAACTGGTTTTTAACATCGCTTATGGATTGTTTGCTATGTGACAGATACAAGAGCTAGTTGAGGCTATAGTTTTGCCAATGACTCATAAAGAACGATTTCAAAAATTAGGGATCCGACCACCAAAAGGAGTGCTTTTGTATGGTCCCCCGGGAACTGGGAAAACTTTAATGGCCCGTGCATGTGCTGCACAAACGAATGCCACTTTTCTGAAGCTTGCTGGACCCCAGCTTGTTCAGGTATTTATAATTTATATTATTGTTTAGTAATTCTATTGCACTAAGCCACTAATGAATCTTGATTGTGGGCATATGGGTAGATGTTTATTGGTGATGGTGCAAAACTAGTTCGTGATGCATTTCAACTTGCAAAAGAGAAATCACCTTGCATCATTTTTATTGATGAAATTGATGCTATTGGTACAAAGCGGTTTGATAGGTATGGCTAATCTGGTAAATTATCTCCAATCAATATTAAAATGTCCATCTTCTCATTTAGGAAATAAGCAGCAAAATAAATCTATTGTATTTAAGATGTATTCCTGAAACAAGTTGTGTTTGAATGCAGTGAAGTTAGTGGGGATAGGGAGGTGCAGAGAACTATGTTAGAACTACTTAATCAGTTGGATGGTTTCAGCAGCGATGAGCGGATTAAGGTGCTTCATTTGATCTCAATTTAAACTAGAAAGCAATGTTTGTATTAATTTCTAGTTTCAATGCTTATTATACCAATTTTTGTTGCTCCATGGTAAGAATGCTGTAACGAAAAAAAGATAATTGATAATGCAGGTAATAGCAGCTACAAACCGTGCTGATATTTTAGACCCTGCCCTCATGCGTTCTGGACGATTGGATCGTAAGATTGAGTTTCCTCATCCTACTGAAGAAGCAAGGGCCCGGATCATGCAGGTATATATGCCTATGCATCCTCAGTTATATATTATGCATTATTAACTAGTCCTTTGATTTCATGTTTGTTAAATTCTGTTTTGTCAACATTTTTATTTTATATACTTTTTTGTAGATTCACTCCCGGAAGATGAATGTTCACCCAGATGTCAACTTTGAAGAGTTGGCACGCTCTACAGATGATTTTAACGGGGCACAATTGAAAGCTGTTTGTGTGGAAGCTGGCATGCTTGCTCTTCGTCGTGATGCCACTGAGGTACCAATGATATAACATTAAAACTTAGGGTAACAATCCTACAAGAATATGATTGTTACATGTTTATTAGTATAGCATGCATCTTTTTACTACTTTCTTTTTAGATAAAATATGATTTCAAAAAATTTATAAATAAATAGATAAATACAAGAAGTTGGCTGGTTCCAAGTTCCCAACTGTAAGCCAGACTGTTAAACCGTGCAAGTCCGATCAGTCTTAAACCGGCCAACTTGCCATGATTGGGTGGTTTAGTCGGTTCCAACGATTTATGAACATACATACCTCTATGAATGGTAATGGTGAAATTTATTGTGTGCAGGTAAACCATGAAGACTTTAATGAAGGAATCATACAAGTTCAAGCCAAGAAGAAAGCAAGCTTGAATTACTATGCTTAGGATGCAATTTGGCATTACAATGTACAACTTCAAGCAATCTGATTTTTATTATTATTATTATTAATTTTTTTTTGTGACTTAAGTTGTATGTGATTTCATGTATTTTGTGTTATTCAAACTGGTTGTTTCTTTGGAATTGTTGCTTGTCAAGCAAGCAACTACGCATTTCTCTATCACGAGGTTGAATATCACATGGTGACTGCATTTTTTTTTTCATTGTTAGCAGAAGAGGTGGTATTTTTACTCAAATTAAAATAAAATAAATGAGTTGGTTTGGGTAAACAATTATTCTATAATAGGTTGAAATGAGTAATATCATAACATGAAATAGGTTTAGATGGTAACACTTTAACATAATACGCGTCAAAATGGGTAACCTAAAATATACGTGAATACAATGAATTTAAACATTTAATAATGATTAATAACATATTTGATAAGAAAATTATTAAAAATTATCCTAATGGATTATTTGTTTAGTTGCAATATTTTTTGACTTAAACAAAATTAATTTTTTCTAAAAACAATCCACTTAGACCCAAACTAGATTAATAATGTATATATACGTGGGTCTTCGAGTGACAAAAGTAAAATTGTTCTAATTTGAATTTTACTTGTTTTGTGAAAATAACGTTAAAAACGACTATAACGTTTATCTTCATCATTTCCTCTCTAGATCATACTAAACAGTGAGAATATATTAGGTAAGTTTAAAAACAATCCATTTAGACCAAACTAATTTTCTTTAGAATTGTTTCGACCTTGTTACCCAATCCGACTCAACTTGCTCATTTTACCGGACTAATTTCCTTTAGAATTGTTCCGACCAAACTAATTTTCTTTATGAGATGTTACCCTTTGTCATCTTATTTCAGACCCATTTGTATGCTGTCATTAGGCTTGATTGCTCACGCTTGTTTGTATGTTTATGGTAGGCTAATATTTGTTTAGACAAAAATCATATATGAATTTTGAATTAAGTTGGAAAATCTTTTTTTTGCTTTGGTTGAATAATTTGGATCTTCTTGTGCATATATAAAGTTTCATTATTTTGACTATCAAACATTCAACTCTCATAATATTCATAATCGGGTTTAAATTTTATGACAGAAGTATACACATGTGATAGTTCTTTGAAATATTTTGTAAGTTTTTTTTATTGGTTTTATCATTTGTTCAAACATTTAGTTTTTTTTTTATTTTTAAATGTTTTTAGATTTGCTGCCATTAAATACAATTCTAAAAATGCTATACTACTAGTGAGATAAAAAAAACTCTTAATAATTTTGTAGTGATGATTTTGAAAATGCCAACAAAGTCGGTTATATATTGTAAATTTTCCCAAATCTAAAATATCATCAATCACACCACTTTCATAAATACTTGCATAAAAAGATTGTAAAGTCACTTGTCGTAAAGAACTTTCAAACATTTTACAAGTAGATGTCCCTTCTAATAAATAATAATAACATATCAATCAGGACCCAAGCAAATCCTCACATATTTTTACAAAAATTTGTATACTTGATATATTTTGTTATGTTTCTTTTGAAAACTTCATATAACAATACGCCTAAAAACAAATTTTGAACACCTCAACTTGTTCAATGACGAGCCTGCCTTAAACTACTAAATTAATTATGTGCGACACCACGTGGAAAATTACTTCTTTACAAATTAATTGATATTTTATTTTTAATTTTTCTACCATGGCGTTCACATTAATAGTCAAGTTCACCCCAGTATTTAAATTCTTAAAAATTAAATGAAATCATTCTGCATTTTCCCACATTTTTATACAATAACGTCTTGGTGTTATACAACTTACATGGGTGTAATAAGGTTGAAATGTCTATTCAATCATGTTTGTTAACCTGGGTTGTTTATATGACTAAATTACAAGGCTTCTTGAAAAAGTAACTTCGTCATTTGATCCTGAATCATATCTTTTTGTAATAAAATATTCTACCTTTGCCATCAATTTGTGTTTGCTTGTATTAGGGTTCAACACCTTACAAATAGTTTGTTAGTGTTCTTTTTTCAAGCTTGAATTTGATTCCTTTGTTAGAAGAGTACCGAAAAACTTGCAACATGACTTTTTAGACTGATCACTCGTTTTTACCAAATCCTAGTTACACAAAAATTTCATTTTCTACTATGTGTATGAATATGAACGGTTAGCTCGGTATTTGAACCTTAACCAACGAAATATGTAGAGTGAGTTATTAGTGTTAAAAACAATAAAAAATAAATAGTAATACTTATAAGAGAATTTAAGAACATACCGGCCCCGGTTTCAAACCTAAAAACATGCTACGACTAAAATACAAAGTGGCAAGTGTTTTTTTAGTTTTTATTTATTAGTATATATTAGTTATCGTACAAGACATGGTCGGCTCAATGGGCCAAACAACTCAATCAAGAGCTTAGGGCCCCAAAAAATATAGGATATTCAAAATTTTAAAGTAAATTTACATGCAATGGAGCTTTTTTGGGCTTTTCTTTAGCTTGTTAGCTATGAAGGAAATACGAGATACAACAAATTCTCACATAAAATTATTCTAATATTCAATTGAAATATATATATATATATTTTTTTTTAAAATTGATTATAAACATTTTATTAAAGAATTTGCAGTTAAAATTATGAAAAAAGTTTAATCTAAACATTTTTTACATGTAAACATATATATTTTTAACTCTACAATTATTGCCGGTTTCAATCGCGGATAAAAGTAGAAGGGATTTTAACTTAAACGTTAATGAAGGATCTCAGATTTTTATTCCCCATAAAATCTCAAAATAATTGACCCGACTCTGGTAAAAGAAATCTTATAAACTAGAGAGGATGCATCTTGCCATCTAGGGTGCCAAATAGAGTAAATGACCATAATAAATGGTAATAAATTAAAGGGGTAACTTTATAGAAATGTAACCAAGTTTGAAAATTGTCTCAATTAAGTCACTGAAAGTTTTTTTGTTACTTTAAAGGCACTAAAGTTTAATTTGGTGTTCTAATAATATGTAATTATCATGTTAATAGGTTGCAATTGATGATGTGTCAGGTTTAATTAATTTTTTTATGTTTAATATGATGTGGAAAATATAAATAATGATATGGATTTTTAAAAAAAATTTAAAAAACATTTTTTTTCTAAAAATAAATTTGTATTTGTATTTTTGATATTCATGAAAAATGCAAACAATTTTTTTAAACCAAACCTTTTTGAAAACCTTCGTATTCTTCTAAAGACAAACATTATATATAGTGTATTTTTATTTTAAACAATGGAACTAGAAAACATTTATAACGAATGAAATATAAGACTAAAAACAAGCGTTTGCTTTCATCGCATCCATCGTCACAAAAAGATAAACAAAAAAAGGTAGGCATCATCATTCAAAATTCTTTCTTCACAAGAAGATAAACCAAAAAAAAAAAAAATACAAACATCGTGTTAGACTTTCTTTGTTGCATCATTTTTTTTGGGTCTATCTTTTGGCCTCTTTTCTTTTGACAGCGGGTCTTTTTTGTCGTTAGTGCAAGATCTAACATTATGCCCCTTTTGTTGACAGTTTTGGCAAGACATTATTCTTCCAATTCCAACCTTTGGGTTCTTTTTCTCTTTCTCATCAGCACTTCTTTTTCTCTTTACTGTTGGTCTACCCGGCATTCTTCTTTCTTTTGGGGGTAAAGGTTTGATATTATCTGTTTTAGGTCAAAATGTACTCCCTCTCAATGGTTTGATTGGGTATTTGTATGCTTCTTTCAACATGTCTTTTTTCAACCAATTATAGACAAAAGTTTCTGGGTCCTTGTTAATGAAGGTTAAGGCTGCTACTGTATGAATACAAGGTATGCCTGATAACTGTCATGATCTACAGCTGCAAGTTTTTTCATCAATGTTCACCACATACGCGTATTTCTCGTTCTTCACTTCAAATACAATGTCATCACTTGGAGCAACCTTCCAATGCCTACAAAAACATTTATAAAAATAAAAGAAAAATAACAAAAGACTGTATTACCAATTAGAGCTTGTCATACCTTTGATTTGATTTAATGTCTTCCAATTTTTTTCTGATCCTTGGGCATACATCAAGTTCTAATTTTTTTTTGCGTTTGACGCCATTAAAAATGTTCTTTGCATCACAAATGTTCGAATTTCTTCTAGCATAGTGATAATAGGTTTTCTTCGTGAAGATCGAATGCACGAATTGAAACTTTCACTCATGCCATTCTCAAACGCATCACATGCCCTATTAACCTCGAAAAAAGCCCTTGACCATGTAATTGGATTCTTTTCAATAAGATAAGTATAAGCTTCTTTGTTAATACTTTTCAACTCTTTCATTATCTTTTCAAAATGTTTAAGTCGTACTAGTTATAACAATTTTGGTTTTTATGAAATGTTAAAGGTTATGAACATATTTAAAATTGTCAAATAAACAACATTAGGAGCAATCCTTGTCAACAATCTTAAAGTTGATAACAAAACACAAAATCTTCAAATTTTGATGAGTTAATCACATAAAATTGTATCCAATATCACATGTTTTGTAATAATTTTCTCATAGTAAGAATTATATTTTACTTAGGTTAAGAAATTAAATATTAATAATAATGAACACATGCATGTATGATTACCATATATGATAATTTATTATTGTTACCTTAAACACAAAACAAAGATGATGATAATAATGTAGCCATACACATTCCCATTATTTAATTATGCGACATCAGGGTAAGCATTAATTAACACCAAAGGACTCCAATGCCTTGAAACTAGTCTTGAGTGATTTTTTGGCAATATTAAGACAATCATCGGTTAGCTTAGCATCGCCTTTGCACTTGAGCACGACCGTATGTTTGCAAACACATCCTCCATCAGGTAGAGGTGGGCAAAAAACCGGAACTGGACCGACAACCTGAACTGGAACCGGTTGTACATGAACCGGTGGGTACAAACGGTTCTGAATCTTAAGAGAAATTGGAACCCGAAAAAACTGAGCCGGTTCCACCTTTACCCGACAAAACCCAAACCAGAACCGGCCAAAAACCGGTCAAAAACCAGAACCAAAACCGGAACCGGGTTGTTGACTTTATTGACCGGAACCGAAACCGGTTCTGAAACCAAAACTATCTTTGTTCAATAATAGATAAACTATAATGGCTGTTTATACTTTGGAGGTTGAGATCATTTCTTCAAATTCTGCTACTAAAATTTTCAAGATCTTAGTTAGTGATTTCGACACCATCGCTCCCAAGGTTGAACCTCGTATTTTCAAACCCATCGCTCTTGTTATATGAATTTCTAACCTATTTCAAAAGTTTAAAAAATCTATATATGCAGATACTGGTGTGATCGCCTACCATTAGCGTATGTAATGCTCTTTATGCTTCCAACCCCATCATCACCTAGTTGGACTTGTAAATATTAGCTTCAGCCTTGGGAGCGATGGTGTCAAAATCACTAACTAAGATCTTGAAATTTTTAGAAGGAGAATTTGAGGAAATGATCTCAACCTCTAAAGTATAAACAACTTTTATAGTTTAGCTATTATCGAACAAAGATATGTTGAGAAAAATGGTTTTGTTTTCATGAAGTAGTTGTGGACATAATGGGATTTATATGGATGAATGGTATGACGTTTTTGATATAGTGCCAAAAAAAAGTCAAGAAACACACATTTATTTTGCAATCTATTATTGAAACAGGTGCACCTTCTAACCTAAAAAGATCCCCCAACCTATATATAAAATTTTATGGTTTTTTCTTATAAGGTTGTCTGTTATGAGGCGTGACCGTCACCTGTGGCCGCTCTCAAGCTTCCCCTCACGCCATGAGCATCACTACACAAGCCTCGTGACCGAGGTGTGACCGGTCTTGGGTGATTGAGGTCATGAGATTGCATGCGTGATCTAGAGAGGATGGAAGGGGATGGAAGGGTGTGAGCAAGATGATTGTTACACATGTGTATATGACTTCTGGAAAATGAGAATATTTGTTTATGCGTCACTTAAATGCACAACCTAGTAATTTGAATACGAGTTTCGTATCTTAATAATTTTAATACGGTCTTTCTTATGGGCAAGAAAATGAACATATCTCTCTAGTTTCTCGAAATCAATATCCAGCTTCATACTTGTTCTTCACGTATGAGTTTTAATTGATAGTGGCATCACGACTCTCAAACAATCCGAGTTCGAAATCCATTCGAGTTTCTAATATCTATTATTGTTGATTTTTTTCAAGTTTATCTAATTTTTTTTAAACATATTTAACTTTTTCGTATGACATCATTTAAAATAAGCTGAATGATCTTTCCCAAGTCTTTCTGATTTTAGTCAAGCTTTAAGGTGTGATTTCTGATTTTTTTTTTTTTTTTGGGTAGATTATCTTGTATTGAAACAATGCTTTTTGGTAGATTATCTGTTGATATCACTCACAAACTACCTTTACTCATTTATTTTTCTTGACATAAGAATATGTAGAAAGATTGTATTATTGATATATTAATATACGAATAACCTAACCTTCTATAATATTTTTTTCTGGTTTCCTGAGGTTATCACTTCTGAGTTTTGAGGTTAAAAAAAAAAGGTTTATAGTGTCTAATTTTCATGTTTTTTAGGTTTTTGAAAACATGTCTCTCTTTTGTTTACTTAAAATACAGTACAACTCCAAACCCTAAATCTTACTTCGGCCTCTCTCCATTCTAGTGAAGCAACGCGGCTCTGTATAACTACCACAAAATGGTTGTTATGCTCGCGTGACTCTTAGGCGTTCGCTAAGATTAGCCTTGAACAGGTGATGATTTGTGATTCCCCATTGACTCAAAAGAGGGAACTTAAGATTGTAAGAACACAAGAGCTTTAATGCTTGATAACACTTGCACAAAAGATGCATAGATTACAGCTTTAGGAGGTGGTGATCACAATTGACTAGCCATCTATTTATACTAGTAACCCTAACAAACTAGTCCTATCAAGAGATTTTTTATATCTTCTCTATACTAATAAAAGAGTATAAATAGAAACACGTCCTTACCAAAATTCATCTCACAAAAATTTTCCTGCCAGATCGTTCATGAAACTTTTTTTTCACACGAATCTAAAATGTTTCACAAAAAGTATAAATAGAAACACGTCTTTACCATGATTCATCTCACAAAAATTTTCCTGCCAGATCGTTCATGAAACTTTTATTTCATACGAATCTAAAATCTTTCACTATTCTCGCAATCTCACCCAAATTTCTGTATTTTCAAAAACTCTTTTCTGTTCTTTGTCAATCATCGCTCATCCTCCAATGATCTTTCCCAGTCATTTAATATTAATTATATTTTTGCAAAATTCAACATTAACCCCTGTAACACACGGGTAGTTCTAGACATGTCTCTACAAATCTCTTAACATATACATGTTTCATTTAGTTTTCTCTATAGCATAAGTATAAAGAATTTGATCGATATTTTCTATGGAAATATCATGTTCGATGCCCTCATAATATTCAAAACTTTTCGTAGTCTTGAACACCCTTGAATGCCTTAGAAAACTCTGGAAACGCAACACTGACGCAACAAATATGAGCTGAATTTTGTATAGAACTTTTAGCATATTGGGCAAGTCATGACACAACGTTGTATTAGTATCAAGTAAATCCTTTTTGTGTTTGGATCTAACGTGTTTGGATATAAACAATTTTAGTATGAGTAACCATGTTAACAAAAACAAACTAGTGAGCTCCAAGCATGGTTATCAATGGCGAACATAGTGAGCACTATAGCGCACTACGTTGCAAAGTGTAAACCGACCACTATTGGTGTTAGTGGCTAAAAAACATAATATAGCAGGAATCTACGGGAAACATCACAAAATATTTTTTTTACCATTTTAACTGAACAAGTAAATAGGGTTACAAATGATACGGACGCACAACGTTGTTGCCAGACACGAAATAACGGTCGCTATTTTGTGCTATTCGTTGCGTAACATATAAGCAACTTATTGCTATTTACCGTTATTCGCTATTGATAAGTATGGCTCCAGAGAACAAGATTAATCGAAATTCATCTCCATTGACATTGGTTGCCAACTTTTTCATTAGCCAAACCTACCTAATTTGACGACGACCACGACCACAACAATAATATTAAAAATAGAAAAATTAAAAAAAAAAAAAAAAACGGAAATAAACTTTGGATCTTATTAGGAATTTTAGGTGTCAATTCGCAACCGGTTCAATATTAAATTATCAATCCACCTCACTCCTAATGTGTCCTAGAAACAAATGCACCCACTAAAACTCACATTTAGATATTTTGACATAGAAGTTCTCTTTGTTTGTCCTCGATGTTTATAGTAGTTTTGGGTTGATTTGGAAATTAGAATTGAAATTGAAAATTTTCCCATAAAAAATTGTGCTTGGTTGGTTAAAAATAAATTAAAACAAAAAAATTTTACAACAAAATCCACCAATTAAGGAGATGTTAGATTCACATGACTTTTATTTTAAGGGATTGCAATTGAATTTTAAAGTAACTGATACTAATTTAAAAATTAAAATATATCATGTATTTGATTTGTGAACCATGAGCCATTAAATAGGATCAAAAATTTTATCCAAATAAAGAAAAGAGAACATACCATATTTCCGTCATTGGCAAAATTTGCAGCTTTGGCAACACTAAGCTACCAATAAAGCCAAGTGCAAACCAGCATTATGTAAAACCAACAAACATTTGAAGAAAGCATGATTTATAGATCTGTTTTAAGTGTGTGACTGGTGCAGAATTAAACTAGTAATTTAGTCTTTGTGAGGGCTGGAATCAAGGAACTTGGCATATCGTTCTGATTTTGCTCCTGTTTTGTGGTCATAGTATTCGACCACTGCAGCTCCAGCTAACGCAGCTAGGGTCAGAGCCTGTGCATGCAACCTAAATTACCATAAGCAGCTAAGTTAGCCGAAAATGCAAGCAAAAAAATATAAAATAGTTGAAAATCATGTGCCACTTGGGGATCAACAGCATGCTGTGAATCTCGTGTGCTTCATAACAGAGAGGAAGAACAAAACCAAATATAATGCAAAGAGAGAGGTATATGAAACAAGCAATAGGAGCCTGTTGCTATATTCTAGGAAATAGATTCCGTCTAAAAATATAAGAACCAAATGGTGTTTTACATTTTAGGCATAGTGTTATTTTTTTTAGAAAAACACCAAGGGCACCATGCCTGATATATAAAACACCATTTAATTCTTATATTTTTTTTTGGCAAAATCTATTTTTCACCTAATGAAATCCTACATATATACATCTTTATTTCAAAAAAAAAAAAAAAAAAACCCTTTAAGTGCTAGGATTTACTTCTATTCTTCTAGTCCTTTAAATTTAAAAAAAAATAAATTAGAAGTACCATTTTTCTCATACAAAGTCAAAGCAAGTTATTTGTTTAGCATGGAAAGGGTTGACATACACACACTATTTTTGCTACAGATCAAATCAGTTATCAATTAGGAGTTGTGCTGTTTCAATCAACACACCTAGGAACATTTTCAAACCTTTGTCGCCAAAAGTGCCAAGGCACTCATGCAAGGCGGTTGTGCTTTATGTAGACACAAGAAAAAAACCTTGCTCTAGGTTCAAATTAGATGTGTTCAGACAAGGGTTCTTCATTTTTTGAATTGCAACATTTTAATGATTTTTTTTTTTCCTAGGTGAGGGGTGTTTACTTTGAAAACTGTTGAATTCTATTCCTTTCAAGGATTATGGTATAGATTGTTGTTTATCTTCTGTTTTGCTTTCTTATTTAAGTCTGTATTGCGTTAAGATCCACTAGACCTCCTTTATCAACAGAAACCATGCAAGATTTCATATTGGATCAAATGATAGCTTTAAACTAATCAGGTGCACTACGAAGCAGTTTTAAATCATAATTTTGCTTATGTTTACGTTGCAGTTATGTACCATTTCTACATATATTTTATAAATCAAAGGATAGCCCCATATGTAGTTACGATAACCTTTGCTTATACTTGCTCAATTTTCAATTATTGTACACGCCTAGGCAACAAATGAAGCATTCAAGCCATAAGAATGAGAAATATGATACTAAAGTTAAAAGCGTTGGGATGATTAACTTCAAACAATAACTTTGAGTTGGGACTCCTTCGGAACAGCCTCTCTACCCCAACTGAGATAGGGGTAAGGTTTGTCTTCATCCTTCCTCCCCAAACCCTACTGAAGAGTGGTAATATAATGGGTAAGTTTGTTTGTTTGTTTGTTTGTTTATACTAAAGTTCATCATCATAAGTTAGATGAAGTTTACAAGAATTTTAGGGATATACTCACATTCAAAAATAATACATGAAGTTTAGAATAAGAATACACAAATCATGCCTAGCTGAAAGGGTATACTTGGTGTTTGCATTAAATCCTGCTTTGTGCAGATGCAAGCAATTTGATATACGCAATTTTACCATATTCATTTGTGCAAGAGATTGTTTATCATCAACATTACCTGTTGCTCTAAGTCCATCCCTCAAATCATGCCTAGCTGATTTGCATCAATAAGAATACACAAATTCTGAAACCCTAGGGCACATAAAATATTCACATTTCATTTTATATCACACATATGAAAACAAAACTGAAAAGACAAAGCATTAAAAATGAAAAATGGTGGCAAAAGAATTCAATTTCACCATTAACACATCATGTCAACATGGATGAAAACATGGCCAAAAGAAAGTAATTACAATATCATAAGGATCTACAATACCTAGCGTGAATGATCCGCAC
Source organism: Mikania micrantha (assembly GCA_009363875.1). NCBI lineage: Eukaryota > Viridiplantae > Streptophyta > Magnoliopsida > Asterales > Asteraceae > Mikania > Mikania micrantha. The sequence continues at coordinate 57,166,775 of CM018696.1, forward strand.
ACTTGTTTTCATGCCGGGCTGAGACCAATTGTAAGCGATTGATCCAGCAATCCCACTCAACCACAAGCATCCTAATTTAATTTCCCAAAGGTTCATCAAATCTGTTGAAGAAATACTACGAAAACATAGAACAGAAAAAGAAAAACTCAAAATTACCGACAGAACGAAGCTTATGCTCGATAATCCACTCCCTGGCGCTATCAATCTTGGACCCGGGGTTGGAATCAGCCATCGGTGATCGATTTGTTGCAAATGCGATGAAGAAGAGGGCGATGGCACAGAAAACAGGTCGGTGGACACCTTATTTGAACATTATTATAATAATTATTTATTCGGCCTATTTCATTTTAAAATGACTTGGCAAGTGTTTGTTTATGTTTGAATGATTATGAAATTTAATGTTACAGATTTAGATCATTTATTTCATGAAAAAAAACATATTAGAATGTTATAGAATGTTTGAATTGGTGTCTAAATGGTTCAGACTTCAAATCAAGTCTAAATGAAAGAAAAGAGGGTTTGGCTTCAATTCACCGACCTACACATCGACTTGAGCACCGACGCTGCTCCACCACCCTCGCTTAACCACAACTGTCGTTGCACACCTACACATCGCTCAACGACCGGCGCGGGTTCAAATGTCTGCAAGGGCTCAACGACCGCCACCTCCACCGCTCCACCACTGCCACTCGATGGTTGTGACGACGGTTCAAAGGGGAGGCGACGAGGCTCGATGGTGACGGTCTGAATCGAAGGTCGATGAGGGCTGCGATCAAAGGTTGATGAGGGCTGCGATCAAAGGTCGATGGGGACGGGAGTGGCGTCGTGGTGACGGGTTGCTCACTTGCTTCACGGTTCTCGGTGAAGACAGGGGTGGCGACGGTTCTCAATGGCGATGGCTTAATCGAAGGTCGATGGGGACGGGGGTGGCGACGAGTAGGGTTTTGTGAGTTTTTTTTAAAGTTTTATTCAGATGTTTGAACCAAACACTCTTAACTGGTTTAGCACTTAACCATTCAGACCCTCTTAAACATTCAGACATCTTAATCATTTAGTACTTAATGATTTATACCCTCTTTTGCTTTTGTTTGCGCCGCGCAAACCACATGTAAACATGGTTATTTACAGAATATTGTATTTTTCGAAAATGTTTCATTAAAAAAACATTTGCGCTAACCCTTCTTGGTGCAGATCTGGCCAGCCACTTCTAAGATCTTCTAAAGTCTGTAGATACCGCCCACCACCACCACCATTGACCACCCACCCTCCACCACCACCATCGGCCACCACCACCACCAAATTCGGACACCACCACCACTATCGTCGGCCACCATCGTCCGTCACCACTGTACACCTCCACCATCGTTGGCCACCGTCACCACCACCACCGTCAGCCACCCCTATCACCCATCACCACCACAACCATCCGTACACCACCACCAATTTATTTTAACAGTCAACAACCATTAAAAACAAACAGTCTTCTTCTTACAAACTGCAGATATTTGGTCAACCTCTTCTTCTACAGATGTTTGCAGATATGGTTCGCAGACTACATATATTTTACCTTTTTGAAAACAAACTCCACCTTATTTAATTATTGGTTTTTTGAAAAGACCAATAAGTCAGTAAGTTGCTTAGCAAACCTTAGAGGACTTTTAAAAATGATTTTTTGTAAAAGATAGTAAGTTGTTTTTCAAAATCTAAAAATTCTGATTTTTCAAAATGACTTATGACTTATTGGCATAAAATTAAAAATCTACCCTCACTTTTTACCATTTACCCAATCTACCACATACCAACACCCACTGACACCGCCACCCACTGACACCGCCACCACCTATCGCCACCCATCACTGCCAGCCACCACCACCCATTGTGAACGCATTAGATAGTTTGCATGGTGTATTTAAAGTAGAGGTGTCAATTTTCATACAAATCAAAAGAATTTGGTTGGTTTGTATAAACAATTATTGTATAGTAGGTTGAAATGTGTAATATCATAAATAAAATGAGTTGAAATGGGTAACATTTTAAGATAATGCGAGTCAAGATGAGTAACCGAAAATCTATCTGAATGCAATTAATTCAAACGTGTAAGAATGATTAATGACATATTTGATCAGAAAATCACTAAAAATTATCCTAATAGACTATTTGTTTAGTTACAATACATTTTGACTTAAATCAAATTGATGTTTATAAAAACAATCCATTTAGATCCAAACTGATTTTTATTAAAACTTGTTCTGACTCGCACCCGTTATTACCCGTTACCAAACCCGACCCAACCTGCACATTTTAACCGGCTTAATTTAAAGACTTATATTTGAAATAAAAAAGAGATCAAAACAAAACATTATATTAAACGTTTTTTGTGACAAAAAAATTGCAAGATTTTACCAAAAAAAAAAAAAAAGTTCACACAATTTTTCAATATAACATTTCTATGAATTGAGTCGCTTTTTATGAAGAAATAATAATTATAATAATAGTATATTAATAACAATACTTATGTTATTATTGGGAAATCAAACTATTACAATAATGCAAACAACAAATGAAATGAGCTTAAATATAAAATGCTAATTTATGTAACAGTAATATCATTATAACGATGTCTTCAACAAGTTCTTTAAAAATTCTTTTACAATTGTTTGTCTTTAGTTTTTAACTAATTTAGTGATAAGCAAACAAAATTGATCATTGTGGTTGAAGCATGTATATAATATGTTTCGATTAAAACATAATACATGCCTTTACCCAAGATGAATGTGTGTATGTTTCTCAAGATACGACAACCGAAGCAATGTGCATTGCGAAAGATGTTCACGCACCTAGATTGCATCATGTAGTTGAAATGAGTTGAAACATCTAAACTTTCTAGATTTTAAAATTCTCTTTGATGTTTCAACTAGGTAGCATGTTTACTAAACATCCAACTTTAGTGTTTTAACTATCTTTTCGACAAAATCACTTAATTTTAAGCATTGATAACGTATTATTCTTGGCATCATTCTGGACGAGATTTGGTTCATTGTGATATCTCACATAGTAGAAGACAAACATAATAATAATGTATATTATCACTAGTTAAAAAAAAAAAATTCTAACCTTAGGAAAAACTCTTTTTTTTTTTTTTGTAAAAAAATTAGTCTTGTATGTTTAGTGTACAAGAAATACATTTTTTTAGGTCATAACATTTCATCTACAGCTAAATTGGAATCAATTAATCATTTTTTTTATGATGATTCTGTACGAGTGCCAACCTAAACAAACCATAACACTATAATCCTCTTGCAAAATGCCACCAAAATGAAGATATACAATCAAAATCTGACACAATTGCCTGATTAAATAAGCGTAACGGCTAATTGGGCTACTCATTTCCACAAGAAGCCCATGACCTGAAATTTAAGGCCTTTCACAATTCACATTCTTAGGCCCCAGCACCAAACTCACCACTAGAGGTGCTCAAACCGGTTTTTATCACCAAACCGGTTCGGTTTAGAAACCGAATCGGTTTCTACAGTGGATCATACAAACCGGTTTTTGGCGAAACCGGTTCTTGAAACCGGTTTTTGAATTTTTTTTTCCAAACCATAAAAACCTTAACCTTTAATAAAAACTTAAACTAATAAAATCTTAAACTAATAAAACCTAAACATTAATACTAATAAAACCTTAAACTAATAATTAATAAAACCTTAAACTAATCAAATCATAACTAATAATTAATAAAAACCCTAATAAAACCTTAAACTAATCAAAACAACTAATAATTAATAAAACCTTAAATTAATCAAATCATAACTAATAATTAACAAAAACCCTAATAAAACCTTAAACAAATCAAAACATATCGTTAAACTATTATTTAATAAAACCCTAAAAAACATTAAACTAATCAAACATTAAACTAAAACCTTAAACCAATCAAAACTTAAACTATTATTTAATAAAACCTTAATAAAACCTTAAACTAATCAAATCTTTAACTAATCAAATCATAAACTAATAATTAATAAAAACCCTAATAAAACCTTAAACCAATCAAAACTTAAACTAGTATTTCAACTAATTGTATTATATGTATATTTATTAAAGAATAATTTAAGGTTATGATTTGATTAGTTTAAGGTTATATTAGGGTTTTTATTAATTATTAGTTTATGATTTGATTAGTTTAAGGTTTTATTAATAATTATCAGTTGTTTTGATTAGTTAAAGGTTATATTAGGGTTTTTATTAATTATTAGTTTATGATTTGATTAGGTTAAGGTTTTATTAATAATTATTAGTTGTTTTGTTTAGTGTAAGGTTATATTAGGGTTTTTATTAATTATTAGTTTATGGTTTGATTAGTTTAAGGTTTTATTAATAATTATTAGTTGTTTTGAATAGTTCAAGGTTATATTAGGGTTTTTAGTAATTATTAGTTTATGATTTGATTAGTTTAAGGTTTTATTAGGGTTTATTAATTAAGGTTTGAGAAAAGAAAATACAACATAATGAACAAATTAAAGTCAACATAAATTAAATTACTTAAAGAGTTAAAGTCTTCAACAATTACAATAAACCAAATCGTAAAATATAATGATGAAATACATGCGTCTTCTTCACGTTTGATTTTCTTTCGAGCTAACTTGATAATATGCAGCTTCTTCCTCGTTGGTTATTCCTTTCGACAAACCCGCCTCGACCTCCTCTTGCAATAGCTCGCTCTCGTAATCCATTTCGCCTTCAAGTGGAGACTTATCTTGAACTCTTTCTGCCGCATCCAAGTAATCCTTCAAGCAAATCGACATCTCTACCGCCGGAGAGTGAGCCTTGTTCTTCTTAGTGAAATGACCCTGCCACTAATAGAAAACGCCGATTCCGAAGCTACCGTAGAAGCTTGGACGCTTAGTAGATCTCGGGCCATAGCGGATAGGATCGGGAATTGGTTTTCCTTACCTTTCCACCAAGCAAAGATATCAAGGGATATAAACTCTTGAGGAGTCATGCCTGACAAAAAGTTGGTGGCAATATATCTTCCAAGTTCACTGCTTGGAGTATTGCCTCTTTGCCTTTTACTATTCTCGTTCATTAATAAATTATAAAAAGCGATTTGTGGATCTGAACTACTAGAACTTGATGCCGCGTTTCTCATTGTTTGGTATATGGTTGATGTTGTTCCAATCTCTTTTAATGGTAGAACGAATTACGTGTGTGTAACGAGGTTGAAGAGTTTGTTGAGTAAGTAGAGTTAGACGAGGGTTGTCGAAGTGGTTAAATGGCAAACTTTGTTGAATCACGAATTGCGCCATTTGCTCCCGAACCGCTTCGACACTATAAGCGAAAATACTCCCGTCGTTCGATTAATAAATTATAAAAAACGATTTGTGGATCTGAACTACTAGAACTTGATGCCGCGTTTCTCATTGTTTGGTGTATGGTTGATGTTGTTCCAATCTCTTCTAATGGTAGAACGACTTACGTGTGTGTAACGAGGTTGAAGAGTTTGTTGAGTAAGTAGAGTTAGACGAGGGTTCTTCAAAGCTTTGCAATATTTGAACACGTGATGGTTTTCAAAGTACTATTCGCGTCGTGTTTGAAAAAACTACCACAAAGCTTGCAACAAGCTTTATTCGGACCGCTCGTGTAACAACCGGTTTCTAATAATAAAATATATTTGAAATAATCGTTAATTGAACGATTGTGGTTGTTGTGATTTGAAAATATGCGAGAATTACGTCATCAATGGCAAGAACACATGTGATCGTTCTAGAAATCCATATTAATTTGATGATTGTAATTATTACAAATTGATAGTATGTGAGAAATGATGAACGTGGAAGAAAACCGTGCGTGAAACGGAGTTATGGATCATCCGGAATCGCGAAACGAAGAAAATTACAAAATATTATGCTTTGGGACTCTTCGCGGTACGCGAAGGTGGTTTTGAGGTTCCTTCGCGGTACGCGAAGGACTCAAAATATCTAAAAAAGCTCCGGATTTCTTCGCGGTACGCGAAGAGTTCTTTTGCTCTCCTTCGCGGTACGCGACGAGTAGGGCGGTTTGACAGATTCCTATTCTTATCAGAATAGCATCAGAAATTATATTTTTTCAATATCTCGACCTCAAACACACCCAGGGACGATCTGATCGAAATTTTGTCATCAAAATCAAGTTTTTAAGCTACCAGAACGTTTGGATCAAGCTAGGATTCGATCCTACAACTCCTGATCGTCGTTTTCATCCGAGAACTTCGTTCAAAGGGGTAACGATTCGATTTCTCTTACTAGTTTAATATTGTGTAGATTAAATTTAGTTTTGATTGTAATACTGTGATTATGGGTATTGATTATTGCCTAGTTGATAACTAGGGATTGTTAGAAACGAAGAACTTGCTGTTTTAATGGTGAAATCTTCGTTTTGAAGCCGGGATAATGTCCGGTTATTATGAAACCCATATCATGGTGTGATAACTAGTAGGATGGGGTGAATATGATTTTAAATGAAATATGGATTATGATCCATGAGTTAAATGATGATTATAATGAATTGATGTTAAAAATTATTAACAAGTTATGATCTTAAATAAAAATTGAATAATAAAAATAATTAAAGATCGTAACTAATATAATGAACATCAATTAATTAATAAATTGCCTGGGAAGGCATGAGATATGATTAATTATGATCATTGACTAAAACTTGCTAAATATAGTAAGATAGAGTCAATTATGTGATAAATTGACTTTGAGGAAGTCAAATCAGTCAAGTGTGTTGAACTTGATTGTATGTGCTATATGTGTTAAAACTAGTTGTATGTGAATTTTACAACTAGGTGGTGGTAGTGGAAATCAAACCACTAGTCATAGAGCAGGAAAAGAGCCTGCAGTTGCTAATCTCTTATCTGATCAAGGTAAGTAATCCCACAACTATGACATCACATAATAAATATTGAATTTGTTGTTAAATAATTGGTATGATAAATATGGCATTGGTGACAGGTGAATGTTGAATAATAAAAGTTCAACAACCTATGATAAATCCAATACCTTGGTGAATAATAGTGTGGGAATTTTATGATGGAAGTACCGGTGGGTGAACATCATAGTAATTTGATTGATTTATTTATGACTCCACTATGGTGGATAGCCAGAGGTGCTGGCAATTGTCTTAAATGGAAGTACCGACGGGTGAACATCTTAAGACTTGATTTATTTATGACTTCACAATGGTGGATAGCCAGAGGTCCTGACAATTGTCTTAGATGGAAGTACCGGTGGGTGAACATCTTAAGACTTGAATTAATTATGACTCCACTATGGTGGATAGCTAGAGGTGCTAGCAATTGTCTTAGATGGAAGTACCGTGGGTGAACATCTTAAGACTTGAATTATTTATGATATCACAAATGTGTGAATAGTCAGATGTGCTGACAAATAACTATGGTGGAAGTACAGGAATGTGAACACCCTAGTGTAATTTTGATTAAACTATTGTGAGCAATAGTTGATGATTGGTAATATGATATTATTACCTTGTGAGAGTCAATTCGAATAGAAATGACTCAGTTTGAATATTGATTGTGAAAAATGTATTTATACATTTTGTTGTTAAGAAACATTGGGGTTTACTTACTTAGTTCTTATGAACTAATGTGAATTATTGTGTGATGTTTGTAGGTCAAACATGAAGGACCTGGCTATAAGGATCGAGGTGGACTGGAAATCGAACGAACAAACCTTGTTGCAAACGTTTGAAATTTTGGTTTAAACGTACTTATGTAAATAAGTATTGTAAAATGTGTGACACGTTTACGTTTGCATTAAACTTTGTTTAATATTATTAAATAAAGAGGATCAAACAAGGTTTTGAAAATGAAAAAAATTGCTGGGACCAACTCTGATATTATTTAAAATTGTTAATGGTAACTGGGGGTTACAAAGCTGGTATCAGAGCAATGGTTTGAGCGATTCAAGTGTTAGAAACACACTTGAACTCAAATCTTATGCTCTTGATATGTAATTAAACGTTCGATTCAAGCCTCAATCATTAAGCCGGAGGTATGAGGTCAGTAATTATGTTTTGAATTGTATATGTACACATTATTGTGTGTATAAATTGTGTGAACCGAACTTTTCAATTATGAAATGAAATGATGAAGTTAAGGGCACGAGCGTGGAATAAACATGTTATTATGCCTGGCTAGTATAATAAGATGTTTAGGACATAAACGTTTCCTTAATTAAGTCAGATTGTATCATGATTGCGAACATTAGGTAAGGTGATTTTATACTGTATATGTACAGATTAATTAACTGTTGTGAATATATGAGACTGACTGTCTGATTATATGATTCAGCCACGAATGGCTGACGAACATACCTCTGGTGTGAATAGCAGTGAGAAGGTGGAACTCATTGAAACTCAAACAATGGTGAAGGAAGAGGTGGCAAAGGCTTTTGAAGCTGCTTTGCCCACATATATTGAAGAAATTAAGTCTTCGTTAAAAGAGTTCCTTCATCAAGAGTTGTCTGAATTTGAAACTGGAGTTGAGATGAAACAATCTTCTAAGACAACTACTTTTAAAGAATTTATGGCTTGTAAGCCAGCTGAGTTTAAAGGGGAGGTAGATCCCTTGATTAGCCAGCGTTGGATATCTGATATTGAAGGTACGTTTGAAACTAGTCATTGTGACCCGGCTGATGAGGTCATGTTTGCTGGCAATTAGTTGAAAGATCGTGCCAAGGATTGGTGGGAGTTGTTAAGGAAGGAAAAAGGTAGAGATGGAATGAAAGGGCTGACGTGGGCCCAGTTTAAAGAACTTTTCTTGAAGCGGTTTTGTCCTCAAGCCGCTATTGATTGTATTGCTGAGGAATTTCTTCATCTACAGCAGAAAGATGAAAGTGTTGATACCATCACTGCCATTTTCTTCGATAAAGCTAAATTTTGTCCGGACCTCCTTCAAACTGAAAGAATGTGGATAAACCGGTATCATACTATGTTGAACACGAAGTACCGGGAATTTCTCACGCCTTCTAAGTGTGAGACACTTAATGAGCTGATCAATTGTGCCCGGGAAAGGGAATTGGAATTGAAACGACAAGAAGATCGAGGAGATAAACGAAAGGCTGAAACAGAAACGGGTTCATCTAAAAAGGCAAAGTTTGCCAAATAGTTTAAAAAGCCTGTCTTTACTAAACCTTGTCCCAATTGTGGGAGGATGCACGCGGGGGAATGTCGTGCTAGGCCGGTTGTCTGTTACAAATGTGGGAAGCCAGGACATTTGGCAACCTAGTGTTTGAGCCCTCCTAGTCTGTGCTATCATTGTTATAAGCCAGGTCATAGGAGGAGTGAGTGCCCTGAACTTAGAAGGGCAACACCGATTAATGATGACGGTCGATCGTTTAAATCTCAAGGCTCGGGAAAGAAACCGGAAGCGCCCAAACCAAAGGGGAGAGCTTTCCAGATTTCTGCAGAGGAGGCTAATCACGTCTGATGTAGTGACAGGTACTTTCTCTGTTAATTCAATACCTGCTTATGTGTTATTTGATTCTGGAGCCAATCGATCTTTTGTGTCTATAAAATTTGTGCATCATCCATCTTTTGTCTTAGAAAAGTTGCCTGTACCAATAGAAGTAGAGGTTGCTGATTCTAAGAGTTTTCTTGTGTTTGATATTTATCGAAACTGTAAACTTACAATCAATAACGAGGAATATGTTGTTGATCTAATACCCATGGTATTGGGGGAGTTTGATGTTGTTATTGGAATGGATTGGCTATCTTTTTATAAAGCCAATATTCTTTGCAATCGCAAAGTTATACAATTAATAACCCCAAGTGGGTATGAATTGTCCATCCAAGGAGAAAAACATGGAGGGGTTGTTTTGTGTTCTTTGGTCAAAGCCATGAAGTATATGAATCATGAGGGCCAATCCTTCTTAGCTGATGTCATTGATGCTGAGAAAACAGTAAAGAGTTTGGAGGATGTCCCAATTGTCAGGAATTTTCCTGATGTTTTTCCAGATGACTTACCAGGAATCCCCTCTGATAGAGATGTTGAATTTCGTATTGATCTTATTCCAGGAGCCAAGCCTATAGCAAAAGCTCCTTATCGTTTAGCACCGTCTGAATTGCAAGAGTTGATGACTCAATTGCAGGATCTTCTCGATAAATGTTTTATTCGTCCAAGCATCTCTCCTTGGGGTGCTCCTGTTCTTTTTGTTAAAAAGAAGGACGGAAGTTTTCGTATGTGTATTGATTATCGAGAGCTTAATAAAGTGACGGTGAAAAACAAATATCCTTTGCCTCGTATTGATGATTTTTTTGATCAGTTGCAAGGGGCTTCTTGGTTCTCTAAAATTGACCTTCGGTCGTGTTACCATCAAATTAAAGTTAGGGAAGCAGATATTCCTAAAACAGCGTTTCGAACCCGATATGGTCATTATGAATTTTTAGTCATGTCTTTTGGGCTGACTAATGCACCGGCTACATTCATGGACTTGATGAATCGGGTATGTCGTCCCATGTTGGATCGATCTGTTATCGTCTTTATTGATGATATTCTTGTTTATTCCAAAAATGAAGGTGATCATGCGTGTCACTTACGGGAGGTACTTGAGACTCTCCGAAAGGAGAAGTTATATGCCAAATTTTCTAAATGTGCCTTCTGGCTGCATGAAGTCCAATTTCTTGGGCATGTGATAAAAGTAGATGGCATTCTTGTTGATCCTTCTAAAATTCAAGCGGTGACCAATTGGAGTCTACCCAAAAATCCAACCGATGTCAGAAGTTTTCTTGGCTTAGCTGGTTATTATCGTAGATTTATTCAAGACTTTGCCAAGATTGCTTCTTCTTTAACCAAGCTTACAAGAAAAGATGTTAAGTTTGTGTGGGGTGATGACCAAGAGAAAACATTCTAAGAGTTAAAGTCAAAATTAACTCAGGCACCGGTATTGACATTACCAGATGGCCCTGATGATTTTGTGGTATATTTTGATGCTTCTTATCTTGGTCTGGGTTGTGTTCTTATGCAACGAGGCAAGGTGATTGCCTATGCCTCAAGACAATTGAAAACCCATGAAATCAATTACCCTATCCATGATCTAGAACTTGCAGCGGTCGTATTTGCCTTAAAAATCTGGAGGCATTATTTGTACGGAGTAAAGTGTACAATTTACACTGATCATAAGAGCTTGAAATATTTCTTCACTCAGAAAGAATTAAATATGAGGCAAAGACGATGGCTGGAATTACTCAAGGACTATGATTGTAAAATCCTTTATCATCCTGGTAAAGCGAATGTGGTGGCGGATGCTTTGAGTAGAAAAGAAAAGTGTGAACCAATCAAAGTGAAAGCTATGCAGCTTGTGATTACTTCAGGGCTGATTGAGCAGATCAAGGAAGCCCAGACTAAAGCTTTAAATGAAGAAAATTTGAAACATGACAGGATTAAAGGGCAAGCTCATAATCTTAATGAAGATAGTCGTGGTTTAAAGACTAGGTGGGGTCGAGTGTGGATACCTCCCACTTGTCCACTTAAGTCTGTATTGTTGGAAGAAGCACACAAGTCAAAGTATTCAATTCATCCTGGGGCTACTAAAATGTATTGTGACCTTCAGGTAAACTATTGGTGGCCAGGTATGAAACGAGATATTGTTAAACATGTAGCGAAATGTTTGACTTGTATGCAGGTAAAAGCAGAGCACCAGAAACCTTATGGTAAATTGCAACCATTAGAAATCCCAATGTGGAAATGGGAACATATCACAATGGACTTGATTACTAAGCTTCCTAAGACAAGGAAGGGATGTGATACGATTTGGGTCATTGTAGATAGGTTGACTAAGAGTGCTCATTTCTTGCCCATTCGTGAAACCTATTCTTCTGATAAAATGGCAGAAATATATGTGCGAGAAGTGGTGTCTCGTCATGGTGTGCCTGTAACCATTATTTCTGATCGAGATACTCGATTTACTTCTCGATTTTGGAAAAATTTTCAGGAAGAATTAGGAACAAAATTGTTGTTAAGCACGGCGTATCATCCTCAGACTGATGGACAAAGTGAAAGAACCATTCAGACCTTGGAGGATATGTTACGAGCGTGCATTATTGACTTTGGGGGTAGTTGGGATGATTACCTACCGTTAGCGGAGTTCTCGTATAATAACAGTTATCATTCCAGCATTGGAATGCCTCCTTATGAGATGCTCTATGGGAGGAAATGTCGAACTCCCGTTTGTTGGGAAGAAGTTGGGCAGCATGAACTCGCACATAAAAATGTAGTTAAAGCTACCAATGAACGGATAGATCAGATCCGTGCCCATCTGAAGGCGGCTCAAGACCGTCAGAAATCATACGCTGATAAGCGTAGAAGGCCCATTGAATTCCAGGTGGGAGATTTTGTGTTGTTGAAAGTCTCACCGTGGAAAGGTGTTATACGTTTTCGTAAGCGAGGAAAGTTAAGTCCACGCTTTATTGGACCATTTAAAATTATAGCTCGTGTTGGTAAAGTTGCTTATCGCCTAGAGCTACCTGAGGAGTTAAGTGGAATTCATAATATGTTCCACGTTTCTTACTTACGAAAATGTTTAGCAGATGAATCTGCGTGCGTACCACTGGAAGATATAGAAGTTGATGACAAGTTAAATTATGTTGAAAGGCCAGTGGCAATACTTGACCGGAAGGTCAAGCAACTTAAAAATAAATCATTGAGCCAGGTGAAGGTTCAATGGAAAAATAGAACCGGTTCTGAAATTACGTAGGAGTCAGAAAATGAAATGAGAAAGTATTATCCTTTCCTCTTTGAGGTTTAATCGGTTTCGGGGACGAAACCTTTGTAAGGAGGGGAGATTTGTAACAACCGGTTTCTAATAATAAAATATATTTGAAATAATCGTTAATTGAACGATTGTGGTTGTTGTGATTTGAAAATATGCGAGAATTACGTCATCAATGGCAAGAACACATGTGATCGTTCTAGAAATCCATATTAATTTGATGATTGTAATTATTACAAATTGATAGTATGTGAGAAATGATGAACGTGGAAGAAAACCGTGTGTGAAACGGAGTTATGGATCATCCGGAATCGCGAAACGAAGAAAATTACAAAATATTATGCTTTGGGACTCTTCGCGGTACGCGAAGGTGGTTTTGAGGTTCCTTCGCGGTACGCGAAGGACTCAAAATATCTAAAAAAGCTCCGGATTTCTTCGCGGTACGCGAAGAGTTCGTTTGCTCTCCTTCGTGGTACGCGACGAGTAGGCGGTTTGAAACATACTAATCTGACCATGTTTAACATACTAATCTGACTGTTATCCTGAACATCAGATAATCATTCCAATGAGTATGTTAATGATTGTGATTAGTTTGAAACACCCAACTTTCACGTTGCATGTCAAAGATTAATCAAACTAATCACCTACATTGTCACAATCAAATGGTTTAAACCATTATAACCATTGTTATGATTCCATGCAAACCGGGCATTACAACGGCTCAAAACAAGGATTTACCCGTTAACAGTTCAAGTTTGTCATTCATAATCAATCCTAGCCATCATCTAGGCAATAATCAACAACCCTAACTATATAATTACGTTCAAAACTAAGATTTAATCATTTATAATCAAACCAGAAGGTTTAAAATGAACCATTACCTAATCTGGAGGAGTTCTGCGGATAGAAAGATGATATGGACTCGTATAAACGTTCCCGGATGCGATCTAAGCGTACCAGAGGCTTCAAAACTGAGTTTTTATGGATTGGATGAAGCAATTTTCGAAGGTGGTGGTGATGTCGTCGACTGGAAGCAACAAAATTGAGATAAGAATGAAAATCTTGATCTTTATGCAAGTTGTCGGACCAGATCACCCCAGGCGCATCGCCTGGCCACCCGCAGCCACCCGGGGCGTATCACGCAGCATTTACTCGGCTTCCAGAAACTTTTGACCCCCGCGCGCATCGCCTGGAATTTTTGCTTGGCCCGGGGCGTACCGCCCCGGGGTATTTTCACCGTTTTTCGACAAAAACTTCCTTTCGCGATTCTGAGCGATCCGTAACTCCTTTTTGCGCACGGTATTTGCCCACGTTCATCATTTTTAGCATACTATCATCCCATATTAATTTTTATTGCCATCTCAGCGTGGATTTTACACACGATCAAATGTGCTCAATACATTGCCGACGTCACTCTTCGTACCCAATTATCACAGTCTCCTCCTGTTAGAAAAATTTCGTCCCGAAATTTAATGAGGACTTACTGGATTACAATTGATCATGAGAATAAGTGTGGGTATTTTTCTTTCCTCCGATCTTCACGTTCCCACGTATATTCAGGTCCACGTTTTGAGTTCCATCGGATTTTGACAATAGGTATGCGACTGTGTTTCAGTACCTTCACCTCTCGATCCATCACTTCAATTGGTTCTTCTCTGAATTGAAGTTTTTCTTCAACTTGGATTTCTTTAAGAGGTACAATCAAAGATTCATCAACTAGACATTTTCTTCAGATTTGATACATGAAAAACATCATGAATATTACCAAGTTCAGTAGGTAATTCAAGTCTATAGGCCACTGATCCAATTCGTTCCAGAATTTTGAATGGTCCTACAAATCTTGGTGAAAGTTTACATCTTTTCCCAAATCTGAAGATACCCTTCCATGGTGAAACTTTAAGCATTACTAGATCATTGACTTGAAATTCCAAGGGTCTACGACGATTGTCAGCATAACTCTTCTGTCAATCGCGAGCAGCTTTTATTCGTTCTTGAATCAATGCGATCTTATCAGTTGTTTCTTAAATAAGCTCTGGGCCTATGATTTGACTCTCACCTACCTCTGACCAACAGATAGGTGATCTACATTTGCGCCCGTAAAGTGCTTCAAATGGAGCGCATTTAATACTGGTATGATAGCTGTTGTTGTATGAGAATTCAACAAGTGGAAAATGAATATCCCAGCTACCACCAAAATCAATCACACAGCTTCTGAGCATATCTTCCAGGGTTTGATTGGTTCGTTCGGTTTGCCCGTCAGTTTGTGGATGTTAAGCTGTGCTCATATTGATTTGCGTGCCCAGAGCATTCTGAAGAGTTTGCCAAAATCGTGACGTAAATCGACTATCTCTATCAGAATTAATAGAGATTGGTACTCCATGTCGAGATACAATCTCATTAACATAAAGTTTAGCAAGTCGACCCATAGAGTAATCTTCTCGGATGGGAATGAAATGTGCAGATTTTGTAAGGCGATCAACGATAACCCATATAGAGTCACGATTATGCGATGTTCTGGGTAGTTTAGTAATGAAATCCATAGAGATCTGATCCCATTTCCACATGGGAATCTCCGGTTGTTGTAATAACCCCGAAGGACGTTGATGTTCAGCCTTAACCTTTAGACATGTTAGGCATCGACCCACATATTCTGCTATGTGTTTCTTCATTCCAGGCCACCAATAAAAATCTTTAATATCTTTATACATTTTATCAGCGCCCAGATGAATAGAATACCTGGATTTGTGCGCCTCATCCAAGATGATTGTTCTTGAGTTACCGAATAAAGGAACCCAAATTCGACTATTGAAATACATCACTCCATCCGTTTTGATATCAAGTTTCTTGTCTAATCCCCTAAGTCCCTCAGCAGTATAGTTCGTTGTTTGTAAAGCTTGTTGCTGAGCTTCTTTAATCTGAGGAATTAGGCTGGTTTGAATGGTCATCCCTAACGCTTTCACCCGTAAAGGTTTGACTCGTTCCTTGCTACTCAAGGCATCGGCTACAACATTCGCTTTGCCTGGGTGATAACGAATTTCACAGTCATAGTCGTTTAACAGTTCAACCCATCGCCTTTGTCGCATGTTCAGCATTTTCTGATCCAAAATATGTTGAAGACTTTTATGATCAGTGTATATAATACACTTTGTTCCATATAGATAATGTCTCCAAATCTTGAATGCAAACACCACTGCACCTAGTTCTAGATCATGAGTGGTATAATTCTTCTCGTGTACTTTCAACTGTCGAGAAGCATAAGCAATCACTTTGTCATTCTGCATCAATACACACCCAAGACCTTGACGGGAAGCATCACAATATACTGTGAAATTATCAGTTCCTTCCGGTAATGCCAAGATAGGTGCGTTGCAGAGTTTGTGTTTCAACAGTTGGAATGCCTCCTCCTGTTGAGAACCTCATATAAACGGTTGATTTTTCTGTGTCAACGTCGTCAGCGGCAAGGCTATCTTTGAAAAACTCTTGATAAACCGACGATAATAACCTGCCAACCCTAGAAATTGACGTATTTCTGTTGGGGTTCGCGGGGTTTCCCACTGTTCCACAGCCTTAATCTTGCTGGGATCCACCTGAATACCGTTTTGATTCACCACGTGCCCAAGAAATTGCACTTCTCGTAACCAGAACTCACACTTGGAGAACTTGGCATATAATTTTTCTCGTGCCAAGAGTTCTAAGATCAGTTTCAAGTGTTGAGCATGTTCATGTTGGCTTCGAGAATAAATGAGAATGTCATCAATAAATACAATCACAAACTTATCCAAATAAGGCCTACATACCCGATTCATTAGATCCATGAAAACTGCAGGAGCGTTTGTTAATCCAAACGGCATTACTAGAAATTCATAATGCCCGTATCGAGTTCTGAAGGCAGTTTTAGGAACATCATCTTCATGCACTCGTAATTGATGATATCCGGATCTTAAATCAATTTTTGAGAAGTAGGTAGCGCCTTGAAGTTGATCAAACAGATCGTCTATACGTGGCAATGGATAACGGTTTTTGATTGTCAATTTATTGAGCTCCCTGTAGTCAATACACATCCTGAATGAACCATCCTTCTTTTTCACAAAAAGAACTGGTGCTCCCCAGGGTGAGAAACTAGGTCTAATAAAACCCTTGTCTAACAATTCCTGCAGTTGACCTGAAAGCTCTTGCATCTCTGATGGTGCTAAACGATAAGGAGCTTTAGCTACAGGTGCTGCACCTGGAATCAGATCAATTCTAAATTCAACTTGTCTCACTGGGGGTAATCCTGATATATCGTCAGGGAAGACTTCAGGAAAATCCTTGACTACTGGAATATCTTCGATACGTTTTTGTGAAAAATTGTTATTGATCACATAAGCTAGAAAGGCCAGACACCCTTTTCGTAAGCATTTCTGAGTTTGCATACATGAAATGATACCCAGTTTTCTACCAGCTTGTTCCCCTTGAACTATCAGTGTATTACCATCAGGTAATGGAATACGAATCACCTTATTTTGACATATTACTTCAGCTTGGTTAATAGAAAGCCAGTCCATACCAACAACAACATCAAAGCTTCCAAGCTCAATAGGAAGTAAATCGATATTGAAAAGATGATCATTCAGATTCAAGGAACATCCTTGAATAACACTGTTAGTTTTAATCAACTTGCCATTAGCAAGTTCAATAACGTATGGAGTTTCTAGTTCTACCGCAGGAAATGAAAGTAATGATGCAAATTCAGGAGAGATAAAGCTCTTATCTGCTCCCGTATCAAAAAGAATTGATGCATAAAGGTCATTGAGTAGAAACGTACCAGTGACAATGTTAGCATCGTGTCTCGCCTCGGTAGCACCAATCTGGAAAGCTCTGCCTCTAGCTTCATTCCCCGGATTGGTGTTATTATTGTTTGGACAGTTTCTAATCAAGTGATCAGGACTCCCGCACTTGTAACATGATCGGTTCGTTTGCGTGGTTTGTTGTGGTGCTTGATTCGGTTGGCGAGCAGGCAAGCTACAATACTTGGTGTAGTGTCCAACTCTATTACAGTTGGCACAAGTAGGACACGACCCAGTATGATGAAATGAACAACGAGTACATTTAGGCGCCTGTCCAGTGTAGCCTTTCCTCTCAGAACCCACTGCACCATAATTCCTCCCGACTGGGTTGCTCGTTTCAGCCGGAACCTTGGCCTTGGTTTTTCCGAACCATTTTCGTTTGGTACCTTTAGAAACGTTTAAGGTACCGACATCACTACGGCCCACGGCCGTCTGAGTTTTTGTCGAGAACATACCACTCCTTACCGCCTCATCGGTAAGCTTTGTGGTCAAGAGAATTGCACGTTTAAGAGTCGTTGGTTCAGCTGCAGTTACCATTCCCCGAATCTGGGGAATCAGACCCTTAATATACTTCTCGATCAACGCTGCTTCTATAGGAAACATATCGGGAAGTAAGCAAGTAAGTTCGTGGAAACGATGAGTGTACGTTAAGCAATCAGCCCCGATCATTGAATGATTCCAGAATTCCTCCTGAAGCTTTTGAATCTCAGTGAGTGGGCAGTACTCTGATCTAATCAGAGTTTTAAATTCGTTCCAGCCCATTGAATCGATTGTAGCTGAGCCCAATGTTTTTGCCTGGGTATTCCACCAGGTCAAAGCTGATTCTTTAAAAGAACAGGCAGCATAAGACACCTTATGCTCCTCTAAACACTGGCTGATTTTCAGTTTCGTTTCCATTTCCTCGATCCACCTTAACAATCCAGCCGCTCCTTCCTTGCCAGTGAAAGTAGGAGGGTTACAGGAAGCAAAATACTTATAAGTACATCCCTGTCGTGGTGGATCAGGAGCAGTTGTTTTTGTTGTTGTTGCACCCATGGTAGTATGAGTTTCTGCGTGACCATCAGTAGCATTATGTTCAGTATGATCGTGGTCACCACCAGAACCTGCAGTGATATGTGGTTGGTGTTGTATCAAAACACCACAAGCAGATAGCTGTTCCCGTACAATTCGCGCTATCATTGCTTCATTCGTTTCGGATCCACTTGCACCTGCAGGTGGAGCAGTGTTCGCTCCAGGGTTCACTGGTGGAGCAGTATTTGTTTCCAGATTAACCTGTGGATCTGGATTTGATTCAACATGTAATGATGGACCTTGATTCGGCCCTGAGTTAGTAGCGTTCTTGTTAGCCTTCCTAGCTGGTCGACCTCTTTTTGGAGCCATAGTTCTGCCCACATGCAGACAAACTCAGGTCAGTTCAAGAACATTAAAGATATAACCCGTTCTATCATATAATTTCAATCATATTCAGTTACACTGAAAATTTATATTGAAATGTGATTATAAAGAATACTGTATAACTACATGAATTTAGTCCAGACATGTTCTCGATACACACAGATCATACAGATATTTGTAGTTATACTCAGTCCTATTAACTCAAAAACATGTTAAAATATTTCACAGCTGACAGTACTACGACTTAGATATGTTATTAACCATGTTTTTTATGTATGATCACTCAGGACCTCGAAACGTTGCCACACAGGACTTTGAAATGTTGTCACACAGACAATTGAAACGTTGTCACACAGACAATTGAAACGTTGCCACACAGGGCTTTGTTATGATGCCACAAGGGACTTTGATATGTTGCCACAAGGGACTTTGATATGTTGCCACAAGGGAATTTGATATGTTGCCACAAGGGACTTTGATATGTTGCCACAATAGATACTAACAGATGTACGTAAACAACCATTTCATTACACTAGATCAACTTTGATACAACCCGAACATCAAAACCAACTAAAGGGGAATTTGTTTTACAATCAAAAATTTCCCTATGCATCCCATACTAACAACCTATCCGTCTTTACATATGATATCCCCAAAAGAACCGCCTCATCATACTTATCGTAGAAAATACGATAAGCAAGAAAACATGGCTACTGTTGCCATAAACACTCCCACCACTAACATCCGGGTCTCAAAACTGGCCATACCAAGCCAAACCAGGAACTCTCTCACCCTCTCTACTCCTGCACTCAACACCGCAACCTGCTGCCAGAATGTAAAAATAAGCCTCTGCACCCAGGTCCTCTGCAGTCGCTCCTCTACTGTAGTCCTCCATGCCTGAGTATCCAGACCCATCATATTGACCTGCTCCATTAGAGTCAGGTGCGACGTGAGTATCTCCAACACAGTGGAGCGAGTGTCCTCAAGTAGGGTATGATGCTGCTGTACCTCCTGTCTCAAGGCCTGTAAGTCCTGGGAGACCTGCTGCAACTGAGCCCGCAGCTCGGCCTGACGGGATGACTCCCCCACCTCATGTATGGTGTCGGGTTCATCTCTAGACGCCATCTGATGTCTATGAGGAAGACCTGTCGTCTTGCGAGCTTGACCTCGCATCCGTCTGAGTCCATCCCACGCTGGGGCTCTCGGTGGAGATGGCATAGGTGCTGGTGCTAGTGATGGTACTGGTACTGGTGCTGGTACTGGTGCTGGTACTGGTGCTGGTGGTGTCTGTGGTGATGGTATATCAGCCTGAGAAGCAGCTGCAGATACCTCTGACGGATCGGAGTCAGAACCCGAACTCGAGCTCGGTGTATCGTCTAGTATCACGTAAGGAAAACGCTGATAGATGTATCTCTCCCCTTGGTCTGCCATCGCTGTATAAACAGAATACTCGAATCAGTACCATGAAAAGAAAATATTGAATAATAACATTCAACATACACATGATATCCGATGTTTCCCTATCCTAACACAACTATTCGATCCTTTAGTTAATAATGTTCCGCTTGAATCAAATCAAACTAGAATGCACGCGTGTTGCGAGTTTCAGTTATGCTGGCCACTCATAACTGAGATCCGTACCACCTGATTATCCTAGCTTAATTCAAAACAAGTTTTGTTCGTTATACATGTTCGGTGCTCTCTGTGTTACTATACGAGCCTATGGTTATAGTCTAGGTCTCTAAGTCCACCTAAATTCTATAACCTGTGGCTCTGATACCACCCTGAAACGGAGTTACGGATCATCCAGAATCGCGAAACGAAGAAAATTACAAAATATTATGCTTTGGGACTCTTCGCGGTACGCGAAGGTGGTTTTGAGGTTCCTTCGCGGTACGCGAAGGACTCAAAATATCTAAAAAAGCTCCGGATTTCTTCGCGGTACGCGAAGAGTTCTTTTGCTCTCCTTCGCGGTACGCGACGAGTAGGGCGGTTTGACATGTCACACCCCCACCTCTCGTCACCTGTGATGATGTCACTTGCTACTATGATGTGTTTGCGGAAGCATAGTGGTGATGTCTCAGAGATGAGGTGTGACTTACTTGAACCGATATCACAACACACAGATTTACTTAAAATAAATGTATTACAAGGGTTTCGTTTGTCACATCAACTTAACAGCTAAATAGATTACATAACTGATACATTTAAGTTCAGCTAAGTGAAGTGCATCCTCACCGTGTCGTCACCGTTGTCCTGCAAAAATGTTGAGTTTGAAACGTCAGCACAAAGCTGGTGAGTTCGACAGTTTATTTAAACAATATGATATGAAAAGTACGTTCTCAAAATGTTCAGCTATGGATAACCATGGGACCCGTATCTAGTTCCTTTCGGACAGTTGTACGTTTCTCGAAGATACTACCCGTCGGTAAATATCTTATTGCCTCATTATCTTAATGTCTATCACTAACATTAAGAAAGTTGTTATGGAAACAGGTACCAAACATTCACACCAGGGGAAATGCAATCCTCCCAGCGAATGGGTTGTCAGCCAATCATACTATCAATGATTCCTGTTCGGCCCCACATGGGTTCACTAGATACAGTTCAAGAGATGAGGACTTTTGATACTGTGATAAAGATGCTAACGGCAAAATCCCATGAAATCACACAAAAGTCACATGAAATCACACAGATATCAGTGATGCATATCATATGTTCAGAAACAGTTTGCAGAGTTACCCCGATGTTTATAAAACATTAAAAAGAAAAGGGGTTGTACGAAACTCACTTGATATCTCACAGCAAATAGGAACACTCGCAACTGGTGCTAATGATGTAATTCTGCATTAGTTTATGTTTGATATGTTATTAATGTTTTAACTTACTGATTAAATCTTCTTGAACGTCCAATGTCACAGACATTGCCTTAATAGTCATCAAACTGTTGTTTAATATTTAATTAATTAATTTAATGTTATATCATACAATGTATGATAATATAAGAACCTATATTGATTCAGGTTCCTAATATGAAGTTGATGACATGTTTGACTAATCAGAATAATCTTGGATTAACCAAATAGTTAATGTTGTTGATTATAATGCTAAAACAGTTTCTAGACAATTTAATGGCTTAGGAATGATTAATCCTTGTTATTGATTACCCAAATATCATGGAATATCACAATGTAGTATTAGAATAAGTTTAATGACCATGTTTAACATACTAATCTGACTGTTATCCTGAACATCAGATAATCATTCCAATGAGTATGTTAATGATTGTGATTAGTTTGAAACACCCAACTTTCACGTTGCATGTCAAAGATTAATCAAACTAATCACCTACATTGTCACAATCAAATGGTTTAAACCATTATAACCATTGTTATGATTCCATGCAAACCGGGCATTACAACGGCTCAAAACAAGGATTTACCCGTTAACAGTTCAAGTTTGTCATTCATAATCAATCCTAGCCATCATCTAGGCAATAATCAACAACCCTAACTATATAATTACGTTCAAAACTAAGATTTAATAATTTATAATCAAACCAGAAGGTTTAAAATGAACCATTACCTAATCTGGAGGAGTTCTGCGGATAGAAAGATGATATGGACTCGTATAAACGTTCCCGGATGCGATCTAAGCGTACCAGAGGCTTCAAAACTGAGTTTTTATGGATTGGATGAAGCAATTTCGAAGGTGGTGGTGATGTCGTCGACTGGAAGCAACAAAATTGAGATAAGAATGAAAATCTTGATCTTTATGCAAGTTGCCCGACCAGATCACCCCAGGCGCATCGCCTGGCCACCCGCAGCCACTCGGGGCGTATCGCGCGGCGTTTACTCGTCTTCCAGAAACTTTTGACCCCCACGCGCATCGCCTGGAATTTTTGCTTCGCCCGGGGCGTACCGCCCCGAGGTATTTTCACCGTTTTTCGACAAAAACTTCCTTTCGCGATTTTGATCCTTTTTGCGCACGGTATTCGCCCACGTTCATCATTTTTAGCAAACTATCATCCCATATTAATTTTTATTGCCATCTCAGCGTGGATTTTACACACGATCAAATGTGCTCAATACATTGCCGACGTCACTCTTCGTACGCAATTATCACATGACAGATTCCTATTCTTATCAGAATAGCATCAGAAATTATATTTTTTCAATATCTCGACCTCAAACACACCCAGGGACGATCTGATCGAAATTTTGTCATCAAAATCAAGTTTTTAAGCTACCAGAACGTTTGGATCAAGCTAGGATTCGATCCTACAACTCCTGATCGTCGTTTTCATCCGAGAACTTCGTTCAAAGGGTAACGATTCGATTTCTCTTACTAGTTTAATATTGTGTAGATTAAATTTATTTTTGATTGTAATACTGTGATTATGGGTATTGATTATTGCCTAGTTGATAACTAGGGATTGTTAGAAACGAAGAACTTGCTGTTTTGATGGTGAAATCTTCGTTTTGAAGCCGGGATAATGTCCGGTTATTATGAAACCCATATCATGGTGTGATAACTAGTAGGATGGGGTGAATATGATTTTAAATGAAATATGGATTATGATCCATGAGTTAAATGATGATTATAATAAATTGAAGTTAAAAATTATTAACAAGTTATGATCTTAAATAAAAATTGAATAATAAAAATAATTAAAGATCGTAACTAATATAATGAACATCAATTAATTAATAAATTGCCTAGGAAGGCATGAGATATGATTAATTATGATCATTGACTAAAACTTGCTAAATATAGTAAGATAGAGTCACTTATGTGATAAATTGACTTTGAGGAAGTCAAATCAGTCAAGTGTGTTGAACCTGATTGTATGTGCTATATGTGTTAAAACTAGTTGTATGTGAATTTTACAACTAGGTGGTGGTAGTGGAAATCAAACCACTAGTCATAGAGCAGGAAAAGAGCCTGCAGTTGCTAATCTCTTATCTGATCAAGGTAAGTAATCCCACAACTATGACATCACATAATAAATATTGAATTTGTTGTTAAATAATTGGTATGATAAATATGGCATTGGTGACAGGTGAATGTTGAATAATAAAAGTTCAACAACCTATGATAAATCCAATACCTTGGTGAATAATAGTGTGGGAATTTTATGATGGAAGTACCGGTGGGTGAACATCATAGTAATTTGATTGATTTATTTATGACTCCACTATGGTGGATAGCCAGAGGTGCTGGCAATTGTCTTAAATGGAAGTACCGACGGGTGAACATCTTAAGACTTGATTTATTTATGACTTCACAATGGTGGATAGCCAGAGGTCCTGACAATTGTCTTAGATGGAAGTACCGGTGGGTGAACATCTTAAGACTTGAATTAATTATGACTCCACTATAGTGGATAGCTAGAGGTGCTAGCAATTGTCTTAGATGGAAGTACCGTGGGTGAACATCTTAATACTTGAATTATTTATGATATCACAAATGTGTGAATAGTCAGATGTGCTGACAAATAGCTATGGTGGAAGTACAGGAATGTGAACACCCTAGTGTAATTTTGATTAAACTATTGTGAGCAATAGTTGATGATTGGTAATATGATATTATTACCTTGTGAGAGTCAATTCGAATAGAAATGACTCAGTTTGAATATTGATTGTGAAAAATGTATTTATACATTTTGTTGTTAAGAAACATTGGGGTTTACTTACTTAGTTCTTATGAACTAATGTGAATTATTGTGTGATGTTTGTAGGTCAAACATGAAGGACCTGGCTGTAAGGATCGAGGTGGACTGGAAATCGAACGAACAAACCTTGTTGCAAACGTTTGAAATTTTGGTTTAAACGTACTTATGTAAATTAGTATTGTAAAATGTGTGACACGTTTACGTTTGCATTAAACTTTGTTTAATATTATTAAATAAAGAGGATCAAACAAGGTTTTGAAAATGAAAAAATTTGCTGAGACCAACTCTGATATTATTTAAAATTGTTAATGGTAACTGGGGGTTACAGCTCGACATACTACACAAATCGTAGTTTTTCCATATTTCGGGATTCCTCTTCGTAGGAATTACTTCAACAACTTCAAGGTTTGTTGAAGCACCACAACCAACCGAAGAGTTAGCACTTGATGAAGCCATTTGTGAGCGGATTTGTGTTTTGAGAGTTTGCAGAGCGTTTTTTGCGTTTTGAGAGTTGTGTGATTGAACCTAAACAACCACTACCTATTTATAGTGAAGATATGGGGTCTAGAATGCCAAAAAAACACCAAAAAAAGGTCAAATGAGCCCCCAACGGCTCTTTTTTCGCAAAAACCGGTCAAAAACAAAAAGTAGCCGTTAAACCGGTTTGGGAAATCGGTTTTAGAACCGGTTCGGTTTGGTTCGGTTCCAAACTTATTCCAACGGTAAAAAACCAAAACCTACGGTTCGGACCGGTTTGGGTGAGTGTCAAATACCGGTATAGAAACCTTTTTTTTGAACCGAACTGGTTTTTTTTGATCATCTCTACTCACCACCACCAATGAGATACCCACCTAAAATACAAACATATCTATAGGCCTAGCAAAATAGACGGGTCGGTTAATGTACTAGGTTAGAATAGGCTCACTCGATTTTCCATGTGTCACACAATTTACCTCTCTCATGGTGACTGTGGGACTGATTGGTGAAGGACGCCAAATGTTGGCGCTCATCATTTTTTTTAGGTTAGAATAGGTGCGGATTATAATATATTCGGATCAAGACATGTTATTACTAGCTCATTTGACAGATGTTTTGACTCTAGCTTAGATAGTGAGGTATTGAGGTCACATGTTCAAACCTAAGTAAAAGTTTAATTAGTTTGGAGTAGTTTAAGTGTCATTCAGAGTAAACGTAATGTTGTTTAAACACAAAGATATAGCCAAAGTTTAGAGGAAAAAAAATGTAAGTTTTTGAAGTCACCACCAAGTGAAACAATATCATGCACGAGTTGATTTAATTCACCCGCAAGTGGAACTCAAGTCACCCGCAAGTGGAACTTAAGTCACCGGCAAGTTGTTTTTGTTCACTCGTAGGTCATGTCAAAAAAACATTTTAAGCTCAAAAATTAAAATAGTCATTTATAAGTGAACAAACCTCATCATTTGGAGGTGACATGGATAATTTTGAGTAAAAAAAATCAAAAATCCAATAAAAAAATAAAAGTCCGCTAAAAAAACAAAAAACCGGTAAACAAACAAAAATCTAGTAAAAAAAAGAATTCAATACAAAAATAAAAAATGATGTGTTACCTAGGCTTTCATTTCCAATAAATTCGACAACAGAACCGCCAACAATTAAAAAAATAAAAATAAGAATATAAAATATTTTAAAATTCTCAAAAGTTTTTCATATTTTTTATCCAAATTAGAAGAATGTGGTAACAAAAATATGCACGAGTATATTAAGTCCAATCCTTGATACAAGAGTGGTAATTTATGCCTATTTACAAGGTCAATCATATCGTGATTCAAGTTACATGTATGTAACTTGATCGAAACTAATACATTTGTATGATTACATATATGTAATAAGATGATTGTGTTAAAAAAAGTTTAAATTTTTGCAATTAAAAATTCAGATTGTTTGAATTCAATTTTTAAAAAAAAATTTTACACAAACACATAAAATAACATTGTCTTATACATATAAAATAAAGATTTTGAAAAAAAAACAAAAGATTCGGATTGATCTTAGCGTATTTATCTGGGTTAGCGCAACTAAGGTGGGTTTTATAAGATGTAAATCATACATACACACATGTGTGTGTGAGAGTGGAAAAGCGAATATGGGATGTTAAGCACCTAACTTAGGTATGAATACGATCAAAATGTAGTTTTGATAAAATTTCATTAATTATGTTTATTTTTTTGTTGCTATATTTACTCCATTAATTTTGCACATAACATAATTAATGTGATTAAATCAAAACTACGTCATGTTGATAAGTTTCACACCTAAGTTATATGTTTAACAGTCTCATATACACTTTCCCATATATATATATGTGTGTGTGTGTGTGTGTGTGGTTTGTATCATGTGAAAAATCGATATTAAAAAGAAAACCCTTAAACTCTATATATATGAGTCGTCCATTTAAAATCTTGAAAATAAATATGTGTTTCACATTGAATTTGAACACAATATTGAGTTTTAAATAAACAAATCAATTTTAATGTGTTTTAATGAAAAGAGCATGTTTATATTCAAGATTCTAAATAAACGGCGCAGATAGGGTTTATTTTTAAGATTTTATTGTATGTATGTATGTATGTTGTGTGTGTGTCTCCCATAAGGCCACTCGGAGTGGCAATCGGGAAGAGAACGGGATAGGTGTCACCGAACCGGGGCCA
Source organism: Mikania micrantha (assembly GCA_009363875.1). Classification (NCBI taxonomy): domain Eukaryota; kingdom Viridiplantae; phylum Streptophyta; class Magnoliopsida; order Asterales; family Asteraceae; genus Mikania; species Mikania micrantha. Next base: position 57,194,133 of record CM018696.1, read on the forward strand.
GCTGGGAACACCGCGCCCCCGGTTTTGGCTCGGGGGAAAGTGGGGTTGGGTCACCGATTGAGGCCGGACGTGGGAGAAGGATTCGACCGTTAGAAAAGTGAGAAAAATGGGAAAAAAATAGGACGACACCATGCAAAGTGAAGAAAAGTGGGGAAAAGTGGGGAAAAGTGGGGAAAAGTGAGGAAAAGTGATGTGGCGCTGATGTAGCAATGGGAAAAAGTGGGACGACTCCCAGTGGCCTAACAATTGGAAGGAATTCGTAAGATTATTTGATGGTAACATCATTAATTGTAACACTTTCAAGGGGCCTTTTTATATAAGCACCAAAATAACTAACTAATTGCATAAACTTGTGGGAACATACGGTTGTGTTGCAATATATATATATACTAGGGTATTACCCCGTGTATTACACGGGTTGATTATCAATAAAAAAAATTATACTATTTTTTAAACACTATTTTTTTCAATATATGTTTCCTTAAATATTTTGTTTTAAAATATTGTTTTTATAAATTGTATATTTTATAATAAATTGCTTTTTCTAAAATGTGTTTTTTTAATATTAATATATTTTTAGTGTACTAAAAATATTTTTCTTAATTTTAAAAAATGTATAAAAATCATATTTAACATTTAATATTATTATTTAATATTAAGTGTATTTAATAGGAGAGAGAGGTGGGAAATCAAAGTTGGGATGCTCTAAGAATGCGCCATGTGTCCAAAGAAAACCTTGATTTATTATAATAGATAGATTCTAAAAATAAAGATTTTTAAGGACACATGTCATTTTAGTAAGCATTTCAACTTTAATTTTCCGTCTCTCTCTTCTACTAAATACATCTTATATTAAATTATAATATTAAATATTAAACACACTTTTTATATAATTTAAAATTGAAAAATAGTTTTTTGATACATTAAAAATATATTAATATTGAAAAGGCAAATTGGCTTTTAATAATCCAAAGTTTGACCCATTGGCCGCTGCCGGTCCCAACTATGAAAATCCCCAATAACGGTCCGAACTTTCGACATATTTTCCCGTGGTGGACCGCCGTCAAATAAACCCTAACGGCGTTAACTTTTTTTCGAATTTCGAACGGATTTTTGAGGGCTTTTGTTCAGATGGAGAATACGAGTCGAATGACGTATAACCTACGTCGAAACGTTGCTCCAAATTTCTCAATTTGATGATTTATTTGACAAATTGAAAGTTTAAACACCAAAATTGGGAAATTTGAAACAACGTTTTGAGGTAAGTTATACGCCATTCGACTTGTATTCTCCATCTGAACAAAAGCCCTCAAAAATCCGTTCGAAATTCAAAAAAAAGTTTACGCCGTTAGGGTTTATTTGACGGCGGTCCACCACGAGAAAATATGTCGAAAGTTCGGACCATTATTGGGGATTTTCATAGTTTGGACCATCAGCGGCCAATGGGTCAAACTTTGGATTATTTAAATCCAATTTGCCTATTGAAAAACATCTAAAAAAATCAAATTGTTGTAAAATATAAAATTTCAAAAACAGTTTTTTAAAATGAAATGTTTAAATAAACAAACTTAAAAAATCTTAGTATGTAATGAAATACTATAATTATTTTATTACATAAAGTATTAAATATATAAAATTTTAATCACATGTTATATTTAAATACGGAATATAACCTAGTATATATAATATGGAACTAAAATAATAATAATAATAATAATAATAATAATAATAAATAAATAAATAAACAACTTTTGATGTTTGGTAAAGATATTTACAAGGCATTTTGTTGCAATCAAAAAGAAAACGAAACATATGTTATGTACCATGGAAAACAACTTATACCGAACCATTAAAATACGGGTATCAATAATGATATATCAACATCACAAAGACTTTATAAGATTATATTTATATAAAAATGTAGTATGACTATCATGATGTAACTAATTTAATAAATAAATTTCGGGAGGTTAACATTTATAGTTTAATGGAGTTAAGATCACACATTACCTCATTATCAAAGAAGTACACATTCCTTTAATCATTATACTTGCAAAGAGTTTGAATTATCATGTACATGAAATATGATAGTGTGTTTTATATACGTGTAATATAGAGAGTTAATAAAAACAACCATTAACAACTAGGGGAGACACGCATATATACACATCTATAGGATAAGATTCCATTAATAACCCATATTTGTTGTGAAAACCCAAATAACTTCGACAAGATCAACCAAATTATTTGGGGTTTTTTCATTACCTTTATTGTACGTGTACAAATATATATTTTTTATGTGTATTGGCAAATTTACAAACATTTAGCCATGATTTAGGATTTGCAGCAAGGGTATGTTTACATTACTTCCAATGTTTATTTAAAGTGGTGACAACTTACACTGATGTAAGATTTTAAACGAAAAAGAATTTATACAAACATATAAAAGAACTAATAATAAAGGTCATGATAAAAAAAAACTAAAAATTTGAGTTGAACTTGTCGGAGTTTTTGGATTTCCGCAATAGAAGTGAGTTATTAGTTGATATGTTTCTTACATATACATATACATATACATATACATAGGGGAGGGTTCCACATAAACCTTTATTTTAAAGAAAACTTAAAAAACTAATCACAATTATTAGTAATCATTTTTTTATTTCTTTTTATTATAATGCTAGAAATGTTAAGAAAATAAGAAAATAAAAAAATATGGCAAATTGGCTTTTAATATTCCAAACTTTGATCAATTGGCCGCTACCGGTACCAACTATGAAAATCTCCAATAACGGTCCGAACTTTCGACATATTTACCTCTGGCGGACCGCCGTAAAAAAAAACTTAACGGCGTTAACTTTTTTCGAGTTTCGAACGGATTTTTGAGGGCTTTTGTTCAGAAAGAGAGTACGAGTCGAATGACGTACAACTTACCTCGAAACGTTACTCCAAATTTCCCAATTTTGATGATTTCTTTGATAAATTGAAAGTTTAAACACCAAAATTGGGAATCCCTTGATTTTGTCAATGTGAATCCCTTGATTTTGTCAATGTGAATCCCTTGAATATGTGTTCATGTTTTGTCAATGTGAATCTATCATTATAGCTCTTGATAATGAAATTGTCAGTTACTAAAGCGTGCACTGGTCTCATTATCACAGGCGAGGGTGTATGAACCCTTAGTTCGGTTGAGAGGAAAAATCTCTATAGTTTTGATTTTAGGTCAAAACTTGCTAAATAGAATAATAATTTATTTATTTAAAGAAAAGTATATGACTATTCCTATAATTTAGCTGCATAAGCTAAAATAATTTTGTTCGTCAAATTCGTTTTTTTTCAACTATAACCCAATTAAGCTTATCGTCAAACATTCATACATTTTAGTTTTGCTCGTATACTCACGGTTCACTAGCACAGATTTCCGGTTATTTGTACAAATCGGTTTCTAAAAATGATTAAAAATATACCTTAATAGTAACATGAAGACGAGCCGCAACCAAGACTGTAACCGAAACTGACAATAGCAAATGATTGAGATCTAAACAAAATCTTATGTACGGAGTGTTTCGCTCACCAATCTTGGTTTCCTTTCCCGTTGAAATCAGTTACGGTTGCAACCAACACTGTTGTCGTAATTTACGCATTTGTAACCGTGGTTTCATAAAAAATACATAATTTGATGCTAACTTTTATCGATGATATGTTTTTGATAACAGCTCTAGGCTACATAAAGGCTGGTGATCGATTTTAGCTTTAATGAAAACGGATAGTTTCCATGTTGGATTGAATGATAAAAAAATATGAAACTAGGAAGAACTTTTAAGATGAAAGAATTGATAAATACAATGTTGGTATCTCAGTATTGGAAACGTTAACTTGTATATGATCGGCCCAACTTTACTCCTCACTTAAATGGCATTTCAATAGCAATGATAACAATCAAATGCGACTGTTTATTTACTTCTCGTCTTTGATAATTTGATGAGAAATAATTTGAAAAGTTATAGTCATAAGGATCAAATTTTTATTTTAAGGGATCAATTTTAGTAAATAAAATTTCATAAATAAAACTTAGGTGCGTGTAAGATAATTATGATAGTTGACATACTGTATGTACACAAGTTAGTTTCTGAGTCAAATTTCTATTCATTCTATTATCAATTATTTAATTTTTCACGATAAAAAAAAGTTAGTATATGATTGGATCATTTGTTTCAATTCGTTAATAATAATCGATTCGAAAGTAATTATACCAAATAGTTCAATTTCTAAATAACTCGAATGTTTGATAACTAATTCATTAGTAATTCATCAAAACTTATATTAAGTTCGAACTTGTTACATTTTTATTTATTTATTTTTGGGGCTTTATACTAACACCTTTACAAAGGTGGGCGTCAATAACGCCCCTTTGATGCTTAAGTCGGTATCAGGATAATTAATGAATATTTAAGAATATATCAAAATAAAAGTATAGGAATATTGAGAGATAAATGTGTAAAAAACTTTTTGTAATAACAAACATTATATAAAGTATGCTTAAGATGAATAACATTTCATGACCTTGAAAGAGGTTCTCCTTCCATAGTAGTTAATTTATATGCCCCATTTCCAACTCTGGATTCAATTTTATAAGGTCCTTCTTAATTTGGGACAAGTTTCCCATCTGTTACATTGGTGATATTCTTAAACGCTTTCCTTAAAACTGTCACACCCCCTGCGCCGCGTGCGGAATCCACGGCGCGGTGACGTATGAATAGTATGCACAAGTATTGATTAAGAACAACCACAATGGATTACTAAGTTTCATAATGTTTAGACAGTTGTTTAGTTACAGACAATCTATCTACCAAAAGAATGACAACTACAGACCCAAAATATAGTTTACAAAATAAGACTTCAAACAAAACAATTAAACATTCAGGATTTTAGTGTGTTTCTAAATCCATCCTAGCATGTTTCTTCATATTGTTCTATCTTAGCGGTCTCCTTAGTTGTCCTTTAGTGTGTCTTAAACCTGATTACCTGAAACACGTAAAAAGTAACTGTCAACTACAGAAGTAGTTGGTGAGAACAATAGGTTTAACAATTGTAAACATAAATTTGCAGTGTAAGGCATATGTTTAAAGCAATAATTAAATTACATGGATGAGCTGCAACCCAAACTAACATCAAGTATGTAAAACGTGTCCAAACAGTCAACAGACTATTTGCTAATGAAGCCAACATATTATCAAGTCCCAAACCACGTTTTGAGTTAGATAATGTATCAGCAGTTTTGATAAAACCATAATGAAACCAAACCTGCAGTTAGCTTATAAAACAAATTTAAAAGCTAACTCCATTTTGGTATGTCCCAATGTGTCCGCTTTCCCTTGTTGTGATCACCCAGTACTAACGCTAATGAATATGAAACTTGATGTGTTTATAAGTTTGTTCACAACAGTGGACACCATGCTTTTGAACTTTGCTTTAAAACCAATGATTTAAATGCCTTATATGATAACATGATTTGAGAATCCTTGTTTGAATACCATGAATTGAATCCTTTGTTTGAACATCACCATGAAAACCATTGTTTGAATACCTTGTTTTGAAACCTTTGATTGAGTACATAGAATAGTGTCCTTGTATAGTAACAAGGTTTATAAAAGATTATTTTCGAAAACGCGAGTTTATAGTAAAAGAGTTTATAAGTCACATCATTTAAAAGTGTTTGTCATTTATAAAACTATTCGAGTAAAACTGATATAAAATAATTCAAGAAAACTTTATAAAACCTCTTTAATAGAAAATGTTTAACAGTTGATAAAGTCCTTTGAAATGGTTGAATAATCTGTTGAATTTGTACCATGAACCTGTAATGTTTGAAGAATAGCATACATCTTGTATAATGAAATACAATTGTACATAGTGTATTTGATCACGTGTTCCACCCCAAAATAGTTGAAAAACGGTAAAAGAGGGGCTAATGTTGTCACCTGTCTGCAGTAGACTCTGAACTATAACAAATAGCAAGTAGCAAACATGACTTCTAACTGGTTCCTATATCATTGTAATCATACATAAGATATAAGATTTATAATTTTATAGACCTTGATGCATTGATTGACTAGTGTTACCATGATTTGTGATTACCATCTTGAATAACTTGTTCTCGTGTTTGGAAACGTTGTGTGAACTTGAAAGTCATGATTATGTTACTTGATTGATAATTGATAAATGAAACAATTGTATCATGTTCTTTTGTACCCAACTTATGAACATAGAATAACAAATGTTAGTGATTCATGATAACTATGGTTTAACATGTATTTTGAAAAGGTGTTTGAATTGTTGTTATGCCTTTGGAATTATGAATTGATCTCATAATTATGTTGAGTTGCAAACTTAACGTATTTAAGATCAATTCTCAATTACCGTAAGTCGTGGGCCACACATTGGGCCTTAAGCCCATGAAACCATGAGGGCTTAATCAAAAGCCATGGCCCATTTAGGTTAACAATGGGCCAAATGGGATGTGATGTTGGTCAACAATATATATATAGACCATGTAAAACGCCAAGGATAATATTGGGCCAATTAGGATCATAATGGACCGAATGAGATTTAATTGGGCCTAAAGGAATTGAGTTGGGCCGAATATGATGTGTAGTCCAAAGGTCCAAGCTAGGATCAATGTTGGTTCATTATTGGGTCGAAATGGATATCGTGGGTCAAATAGGTGAATTGTTAGGCCAAGAGTCCTATTGGGCTTGATCTAATGTGGGCTGAAGTTAACTAATCGATTGGGCCAAGGAAATAAAGAAAAACGCATGTTTGTGTCTCGGCTAACCCACTTGGCAGCGAACCAATGAAACCACCGGTTCGGCTACAAAACTAGCGAACCATGCAGAGTTCGGCTGCATCCAAAGGTGCGGCAAGCTGATTAAAGAACCATATAAGGTTCGTCAAAGAGATAGGGTTCGTGACCATCTTTGATAGTTTGCCGATCATGGTGTCCAAAGGGTTAGGCGGTTAAGGTGAAAGATTCGGCCTGCATGGGGTTTGGTGAGGGTTCGTGAAGCCATGCAAGGCTCGTGTAGGTTCGGGAAACCCATTAGGGTTCGTCTGGCTGTGATCAACGAACCATTGGTTCGTTACTGATGTAGGGTTCGCCAAAAGAAGGTTCGTCAAATGCATGAAGGTTCGGCTGGTCGGGCTAGGTTCGTTGGCTGGTTGGTGTTTGGCATGAGCTAGGCGAACCATGGTACAGGTTCGGCTCCTCCATCCCTTGTCACGACCTGCAACTCCGAACACCACCAATCCCATCGTTCTTACCTATTCTAAACTAAACGACATAACACAAATGATATCCGAAAGTTTAAGGTTGTGGTGATGATCCAGAATCGGCCAAGAATCAAGTTCGAACAACACACAAACAAAAACCCTCTTTTTCAGATTTTTTAAACCGATTGTACCTCGTTTTTGGTCGGGCAAATCCACAGATCTCTTGTACTTTCGTGTAGAGGATATCGAGAGCTTCACGTAGGTTCAAGAATCACCAATTTTCGTCAAGAAATGAAGAAGATACACACGTTTGAAGTTTGTATTTTTAGAGAGAGGATAGGTTCGCGAATTTTGAGCTAGAGAGAGGTTGGTGGCTGCAATAAATGAGAGAAATAGCCTTCTTCAAGGCTTTTATAGTCCGGGTGGTATTCGGGTTCGTTTCGGTCGCTCGGTTCGCGTTTTCGGAACGTAACGCGCATTTTACGCGTTTTAAATAAAAGGATTTTTATTCTCATCATTTTGATGAGTTTCACAATTGTAAAAATGTAAAATAATTTATTTTAATTATTTTTACTCTTCGTGTGTTGACTGATCGTTAAACAGATACAATTGCGTGTATACCCGCAATCGCGTACGTTTTCCGATCGTATTAATTATTAAAAGCCGTTTAATCATAATTATAAGTTCAACATTCGTATCATTATGGATCGTCACCCATAACTATACTCAGTCTTGCTTACGTATTACGATTTTTGTTTAATTAATTGATTGTCATAATATTCGTCTAAACACTACGCACTAACACTATCCCATTACACCGAACGCAGTATATGTATAGGGCATACCCCAGAGTCCAGCTACCTGCCTTATCTGACGCCGTCCCACCACTGTTTCGATATAATACGATATTGTTCTTGCCTAGCGAACTCGACTGTAAATAAATAATACATACTTGTTCCTAAATAATCAAGATCCTAACACACAAGCACATTATGAACACATGAATCACATTGACTGATTGGATATGAATACACAATGTTCTATCACTGTTTAAGACTACCATGACTAAATATACAAATGTTACAAAAACCAAATCTCCAACTTGGAATCTATGGATCCTTATATTTTTGTTATAGGATTTAGCCATCTTTTGTTGATAGGTTGCCATCCTAATTCTTGCAATATCCAATCTAGATCTTGAGATAATATCTCACTGTTGGATTCTAGAGTTTGTAAACTTAATCTTGTGATAGGGATAACCATCTCAGTTGGGAGTACGGACTCAGAACCAAATACTAATAAAAATGGCATTTGAGCAGTCGCATTTTTTGTAGTTGTTATATCTGCCCATATGACAAATAAAACTTCTTCAACCCACTTTCTTTTTTTGGATCTCAACTTCTTCTTGAGATTGGTAATGATGATCTTATTGCTTGATTCTGCTTGACCATTGACTTGAGGATTGACAGGTGTAGAAGTTATCAATTTTATGCCTCAGCTTTCGCAAAAGTTTGTAGTCTTTTTACCAATAAACTGAGATCCATTATCACAAATGATTTATGCGGTTATCCCGAATCTGGTCAGGATATTTCTCTTTATGAATGAAATTACTTCTTTCTCTCTAACATGTGCAAAGGCTTCAGCCTCAATCTATTTTGAGAAATAATCGGTCATGGCAAGCATAAATACCTTTCCACATGGTGCTTTGGGTAATTTACCTACTATATCGATTCCTCGTTTCATGAATGGTCATGATGAGACTATTGGATATAAGGGTTCAACCGGTTGATGAAGAATATTGCTATGTCTTTCACAAGCATCACACCTTTGAGAATAAGACATTGCATATTTTCTCATTATTGGCCAAAAATATCCCGTCCTCAGGATCTTTGAAAATAATGCTCTGTCCTAGTATGATTTCCACAATCTCCTTCATGAATATCTTTCATACTTCTAAAATTTCAGGTTTTTCCAAACACCTTAGGTATGGACCTACTACTGATTTCCTATATAAGATATTTTGGATGATTGTGTATTTAGATACTCTGGTTTTAAAAGCTCTATGGTTTACTTCTTCATCACATATTTTTCCAGTTTGAAGATATTTCTTAATATGGATAGTCCAGGATATTTCTTGTGCTTCTGGATTTCGAACCTCAACATTCTTAGGTTCAAGAATCTGATTTGTGTCCTCTATGTCTATTGCTGGACTTAAGATATGTAGGATAGGGATATTGATACCATCATGAATTTTTAAGGATGAAGCAAGGTTTGCTAATGCGTCTACTTCGGCATTCTCTTCCCTAGGAACCTATGTGATATCAAAGATGTAAAAATATCCTGCTATATCTTTGACTATTTCCAAATATTTTGCCAATTTATCTCCTTTAAATGTATACAAGCCATTAAATTGATTGGCTATCAGTAAGGAATCGACAAATACATGAAGATTTCTGATGTTCATATCCCTGGCTAATTGAAGTCCTGTTATTAACGCTTCATATTATGTTTCATTGTTAGTTGCCTGAAATTCACAACTAAATGATTGGGGTATTATGTTCCCCTGTGGTGATTTTAGTATGATCCCTAGTACTATTCCTCTTATATTTGAGGCTCCATCTGTGAATAGGGTTCATTCACTTGTATCTTCATCCAAAAGTTTGATTTCTAAGTCTACTTTTGGTTGTAGATTACTACTAAAATCTGCTGCAAAGTCTGCTAATGCTTGAGACTTAATTGTTGTTCTTGTTCCTAAATTAAGTCATAAGTGCTAAGTTTTACTAACCATTTTGCCATCCTTTCTGACAGCTCAGGTTTTCGTAGCACATATTTAATAGGATAGTTGGTTTTAATATGTATTCTATGTGTTTCAAAGTAATGCCTAAGTTTTGTTAATGCCATGATTAAAACTAAAATCAGCTTTTCAAGATGAGAATATATGGTTTCAGCCTCTAATAAGCTCTTACTTACGTAGTATACCGGGTGTTGCGATCCTTGGTGATCCTTAACTAGCACAACACTTACAGTAGCTCGTGATACTGCTAAGTATAGTGATAGTGGTTCACCATCTTCTGGTTTCATAAGCAACGACAGTGAAGATAAGCATTCTTTCAAATCCTAAAGCGTCTTCTCATTCTCTTCATCCCATTCAAACTTCTTATTTTTCTTCAGTATATCATATATTCCTTTGAATTTTTTAGAATACCTTGAGATAAATCAGTTTAGTGCAGCTATCCTTCAAGTTAATCTATGCACCTCCTTCGTGTTTGTTGGGGATTTAAGGTTTAAGATAGCTTGGATCTGTTCTGGGCTGGCCTCTATTCCTATTTTGGTGACCATATATCCTAAGAACTTTCCTGATCTTACTCCAAAATGACACTTAGAGAGGTTAAGTTTCATATTGTATCTATGCTGGATATCAAATGATTCCTGAAGATCCTTAAGATGATTTTTGGTAATCTTTGATTTGACTACCATATTATCAATATATACCTCCATAGTCTCCCCCAGCTTATCCTTAAATATCATGTTGACAAGCCTTTCGTAGGTGGCTCAAGCGTTCTTCAGGCCGAATGACATTATTGTATAGCAATATAACTATGTCGGCGTCATGAAGACAGTTTCTTCTTGATCTGAAGGCTTATTTGAATTTGTTGAAATCCTGCTAATACGTCCATGAAAGCTAACATTTCATGTCTCGCTGTTGCATCCACCATAGAATCTATATGTTGAAATGGAAAGGGGTCATTAGGACAAGCTTTGTTAAGATCTATGTAATCTACACAAACTCTCCACTTTCCATTCTTCTTTTGAACAACTACATTAGCTAGCCACCTTAAAAATTTTACTTTCCTAATCATCTTTGCCTTGAGAAATTTCTCTACCTTATCTTGGATGATTATATTTCTCTCAGGAGCAAATTTTCTTCTTTTTTTTGGTGGACAGGGTTTAAAACTTCGATCTATCCCCAACCTATGCGTTATTACGTCTTGGTATATACCTGTCATATCTTCGTATTTCCATGCGAATGTGGAAATTCTTGAATTCAAAAATGAAATCAATCTCTCTTCAATATCCTCGAGGATATCAGTTCCTATGAAAACTTTAGTTTCAAGATAATCGGGATTTAGGAGCACTTCTTTCACTTCCTTTTTCCTAGTTTCCTGAATATCCCTAGGGTCACACTTCGATTGTTATGTCAATGATGGTTTCGTTGTTCTCTTCATTGAAAAATAGTAACACCCCTTGGCCTCTTGCTGGTTTCCGTTTATCTTCACTACTTCCCATGGTGTAGGTAACTTGATACATTGATGATAGGTCGAGGAGATAGCTTTCATATCGTGTATCCATGGTCTTCCTAATATAATATTATAACAAGATAGAGAATCTATGATACAAACGTTGCATAAAATTTACCCCCTCAATATATACCGGCAGTTTGATTTCTTCAACAATAGCCTTAGCCTCTCTGCTGAATCCAACCAGAATCAGGGATTTTGTTGTTATCTCCGATTCAGGAATATTCATCATTTTAAGTGTCTACAATTGGATGATATTTACTGAACTCCCTCCGTTTATGAGTATCCAGCGAACATAATGGTTAGCCACATACAAAGTGATAACTAACCCATCATGATGAGGATCCATAATGTTCTACCGGTCTTGTTCTTCGAAAGATAACACGGTTTCTGTGGTAAGGGTTGATGTCCTTGTCGGTCTCTCTCAATTCTCCATCTTAGTTTCCTTGGCATGTCTCCTAGCTATAGAATAAGAGGTACCACATATGTCAGACACTCCAGAAATAAAGTTTATTATCATGGCATCCTTTGGTGGGGATGCGGCTCCTTTTGAAAATCCGCCAGGATCCTGCTTCCTCTCTTTCCTTTTATCAAGCAGTTCTTTGATATGACCTTTGCTAAGTAGATAACTTATTTCCTTTTAGCTTTAGCCTCTCCGCTGAATACAACCAGAATCAGAGATTTTGTTGTTATCTCCGATTCAGGAATATTCATCCTTTTAAGTGTCTCCAATTGGATGATATTTACTGAACTCCCTCCGTTTATGAGTATCCTGTGAACATAATGGTTAGCCATATACAAAGTGATAACTAACCCATCATTATCAGGATCCATAATGTTCTATTGGTCTTGTTCTTCGAAAGATAACACGGTTTCTGTGGTAAGGGTTGATGTCCTTGTCGGTCTCTCTCCATTCTCCATCTTAGCTTACTTGCATGTATTCTAGCGGCAGAATAAGAGGTACCACATATGTTAGACCCTCCAAAAATAAAGTTTGTTACCTTGGCATCCTTTGATGGGGATGCAACTCTTTTTGAAAATCCGTTGGAAACATGCCTCCTCTCTTTCCTTTTACCAAATAGTTCTTTGATATGACCTTTGCTAAGTAGATAACTTATTTCATTTCTCAGGGCAATACAGTCCTCCGTTATATGGCCAAAATATCAATGAAAGACACACCACTTGGACTTGTCTTTTGTAGCAAACTTCTTTTCCTTAGGAGGCCATCTGGCTTTTTCACCTATATCCTGCATTGCACACATTAGTTCAAGAATATCAACAGAAAAACAATAGTAAGATATCCTAGGATATTCTTCTTTATCCTCATCGTCGTCCACAAAATTGATCTTGTGATTATCGGACTTTTAGTAGGGTTTGGACTTAAAGGATTTGTTCGTGGCGAATCCAGCTTCCTTTTGCCCTGGTTGTTAGGAGGCGTCGTAGTAATTCTTTTCTGAATTTCTTTATCGTCTTACAACCTAATGAATCTTAATGCACGATTCTGGACCTCATCTTCATTACGGATTCATTACCAAGTTATCATAAAATGGTGAGTTTCTTTACAATCCCATTTAAACGCTTAAATTGCTATATTGATATCAAAATTAGGGATATCCAAATATTCTCTGCCAAACTTGTTGACATAACTCCTTAGAGATTCATTAGGTCCCTGAGTTATCATGTATATGTCACTAGTCAGCCTTTCATATGTTCTACTGCAAGAAAATTGATTGTTAAATAGGTTAATTAAATGAGTGAATGATGTAATGGAATAGGGAGGAACATTGAGCAACATTTCAGGGTTGCCCAAATTAATGTTGAGCCAAATCCCTTGCATAAACATGTTATTTTCAGATGTGGAGGTATGGGGTTGGTCTCCATTCTCTCCCTATATTGAGCCACATGTTCTTCAGGATTTGTGGTTCCATCATACAACTTTATGGTGGAAGCTTGGAATCTTTTCGGGATCTCAGCATCACATGTGGGTGGAGCAAGTCTGGATATTCTGTGAATAGTCGTGGGAACTTTCGGGATAGGTTTCACCACTCCTGAAACGCTTGATATCATATCCCGAAGATTCTGTATTTCTTTAACTACCTGATGAGTTTCTCCTATTTTCTGCAAAGAATCAATGTTAGTAGTATCGATAGGAGAATAATTATAAGTATTACGAGTAAAAGGGGTTGGACACGAAGTTCCCGGAATACGGATGTTATCCCAAGATATCCCTAGATCTTGGAATCCTGATGAAATCCCGAGACTGGTCTGCATGGGAATAAAGTCTCAAGAATGATTTCCAGACATCCCTGATGTCCCAAAATCAATGATACTTGTAGCTGGTGGAGTAGAAGTTTCGATTTGCTTATTATTCTCAGCCCTCAAATTCTCCATTTCCCTAAGAATCCTTTCATTGATCCTTTGTTGATCCATCATTTGTTGTTAAACCTGTTGAAACATACTCAAGATTTAATTATTAGAAACAAGTATATGAGCAGTAGTAGTCATCCTTGTTGATGGAACGCTTTCGGCTACAAATGTGGTATTCTTTCCAGAATTTTAAGGCTTCTTGTGGAAGAAAACATGAATCTGCGAAGATACATTAGTAGTAGCAGCAGAAACTGTAGGTAATGCAGATGTTGATCTCGGTTGTGAAGCCATTTTTTACTATAGTTATCAAGAAAACGCATTTAAACAAAGTTTTTATTATGAAAAAAACAAATTTGCCCCACGGTGGGTGCTAAATTGTCTCGGGTAAAAATTAACAAGTATAATTTTTAGTAAAACCGAATTAGTAAAATGGGGTTTTGTGCTTTATAATCATAAATAACACTTAAACGTAATTTGTAACAAAATTATCCCTGAGGATACTTAGGGATATTTGAGAATATGAAACAGAAAATAGCTAAACACATGAGATTTAGACGCGAAAAAGCCCTTAATCTCTTATGATTGCCGGCATAAAAACCTCGGGAGGTGATAATCGTCACTCTGCCTTGCTTATATTCAACAAACCGATAAAAATACAAGTGTTGGAGCTTGGATGATTGAGACTAAGTGCTAAAATTGCTTGAATATGTGTATGTTTGAGAGAAAATGCAGTAAAAATGATGAAAAAGTCGTCCCTAATCGATCACCAACCCTTTCTTTACATACAACATTTTGTAACAGCTAAATTACATAATCGATCACCAGCCCTTTAAGTAAATCCCGAGTCTTTAGGTCCAATCTAGTCAACATGACCGTTGGTGATTTGTTCTACACTTGTAACCATTATTTAGCATATTTTTCACGTTTTCTTTAACTTTATCCCAATTTTTAGGGTAAAACCAAGTCCATTACAAGTTACCTGCAAGACTAAGTCAAGCTATACAGAGAAGAGATCGATTAGTGACGTTTGTATTCAGGATATTTGAGGATAATTAAGAATCTCATATTCCGTATTATCCTCAGCTATCCCGAATCTCAAACCATAAAAATTGACCCACAACAATGTATATCTACATATATCTGATCATGCATGGATACGTATAGATATGTATATGTCTTCAAAAAAATTTCCCGTGAATTTTCTTTTATTTAAGTTTTGACACTTTTAAGTTATAAAAACACCCTAAATGTTACAATAAATGACTTGGTAATGGCCCACATCCATGTGGAAGATGATAGTGTACTCCATAATCATGTTGAACTGGTGATGATTTATATTCATGTGGAAGATGATTATGTAATCCATATTCATGTCCACCATCACATGAAATTGGTGATGCTCCACATTCTTTTGAATGATAATGTGTATACAACACTCATGTTGGTAATGATTCACATTCGTGTGAAATATGATATGAAATCATATTCATGTGGAATTGGTAATGATCCACATTCATGTGTAGAATGAGTATATGTGTAGAAATGTAAATAAATGAAGTTAACTCGTTAATAATATTTTAATCCTAAACATTGTGTATTGTTTATGCTTGACTAATGATTATGTAGTTGTATGTGACTTGAATCATTAAGGTAGGTTGAAACCATTGACAGAGCTTGACAAAAAATTTCGAGGGGGCCGAAGGATTGTTAGGAAAAACCGGAAGGAGCCGAATGATTTTTAAGAAGAAAACGGAGGATGCAAAGGATTTTCCGACGAAATATTACTTAGTCGATTCTTTTGACCAGAAAAACAGTGGGTCATCACCCCCCGGGCCCTCAATAAGCTCCGTCCGTGGTTGAAACACTTTATAATATGTATACCCTTTTCAACCGGGGAGAATATAATTGGTTGGGATTGAATAAGGATCATCCAGTACATAAAAACGTTCTTGAGAGTTGTATACGTGCACTATACGCTTGCCATCGAACATTTTTCCTAGAGTGTTTTGTATTAGGCATGAGAGTGTGTCTGATTCATTGCAATATGTATGGAGTGATTTACTTAGTTTTCATTAAACTAATTTGTGGTATATGTTTTCTGGTCATAGGTAGGCTCATGACTAAAAGTGATCGAGTACGAATTATCGAAGAACGACACACATCTTTTTTTATATTATTTTGCAATTATTCTTTTTGTTAAATTTGTCCATGGTTGTAAAGTGTTTAAATTGATCGTAGCTCATGGTGATTAGTGAACTTTAAAAAATAATTTCTACATGTATTGAATTAAGAATTTGACTAAGACTTAATAACATGTTTTGTAATGATCTTAATGAGTTAATGATAATAAGGATGTTTTCAATTTTTTAAATCAATTATTAAATGTAAAAATAATAATTTATTTCTTGTTTTCTACGAGAGGATCTGCCGAAACAATATTGGTTCTTTTTATTGTCTTTTTAACGGTGATGGCTCAGGTAGTCGAAGGATCTGCCGAAGAAAATCACCAAATTAAATACGTTTTAGATTCGATAATTTACAAAATAGACATATGAAAGTCAATTTGGCAAACCGATATCATGCATTGGCAGACAAGCTCAAAACTCACACGTCAAATGATAATAAAAATAAAAGCTTTTGTATTATAGATTCAGTGACGGAGCTTAAGCAAATTGAGAGGCATGGCCTTCTATAAGAGATTATATATCATATGTGAATGCTAAAAATAGGCCCATATGTGGGTATGTGTGGTAATTAGTTTGTAACTATATATGAAGTGAGTTAATTTGTTTTGTTGGCCTAAATTTTAAATTGTAATGAGTTATTGGGTCAGATGTTTAAGGAAAGGTTTTTCTTTTAACTTTTATAAAATTCGTATCTGGGTTAAATATATTTAAAAAATTGGAATATAAATTATATGTGTTTATTGTAAAATGAATTTATATTTTTTTTTGAACGGCAAATGAATTTATATATATATATATATATATATATTATATATATATATATATATATATATATATATATATATAGGGTATGGTTATTTTGAAAACAACATCTCAATGAGAAAACCGCGAAAACCATGCAAAAATCACGTAAAAACAACCGTTTTTTTTAAATTTTTTTACAGGTTTGTAACACTAGTGGACACATTTTTATAAAAAAAATAAAAAAAGCGCCGACCAAATATTTGAAAAAAAAATATTTTATAAACCCACGTAAAACCTTCGTAACAAAATGTAAAAAAATATTTTTTTTACGTTTTGTTACGAAGGTTTTACGTGGGTTTATAAAATATTTTTTTTTAAAATATTTGGTCGGCGCTTTTTTGATTTTTTTTTTATAAAAATGTGTCCACTAGTGTTACAAACCTGTAAAAAAAATTCAAAAAAAAAACGGTTGTTTTTACGTGATTTTTGCATGGTTTTCGCGGTTTTCTCATTGAGATGTTGTTTTCATTTTATCTTTTCCCTATATATATATATATATATATATATATATATATAGACACACACACACTATATACAAATTTTTTAAAAAAATTAGGCCCCCCTAAAAAAATGTTTCATGTGCGGTTGCATCTTCTGCACTTGCTTTAAGACCCCGCTGTTACAGAGCCAATAATTAATACATGTTAATTTTTTTGAAGCGATAGGAGGCTAAACCACTTTTTTTCAACTAAAAATAACATTTCAGTCGAAAAATTAACATTACGACTATTGACGTTGTTTTATTGGCTTTTGTCATGGTCTCAACGTTTCTGTCTATTGACGTTTTCTAATGGACTCAATAGTCGTAACTCGTAAGTATAACAAGTCTATTTTAAAGAGTATTTAGGGAAAAGATAAAATGAAAGCCCTTTTTTAGTGTGAAAAGCATAAAAATCATGTAAAAATAATCCACTAAATATGAAATAACCCGTCAAAATTAAGTCAAATTTTCGAATTTTTTTTAACATAATTGTAAACACATTTATAACACCTTCTTATTTTATAAGTTTGCGTAAACTATTCACCGTTTGAGAGTTATCATCGTTGTAATATCCAAAATTTTCTAAAACGGTCATCCATTTCCAAATCTGAAACAAAAATTTTCTGAGTTTAGAATTTGAGATGATTCGAACGGTTTCGAATATTGATTTTCTTCACACACCAACTCTAGGATAACAAATTTTGAATAGCCAGTTCAATGAGAATACTTTGTTAATAAAAATTCATAATAATTGAAACTCCAATAAAAAATATTAATTAATTAACACTCAAGTTAAATAAAAGAAAATTAATTTCGATGTTGTTTATGTTTTACCAATTAAAAGGTATGGTCTAGGAACTTTTACCGGATTAATTGGTCCATTTAAAGTTGGTACGTATTGTGCTAATTATCTGCTTTTGCATTTAACTTAAAAGGTGTCTTATTTTTTAGAGTAATTGCCGAAAGACCCAAAATGATCTCTATGGTTTTCTAGTATTTCATTTTTAATCATTAGGCTTCTTAAATTACTTATATGATCTCATATTTTAAATATTTGTAATACATATAATCCTTAAGTAAGGGTAAGTTAGTCAAACTTATAAGGGTAATTTAGTGATTTAACAACTGAATGTGTTATAAATATTTAATGTTTGAGACCATATGATTAATTTATGAAAGTTATTAAATAAGAGTAAAAGGGGGCCAAGGCCCCCCTGTTTTTCAGGTCAGAATGGTCGATTTAGTTGTATTTCGTCGAAAAATCCTTCGGTTCCTCTCGCTTCCTTCCTAAAAATCCCTCTTCCTAAAAATCTTCCGCCCCCTCCAAGCTTTTTTCCAAGCTCCTTCACTGAAAATACTATCAGATTACAAGGATCATCTCAATACATATCTCAATACATGTAAATCTACTTTATTAAAAAGGGCTTTAACTTTAAATTTTGATTAAGACTCTAAAGTGGATGAGGTGGTCCAGAGTTGGCCACTTAGGTATGTGCATTTGTGCTAAGAGGCACAAAGTGACATAATTATAGAATTGAAGGACTAGGAACAACAAATCGAGCTACCTTTATTTATTATGTTTATCATTTAAGTGCATTTAAATGATTCTATATATTAATTAGTAACAAGGAGGTATCCCCTCGCTTCGCAGCGGGCTGAAAAATCGATTTTCAATAAACTATAATGGAGGCACATTTATTTAACATTTAAATATAAAAGTGTTGATTAAGCATGATCTACACAAATAATATCTAACCTTAATATTAAAATACTAAATTTAGTTAAGTAACTTTTTTTTGAACGTCATTGGATCTTAACGTGTTAACCACTGATTTTCAGGTCAATGTCACCAAGGTCTAGTTACCACGACCTCCGTCGAGACCCCATCACCACCCCAGAAGAAAACCACACCGAAAAACCCTGACCTCCCAAGGACCCTTATTTCGCATTGAGAGAGATTTGAACTCGTAACCTTCCATTTGAAAAACCAACAGGGTACCGCGGGCAAAGCCCCTTGGGTAAGTAACTTTTTTTAATCACCAAATTAAAAAGGCTCGAAATTAAATCAATTCTATGAAATTTGTTTTAAAAGTAACTGATATATTTATTTTATCTAAAAAAATACAGATAATAGAATTTACTTTCTATAGTAACTCAAAGACATGATAAGGCTATAAAACTACTGTCGATTTTTAACATATTCAAACAATTAACAAATATAAATAAAATAAAACATTTAACAATTAAACTTTGTTTTTAAAATTGAAAGACTTACGAAGGAAAGAGGGAAGCATCACAACAACTTTCTTGTTAACATTAAAATTTTTATTTTTCTAAATAAGTAAAACTAGGTGTCGTAGCCGCGCTTCGCGTGGAATCTGTGATTGATTGTAAAATGTGATAATAAACGTCTGTTCACGCAATTAATAATAATAATAAGTGAATTTCTCAAGTAGCTGAAAAAGTAAAATGTTACCCTTTGTTTGGTGCACTTTAATTTAAGAAATTTGGCAAACACTATTAGTGATAAGTAATAGAGTCGAACTTGTACTATCAATATAAAAGTAAATCCAAATTTTTAACTCATATGAGGAGATTGATAAGTGTACGTAACTAACAAAAGGAAGATAAAAACAGAGCAAGGCGTCTTCGAAATACCATTAACAAACCCTATATATTAAGGTGGAGAGTAATTGTGAAAAAGAACAAAGCTTGAAGAAGAATTTAAACCAATAATTTAGGAAGTTAGTTAACGTTGGCGTGAATTGAATGGAGAAAGCTTAGGGGCTGTTTGGTAGCCACTTAATGGGTCTGAATCTGAACCATTCAGATTCAGACCGTTTGTTTGGGACATCTGAATGAAAAAAACATCTGAATGGAGGTCTGAATAGTTCAGATCTTGAACCATGTTTGAATGAGTCTGAATGGAGAAAATGGAGAAAAAGGAATGCGTGTCCCGTCTTCCTTCACGTCGGCTTCCTCCTCCCCCACCCCTATCTCGGCACCGCTTGACCTAACAGGCTACTGCACCGCCGTTCGATGCTCCACCGCCTGCCGGACCGCCATTCGACGCCACCGCCTACGGAGGGTGCGGCAACCGATGTTCGACGGAGGCGGCGACCGTTCGATGCTCGACCGTCGACCGATGCTCGGAGTGTGCGACAGGAGGCGAAGGCGATGGGAGGCGGGATGTCGACGACAGGTTGCGAGAGCGGCGACGGGAGGCGGGAGGAGGCGATTCAGATCTTAAAAGAGTGTTTTTCATTCAGATGCTAAAACAAACAATACCACTTAATGGTTCAGACCCTCTTAACCATTCAAACATCTTAACCATTCAGATTTTAATGGTTCAGACACAACCAAACGGCCCCTTAGTCAAACTAAAATGGGAGGAGTATAAGAGGAAACAAAGGTCTTACGAATTCAGCCTATTGGTTGGGGTTTTACATTGTGACTGAGAGGTCATGGGTTCAAGCCATGCCAGTGGCAATTTAAAGGACATTCAGGTGAGGAAAGAAATTTTGAGCTTAATCTTGTGTTCTAGACCAATGTGGGGCGAATGTTTACCCATTCCAGGGGTTCCCGCACATCTCGTGTGACCGTGTCTTATCTTTGTCGGGTGAGCCGTTTAAAAACAAAAAATAGGAAAAAAAGCTTAAGAAAAAAGGAAGAGCGTAGAAGGTTTAGTGTTGCAAGAAACAAAATGAATGAAACAGACAAAAACGGAAATAAAAGAGTCATGTGAAAGAGTCGAAGGAAAGAAAAAAAAAACAGCTTTGGGAGGAACGAACCAGTGACCTGCATATTAAACTCCAAAGAACTTACCAGCAAACCAAAGTAACATATGTGTCATAAAGCAAACATAAAATATATAAAGTGGAGTCCAAGTGATGTATAGGCACCGACACTTTTAAATAAGGTTTATACAATATTAGTTTTATGACATTTAATAAATTATAATTGTTAGTAATGGTTACAATTTATCAAAATAGTTTTGTAGATAAGAAACACGTTTCTTTGATTTGCTATGTTATGAGCATATTGTATAGCTTAAATCAGGTATCTTTGATATCTTGTAAGAATATCTTGAGACGAGTGTGATAAAAGAAGTGAAATCAAGATATCCCTACAAAATATTAAAGGCACCCATTTTCATTATTCGCTCCACTTTCTCTCTTTACATACTCTCTACACACCAAGCCAGGACCACCATCGAGACCTCAACACTACCTCACACCGTTGTGACCGCTGAACCACATCGATTGTTATGAAAAGAAAAGTGGTGGAGATGCGAACATAAGGATGTATTTTATAGCTCTGTCCGGCCAAATCAAACACATTCCAGATTATATACTAGGTCAAGAACCGGGTTAACGGGTCGGATCTACCCATTACTATACCTGGGTTACAGTTTATATATATATAAATAAATTTTACCATCAAAATATATAATACCTTAAATTTATATTTTCAAATGGAAATATACTCAACGATTTACTTACAAAAATTGCTCTGAAACATATATCAACCAATTAGGGCCGGCTTCAAGCGTTTCATGGGTCAAGGTAAATAAAAAATTGAGGCACTTTTTGTAAATACTTTTTTTCTTGCACTTATGGTTCGTAAATTTTAAAAAACATAAAAATATGTTAGTTTGTTTCTATATATATATATATATATATATATATATATATAAGATTACTCATAATTACAGTCAACCAATGATAATCATAAATGATATAAACAAACAGTGACAGAGATTAAATGTTTTGAAAGGAGGGCAGAAATTTACGGAATATATACATGTTATTTTTTTTGAAGCTAGGGGACAAAATCTATATTTCCAACAAAAAATAACCTCCTGCCAAAAAACTAACACCACGGACAGAGAAAGAGGGGTCAGTCCCCTGGCCCTATAAAAGCTTTGTCGATGTAAACAAAGAATGTCTGAAATTATAATACTTAGTGGTGATATTTTAGTTTTTTTGCCTCAATATGTTAGTCACTTGATTATCCTATTTACCACTAGAAATTTTATTTTAATCTTTACTCTATTTACCGCTAGAAAGGTTATCTAAATCTATCACTCGTATCATTAATAAAAAAATTTATTCTAACGTCAAGTAAAGATGCAACAAAAACGTAGGAGATGTAATTATTGGGAAACAGAGAACCTTAAACAATTTTTTTTTCTTTTAAAATACAAGTGGACTCTCTAATTTTCCAAATTCAAAACGATAAAATAAATAACGTAGACGATAATCTGAACATAAACCGAACAGTTAGGGCCCCAATAATTTGAGGGCCCCAATAATTTGAGGGCCCTAGGCCCTTGCCTATTAATAATGAAGAGAGGCCGGCCCTGCAACTAAAAACGTACATAAAATAAGCATGAAAATGTACTATATTTGGTCTAGTTCATTTTCGAAAAAAGTTGTATCGAAATATATATATAAACTTAAATTTATACCAACACGTATATAAAATAAAAATGTAAGAAATTAGTTTTTTTTAAGTTTAATAATGAAAGTGGTAATTTCAAAACATTAGAACCTAAATGACTTCAAAATGTTATTTTACAAAGTTTTTTTTTTGTATAAAATTAAGAGGTGAAAGTAACAATAACCGTGACAGATAGTAGATGAAAGAAAATAAAAAACAAAAAAGAATAAAAATTAAAACTCAAAAAATAAAAGTAATATGTTATAAATTTTTTTAAAAACTAAGATGGTCAACTATTAATCTTGAAACAATGAAACTAAAGGGATGCAACAAAATGGGGAAAACCCCACTGACATAAAACTTGGTAATTATTATATTTTGTTTTAAGAGTAAAATATAAATGTAATAAATTACGCTGGGTCCTTAATTAATTAATTTAGTTTTTGGCTTGACCATATCCATGCCCTTTATCGGTTTTAAAAAGATGAGACAAACAATGATGACTGTAACATCAACATCAGGCTAACAATGCTATGACGATAACGACTTTCTTATTCAAAATTAAACATTTTTATTTAAATATAGTTAATTTAAAGCAAGTGTTACACCATGCGGTGTGCCAAGTGAACGGGGCGTGGGTGGGGCTGGGTTAGGCGTAGAACACCACCCCCTTGAGGCGTGGATGACTTGGGCGTGGCCACAGCCACGCTGCTCGACCGTTTCAAATGGTTGAGTGGGTGACTTGGATGACCTAGGCGTGGAACACCAACCAAGGGACATTTTCACCATAAGTGGTTGAGTGGCTGGTCAAGGACGAAGCTTGAATTTTTTGTGTAGGGGGGCCGACCCTTAATATAAAATTTTTAGGAAGAAAAATCAAGGGGGCCGGACTATATTAATATAAAATTTTCCGACCAAATCCTACTACATACCTGCTTCTGAGTCGAAAAACAGCAGAGGCTGGGGCCCCTAGCCTTCACTATGCTTCGTCCTTGTGGGTGGTTGTGGTGGATGCCTACGTGACGCCTAGGTGGAGTGGTTCCAACCATGGGGCATACCCCATGGTCTTAGTTGTTCATGACCTTGGTTAAAAATCAACTGTAAGGATGCTCATTAATTAAGGGGTATTCAAGGAATAGGTTTTTATAGTTTTTGAATTGAACCATAAACCTAACCGTTATTAACGGTTTTTGAATAATAATATCCAAAACATAACCATTAAACGGTTTGGTTTATAGTTTGGGCATTTTAGGTTCGTGATATATGTGTGTGTATCAATGAGGTCTAAATCAATAAACTTATCAATCTATCTATTTATTAGGTGTGTATGTATGTGTGTGTATTATAAAGTCCAGTTCGATTTTTTAACGACTGGTTTTTTAGTGAAAATCATAAATCAAACCGTTCAAACTTTTGAAACTGCCGGCCAAATGTTTTGGAAAAAAACAAACCGCGAAACTAAACTAATGACCGCTTCACATTAAATTTTATTTTGAAACCGAGCCAAACCGAACCAAGCCGAGCAACGAGCACAACATTTGACTCGATTTTGCAAATCCGAACCAAGCCGAGCCGCTCGGTTTGTAAACGAGCCGAGCACAAGCATACTGTCACACCCCCAAATTCCCACTCGTGGTGTCAGTCCACGTGGGTGTGACGTGGCCAGAATCACAGCTCAAGGTCATATAGAACACCTCGATATGCGTTTACAATTACAATGTTTAACATACACTTAGTAAAATAGTTTGCAGCGGAATAAGTAATCTTAGCAGCGGAAATAAATATGTTTGATACATGCAGCGAAAAATACTTGTTTAAACAGCGGAAACTAAATTGTCAGACAAAACATTGTTTAATACATAAACCAAATGAAATTGTTTTCAAAAGATAAACAAAACAGAAATGCATGAAGGTCCTAATGCTCGGTTCCTTATGTGTGCATTCCTGGATGTCCGTCATCCTGTCAGTTACCTGAGAATACAAGTTTGAAAAGTATCAACACAATGGTTGGTGAGTTCACAGGTTTTGATAGATACATATAGTAATAGAAAACGTGTGTCATGCTGTTTATTGAATGTTAGTACCGAGCCCTAGGCTCCAAGTGTCAGTGCGTCACTACCGAACTAGACTTGTTTGTCCTTGCCTCCACTGTGTCTCGTGCACACAGTAAGTTAGGTCAGAATTTCACGGGTTATGACACTCAGTCAATATTGTGCCCCGTGGGGTTAGTCACACCCAAACGGATCTATTCAAATCTACCACGTTGTTCGTACATTAACGGTAAGACTTTGTGAGGGCTTGTTACGAGTTCAACACTTAAAGTTTGTCTAATAAACCAGCATACACAAAATGTTTGTCATAGTATAAATGTTTGACTCGATGCAACTAGTATTCTCTCCCTATTTAAAAGCGTTTGAAAAGAGTAAAGAGGGGCCGTAAACTCACCTTAGTGAAATGAACGAAAGTATGCGTAAGCTCCTGAAGCGTCAAGTAGTGTAGTCGGACACCGGCTACCTATATCGTATACCACGCGTGAGTTCGTGTAAGTGACCGTGCTAGTGTTCGTGTTAGTGCTCGTGTTTGTGCCCAACAACCCTCGGTAGTTCATGTTTGTCCGTGTCGGTCCACAATAACCGTGTTTGCTCGTGTTGGTCCATATTGACCGTGTTTGACCAAAGTTGACCGTGTCAAGTCAACGACCCGTTGGTGAACCGTGTGACGGTTGTGAATTGTGTAGCAAACGTGTAAGTGCTCGTTGTGTGCAAAACGTGCAAGTCGCGTCAATGGACAACTTACTATTTATAGTAAGTTTCCATTTATGGAAAGTTCACAAAGCATAACAATTTTAGAGTTCTAGCATGCTCATTAGTCCTACGTGATTACGTTAACACATAGTACATCATCATACGGAATCATATAAGTCATTTATATCATGTTTGCATATAAAAGTTTCCTAAAATGGAAAGTTTCTATTTATAGCATACGTGTTATCGGAAACCATCTAATTTAGCGTACCATCATCATATTACAACATATTAAATCACTTAGCATGCTCAAATCATACAAAATATTCATAAGTCGGTTTTTTTAAAAATAAAGTTACTATAAATAGTAACTTTGCAATTTTGCATACAAATGATTATCCTAAATCATTTTAATCCATTTTTATGTCACAAGGCATCATAATAATCTATTTAACATCATTTAAACATGCCAACATAGCCAAATTCATCACCTATCAATATTTTGACCCGAAAAGTTACTAAATATAGTAACTATCTCAAAAATGACCATAACCAACATTTGAACCATATTCTAAGCATCAATATCATCCTAAATACGTCTTAATAGCAAAATCATAAGCATGCATGTTACCAATATCATCTATTTCACCATTTTTGTAAGTAAAAGTTACTAAAAATAGCAAGTTCGCTATATAATCGTATTTTAACCATCAATACCATGATCTAATCTTGCAAAAACACTTAAACATCATCAAGAATCATCCCAATATAACTAAAATCATCTAGAATGCTTTAGATCATACATGCATGTAACTATTTCATCATGGATCGTCACCAATCATCATTTAAACATCGTAGATCATCAATATCAGTTGATTAATCATCAAACCCAGATTAATATCACAAGAAATTCGTGCATGTGTGTGTATTAGTGTAAAAAATGAGTCTTAGCCATGAAAACTACCTCCAAGGACTCAAGAATAGCAGGATGTTGATGTTAGCATGTAACATCCCATTTTAAAAATATAAATAAAATACACTTGTTTATAATTAAAATATTCTTACTTAAAAATATAATAATAGAAACAATGATTTGAATCATAAGGTCTCGTCTAATGAATAAAATAGTTTATTTTATAAAATACAAGTATTCGAGAGTATAAAAGTAAAAAATAAACGCTTAATATTTTTAGCATTCGTTTTAAACGAATAGATAGTATAAAATAATGATTAGAAATAATCGGTGTCTGAACAATTGTTAAAATTAGTTAAAAGTCAGTTAAATAATAATAATAATATAAAAATATATTATATTTGAAACTTTGGTCGAAACGTAGAAAAAAATGAGCAGGTCCTACTCATACATTTATAATTTTATAAAATACAATATTTTAAAAAGTTATAAGAGAAAAACAAATTTTAAACTAAATTAATTATAATAATATAATAATAATTATTAAATAAAAAAAATGATGAGTTAAGTGCACGTGTGTGATGTGTGTTGTCAAAAAAAAAATCAATAAATAAATAAATGAGGAAAGTATACGTGTGCTTTGCTACAT
This sequence comes from Mikania micrantha, assembly GCA_009363875.1. Taxonomy (NCBI): domain Eukaryota; kingdom Viridiplantae; phylum Streptophyta; class Magnoliopsida; order Asterales; family Asteraceae; genus Mikania; species Mikania micrantha. Next base: position 57,221,286 of record CM018696.1, read on the forward strand.
GAAATGAAGATAAGCAAATGATTATCACAATATTCAAAACACACATATATATCTTCTTAACGAAGATTTTTCAGAAACATAAAGAAAAAAAATTTCAAGGGGGTTACCTTCGAACAAACAAAATTTAGTTCGTTTCTAAACAGAATGTTTCTTTCGACCCTTTCATTTATACGATCCGGTATGTATTTCAACTTATGAATTTGATTTATAAATTTATGATTTCTTGTGATATTGTTTAACTTATAGGGTTAGGGTTAAGATCTGATCCTATATATATAAATAAAATATTGAAGTTATGGTGAATTTTAGGAGCAGAAAAATAAGCATCATGAATCATCCTTTCGAATTATTATAAGGATAGATTAAGCAGAAAAGCTGCCCAAATTATCTTGAGAAGCTATAAGCTGTCACTCAGCCAATCAAAAATCCTGGTGAATACATTTAACTTGTTTTTAAATATAAATGTATTTTTTAGCATTGTATGTTTAAACTTTGACGCATAAAGGAATACTACGTGACCAGCATTTAGGTTATTAGTATACGTATGATTTGCAAATCGTATCCGCATATGGGTGAAATTCCCATACGTGGCTGGTACAGGTGGGCTGGAAGGTTAAACGGAAGACGCACTGCGCAGGTAACCTAACCAGTGACCAGCTGTGGGCTGGAGGGAACAAAACGTAAGACGCGCTGCGCTGTAGTTCCTAACCAGTGACAGTTATAAACCAGTGTATGCAGTAGTTGTATCGATCAGTGAAATAACATGCTAAATGTGTAGTATTGCCAATAATAATTATGGTTAAAGGACCGAACATACTATGCTTACATATTGAGTCTGTTATTTGTATTCACCAACATTATGTTGACGTTTTATTTTCAAAAACTTTTCAGGTAATAATGAAATGTAAAAGAGAAGCAAGATTAGAGATTCTTGGCCCATGATGCCTTGAATAGAATCTTGTGGTGAGACCATGGAGCTATTGGAGCTAGCCTCCATGTCATGTATAAACCGGATATTCTAAACTGAACTGAAATTATGTGTTTGTGAAAAATCCGGTTTACAATAATATGAAATGATTGTATTCATACCTATGCGTATGAAATTTTATGAAATCCTGAAAAGTTATTTTGAAAAGTATTAACAAAGATGAAAATGTGGTTTTTCATACCCACACGTATGAACTATTTATAAATCATGAAAAACGGTTTTCACATCTATGCATGTGAATTATTTACAAAATTATGAATTAATGAAACAATGCTTCCGCTGATTAAAAAGAATAATAAACTCTGACCGAGACATATCCATGAAACCAATTCGGGTCGCAGCGCCCGGGCTGCCGAGAGCCCGGGGTGTGACAGGTTGGTATCAGAGCTCCTGGTTTTAGCGAAATATGTACTAATGATAGTATATAAGCTTTAACCAAATTGAGATAAGTGCCTATCAAAGGAATAGGTAGAATAGTATTTTTGAAATACTATGAATGATTGAAATAACATAGTAAATCTTGATGATAGCCTATAAGCTAAATTATGTTGAATTTTTATTAGATCTTGTCAAATATCTCATTACGTAGACAATGTCTATAAATCTAAACAATAGCGAACCTTCTGCAAATACGTGTAGGCGAAAGAGAAAACACGAATATTATTGGAACCGTGACTCAGAATACTACTGAGATACAATCAATGATTGTAGAATGAACAAAAGATACGATTCTGTCATTAACCGATAAAAAAAATGAAAATTCGAATCTCATGAAAACAATAAAAGAAAACGATGCATAAAAAATGGACACTGAAAATTTAGAATCTTCTAGTTTAAAACAATCCGAAATTAAGGAATGTTAGTATAAAACATTCCAATCTTGGAAACCTCCTAAGTTCACCGGAACGAAAGGAGTTGTTGTAGCATTAAGATGAATTGAAAAGATTGAGGCGGTACTTGCTATTAGCAAATGTTCCAAAGAAGATATGTTTTTATACGCTTCGAATTCATTTGAATACGGAGCTTTAGAATGATGGAAATCCATTATTCAAACCAAAGGTAGAAACTAAGCATATACTATGACTTGGAAAAGTTGTCGAGACTTGGTGACTCTAATATTTTACCCAATGAACGAAAAGGAATAAATCGAGCAAAAATTCTTGAGTCACAGTATGTTCGGTGTTCGGCATCAGGAATACACTTCTGAGTGTTTTCAATAAACTCAATTGGTCCCGAATATTGTGACACTCGAATAATATCTTTTCGGTCGTTATATATGAGAGTTAGTAAGTGAAATTCGTGACATAGTTGAGGCTGTTATGCCTCAAACCATTGGCTTAGCCGTTGGCCTAACATGGTCCTAAATTGAAAAAAATTAATTGGAATTAATGGGGTTAGTGGTTCAGGGGCAAAAGCTAATCAAAATGTAAAGAAGACAACTAGAGATTTTATTGTTAATGCTAAAGAAGCTGTAGATATGTCGGATTTCATTACCAGTACGTTTCGTATCAATGATGTTTATGAAAAAAAAATGATTCAGAAGCAAATCAAAGCTTTATTGATTGTGAATTCTGCAAGCTTCTAAATGAACCACTAGTGAAACTAGATAAACCTTATCGGGTAGAAAGTGGTAATGATGATCTTGTTATGATAAAAGAGGTTCTAGTAAACTGTAAGATCACTTTCTTTAACACATGATATTCCAGTAAAACTATTTCCTATGGTACTATCTGGTTTTTGATGCGATAATCAGAATGGAATGGTTTAAAACAAACCAGGCATGTATCTTATACGATACCAATTTTATTGAGGTATGTACTCTAATGAAAGGAAAATTGATCATTAAGGCTGATAAGCAAACAAATAATGTTGGAATCATCAATATGATTAAAGCTACTAATGTCTGAACAAAGGTTGTTTAACTTACATAATCTCAGTTACTACTGATGATCAAGAAAAGAAGAACTGGAAGACATACCAGTTGTAGCTTATTTTCCTGACATATTTCTAGATGAATTACCTGGTTTACCACCAGAATGAGAAGTAGAATTCAATCTCAATTTGGTACCATGTACAGCTCCAATTGTTAAAACTCCTTATAGGTTGGCACCGAATAAGATGAAAGAGCTCAAGAAATAATTAAATTAGCTATTGGCTTAAAGTTTTTATTCCACCTAGTTCATCACCATGGAGACCTCCAATATTTTTCGTTAAGAAGAAAGATGGATCAACGCAGATATGCATTGATTATAGGTGACAATTTAAAACAAGTATCCATATCCACGAATTGACGATTTATTTGATCAACTTCAAGGCGCTTGTCATTTTTCTAAAATTGATCTTTGATCAGGATATCATCAACTGAAAGTCCAGGAAAAATATATTCTTAAGACTGTTTTCCGTACAAGGTATGGGCATTGTGAGTTCACTGTTATGCCATTTGGACATACTAATGCTCCAACTGCCTTTATGGATATGATGAATCGGATATGCAAAACTTATCCGGTTAAATTCATCATTGTGTTCATTGATGAAATTATTATTTACTCAAAAACACCCGAGGATCATGCTAAAATCTTAGAACCCTACTTGAACTACTACAACATAAAAAATTGTATGCCAAATTCTCTAAATGTGAGTTCTAGTTCACATAGGTACAACTTTTGGAGTATGTTATTAGTTCTCACATAGGTACAACTTTTGGAGTATGTTGTGAAAAATCCGGTTTACAATAATATGAAATGATTGTATTCATACCTATGCGTATGAAATTTTATGAAATCCTGAAAAGTTATTTTGAAAAGTATTAACAAAGATGAAAATGTGGTTTTTCATACCCACGCGTATGAACTATTTATAAATCATGAAAAACGGTTTTCACATCTATGCATGTGAATTATTTACAAAATTATGAATTAATGAAACAATGCTTCCGCTGATTAAAAAGAATAATAAACTCTGACCGAGACATATCCATGAAACCAATTCGGGTCGCAGCGCCCGGGCTGCCGAGAGCCCGAGGTGTGACATAGCAACCTCTTCGAGCTCCTGGACAGTGGTGCTCGACCCAAGTGAGGTGATGGTGTAGAGAATCAACTTCAAAGCTTCCTTCCTCAAGCCCCCAAGCTTCAAGGATGTCTTCAATGGCCTCCAAGGGGTTTCCAGAGGTTGAAGAAGGGTGTAGGGAGTGATTATGGCGAGTGGTAGAAGCCTGGAACTTGAAATGGTGAATACAGGGTGGCTTGACATGATTACATCTTGGTTTTATAAAGATTTGTCGTCTGACACCCGTCGCGTACCGCGGCGAAGGACAAAAAGATGCTTTGCGTACCGCGAAAGAATTCGGGATTCAAATTTCCCGAAACTCGTCGCGTATCGCGATAGGGTCTCTTATGGGCCATCGTGTACCGCGATGGGTCCCTGAAGAGCCCAATAAGCCTAGTTTAATTGGTTTGATCCGTTCGTTGTCGTTTTCACGTTTATGAACTATCGTTTGACCTCGTTTGAACTTTCAAGTTTAATGTTTGAGTGTTTCGTGAGGTTTCGAGTGTTGTGTTACATAATGTGCTAGACGTTCACCAACGTTCGTGTATTTTGACACGTGTGTGCTATTTCTCGATAATTCCTCGAATTATCTAGTCGTGTATCAGTGTTCGTACTGTCGTGCCACGTGTCACACTAATTCTAGTGCCACGTGTACAAAATCATTTAAATAAACATTTAAATAAAATGTAATGCTGACCTGGAAAATGCGGGGTGTCACACATACCCTCGCTCGGTTCGGTTCGACTCGTGAACAGCTCTAGGTTGGTTATTTATATGCTTAACATTTTTTTTATTTTACACTTTGTCTATCCTATACGTCTCGTATAGGCATATACGAGGCGTATAGCACTATAGCCCCTTCTGACACTCAACGACTCGAAAATAACTGGGTACGTATACGTCGCGCGTATAGGACCTATTGTCGTATAGGCCTATACGAGACATATCAGAATCCAATTATTAACGCTGACAAATTCTGACAACCAATGATTGCTCCCCTTATACGCCTCATATAGATCTATACAAGACGTATAGAGAGTGTGAAGGATGTGTAGTGTGTGTTAGAATAACACGACCCTTAACTAAAGCCAGATCTTAACCACACCTCAAATAGCAACTTGAAATAAAAAAAATAAAAATAAACTACATTTCTAACAATTTTATCAAATTAACATATTCAAGTTTCTAAAATAAGTTTCTATCTATCGACCTTAAAAATTATAAAGGTTGGATATCCTAAAAATATGTTTTTATCTATCAACAATAAAAACTTATTTTTATACTGATTTTTTTTTGTATTGTATTTTTATTTACATTACAAAAAACCACTGCAAAAAACACAAATTTAGTTATAAATACACATCTTGTAAAAAAAAATAATTTTTATATTTTTAGACAAAATTTATTTTTTTGATTGATTAAGTCCATATAATTATAACTATAAGGATGAATACCACTATTGATGTATACGGTATACGTACTGATCGAAGGATGCAATAATTGATCGAGAATTTAGAAAAGAAGTTGAAGGCTACCTCCAAGTGAAGCACTAATGAGGCATTGCCTCGATGTTACCGCAACTTTAACATGGGAGGTCTTGAGTTCAAATCCTTCCCGCAGTGAAATAAGGGTCTGAGGGGGGTTAGGGGTTTTTCCAGTAGGGTTTCCTCCTGAGATGGTTGTGGTGGCTCATGGGAGGTCCATGTACTAGACCTTGGTGACATGACTTGGAAACACTGGGTTCATACTATTGAAACCTTCGTCGTTCAAAAAAAAAAAAGATAACTCCAAGTGAAGCCCTTCGTCCCAACTTCAATAATATTAAGGTCGTTGTCAAGGTTTTATTTTCTAAAACTTATTTTGAAGATTTAAGTATCGAGGTTTACAAAATGATAGAAAATTGTTTTAAAAACGTAAATTGGATTTTAATTTGATAGAATGTAACATTAGCAGTGTGCTTATATAATGTGTATATGTGCTTGCTTTTGAAAAATAAAAGTAAAATTGCACTAATTTCAATATTATTTTACTTAATTTTTTTGAAAAAAACCTTAAAAACATTGGGTTAAATGGTCGGTTAATCAAACATAATGAGTCGGGGGTTTCACTAGAAGCAATCTCTTTGTTTCTACATGATAGAGGTAAGATTGTTTATATTTTACATTTTTCGACCATACATTAACTTTGCCAATAATGTGATATAGCATGTACAATGATGATGATGTGAATAAATCAAGTGAAAATTAAGAGTAAATGATACCATAGATTGTTATTAGTAACAAAAGTAAAAGTTAAGATTATCATTAATCAAACTGATAGTATTGATTATAAACCAACAAGTGATAGTTTGGATTATTAAAATCTAACTTTTCTTAAAAAAATGATCAAACTTTATAAATAGTTAAGTTTAAATACTTTTGACCATGTTTTTTTTTTATATATTTTGATCATATAAATAGTTTGGTTTCTTTTTAATTTACCCATAACACTTTCTTTTACTCATACATGCATGAAATATTTTCTTATTTAGCCTCCAATGTTTTTTTTTTTTCACAAACCCACACAATATTCAATTTTTTTAATTTATTCAAAACTATTTACGTTTGACGTAATTTTTATTTAAAATCAAGCGGATACAAATGCGGTATGTTTTTACTTCTTTTTTATGATTTCATATTTTGATAATACACTTCCTCTAAATTCATTTCCTTTTTTCTAACATTCATTTTTTACAATAATACAACTTTTGTATGATTTAATATACCTTCATGATGTTTTCATTTTACATGTTTTATTATTTAATAAATCGGCATGGCAATTGTTGGAAATTTGATAAATTATCAAATTTAATTTGAATTAAAATCAAAACTCTTCATTTTACTAAATTAAATCAAGACTCTTCAAATTACATATATTTATTATATGTATTATGTCAAGACTCTTCAAATTACATATTTATTATATGTATTATGTCAAGACTCTTGGTATTATACTTATGTAGTATAAATAGAAGACATATGTTGTCTTGTTAAGTTGTTGAAAAGAATACTACATAAAATCCCACACAAACTTTGAAGATTTTCCAACTTTCTCAACTCTTCAAGTTCTTGTTCAAGACATATTTTTCAGGTGCTAGGTTAATCCCGGCAGTACACAAACTGTTTCGGTTGTTGTACCCTGGGAGACAGACGCATTCGTCTTGAGAAGAGGAGCGAAATCTGTTTTAAGGGAAGCGTATTGAATACGTGCCTCAACCATAATCATCAACATGTTTATTCTATGCCAATGAAGAATAGGTGGAAGACATAAGCGTATTGAAGTATTTGTTACCGGCTCGCCAAGATGCTTGATTGAAGACTCGCTATTTGGAGTACCCATCGAAGACATGGATCAAAACAAGTTTGTTATATAAATTAGTAATTTATATTCTATTATTTTAGTCTTGTAACCGGTATTGTACTAGATTATTTCTTACGAATAACGAGAGTCTCGTTATTATTTATATTTTATTTTTGAGTTATAATAAAAATGTGAACCCATCTCCTACAATCTTAAAACAGACTTTCGTGAAAAACCTTATAAATAAGGATTTTGGGTTCATGAAAGTTAAATATAAACTAAAATTTTTGATAAAATCTTGTAAATATTTTTGAGAAATATTTAGTACGAGTTGGTCGGATTTTGTAATTGGAATACAATATTTAATCCGAATGCCGTGTTACAAGACATGTGATTTGATTCATTGTTTTGAATTCATGGGTTTCGATTGTGAATTGAACCATGGAACAACTTTTTGTTCGTTTCCAAATGATTTTTGAACGTTTTTTTTCTAATAATTGTATTAGAAAAATGTGGCTTTGTAAACACATACAAAGTGTTTGTGAACACTTGTTTTTCCTTCTAAAATGTTTGTTAGAAGTTTACTACTTTTTAGCAAATTATTATCGTTTACGAAAACATTTACATTTTCTAATAAGCATGTTAGATGTAATTATTGTTTTTGGTAAACATTGGTTTGAACATTTAAAGTTTTCTAACCGACGTGTTAGAAACAAGGTGATTTTGAAACCGTTTATCGGTTATGAACATTTAACTTATATTTCTAATGAGCGCGTTAGAAATTATAATATTGGTTAAAATAATAAAAAATTATAATGATCGCATTACAAAGCATTTGTTTGAAAAAGTTATCATGCTTTTATATTTTCAAACAAGCATGTTAGAAACGAGAATATTGGTACAAAACTTTGTTTGCTTTATAACGAGCGTGTTATAAAAGATGACTTTGCAAAGCAATATGCTTTATAACGATTTTGGTAATCGTTTATTTTCTAACAAGAGTGTTAGAATAAGTTTATTTTGTATAAACGTAATGAGCCTTATAACGATTTTGGTAATCGTTTATATTTCTAACAAGTATGTTAGAATCAGTTTATTGTGTATAAACATAATAAGATTTATAACGATTTTGGTAATCGTTTATTATTATTTTTTTTTAACAAAGTGTGCTAAAACCAGTTTATTTTATAAACAAAAAGGCTTTATAACGGTTTGAATAATCGTATATTTCTAACAAGCGTGTTAGAATCGATTTGTTTTATAAACGAAAAGCTTTAGAAACGATATTTGTAATCGTTTATTTCTAACAAGAGTGTTAGAACCGGTTTGTTATATAATAATAAAAACTTTGAAAATTTTGTTGTTTATTTTCAAACGAGCATAGTAGAAACTGATTTGTCATAAAAATGTTAATTTTAACCGGTTAGTTTTCATGACGAGATAAAAGTATGTTTAGATAAAAATGTTTAAGTAAACATTTTATTCATATGCATGTTAGTCACGCATTATGTAATAAGATTGCTTTATGTACGCAATTTTCAATTCTCTGACGTAAACGTTAGATACGATTTTTATAATCGATTAAATTCTAATATGATTATTAGAAAAAGTATATGTTATAAACAATAAATTGTTTTATGTAAACAATTTAATTATTTTACATGAAAGGTAGATACGATTTGTGTAATCGTTTTATTTTAAACAGATTAATGACTGTTTGATTTAAAGTTTCAAAACGTCCCAAAGGAAAAGTGTCATTACATATCGAGAATGATTCCTCATGACAGGTGCAACCATTCATGCATCTTCTGATTTAGATGACATTGAAATGTCAGATACCGAAAGTGTTCAAGATAGTAAAACTATATGACTTGATGTTTAGAATTCAACTATATGCCTTTTTAAACTATTACAAATAAACATTTGTTTTGGTGCGTTGGTTGTGTTCAATATCTTAAGATAACACATGCGTTTATGCACAATAATCACTATAACATATGAAAGAGATATATGTTATAGTTAACTATATTAATAAATTCTGTGGAATTTATTATAAAGTGATGATGACATATAGATGCTTCTATTGCTTTCATTGTGTTTGAAATTATGTGAATTATATGTCTACTAACTTAGAAGAGCATCATAAATACATAGTATAAGATACAACAAATGAAAATTTGAAATTAATTTGTTGTATGTCATAATGAAACATGACTTTCTATTGAAGGAGGACTTCAAAACATGTCAAATGACGATGCCATTTGAGATGACTTTGGTAGACGTTGAAAGTGTTGAAGAAATAACACTTTAAGATTTGATGTTTAGCTATCATTCTTGTACCCGTTTAAAATATGTTGTGTGTTATATTTTATTATAAATGTTCAACTATGGCTTAAGTTTATTTATTTATTTTTAAATAAACAAGTTGATCTAGAAATAATAAAATGATATATGGTAAATAATATTTAAATTTTGGAGAATTTAAATTTTTCTAGTCTAATAAAGATACATATTTAAACGGAAATTACAAGTGGTGACTTGCACGAACACAATGAGCGGGTTATGATATTGACTTATATATGTTGTAAGTCTCATATCAAATATCAATGTAATATGGTGAGTGTATTAAAGCAAAATACACAAGAACGAAGGATGTCGTCTAAAATATGTTGAGAGCATCAACATGGAAATTCATAAGTGTATTTTGATTACTATAACATATGAAATAAATATATGTTATTATTGTAAATAATTTTAATAAATTTTGCACGTTTATTAAAGATACTTACAATAGTGATGGTCTTGTAGATTATGCTACAACCATTAACGTTATTGAAACTATGTGGAGGATTTATCCTTTAATTTGGGAGAGTATCCTAATATATGGTTTCATTGAAACAACCATATAAATGTATAAATCACTTTAGACACATGGGATGTCATATTGTTGAGTATTAATCTTGTTGATTATATCTCAAGAGTCTAGTGATTTTATACAAATAGCATACATCATATGTTGATGAATGTGTTCACCAAAGTGACTTGAGTTAAGACATATGCTTAAGTTCTTATGATTAAATGGTGAAGCCTTAGAGATTAAAGGCAAATGCGTTATGATCCTACATAATAGATGAAGTTAAATATGGTTATGAGTTTTCCTTAAACTAAGGATTTAAAAAAATCTCATCATTCTTGTCTAAAGTAAGGTATGAATGTTTGTAGAGATAATGTGTTATCTCTAGGAGCTGTGATTGATCAGAATGATGCATCTTCTGTTCACGTGCTAATATTTTAGTCTAAAGCATGCTAGACTAATACATGTTAATTTAGATGCTCTGCAGAGATTAAATTAACTTTAAACATTCAATATATGTGATGATATGAGAATGAGTTTCGGTTCATATGAGGAGAACTCATGGAGTAATATGTATGGATGAACTTAGTGACACAATGATGTATATATGTTTAATATTTTATCACATGTGTCAAAGTTATCAAAAGATAAATTGCTAAAACTTCATCAAAGTGCAAGCAATGTGGGGGAATGTGTCATTTACGAAACAACCCTCTAGAGTTTGTAAGAGATAGTATTTGAGAAGTTTCTCAATCTCTTGTGGAAAAGGAGAACTTTTCACAGCACGATTTTAATAATTGGAAAATGGTTATCTAATAAGACTCAAATGTGGGGGTTGCTTGCACTTAATACAAGTATGTGATAAATTTTGTAATAAGGATTTTAGTAATCCAAATAAATATTGCAAATTCATAGCCAAGTGGGGGTACACGATGGTTATACGGAGTCAATCAAGTTGATTGAACTCAAATGTCAATTGGTAAAATTCAATTTGTAGTTAGATATTTGGGAAAAGCTTACCAAAGGCATGGTGAAACGTGTTTAGCCTTGAAATGAGTTTCAAATAATTCTAAAGACATGGTTATATAACTTGATCTAAGTTGAGATCACTGGTTATAGTTTTTAAATTAACAAAAGGGCTAGTATGACTTGTGAGTCAAGAACACGTTAGAACAACTTATCTCAGTTGCGAATTATCTTTATTGACTTGGTGAAGTCAAAGATAATATTTTGGATCCAATAACGTGAAAGATTAAGTTGAGGAATGTGACTAAAGCCCTTGTAAAGAGATATTCGAAGGAAACCTAACCTTCTTGATTGGAGATCCCATGATCTAGGTTCAATAGGACAACTAATTCATATATCTAGGGTGGTCACTGTGGAGGCATAGTTGTACAATGGATGTATAAGCTAATATATATTTTAATATATATCCTCCTAAACTGTAAAAGGGTGTTTAAATACGTCCTAGTCCATTCCTATAATAATCAGTGGCATTGTTGTGTGAGGCTAAGCATAATATATGGTTCATGATCTGTGTAAATCATGATAACCAAAATGCTTTTAATGATTTGTGGACAAATCACCTATGTTAGAGAGAAGTGGGGTCGCTTCGAATGGAATTGTCGGGCATAATTCCTAGAGCTCTCGCAGAACCAGGATAGTGTTCCATGACCATAACGGACACGACAATGAGGGTTTAACCAGACCAGGAAGAGTATTGTGTGAAGTGTAATAACGTCTACTTAAAAAGGGGTTTAGTTCAAAGACATCGCGTCTACTAACCGCTAGGAGACCAAGTATACTTCACAAAGGAAAGTTCAAAGAGAACACCTACTTCTCCTGCAATACTCAACCGCTGAAATTGTGTCTTAATACTTGAGTGTATGAGTTGATTTTTATTCATGTGGGGGATTGTTGGAAATTTGATAAATTATCAAATTTAATTTGAATTAAAATCAAAACTCTTCATTTTACTAAATTAAATCAAGACTCTTCAAATTACATATATTTATTATATGTATTATGTCAAGACTCTTCAAATTACATATTTATTATATGTATTATGTCAAGACTCTTGGTATTATACTTATGTAGTATAAATAGAAGACATATGTTGTCTTGTTAAGTTGTTGAAAAGAATACTACATAAAATCCCACACAAACTTTGAAGATTTTCCAACTTTCTCAACTCTTCAAGTTCTTGTTCAAGACATATTTTTCAGGTGCTAGGTTAATCCCGGCAGTACACAAACTGTTTCGGTTGTTGTACCCTGGGAGACAGACGTGTTTGTCTTGAGAAGAGGAGCGAAATCTGTTTTAAGGGAAGCGTATTGAATACGTGCCTCAACCATAATCATCAACATGTTTATTCTATGCCAATGAAGAATAGGTGGAAGACATAAGCGTATTGAAGTATTTGTTACCGGCTCGCCAAGATGCTTGATTGAAGACTCGCTATTTGGAGTACCCATCGAAGACATGGATCAAAACAAGTTTGTTATATAAATTAGTAATTTATATTCTATTATTTTAGTCTTGTAACCGGTATTGTACTAGATTATTTCTTACGAATAACTAGAGTCTCGTTATTATTTATATTTTACTTTTGAGTTATAATAAAAATGTGAACCCATCTCCTACAGCAATCTCAAATGTTTTTCTTTATGCATGTAACCACATCAAATTCATATCAGATTACCAGGCATCAAACACCTAGTTGACAACAAAGATCGTTTTATTAACCCTGCAAGATAATTTGAAAAATTGATACATAAGTATAAAGAAAATCTTTTTAAAACTCTTAATTTTGAACCTATGTAAATCTTTTATTTTTAATCGTCAAACAGATCTTTTACGCTTAAATAAATAAAGATGACACTTGTCGAAATCATATGAGCTCTCGTTTACTTTATCCAAACCAAACACGACCTGATTTTTTAAACGAGTTATATTTGTCAAAGCAAAACTTGATTATTTTTATATTGTGTTCGAGTCGTGTTTTTGGTTAATGTCAAGAATTGCCTCTCCTACCAAAATCCGAAAACATTCACGTCCAAATTTTTATAAATATATATGGTTAAAGTTTTATAAATATTTTATCGGGTGTTAAATGCTAATATGCAATTATCCAGATACACCCCATTTGCGATGCACATATTTAATGTATATATGTGTGAGCCCTTAAGGGACAAAAGTAAAAGTGCCCAAATTTTAGCGTTATTTTAATTATTTTGTGAAAATAACGTTAAAATCGTTGGGATGATCAACTTCAAACGATAACTTTGAGCCGGGGACTCTTTCGGAGCAGTCTCTCTATCCCAATTGGGATAGGGGTAAGGTATGTATATATCCTTCCCCCAGACCCTACTGAAAAATAGGACTATACTGGGTAAGGTTGTTGTTGGTTGTTGTATGTAATTATCCAGACCTAGATATGTAATAATCAAATTGGTCAAACTTGAGGGTCTTTAGAATAATATCCTCAAATGTTACTGCACTGGTGGCCGCACTTCAGAGGCTAATTTGGTAATATCCAAGAAATCCAAAGGCTAAACTAAATTAGTTATTAAATATTTAAATTCCAATAAAGTGAAGGATGCTCGTGTGTGGCTTTTTTTACAAAGAACAACCAACCTATCAGCGTAATAAATAAAACTTGAAAGCAAATACTTTATATTTTATCGTAGGTTGATCAGTTGTTACATGCCTATATGCATCGTTTTATGTCTGATACTTATATGTAAGTTTTTGTGTTTGTGTTATGCGGATTTTTGCATCTATGCTTGACGTCATATATTAATTGTTTATGTTACGTTGAAAAAAAACTAATAATAACAAAAGATGAATGTTTTTTTTTGAGACGGGGGTCTCTTAGACCATGCGCAGCTCATGCCCCGCCCTCCTTCGTGGGATCTTCCCTTTTGCGGCAACTAGCGGGAACACCGCCCCCCATACCAGCGGCTCCCATCAAGAACCCTTCCACGGCCCCCACCCCCCGCTGGGCATTCGGTTTCTGATTGGGCCACGTCATTTTTAGTTTACAACAAAAAAAATTTCGGTGGATGATGTGGAATAGTGGGGAAAGGTTTTAGTAGGGTAACCACTGTAGGGTAACCACTGTAGGGTTTAAGGTTTTCAGTAAGGTGATGACATGACAGGAAATTTCGGTAGGAAGGGATTTTCAGTGAGATGACCGCTGTGGATAGCCTTACGAAGCAATCTTTCTACCACGTTGGTATAGGGATAAGTTTTTTTTATCTCTTCCCCCTAGATCCTCATAAAGTGAGATTCTTTGAGTACGTGTTGTTGTGTGCTATGATTGATATAACTTACTATGATGTATAGATGTATACCATCTAAAGCAATGTTTTAAAGCCAGACCAGACGTTGAATCGGTTTCTTTACTGGTCAGTGTCAGACCAGTTTTAAGAACCGGATGAACCGGTCTCTTTCCCGGTCGGACTACAGGCCAACCGATTCGAACACCCGGTTCCTTTGAAAACGGTTCTGAGCAAATAAAAAGCTTTCTCTTGATATCGAATCCTGATCCGACCAGTCCGGATCTAGTTTGAAAAAATTGGTTTAATCGCACGTCAATTCTTGTGTGACCTTTTAACCAAAGACCACTGATGACGTGGCAGTCTCATCTAGTTTTTGACAGTGATGACTGATCTTATCTTTGCAAATAAACACCAGATCCAAAATCAACGGCTAAGATGATACAACACTATAACAAGCTTTAAGCCCAAAATCGTCAATAAATACCCCTCATAACCGGTCTGCTAGATCACTCCATCTTCACATAAATTGATTATAAATTAATCAGTGATGCTATGATCTTTTGATTTTTGAGTATGAGCTTACTTGATCAGCTCTGGGACGAAACGCTTGCCGGACCTCGGCCGGATAAAGGCCTCGGAAAGCTGCGTAAACAGCCTACTTTTAGTTTCCGGTCATCGGATTCCGGCAAGGGTACGCTGTTACCTGCCGCTATTGAACTAACATCTTAAAACATGAAATATAGCTCTTTTTTTGTTTTGTTTTTAACTTTAATTAATCCGTAATCCGTAATCTCCAATGTTCGGTTGCTAATTAGGTATTTGTTATAGATGATCGATCTTTTTATGTTAGTGTAAGACGAAATTATAATCGAATTTGAAGATATGAACAGAGAATCGAAAGTTGATGTAATTTGTTGGAAAAAGTGAATCTAGGGTTCGTAATGAAGAAATTGATTTGATGTTTGAATCAGGATCGCAGCCGGTTGAGGATCCTGGTATGAGAGTAACACGGAGTATAATGATTGTAAAACCTGAAAGATCTCAGAACGAAACGCCTCCAGCGTCACCTGCCGGATCTACAACTCCGGTATCTCCTTTCCCCGGTAAGCCTTACGTTTAAAAATAATATAATGATTATTTTATGGATAA
Source organism: Mikania micrantha (assembly GCA_009363875.1). Taxonomy (NCBI): domain Eukaryota; kingdom Viridiplantae; phylum Streptophyta; class Magnoliopsida; order Asterales; family Asteraceae; genus Mikania; species Mikania micrantha. Next base: position 57,236,944 of record CM018696.1, read on the forward strand.
AAAAATTTAAAAGTCAGTAACAACATTATAAAATAAAATATATATATTTGACGATAAAATACTACTAAAAAATAAAATAATAATAATAATAATAATAATAATAATAATAATAATAATATAATAATAATAATAATAATAATAATAATAATAATAATAAGCGACAACATATATATATTATAGAATAAATAATGATAAATTATTAATAAAAAATTATTTAACAAGTCATAATTAATATGTGTGAATCTTATATTATATTGGTGACCGGTCAGGAGGCAGATCGGAGGCATTTAGGTTTCGCCGGAAATCTACATCGGACGTCTTCCAGAAGCCAAGCGGAAGCGGGATTGGGGGCCGGAGCTCTGGTGCTCCTTACGACGTATGAAATGTGATGTTATAAAAACTTAGTTTTTTTTTTTTTTTTTTTTTTTTTTGTATTTTTGTTTTTTTAGTATAAAGATAGGAAATGTGATCTTATAAAGCTAGGTTTTTTTAGTATAAAGAAGGGGAGAGTTGGTGTGTTTTTTTATGTAAACATGTATGTGTATTAGGCTAATAAGCTTATGTATTACATCAATTTAATAAAAAAAATTAAAATTAAATTGCAGGTAATAATAATATAAAAATATTAAACGGCTAAACAATACGAAAATTGTAAAATGAATAAACAAATTAAATGATTATAACAAATTTTGTGTAAAAAAATTAAGATGAATTACTAATATGACGTACAAGAGCGTCCTAATAAGTAAAACAACCAAAGGTTTTAGACCACTAATTTTTAGAATTTTGTACATGTTTTATACGATTGAGCTTCAGTTGGAGGTTTATTGGGACCAAATAAGTCCCAATAAAGAGAGAGAAATATAAAAAATAATTAGTCCCCTCTTCATGTAATCTTGCTTAGAAACTGCTGATTAAATCGACAAATTAGGTTTTTGATTAAGAAAAGAATAGTTTACGTCGTTGAATAAAAATATCTATTGAATCTAAACGGAGAAGTCAGAACTCGCTAGTGATACACACATTCTTGATCGACTTTGAGTTCACTAGTTCTTGTATACGCAATGCAAACCTCACTTCATAAAACCAAAGAATCATATTCTCATCATTTGATTCAAAATACTAGCTGGTAATTGATTACTAATTGTTTTAATATTGATTTTTCACATTATTTTCACTCTTTTACTTTTAAGCTTTAATCTTAATTTTACTTATAATAGATATTTGTAACAACCCATTTTGAAGAATTATTATAAATAAAATATAAGTGGTGTATAATTATGTTTTATTATATTGATGGGTGTTTTATAAGTTCTTATTCTATTAAATAGTATCTGATGGGTGATTTAATAATACTTGATGTTATTTATAATAATATGGTGGGTGTTTGTCACACCCCCAAATTCCCACTCGTGGTGTCAGTCCACGTGGGTGTGACGTGGCCAGGATCATAGCTCTTGGTCATATAGAACGACTTCTATATGAGTTATACAATCACACAGTTTGTGAAATTAGACAAATTCATAAAAGTATGCAGCGGAAAATGTTAAACATCATAGTACATAAGTTGCAGCGGAAAGTAATTGTTCAAGACACAACATAATAAATTGTTTTCAAATCATAACAAATGCACACAACGCCTAAGATACGAGTCTATATGCGGGCCAGACTCCTTAAGGCTTCCTTGTGTGTATCCTAGCGTAAGCTCCATCAGTTACCTGAGAATACATGCGAAAAGTGTCAACTAAAAAGTTGGTGAGTTCACAGGTTTAGACAGACAGAAATTGTAGACAGATATATACTGGGCATGTTTAAGTTTAGTTGTTGGATCTACGATCCGTGAGTGTGTCATGTCATCTTACCGAAACTAGACTGTTTCCATTTGCCTCCGCGAGTCATCGCTGAACTCGCAATTCACATCGATTATTACACTCGTTATGACCTCCAGTCAAAGTTGTTGCCGAGTGGGGCTAGTCAAACCCAGTAGTACTACGTAATAACGACTCGTTCGTAACAATTAACGGTAAGGATAAGTGAGGGCTTTATGCGATAATAGTTACACTCAAAAAGAAACGGTTTCACACATGCCAGTCCTATATCTAAAACAGTTGCAGTATATTCTCACCCCAATAGTTTAGCAAATCAGTTAAAAGTAAAAGTGGGGCCGTAAACTCACCTGAGTTTAGATATGCGTTAGCTCAAAAGAGTACGTGTAGCTCGCCGGCTAGTAGTCACCTATATCACATAGGTACTATGAGTTTGTGTTCACAAGTGTGGGTCTCACCGGACCGTGTTAGTGTTCAACAACACTAAGTGGTTACGTAGGTCGAGTTGACCGTGTTTGACCGTGTCGATCGTGTTTGACCTAACGACCCGTTGGTGACGGTTTGGATCAAGTGTTCGTGTAAGTGTGCGATTTAGTGTTGTGTGAAGTGTACGGATACCAAAATCGTTCCCATGAGGAAACTTACCATTTATGGTAAGTTTCTATTTTAGGAAAGTTTCATATTTGGCAAGTTATGCATAAAATCATATTCCGATTATTCTAACATGCATATTTATCCTAAATGAGCATGTTATCACATAGCACATAGATACACATAGCCGGTTTAGCATAGTTTGCGCGTAAAAGTTTCCATTTATGGAAAGGTACTAAAATAAGCATGTTTAACCAAGATTAGTAACAAACCTTTTCTAAAGATCATTACCCTAGTCCTAAATTATCATAAAATCATATTCGTTTCAACAAACATATTGCTATTCATAGACTTTGTAAAATAAAGTTACTATTTATAGTAACTTTTGATAAAACACATCTTTCAACCATTTTAGGACTTAAAATCATTTATCAACATCATAACAAGGTTAGTTATGCATACCAAACATACAACATCCCTCAAATTCATCCTTCTCTAGCAACATTGTAACAAAAAGTTTCTATTTATAGTAATAACCATAAAAATCATATTTTCATAATTCTATCATCCCAATGCATCAATAATCATCATATTAACTTCTAAACATCATTTCCTAGCATAACATATAGATCTAAACATACCAATGTGGTCATTTTATCAAGAATACCCACTTTGTAACATAAAAGTTACTATTTTTAGTAATAACATCTATGGACATTCTCGACCATAATCAACATTCTAATCACACATGGAACATCCTCAATAACACTTTTAATAACACTTCAATACTGAAAATTACTCAAATCATTGAAGATCATACATGCATGTTGATTAAAGTAGCCATTCATCACAAAATCAACAAATCAACATCACAATCAATCAAGATCATCATGGATCGTTATATAATCATCAAATCAGTAAATAAATCACCCAATAGCATATCTAAAACATCAAAATTTCGTGACAATGGTGTGGATGGTGATGCATGTGGCCTAAATGGCTTGCATGTGTGACTACAAGTGATTTCTAGGCAAGATGAACATAGAACTACCTTACAAGGCTTCAAATCCCGAAATGAAATCTGAGCAGCTTCTGGAATACCCTAGGGGGCTGAGATCGACCAGAATGCAAGGAACAACAAGGTAGAGTGTTCTTGTGGGTTCTTCAAGGCTTCAACCTCCTCCAATGGCCTCCTATGACTTGAAATGGCTTCTTCTGATGCAAAATGGCTGTGACAGAGTGTGGAGTGTCGAGATTGAGTGTATCAGTCGAGAGAAAATAGAGGCCAGAGAAATGATTAACCTTGGTTAAATAAAGATTTCTGCGCAATTGGGCCCTTCGCGTACCGCGACAACCTGACAAATGTTGTCCCCGCGTAGCGCGATGATTAAAATAATCATTCTGTTCCCGAAACACGCCGCGTACCGCGATGGTGGAAGTTGATCGGTCGTCGCGTACCGCGACTCTTTTCGGAGAATTCAAATTCCCCCCGCCCAGTCTTCGCGTACCGTGAAGGCCCAATTGGGTGCCCATCGCGTACCGCGATGGGTCTCGGTTGAGCCTAATAAGCCCAATTTCATTGTTTTTGAACCGAATCTTTCGTATTTCTCGAATACGATCATCGTTTCTCAACACATTGGCTTTGTTCTAACTAAATTAGGTTCACCGAACCTAAGTGCAGTGTTTTTGTGTTACGATTTGATATCCGTTCACCAACGTTCATTATTCAAGACAAGTTCGAGTGTTGTGCGATAATTCTCTGAATTATCGGTATGTTTAGACTGTTGTGCCACGTGTCACACTAAATGCAATTATTCTAGTGCCACGTATGAATAATAATAAACATTATTATTAAAATAATAAAGTTGCTGACCTGGAATTTACGAGGTGTCACATCATCCCCCAGTTAATAGGAATTTCGTCCCGAAATTCAGTTCACGTGCTGGTGTTGGTTTGTTCGGCGAATAGATGAGGGTATTTCTTCTTCATCTGATCCTCACGTTCCCAGGTGTATTCCGGTCCTCGTCGTGAGTTCCATCGAACTTTTACAATGGGTATCTTACTGTGTTTCAACACTCTTGAGTTCCCCGGTCCATAATTTCCACCGGTTCCTCTATGAAGTGTAGTTGTTCATCGATCTGGATTTCCTCTAAAGGAATTGTGAGAGTTTCGTCCGACAAACACTTCTTGAGGTATGAAACGTGAAACACGTTGTGTACGCTACTTAGTTCCTGTGGTAGCTGTAGTTCGTAGGCCACCGGGCCTATCCGTCTAGTGATCTCGAAAGGTCCAATGTAACGAGGGTTTAGTTTTCCTCGTTTCCCGAATCGGATCACTCCCTTCCAAGGCGAGACTTTAAGTAGTACTCGGTCTCCTACTTGGAATTCCAAAGGCTTGCGCCTTTTGTCGGCGTAGCTCTTCTGTCGGTCCCGAGCTGCTGCCATTCTGTTGCGTATCTGCACGATCTTTTCAGTTGTTTCATGCACGAGTTCTGGTCCGGTCAGTTGGCTTTCCCCAACTTCCGCCCAACAGAGTGGTGATCTGCATTTACGTCCGTAAAGTGCTTCAAACGGTGCAGCTCCAATGCTAGTGTGGTAGCTATTATTGTACGAGAACTCTACCAAAGGTAAGTGAGTCTCCCAGCTATTACCGAAGTCAATTACACATGCCCGAAGCATGTCCTCTAGGGTTTGGATGGTTTCTTTCACTTTGACCATCGGTTTGTGGATGATAAGCTGTACTCATATTCAGTCTCGTTCCGAGTGCTTTGTGTAAGGACTTCCAGAAGTGTGCCGTGAAACGGCTGTCTCGGTCTGATATTATAGAGATTGGGACTCCGTGCCTGGATACACTTCCTTCAGGTATATCCGGGTTAACTTTTCCAATTTATCGGTTTCCTTGATCGGTAGGAAGTGTGCTGATTTTGTGAGTCGGTCGACGATAACCCAGATGGTATCGCAACCACTTGTAGTCTTTGGTAGCTTTGTGATAAAATTCCATGGAAATCTGTTCCATTTCCATACTGGAATTTCTGGCTGTTGGAGTAGTCCCGAAGGCTTCTGGTATTCTACTTTGACCTTTGAGCAAGTCAGACACTACTCACATACGTTGCGATTTCTGACTTCATGTTAGGCCACCAATAAGTTGCCTTTAGATCGTGGTACATCTTGTCAGAACCTGGATGTACTGAGTATCGACTCTTGTGAGCTTCATCCATTACTCTACCTTCAAGTAGTCCCCGAAACGTGGAATCCAAATACGATCCAGCAGGTAGTAAGCTCCGTCGTCCTTTTGTTTCATCTGTTTGTCCATCCCTCTCATGGCTTCGAGAGTGAGTTCTCTCGTTTTCAACGCTTCTTGTTGTGCGACCCGAATTTGGTTAGGCAATTCGGAGTGAATGGTGAGTTGTAGTGCGCGCACGCGTTTGTTGTTTCCTTCCGGCTTAGCGCGTCGGCGACTACATTGGCTTTACCGGGATGATATTTGATTGCACAATCATAATCACCTATCAGTTCGACCCATCTGCGTTGTCTCATGTTCAGCTCCTTTTGGTCGAAAATGTGCTGTAGGCTCTTATGATCAGTAAATATTGTGCACTTGGTGCCATACAGATAATGTCGCCAAATCTTTAGTGCGAACACTACGGCTCCCAACTCTAAGTCGTGAGTTGTGTTAGTTCTTTTCATGCACCTTCAATTGTCGTGACGCATAAGCTATAACTTTCTCACGTTGCATCAGCACACAACCGAGTCCTTGCTTTGATGCGTCACAGTACACCACAAAATCCTCGCACCCATCTGGTAGCGATAAGATCGGTGCACTGCACAATTTCTGCTTCAACAGATCGAAAGCAGCGTCGCTTTTCTTTTCTCCCCATTCGAATTTCTTGTCTTTGTGTGTGAGGGAAGTCAATGATTGCGCGATCTTTGAGAATCCCTCGATAAACCGCCTGTAGTACCCGGCCAATCCTAAGAACTGTCGCACCTCAGTTGGAGTCTTAGGCGCTGCCCAATTCTTGATTGCCTCGATTTGGCTGGGTCTACGTGTATCCCTTTCTCGTCTACTACGTGTCCAAGGAACTGAACTTCGCGAATCCAGAAATCACATTTGGAGAATTTCGCGTATAGTTTTCCTTCTTTAGTAGTTCTAAGACACGTCTCAAGTGATCGGCATGTTCTTTCCTGAGTCTTCGAGTAGATCAAGATGTCATCAATAAATACGATTACGAACTTATCGAGATACGGTTTACACACTCGATTCATGAGATCCATGAATACTGCCGGTGCGTTAGTCAGTCCAAAAGGCATGACCAGAAACTCATAATGTCCATACCGTGTTCTGAAGGCTGTCTTTGGTATATCTTCCTCCTGTATTCTAAGTTGATGGTAACCGGATCTCAGATCGATCTTCGAATAGTAGCTTGACCCTTGTAGCTGGTCAAACAGGTCATCTATTCGAGGTAGAGGGTATCGGTTCTTGATCGTTACCTTGTTCAATTCTCGGTAATCTATGCACATACGGAATGAACCGTCTTTCTCTTTCACAAACAAGACCGGAGCTCCCCATGGTGAGAAACTCGGTCTAATGAATTCCCTTATCTAATAACTCTTGCAGTTGATTAGATAGTCCTGCATTTCAGTAGGAGCCAGTCGATATGGTGCCTTGGCTATCGTGCTGCTCCTTGGCGTTTAGTCTATCTGAAACTCCACTTGCCGTGTCGGTGGTAGTCCCGGTAGATCGTCAGGAAAGACTTTGATAATCGCGAACAACAGCAATGTTGTGACACCCCGTATTTTCCAGGTCAGCTTTATAACTATTTAAACGTTTATTTAAATATTTATTGTACACGTGGCACTAGAAATAGATTAATTTAGTGTGACACGTGGCACGACAGTACAAACACCGACACACAACAAGATAATTCGTGGAATTATCGACAAACAGCACACGCGGGTCAAAATACACGAACGTTGGTGAACGTCAAGCACATTATGTAGCACAACACTCGAAACCTCACAAAACACTCACACTTTGAACTCGGAAATTCAAACGATAGTTCGTAGACGTGAAAACGGCGACGAACGGATCAAACCCACTAAAATGGGCCTATTGGGCTCTTCAGGGATGTGTCGCGCTACGCGACGGCCCACAAGGAACCTGTCGCGATACGCGACAGGTGGGCGGGGGAAATTCGAACCCGAAATCCCTCGCGCTACGCGCGAGACTCTCTTGAGCATGTCGCGCTACGCGCGACAAGACCCAGTTCGCAGAATCTTTATTTAACCAAGACACCATCATCACTAGCTACCCTATTTCGCACAAATCGAACCCCAGGCACTCAAGATCGTCTTCCCCACCAGAAAAACTCCATTTTTACTCTGTTACAACCATTATCAAGCTTGTGGAAGCTTGAGGTGAAGATCGGGAGCTTAAAGAACGACGTTGGAAGCTCGACACCATCACCACCTCTACATCCCTGCGTGAACCAGCTGTCCAGAAGCACTTAGGAGCCTTCTTGCTCGATTTCATCATCATCTCAACCATTTTAGAGCACTCAAAGGTAGTTTCTATACTAGAAACTCACTTTCACACCTCTTACACCCACATGCAAGACTTTAAAACTCACATGCAAGCATGGGTAAAGCACAAGCACGAATTTTGTTTCTGGGTTTATTAGTTTTAATGTGATTTGATGATCTAACATGATTTGCATGCATTTGGTGATGATCTATGATGATGTGTTTATGAGAATATCATTATTTGGTTATAAAACGTTGGAAAAGTGCCATGCATGTATGATCCATGACTCATGGAGTGATCTTGTAGTTGTAAACGTGTTTATAAATGATATTAGAAGATCTTCACATGATTGGATGATGTTGAAATGGCCAAAATTACGATTTTTATGAAACTTGCCATTAATAGTAACTTTTTACTTATGAAATGAGAATGTGAATGATATTTGGTGTCATGCATGTTCATGGATGGTTGTTTAGATGTTATTAGGATGATGATAAGTTTAGAATGTGATTTTGATAATGTTTAATGGTCATATTTAGCGTTATTACTATTTTTAGTAACTTTTCGGGTCAAAATGTTGATAGATGGCAATTTGGGTTATGTTGACATGTTTAAACGATGTTAGATTGATCATTAGGATGATTTGTGGCATAAGGATGGGTTAGAAATGTTAAAATGATCATTTCTATGCAAAACTAGAAAGTTACTATATTTAGTAACTTTATTTTTACAAAAACCGATTTGTCAACGTGTTGTATGATTTGAGCATGCTAAATGGCTAGTTATGTTATAACATGATGATTAGATGCTAAGTTAGATGGTTTCCGATGTTACGTATGTTATAAATGGAAACTTTCCATTTTAGGAAACTTTTATGTGCAAACATGTTGTAAACAACTTATGTGAAATCGTATGATAATGTGCTATGTGTTAACATGATCACGTAGGACTATTGAACATGCTAGAACTCTTAAATCGAAATGCTTTGTGAACCTTCCATAAATGGAAACTTACTATAAATAGTAAGTTGTCCATAGACGCGATTTGCGCGTTTTGCACACGACAAGCACTTACACGGTCGCTACACGATTCACAACGTCACACGGTTCACCAACGGGTCGTTGACTTGACACGGTCAACTTTGGTCAAACACAGTCAAACATGGTCAAACACGGTCAATGTGGACCAACACGAGCAAACACGGTCATTGTGGACCGACACGGACAAACATGAACAACCAAGGGTTGTTGGGCATAAACACGAGCACTAACACCAATACTAGCACGGTCACTTACACGAACTCACGTACGGTATACGATATAGGTTGCCAGTGACCGACGTGCCATCTACGCAGGAGCTTACGCTTGACTTACTACTCTATCACTAAGGTGAGTTTACGGCCCCTCTTTACTCTTTTACAAGCTTTTCAAATAGGGGGAGAATACTTGTTAAATCGAGTCAAACATTTATACTTGTACAAACAAATTGTGTATACTGGTTTATTGGACAAACATAAGTGTTGTATCGTAATAAGCCCTCGCAAAGTCTTACCGTTAATGTATAAACAACGAGGTGAGTTTGAATAGATCTATTTGGGTGTGACGAGCCCCGCGTGGCGAAAATGTTGACTGGAGGTCATAACACGTGAAATCTCGACCTATCTTGCTATGTTATTACGAGACATAGCGGAGGCAAGGACTAACAAGTCTAGTTTCGGTAGTGACGCACTGACACTTGGAGCCTAGGGCTCGGGACTAACATTAAATAAACAGTATAACACATGATTTCTGAATTGCAATGTTTATCAAAACCTGTGAACTCACCAACCATTGTGTTGACACTTTTTTTTAAAACTTGTATTCTCAGGTAACTAGCTGACAGGCACTCGGAAACAGGAATACACTTAGGGGATTTGAGCATAGGATCCCGCATGCATTTTTAACTCTTGTCTTTCGAAACAATTTAGACTTTTATTCTGTTTTAAACAGTGTTGTATTAAACTTATTACTTTTCCGCTGCAATTGTTAAACACGTGATTTCCGCTGAAATATGATTCCGCTGCAAACTACTTTTGTTAAATGTGTGTGTGTCAAACATTGTTTTGTAAACGCATATAGAGGTGTTCTATATGACCTTGAGCTGTGATTCTGGCCACGTCACGCCCACGTGGACTGACACCACGAGTGGGAATTTGGGGGTGTGACAGACTGGTATCAGAGCCTTGGTTATAGAGAACTAGGTTTGCATGTAGTAAACTTAGACTATAGCCATTGCTCAACATTAGACACTACACTAGTTTCGCACAGCACATTATGTGCATAGTTTAGCAATATGCTTTGTGATTTTATCAGATACCTACGAGCATACCTTTGGAACCCTTAGCGGGTACCACATCCGACTACGCATGAGAACTGTGTGATGGGATTAGTGAAAGGACGAACACAAGACTGAAGGGAAGTCTTCAATGTTCTGAAGAAGACTACACTAGCATGATATAACTCAAATCGAACGCTTTTCCCAATCTCCATTCCTGGGCGTAAACCCAGTCACCTGACGTACACTCACGGACTAGACCCTTAGTGACATTACTCCGAAGATGAACCTCGAGCATTACGGTGATCACTAGCTTCAGATTGAAGGAACTAGAATGACTGTGTAAGATAAATTGACGATTATGGTGGCCAACGTAATCGTGAATTTATAGGTACATACGAATTCTGGAAAATTCAGATGGAAAGCTACACCATTAGGGAAACTGGTAGCACACCGCTGCTAGTGGAGATCTGAACTCCGCTACTTACACTGAGTAGTTTATTTCCCTATTGTATTTAGTATCACTAGGACCTACATGAGCAAGCTATGCTCATACTAATCCCTTTGGTAGTAGTAGTCTTATGAAAATTATTATCTTACTTTTGAAGAACATGATAAATTTTCCCTCTGCACATGCTAACACCCAACCACTCTAACGATTGGTAATACAATATCTATTGTATATAGACATTACGAATGGCTGGTCGAGGAACGAATGTGCATACAGACAACCTATCAATCAGTTCTGCGGCTATCAAAGCTATGGTAGACCAACGGGTTAGAAAAGTCATTGCGGATTACGAGATTGCACGCCTAAACAGTGAGACAAGCAACGAGACTCACAACCACAACTCAAAGGGATGTTCATTCAGAACCTTCATTAGCTACCAACCTCATATATTCAAGGGATCGGAAGGAGCGGTAGGACTGCTCCAATGGATTGAGGAGGTTGAGTCAATCTTCTGCATGAGCAGGTGTTCTGAAGAAAATAAAGTAAAATTTGCTACCGGGACTTTGGAAGGACATGCACTCAATTGGTGGAATTCGCACATTCAGATACTAAGTTTGGAGACTGCTAACTCATCCCATGGGAAAACTTTGTCAAGATGTTGCAGGAAGAATACTGTCCTCGAAACGAAATCAAACAACTGGAGGGATTCTGGATTCACAAAATGGAGGGATCCGAGATTGAACAATACACCGCTCGATTCCACGAGATGTGTAAACAGTATCCGGAAATGGTGACTCCGGAATACAAAAAGATTGAACAATACATCAGTGGATTACCTGAACAGATCCAAGGCTTGGTTACTACGGAAGACCCCACGCTCATTCAACCCACTATTAGGTTGGCTCATTGTTTGACCAACCAAGCAGTAGCACAGGGTAAACTACCCAAGAGGGGTGAACACCTGAAGCCCCAAGGGACCAAGCGCGGAGTGGGAGCCAAGCAACAACAGGACCTTCTCACCACAACAATCAACCCAGCATTTCCCGTACCAACAAAAGTCCTTACTTACTGACACTCAATCTAATGCTCAAGGCAAGAAAGTATACCAAGGTAACTACCCCAAGTGCAACAATTGCTCATACCATCACCTTGGCCCATGCAATAGGATCAAGTGTACTAGATGTGGGAGAAAAGGACATATTACGAAGGAGTGTCGTGCCAACCCGAAGCCAAACACAAGTAAAGTGACACCACAAAGGGGATGCTTCACCTGCGGCAAGCCTGGCCACATACGCCGAGATTGTCCACAAAACAAGAAAGAAGGAGGCAACGCTGCAAGGGGTAAGTCATACGTATTCGAATCCGAAAAGCTAAAGATGATCCCAACATCATAACTGGTACGTTCCGTTAAATATGCAAGCATATTATTTGATACCAGAACCGATAGGAGTTTTGTATCTAGTGAATTTAGTAAATTGATTGATGTTACTTCAACACCACTAGATTATAAGTATACCGTAGAGTTAGCCGACGACAAACTGATCGAAACACAACATGTCTTTCGAGGATGCGTCATGTGTTGGCGAATCATGAGCTCGAAATCGACTTGATGCCGGTGACTCTCGGAAGCTTTGATGTGGTCGTTGGAATGGATTGGCTATCCGCTAACCAAGCCGAGATCGTATGTAACGAGAAGATCGTACGAGTGACGTTGCAGAATGGAGAACAGATCTCGATTCAGGGAGAACGACGGGGAGTACCTCTGAACATCATGTCATGCATGAAGACAAACAAGTACATCCAGAAGGGATACACTGCATTACTAGCCCTCATCGCAGAGCAACCGAAGAAGGAGAGGAAGATTGAGGACATCGCTGTAGTCCGCAATTTTCCTGAAGTATTTCCCGAGGATTTACCTGGACTACCACCGAAGTGACAAATTGAGTTCTAATAGACCTCACACTAGGAGCAGCACCGATCACTAAAGCTCCATACCAGTTAGCAGCAACAGTGATGCAGGAACTGTCTAATCAGTTGCAGGAACTGTTAGACAAGGGATTTATCAGACCGAGCTTCTCACCTTGGGGAGCACCGGTCTTATTCGTGAAGAAGAAAGACGAATCGTTCCATATGTGTATCAACTATAGAGAGCTGAACAAAATGACGATCAAGAATCGATACCCATTACCGCGAATAGATGATCTGTTTGACCAAATGCAATGGTCAAGCTACTATTCAAAGACCGATTTAAGATCGGGTTACCATCAACTGAGAATACAGGAAAATGATATTCCTAAGACAGCCTTCAGAACCCGATACGGACACTACGAATTTCTGGTTATGCCCTTTGTACTGACCAACGCACCAGCTGTATTCATGGATCTCAGGAATAGAGCATGCAAACCTTATCTCGACAAATTCATAATAGTGTTCATTGACGACATTTGTGATTTACTCAGAGAATCGGAAAGAACACGCTGAGCATTTGAGGCTAGTCTTGGAATTATTAAAGAAAGAGCAGCTGTACGCAAAATTTTCAAAATGCAATTTTTGGATTCGCGAAGTCTAATTTCTTGGACACGTGGTTAATGAGCAGGGAATACACGTAAACCCAGCCAAGATCGAAGCCATTAAAAACTGGGAAGCACCCAAGACTCCGACTGAGGTGCGACAATTCCTAAGACTGGCCTGGTACTACCGAAGGTTTATTGAAGGACTCTCAAAGATTGCTCAGTCACTGACATCCCTGACTCATAAGGATAAGAAGTTTGACTGGGAAGACAAACAGGAAACTACTTTCAACTTGTTGAAGCAGAAGCTATGTACTGCACCTATCCTATCCCTGCCGGAAGGATGTGACGATTTCGTGGTGTATTGTGACGCCTCGAAGCAAGGACTCGGTTGCGTGCTGATGCAACGCGAGAAAGTGATAGCATACTCTTCACGACAACTGAAGGTGCATGAGAAGAACTACACGACTCATGACCTTGAGTTGGGAGCTGTGGTATTCGCTTTGAAGATCTGGCGACATTACTTGTATGGCACGAAATGCACTATCTTTACCGATCATAAGAGCCTACAACACATCTTCGACCAGAAAGAGCTAAACATGACGCAACGAAGATGGGTCGAGCTTATCGGCAATTATGATTGCGCTATCAAATACCATCCAGGTAAAGCAAACGTAGTGGCCGACGCGTTAAGCCGAAAGGAAACAACCAAACGCATGCGTGCCCTACAACTCACGATTCATTCTGAATTGCCAAATCAGATACGAATTGCACAACAGGAAGCTCTGAGAACTGAAACCCTCACTCTTGAAGCCATGCGTGGCATGGATAAACAAAAAAAAAAACAAAGGATGACAGAGCTTATTATTTAATGGATCGAATTTGGATTCCACGGTACGGAGGATTGAGAGAAGTAGTGATGGACGAAGCTCACAAGAGCCGGTATTCAGTACACCCAAGCACCGACAAGATGTATCGCGATTTGAAGACAACCTACTGGTGGCCAAACATGAAAGCTGAGATCGCAACTTACGTAAGTAAATGCCTAACGTGCTCAAAAGTTAAAGTAGAGTACCAGAAGCCATCAGGGTTACTTCAACAACCGGAACTACCAATGTGGAAATGGGAGCAGATTTCCATGAACTTCATAACTAAACTGCCTAAGACGGCAAATGGTTGCGATACCATCTGGGTACCAATCTCGATAATCTCTGATCGCGACAGTCGCTTTACGTCGCATTTCTGGAAGTCCTTGCATAAGGCTTTGGGCACGAGATTGGACATGAGTACCGCTTACCACCCGCAGACGAACGGACAGAGTGAGCGAACTATACAAACCCTGGAGGACATGCTTCGGGCATGTGTCATTGACTTTGGTTGTAGCTGGGAGACTCACCTACCGTTAGTTGAGTTCTCATATAACAATAGCTACCACACCAGCATCCAAGCTGCACCATTCGAGGCACTTTACGGACGTAAGTGTCGACCACCCATCTGCTGGGCGGAAGTTGGAGACAGCCAACTGACTGGTCCAGAACTGGTGCACGAGACAACTGAGAAGATCGTGCAAATACGCAAACGAATGGCAGCAGCTCGTGACAGACAGAAGAGCTATGCTGACAAACGACGCAAACCGTTAGAATTCCAGGTGGGAGACAGAGTATTACTCAAGGTCTCGCCCTGGAAAGGTGTCATTCGGTTTGGCAAACGAGGAAAGTTGAACCCTCGTTACATTGGACCTTTCGGGATTACAAAACGAATAGGCCCTGTAGCCTACGAACTGAACCTGCCAGTCGAACTGAGCAGTGTGCACAACGTATTCCACATCTCGAACCTCAAGAAGTGCCTATCTGATGAGACACTTGTTATTCCTCTCGAGGAAATACAAATCGACGAACAATTTAACTTCGTTGAGGAACCGGTGGAGATTATGGACCGGGAAACCAAAAAGCTCAAACTTAGTAAAATACCGATAGTAAAGGTGCGATGGAATTCGCGACGCGGACCGGAATTCACGTGGGAACGTGAAGACCAGATGTAACAAAAGTACCCACACCTGTTCGCGGAACAGACAAACACTGTCAACACAAGTTGAATTTCGGGACGAAATTCTTTCTAACATGGGGAGGATGTGACACCCCGTATTTTCCAGGTCAGCTTTATAACTATTTAAACGTTTATTTAAATATTTATTGTACACGTGGCACTAGAAATAGATTAATTTAGTGTGACACGTGGCACGACAGTACAAACACCGACACACAACAAGATAATTCGTGGAATTATCGACAAACAGCACACGCGGGTCAAAATACACGAACGTTGGTGAACGTCAAGCACATTATGTAGCACAACACTCGAAACCTCACGAAACACTCACACTTTGAACTCGGAAATTCAAACGATAGTTCGTAGACGTGAAAACGGCGACGAACGGATCAAACCCACTAAAATGGGCCTATTGGGCTCTTCAGGGGATGTGTCGCGCTACGCGACGGCCCACAAGGAACCTGTCGCGATACGCGACAGGTGGGCGGGGAAATTCGAACCCGAAATCCCTCGCGCTACGCGGGAGACTCTCTTGAGCATGTCGCGCTACGCGACAAGACCCAGTTCGCAGAATCTTTATTTAACCAAGACACCATCATCACTAGCCCTATTTCGCACAAATCGAACCCCAGGCACTCAAGATCGTCTTCCCCACCAGAAAAACTCCATTTTTACTCTGTTACAACCATTATCAAGCTTGTGGAAGCTTGAGGTGAAGATCGGGAGCTTAAAGAACGACGTTGGAAGCTCGACACCATCACCACCTCTACATCCCTGCGTGAACCAGCTGTCCAGAAGCACTTAGGAGCCTTCTTGCTCGATTTCATCATCATCTCAACCATTTTAGAGCACTCAAAGGTAGTTTCTATACTAGAAACTCACTTTCACACCTCTTACACCCACATGCAAGACTTTAAACTCACATGCAAGCATGGGTAAAGCACAAGCACGAATGTTGTTTCTGGGTTTATTAGTTTTAATGTGATTTATGATGATCTAACATGATTTGCATGCATTTGGTGATGATCTATGATGATGTGTTTATGAGAATATCATTATTTGGTTATAAAACGTTGGAAAAGTGCCATGCATGTATGATCCATGACTCATGGAGTGATCTTGTAGTTGTAAACGTGTTTATAAATGATATTAGAAGATCTTCACATGATTGGATGATGTTGAAATGGCCAAAATTACGATTTTTATGAAACTTGCCATTAATAGTAACTTTTTACTTATGAAATGAGAATGTGAATGATATTTGGTGTCATGCATGTTCATGGATGGTTGTTTAGATGTTATTAGGATGATGATAAGTTTAGAATGTGATTTTGATAATGTTTAATGGTCATATTTAGCGTTATTACTATTTTTAGTAACTTTTCGGGTCAAAATGTTGATAGATGGCAATTTGGGTTATGTTGACATGTTTAAACGATGTTAGATTGATCATTAGGATGATTTGTGGCATAAGGATGGGTTAGAAATGTTAAAATGATCATTTCTATGCAAAACTAGAAAGTTACTATATTTAGTAACTTTATTTTTACAAAAACCGATTTGTCAACGTGTTGTATGATTTGAGCATGCTAAATGGCTAGTTATGTTATAACATGATGATTAGATGCTAAGTTAGATGGTTTCCGATGTTACGTATGTTATAAATGGAAACTTTCCATTTTAGGTAACTTTTATGTGCAAACATGTTGTAAACAACTTATGTGAAATCGTATGATAATGTGCTATGTGTTAACATGATCACGTAGGACTATTGAACATGCTAGAACTCTTAAATCGAAATGCTTTGTGAACCTTCCATAAATGGAAACTTACTATAAATAGTAAGTTGTCCATAGACGCGATTTGCGCGTTTTGCACACGACAAGCACTTACACGGTCGCTACACGATTCACAACCGTCACACGGTTCACCAACAGGTCGTTGACTTGACACGGTCAACTTTGGTCAAACACAGTCAAACATGGTCAAACACGGTCAATGTGGACCAACACGAGCAAACACGGTCATTGTGGACCGACACGGACAAACATGAACAACCAAGGGTTGTTGGGCATAAACACGAGCACTAACACCAATACTAGCACGGTCACTTACACGAACTCACGTACGGTATACGATATAGGTTGCCAGTGACCGACGTGCCATCTACGCAGGAGCTTACGCTTGACTTACTACTCTATCACTAAGGTGAGTTTACGACCCCTCTTTACTCTTTTACAAGCTTTTCAAATAGGGGGAGAATACTTGTTAAATCGAGTCAAACATTTATACTTGTACAAACAAATTGTGTATACTGGTTTATTGGACAAACATAAGTGTTGTATCGTAATAAGCCCTCGCAAAGTCTTACCGTTAATGTATAAACAACGAGGTGAGTTTGAATAGATCTATTTGGGTGTGACGAGCCCCGCGTGGCGAAAATGTTGACTGGAGGTCATAACACGTGAAATCTCGACCTATCTTGCTAAGTTATTACGAGACATAGCGGAGGCAAGGACTAACAAGTCTAGTTTCGGTAGTGACGCACTGACACTTGGAGCCTAGGGCTCGGGACTAACATTAAATAAACAGTATAACACATGATTTCTGAATTGCAATGTTTATCAAAACCTGTGAACTCACCAACCATTGTGTTGATACTTTTTTTTTAAACTTGTATTCTCAGGTAACTAGCTGACAGGCACTCGGAAACAGGAATACACTTAGGGGATTTGAGCATAGGATCCCGCATGCATTTTTAACTCTTGTCTTTCGAAACAATTTAGACTTTTATTCTGTTTTAAACAGTGTTGTATTAAACTTATTACTTTTCCGCTGCAATTGTTAAACACGTGATTTCCGCTGAAATATGATTCCGCTGCAAACTACTTTTGTTAAATGTGTGTGTGTGTCAAACATTGTTTTGTAAACGCATATAGAGGTGTTCTATATGACCTTGAGCTGTGATTCTGGCCACGTCACGCCCACATGGACTGACACCACGAGTGGGAATTTGGGGGTGTGACAAATGTCTTCAATCTTTCGTTCCTTCTTTGGTTGTTCGGAAATAAGAGCCAGGATAGCCGTGTATCCTTTCTTTAGATATTTGCTAGCCTTCATGCATGACATGATGTTTAGTGGTATCCCGCGTCGTTCTCCTTGGATTGAGATCTGCTCACCACTCGGTAACGTAACTCGTACGACCTTCTCGTTGCACACGATCTCAGCATGGTTTGCAGATAACCAATCCATTCCAATCACCACGTCAAAGCTTCCGAGAGTTACTGGCATCAGGTCGATCACCAACTGATGGTCTGCCAGTGTCAGAACGCATCCTTTGATGATGTGTTGTGTTTCGATGAGTTTTCCATCCGCTAACTCTACGGTATACTTATAATCTAGTGGTGTTGGTGTCATGTCAAGCAATTTGCTAAATTCACTAGAGATAAAACTCCTATCGGCACCGGTATCAAATAATATACTAGCGTAGACATTATTTAAAAGGAACGTACCGGTGACGACGTTTGGGTCATCCTTGGCTTCACCAGATCCGATTACGAATGCTCGCCCTCTAGCCGGGTTGCCTCCTGCGTTCTTGTTTTGCGGGCAATCTCGGCGCATGTGCCCCGGCTTTCCGCAAGTAAAGCATCCCTTCAATGTATTATCCTTGTTGGGGTTAGGGTTGGGGTTTGATCGGCATTCCTTGGCCAGGTGTCCGTTCCTGCCACAGTTGGTGCACCGAACTCTTCGGCATGGGCCGTGATGGTGGTATGAGCAGTTGTTGCATTTGGGGTTGTTGCCCCGATATCCCCCTTTGTCCTGATTGTTTGGTTGGGTGGCAGTGAAGACTTTGGCTGGTGTTGGTCGGTGTTGAGTTGGTGGTGGTGGTGAGAAAACACGGTTGTTGTTGGGTTCCCACTTTCGCTTGGGCTCTTGGGGTTTTAGGTGTTCACCCCTTTTTGGCAGTTTCCCCTGGGCTACCGCCTGGTCAGTTAGCTTGTGCGCCAAGCGAATCAGTGGTTGGACGGTGGTGTGATTGGCTGCTGTCACCGTGCTCTGTATTTGCTCGGGCAATCCACTAATGAATTGCTCTATCTTTTTGTACTCCGGCGTCACCATTGCCGGGCACAATTTGCACAGTTCGTGAAATCGAGTACAGTATTTCTCGATCTCGGATCCCACCATTTTGTGCGTCCAGAATTCTTCTTCCAGCTTCCGAATTTCGTCCCGAGGACAATACTCCTCGTGGAGCATTCTCGTAAAGTTCTCCCATGGGATGGAGTTTGCAGTATCCAGCCCGAGTGTCTGGACATGAGAGTTCCACCAGGTGAGGGCCGGTCCCTCCAGTACTCCTGTGGCATATTTCACTCGGTTCCCGTCAGAGCATTCGGCCATAGAGAAAACCGATTCCACCTTCTCTATCCATCGGAGCAGTCCCACTGCCCGTTCCGTGCCCTGAAACTTGTGAGGATGACAGCTCAGGAATGCCTTAAACGAGCATCCCTTTGCCGCTCCTCCCTGGGGTCCTGTGCATCGGTAGTTCAATACAACGTGTTAGTATCTAGGCTGTCTATTCTATGCTAGTTACGTTAGGCAAAGGCTAATACCGTTGTTAGTGCCACTCGTCTCACTGGTGTGACGGTTGGCTTCGTACTCCGCGAGTACCTTGTTAAATTTCCGCTCGACCATCATGTCGATCCGTGCCTTTTCGGCCTTGCGTTTGAGTCGTAGAGCGTTGTTTCCTCTTGCAGACATGTTTTCTATATAGAGGGGTTAGAATGTTAGTCATCATATGCTAAGTGTTAGCCCAAGTTAGAATAGTTGTCATGTCAGATGTCATGTCAGATATCATAGCAAGATTTCACTAACAGTGTTAACAATAATAAGGCAGATAATAGCAAATCATAATTTTCATTAATATCCAATTTGAAGTACAATAATTTGAAAGGAAAGTACAATGCAAATTTTTCGAGCACATCCCGCTCGTCTAGGCCAAAAGGAAATAAAATGAAACAAACAGTACCAAAATAATAAAACCCACTAATCCGAATCCATGGAGACATGGGAGATGTTGCTAGCTGCGTCCTCATCATCATCCTCGTCCTCTTCCGGGTCCTCGTCCGGATCTTCGTCGGGACCCTCGAGGTCCTCGGCCTCGAACTGTGGCTCATCGTCCTCGGCTGGTGGCTCCTCGATAAATTGTGCCGCCCATGCGTTAAGCATGGCGTCGCTCGCCTGCACCATCGCCTGCGTCTCGACGATGTCCGTCCGGTTATCGGTAATACGCCCGTCGTGCTCCTGCACAACATCAACTATCTGCCCATGCTGGGACATGAGCTGAGCCACTTGGAGACGTAGTGTCTCCACCGTCTCCTCTAGACGATCCTTCTCCTCCTCCAGCCGGTCACTTCGCCTTTCCAGGCGATCGTTCTTCTCGCGAAGAACACGCACCTCGTCGGATAGCTCGGCACTCCTCCGAAACTCCCGCCGGGTTACGGCCACATGAGCCGCGAAGGCTCTCTCCATCGGCATCCCAAGTACCGGTAGTCGCGGACCCTCAGAGGTATCACCTCTGTATCGCGGGGTAGGTACCCGCTCAGTCTCTATCCACCGTAATAAGAGGCTAGGCAGCCATCCCCAGTAACGCTCCCGCGCCAACATCTGGGTCCTCCTCTCCATCTCCGCGTCCACCTGTGCTACAATACTGTCGATCCTACGTCGACTGTCCTCGGTCAAGTCATCGATGGCTGGGCGTTTGCCCGGGTTCCTGCCAGCGTCCCTATTGTTGTCGGCCATCCTGTAAGTTCTCATGTTAGTACATAATAGTTCAATAAAAGAATTAACATCAGTGTGCAAATTCTAGTGTAGTGTCTATTGTAGAGCAGTGGCTATAGTCTAAGTTCACTAAATGCAAACCTAGTTCCCTATAACCAAGGCTCTGATACCAGTCTGTCACACCCCCAAATTCCCACTCGTGGTGTCAGTCCACGTGGGTGTGACGTGGCCAGGATCATAGCTCTTGGTCATATAGAACGACTTCTATATGAGTTATACAATCACACAGTTTGTGAAATTAGACAAATTCATAAAAGTATGCAGCGGAAAATGTTAAACATCATAGTACATAAGTTGCAGCGGAAAGTAATTGTTCAAGACACTACATAATAAATTGTTTTCAAATCATAACAAATGCACACAACGCCTAAGATACGAGTCTATATGCGGGCCAGACTCCTTAAGGCTTCCTTGTGTGTATCCTAGCGTAAGCTCCATCAGTTACCTGAGAATACATGCGAAAAGTGTCAACTAAAAAGTTGGTGAGTTCACAGGTTTAGACAGACAGAAATTGTAGACAGATATATACTGGGCATGTTTAAGTTTAGTTGTTGGATCTACGATCCGTGAGTGTGTCATGTCATCTTACCGAAACTAGACTGTTTCCATTTGCCTCCGCGAGTCATCGCTGAACTCGCAATTCACATCGATTATTACACTCGTTATGACCTCCAGTCAAAGTTGTTGCCGAGTGGGGCTAGTCAAACCCAGTAGTACTACGTAATAACGACTCGTTCGTAACAATTAACGGTAAGGATAAGTGAGGGCTTTATGCGATAATAGTTACACTCAAAAAGAAACGGTTTCACAACATGCCAGTCCTATATCTAAAACAGTTGCAGTATATTCTCACCCCAATAGTTTAGCAAATCAGTTAAAAGTAAAAGTGGGGCCGTAAACTCACCTGAGTTTAGATATGCGTTAGCTCAAAAGAGTACGTGTAGCTCGCCGGCTAGTAGTCACCTATATCACATAGGTACTATGAGTTTGTGTTCACAAGTGTGGGTCTCACCGGACCGTGTTAGTGTTCAACAACACTAAGTGGTTACGTAGGTCGAGTTGACCGTGTTTGACCGTGTCGATCGTGTTTGACCTAACGACCCGTTGGTGACGGTTTGGATCAAGTGTTCGTGTAAGTGTGCGATTTAGTGTTGTGTGAAGTGTACGGATACCAAAATCGTTCCCATGAGGAAACTTACCATTTATGGTAAGTTTCTATTTTAGGAAAGTTTCCATATTTGGCAAGTTATGCATAAAATCATATTCCGATTATTCTAACATGCATATTTATCCTAAATGAGCATGTTATCACATAGCACATAGATACACATAGCCGGTTTAGCATAGTTTGCGCGTAAAAGTTTCCATTTATGGAAAGGTACTAAAATAAGCATGTTTAACCAAGATTAGTAACAAACCTTTTCTAAAGATCATTACCCTAGTCCTAAATTATCATAAAATCATATTCGTTTCAACAAACATATTGCTATTCATAGACTTTGTAAAATAAAGTTACTATTTATAGTAACTTTTGATAAAACACATCTTTCAACCATTTTAGGACTTAAAATCATTTATCAACATCATAACAAGGTTAGTTATGCATACCAAACATACAACATCCCTCAAATTCATCCTTCTCTAGCAACATTGTAACAAAAAGTTTCTATTTATAGTAATAACCATAAAAATCATATTTTCAATAATTCTAATCATCCCAATGCATCAATAATCATCATATTAACTTCTAAACATCATTTCCTAGCATAACATATAGATCTAAACATACCAATGTGGTCATTTTATCAAGAATACCCACTTTGTAACATAAAAGTTACTATTTTTAGTAATAACCACATCTATGACATTTCTCGACCATAATCAACATTCTAATCACATGGAACATCCTCAATAACACTTTTAATAACACTTCAATACTGAAAATTACTCAAATCATTGAAGATCATACATGCATGTTGATTAAAGTAGCCATTTCATCACAAAATCAACAAATCAACATCACAATCAATCAAGATCATCATGGATCGTTATAGAATCATCAAATCAGTAAATAAATCACCCAATAGCATATCTAAAACATCAAAATTTCGTGACAATGGTGGTGATGGTGATGCATGTGGCCTAAATGGCTTGCATGTGTGACTACAAGTGATTTCTAGGCAAGATTGAACATAGAACTACCTTACAAGGCTTCAAATCCACGAAATGAAATCTGAGCAGCTTCTGGAATAACCCTAGGGGGCTGAGATCGACCAGAATGCAAGGAACAACAAGGTAGAGTGTTCTTGTGGGTTCTTCAAGGCTTCAACCTCCTCCAATGGCCTCCTATGACTTGGAAATGGCTTCTTCTGATGCAAAATGGCTGTGACAGAGTGTGGAGTGTCGAGATTGAGTGTATCAGTCAAGAGAAAACGAGTAGAGGCCAGAGAAATGATTAACCTTGGTTAAATAAAGATTTCTGCGCAATTGGGCCCGTCGCGTACCGCGACACCTGACAAATGTTGTCCCCCGCGTAGCGCGATGATTAAAATAATCATTCTGTTCCCGAAACACGCCGCGTACCGCGATGGTGGAAGTTGATCGGTCGTCGCGTACCGCGACTCTTTTCGGAGAATTCAAATTCCCCCGCCCAGTCTTCGCGTACCGTGAAGGCCCAATTGGGTGCCCATCGCGTACCGCGATGGGTCTCGGTTGAGCCTAATAAGCCCAATTTCATTGTTTTGAACCGAATCTTTCGTATTTCTCGAATACGATCATCGTTTCTCAACACATTGGCTTTGTTCTAACTAAATTAGGTTCACCGAACCTAAGTGCAGTGTTTTTGTGTTACGATTTGATCCGTTCACCAACGTTCATTATTCAAGACACGTTCGAGTGTTGTGCGATAATTCTCTGAATTATCGGTATGTTTAGACTGTTGTGCCACGTGTCACACTAAATGCAATTATTCTAGTGCCACGTATGAAATAATAATAAACATTATTATTAAAATAATAAAGTTGCTGACCTGGAATTTACGAGGTGTCACAGTGTTAACTAACTTAACTAAGTTAGGAATAAGCTAATTGATTAACTAGAACTTGAGGGGCTGAATATGACAATTGCTGGAACTTAGTTAGAAGGGGGATTATATGGAAAATTTGGGGTCAACATTGGTCAAAGACCTCCTTTTTCTTGTTCCAGTCGACGACCACAAAGGAGACAAGAGGAGAATTCCAATTTTCTGGAAATTGACCAAATTCTTGCTTGATTTGGGATCTAATACTTCATGCAATTGATGATTTGGAGTCCTCTTGCATCAAACTACAAATAGGTATGATTTTTGGGTGTTCTTGATGGGGATTTCGTTGGTTTTCATTGGGGGTGTGAGTAGGATGGTTTAAATCCGAAATTGGGAGTTTATATGGTGTTAGTTGTTAATTGTTTTCATATTTATAACATCTAAGAACACATTTTTGATGATTTCATGATTTTTGATATCATGGTGTTGATGGGGTGTTGCAAGGTTCTTGGGGATGTAAATCAATGTGTAAACATGAAATAGATGTTAATATGAAATTGTGATTGATAAATATGTGATAATGTTGAATCTAAATGATCTTGAATCAAGATATGGAGTTTTATGGAGTTTATATAGAGGATATACATATGTACATAAAAATTTACTGCACAAAAGGTGCTTGATGAAATGCCAAGTAAGGTATTTGTCTTAAAATTAGTTTAAAAATAAGAGTGGTATGAAATGTGGGGGGTGTATAAACTTAACAAAGGTGAATTGATATGTTTGAGGGCCAAATTGGAAAGTAATTAAGTTAAAATGGTGACATTGGGGTGAATGCGTGTATCTTGACTAATTGTAGTCAAACTTTATATTAAACCTATTAGTTGTGATAATAGAAATTGATAGTGAAGGTGTAAGTGGCACCAAACGACCCAGGAAGGAAGTTATTATAGATGATAGCGCGTTGGAACAAGGTAAGTCACCCAATCTTCTATTTGTTATGTGTAATGGTGTTATGCATGAATGAATATGTTGTGGAAGATTGACCTTATAGTGAATAGATGATATTGGTGCTTGTTGATAGACAATAATAAGCAATATGTGATATATGTTGCTTGATTTTTGTTGGTATGGTGTTTTTATGCTAGTTCATGATTGACTTGGTGTTAAATTGTATGTGTGTTGAATGATTTGAATTATTTCACAAGGTGTGTGAATTGCAATTGAAATCAAATCATATTGGTGTTTGGAATCACAAGTGGTGTGATCATGACATTGGATTATTCATATGGTGTGTGAATGTCCTTTGTTGGGTGTAATCAAGTTAGTAAAACACAAGTGGTGTGGTTTACTTAACTTGAGAAATCTTGTGGAATAAGATTTCAAAGGAGTTTTGGGTGCAAACGACCCGTTGGTAAATCGTTTGAAATTATGACCATGATGATCATAAATTGGTGAATTAAGGTGTTCAATATGATTATATGGTGTTATATAATGTTTATGGGGGTATTGGAATGGTCGGAATCGAGTGGAATGGGTCGATGGGGGCGTAAAACAGAAAATTTGGCCGTGCAGGTAGTGCCCGGCGTATCATATGCCAGGGATACGCCAACCAATACGCCACCTTCAGCTCAAAAGTTGAAACTCTCTGTGATACGCCCCAGATACGCCAAACTCATACGCCAAGTGTTGAATTTGACCAAAATTGACTATTTTGGTCATGTAAGCTCAAGTGGGCGGGCATGGTGATCTTACTTAGTTCTAATGAACTAACGGTGACTTAATTATGGTGTTTTCAGGTGAACGGAAGGGTTAAAAGCGGTCGTGATCGGAATGCTTGGCAAGGACTCGGATCAAAGATGTTTGGGGTTTATTCTTTGTTTGTTTAAAACAAAGGTTTTTGGTGAATAACTCAAATGTAATTTTTGTTATTGAATGTTTAAATACATCAAATATTTTGTAAAGTCGTATGTAAATGGGATGTTAATGTGTTAATTACATTTGATGGTTTGAAAAATCTGGGACCTAAATTGAATATTTGTTTTAAAACACGTGTCATGCGTGTATGGGTTTTGGGGCTTACAAGTTTTGTTGAAAATTTAGATAGATCATTTGTATTATCAGACACATGTTATTTATTGTACTAAAAAATTGATCTAAACTTGATATCCTCTATTAAAAATTAGCAATTTTAAGAATAAGTAAATCTCAATTATAAAAACCAAAATGCTTTAGGCCTCTAAAAGGCTTAAGGCTACCCTAACATGGTATAAAATAATAGCAAAAAAAAAATAAAAATAAAATTAAAGTGAGGATAAATCAGAAAGTGATACGTGTTTTTTTATTTAATTGAAGAGTGATACATGAAAATAAAACTAAAAGCATCTCATATAGTGGTACGTGTTTTATCAGTTACTTATTTGTTAGTATGGATTTGTTTGCATGACATGGAATCTTGTGAAAATTTGTTGTAGGTTTTCGTGTTATCCGAAGTCCAGACCCTTTGTATGTGTCAACTGTCAAGGTTTACTTTTGCCTTGCTAAAAAAGGTTCTTGTAAACGTATGCACATTATGTGACAGATTAGACGTAAAAACTAGAAGTTGTTTGAAGAACATTACATGTATAGATAGCCTAACAAAGTGGTGTCACACATAATATGAACCTAGTTGCGCATGGGACATGTTAAACAATAACTATTTTTTTTTTTAAAAAAAGTATATGTCCAGACTTGTTAAACAACATGATTGCTTTACCTTATAAAAAATGAAATCCTTGACTTAATATCATTGTGAAAAAAAAACTTTGCATCACTAAAATTCACGAGTTGCGAGAACATCGTCAAACCAAAACGTAAAATACTTGACTCCACTTATTTCTAAACGAATATTAAGTTAAATACATATTATATAACATGTGTGTTGTGAAGTAGATATCAAGCCAAAACTTTTTTTTTTGTATTTTGACCTAACTCATTTCCAAACAAACTAAATTGAATTTGTACAAACACAGAGGTAAAAAATGACACATCACAATGGGATTAAAGTAATAGAAAAAATTATACATCTAAAAAAAATCTAGAAACTTAGGGGATTAAAGTTAAATTATAGAAAGTTAATGGTTATAAAAGAACAAAAAAAATTGAAATATAAAAGGGGTAAAAGTAGAAATGTTAGAAAGATTAGTGTGAGAAGTTGTCAGTAGTTAATGCCACTGACACTTGAAATTAGGGATGATATTTTAGCACCGTTTACTAATACGGGACTGGTTTCATACCAAATTGATGTCGTACTGATATATTTGGTACCGGTAACGGTACTTGATTTTCTCATAT
Organism: Mikania micrantha; assembly: GCA_009363875.1. Classification (NCBI taxonomy): domain Eukaryota; kingdom Viridiplantae; phylum Streptophyta; class Magnoliopsida; order Asterales; family Asteraceae; genus Mikania; species Mikania micrantha. The sequence continues at coordinate 57,264,394 of CM018696.1, forward strand.
TTCAGTATCAATACTTACCAGTTCGGTAAAATACTGAAAATTCTTGAATCGGTACCGGTACCAGAGTATAAACAATTGTTTTTATTTGATTATTTGCCAATCTAGTGTAGTTTAAAAAAATATATACCATAATGCCTTTAAATCTAGTTATTATTTTAACAATTAAATATAAAAAATACTATAAAAATTCAGAGGACGATGCATTCGTACTAGTCCTGTATGCAATTCTTAGATCTGTAAACTTGATTTTTCTTATGATGTGTTCTTATGGTGTATTTATATTCTTAGATTTTTTTTTTAATAATTATGGCATAATATCATCAATAATTTTAGGCTAATATTCTTCATTTCATCCTTACAAAAATGTTTTAAACGGTACAAAACCAGTAAAGTATTGAAAATACCGTACTAGCATCGGTAGCCACTTTTCTATAACTTATGTACGGGTATTTTCGGTACTGCTACCAGTACGGTATCAGTATGGTACCAATATCATCCATAGCTCAAATTGAGACATAGATTTCCAAACAAAATTTATGTTAAACATGTATTATATTACAATCTGGGTGTTCCGACTTAGACATCATATTGAAACATGTATTATAGTTAACCCGACTCATTTATGGACAAAACGAAATTTATGCGAACACATAGTTAAAATTTTGCCCATTGGAATTGGATTAAATTAACGAAAAAAGAATAACAAAAAGATGATTTAATAAAAAAAAATGTACACGAGGGTAAAAGTTAAATTATAAAAGCTAGAAGTGAAATACTCACAAGAAAAAGTGAAAAAGAATTAAGCTTTAAATTAAGATACTGATGGCTAACCCCGTGAAATTAAGATATAGTTAATGATTACTAAAAGCAAGTTTCTAGCGTCTTTCTATGGTTATTGATTTTTATTTTATTTTTTGAAATTGGTGTTCATATACATGATTCAAGCACAAAAAGGGTTGAGATGATTTTTTTTAAGGGTCAATTACATATATCTCCTTGCTAAAACTATTTATTACATATTTACCCAATCATAAAACTAAATTACATATTTCTCCTTTCTAAACCAAATACATTACATATTTATCCTTTTCATTAGAAAACAAATTATGTATTTCCTATTTTACCCTTAATGAATTAATTAAAAACAATTTACATATTTATCTTTACTAAGGGGCAATTTTGGAACATGAGAATATTTATAATTTTAGTTTAACATTGGAGATATATGTAATTTTGATGTTTAATAAGAAGATATATGATATTATCCCTTTTTTTAAATAGGGCCAACTCCATTGCCAGTGGAGAATGGAGATTAAGATGAAAGAATATAGGGTGTCAAATTTTTGGATATCTCTACTCCTAGTGCCAATTTCAAGTTTATCTCCACTCCTAGTGGTGATTTCAAGAGACTTGTGGAAACTTGTCATGCATTAGTCACGTCAGAGAGAAAGTAAAACGGTCATGTGGAGCAAGTGTGTTAACGGTTTGGTTTTATTTTTTACGGTCTAGTTTTGGTTTTCAATATTCAACCCCGTCATTAACGGTTTGGTTTACGTTTCAACCCAAAACCGTAAAATCCAGACCGTGAACACCCTTGCTCCACATGACCATTTTACTTTCCCTCTAACATGACTAACGCATGACAAATTTCCCCACTTCTCCCAAAATTGCTACTAGGAGTAGATATAAATTGAAATTGTCACCAGGAGTGGAGATATCATCTAAAGATCAGATACCCCTACATTCTTTTCTCTTAGTGGACTGGCAATAGAGGTGGCCTCATTAAAAAAAAAAAAAATTCAACCCCTTTTGTGCTTGAATCATGTATATGGACACTATTTCTATAAATAAAACATGGTTATTTGGCATAGGATTTGAGATCATATACTGGGTACATGTGTTGCTTGAATAGAGATGTTGTTAACAAGAATAGTCCAAAGCAAGACATCATCAACTCAACAACATAGGATGAATGGTCAATGGATAATGAAGTTCGTCTTGACTTGAAATGAAATTGGTGTTGTTTGATTACACTGCTACACAAATGGATAAAGTACGACAGACAAAAGCAGTTGAAAAATCACAATCATGTTGATCAAAATCAAATGTTTGAAATCAAGTGTCGCAAAAGTATAGGCTGAAACAAGTTAACCTTCAAAACTAGCAAGCCAACCAAAATCAAACGCAAATTAGCAACCAATATTGTTCAGCCATATATAGTTAACAAACAAACATACCCAGTTAAATCTTACTAGGGTCTGGAGGGGAGAAAGATGAAAACAACATTACTCCTACCTCAGAAGGGGTAAAAAGACTGCTTCAGAAGAGCCCTGACTCAAGATATTGCCATTTTTTCTTTTTTTCTTTTTCAAAACAGACTCGTGTAAAACAAAAACATATATGGCAATCACATACACATAAACATATGTAAACAGATCATAAATAAGTATAAAAACAATAAAACCAACATAGCAGACTAACGAAGTACCTAGTAAGTATAGCACACAGGACGCAGACTAAAAATTAATTGGATTGCATAAACGGTCTACCAAAATTGTTGATGCTTACTAGTCACTACTAAAATTGGTAGTTTACATCATCAAAACAAAAATTAATTTGGTTGCAATAACAGCCGCAAAGATAGCCACCGAAAATGTATCACCTGCAAATGTAGCTAGCAAATTTTTTTATCGCATTAATTTATAGTTGCTGATTTAAAAACTAAAAATATAAAAGAACCAATTTTTCCAAAAAAAAAAGGGTCACAATAATAGAAATAAATAGTCACACTTGACTGCTGAAAATGATTCCCTCAAAAGAAGTCCAAATTATATTAATTTAAAATATATTAAAAATCAATCAAATGGTTGCAACTTTTCTTTATTTTACAATATACACAGTTACACACATACAGGCATTTCAAATCAAATAACTTATTAACTGTCATTCAATATTTAGTTTAAAAAGTCAAATGCATAAGTCAAATACACGAACTTATTCATTATATTTATAAACAATAAAATTTCAAATAGTAAACCATTTTTGTCTAAAAAAAGTAAGAATTAATAAAAGTTTGATATGTGATATGATATAAAAAAGTTAATTTGGATTCAATATCTTTTGTTGTATTTTTTTCCGATTTTTTCACTTTTTAAACACTCGTAACTTTTTCACACATTATTATTTTTTTAAAAAAATTACACCATAAAAACAAATAGGCTTTTATCTTTAATATTAGATAATATTGATAGATAAATTCAATTTTTAAATTTTTTTAATTTGTATTAAAATTTTGATGCATTTACTACATTTTAAAAATATGTATTGGATTTTTTGAAAAATGTACTATGATATAATTTAGTGTAATGCAGGACATCAAAAGATATAACAAAAGATAAAATATAAACAAATGTACTACAAAAATTATAAATAGAAAAAATAGTACATAAAAATGCAATACAAAACATTAGCATACTGGATTTATTTTCCTAAAAAATACATCATCACTATACTCAAATTAAAAAAATGTTTGATTTTATGGTGTGATTGTTATAAGAAAATATTATCGTCTGAAGGTTGTTATGAGTTTTTATACCTTCAACAGTTTTATGTCATTTTTGTAGTGACGAATCCTGTATGTGTTAAGGAATAAGGATATCATGAATTATATTTAATTAAGTTGTTTCTGCGCAATTTTCTATCGAAGTTGCAAGTATTTTTTAGTCAATTGTTATAATAGATTAGTGGTTTTATTCTTAGTCAGTTGTTTTGAAAGGTTTTCAGTTGGTTTATAACAACTGATAATTAACTGACTATCTTTGCATGTTATTAGCCACTATCATGTGACGTCAGCTCTTGTATGTAGAATTTATTGTGTTACTTGTACGATTGAATGTGAGGGATTATTTCGATAAGAAGAGATAATTGTAATCCATTATCAATCTATATGATACAACTGTTCTAAATTGTTGTGTTAGTTGATTGTTTTATCTTTGTTGCATATTTACTTTGATTATTATTGATTTCCACTGTCTGATCTAACATTGGAGTTGGGTTAATGTTTACGATCAAATTTGGAAGATCAAGGAGCTTTGTTTGGAAAGTTTAAGGATTATCTCATCAATGTTTCGATGCTTGAAACCACATTATTGGTGGAGGCCACCATCGTGTCAACCACCCGCTACCACTTCACCACCACCATCACATGCTTGGTACCCTTCCAATCAGTGGTGGACCCAGAAAATTTTTCATAGGGGGCGGAATTTTTTTAGGTTCGTTGGTGTTCAGGTTGGTTTGGGGCAGGTCGGGCCGGGCCAGGTTATGTTAAAAAACTACAATCAAAATAATTTTCATATATAAAGACATAATGAAAATACAATAAGTGATTTTATTTTTTTATATATATTCAAAACAACGTATAGGAGACGCTCCTAAGTAACCATTTTAGTATAAAACAAATGCATTTATTGCGTAAATTCTCATAAGCAATTCGATCACACAAATTTAACTTCAAATATTATGTTAATATGTTATTTAAATTAATAATATAAGTTTTTATAATGGGCTAGTCAAGGACAGCCCTAAGAATTGGGGTGCCCAGGACAAGTCAAACAAAGGCTCCTTAGTGAATTCGAATATTAAAGTAGGAGTATTTAAAAAAGCAGAAAATTGTTAATACAAAAAACTGAACCGTATTCGTAACCGAAAAAAACGAACCGAATTTTGATTTCGGTTTGGTTTCTAACTGTATCCGAATTCGGTTCTTAACTGTATCCGAATTTCGGTTTTGGTATGGTTATTGGTTCCAATTTTTTTTGAATTCAGTTTGTTTGGTTAACCGATTAAAGCGAATTTAGATTTAAATTTGTTTTCTTTATAATATATAGGTTGAATTTGGTTTATTTGGATTGGTTTATTCGTTTTTAATTGGTATATTCAATTGATTCAGTTTTTAACTGGTTTAGTGGTGGTTTGACTTATTATAATTAATACTAAACTTGATTTTACATTGGGTTTAAATTATTAGTTGGACATTTTTCAACTTAGTTTATTAATTAACACTTAGAAATCAAAAGTTTAATATGGGCGTTTGCAAAATTTTACAAAAGACGATCAGGATTTTAACATATATATAATACAAAAAAAATTTAAGGTGGGCGGCTGCCCCCTTAGGCTACATGTGGGTACGCCCTGCTTTCAATGCCCTAACTACACTTTCTAAGTTTCTGGATGTGTAGATGAATAATGATTTAAGGAGTTGTTGAATGCCGGGCCGGCCTCTCTTTATGATTTTATAGGCAAGGGCCTAGGGCCCCAATCGTTCGCGTTTTTATCTTGGTTATTATTTTGTCGTTTTGAATCTGGAAAATTAAAGAATTCACTTGTATTTTTTTTTAAAAAAATTCGTTTAAGGTTCTTTATTTCCAAATAGTTACACCATCTATGTTTTTGTTGCATATTTACTTGACCTTAGAATAAGTTTTTTTATCAATGGTACAAGTTAAATATTTAAACAAACTTTCTAGTGGTAAATGACATACTCAAGTGATTAACAAATTGAGGCAGAATTATATTCTATGTTTACATGGATGAAGCTTTCATATGGTTCTCCGTCCGCAGTGTTAATTATTCGGCCGAAAGATTATTTTTTGTTAAAGACGTTGGTTTTGCCCTCACTCGCTTCAAAAAATTAACAATCATTATGAGTCCCGTAAATTTTTGTCCCCTCCCCTTCAAAAATTTCAAGCTTCATCACTGTTTGTGTATATCAAAAAAGAAAAATTATTTACGGAAAGGGCCACAATTTTTTTATTTGCCTTAGGCCTTCAAAAACCTTGAGCCGTCCCTGGTTGCATGAAAACTTTCCTATAGGCATGCTTTATCATATGGATGGTTCTAGGCTTGTGTTTTGTATCTTGATACATAACTACCAACTAAGCCTAGCAAAATAGGCGGGTTGGGTCAGGTTGGATGACAAATCAGAACGGTGCAGGGTAAGGATGAGTGCGGGTAAGGATTTGTATTAAGCAAAAATAACTTGGGTCTAAATGGGTTGTTTTTAGAAAACTTCAATTTAGCTCAAATCAAAATTAGTTATAAATAAACAAATAGTCTATTTAGATAATTTTCAATGATTTTTTCATCAAACATATTATTAATAACTATTATTCATTTGAATGAATTCTATTTACATAATTTTTAAGTTAACTATCTTGACCCATATTGTATTAACGAGTGACTCATTCAACTTGTTATATGTTATAGTGCCACCCATTCTACCCAAATTACAATACCTATTCACCAAAACCAACCCATTTTCCTTGCTTTGGGTAAGATTGCCGGGTGTACTACCAACTATTTTCTTAAAATCCAGGCGTACACCAAATGCGTCGCATTAAGGGATGGAGTTTAGACTTCCAGCCTTTAATTTTCATGGTTAAATTTGTTTTTATAGTTTAGTGTATTCATAACAAAACTATGATATTTTTTATAGTTGTTTATATCTTTGGGACTCTAATTATTAAGAATTTCTTCCTTATCACAAATGTTTGTGTGAAATTGTTGGATTGTAGTTTGAGAGTTTGACTGAAGATGAGCAAATTTCAAATGGTGGGAAGTTCACTGTGCTTTGGATTACAAATCATTTGAGTATTAAATTTCATTAGATTTTAGATGAATTTGAATAGATTAATGTCTACTTTTGTGAGTTTTTGAATTTCGGCATATTATTGAAGATCTAGAGAAAAAACTGCTATGAAGATTTGTTTAAGACCATTGAAGAATGTTGATCTCTTACTTGTCATGTCTCGTTATCATCATGTCCTACTTAAGGGCTAGAACCAACGAGGCAGTGCCTCAGCAGTACCCCGGAATTCTTTCAAATGGGATGTCTCGGGTTCGAAACCCTCCAATAGCGAAAAAGGGTTTGTGGGAGGTCAGGGGTTTTCCTGTGAGGTTTCCTCTTGGGATAAAAAGATGCATTATAGTATAATAAATTAAAACTTTTACTATCAAACAAAGTAACGTTTAATTGTTTGAAAACTTGTATAAAAAAGAAGTTAGACTATGCTAATGTCTTCATTCTCATAAGTAGGCAAACGTTAGTAAATGCCACACCTTTCATAAGGCTTTCTTGCCTTTGTTACAATCTGCAATATCTTTCCGTGATATGCATGCTAACATGTTAACTTACGTTGTTAAGTTCTATATTTTAGTTCGCAATTATGTCTTTCACAAGGCCATGTTTCCACCCCTAATGTTCTAAAACAATTGTCAACTATTTTTTTTTGTGTAGAAACATGTAATCATTGCACATAATGAATCCAGTGTCAAGTATAAATGTAACCAAGAATTAAGCTACACATGATACCAGTCACCATTCATGTTACCGATGCAACCGTTCATCTTACCGTTGTAAGCATTGTAGCGACTACCTTAGGTTAATAAGGTTCTAACCATATTGGAAGTCTCATACCAACTCGCCATTCCTATTACCCTTATGGTTTTCTTAATTCCTATCTATTAGAGGCTTGATTCCCCCCAAAACACAAAACTTTGACATATATATTGGATTCTACTCCCTTTCATAAAAATAGTTTGTTTACACTAAAACCTCTTACCATCCCAACATTATTTCCAATGCTAATTTGGTTTATAAAAACCTATGCCATACACCCCTTAAAATGCGAGTTTTTGGTTCTCAAAATCCCTTTATTTGTCGCTCCATGGTGTCAAAAACTCCTTTTGTAAAACATAGTCAATTTAAAATGTTTACTACACTTCATTATTCAAAACTCTTAAGAAAACATTTTCTAACATCTATCGACAGTTATGTTATGATTTATTTTGTTTAAAACGAGCCGTATCAACTTAATTTTTTTTGTTTGGTTTTATGTATATGCTAAATTCACACCAGAAGAGATAAACTTCTAGTATATATGTCTTCATCAAATCCGTTCACATTTTCTGAACCAAAACCACAAATAAAAAAAAAAACTATAAACCTCTAAATCATTTCCTGTAAAACTAGAAAGAATTCAAGGGTCGAGAGTGTCGTGTTTCATGAAAGAAGGTTGTTATCTGATTGATTGTAATAGTACAGGGGGGCGAAGTAAAACATTTTTGTTCTTCGGGTTCCTCATCATCACAGTAAAGTTTCAGTCAACTAACCTTAGATCAGACTAATGAAGGATTGAATAAAACCCTTTCAAGAAATTGGAAATCGTGGATGGATTCTTGGAGACCGATGAAATTGGATTTGTTTCGCGTTTTGTTTCTGCTGCTACAGATTGTCGCAGCTTTGAATCGTTTTCTTCTATTCGCGTCTGGTACATCTTTGCGCAATAAATCCTTACTGATTGATTATCTTGTTTCTTTATGTTGCACACACACACACAAAGACGCACGCACAACCTTGACCGATTTGATCAATTATTGACACTGGAATTCTCTAGATTTTGTTGTTCTGTGGTATTCAAGAGTGTTGAACTCTGTCTGATTGTTATCAATGAATCGTTGCTCCAAAGTGATTTTGTGACTCATCAGGTGATCCAGAACTGGGCATGATTAGCATCACCTGAAGAATGACCATTTATCTTGCTAACTATATTGGAAATTTGAGTTAACATGACAAATTAGGGAGATGGGTTTTATTTTACTAAGTATAAATTAGTAATCCTTGGACAGAAACCGTTGGTGTGCGTAGGCCTTGGGCCAGAACCGCATGGACAGAATTGAGTGGGAAAAGGGGAGGGGTGCTAACTCTAACCCTAGGATTCTTGTTGTATTTTTCTTAACCTAGTTTTCATTTTCTATATACAAGAGCCCTATGATAAGAATATCCTTATTACCACCCATGGACGTAGTTTAGCTTAAACCGAACCACAACGCTGAAGCATTAAAGAATTTAAGAGGCGGTGACTTTGGGAAGGTCTGAATAACTAACAATGAAGTTCTTGATGGCCACGGGCATAGTTGATATTGATTTGAACTTTCGAAGACTTTCGTTTGTTCATGAACTTTCAAGAATGTTAGGGAAATTCTAAGCTTCAAAAGAAGGTTAATTTTTTTTTCAGGTAGTTGGATAAACGGGGGCATGTAGTTAAGTTTTGAAATGGGCAATGGAAAGTTGTTAAATGGAATCTAGTCATAGCTTGAGGAATGAAGAAAGAGCATTGTATTTGGTTGAGGTACTGTTTAAAGGAGTGATAGTTCAGGTTTAGAAAGATAAAGTTTGATTCATAGAATCTCGTGCGCAGAAGAGGATGACTTTTGCAAGTGAGAAATTCAGAGCTAAAGATAATATTTAGGATGAATGTGTATGGAAAGGTTCATGTAAGCCGGTTAGAGTATTTTGTGGCAGTGGGTGCACGACTCATGCTTTAGCTAGGATTCCTAAACAACAATGGGTGATTGAAGTAGTGTTCCAGCCAATAAAGTCTCTCCAGCGAATTATTTGCTAAAAAGGAGAGTGTTGTTTGTTCTCAAGGCGTCTCAGAATCCGACAATCAATTATAGTGTGAGTTGGAAGGGACATAGAATGAGTCAAGGCAGTTTTAGCCGTGATTGATGTGTTGGATCTTAGTTGGAGCTTCAACATACATTCAGGATAATTGTTGAGAAGGTGGTGGTAACTAGAATGAGCATAAAATTCTGTTTAGAACATATTACAGAAGAGGGGAGAGGCACTTGTTCCTAACCCTAGGGATACTCTTTCTGTTTTTCTTAACCTTAGTTTACATTTTCTATATATTGCTCTTGTACTTGTAACCCTCATAATAAGAGTTTCCTAGCTACATGCTTGATCGTAGGTCAGTATAGACTGAATCATGTTGAACTCATCGGTTATTCACTCATGTTTTCCCGTGTGTGTGTGTTTGGGTTCGTGTGTGTGATGTCCTTAATAAGAAACACCTCATACGAGAAATTAAATGGTTGAAATTATTCATGGGAGTCTTTATAGTTTGATGATTAATACCTTAGATTGAGTTTCTAAGGCGCATAGGCTCACTCAAAGCGCATAGGCCTTGCCTGGAACTTGGGCACAAGGCGTTTAAAAAGCGTCAACTTTTATTAGCAATATTCATAGTATAAAAAATTTTAGGGCTTTTTAGACATGTTTTAGGCTTGTTTAGGGCTGTTTTAGGTTGAATTTGAGCTTATTTTGGACAAGTGTAATTTTGATGTGTTTAAATATGTTCAAACGATTTTTATCCTGGTTTTATCTAGATTTTTGGCCCGCAAATGCGCCCGAGTGCCTATTGCGCCTATCCAAGCGAGGCACACATGGTTCGCTGCACTGCGCCTAAGCGCATGGGCACACACTTTGTGCTCTTTTGACAACTTTGGAAAATCTACCCGAATTCTATCTAGATTGGCAATATAAGGATTTGGGGTGGTTATAACAGAATTAATTTTAAGTAGAAAACTATGAGAACTGCATAAACATTTGTACATGGTACTTTACAGATGTAGTTGGAGAGAAAAAGAAGGCGGTTGAGTAGTTTGAGTTGTTACATAAGCTCCTTATGTATCACAGTTAAAGAGTTATGTAAAAGTGTATATTCAGTCTTGCAATTCTCCTTTTACAATTGGTTCCATTTTAAACTGTCCTCTATATTCCTGAGATCAATTCTTCTTTCCATAACCATAATACTTTACTTGTGGTGACACAAAGTTATTAAATCTTTTATATATGAACTTATGCAACTTTTATGGGTGGAAGCTTATATACTTGAACTCTGAAGATCTGAACTTCTATGTGCACTTGAAAAAGGAGTACTGGTGCACAATAGTGTTATGAACGATAACTGCAAAACTTGTACATTTAATCTTATGTAATTCTGCCAAGGCATAATGGTTTACTTTAGAGGCTGCAGTTTTGGCCCATATCTTTAGGATATTGGTTGATTTGAGTTATGAAACGGCTTAAAAAGGACATATGTCAAATGGGTCAAAAGTCACCTTAAGTGTTCTTAATGCATAAAAACTTTGAAGTTATTCTATTAATTTAATTTGTTGATGTTTAAATAATCTGTGTTGGTGTAGCAAAGCCTGATGGAGTTTGTCTTTCTCCTGGTGGTCGGTTTCCACCGTATTCTATTCAAGGGAAGCCTCCTAGAAGAGTAAGCAAGGGGCCCACAGATTTGACTCTCTGTAGGGTGTTCCGTAAAAACACGTGCTGTGATGTAACCCAGACTCATCCTGCCTTGCTGGCAATTAGGAGGCTTGCTTCATCTGGAGAGGCTACTGATGAATGCTTGCATTTGTGGGAGCTTCTAGAATGTTCTATTTGTGATCCACATGTTGGTGTGCAATCTGGCTCTCCAGTCATATGTGCCTCTCTTTGTGATAGGATTTATGATGCTTGCTCTAGTGCCTACTTTGCTATGGATGGAAAGAATCAGGTTTGCAAAACACTATACATATTAAGATAAGGAAGAGTTCTTTACAAAACCATTTTTTTTCTACATGTGCAAGAAACAATTAAAATCATTCATTTATGTGTATTATTCTAGTATGCTAGCATTAATATTAAAATACAACATTGTTATCTGAATACCATTGAATTTATATGCGTAATCGTATATTATTATGAACATCTACATATAAATAACCTACTGGTTCTCTATAATTCTCTTATCTGCCATATGTATGAAACTTGTACGAGTAATAGAGGGAGGATGGAAATAATAAATTAGCGGGTAAAAACATTAATCTATACAATTGCACACTTTTCATTTAATCTTCAATAATCAAATGAATGAATGAATGGTTTATTTATGGTTCTATAAAGTACGGAGGGAGGGTGGGAGGGAGTTTAAAATACAAAGGGTTTTTGCGTGCGAAATGGACGAAGTCTGTGTTTTATCATGCAATTGTAATTGTTTTTGCGTGATAAAGTCTCGCATACTTCATATCTTTGCACGAAAAAAGCTTTTGTCTTTGAACCGGCCCATATATGTATATATATGTTCCTTTTGAACATTTTTTATATTTGTTCTGTTATAAAGTTGTTACTATAGTTTACCCATCAGTCATCACTATAAAAATATTATGTTATGTTATGTTTTGTGTTATCTGGACTATTATATTGTATGATGCATGTTGTATATTGCACATACTAAAGAAAAAAAGGCTTTGTAGTTGGGGGAAGCTTAGCCCTCATCTCATCCTCCTCAAACCCTACTAATAGTTTGGTTATAAGTGGATTTTACTAGGTATATATGATTTTTAAATTTAAACATTTTTAAATTTATAACATGTCTCTTTACAAAACAATCTGATGTGGCAGGTGCTAGTCCCATGTGGAAACAGCGACACTGTTTGTGGTAGAGCCTCTGAATGGGTCTCAAATGGCACAGAACTCTGTAGAGCTTCTGGATTTTCTGTAAAACCATCGAATGATTTTAAGGAGACATTTTGTTATGGTGGTAAAGCTAGTCTAGAATCTGTTGTGGATTCATGGAAGACTGCACACACACGTGTTGCCAGGAGCTCGGGATTTCTTTCTGATTTTCAGCAGTGGGTCAGGGAAATGCCAATTAATGAACAAGTGTCATGGGCAGTTGGTGGCTTAGTTCTTACAGCAGGGCTTCTCTTTGTAAGGTTAGATTTTGTCCTTAACAAATCAAATGGGTTATGCGAAACTTTTAAAAAAAAAAAAAAACTGTTTGGCCGAACTTATTTCTTACCCGAGCCCAGTTTAATATGTAACCTACATCAACCGTACATAGTGAATCCCACTCATAGTACGACTATTTGTAGGGTTTGAGAGGGTAGATGTATGCAATAATGCAAACATTTCCTCTATCCCCGAGAGAAGAGTGGTTGCTTCTAAAAAGACCCTTGGCTCATGAACAAACAGACAAACAGAGACACAGACAAACACAAGTAGACATAAACAAGCAACATACAGTTTAACATGTAACCTAGCGGGGCAATAATTTGCGTCTAATTGATTCTTGCTTTCTGTGTGATGCATGCAGTAAAAGGAAGAGCCACAATCAGAGGCAACGACAAGCAGCTATACAACGTACTGCAAGGAGGCTTGGCGGGAAAACAAGCCCAAAGTATCCTGCTAGTCAAGCAAACAGAAAATGAAGATGCAGATGTAGATGATGGTTTGTTTTAATATACAACTTGTTAGTTATGCTAATCATGTAGGTTTATTAAGCTCAAAATCTTGTGTTAATGATAATGATGAAGAAATATATCGCGCTTTCAGTTATTCATGGCAGTTATGAGTTTGAGTTGCACGGAAGTTCTTTCGTTTTGTGGTAAACTGTGTTTTCTTCAGTAGAGTGAAAGGGTGTTAATAGATAACTTGCACCATAACCGTCCTGAAAACAAAAATTGTGTTTGTTTTTGTTTGTACAGAATAATATGATGTCAATTATGGCAGGATGTCTTCTGTTTGGCCAATTTGCATCCAATATAAAAGGGGTGTGTGTGTTTTTTTTTGTTTTTTATTTTTATTTTTATTTTTTTATAGCTGGAGCATGCCACTTAGTATTAAAATTAAAACCATGAGGCACCTCAAATCTTTACTTGTGTACGTGAGATAGGAGTCTCTGCAAAAGCACTTCTATTTTTTTTTAATCAATCGTATTTTATACACAGCATAATAATATTATATTTAATAACTAAAACATCAAAAATGAAAATATTTGAAGTATATAAAATATATTTAAAATAACTGGAGGGGTGCTCATATAATGTAACAAGTAATATAACATACTAACACAAACATTGAGAAAAAGTTTCAACAATTGATTGGTAAAGTATTATATAGTTTTGAAGATTTATTAAAAGTTCATAAAATAAAGTAAATATGAAAGAAAGACTTTGAGATTTATTTAAACAAGAAATTGATTGTGTATATAAAGGTTAAAGACTTAAAGTTGTAAGCTAACTATTATGTTATTATAATCATTAATATTTAGTTAATTTTGTATATTTAATCACATTAATAAAAATCAATATTGTCCCCCATAAACTTTTTACAAAATAATTCAAATCATATAGAATATACACAAGGCAAAAGAAGTAATATTTGCATGAAATAGAAGACAGTTGCAAACAAATATACATGATCTAAAATGTAACTATAATAGTCGAAGTAAAAAGCACAAACATTGCAACACCCCAACCTTGCGAGGGCTGACGTGTCACTATTATAGAAATCAGAACAATGCATATTTCTATATTAAATGAATTAATACTAATTAAATACAAAATATCTAATTGGATCATTTACTATCATAATCAACTTTCTAATCTTTATCTTCTCTTCACACAACCCATGAATCCCATGAGTACCTGTTTTATAAACAAATAAAACAACAAAGAGAAATACGGATGAGCCAAAAATTTGCTCAGTAACGAAGAAGAAGAACAACAGTAATGATGCTGAAATCTGAAAAAGAAAATGAATAAAGAAGTGGCAAGGAACAACAATTATGAAAATAACAACGTCAACGGAAGCAACTAAAATGATCATAACAAACATTGGATAACGAATGTCAGAAAGAACTAACCATACGAATAAACAATTTCAACTAATCAGAACGAATACCCAATCAAACTAGTCGTATGGTAAGGAGATACCCATTTGAGCACAAAACAAAACAAATGGTGTACACAGACCCGTCGGCCTAATGTACCAAATTGTGAGCTATGTGGGCACACACCAACACTCACCAAAACAAAACAATTATCCTAGGACCAGTCCATACGCCTCCCAAAATATCACTCCTCAACTACCAAAATATAGAGACGCCGTGAACCAGTCACACCGTCACGGAAAGTGCTACGCCATCGATGCCCCAATGACGCACCGGTAGAATCACCTACGGAGGCTTTGCTCGGGTATCGGATTTGAAACAGTTTACAATTAACAGATAATCAAATATCTAAACAAAGTTCAAATGCAATGATTTTAGAAGTTGATATAACGGAACATGCGATAATGAATACAATTTAATAATTATATCGCATGCTTAACAAATCGATATCAAATGATGCTCGAAATCAAACGGTTCAACTTATTGAAATGAATATAACAAACAAAATAAACAAATATACTCTGAGTTAAATAAGCAGAATCCGTACCTTAACCTTATCAAATAAATCAGCAAGAAATCAGATAATAAGCGAGTAATCTGGATTCCGATTCAATAATCTGTGGTTTTCGTGCGATTTCTCGTTAGTTAAAATGAATTATAATTAATACATGAAATCGGTTAGATTTTAATAATTCTGACATTTTAGAGTTAAACCATTTAAAATTGGTTTCTTTCACTAATTCGTTGATTAAGCTTTGTAAATAATCTTTAAGTTTAAAATTTGTAGATTTTTAATATTTTCGATCGTAACAATTATGATATACATGATTTTAAAATACAATAATAATTAAAAAGGTGTTTCGGATAAAACTCGAACTCATAACATTTCGAATTAAATTTTTTAAGATTTAACCGTTTACTTACTTCACAAATATTTATATAGTTATTTTTAAACAAATGATTATTTTATACAAAAATAAACTCAAAAAGTGGTTTAGAAGTGTTTAGAATTTAAAACTTCTCAAACATACCTCTTGAATCCAAACCACTTGATCTAAAATCCTAATGTTTACATTGTGGCATATTAATTATTTACTATTTTCCTTACTAAGTTAATCTTCTTCCTATATCTAGTTTTCTAAAAATTTACTGTATGTTTATTATTATCAATATTATATTGATTATTAATTTTCTTTTTTTTTTCAAAAAAAAAAAAAAACTAATTCACGTTTACATACTTAAATATATATATATATATATATATATATATCATCTCAATATACAAGTTTGAATATATGTAGTCTTTTTTTCAAACCAACCCAACATATCACGTTTATTTCTCGAGTTCGTTTGATGGATTATTAAACAAACTTTCATATAATACAACACGGGACCATAACGTACCAACCAAAACTACTAGATTCAATCGATTAGAATTTACCTCGACCGTAGCATAACCTCGTGGTGAAGCGGCGACGATGTGGTGGTTGTACCGTGTTGACACGGGTGGTTCATGTATCCAATCGAAACAAGTGATGGTGGCCAACAGGGACGATTTTTTTTTTTTCTCGCCGGAAATTGACGGTGGTTCGGTGAAAGGAACGGTTTCCTTTTGTGGGGTTATAAACAGATAGACACAATTTTGAGATTGAAAATATCTCTTAGAACTTTACATACAAATATATTAATCTATTATTCTTAAGTCGGTTTACAAATCGTGAAAGGGAAGATTTCCTTTTTTTTTTAACTATTATTATTATTATTATTATTATTATTATTATTATTATTATTATTATAGATTACATCATAGTTAGAAACTTAGAATTTGAATATGGTTCTGGTATGGGTCGGTTTCTATGTCAGTTTTCATTTCAGTTGAATACGATTATGAATGCGAGTCGAGAGTGATATTTAATTACATGTTACCAATTTAATCATGTAATGTTTAAATGGAATTTTAACTATTGTAAACAATAGGTGTATGATTAGATCATTCGTTTCGGTTTGTTTAAAATAACTGAGTCGAATGTTGTTAATTTAAATAGTTTAATTATCACAGTTGTCTAAAGGTTCAGTAATTAACTTGCCTTGCTAATTCATCGAAACTTATAATTAAATTTGTTGGAACATTATTAATTCATATTTATCATTTAATTTTGTTTATAGAGTTTTAATTAATTAATATTTAGTATTTTATTTATTTATTTAACTGTTATGTTTTTACGGGTATTATAACATCCTGATCCCAAAAGGCCATGCATGACTAACAACAGTCAATTAATCACCTCCACAAAAGAAAAATTGCTATAAATCAAATTGATATCATGTACTCAATTTTAATTGCAAAACCTTAAAAAAAGGTATTCTGTTCAACTAAAAAGGTTGTTAAGTTTTTGTATAACTTGGTTAAATTGTCATAAACTTGTTGTTAGTCCCATGCTTATATGTGAAGAGGGAAAATGATGGTTTGGGTAGTTCATGTGTTGTAAGTGTTTAATTACATGATATTACCTATATAATTGGTTGGAACATGATAATTTGTGTTTAGGTCTTTATGACGACACATAGATTAATTTAATTTGAACACTACAAATAAAAGAATACGCAAAAATGAAATGCCAGAAGCGTAATATGGAAGAAAATGGAATGTTTTCCCGATTTTGTGTATCAATCAGACGTAATGGTGGCATATCATAGAAGATAGTTGATGATGAGTACATAAGTGGCGTATAAATCCAATTATGACATATGACACGTCGGCACCCATTAAACTTGGGATTTTAACGATTTTTGGCAACTATTTTGATGATCTTGGGCCATATAAAAGGCATGGGAAATCACATTTAATGATTCAAATCACATTAGAGATTCCAAAATCAAGATCAAATAAGTTTATAATGCATATTCTAGTTTAGATCACCCATGATCATGCCTAGGGTGGATGGTTAGTGAAAGGTTTTGTGTTTACTTATGTTTCAGCCATTACTAGACCTAAACATTAATATATCCTTGGATATGTTACGTTTATGTGTCTTATTTCACATTTTAATTGAATCTGTGTGATTGTCTTAATTGAATGATCATTCATTTATTAGTATTGACTTGGTAAACATTGAACTTTGGTTGAAATATTATCATAATTGATACTTAGAATTAAGAATTTAGGTTTGCATTAGTTGGCTTTCATAAATAAGCAAAAAAAAAAAAAAAAAAAAAAAACATCTAAGTTGCAATTATCCATCAGAACTAGTTAGCAAGCAATGTATGCCTATATACTTGTTAATGGATTCTTAAACCAAACCTAGGGGTGTTTGGTGGTGAGTGTGATGAAGTGAAAGAAGGCATAGAACGAAAAGGAAAATGTGGTAAACAATGGTAATTGAATGATTAATAGTTGTTAATTGGTGTGAATGAGGAGATGAAAAAAAAATGTAGAAAGAAGTTGGAAAGAATTGAGTTAAAGATACAAGATGGCGGAACTAAAAAAGGAAAAGGAAGCCGAAAGTTATAGGTTTTTTTTTCTTATTACTATGTTTCGATCTAAAAAAAATCGGGTCGGCAAATGGTTATTCGGGCTGGGTCAAACAATTTTAAATATCAAATATTTGTTTCACTCAAAAAAATAAATATGTATGTATCAAACAAGACATAAAATGTTTAAAACGAAAAGGTGAGAGTACCTGAAAAAAAAGAATCACAATTCGACGCGACGAATATGTTTGCAGATGATTGTTGATGGATTTCCTTTTTTTTAACACAAGGAAATGTGTGATATTCAATAGTTAAGGTCCATTTTAATTTTAAAGGCTCAAAACAAACTTTAAACTCAAGATCGGAAAAAACAGAGAGATAAGAACCGATATTGTAAACCCTTAAAGGTATGTTTAAACTTACAATATTAGTTTAACTTTATATTTTTTAAAATCTAAGGGGGCCCAAGGAATATTAGGAAGAAAAACCGAAGGAGACGAGCTCAATACGTATAAAATTTGCGGCCGAAAAACTATTATATCGAGGCTTCTGACAAAAAAAACGGCAGGAGCCGGGCACCCCCGGGCCCCTTAAAACCTCCCCACTGGTGCAAGTGGTTCTTGTAGAACATAAAGAGGAAATATAAATCACAAAGAGAGGTGCATGACAGTGGAAGTGGGTGTAGATTGAGGTGTTAAAGGATTAGAAAAAGAAAAGGAAAATGATCCTTGTTCAATCAACATAACAAACAATATAAATGTGATCAAATTAGGCTTGAAAAACGTAATGAAAACCATGTATTGGCTTAAAATTTCTGTTCACGTATATCAACTAGATTTGGCGCCCAAATAACTTGTTTGTTCTAAGGCTATGTGTTATGCATCACTTCCCCTCGCTTTACATAGGCGCCACATAATCAACCAACACCATCACCTCCTTATCACTCTATATCATCTTTACATATGTTATTCATCACTCCCCCATCACTTCCCTATCACTCCACGTCATCACCACCTTTTTCCACCTTTTTCTCCTCTTTCTTCTCCTTCACCACGTGAAGTCCCTCACGGCTGATCACCACTTGGTGGTGACACCCCTGTATGTTATGATGATGAGGGCGTGAGGGAGGGTGGTCAAAACCCCCCCCTCACGCTCGACACACATACCCTAAGTGTACAACACTCTAATAAGTAGGTTGTATTACCAGGGATAGTCAAGCAATAGGAGAAATACTTGAAAAACAAGAATGTGCAAACTTGTAAAAATATGAAATTCTTCAAAGCTTGTGTACGTTTCTAAAGCATATATTAGACTAGAGATGGGCAAACCGGGTTCAAAAAGGAACCCGAACCGGGTTCAAACCGGGTTCAAAAATGGATCGGGTTCGGTGGAACTGGTTTTGAGGTGAACCTGAACCGGTTTGGAACCGGTTTCAATATTCCAGATCTGTAACTGGTGGAACCGGGTAGTGTCCGGTCGGGTCCAGAACCGGGTACACCTACCGGGTTCAAACCGAGTTCGGTTTAAAAAAAAAATAATTTTTTAAAAAATGTGCATACATAAATAAAAAAATTCTTAAGAACATAAATAAAAAGAAAATAATATTAAAAAAATTCATTATTATTTCAAATAATTTACAATAAATTACATACATAACTTAAAAATAAAAATAACTTAAATACATTTATTTTATTTCAATTATTAAAAAAAAGACATACATAAATAATAAAAAAAATACTTGATTTAAGAACATGAATAAAAATAATAATAATATTAAAAATTCATTATTATTTCTAATAATTTTACAATAAATTACATACATAACATAAAAATAAAAAAACATATTTAACATTTATTTCTCTTTAATTATTTAAGAAAAAGACATACATAACTTAAGAAGATAAATACAAATACAATAACTTAAGGTCATGCGTTTTATTGCGTTTCCGTTTGCGTACGTTTACGAGTACGAGCTTCTTGTGCAAGTTCTTCATCAGATATGTCGGGAGATAATCCTTCCTCCGCCTCCTCTTCGTGTACCCTTGTTTCAAGTTCGATTTCATCTTCGAGGTTTGTTATGTTTTGAATTCGATCGATCGCGTCCAAGTGATCCTTTAAGCAAATACACATCTCTACTGATTCCGAAGTAAGTCTTGTTCTTCGTAAAGATAATACCCTGCCACTAAAAGAAAACGCAGATTCCGAAGCTACCATAGAAGCTTGGACGGTTAGTAAATCACGTGCCATAGTGGCTAGAATCGGATAATCAGATTCCTTTCCTTTCCACCATGACAAAAGGTCTAAATTGTGATAATCCTCGGATTGAAAAGTGGACACAAAATCTGTTCCACTATACCTTTCGAGCTCACTTGAAGGAGTGTTACCCCTTTGTCATTTTGTCGTTTCATTACGAACGGTGTTAAATAAACTAAGAAGCGGATCACGAGGTTTACCACTCGAGCTTGATGCGCTCGTGCTCCTACGTGTGTTTATTTAGGACCATATTTAATTATATAAAAATTCATACATACTTTGTAAACTATGTGAAAACTTTTTTTTGCATCATTTGAAAAATTTGGATCTTTTTCATGGATATCCAAATTATCATTATTTCGTCAATCAAACATTCAACCCCCGTAACATTCAAAATTGGGTTTTAAAGCAGCGGCACAAGTAAACACGAATGGTAAATCTTTAAAATATTTCTTTAATTTGACTTTCATTGGTTTTTACCATTTCTTTAAACATTTGGTTTTTCATTTCAAAATTTTTTAAATTTGACGTCACAAATACAATTCTGGTAACACCAATGGACTAGTAGGATAATAAACCCCTGATAATTTTGCAGTGGCGTTTTTAAAAGCTTCAAGAAAATCAGTTAAATTTTGAATATTCTCCCAAGCCAAGCCCGAAAATGTTCGGCGTAACCACCTTCATAAAGACTCGAATGATATGATTGTAAAGTTGCTCTTTGTTTTAAAGCACTTTCAAACATTTTAAAAGTTGAGTTCCACCGAGTAGGTACATCCCAACTAGGACCATAACAAGGTCTGTTCGTATCTTTACAAAATTTTTTGTTTCGGTAAATGTTCTTCTACTTTTTTTTAAAAAAATAATGTATCATATTTCTAAAACCATTTTTGAAAGCTTCAAGATTTGGTGAAGAAAGACCGTCTTGCACCGCTAAGTTAATAATATGTGCTACACATCGACTGTGAAAAAATATACCGTTGCAAAATTATGTGTATTTTAATTTTAATTTTTCCACTGCCAGCAGTGTTGTTTGAAGCATTATCAAATGCTATTGAAAATAGTTTCTTTCCAAATTAAATTGTGTTATTACGAAATCTAATAGTTTAAACAAATATTCAGCCGTAGTGGATACGGGAAAAGTTTAAAAGCAATCGTACGTTTCATCATTTGCCACGAACTGGGATCTACCTAATGGGAGGAGGTGACAAAATATACGATTCCGGTAAACCATGTGGTGCAGACCAAACGTCTGTAGTTAGGTTTACACCATTGTTTATTTTTCAAAAATAAGATCAAATCTTTTTTGCGTTGTTCCACATTTTCAAACAATGACGCCTTAGCGTCCTTCGACTTACATGATTATAACGAGGCTGAAGCGTATCTCGAATCATGTTTGTTAAACGAGGGTTGTCGAAATGTCCAAACGGCAACGCCTCTTGAATCACGAACTTCGCCATTCTATCACGAACCTCATATACGTCATAGTGAAAAAATTCCACACATCATTACCGATTTGTGTTTGTTGACTTTCCGGATCATTCTTCAACGCCTTGCAAATGGTTTGGTAATATTGTGACAGTTGCATACGAGAATTTCGTCATCAATGACGTGAGCACATTTGATCGTTCTAGAAATCCACGTGATTTAACAATCGTAATTATTATAGGTTGATAGTAGGTGAGAAAATGATGAACGTTGGGCGAAAACCGTGCTCAAAACGGAGTCCTGGATTGCCCGAAATTGAAAAAAAAACGAAGAAAATTTTCTAAGTATTGGTCGAATGGGCTCGTCGCGGTACGCGGAGGTGGGCTTGAGGGTCCTTCGCGGTACGCGATGCTTGGAAAATATCTAAGATTCCTCCGGAAATCTTCGCGGTACGCGAAGCCCTTTTTGGCACCTCGTCGCGGTACGCGACAGGTGTGGCGGTGCAACAATCTGATCTACTTCATCAGATTCCATGCAAGATGAAATTTTATTTCTTCTACTCGCTTCTGCTTCCTTTCCAGGCGAAGAACCAGCTGCTTCACCAAAAACACCATCTTGAAGCCACCAGATCGCATATTTGAAGCCAGGGAAGTGTTTACAAGTTCTGATCGTCATTTTAACGCAGTTACCCGTCTGATTTGGTAATGATTCATTTTAACCTTCTAGCTTG